>CM018086.1:36128884-37551779 GCA_008658365.1 Alca torda
CCCCCGAGGCACCTCAGGATCAATTATTTATATTACAGTAGCACTTACGGCATGTCTGTGCCCACGCTGATGGGGGCGGCTCTGCTGTCTGTGGCCGGTTCCTGGGAATTTGGGCGTGTGTGGGACGGGCGGGCAACGCCGGGCTCTGCTGCTGGAGCCGTGAAGGGATGCTTGGTGACGAACCGTTCCTGCTCCAGAGGGGTCGATTCGGACACGGGGGTGGCTTTGCCTTCCCCCCCGGCCGAGGCAGATTGCGGAGGGAGGCAGGAGGGTTCCACAGGAGCCTTTTCCTCCCCTTCCTCCTGCATTTATAGCATGGTCCTGGGTGCGATGGGTGCTGTGCAACCTCTCGCTCCGACCACATCCAGCCATCTGCCCTCGCACCCTTGGAGCCAGTGCCGCAAACCCAGGGCAGGAGGGTGCAGGAGCAGTCCTTTGGGGGGGGCCAGCCCCCGGGGGGGGGGGGTGGGAGCAGCCCGGGTGGGGGCAGTGGAGGGGACAGCAGTGTCTCGGTGGCCTGCAGCATCGCACGGGGCGTCCTCGGCACCCGCTTGCCGGGCAGGGAGCTGCTCCCATCCGCACCCGCGTCCCCAGCCACCACCGTTCTGGTCCCACGAGAACCTGAGAGGGAGGAGGTTTGCGCTAGGGAGAGGTTTAAGGCATTTTTTTTCCGTATCCTCTCTGATTCCTTGGACCCGTCTGTGCCTGGTGTCTCCGAAGCTCTCCTCTCTCCCCGGCTTTTCCAAATGGGTTTATCAGCATTGAATCCATCTCAGTCCAGTTTTGCTGGCGTCAGTGGAGAAAAGGGGACTTGTGTTCGTCCCCTGCTTCTTAAGACACCTCTCCTGGGGTGGCAGCATCTCCTGGCTGGGGGCTGGGGGGGGTCTCAGCTGCTGAGCGTGGTCTGGGATGGACCCAAAAGCTGAAGATGCTGGGGGGAAACCCAGCTTGCTCTTTTCGCTTTGACGTATCAATCTCCCTCACATTTACCCACCCGACTCCTGGAACTGGGCCCTGAAAAAGGGGAAAGGGAAACCCAAGCAAACCTCCCCTGACTCGCAGCGAGCCCGGCTCCGCTGTGATAAATCCCAGTTCCACGTCCCAAACGCCGCAGCTGGGCAGGAACCGCGGCCGATCCCAGGATCCCGGTACACAGCTGGCTGCGATCTCTCCTTCCCTCCTGGAGAAAGCCCCGGCTTTAATACGATGTCAACATGAACAGCTGGCTGAGGAAATGCAAATTGAAGCTACATTTCTGAGCAGCTGACACCGCGGCAGGCGGCCGGCATGGAGCCGGGGGTGGCTGTGGAGCCCGGCACCACGGGGCATTATGGGGACCCGGGCCGAGAAGAGGGGCTGTGCCATGGGAGTCCCCAGGGCTGCTTTGAAGTTTTCTCCCCATTCTTTATTTTTTAAAAAAAATTACTTTTTTTTTCTTTGTTTTTCTTTTTCTTTTCTCTTTTTTCTCTTTTTTCTCTTTTTCTCTTTTTTCTCTTTTTCTCTTTTTTGTCTTTTTTCCTTTTTTCTTTTCTTTTTTCTTTTTTCTTTTTTTCTTTTTCTTTTTTCTTTTTTCTTTTTTCTTTTTTCTTTTTCTTTTTCTTTTTCTTTTTTTTCTTTTTTCTTTTTCTTTTTTCTTTTTTTTTCTTTTTCTTTTTTCTTTTCTTTTTTCTTTTTCTTTTTCTTTTTCTTTTTCTTTTTCTTTTTCTTTTTCTTTTTCTTTTTCCTTTTCTTTTTCTTTTTCTTTTTCTTTTTCTTTTTTTTTCTTGTTTCTTTTTTCTTTTTTTCTTTTTTCTTTTTTTTCCTTTTTTTTCCTTTTTTTATTTTTTTTTTTCTTTTTTTTTCCCTGAACTGATGGAAAAAAGCAAACTCATCCCTAAGCCGAAATACTGCCAAAGGGGAAGCCGCCGGCCGCACGGCTCACCCTCGCTCTGCCCTGCGGCTTTCTGCGGGTGCTGGGGGCGGGGGGGGGAGGGGGTGTCTGGCGGTGCCCCCCACCCTGCCCTGACGGCGCTCCCCGACTCGCTGCGCAGCATTGCAGCAGCCCCGCTGCACATCTGTCCCCGCGCCCGCTCTTATCTGCTGCGGCTCAAACCTGCCCTGCAGCATTGTAAGAGTTCCCTTGAATTTTTATTTTTAAAATTTTTTTTTTTTTTTTTGCTCCCCTCCCACCCCTCCTGCTCCGCTTCCTAGCACAAACTGCCCTGCAGCTTTGCAGCTTTTCCAGCGTTTTTCTCGCTCTCCCGGGGTCCCCCTCGGCAGAGCCCCGGCGGTGGGTGGGCAGGAAGCTGGGAGCTGCCCGGGGACCCGTGTCCAGCTCGGCTTTCCCCAGCGGAGGCCAAGAGCATTAAAGCCCACACCATGAGTAAACAGTGCAGAAATTATAGGTCCAGGGTTGGGTCATGAGCTTTGCTCTTTTGGTTTCTTGCGGGGAAGATATCCCTGGGATGCTTCCGGCTGGAAGGTGGAGCTCATGCGGGCAGGGGGGCAGAGAGGGGAGCCCAGCACGGCTGCGTGGGCACAGAAATGCCACCGCAGACCCCCAGGAGCAGCTGGGGCTCCTCACAGCGCTGCCTGTTTGGGATCGTCCCAGCCCTGCCCCGCTCCCACCCTCCGGTTCTCACTATTCCCAGTACAAACTGGGGGGGGTGGGGGGAGGATGCGAAGGGTCCCTCACAGCCTGGACCCCCGGAGAGGCTGGCAGGCAAAGGCCGTCTCCTTTTTTGGGATATTTTCCAGCTTGTTGCTGGGTTAACAGCCCAACCCACCCACACCAGCATCAGAAAGGCATTAACTGGTTTATTGAGTTGTTTGCAGCCGGCTGCCGCTCTCGGCCGTGCCGTGCCGGCAATGGGCCAGCCAGGCTCCCACCGGGGCTACCGGGCGCTTCCTCGCCATAATGCCGCCACCTGCGTTTGTTCTTCTTTCCAGAGGAACAGCAAAGCCAACACTTGGGGCGGGCAAAGTCCGCTCGGGTCCGGGGAAACCCGCCACGTGCTGCGGGAAAATGGCTGGGAGCAAAGCGTTCCCACTGGCCGCGGTGGCTGATTGCACAGGTAAATAGTGACACTGACCTTAACTAATGCCCAAAGTAAATGAATCCCTTTCAGTTAATTGGCTTAAGTGTTACTTGTAGTGAGAGTCAATATTTTACAACGGTGCGGAGGCTTTGCATTGCGGTCGTGAGCTCCTCGTGCTCTGCGTGGGGGCTGCTCCGGGGAGCAGGTCTCGCTGTTGGGGGCGGAGGTGGGATTTTTGGGAAGGGAGAGGGTGCGGAGAGAATAAACTGTCGGCGAAGTGATGTTTGATCACATCTGGGTTTATTAACGTGGCCGTGCCGGGGCACCCCGAGGTGTCCCGTAATGCGTCTGCCCTGTGCTCACCACGTCTTCGGAGGCTGGGGCAAGTTAGGAGGTTTTTGCAGTTTTTGTAGGTGAATAACTGTGCCCTCGGAGGGAACCCGCGCAGGCTCGTGACCCCCGCAATGATGACAGCCCCGGGTACACGCTCCTCGGTGCTGGAAACCAGCGGGGCAGAGGACTCGTAAAACTCAGTGCGTCTGTGCCCCGGCGCAGGGCTGTGGCAAGCGATGCTGCAGGGCGAGGCGGGGGGGAAGCCATGGGCTGGGTGGCCCGGAGTGGCGGGATTACGGCCCAGGTGAGTTCAGAGCAGGGAATTATCTGGGCTGGGTTCGATAGGAACAGCAGCGCCCGGCTGAGCTGGGGAGGGGTGTGTGTGTGTGTGTGTCTTTCCGCACTGGGGTGCCCACGCTGCGTCTCTGGGGCTGTGGGACAAGCTCAGGGACAAGCGGTGACACCGATCTTTGGGGACGATACATGTCCCGCTTGGCTGTTTAAGGCTTTTCAGCTTTTATGGGGGGGAGAATTCCAGCAGTTTTGTAAGAACGACCTGGAAGCCCAAACCCTCTCGGCGTCTCCTCTCCCCCTTGGCATCTCCTTTCCCCCTCGGCGTCTCCTCTCCCCCTCGGTGACTCCTCTCCCCATCAGTGACTCCTCTCCCCATCGGTGACTCCTCTCCCCATCGGCATCCTCCCAAACTGGAGCAGCCGGGAGCGGTGACAGCGGCCAGGGCCAGCATGGCTTGGGGACAACCGGAGCTCGGTTGTTGGAGTTCACAGCCTGAATTGTCACACCCCGGGCGACGCTGGTTTTGTCCGTCCCTGAATCCCGTTGCCTCTTCCCTGGCTCCGGTGGCCCTGGGGCGGCCGGGCTCAGGACTTTGGGACACCCCAAGTCCCAGCAGTGATGCTAAACCCATCCCGGGGGGCTTCATCCCGGCCCCGGCTTGGCCTGGAGGCCGTTAATAAATCAGACACCGGTGGGGTGTTTTTTAACTTTTAATACAATGTATATTTATTGCAAACAATAATATACAAAACAAACAAAAAAAAAAGGTAAGTTTCACAAAGAGAAGGATCTTGCAAACAAACCAAACCAAAAAAAAAAAAACTTACCTAAAGACAAAATATGATTTAAATGACAGGCCTTTTAAGTTACAGAAATACTTTAAAAAGATCTGCTTTTATACAGAAATAGAAAGATGCCATATTATAAGAGTGCTTTAAGATTTTTTTTTTCTTCTACTGAATCCCTAAAAAAAAAAGTTAACAAATATATCATTTTTTTTTTTTTAAATAAAAAAAAAGTTCGCTGTCTTTTTTAAAAAGCAATCCTTAACTGTTCAGCCACAGCTTCACCAAAGTCAGTGCCCCCACCTCAAGCCAGTTTTTTTGGGGAGGGAGGGGAGGAAATGGGGGGGGGTGGAAGGCTAAAACGGTGCCGCCCCCGTGGCCACAGCCGGGGCGTTGGGTCTCCTCCTCGCGTGTCCCAGAGAGCTGAGGCAGAAAACAAGGCAAATGATTCAGTGATACGCTACATTTGCAATCTTTAGTTTGTACAATTCATTTGGGTTTTTTTTTTTTTTCCAGTTTATCCTTAAGACAAAAGAGAAAAAAAAAAAAAAGGGAAGAGCACAAGTTTGTACAAACCCAGGACGCAGATTCCAAAAAGAATAATAATAATAAAAAAAAAAAGAATTAAAGAGATAAATAAAGGACTGGTTACAGTTTACAGTTTAGACCATAATTTAACAGGCACGGTTACCTTCCAAATAATGCTCCCACAAACGCAATCGCTTTTGAAAGGACTTAAAATAGAGAAGGGAAAAAAAAAAAAAGGAAATTGTGATTAAAAACTGTTCTTCTCACAAAATAAATAATTTAAAGTATCTGTGATGTCCTGCAAAGCAGAGGGGAGCCCCTGGGGGGGCTGTGCATCAGGCTCGGCTGGAGGGGGTCGCGCTCAGCCCCCCCCCCCCCAGGGACGGGCAGAGCTGGGGCCAAGTGATTATCCCAGGGCTGCTCTTAAGGCTTCTCAACAGCACTTCTGGCTGGTTTGGGGATTTTTTTAAATTTTTTTTTTAATTAAAAAAGAAAAAAGCTTTCCGTTTTCCTTTCTTAAGGCTCAAGGTTATTAAAAAATAAAGTTAAAAATCTCCTGCCGGCTGGTTTTGCTAGTCGTTAGAAAAATAAAGCCTCTCCCCGCGCTCGTCCCCCCGCGCAATCTCAGCTCGCGACTCCCGCGCCGCCGAGCTGACCATCGCCCAGCCTGACGCCGGCCACTTAACAGAGCTTTGTTCCCAGTTAAAAGCACGCCGTTTTGCTTTTTAGTTTTTATTTTTAGAGGAGGAAAAAAAAAAAAAAAAGACACTTATCTATACAAAAATACCTCTGACTGCAAGAAAACCTAGGACTGCTCCGCTAAGTGTCGTTTTTTTTTTTTTTTTTAGCTGTTGGAAAAATAATGAGCATTTTTAAAAAAATCTCTAAAAAATATGTATAAATCCCCTCAAATTGGTAACGAATCATACACAGTACATACTAAAAAATATTTAAAATAGAGAATATTCCTCACAGAGGACTCTTGAGTTTTCTCTTTTTTTTCCCCCCATTTTTTTTTTGCCTTTTTTTTTTTTTTTTTAATTACTGCTAAAAAAAAAAAAAAAAATCATTACAAAAGTCCAGAGAACAAGACAGCTGAGCTGGTTGGTTAGAAATCTCATCTCCACGCCGCGCCCTGGAAGCAGAGTTAAAAGTCCAGTCCTTGGAAAGTCTGTACCGAGTTTTGCCGGGTCTCGGAGCGGTCGGCCCCTTTCCTGGAGGATGCTGTAGTGCAGAAGGCTCGAGGCGCTCTCTCCTCCCCGCCAGCTTTGACTTCAGCGTCTCTTTTTCAATTATTAATTTCAAAGAAGGACAAAAGTCTGAGGAAGTTCCCCCATCATCTTCTTGTTGCTTCTTTCGTGCTTTTTCGTGGTTGGGTGTTTTTTTTTTTGTTTGTTTTGTTTTTTTTTTTTTTTTTTTTTTGTGTGTGTGTGTGTGAATTTATTTTTTAATTATTTTTATTTTGTTTGAAATGGCTTTAGGGTCTGGTGAGCTGTGTGTAGACGGGCTGTTCCCAGTGCTGGGGGCTGTGGGTCTGGGGGATGGAGGGGACCCCTGAAGTGTCTGCAATGGGGGTGTACATGGGGCGCTGCGTGGGGTTCATGTAGGTGAAGGTGGAGTAGAGGCTGCTGCTCTGCCCGGCGGCGTGGCTGTAGTAGGAGCTGGAGTTCTGGTGGTCGGTGTAGTCGTACTGGGAGCGGGTGATGGTGGGGTAGGAGGAGCCGTAGTGCTGGAGGTTGAAGGAGCTGTAGTTGAGCTGCTGCGGGGAGTGCTGCTGCTGCTCGCTGTAGTGGCTGGGGCTCAGCTGCTCCGTCTTGATGTGCGTCCGCTGCTGCGCGGTGCCCTGCTCCCCGCTCAGCGCCGGCAGCCCGTGCTGCGCCGGCGGCTGCGCCTGCGGCGGGGGCTGCGGCGGGGGCTGCGGCTGCTGCTTCGACATCCAGACGTGGCCGGCGCCGGCCTGCGAGCCCGCCGTGCTGCTGATGCCGTAGCTGCCGCTGTACGTCACCTGGCCGTGGGTGGCCGGGACCCCCGGGTGACCGTTGGGGGGGAGGTACTGATCGAACTCGTTGACGTCAAAGGTCTCGATGTTGGAGATGACGTCGCTGCTGAGCTCGCCGATGTCCACGTCTCGGAAATCGATGTGGGGCGGCTGCCGGCCGCCTTCTTGCAGAGGGCGGCCCTCCCGCTTCAGGTCCTGCTTGCCCGGCTGCGCGTCCGTCTTGGGGGTGGTGGGGGGCGTGGGGGGGCCCTGCGATTGCCCTGCGGGAGGAAAGAAAGAGCACGGGGGTGAAGGGGGTGTCGCTTCCGTGACGGCCGGGGACCCCTGCACCCGCGGCTCCCCGGGGCGGGAGGCGCTGCCGGACGCGATAACACCATTAATCGTTAACCCGCGGCCGGATAACAGCACGTCGCTTCTGGAAGCGGTTGCGTCGGGCAACACAAACACGTCCAGGTGCGAGGGACACAGTCGTGAGCCCCACCAGCGCCCATCTATCGCGCCGGGTCAAACAACCCAGCCTTCAGACATGAGTCACGACAGCGGGGCCGTCTTTTGGTTTATTTTTTTTTTTTTTTTAAAAAAAAAGGATGGGTTCGCGTTTCCCGTGGGCGGAGGGGGTGGAAGCAGCCGCAGGGGCTGGCACACACGGGCTGGCATTCGTGTGCCCGTGCTATGGGGAAGGCTCGCGGGCAGCTCTGCCCCTCTCCCGGTGCAGCCGTCCCCTTCTCGCTGCACGTCTGGGTGTCTCTCCTTTTTTCCCCCCCATCCCTCCTTACCCACTCCCACTTTCAGCCTGGCTTGGGATGCAACTTTTCTTAGGTAGCCATGACTTAACCCCCCCCCACCCCGTACCACCTCGTGAGCACCTACCCGAGTGCTCGCCGGGGGAGTGCACCTCGCTGATGCTGGAGGACGACTGCGGGGAGTCCGCCTGCAGCGCCTTGAAGATGGCGTTGGGGGAGATGTGGGTCTGCTCGGAGCCCTCCTCCTGCTCCGACTGCCCGTTCTTCACCGACTTCCGCCGCCGCGGCTGGTATTTGTAGTCGGGATGGTCCTTCTTGTGCTGCACCCGCAGCCGCTCGGCCTCCTCCACGAAGGGACGCTTCTCGCTCTCGTTCAGCAGCCTGGGGTGGGGGGGGATGGGGACATAGGGGGTGAGGGGCTGCAGCTCAAGGGGGGGGGCGTTGGCGGCTTCCCCCCACTATGGCATTACCACCAGCCCAGACCTCTGGGTTCCCCCGAATGGCAATGCACAGCCCCCCCACACTGTTGAACCCCCTGTCTGGGGCACATGCTGGTTGTCAGCCCCCCTTCTTGCCCCCCCCCAGATTCCTTCGGTGACCGAACAAGAGGTGCAAGAGCCACGGCAGGGTCCGGTCCTCATCCCCCCCCAAAGTCTCACGTCCTGTCCCCAGGGCACTTTAGGTGACAGCCCCGTCGCTGCCTGCCAGGGCCAGATTTGCTCCCTGCTTTCTTTCCCTGCCGCAAATTTAGGATTTCCCCCCCCCCGCCCCTTCCCTTCTGCAGTCACAGCACAAGAGGCGTCCAGGTGACTCACTTTCCTTCTGTTTTTCTCCCCTCCCTGCCTTATTTTGGAAGTCGGAGGGCACCCAGCCATGTGCCACTCATCGCCGCCACCCACCCACCCACCCGGGGCTTGGCACCGCACGGCGGCCGCTCGCCGCCACCCCCCCCTCGCCCCGCACCGCTTCTCCTCCCGGCCCGAGCTGATGCAATCCCCAAAAAACCATCATTTCCTCGGGACCAGAGCACAAACAAACACAAGCCAAGGCGGGCCCCCGGCTCCGCCACCCCCCCCCCCCCCTCCACCACACCCCACCCCCCCGCCCGGCACGGCCGGGCCCGCTTCCACCCGGGCCATTCCTCAAGGGAAAGAAACCACTTGCAAAAAAAAAAAACCAGAAGGGAACCACTTTCCCAACTTTTCCCCTACTATCCAGGCTTCTCCTGCGCCAAAGTTCGCCACCCCGTGCAAGTTTTCAGCGAGTTTTTCCTTTTCCAGCCTTAAAACCATCCTCCCGACTGCTGGGACGTGCTTCCGTCCGCCCCCCCCCCCCAGCATCCCGGGGCTCCGCACTCACCTCCAGAGCTTGCCCAGGGTTTTGCTGAGCTCGGCGTTGTGCAGATGCGGGTACTGGTCCGCCAGCTTCCTGCGGGCCGCCTGCGCCCACACCATGAAGGCGTTCATGGGTCTCTTGACGTGGGGCTTGTTCTTGCTGGATCCGTTGACCCGCACGGGCATGGGCACCAGCGTCCAGTCGTAGCCCTTGAGCACTTGGCTCACCGCCTCTCGGATGCACACCGGGAACTTGTCCTCGTCGCTCTCCTTCTTCAGGTCCGGGTCACCCTTGGGGAAAGTGTTTTCTTGGGGTCTGGTGTTCTCCGTGTCCGAGCCGGATCCAGAGGGGCAGGGGGAGCCGGCGGAGTCATCCGACATGGTGGGGCTGGGGGCGTCGGAGATACATTTGTCCTGTTCTTCTGTCATTTTCATGAAGGGGTCTAGGAGATTCATGCGAGAAAGCGGCGGGGGGTGGGGGGACAGGGGATGAAAAAAAAAAAAAATTAAAAAAAAAAAATCAGGTGGCTCAGGGGCAGGGAAGGGTTAAAAAAAGTAAAACTAGGAGAGACGAAGTCTCCACCAGCGTGAAGCCCGGCTGGGGAGAGGAGGGAGAAAGCTGGAAAAAGTTTGCAAAAGTTTTTTTATTATTGTTTCCTACCCCTCTAAGTGAAAATAAAAAAACACACGGGTGGGGGGAAGAAACTTTTGCAAGTTGGAGGAGAAAAGGGGCGAGTGGGGGGGGAAAAAAACCCCGTAGCAGGAGCAGCAGCGGCGGCGGCGGCGGCAGGCGGAGGCCGGGTGGCCGTCGGTCAGCAGCGTGGGGCCGGGGTGGCCGTGGGTGGGCGGCGGTGGCCAGTGTCGCCCCGCCGGTCTCCAGCGCGGCTCTGCGGCCCGCGCCGCGGCCGCGGAATAAATACTCTGCGCGGCGATTTCGGCCCGGGAGCGCTCCGCCAATGGGCGCCCGGCCCCCGGGGGCTGGCGCGCACGCCATTGGCTGCGCCGCCGCCGAGGGGCGGGGCCGGCGGGACGCGCAGCGGCCGCGCCGCGCCGCGCAGGGGGCGGCTGGCGGGGGGCGCGGGGGGGGTGGGGGCGCGGAGAGGGGAGCGCCTTGCGCGGGTGCGGAGCGCTGGCAGACTCCCGCGCCGCTCCGTCCCGCTCCGCCCGCCGCAGGGCTGTCTGCCTTGGCGGGAGCGGCGGAATGAGCGCGGGGAAGGCGGAGGGGAGGACACGCGACCCGCTGCGGGTTTTACCGCGGGGCGGGCAGCCCTCCGCGGGCGCGGAGCGGCGGCGGTGGTGGGGGAGCGCGGCTGCGCGGCGGGACCCGCGGGCGCTGCGCGGCGCCGTCCAGAGGGGGCGCCAAAGGCCCAGGAACGGCGCGGCGGGGGCGGGGAGCGCTGCGCGCCCGCGGGGGGACGGGGAGGGCGGGGGGGTTCCGCGCCCGCTGCCCCCCACCCCCAGCCCCTCCGCGGCACCGCCCCTACTGGGGCTGTGCGTGGGGGCCGACACGGGGGGGATGCGTGAAACTTAAGATACCCGAAACGCACTTTTTTTTTTTTGGGGGGGGGGGGTGGTGGTGTGCGCGTCTGCTCGTCCCCCCGCGCCCATCCCATCCCCCTGCACAACCCCCCCGTGTTCCCCCCCCCCCCAATTTTTTTTTTTTTTATTCCTCTTTATAGGATTATTTTTGAGCCCCCGTGGAATCCGCGCCCTGCTGTGGGGTGAGGGAGCGGGATCGCGGGGAAGTGCTGCGAGTGGAAAGGGGGGGCCGCCCCCTCCCTCCCCCCCAAAAAAAAGAAAGTTTTGCCGAGTTGACCAACTCTTAGCATCAAAACAAAACAATGAAAAGCAAACAAATAAGCCCTGGGAGCGTATCTCTAGATAAATACATCTCCCTGCGTAGTGAATCCCAGAGGATCCGCGTTTTTAATAGCAAACTGCTTTTCCGTGCGCGTGAGAGCAAAGTGCCGGGGATGCTGCGGGAGAGGAGTCGGTATCTTAGGGAGAATAAAGCAAATTTCATCTTTTAGGGTTTAAAGGAGACAGGGGGTATTTGGTGAGAACTGATTTTTGGTGCGGAAGAGCGCGCCGGCAGCACGCGGGGTGAGCTGCCCCGCCATCGCTGGGGTGTTGGGGTTGGGGGGAGAGACCTTCTACCAGTTTTCCCTTTGCAAAACGCGCGCTACATGATTTTTCCTTTTAGCCGGAGCGTTGAGGTCGGTGCTTTATCGAAGCTGCTTTAATTTGTAGCTTTTGTCCCGTTGGAGAATCCTCGGGGCCACGGCTGGCGCGGTGGCCGTGCCCCGGTCTGGGTCCCTGGTCACGATTGTCACCGTTACGTTAATAAGCGCGTTTTAAAAGGTATTGGGAATGGAATATGAAAAAAAGTAAAAAAAAAAAAAAAAAAAAAGAAAAATTAAAAAAAAAAAGAAAAAGGCAGCGGGGGAAGGAGCTCTGAATAAACGCGTTTGAAAGCAATCTCCCTGGTAGACCCTGCTTGTCTTTTGCTATCTTTCCCTGAGAGTTATTTTTATTATTATTATTTTTTTATGTTTTTTTTTTTTTTTTTGCTTGCAAACTTTTGGAAAGTAGTTTTCTTTGGGTGAGTGGAAAGGTAAGTGTCCGTCCTGTTTCCAGAGCCTTTGTCTGAAAGAACAGGGCGACTGAGAGCAAAGGGAGATTTCTCTCCATCAGCGTTTGGGCTTTCTCACGCCTGCGACACCGAAGACGGGTTTCACAGCGTTGCAGCAGCTTCGCTTTGCTAAATACGCAGTCGTCCAAGAGGGAGATAATGCTGCGTTTTTGTAGCGTTATTTGCAGTGAGAAAGGTAAACTTGTAGTAAATGTTAAAGGGAGATAATTTTGAAATATTTTCCCTTGGCAGTTTCAGCCCTGGGCTGGTGCACGAGTGGGAGCTGAGCTCAACAAATCTCTTTTAATCTATGTATTTGTTATAGGAACCTCAAAGAAAACTCGGGCGGTAGGTTGTTCTTATCTCAGCTGGAGCTGCTGTAGCAAAAATCCGAACAAATGTACCTGGAGGAGACAAATATGGTGACAACAGATTGTTCCATGGCTTTCCTGCTGATTGGCAGAGAGAAACACAAAAACAATTTGGGAGGATAATTGGTTTAATGAAAAGTGTAATAATTAGAAAATTTTTCATTCTGAAAGTCCATCTGCTGAAGGGGACTCTGCCTTTTCATTACAAAAGGCTCTGTTTTAACAAAAGAAAGTGGTTTGACAAGTTTGAACAATAAACAAAAGAGAAATGGGAAAGGGCTTTCCAGTTCTGTTATCGTGTGTAATTTTATAATTTCTGAATTATTATTTTTAATTCCTGTTCCGTGGACTATTTAAGACAACGCGGGCAAGTTGATTAATCGCAGTCGTTTTGCAAGGTTAGAAGTTTCCTTTAAAGTGACGAGCTGTTGCTGCTTTTCCGTCAGGATGGAAGTTTTCTTTTCTTTTTAAAGGATTGACGTTGTTTTATCGTGAAGTGGCGAGCTCGGCTATCGGGAAGGATTTTCAGCGAGAAGCGCGTGGATTATAGCCCTCGTTGGATGTTTGGGGGTTTTTTTTGTATTCCCCCCCCCCCCCCCGCCTTGTGCTAAATCAAGTCAACGTTTTTTTAGGAGACGAGCTTTCCAAGGCTCTGAGCAGGGAGTGGAGGAGCCGGGAGTTTTTGGGAGCAGAGGGAATAGCACCCATTGTGGGGGGGGTGTGTGTGTTTTGGGAGGTTTTTCCCTCAAACCGTACAAATGCAACACGGATGCGTCTCAGATCTGTTGTGCTGCAAGAAGTTGTGGTTTAGTGGTGTTTTGAGGGAGATGGGGGGGGTTCTCCAGCTTCTCCCCCCCTGAGCCCAGGGAAGTTTGCTCCATCCCAAGGCCGGAGCCTCCTCCCCGCTGCCGGGGGTCCAGCACTGCCCAGCCACCGCACCGGCGTGGCGTCACCGGGGCGGCCGTGATGTCACCCCGTCCCCTCTGACATCACACCTGCGCGAAACCCAAGGAGAAGCTGGCGCTGACCCCCCTCCCCTCCCTAATCCAGAGAAACGCTCTCCCGCCTCCCGTAAAACGGGGGCAAAACGGGGAGAGCTGGGTTATAGCGGAATTCTCTGAAAGCAAAGGCGTTCCCGCAGCAGATCGCTTAATTTGGGTATCAAAACTGTATCAATCATTGATCGATGGCACAAAATGGGAATCTCTGGTACGGTGGTGCCTTTGAATTTACTCGGCCCAAATGCTCCGGTGTTTTCGGATGGCGGCTTTCGGCAGGCAAGTCCTGGGGGTTGATGCAGCGCAGTTAATTGCGGTGTAATTATCGCTCCCTCCTATAAAAAATCCCTCCCTCCTAAACAATGACATTTTATTAAAAATGAGAGAGTCGTGCTGCATCCCACCAAGCACAAAATAATGCCAGCAGCCGAACAGGCTTTGCTCGCTCCGGGTTTTTCCTGGCTCACAGGGAAGGGCCGGGAAGGGTCGGCCGTCGCCGTGGCCGCAGCTGAACATTTTGACGTGCAGGCGCAAGATGTTAGCGGTTTGCTTCATTTTTCTCCATCGCCTTTTTTTCGGCCCTGGTCGGGTCTCCAGGGCGGGCATCCTGCATCTTTCCCATTTGGGAAAGTTGCCGCGTGAAGCGACAAGTATTGAATTCCCATCTCGGAAGCGTTTACGGATGCAGGAATGGAGTTTGCGCTCTGGACCTGCCCAAGAGCCTGGTTGGTGTCAAGTCCCTTTTGAGGTGGCCCTTGGTGCCACGGCGGATTCAAGGAGGTGACCCCACGCCGGGGTTGTTGGACGCGTCTGCCGCGGGCAGGGGTTGCAGCCTCTGCCCTGCGCAGAGGTCCCGTCCCCTTTTGTACTATATCTATTTATTTTTCAAAAGCCCCAGCATTTCTCAGGCACATTCTGACATGTCCTTAGCGGAAGGTCATTGTACGGCTTAAAAAAAAGAAGGAAAGAGCAATAGCTGCTTGGTGATGCGCTGGGGTGCGGAATTGTCATTCCTTTTGTACATTTAGCTAAGAATCCCTCGATGCGATGTATTTTACATCGTCGTATTAATTTTGAAAAATCTCTCTATTTCTCCGGCCTGTCGTGACAATCCACCGCCCTCAAAAGCTGCCGCGGGCTGAGCTGGAGACGCTGCCGTGTGTTGATCCGATCTTGGCAAACACTGACCTGGGAATGGGCGAGAAAGCTGCAGGACGGGCGGGTTTCCCCCCCCCCGCCCCATTTATTTCAGTGTGTAAAGTACCAGGGAGCCTGAAGACTCCCAAGATGAGCGCCCGAAAGATATGTTCTTTCATGGCATTTTAATTCGTGCCTAAAAAATACCGTCTCGTCGGACTTGCTGTATAGAATAAAGCGAAAGAAATTCAGAGGTTTCAGAAGAATAACCTCAGCGCTGCAGTAAAATTATTCGGATTATTTACAAGGGCTGAGCCGGGTGGCAGCGTTAATTTGGCCCCGTCTGTCTGTTTTAGCTATTAAACAACTGCACGCTCATTGTGGCTGGTGAAACAGCATCCCTTTAAATAGCGTCGAGATTTACCACTTAAAAATTAATCCTGGGAAAGCGAAGCCGCCGGGGGCCGCATCCTTCCGGGGGCGATGAGGATTGGGCCGAGTCTCAGAGACGTCGGGAAAGGCATTGTGGTTTCTGGGATGGGAGAAAGGCTTTTCTCACCCCCCCCCCGCCCCCCGCCTTGGAAAAAAAGTTTTGAAAATGCTAAAAATCTGAGAATCTGAGAAAAGGAGGGGGAGAGCTCTTTGTTAATAAGAACTAGCGGGGCTGGTCGGCAGCTCCCCGGTTTGCTGAGCCGCTCCCCCCGCCGGAAAAATGCAGCGAGGGATTTATTCTCCCTCACGTTTTGGAGTCTGGATCTGGGAACCGAGCAATGCCGGAGGAGTTTTAGCGCTCCCTGGCCCCGGCGCGGGCTCCGCCACGGTAAATAGACGTAACCTCGCCGTTCTTTTCTGCTCTTGCTCCCACAGTTGGAAACCACCGGGCGCAACCTCGTCCTTCACAAACGCTCTTTTCTGGAGATGAAAGCGATAGAGTTTGGGGCCATTTATTTATTTATTTATTTGCTTGCTCGCAGCCCTTGGCTCGCCACTCCGCAAACTTGGGTAAATGGAAAATTTACCAGGCTCGGTTAAAGTGGAATGGAAACACCCTCCCCCAAAGCGCCGGGTTTTTCTCCTAGGAGAAAAAAAAATGGGAGAATTATTATTATTATTAATTTATATTTTAATTATTTTATTTTTTTTTTCCCCTCCGAGGTGCTCCTTTAGCTTGCGCGAATGCTTTCGGCCTGCGGAGCGCTGGCGGTTGGCTGGGGCTGTGCCCTGGTTGCCGGCCACGGCGTCCCCCGGCCGTCCCCGCCGAGCTGGAAGCAGTTCTCCCGCTAAGATAAATCAATCTGGTTCGAATCACTCCGGGGTAAAGTGATCAAAGCCAAAAACAAAGCTCCGGTAATGAGGACAAAAGACGCAATTTTCATTCATAACAATACTGAGCTCTGCAGAAAATGCCCGAGAGCGGATGCTGGCGACAAGTGGTCAGCATCGTCTTGTATCTATTTTTTTTTTTTTTTTTCCCCATTTTTTTCATTATAAAGGGATGAGCGTCCCGCTGTCAGTGTCGCTGCCTGCGTTCACGGTGGCATCAGCCACCACCGCCCGTGTCCCTGCGCTCGTGCAGGGATGTGTGTGACATCGCGACGACTCGCCCTCTAAGGTTAAAGAGAAGCAGGATCGCTTTAGAAGGTATAAAACCTGCTTATAAATTAAAACAAACAAAAAAAAATATCTCTCAACCCAATTATAAACCCTGGTGGATTCTAGTTAATATACATATTTTTTTAGTTTTATTTTGATCCGTTTGTGCCCTACAGCACGCTCCTGTAAACGGCGGTTTGGGTACAGCGCGGAAGCCGCGCAAATCGTACATGATGTTTCATAGTCACATACAGATAAATAAATGGCCGTAATTTTAAACCGGCCCTATTATGTTTTCCGAGCGATAGTTCAAATTACACAGCCCAGCAACAGCTTACAAGAAATCCATCAGAATTGGAAGGGGGAATAAAACTGCCATTCTCTCTACCTGTTTGTGCAGCTCCTCGCTAAGGCAGGGAGAGCCCGACTGTTTATTTGGAGAAGTAAAGTTGTGGAAATATACTTGGAGGGTGTAATGTGGACAGCACGTGTTTCTGGGAGCTACCTGAAGTCTGTGCCCTAATGGCTTGCAGATGTCCCTGGGTCACCGATTTCCTATGGGCCAGCGAACGCGGCAGCGCCCACCCCTCCCGCTCTTCAAATTAAAAAAAGAAATTTAAAAAAAAAAAAAAGGGGGGGGGGGATATGGGATATGGGGGGGGGGGGGGGGCGGGGGGGGAGAGCGTTCAGCTTCTGGAACTTGTAAAATTGTTTGTTTGGGTTGTTTCCAGCTCCCATCCCACCGCTGCTCCGGAGCGATTTGGAAATTCTAGCTGCCAGGTCCATGTTCGGGCGGAACGATGATTTATTTGAAAAACAGAGAAATCTGCTATGGGATCACTTTTAGTTTGCTCAGGGTGGGGAGTTTATTTACACGGGGATTATTTATGTAAAAAACTTGCAGTTTTCTCTACTGAGTAATAAACAGGGATTTGTTTTATATATATATATATATCTATATATATCTCTAAACAGACTCACGTATGCATGCGCTCATATACGCTGAAAATATGTATATCTGTGTCTTGCTGTTCCTCTTTTATGCCAAGTGCACAGCTACGTGCCCGAACGCCGTATAAATATTTTATTTTACGTGTAACGTAAATCTTAAGACGTGTCTAAGAATTTAGATAAAAAGGTTTTTGCGTTGTATTTCTTCCCCGGGGGTGACGGGAGGTGGGGAAGGGGGAGGGTGTGCTCAGGGCCGCCCCCGTCCCTTGCTTCTCGGTGTCTGGGTCTGTGCGTGTCCCCTCCTGCACCCACCGCGGAGGATGCCGAAACCACCACGGTCCGGCTCCGCTTTGCTTAAATTTGGGCACTTTTCTGCCCTGGTGTCTCTGCTGTTGGATGTGGCCCTCTCCCTCCATCAGTTTGGGGCAGGATGTGACTGGGAGCAAACACGGAGCGTTTTCCTACCCCCCGAGGATGCTGCTGAGTGGGGGATGTTGTTTTCCTGGATGCTGAGGGTGCTCTGGCCCGGGAAGCACGGGACACGGTGCCGAGCAGCTCCCAGGCTCCTTTTCCCATGGGAAAAGCATTTCAAGGCGTTTTTAGGGTGCCTGTTTGTTTTTGCTGGCGGCGGCCGGATGGCATTGCTGGGCACCGGGGACTCGGGGGATGATCCTGGCGGGATGCTCCGAGCAGAGCAGCATCCCTGGGATGTTCATGGCTGTTTCACCCATTTCCTCCCTTTTTTGCCCCGTGCTGATAATTACGGGGGTTTCCCGGGGCAGGTGGCCAAAGGGGCCGGGGTAAGGACTGGGAGCCTTGTTCCGAAGGCGTTGAAATTAAAAGCTGATTTTAAATACCTGCCCTGGGGCTGGACCACGGTCCGGGTCTCCGTATGGACCATCCTGACCTGGAGCATCCATCGGGCAGGAGAGCCCGGGAGCTGCTCCGGCACTGGGCAGCCGAGCCAGAGGTGCTCTTTTGATTTCTCCTTAAATCACTATTTAGTCCATAAATGGAATTGCTTTCTTTATTTTTTTTTTTTTTTAATTTAACAATGAAACTTCGTGGTGGCGTACCGTTTATTCCATTTTCCTTCTGTTTTCGTTTGCTTTATGCATGTAGCAAAAAAAGGAGGAACGGCTGTTGAAGGAACAGCATGCTTATGGTTAAAAGAAAAAAGCAGCGTAACACTCATTGCGTTAAAATGAATATAGGAAAGCGGAGTATGATAGAAAACCAGAAATCGGGAGGGCGGGGAGTACTGGTTTTTCTGCGTCTGCCTGTCTACCTGCCTCTCCTATCTGTGACAGATTAGAAATGCGCGCCGGCCATTGAGCTTGGCAAAAATCGTACTTTTTTTTTTTTGCACGAACACGAGAAAAAAAAAAAAAATCATCCTGCTGCTAAGTGGGAAAAGCTTGTTCTGAGAATAACCATCCAGCTCCCATTTTTTTTTTTTCTTTTTACCTAGAAATGTTTGCTGTGTCCTAATAACAGCACAGAAAGTCTCCGACTCCATGAGAGAATACATTCTGTTTTCTGGTTTTAGGAAAAAACCTATTGTCAATATGTCTCCAAATGGTGTGTATATACCTTGGCTTGCAGTTTAACTTGCTGTCAGTCTGAAACCGCTCTGTATCGTAATCCCGGGTTCCTACTCGTAACATCCACGACCATTTCTGGCTTTGAAGGAAAGGATGAAAACAGGTGCCGCCTTCAGAAAAGGCAGACAAAACGCTGCTTCCCCATAGCCCGGGTGAGGGAGTGATGGCCCGCAGCCCTCTGGGAACCCTGGCAAAAAAACCAGACATCCCGTTTTATTTTATTTTATTGTATTTTATTTTATTTTATTTTACTTTATTTTATTTTACTTTATTTTACTTTACTTTATTTTACTTTACTTTATTTTACTTTACTTTATTTTACTTTCATCTTAACGTTTAATTCCGAAACCCACGCTTGAGAATTTAGGGCTACAAATTCTACTTGCCGCGCTCATCCAAAATAAACTCTTGGCTGAAGAATAATATTTTAGCGGAGTAAATGAAACGGCCGCAAAAGAAGCATCGTGAAAACGTACCTTGGTGCGGAGCACGACCTCTCGACTGAGCCCCGACTCGCTCAGCGCTGTCTTTTACGGCCACTTAACGCTGGAGAGACTTTACTGGGAATTCAGGGGGATCCGGGGAGGGAGATGACTTTTAATGTGGTGTTTTTAAACATAGCCCAGGTGCTCGCAACCGCCTGTTGTGATCCCCCCACCCAGTCTGTCCTCAGGTAGTTAACATTCACCAAAATATTGATGGCAGTTACCTTTCCTGCCAGCTCTTATCTGAGTGGGCTTGAGTAGGACTTTGGCAGTGCCTGAAAGGAGGTATTGTTACCTTACGGAAAAAAAAAAGCAAAAAAAAAATAAAGAAAAAAGAAAGAAAAGGGGGGGGGGTGGAGAAAAAAAAAGCAAAGAAAACTCAAAGAAGTCAAGCTGAGAAACAAAGGAGGATTTTGGCTCAGCTCTGCCCAGGACAGCAGCGCTCCGCCAGTCCCGGGATGGGACCGTCCCCTCGTCACCAGCCCCGGGGCCTGGCACGGGGGAATGTTTGCTCTTTATAAAACAGTTGGGTTGGGTTTTTGGTTTGTTTGGTTTTTTTTTTTTTTTTTTTCAATCTCCTATTAGTAAGGCTTCTTAGCGTCCCTTTTGTGTGCCTGAACTCGGAGTACGAGCATGTATATATGTGTGGGTGCCTCCTCCCCCCTCATGGGTGCCCTGCGTCCTCCTTTTGAACCCCTGCTCCAATTTCAGCCAAGTTTGACAAAGAGGATGTTGGAAGGGATCAGGTTTTTTTTGGTAATTTGCGAAGATACAGTAAAACACCGCTGAGAAAAAATAAAACGGCAGCGTGAGCTTCCCCCATACTAGACCTCAGAGCATCCACAGGTGCTGAGGACTGTCTGTAGGAAGGCAGGTTCCTGCCTTCTGCTGCCCATACAGCTCCTCATGGGCTTTTGATTTCGTTATTTGCTTGTCTGTCCACCTCATCATTTATCCTAAGCTGGCTCAAAGACTGACCTTCACGTCTAGAATCAGACCCTTTTATCTTTTTGGGTCTAACGGTCCAGGTGTGGTGTCCAGGCCAAATCACTTCCAAGGGGTGTCTTTCTCTGAGACAGTCTGAACAACAGTCCCCGAGAAGGTGACAAATCTGAGGTCTCCAAAATGAGCTGAAACTACGCAGATAACGCCCACATTTTTTCTGTATTAGTGGGGTAGGAGGGATATATTTTGGGACAGGGGAGAGAAAGAAAGAAAGAAAAAAATCCTCCCAAGAAAATCAAATCCAGTCTTACTGGTCTGGCAGCATTTGTGAAGGAAAAAGCCAGGAGTGCAACTGGGTGACTGTGGAGCGCGGCCATGTCTGAGAGGAGGCCTCTCCGCCTGGGTGAGGCTCTCAAGGCAAATATCAGAAGTTATTGGACTGTTTTAAGGGAATGTGGTGGATTGGGCTAACGAAGCTAGAGCTCTGACTCATTAACGCCCTGCTTGGTGCTGCCACCCTCAACGCGAGCCCTCCCAGGGGAGTTGGGTCTTCCCTCTCCTGCAGGTGGGGTCCTGGCAATTAGCAGGTTTAGCCTTGGATGACGATCAGCACCTGGAGTTTGACCTTGCAGGATGCTGAGTGCTTTCAGCTGACTCCGTGGTGGGGTTGTTACTGCTCGGGGCTTTGTGGGAGTTGTCTTCTGCAGCGGCTCACGGTGGCCCCAGGAAGGCTTTTTAGCAGAGCTAATATTAGGGCTCCTCACCTCAGCTGGGAAAATGAGGCTGTTTGCTCCCACCGCAGGCCATTTCTCCAATCGAGCAGTTCCCTGTCAGCCCCAAATGCTGATTAGTTTTCGACATCTTGTGCCCGGCTTGCCCGATCGAAGACCGTTGACTCAGAAAACAGGAAAGGTCAGTTTGAGGAACATCTCACCCGGCTGAGCATCCAAAACAAACAGCCGTCGGGCGGGATGCCGACTCCCAGAGGATGATTCCCAGGTCGGTGCGCTTCCTCAGCATCCCAGGGGTGTCCTCCCCTCTGACAGCGGGGGCGGGGGGAAAGGGGTGGAAACCCTCATGGGTTGGAAAAACAGAGACATTTTTGCGGAGGGATTGTTCTAATTCATTCAAAAGGGGAGGGAGATCTGCTGGAATGTAGAAGGAAAGCGTCGCTATTTGTAGTGTAAGATCCTGGTTTCTAATCTCCTTCGCACAAGGTGGGACAACACCCTGGGGCTTGGGGAGCGTTTTCTGCCCCAGCACACCATGACTGGTGATGGGCTCGCAGGTCTGCGGAAAGGGGAGGATGGAATTCTCAGCCCAGGATCAGCTTTCCATTGTGTTCTTTTTCTGGCGTGCAAAGCAAAGAGCTCGGGGCCAAGGAGGTTTACGGTGCTCTGCTAAGCGACCGTGCCCTGGCTGTGCCACGGGGTGGCTCGTTTAGTGGAAAGATGCTGTTAGGGATAAGGAAGGACGGAGCGATGGAGGGATGCGGTGGTAGGTTTCGGCTGTGTAGTCGTTCTTGGGAGATACCTACTCTGGCCGGGTCCCGGCTATGGTGACCTCGGGGGTCTGCGTTTCAATGAGCCACTGATAGTTCCCTGAGGCCACATCAACCAGATGGTTCCTTGCGGGCTCCAACCCATCACAACAGGACCTCAACTATTAATATAGTCCATCTACAAGATAGCGCGCTGATAACACACCCTATACCAGTAGTGTGGGGTTTGGTTTGTACGGAATTCTAAAGAGACTGTTTTGTTGGGGAATCTCTGGACATGAAGTAGTCGCGGCAATCCATCACTTTAATGGCCTTACAAGATCCGCAGAGCCGATAATCTGTGATAAAGTAATCTCCAAACCACAGCGCGTCCTCCTCTTGTTACTTGCGCTCAGAGCTGCCTCAGTTGAACCGCCTGGGTCTGGCTGCGTTCGCGCGGGTGGGATGGGTCGGTGCGATGGTGGTGTAGCAATAGGAAACGGGTATTTGTGTTTTATGATTTAAGGGAGGCAGAGATACCAATCTGACCCCAAAGTGGTTGTTTTTGTTTTTTTTTTTTTTTTCCCCTGATCCAACTGTTAATGCAGTACCCTGGAAAGGATCGCGGTATCGCAGAGCTGCATCTGACCCGGTGGAGAAAAGGACTGGAGTGAAAAATACATCCACGTTCCTTAGCTTGGGCGCTTGGCCTGATGAATGAGGAGGTAACTGGGTCACTGCTGTAATTGCGCAGCGTTTAGACGTGGAAAGGGATACTGCGTTTCCACAGTAATTCCAGTTAGTGCTCCCCTGTCCCTCCCACCACCTCCAGATTATGTTTCTAAATGATCTAGGACGTTAGAGCAAAATCAGTAGCTGATTAGGCAGCCGGCTTGGCTGCAATCACACCTTTCAATACCCATTACCCGCTCCTTGAGCCTAATGGTGTTGAGCGGCTGCAGCGAGGGCTGCTCGGTGTCGTTGGCCGAAGACGGGGATTTGAAGGGACAAAATGGCCACGCTCGCCTGGCCAGCGGGAAACGAGCGCTCGTTTGCAAACGTGATTGACGAACACCATCATCTTTTCCCACGGTCTTGGCCTGAAGGCGGCCAGTCTGATAACACCACCCAGGCTGTGCGTGCGGAGGGTCGCAGGGGAGGGTTTGCAGTGCAAGGAAAGACAGAGGAGAAGGGAAAACCGTCCACTGAGGGCTTGGGACCAGGCTCTGAGCTGGTGGGAGCCAGTGGAGCAGCTTGCGTCAGCAGAAACGCTGCTTTTCTGGGTGCTTTTCTAGGGAACGCGGAGGGGTTTGCTGGTGCGGGTTGGCTTGGCACGAAGATGTTCAGCAGCTCTTGGAAATCCGTTGGAAGTCAGGTTGGAAAGAGATGTTCCAGTGGGTCCTCTTCAGGTTCCAGCCCTCCCTCCTTTTTTTTTTTTGTAGGTCGGAGCAATCCTTTTTATTTTTTTTTTTTTGCAATTTTGTTTCTGCTGCTGCTAAACAAAACTCCCAAAATAGGGCAGTTCGAGAAGAAGAACTGGACAACCGTATTCACAAAGTTTTTCCCCAAAGCCCAACAAGATTGCCGTAAGCAGACGAGCAAGCGTGGGTTGAGCTGAATTGGTGTCCAGCCTTCTGGCTCAACCAAGAAGACCAAGAGCTAGCCCTGGGCTTGTGGCCACCTCAGGGGACAAGCCTGGCTGGTGATGCTCCTGGTTAAGGTGGAGGAGGCTGAGCTGCTGCTTTTGTGCAGCAGGGAGGGGGGATTCCAGGAGCTCAGGTGGTGCCGAGACCTGCACGTGGCGCGTTCCCATCCCGGGGTTCAGGCGGAGTTCGGCCCCGGCGCTGGGAGCCGCTGGAGACAATGCAAATCCCACCTGCTCCTGCCAGCTGCGCGTTTCGCCCCTGGTCTAACGGCTTGTCTGCATATCACAATGAACCTCAAAGCTCCTGCATAAAATAACACTTTATTATTATTAATAATAATAATAAGTAGAGGTAATTTGTGATTCTTGAAACGGGCCCAAGCCACCAAATTCAGATCGAGATCTAACTTCAGCCTCCCGAACGTGGGGTTTGGGCTGGTCCCTCGGCGCGCGTGGGACCAGTTGTGAAATTCGGAGCTCGGATCCCCGGTCCCTTCCTCCTGCCCCCGAGCTCTCAGTGCTGCGGGCTGGCTCCGGGCCAGCGTTTAACCATTGTGAAAACCTCTCTATCGCAGGGTGTGCCACCTGTCTCTCCTTTTTTTTTTTTTTTTTTTTTAAATTATGATCTTCAGGACGGTGAATTGCATTCATGAGATCTGCCGGTGACGGCAGGGTGATCAGTAGGGTTTGCTTGCGGTGGTGGGGTTTGCTACGGTGGGGAAAACCATCGGGGCTGCGGAGTCCACGTGAACGGCACGGTGTGACCTTGTCAGTCCTTACGGCTATTTTTTTTCGTGCTTTGCCTACTGGAGAGTCGCAGCCTTTGCAGCGGCATCGGCGCAGGCTGCGGGAATGTGGGAAAGCGGCAAGCGTGAGAGGTTACGGATGGGCTTTTCGGGAGAGCCGCCTGCGGTATGACACCGTGCCGGGGTGCAGCTACCGCACATCTGGCTCAAGGGTGATGGAAGTGAATTGCTCCCGTCCTATAAATCTTGTTCCAAAGGTGGGGTGAAGCGAGGAGAAACTTTTATTCTGTTAGCAAGGCAGGCGGGTGGAAGTTTTTCCCGTTACTGGGGAATTCACAAAAACTTTCTCTGGGTAAATTCTCTTCTGTCCGATGCATCCATGTGACGCACGTCCACGGGGCAGCCCTTTCTCAGTCACCACATCCATAGGCTTCCCTTCCTCTCCCTGACCACCTTCTGACACAGAGCTCCACCCTTGAGGAGCTCCATCCTTTCCCAGTACAGGCTTGAAACTGGCCAAAGGGTTGGTTTATCTAAATAACTTTTTGAAGCTGTCAGAGTGACAGACCCACGGAGACACAGAGGAAAACCGCACAGCTGTCTTTTAGGAAAAGAAGTAAACATAAGAGAGGCTGAGGTCGCCTTTTTTTTGTGTGCGTGGCAGCTTTCAGGTTGCGTATCCAGCACAATTCTTGGCTTGTCTTGGGTTTTTTTTAAGATCCAGCAAAGAGAGCGAGGGTGTTCCGTGTTGGAGAGCCGCTGGAAAGCGGCCGTGTGCGAGCAGGGAACGCGGCGCGGAATCTGCCCCGGCCTCTTTGCCGCACGTCGGGCTCCCTGTGTGTACTGGGGTGTCGCTGCCAGCAACCACAGGAACCAGTTTGGTGGCAACGGCGCAGCCATCGAGCGTGAAGCTCCCTCTGCCTTCGGCGGCAGAACCCGGCTCCCACGGCAGAGAGCCGAAACGAGCTCTTTGGGTCATGCAGCGGGTCCGTCCCAGAGGCAGCCCCTTGAGTTCTCTGACCTCCGTCCTCACCGAAAGCCCGGGCAGACCATGGATCAGGCCTCTGCAGAAAGCAAACCCCACCGTTTGCAAAACTGACCCCCCCGTGGTAGATGAGTTTTTGCAATACAGGATGGTTTGTGCCATTCAAAACCAAATTTACCAAAAAAAAAAAAAAAAAAAAGGAGGGGGGGGGGGGGGCAAAAAAAAAAAAAGCTCTGACCAACCGATTGGCATTTTTATTAATAATTTTTCAAAGCTGCGGGCGTACAGCCTCTCCCTTGTTCCAACAAGCGTGGGTGGGAGAGGGTTCGCAGCCCAGCCCGCACGCCCGGGCCCGGAGGTTGGGCGAGCGACTGCAGGCTGGCGCTGGCCGAGCGTTGGCTGCGGCGCAGCTCGGCTTCCAGGGCGAAGGAGAAGCCAAGCCAGTGGGAACGTTCTCCAGCATCGTTTTCTGCCATTCACAGTAATTTTTATTTATGTGTTTGCTTTTTCACATGCAGATGGCCAGCATCGATGGCTCAGAGCTGTGGTTTGCATCCCAGAGCCAAGCAAGTCGTCTTGTCCTGGCTCAGCCTTCAAGCGAGCTGGCTTGCCCACGTCTACCTGGGCCGTTGCTATCTCTGCGAAGTGGGTAGCTCGTTCCACAAGCTTCCAGCAGTAGGTTGCTGGCTGTTTGCATCATAAACTAGTGTTTAAAGTGTGGTTACGGTCGGAAAAGAGCCAGAGAGCAACTGTAAAAATGACATCCTAGGTGGTTTTTTTTTTTTTTGAAAATATTTATCCCTTGTCGATGGCTGTCCGGATCGAATTTGCTCCATTTATGAGCCGCAGTGAGATTTCTCACTCCCAAACTCAGTGTGGCAGCTGGAAGCTGCTTCCGCTCTTTGCTTTGCATGGCACAAGGAAAGCACTGGAAAGCAAAGGGACGTGCAGCCACCGCTGCTTCGAGCCACGCAGGGCATGTGCCGGCCCCGGCTTAGACCGATGCGTGCTCAGCCATGCCCGGTCTCAATTTATGTGGACTGGGTGACCGGGAGGATGTTGTCTGCATTGACTGATGGTTGGACTAGATGATCTGAAAGGTCCCTTCCAACCTAGGCAATTCTGTGATTGATTCCGTGACTCCCAACGGGCGTTGGGTTTGGGCAGCTTTGGGAAAGGGCTACGAGCTTGGTGGTAGGGGCCCCGAAAGAAGACTTAAACCCACATTGAGCTGGCAGCAGAGGGCTGCCCATCATGTTTCCAGAGAGAAGTGGCTTTTCCCCAGGAGGAATCCAGGCAGGAGGCTGGTGACCATCCCGCAGCGGGGATGGCTCAGACCAAGAGGGCTCTGCTGTGGGAGCTCTGGCTCGGAGCAACGGAGACTTGGACTCCGCTCCACCATCAATGGATTTTATTGTCCTGCGGGGTTTTGCTCCAACACTTAATTCAGCAGCTCCATTCATTTTGATCGGTACGTACATATATACCTTGGCGCTTGGCTGCCAGGACAGGCCAAACGGTATTACGCAGCCCCGGCCAAAAAGCACAGGGCGAGGTAGGGAGGTTGCAGAAAAATTCCTCCCTCGCTCGGGTGAAGTTCCTAGAATCTGCGGGGAGGTACGGGGTGAGGGTTGGCACCGGCACGGCGGCCCCGCCGGCTTGGACGAGGGCTTGAGAAACTTCTCAGCTTGACTTCGAACCGCTCCGTAAAAAATTCAGGACAAACGTTGGAGGTAAACTGCTAAATCATGTCTTAAATCCTTTCCTCCGGAGTCAGATTCCACTCCCGGCCGCTTAGCCGGCACATCTGGAGAGGGGATGCGAAAGTCTGAAATTCACTCTAAACACACCTCCTTTCCCTTCCCGCCTCCTCCCCGCCGGCCTGAGACCTCACGGAGCGCGGGCAGGGATTGGAGGGGGTGGGGGGGGACGACACACGGCGCTAATTACTGTCCGAAACGTGGGTGAGTTACGGCTGCCGAGCGCACAGGGCTGGTTTTGTGTGCCGAGTTGGGTGTGGGCACCGCTCTTTCCTCACAAAGGTGAGACCTCCTGGTTTTGAAGTTGGAAAAAGCCCCAGTCCAGCTCCCGAGATCCTTCCTTAGCTTTTCCCTCCCTAATATTTATATTTTCTTAATTGGAAGGACTCGTGCAGAGAAAATCCCGAGGTGGGCGTTGGGTGGTGATGGGACCATGTGGCTGAATCTGGTGTCTGCTTGGGAACAGTGGGTCCAAAAAAGCTACCGTAAAGAAAGGAGTTTGGCGTTTGGTGCTAATCCGGGCAAAATCAGCGGCAGAGACGACAAATCTGGGGAAACCTTGTCCATAGTGCAAGACTGGGTAGTTTTGGTGGGTTTTATTCGTGTGGTAGTGCTGGACGTTTGGAAGTGAGGAACGCGCAAACGTCGTGGTTTCGATTTGCTTTTCAGCTGGTGCTTAATCCTTATTTTCTGTCTCTTCAGAAACTGGAATTTTTTGGCGCCGTTGCCCCTACTGCTTCACACGCAGAACGGTGCAAAGAGATTCCCAAGGACCTGCCACCTAGTCTCTAGATAGGAAAAAAAAAAAAAAACAAAAAAGAATCCCAGATACTGCGTTGCTCTGTGGGGAAGGAGCAGATGGGCAAAGCGTTTTCTGCAGGTTTCTGTCTGTGACTGTGAAGAGAAAGCGGTTCGTTATTGTAGGTCTGCAAAAAATTAAGCCCGTCGTATTTCCTCTTCTGCCTGAGGTTCTAAAGTCACAGATTAATTTTTTTATTTTTTTTTTGGCATAGGGCGAATTGTTGGCCTCCTGGGGCTGCCTTTGGACAGGCTACTGATGGGGACGGTAACAAGTATGACAGGGCTGCATGTTGCATTTCCATTTTCTTTATGGAGCCCCACTTCCTTAAAATTAGGTAAGATTTATGATTCCTTCTTTGATACCCCAGCCAATAAGGAAAAGTATCTTTAGCCCAACTTAAAAAACAATGAAAATTTTTTTTTTTTTTATAGTAGAGAAGTTCCACTTTATATAGTACATCTGTCCCAAAGAGTGCACGGAGGAGGGTGGAGTGACCTGACCGTGTGAAGAAAAGGTTTTCCTTGAAAACCTGTGTCCTGCTGGTCCTTCTCTTTCTCCTTTCGATGGATTATTTTTATGCCAGAGGTGGGTGCCTCTTTGTTGCACAAATATCAACAAGGCGTGCTCCAAATGGTTGAAATCCTGTTTTCCGATGGGCGCCTTCTCTGGGCTGCGTCAGTGGTTCGATGTTTCGGCAAAGCGATATCGTTCCGGAGCAACCTCAGGCTCCGACAGCTTTATTGCCCGCGTCCGATCGCAGAGTCCCAGTTTGAAAACGGCTTCTCGAGTCTGAACTTTCATCCGAATCGTGAACAATATTTACATCAATTATTTTTAATTAAAAAAACAAAACAAAAAACAAAAAAACAAAACAAAAACCAAACCAGAGATAATCTGGTGTTTCCCACTGGTTTGGCCCCGGGTTGTTCAGCACTGGGAGAGGATGGGCCAAAATACCCAGAGAAGGACAATTCTCACAGCACCAGCTTTCCGGCCTGAGCGCAGGGAGGAAGTGATGGAAATCTCCCGGGAAATCCTCTTCTCTTCTCACAGGATTCCCGGCCCAACTTTCCACTTAGTCCAAAGTTCTGTGGGAAAATTATATATCTATATGTAAAAAATAATTATTTATATATATATATAACACACACTTGCACGTTGCCTTTACTGTGTTACTGGAACTGGACGGTTTTCAAGAGTTATAGGCCAGACCCCCGTTCACTACGGATTGCCTTTTGCTCCAGCAGGGCTAAAGCGCGGATAATAACGTTGCAATTATTTTTAGGTGGTTTCTTACCTTTTTTTTCGCTTTTGCCTTTGTTTTCTGTATAGCTTAAGTTTAGGAGCTGTAATAGGGAAAAAAAAAAAAAAATCTTTCTTTCCACCCTCCGTATCCCGCCTGTGTCCCAGGACTTTAACTGGCGGGGATAAAGAGCAGACTATTGGAAGTAGGTGCACGAACAACGGTGGATGTTGTGCGTGTACGGGTCGGTCTGTGCCTTTTGGTAGAGAGCGGGGAACAGGCAGGGAGGAAGGGAAGCGGCGGGCATGCGGCTCTCCGAGCAAATATCCCCCCCGTGCCTCCAAGAAGTGCCCTCCCCTTAAACCCTCACCATCCTCCTGCCCCTGCCAGGCGTTTATAATTTCGGCTTGCGAAATGCCAAAACATCTTTTCCTTCAAAACCTGCCACGGAAAGCTGGAAATCCCGCTAGGAATGAGCAGGGGAGAGGGAGCGCGACCTTGGGAAGAGGCTGCGTGTACGGAAGAGGAGGAGGAGGAAGATGGGGCGCGACGAAGGGCCGGCTGCTGGAGTTGGTGGCTCGGGGAGGTGTCTCCGCTGCTCCCAGGATATTGTGTTAAACAAGCCCGTAGCGATCCTGGCCTCTCCAAAAGCCCTTCCTGAAAGCAGGTGCCAGTGCAGGTATTTGGGTGCTTTGCAGATGCCCCTGCCCCGGGGCTGCACCGCCGCGGCCCCGGGGTCCCGGTGGCGTCCTGAGCCCCTTCTAACATCCGAATTTTGCTTGTTGTTTCTCCTCCTATCACTGCTGCTCACCCTCTCCCTTTTGTGGGGCATTTTTCTCTGTCCCTGGGGCTGTTTTGCAGGAGTCGGTGCCGGGGGGGTTGAATAATAAGGGGGTGCTGCCGGCTCTGGGGCTCTTTTGGAGTATTTTGCCCCCGAGGATGGCACCAAGGTGTTCCTGCGTGTCGGGTCCCAGAGCCGTGTGGAGGAGGAACCCCCTGTAGGAAGGTGAAGTCTCCCCCAGTGCCACCCCATGAGGCCGGAGAGGCGCCTTTGGCACCGTTGGAAAGTCCTTGACATCTCTGCTCACGCCACGGATGAAGAGGGATGATGGAAAGCGTGGGAAAGTCAGCTGGGTTGGCCGAACCTGCCTGTCCTCCCCTGGGGAACCACTGCCACCCCCCCCACCGCACCTGGCAGCTCGGCTCCCGTGTTTGGTTTGAGCGGTGAAAGTCCACGTGAAGAATGAGAGGAATCCTGACAGCTCGGGCCACCGCGACCCGCCGGGGCCGGGAAGCCGGGAGTCCTCCCACACAGGGCAGGTGGGGGCTGATGGCCATTTTGGGGTCATATCTTCAAAAGATCTGGTTTTTACCACCCCCCTGAATGACTATAGGGCTGGTCGCTTGAAAACGTAAGCGCGCTCTATCGCGTGCTACCGAAAAATGTCTTTATTTATAAGCCTCCAGTGTGTTCCTGGTCCAGAACTGTTTGTCCATCTCATCAGGGTCTTCAAAGTGGTAGGCAGGAGTCCCAAACGAATGGCAAAAAGCTGTGAAGTCCAGGTGCAAGGCGCCTTATTTTGGGGCTATACGTTTTTAAATCAAAGTCCTTTCAATATCCGTATCTGCCTGTGGTTAATGGGTTACAGATGCAAATTGGCACTTCCAGCTCCTGACCCGAGGTGCCCCGGCCAGGTCTCATGACTGAACCAAACGGGGCCAAGAAATATCGACAGGCTGGAAAAGCACCGGGCTCCCCACACTGAGGATATTTTCCTTAAAGCTCCAGCTCCCAGAACCGTGTGAATCCTGCTTTTTCCCACCTGAAAGCTAAATGCTGGGGGAGGAGAGCCACTTTCCTGAGCGAGCGTGAACGATGTGAAAGCCAGATGCTCTTTTCGTTTCATTGTTTCTCTATTTACGTTTAATGAGGGATTTAATTATATTTTTAAAGCGACTGTTCGATGAAGTTTAGGGGCTTCTTGCTTGTAGCACCTGGTTTGCGTGGCCTCCGGCCCTGCAGCACCAGCCTGAGCCCAAATCCCTGGGGCCGTTTGTGCCTCCGCACCCCGCCATGGGGCTGGAGGGGATGCTGAATGCGTCCAATCACCCAGAGCTGTGTCTTACCGCGGGGTACAAGGTGAAATTCCTTCCCAAAGCGCCTGCAGTGAATCTCGTGTGTTTTGAAGGTATTACCGGCAGCAGGCAGACGCTGCTGGGGCGGGAGTCGGGCTTCGTTGGCATAGAACTGGTTCACGAGTGCCGAAATGTGGCGGTGGGTGGTGGGGAGCCCTTGGCTACGCGAGCTGATCCTCATCGTGCCCTGCGAGGCTCGGCTCTTTCCTCCGGCTCCGCTGGGAGCGGGGGATTAAGGGCCGGGGTGTGTTTGGTTTGGAGGGTGTAACTGTTTATGGACGGGTATTAGAATGGGATATTCGGAGATGCCAAAGTGAGCACAAGTCCTCTAAAAATCAGCTGGGGGCCCGTGCTCCGAAGTCATTTTGTCCCCGGAAGAATCCTGTATTCAAGGTGGGTAGGGCTGCCCGGGGGGCAGGTTGCTCTTGGGAGGTATTGCTTCTTTATCTATTTTTGTCAGAGGTGTTGCTTTAAATACCCTTCGCCGGTTTTTGTGAACGTGTCTGCAGCACAGCTGGGCGCTGCTAAGAAATCGAAAATAAATGAATTGCGTTATTAAGAAAAAAACAAAACACTTCATGGTAGACAGCTCCTGATGGGCTTTTGGGCATTTCCCTTTGGCTTTCTTAGGACGGAGCCCGAAGTGGCTGCTGTTTAACGGCAGTTTTACAGCGAGGGACGTGAGGAGGGGCAGGGGATGCTCCGCAGGGCACGGTGCGGGTGTCCCACGTCCCCGTTGCATCGTCTCCGTATAGCGTGGCTTTGCAGAGGACGGGTTGTGGAGGAGCAAAAGGTCGTCCGTGGGGGTTAGCACGAAACAATGTGAAAACACGAGCTTTTTTTTTTTTTTTTTTCCCCTCCTGATTTTACCAAAGTAGGGTCGAGGGGTCTGTTCGCTTTACGGCAGACCAAAGCAGTCCTCCGTCCCCGTGCAAAGTCGCCCGTGTTTAATTGAGGTGGCCAAATGGGCATAAACTCCTGAGCCACTTGCTCTTTACAAGCGGATGATTTCACTTTGGCTGAAGCCCGCTCCGAGCCCGTGGATGCCAAGGAGCATCCCTGGAGCCGGTGGCATGGATCAAAGCTGGAGCACTGGGTGATGGCGACGGCAGCGGTCCCCCGCCCCGCCGGCCCCTTGCCTTGGCCCCCCTTTGCCGAGTCTTCGGGCTCCCCCGTGCAAGCCTTTGCCCGCTCCTCCTGTAACTGCGCTCACCAGGAAATCTTCAAAGGCTCGCTCCTATCAATTTTCCCCACCATATGTTCTCATTAAAAAATTTATTGTGCACTTTATCTTAGGATTATTTGCCACCAATTAATAAAACATGTTGCGAGCTTCAAATGAACATTCTCCCCTGCCTGCTTCCCTTTAACGAGGGAAAGGACGGAGAAATATGAAAAAAAATTACCATGACAGATGGTGTTTTTTAACCTTTCTTTTGCCCAATCTGGGGGGGGGGGGGGGGGGGAATAAAAAATTAAAAAATTCTCAGAATATTGACGTGGGTTTTTAATTATGAGTTACATCACTTGAAGGCCTAATCTGCAGCTTAGGGAGCTCAGGGGACAGACTGCCAGCCCAAAATGCATTCGTATATTCAGGTATATGGATGCTGACACACGGGCACACACCGGAGCAGGGTGGCGCGGCCGGGGGCTGCGGGGTGACGGTGTGGGTGGCTGCGGGAGCGGGTTCCCCGCCCCCCTCCCCTCCTCCCGGCGCCAGGACGGGCAGGAAAAACTGCAAAATCCACTCCTGGAAGCAAACGGTTGGCAACTGCCGCGGCCAACGGCTCCCAAAGGCATGTGGTGCTGGCAGCCAAAATGTCGTGTCGTCCTTGGCAGTAGGTGTCTGGTCTTGTAGGGAGCGGTGGGTGCTGATGGAGGCTTAAGAAAGTAGAATTTGGGGGGTTTTAAAGAGTTCCCGAGAGGGGAGCACCTCCCTGCCGTGCCCCTTCACATGGCGGGTATAATCCCCAATTTAGGGGTAGGAGGGCGATGTGGAGGGAGCCCCATGACCCCCAGGATAACGTGTGATCCTCCCTCTCCTTCACCGCTTGATGCGATCAAGTGTTTTCCCCCTCCTGTTATTTTCTTTTTTTTGGGCTGTTCAACGGGAGTCGATTCCCGGGGTTGGTGGTGGGGAGATGGGGCGGGAGGAAAAGCAAATACAACATCTCCCGGCAGCGCCCGCGGATGCTGCAGGGCTGGTACACCGTGTACCCGGCGGAGCGTTTGCTTTGTGACCGTGCCTACCAGGGGAAAATAAATACAAAAATAATGCATACAGATGGGTTTCTTATATAAATAAATGTCTGGGGAGAGACCTGGCTGCGGGTAACCTGCTGGGAAAGTCTTGGTCAGATGGGAATTGTAGAGTTAAACACTCCAGTCTCACTTGGATGTGTCTCGGCTTTGATTTATACTTCTGATTGGATGTTTGCCTGGCCCGATCAGAGAGTTTGGGCAGCGGCTCGTGTTGACACTTGGTGTTTAGCTCTGGGTAAAGTTTAAACAGGACTTATCATGGCTCTGACACCTCGCGAAGGCTTCCCTGGTTTAATAGCGTGCTTCATGCCATCCCTTGCGTGGGTTTTTGCTGCGTTGCTGTCCTAGATATTCAAAAAGAAAAAGGTAAACTTGCAAAATAAATTCATGGAAAGGCTCATTCAAAGCCTCTTCTAATTTTAAAATAACCCCGTTGCCCTCAAATCGTGCGGCAATTCCTCTACTGGCTTACGCTGGTATAATGTAAAGCTGGAGAAGTGATCTGAGGTCAATGAGGCCGATCCAGCCTTTCACAAACTATTAACTGCGTTGCCCGTATTGCTCGTGTCTGTCCCCAAAGCGGCGTTGGGCTCTGCTGGGACTAAAGCAGCCTCGCGCGGGAGGAAAGGCACGTTTTCGGGCTCTGGCATCGCGGTGAGACTTCAACGGGAGCGGGTCAAAGTGGTAACTCTAATTTGTGACCATCTTATATATTTTTTTTTTCCCCCCAAACTGTAAAGGCTTCATCCTCTTTTGCTTTTCATAGAAATTGCTCAAATTAACGGCTGTCGGGTTTGTCCCCCCGTGTTTCTCCCATCCGTAGAAGGATGGAGGTACCAGCTCTGGGTGCAGCTCTGGGGGCTCAGATGGCCAAGGGCTGCCCCCAGCTCTGCTTGCACCCCCCCGCGCCAGCGGGAGAAGGGGATGGGTGGTGGTATTTAGAAGGGGGCGGGCGACGATATTTATCTCACTTACCCCCAACTGCCGTTCGCCTAATTTCAAACTCAAGGACCGGCAGAGAAGCGCGTTGGAAGTGGAGTTTAACACAGCCATTCCCCGCCCGACGCGGGCTCTGGCTTTGGACAAAGCTCGTGCTAAATAACGTTGAACTAATTTAATTTTATGCTTTGGTTTTTATGAGTAACAATTAAGAAAAATAAAAAAATCAGCGGAACATAATTACAGCACCTTGAAGCGCAGCGTTACTCGGCCAAAGACTGAAATGAGGTTACGATATGACAGCCTTTTATCTCGGATCTGATAGGGGTGTTATTCATTGTATTAAAAGTTTGCCAAGAGAGGCTGCACTGAAAATTAACCCCTGTTATCACAGTGAGCAATATCCTGGGTTTATCGTGTGGAATAAATAAATAACGCAGACTATGCTTTTGCTTAATGAGGTTACACTGAGTGCAGAGCAAGGAAACAGCGTTAACTCCAAAGCAAGAAAACAGTGATTAAGGCGAGATGAAACTGGAACAGAAAGTGTCCCCAGTTTTCTTGCATAACGGCAGAGCTTGTATTACTATTAATTATATTATGCAACGGGAATAGGATGGAATTTGGCTCTATCTAGCAAGAGGTTGGGGTGAAAAACTCTTTGCAAACATCTCTGTGATTTCTCGGGAAAATTCCACTTCCGTGATGCTCCTGACGCTGTTTTCTCACCTTGACTGGTTGTGGTTGTTGGGCTTCGAGCCACCCTGCCGAAACAACCCGTTTGGCCCGAGGAGCCTTTTCCGCTTGATCTCGCCGGTGCTTTTCCCACCTGGGTCCCCAACCTGCTGCTCTGCGCCGTGGGACCAACAAATCCCCCCTCAAAGTGATGCGGGGGATCGGTGCTGACGGGGAAAAAAAAAAACCCCAAATTAGAATCGTAGAATATCTCAAGCTGGAAGGGACCCGTGAGGATCATCGAGTCCAACTCCCAGCTTGTGAGAGCCGAGCTCTGCTTGGTCACGGCACGTGGTCCTGACTTGCTTGAGGGTTTGCAATGGGCCAGAGAAGCTGGACAGGCCCTTTCCCCGAGGAACTGATGATATTTCTTTGGATGAATAGTTAAACCCTACAGAACATGCCAGTGATGCCGGCGGGAGCGGGGCTGGCAAAGCAGCAGATGCCAAGGGAAGGAGAGGGCTGGCATCTGCTCAGCCGCCGTGACATGGTGCTTGGGGACATCCCATCCTACAGCACGCGCTGGTGGGGACGGAGGGGACGCTGGCGCCTGCTGCAAGCCTAGGTTTGGGAATGAATTGGCCCGATAAAGAGAGTGTCGTGATGGGCAGAGAGATGAATAGCCAGATTCTGGACTTCATTAGCTGAGAGTCTGGAATTGTTTCCCATGAACAAAAGGATTGTCCGGCACATTGATCCCTTGCACCTCTTTAGCTTTGTTCAACCTCCCTCTGGCCGGCGGGGGTTGTGTCAGTGGGCACGAAACTGCAGGCAAGAAGAAACCAGTTGGCAGCAGAGGAATTAACCGTGCTTTTCACTCAACGCGCTGGTGGGACAGAGACCCCAGCCGTGCCGGATGGCTTTGAACTTCCGAGCTGGCACGGGGGAGCCTTGACGCCTCCCAGGCCACCCAAGCCCATGGGTCGCAGTGGTCTGGAGAAAGGGGACGGGGTGCCCGTGCCCCCGGGGGTGACCGTCCCACCACCACAGCTGGGTGCAGAAAACACCGTGGAGCCCGGGCTCGGCACCGCTCCCGGCTCCGGCTGCACCCAGGTTTCCCTTCGAAAAAGGAACTTTTTCCTCCTTCTCCAAAATAATTGCTCTGAAGGGCTTAAAAAAACCAAACAAACCGCTTGTCCCTTCGTGCCAGTGGATGTTAATAATACCAGGAATACTATTATCCTCTGGGCTATCATCATCTATAATACCTCCAGAAATCGCTTGGGTAGTTTTAATTATGTTTGTGCCTTTTCTTTCAGCCCTCGTTATCTCCCAGGTTCCTGCAGGCTGGGGGAAGGGTCACGGCACCGAAGTCGCTTCTCTAAAGCGCCTTTGTTTTCCCTGCGCAGGTATTAAGTTGATGGCACAACAATCCCCGAGTACATTAGATTGGCTTCCCTGCCCTCCCCTGCCTGAATGCAGACCTTGTGCGTCCCCCGCGCGGGGAGCGAGCCCGGCGCGGGCAGCCCGAGGAGCGGGCCCGCAGGAATGCGGGCGAACAGAGCCAAATTGTTCCAGCCGCGAGAAGAAGGGAAGAGAGAGGGAGAAGGAGAGAAAGGGAAAAAGCGTAGGGCGGGGGGGGTGGGGTGGGGTGGGGTGGGGGAGAGAGAGAGAAGGAAGAGCTGGGAGGGGAGAGAAAAAAAAAAAAAAAAAAAAATCCTTGTCTGTGCATGGTGGAATTTCTCTGGAGATATTTGCAGGATAGTGCGGTTAAAAAAAAAAAAAAAGTTTAGCAAAATCATAGAGAGTCCTCCCTCCCACGCGTGCCATCGGGGAGGGGGGGTTTGTCGGCACAGTGGCCTCCATGGGAAGGTGACATTTGAGAGAACAATTGCTGGGCTGTTGTGCCATGCCTGCCGCTATGAATGAAGCTTAAGAAAAGGTGTCCTTGGCCTCTTGCTAAAACCCATCATCTTCTCCATTCCCTGCGTGTGCCCGCTCGCTGCCGCTGCCTCCCAAAACGGGCCGACAGCTTATAAACAAAGGGGTATAAAAGATGAGGACTGGAGGATGCTCCAGCCTCATTTCCTTGCCGGTGGCGGCAGCCGGCTCGCCGCTCGTCCCACCGCAGCCCGGTGGGACGCCGGGGCTCTGGGACGACCTGGCATTGCAGAAAGCGCGCTCGAGGACAGAGACGTGGGGAACCCGGTCCTGAATGGAGGCTTTGGGGCACCTTGTCCTTGGAGCTGGGCCACGTAGTCCCCATGAGCAGCACAGATGCTTGCTCGCTGAGGAACGTGCAAATCTTGGCCATGCACTTGCCTGGCGTGCTTGCCTGGCTCGCTGCAACGTTCTCTGAGCTGCGGATTCGGCCCTGAGCACACGGGTTTCTGTAGCACCGGAGGGATGTGGTCCAGGTGATGGCACCGTGTTGTTCTATGGAGGTTGGACACCCGTGGTCTGCAGAGGAGCCCTGGGATTCCCACCTCAGATGAAGAGGATGACTTAGGAATGGCTTCATATAAACACCTGGATGCGTAGGTATGCGTATGCCTATATGTGTGTGTAGGGTTTGGGTTGGAAGGGACCATAAAGATCATCTTATATGTATACATCCAGCATACGTGCCCTCCCTCTGTTCCTGGCCGGGCTGTGCTACGTTCAGCCCGCGTGAAGACTCTTAACACCTTCTTTCCCCAACCTGAAATGGGAAGTAAATAAAGTTTTTTTGCTGCTGAGAGTTTAAGTTGTTCAAAGGTAAGGAGACTATATAGCTGTAGAGGGTCTTAGAAGCGTTGTGGTAGGATCCTCTGTGGCCGTGTCTTCTCCTGGAGCAGGGCTGAGGAACGGAGCTGCAGCGGCCCAGGGGGAGGGACGGCGGTGGCTGAATGTCACCTGGCACCTTCACATCTTCACTGAGCTTTCCTCGCTGGCACGCTCCGTTTTATTAAAGGGTTTGGCCGATTTCTTGAAGTTCAGCAGGTATTCCTGAAAGAGAAGCGTAAAATAGTAACCGTGTTAATAATGTAAACTAGAGCTCTGTGTTGTCCACACGCGGGTACGCGGCAGAGCGTGCTCTACACTGCGCAAGCGCAGAGCTTTTACGTAATATTAAGCACGGAGTTTATGGTGATCGTCGTTTTGGGCCGTGCATACGTTTTTGGCTAAGAAGAACTTAAGTTGCAGTGAACGGCGGGAATTCTAAGATACCTCCGTGTAGATTTTGCATATTTTTTTTCTTTCCTTCTGACGCGTGTTCCTCGGTGTTTACCCAGCGGTGACGCCTCTCAGCGCTGCGCTTTGTGTTATCCCTTTCTGCAAAACGGAGTGAGGTTAATTAAGGTGGTTAGAAACGCGTGGCCCCGTTAGCAGAGTGGAGGGAAGACTGTGGTGGGCACCTACGAAAGCCTGGCCTGGGGCTTAAAAACAGGCTCGGGTTCAAAAGAATCGTTTTCCATTTCTGCTTACGCTTTTCACCTGTGGCAAATTACTTAACATGTGTCTCTGCCTCAGTTCCCCACCGATTCGATGAGAATTATGCTAATTCTCAATGTATTGTTGGACTCGATGATCTCAAAGGTCCCTTCCAACCATGAAGATTCTGTGATTCTGTGATTATGATGACTTCCAGTAACGGCAGGATAGGGAAGGAGGGCAGGGTCTGTGCAGGAAGTGTTGGTGTATGCGCTGAAATGGCTGCGATGAAATCACGGTTACTGAGGTGTCCCAGGCAGTGACACTGCCTCGGGCTAGATATCAAGGCTCTGCTCCGAAGTGAACAGAAATTGGAAGCGAATGAATCGGAGGTGGAGGAAAGGAGCCATTTCCCTTGAGTTTGTCGTTGGTAGGTGTTAATAAAGCCAACCTCCTGTCGGTTTTATTAAAAAAAAAGAGAGAAAGAAGCAGATGCAAAGGACGCCTGTGACACCCTATCTGATAAAGTATCGCATGCGGCACTAAGCCGAGAAATCGTCTGTCATCACACTCCCTTACTTAAAATCCACTCAGGCCATCAGGGCAGGAATAACGTTATCTGCTCGGTGCTGCTTCCCCAGTGCGATGCATCGCAACCTTCCAGTGTATCCCACTGAGGAGAAATCGTAATGCGATCTCAGAGCAGTATCCCTGGATAAGTCAGGGGTTCTCCAGGGAGAGCGGGGTGGTTGACGGGGGGGGGGGGGGGGGGGTGATAACGCCTCCACACTGGGCAGCAGACGTTGGCAGGAGTTTATTTTTCCCTGTATGCAACAGTGAGCATCCCTCACCTGATACTTTGCGAGCGGGTTTCGTTCTTACAACGCCCAGTGAAGTTAAAACAACCTCCTCCTGTTTGACAGGGGAGAAACTGAGTCAGAGGAGCAGCTGTGGGACTCCTGCAAAGCCCCGCGGAAAATGGGAGAAGGGAGAAAAACCCACCAGACTCCACTCCAGTCCCTATTCTTCCCCTTTATAGCCAGAGGGATGAAGAACGGGCATGAACGCGGTAGATAACCAGCCGAGAGCCCTGCCGTCCTGGTCAGACCCAACATCTGGCTGAAGCAGGTTGGACTCCTGACCAGTGCATGGGGGTGGGCGCAGTGCGGACCTGAGGACTCGTGCTGGCTCATTGCCATTTTCTGTTGGGCAATAACTCCAATCTTCTTCTCCTGCAGCGTATTTATTTACTTCCCCCCCCCCATCACAGGAGAACAGGCAGCACTGTTAGAAAGTTGAGGGAGCTGCTGCGGAGTGGTGGGTTGGGTGGCGAGGGGAAGCTGGCTGGCAGTAGCCCGAGGCTACCATAAAAGAGACTGAAATGGGAGTGTTAATGCTTTAGCCGAGTTCTGGAGAAATGGTTTTACTGTTTGAAAAGGAATTGTGAGACTGATACGTCTGGGAGCATGCTGAGCCCCTCCAGAGGCTTGGGAGCACGTCTAGGCTGGAAGGACGCTTGGGAGCACTGGTGAGGGGCGTGTGTGTGTGGAGAGACGCAGAAGCACAGATAATTTCAGCTGGAAAGGACCTCCGCAGGTCTCCCGTCCAACCCCACTCAAAGCAGGGCCAACCGCATTGGTTTGCTCAGTGCACGTCCTCTCAAGGTCTGAATATCTCCAAGGCTGGAGATCCCACCACCTCTCTGCATCCCTGTTCCAGTGTCTGACCCCCCCCCCGATGGTGAAAATTTTTCCTAATGCTCTGTGTCCCTGCTTGTGACTATTGTCTCGTGTCCCGTGCAAGAGCAGCCTGGCTCTATCTTCTCTGTACCCTCCAATTAGGCAGTTGAAGACAGCAATTAAGATTCACCCCCTTCCTTTCTAAGGCTGATCAAACCCAGTTCTCTCAGCCTGTCCCCAGCTCTCCACCATCTTGGTGTCTTCTGCTGGAATCAAGCCAGTATGTCCACGTCTGTCTTGTACAGGGGGGCCCAAGGCTGGACACGGTACTGTAGATGCGATCTTGCACGTGGTGGACCCCCTTGGGTGGTCAGCACAGCGCTCTGCCCTCCTCTCCCTTGCGTAGCTCTGGTTCTTTCCGAGATTAAACGACGTGCTGGCGATGGCAGCCCTTGTGTGCGCTTGCATCTGCGATGCCTGACAGCGTTGCGTCACGTCCCGTGCAGAAGGAAAGGAGATGTCCTCTAGTTTGGGTTTCTCAATCCACACGACTGTTCGGCTGGTTCCTACCTGCACAATACAGGCTGGGGGGGTTTGGTTTTGGTGTTCCGGTCTTGTCCCGTCCCTGATGTCTTCAGGAGACACCTTCGGCCAGCGTGGTCCTCTGCTGGCACCATCTCATTAACTCCACTGAAGTCAAAAGCTCCTAGAACAACAATCTGCTGGGAATTATGAATAAATGTAAATAGTGTTTGTTTGATTTACTTTTCAGGTCTGGCCAGGAAACCTTCAAGTAGCAGCACTTTCCCTTTTAAGCAGGTAAGTGCTTTTTTTAAAACATACACGGGAATGTCTGTGCTCCTCTGTTTATCTCTATAAATCTCTCTGTGCCTGAGCTTTTACACAGCCATTCACGTGGTAACTTCATGCTCGTGAAATTCATGAATGTGAGGAGCCGATGGCGTGAGCGGCCGTAGCGGATGATTGGGACACCTTCTCCAAACTGGAGAGGGGAGAGAAACCGCGGGTGCGTAGGGCAAGGGGGTGGTGGGGAGAAGAGGAGAATGGGGCTGGAGGAGAACCTGGACAAGTAGGAGATGATGGTCGAGGCTCTGGTCCAGGCTGAGGGGCTGGTGGGACGGGGATCCCCGCGCTGGCAGGCGGGAAGTGGGGATGTCGGTTCAGGGGAGGTTTGTTTCGTCCGGGGAATCTGCTCTGCCAGGGTGGACGGGAACGTAAGGAAATTCTCTGAGACGAAACGGTGAATGACCAAATCAGCTGAGACTTTTGGCTTAAATATTTTGTTTTTAAATTCTGTAATTAAAAAAAATATGGGTTTTTTTGGTTCTTTTTGTTTGGTTTTTTTTTTTTTTTTTTTAGTTTTAATATTCATTTTTTCAACGTTTTTCCACGAAAGGCAGAAACTTTTTCAGCGGAGGGGGAAGCCTAACCTAACCTCCAATTTTCTGTCCCAAACCAGTTTTGACCAGCCATCCCAACAATGTAATCATGGGAGGTGGGTTTTTTCTCCCCCCCCGCCCTCCTTAGCAAACACCAGGCCAAGTATCATTTAAAAAAAAATAAAAAAATTAAAAAAAAAATCGCCAATAAAAAAAAAAAAAGCTGCCTTTTGCCGTACATGGCTGGTGTATTTTTCCTTTGGAAGGTGGCCACCCCAAGCACACACAGGGCTCTGTGTGATCCTACCTCACCCTCCGAGAGAGAGCAGGAGAGAAAAACTCCCTGTGACTTGGATGGGTTCCTTACTGGGGGGGGGGAGGGAGGTGGGCTGGCGGGAAGGGGCGGGGGGGGGGGGGGCAAGCGCGAGGCAGCGTTTTGAACTTAAGTTCCTTTTTCTATTTTATTTAGATTAGGTTCTGCTCAGCAGGGTGATTTCTTAATTAGAGCAGCCCAGTCTCGCAGGCCCGTCTCTCCAGACCCCTGCTCTGCCTTCTTAAGTTTCACGAGGGAAGTTGTCGTGCCTTATTTCCTGAGCTCTAATACTCGAGCAGTGTGCGGTGATTTCAATGGGAGGAAAAGACATGTAATTTAATCATCTTTATTAGATTTTGGGCAGGGGAGGGGGCAAAGCAGTGGGAACCGTGTCCTCTGCTTGTCTTTTGACTTTCTCTCCTGCTTCTAGTGGCCAGAGATGAGATTTCATGGGAGAAGCAGCAGAAACGCAATGATCCTAAAAGACCAGTGACGGACCTTTTGTCCTACGGTTATGAAGTTCTCCAAGTCGTAGCTGTTATCTCAGTCTCAGGCAGATGCATGGTCCCGCATGGATCCATCCCGGGCTTATTAATGACTAGCTGCGATGAAAAATTTTGATTTTTAATCCTCTTGGTTACGTGAAAGGGAATCCCATCCCTCCAAAGGGGGAGCGGGGTGAGAGGCTGGTGGAGCCAGTTCAAGCAGAGCAAATGGGGAAGCAAAATGCGGAATTTTGCAGGTTTCAGGTGTTTTCTGGGAATCCAGGGAGGGCAGGCAGCGTGTTCCCATGGGATCAGCCCGTCTCTGCTGTCAACGTGGTGTCGCTGCCGCATCATGGGCCCGGATCTGCTCGGCTCCCGCTTACGGAGAGCAGCTTCCCCCAGTCCCTCAGGGCCAGGGAGGGGAAAGTTATAAGAACAAAAACTGGGGAATTTTTGCAAAACTAGAGATGGTGAGGGGAAAAAAAAAAAAAAAAAGGCTTTGTTTTACAGTAGTGGCTCAGAAGTTTGGTTCTTCCTATTGCCCTTGCCGTAAAGAGCCGATGCGAAAGAGCATCGGGGATGCAATCCACGCACCGAGGGACACCAGGACCTCCGCCTCTCGGTGGGGGAGAAAACCTGCCCGTGCCAAGACCCGTTCGTGCTGACTCGCCGCCTGCACATATGCACCATATGCCCAGTCTTTACTTAATGTAAATCGATGCTAATGCATCGATGCCAACGAAGCCGGGCTATTTTAGCCTTCGAGAGCCTTCTGTACCGTACGCGCTCAGCTCCGATTTTGTAGCTTAAAAAATATTAAGCAGCACCCAGTGGGAAGCGAGGGGGCACATTCGTATTTAATTCAAATGAAATCAAATTTGTTTTTTTTTTTTTTTTTTAGTAAATCCATTTTACGGCTAGAACAATAGCGAAAGAAGCAAATATTTGTTACCTGGAGACACCGTATTCTCTCTCTCTCGCACCACGTGGGTCTGAGTTATTATTTTTCGAGCTGGCCCTATGAAAGGCTCCCGTGGAGGATGGGAGAGGTTTATAACTCAAGTAATGGGCTTCTCGCCTCAAAAGAGCTTCCAGTCGCTCTCAGCTGGGTCTGAACGGGCTGGTTTCGATTACGTGCCGTCAGCGGGCGAGAGCCCGTGGCCATTCCCTGCAATGCCTTTGGGATGGGCAGCGAACGGGGTGCTGTGGGGGCAGCTGGGGGGATGCCCCACCACGGAGGAGCTGACGCACAGGTGGCTGCGGGCACCCTCCTGGCACGGGTGATGCTTGGGGAGAAAAGCATCTCCCACATCACCTGATTTCGGCAGTTACTTTAAAAAATGCTCTTTTTTTCCCCCCTCCGAGGGAGTCACTTTGTATTTGGAGAAGCAACCTCATCACTGCAGCTGTGACTGTATCGGGATGATATGTTTAAAGTGTTGAATTTAGTGGGTTGCGTGGTCCTGATCGTGGGTTTTAGCAGCTATTTTTCTGCCTTTGCTGCATCTCCCCACCTGCAGCTGCTCCGTGGGCCGCGGTGCTGCGGTGGAGGCGGCTCCCTCATTTATCCTGCTGGTGGCAGGAGGAAAAATTAGCCATAAAACTTCCTCTTCGGGGACAGCGATGTGTCAGTAAACCGCTGCAGTGTCACCTGTGGCACGGCGGGACCGCAGCTCCGGGGAGGGGAATATTGCGAGCAGTGGAGGACAAGGGAGGTTGTGATGGTGATGCACTGGGAGAGGGAATTGCCAGATGTGGGGAGTCCTGCCAGGGCTGTGGGGAAGACCTTGTGGGTGCTGAGTGGGATGTGCTTGTCCCAGGACGCATCCAGGGTCCTTCCCGTCCTTCCCCCCCTGCGCGGGAGCCAGCACAAAGCTGCCCTGTGGAGCAGGGATGCTTTTGTACGAGGTGTTGCTTGAAAAGCCCACGATCCGCCATCCCCAGGCGGACGGGCTGTGAAAGCAGCTGCAGGTGCCAGGCAAAACTTCTGCGAGTACGTCCTACCTGTGTGTTTGCATCACGGAGGGACCGAAAAAAAACCCGCCGCCGCTGGCAAAGGGAATTGCTGCAGTTGTAACCGTGTTTTTTTGGGGGGGAAGCTGCAGCAGCTTGGAGCGTGGTTGCTGGAAAGCAGCGTGCCTCGTGAGAGAGGGAGGAAGAAATTACAAATGAAAACCAGAAAGCCCCTTTTCCCTCCATCTCTCGATGTCTTGATTCAAGGTATGCAAAATCATTATTTTTAAGGGCGAGCCCCTTCCACCTCCCAAGGTCTATTTTATCTCTAGAACCGCCCTCTGACTTTTGATTGCAAAAATGACACTCTGCGGGGAGTGAGGCAGCTTCAACCCCTCCTCCTCCTCCCTGAGACCATCCGAACTGCAGGGGCAGGAAAGGAAGAGGAGGGAGTGATGAAGGTCACCTTCCGCTGCCCCGGGAAGGTAACGAACCCCACGCAAAGGCCCAGCTCGAGCTCTCCAGAGTCATTATCGCAACAGGCTGTGAAAGGTTAGGGAGGAAAGAGCTTTTCGGAAGTCTTTGCCCGCTAATTGATTGCGAAGAGCGGAAGGAAGGATGTATCGAAAAAAGAAGAAAACCCCCACGCCGTTTGTAACTCCCCCCCGTCCTGCCCTCCCCGAAACTTGCCCAGCCAGGAGGCAGCAGGTTGTAGTTTTAACTGTAACGGAGCAGAAGGGAAATCAGATTCAACAGGAGCAGGGTCTCCTTTCAGTCTAATGGCAGATGTGGAAAATGTTTTCCAGCATCATTAGAGAGGATGAAAAGCTCTAAAGGCTGGGCTGTGCCCCGTCCCTGCCCGGGGAGGAGCGCCGGGGGATGGCTGCCTGGCTCGCTATTGCCTCGTCTGCTCTGTGCAGCTCTTGGCATGTAGCGTGGCATGTCCAGTGTGGCACGTCCCCTCGCCTTGACTGCTGGCACCCCTGCAGCCCCTCCAAAACACACGTGGTAGTTCTTTAGGGGTAAAAGTTGTCCCACTGTGAGCGGATGCTGCACCCTATGTAACGCATGGACCAGGGGGCTGCTCCGATAAAACCCCGGTTGAGAAGGTAAGTGCTGTTTTTAGTGGGAGTCGTGCCCCCAGCATTTGCAGCCGGGTTTGCAGCCAGCCCAGAGCCAGGACGAAGCACTGAATCATAGAATCACGGAATGGTTTGGGTGGGAAGGGACCTTAAAGCCCACCCAGTGCCACCCCCTGCCCTGGGCAGGGACACCTCCCAGCAGCCCAGGTTGCTCCAAGCCCCGTCCAACCTGGCCTTGAACCCCTCCAGGGATGGGGCAGCCACAGCTTCTCTGGGCAACCTGGGCCAGGGGCTCACCACCCTCACAGCAGAGAATTTATTCCCGAGATCTCATCTAAATCTCCCATCTTTCAGTTTAAAACCGTTCCCACTCGTCCTATGGCTCCCCTCCCTGATAGAGCCTCTCCCCAGCTTTCCCTTTAAGTACTGGAAATGCCGGTTTGACTCACCCTCAGCCCGTGCACAGGCGAAATGCGCTGTAGCCATGGCACAGGGGTTGAGCGCAAACCAGCTCCGGCCATCAGTGGTACCCAACTACGGGCTGAAATACGAGGGGATGAGTTGAGAGCGTTTCTACAAATTCTCCTTCCCAGCAGTGCCTCAGCCCATATGTTTCTGTAGGCTTGAGAATGGGCCATGGAGAAGGTCTCAAGACCTTGGGAAAACCAAAGTACCAGGTGCTCCACAGGGTCCCCAGGGGTGGGCTGCGTTGCACGGACTGGGCAGAGGCTGGAGAGGAAATTCTTCCTCCTGATTCAGCCTTAGAGAAGCTGCTGAGCTCTGTACGCTGGAGGGGACTGGTTGAGAAGGAAGTCCTCACAATGATTGTGGCTTTCTGGCCCCAGGTGAGATGGTGCCCAGAAATGAAAAGCAGCTGCAGAATTTGCCTCCTCCCCAGACTGGATGAAACCAGAGCACTTTAAGATGACACAGTGCAAGAATTAATCCCTTCAACCGGCACCAAAGGATTGTCTAAGTATGTTGAGCGTCTCCTGGAACAACATTGTGTCAGTATCTACACCAGGAGGTCTAATTTCATATTTCCTAATCAAGCCTTTGAAAAGCAAAGTGACAATTCATGCCATCCTCTAACCGCTACCTCTCCTTAACCTTTCAGTCTGCCTTCCAGACCCAGGAGAAAATGCAGTGGAAGAGATGAGCTGCTGTTCTGGGGAGCGACTTCTTTATCAACGCTAAGGAGTGAATCCTGGTGCAATCTCAGGACAGGAATTATCATCATTGCTATATTGGTAAGGAAGAAAAAAAAAAAAAAAGATTTTTAGAGCTGACAGGATTTGCCCAAGTCACCTGGATAAAATTGGGAACACTCCCTGACCGATCAGGAACAGACTGAGACTGGAAACCAGTTGCCTTGATGCCTTGCTCTAACCACTAGACGACCCACCCTGTATGAGCAAACGGAATAAAATTTGAAAGAAAACAAAAATCTGACTTGAAAAATGTGTTCCGCATAGAACCAGAATGTTCAGCGGAGAAAAAAAGGATGCAGTCCAAAGTTTTACTTCCAGGCAAACATTTCAAAATGGACTTATAATGTACCCTTTCATTTAGATTTTATATGAAGGTTTTACTTGAACTTGTAATGAAGATGGAAAAATCCGCGGTTACCATGGCTACTGGCACTTTGCCTAATACACTCAAATCTTTTTCCCCTAATAAAATAGATTTCAGACCCCCCCCTGTAAAAAGGGAAGAGTTAAAGACCCTATAAACAACTGCAGGATGAAGAATATTATTCCATGAAAGCAGGTTCTGACCATCACGGCAAGGTAATTGTGTTCATTCTTGTTTTCTCCTCATCAATTGGGTCTCCAAAACCCAGAGTCCTGCTCTAGGTGGTTCTTCTGCTAATAACTAGGAAAATGTCAGGAGTAAGAAAATTGAGTGGTGGTGAGGAAAGTGCCTGGTACTCTTTCTGGGATGTTCTCCTGCTTGTTGGAAATGCATCTGCCTTGTGTAGGAAGAAACTTAGATATTTTGGATGCTCCGGCAGTTTGCAGCTCCATGCCGGGTGTGATGGACCCTCTTGGGCAGGTGTTTCAGCCATCCTAGGTTCTGCTCAGGTTCACTCATGCCAGGAAATTCAAGATAGCTCAAGGTCCCTGGTACCGTACAGTGGTTGCTGCTGGTGACATGACGTATATTTGACCAAAACCAAGGACTGGACTGGAGATCTTGTTGGTTTAGCATGTATGTTTCTATGGTGAGGGTCTTGGCTGGGAGATGAGCTAGTCCAAGCGCTGATGCACACCTTGGATATCGCAGGCAGAAAGCAGCTGGGAAGGGGTGGAAGAGGCAGCTTGTAGCCATCTCCTCCTGCCTGTTTGCAGCTCCCTGGCTGAGCCGGGAGACTTGGATCCAGCAACGCTCTTCTTCAGCTTTGGCTGCTTCTTCCTGGTGGCCCTGCAGGCATGTGGTCTTCGTTCATGGGAGCAGAGAGGGCTCTGGCCATTCCATTGATCTTCGCAGGATGGTTGTCTTGCTTGCCTGACGAATTCAGGTGAGACTGGGGCTTTTGTAGCCTTTGCCCTTGCAATTTCCCCCAGAGAAGGTGATTTGGGCCATGCAGGAAAGAGGTTGGGCTTTGAGGTCTTCTCAGAGGAGACTGAGCATGCTGAAGTTTTGGGGATGGATGGACAGAGTGCGTGCACGCAGAAATCGCTGGTGAAAACCAGTTGTGACATTCATGTGGGTAGGAGACAGCACAGACCATGGAGATATATGATAAAACCCTCTGCAGTATGTCCAAACCGCTCTGCCAGTGGGGTGGAGGGAACCACTGATGCTCTTGTTCTCTTCAGGCTTTCGGGGCATCCTTTTAATGCAACGGCTCTTTGGCTTTTAAAAGCGGTGGCTGTCTGCCAGCCTGATTTTATTTTAAACATGTGTTTCTGATTTGAAAATGTCCAGATCTCAAAATCTTTAATCTTCTCACACCTAGGGATTTTTTGTTTTGTTTTGTTTTTTTTGTAAAAGGCCGAACCACGTGCAGAGGATAATGGTTTAAAAAGCAATACAGACTTTTTTTTTTTTTAAAAAAAAAAAAAAAAGAGAGAAGAAAGAGAAACAGGGGAAAAAAAAAAATCCAGCTGGCACTCTTCTGTTATCAAAGCAAGATGCAGCATGGAATTTTGTGGATGCCAACGAATAAGGCTTTTGTTTGTAATCACTGATGAAACTCCTTGAACTTGGGTCTGAAAAAAGTTCCTAATAGATCGCTCTCAGATGGAAAAAAAAAACCCAGAGTATTTGTAAGGCTGAAACAGGTTGTCTTCCCATGCGTTTAAATCCAACCCAGTTCTGGTGTAGAACTGGAAGACTTGGGTCCCCTCGCTGCCGAAGGCTGGGCGGCGCAGGAAGGCTTTCCTCCTTGACCTGGGATTTGGGAAGGTCACTTGATCTCCCCTGCCCGAGCCAGGGAGGAGGAGGTCAGGTCAGCCCCGGGAACCTCTCCCGGGGAGGGGACAGGAAGGACTGGGACATGAATCACCGGGAGGACTTCAAAGGAGGTTCCTCCCCTCCCAGCGCAGGAGGAACAGCTCGGGATGAGTCCTGCTCCACGCCGAGAGAGTCCCCGGGACGTTTCGCATTAGGAGCATGTGATGGAAATCAAAACTGACAGATTTAAAATGTGCAAGGGGAAAAAACATTTTTTATAGCAACCTACAATTAACGTGTGGCTCAAAGGGGCTATATATACAAACGTCTGACCGAAGACACTTGCTGCAGAAAGATGTTGTGTTTTTCTTTTTCAGGCGTATGGCTTATTTAAGATCTAAACAAGCGATTAAACTTTTAGCTCTGCAGAAATGCTCATCACTTGCCAAATTGCTCTGGGAGTGCTGCTGCCGGCTGCGGCCGGACCAGCGTCACCAACTGCACGGCGAGGTGACCGAGCGCCTCTGCGGGCTCCCTCCTGCTGCATTTTCACGCTTCTTCACGCCCTGCTCCTTGCGCTGCCGTAGCCTCTGGTGCAAAGGGCTGGGCAGAACAGAGATTAATTCAAAGCGTGTCTGATAGACGGTGTCAACAGCCGCCTTCTGTTCCGTGCTCCACCATCCAGAAACATCCCCTGAGGCACATCGCACTGTCCTGCCGCTGACGGTCCATGTTGAGGGATGCTGAGAGAGGGTAAGGATGAGGTGCTGCTGTACCTGTACTGGTACAGCCATCCAGCCCGTGTGAACGCAGCAGCCAGCACATATCCTGGGCTGCATCCCCAGCAGCGTGGCCAGCAGGGCGAGGGGGGGGGATTCTGCCCCTCTGCTCCGCTTTGGGGAGACCCCCCTGCAGCGCTGTGTCCAGCTTTGGAGTCCTCAGCACGGGAAGGATATCAACATGTTGGACTGGGTCCACGAGAAGGAGGAGGGCTGCGAAGATGCTGGGAGGGCTGGAGCCCCTCTGCTGTGAGGACAGGCTGAGAGAGTTGGGGGGGTTCAGCCTGGGGAAGAGAAGGCTCCGGGGAGACCTTATAGTGGCCTGCCAGTATCTGAAGGGGGTCTACAAGAAAGCTGGAGAGGGACGTTTTACGCATGTAGTGTCCATGTAGGATGAGGGGTAATGGCTTCAAACTGGAAGAGGGGAGATTTATATTAGATATAAGGAAGAAATTTTTCGCTATGGTGGTGGTGAGCCCCTGGCCCAGGTTGCCCAGAGAAGCTGTGGCTGCCCCATCCCTGGCGGGGTTCAAGGCCAGGTTGGATGGGGCTTGGAGCAACCTGGGCTGGTGGGAGGTGTCCCTGCCCAGGGCAGGGGGGCTGGAACGGGACGATCTTTAAGATCCCTTCCAATTCTAACCATTCCATGGTTCTATGATCTCCTGGGGATGTTGTGCCAGCAGAAATAGGGGTGGGAGGAGAGAGGCCTGTCCCTGTTTCCCCCACGATACACGTGTGGGTTGGGGCCAACGCCTCTTCCCCCTTCCCATCCCACTGTGTCTCTCCTCGGAGCAGAAGGGCTTTGAAATGTCTCCCTGTGCGCTAAGAGTTAAGGGGACTGTGCAGCCCTGAAGATAAGAAACAGATGATAAAGGTTAGAGGAGGGATCGTGTTTCCATTATGCAGCCTGTAAATGCAAATCATTAGAATGCAACCTTGTTTCTGAGAAAATGCAAAGAAAGAAAAAAAGCAAAAAAAAAAAAAAAAAAAAATCCCCTTTCCTCCCCAGGAAAGAAGCCGAGCGAGTGCTAAAGGCCTGAGAATATGGGATAACTTGGATTTGCTACTTTAGATGTGTTTAGAGCTGGAAAATACGCATCAGCCCAGGTGTGCACGTGCAGGGTTGCTCCTTAGTGCTTTCCTGGGAATACTGGGAGGCAGCTGCCGAGGTGCTGGGCTCTCCTGGGAAGAACATTTTGGTATTTACCCAGTTCCAGCTGCCCTGCGGGTCTGGAGACACCTTGTCCCAGCCTGTCGGACTCGATTCTTCATGGTGTCGGTCTTGGTATCTTCTGCTCAGCTGCAGAAGGACAGGCATTAAGGCGAACCCAGTGGTTTTTGGGATGTTGTGAGATTTTAGAGCACCAAATGAAGGAGTCTAGCACAGCTTCAGCACAGTTATTGCCATTTAAGAAGAAAGCACTTAAGTGCGCTAAAGTTAGGCGTGTTTATTGCTATTTACGCCGTCACAGGTACCTGCTGGGCTCTCGTCTTGCTAAGGCAGAAGGGAAACATGCCTCTAAAATTTTTGCTGACCTGCTGCGTAGGTTTTTATTGGCAAAAAAAGGTCTAAATGTTGGTTATTTCTGGGACTTTAACGCCACCTATCCTTAACCATTCCCCAAGAAAGGAAGGTGGGTCCTTATCTAGTGACTTAGAGACACGCTGCAGTTTCCCTTTGCGGATCGGCTGGATGTGGATGTATGACCAACATTGAGTTTCTTTCTTCTCTTCTCTTCTCTTCTCTTCTCTTCTCTTCTCTTCTCTTCTCTTCTCTTCTCTTCTCTTCTCTTCTCTTCTCTTCTCTTCTCTCTCTCTTCCTCTTTCTCTTCTCTTCTCTTCTCTTCTCTTCTCCTTTCTTCTCTTCTCTTCTCTTCTCTTCTCTTCTCTTCTCTTCTCTTCTCTTCTCTCCTCTTCCTCTTCTCTTCTCCTTCTCTTCTCTTCTCTTCCTTCTCTGTCTCTTCTCTGTCTCTTCTCTGTCTCGTCTTTGTCTCTTCTCTGTCTCGTCTCTTTCTCTTTTCTCTTTTCTTTTTTTCTTCTTTTTTTTCTTTTTCTTTTTTTTAAAATTTTCTTTTAAACTTTATTTTTCTCTCCTCTGCAGTTCATTAGCATCTCCCCCTTTACTTTGCTTGCTTTTTGCCCCCTCGCTTTCTTCTGGAACCTAGAAGTATTTCACCGTGGCTTGCCAAATGATTTCTATCTCAGTGAAAAAGAACTTGCTATTTCCTGAAAACCTACCACTGTTTTCTCTCTCCCTCTCTCTAATACATTCTAAGTATTGAAACAAATCCAGGTAACTTGATAAGAAGTTAATGAAAACAAATGAATTCTGTTTTGCAAAGGTGCACTGGGGAGAAGGGCAGCAGTGTTTGGGAGGGAGGGAATTGTCTCTGCTGAAAAGAGATTTCAAGGGACATCTGGCTTCAAAATCCCCCCCTGTGCCACATTTTTCAGGGGAGAAATGGCAAAAGAAGAGGCTCTGTAGTTTTCCACTTATGCATATTTTTTTTTTCATTATTTTCAATGTTGTTTGTGAGAAAACGCTGGGAAGACGTGATTTGGTCAATACAATTTGATGTGGTTTCCCTGCCAGCGGTCTTGGGGGGGTGCGAGGGGCTGCGAGCCCTGGTCTCCGAGGAGCTCCCACTCCCAGTAGCCACCCGTGACCACCCGTCGCACCCACCTCCCCACAGCCCGACCCACCCCTGAGGAGAAACACGGCCATTGCTGCTAACGCCAGGAAAAATCCCAGTTCAGATCCCAATTCAGCCGTTATCCTTTGAGCTGAGCAGGGACCTGGGGGACGCGGCTTTTGCTCTCAGGCCGAGGCGTTTCCAGCGCGATGGAGATGTCACCATGTCAAGGGACGTTTCGGTGAGCTTTTACGCTTTGTTCTCCATGGAGCTGTTTTACGAACTGCACTGGAGCACGCCAGGCAAAAAAAAAAAAAAAAAATCTTCATTTAATGAGCCGATTCTTTTATTAGGCTGATTTTCAACTGCATTTTACCTTTCAGCACACAGGAAGTTTAGCTTTTAAGAAGTTTATTTCTTTATCGTGCATTCATTTCCGAAGGCTTCGCTGTACTTCAGGGTAGATTTCTGTTTGGTTTGGGACTTGGCGAAACGAGCCTTTGAACGGATCGGTTGTGGGATAAGGCACTCCGCTTGTTAGATGGGTTTCTGTGTTGCATAACTCACAAATACCATCCAGCATTTAAGAAAATGGATGATCTTTTATTTTTTTTTTTCCTTCACCCCTTCCCCCTCTTTAGCCTTCTCCATCTTCTGTGTGATTTTTTTTATGGTCCCTGATTGGAAGCAAAAAGTCTAAAAGAGAGAGGAAATCAAGCCCGTCAATAAATGCTAAAAATATTTAGTGTGGCAGCCTCTCTATTTTCTTTTTTGTGAAACTCTGATTAATATTCAGTGGTTGAAGGTTAATACCCCATTCATTTTATTCCCTTTACATCCTCTGCACAGCAGTTGCTGCTCCAATTTCGACTTCTAATTCATGCAAATCTGGTTCCAATCAGGATATTAGTAACTCACTGCATAAGCAGGAGGGGAGTTAAAAAAAAAAAAAAAAAAAAAAAAAAGAAGAAATCACACAATTGTTAAACTTATCTTTCAGTACAAGCGTATGCATGCACACGGACACCCCAAATCCACAAGGCCGTTGTAATGAAAGGCGTTTATTTTGCATTTCTCTCCTCCTTTAAAATACAGGGAGAACATTCACTTAGAAGTTTTTTTGGCGGGCTTAACCAGAAGTTGTTGTTTTGATACAGCGGTGAAAGTCTCAGGCCTGGGTTACAAAGGAGGTGGATGAAAATAATAGCTCGTGCTGAGCTTAAAATCTAAGATTCAGCGCAGGGCCGGGAGCGATCCGTTCTCAGGTGAGGTTATCCAGCCCAGCTTGGTGCGTGAGCTGTCTGGGTGCATGAATAGTGCAGGAAAAAACCCAAGCACGTTTCCTCTCCCCACTTTTTTTTTTCTTTTTTAACGTGAGGGCAAAGCAGTTTCCATCGGTGAAGTGGCTGTTCCCTCTCCTGTTGTCTGTGGACGCCCGTTCCTGGCTTTTCCATCCTCTTTGGAGGGTGGTGGGGTTGTGCCTGGCTGTGGCCCCGCGCTGTCGGAGAAGGGGCTCCGCGGGGGGGCGGCAGGGGCTGGTGTGGGACCTCGGGTCCTGCGAGGTGAACCCCGACTTCGCCCCAAGGGTTGCACCACCACGAGCTGGATCCTGCAGCGGGCCGGCTCTCCATCGTCTCCCCATGGGGATGGTGACAGTGTGGTCCCGGAGCCCAAGGAGGACCACGCTTCCGAGGCTGATGCGCTGTGCTGGCACGCGGTGCCGTGGCACTTCCAGCGTCTGGTCAGAGCAGACGGGCCGCAGCAAAGGGCCTCCATAGAGTAAACCCCCTAAAGCCCAGCGTATTTATCTTGGAAAACGCGCAGGGTTCAGCCTTCCCTACCAGGAATCCCGGGTGAGGCCGGGAGCCAGGGTGGGTACGTCAAAACCTGCTGCCGGTGCCTCGGGGGGTGAGGATCAGGGTCGCTCGGATCCTGCGTGCCCAGGGATGGGGATAGCTTTGCCACTGAGTGATTTTACCCAAACTCAGGGTGCTGTGAGAGCTATGGCATGTGTCTGGGCATCCCCATCCCAGCACGCATGTGTCCTAGTCCCTGCAGAGACACGGCTGAGCTGCAGGTCTTCGTGCTGGAGGGGGAACCGTCTGCCTGCCATTGTCCACCTGGGAGCAGTTCTGATGTCCTCGAGCACTGCTCTAAAGCAGGGGTGGAGAGAGGAGCACGGTTATGATTTGATTTAGATGGGATAAAAGGAAGAAATGTTTTAGTCTGAGGGTGGGGAGATGCTGGCACAGGTTGCCCAGAGAAGCTGTGGATGCCACATCATTGGAAGTGTTGAAGGCCAGGTTGGATGGGGCTTTGAGAAACCTGCTCTAGTGGAAGATGGCCCTGCCCAGGGTGGGTTGGACTAGATGATCTCTGAAGGTCCCTTCCAACCCAAACCATCCTATGATCAATGGCAGGCCTCAGCCAGTGAGCAGGAGGAGGTGGCAGTCCAAGGTCTGGTCTTCACCCATGCGTTGTTGGACTGGAAGGTACGCATGGGTGCGATGGCCCCCCCGGACCTCCCAGGAGGGGCCCTGCCCCCTTCCTCTGGAAGATGCTGCTCCTACGGCATCTTCCTCAAAGGAAAAACCATTTTCTCCCTCCACGGATCACCAGTGACTTCAATTTTTAAAAATAAGCAAAGGCTCCAGCACAGCCCTGCACGCGATGTCTAGCCAAAATGCAAAACTTTACCACAGTGCACAAGTGGGCTGTGTTTTTCCGACCAGGGAACAACGTTAGGGCCCTTTCATCACCTTTCTTTTGCACTTCTTTTAAAAGTGATTTAAATTGGAGGCAATAGTATTGAACCTCTGACTCTCAGACAAGACTCTCCGAATCACACGCTTAAACTGCATCCATTTTCTAGAACCGCTTCGACCGCAGCCCTTGTGGTTTGTTTTATTTTTTTTCTCCTAAGCATTTGTTCTCTCCACTCTGTTTGCTATTTGTGCCATCTCCGTGAGATTTGGTTTAATTTTTTTGCCTCGCTCTAGGAGAGGGCGGCTGGTGACCCGCCGGGGTTTCATTTCTCAGCCCTGCTGCCGAGGCACTCCAAATCCCGAGGCTCGCTTCCAGCCCTTCTTGAGCAGCAGCAGCAGCATTAAAAACGTTGTGCTGAACCCTCTGTCCCCACGTCTACCGCCGAGGAAAACGCGCGGCGGAGGAAAGTCAAATTCCAGATTGCTCAGCAGAAAGGAAAAACCACCTTGGAAGCCCCTCTGGAAAAGGGCCAAGCAATAATCTCACGCCGTGTGGGTGAGAATGGCGGCATCTCCCTTGGTTTTAGATGGAGCGGGAGCTGCCCGCGCCCACTCAGCATCCAGCCTGCTACATTTACAGCCCTGATTTTGAACCAGCTGAATGAAAATACTTGTGGGCAGCAAAAATAGCCGGTGCTGAAAATCTGTGTCTACTGAGGGTGGAAATTGCTGGGAGTTCCTCCGTGGCTGCAGCTGATCATTATAACCTGTGTCATAAATAAGCGGCGGTTGCGCGGCGTGCCACGACCGGGCTCCCCCCGCTGCGGCCGCACGGAGCCCGTGCACCCCTCGGCCACGGCGCCGCAGCCCGGCGGCTCTGAGGATGCCGGTGAACGGCCCAGCGAGAAACAGGCCATTTTTTTGGGGGAACCCACCCCCCCCCCCGCCCTGTGCATCATGCATTTTTTCCATGGCATCAGCACAGCGCGCAGCGTGATGGAGGGGTTTGTCACCTCAAACATTAACATAGGCTCGGAGGATGCTGGTGAACGGCTCAGCAAGAAACAGGCCTTTTTTTGGGGGGGGGGGGAAGAAAATGCATCATGCGTTTTTCCATGGCATCAGCATGGCGTGCAGCGTGATGGAGGGGTTTGTCACCCTAAACGTTAATATAATTCCTACTCCCTCCCCGGCAGCACGGCCCTCGGTCTCGTGGTGCCAAGGTAGGAGGGGGGATGATGTGGAGCCGCTGGAGTTACGGCGTCTACGGCGCGTTCACAAAGTGGAATTCAGCCCTACGGGTGTGTAAACGTGCCATGCAAATGCATGCAAACCCAAATTCTGTATCAGCTGGCAAGGTACAGTTAAACAACGTAATCGGCGGCCCTGAAGGGGAATGTTAGCGCGGCGCACACCTCCTGCTCTCGCAGAGGGGAAGGCAGCGCTGGCAGAGCGAGCCCCAGGCTCCTGGAGCCTCTTCCTGTGGGAAGGACAAGGGGGCTCGTCCCCCGGCTCCGGGCACGATGCCCTTCGGAGCGCAGGGAGGGAAAAGCTGCCGTAGGCGGCCGTGGGGATGCAGGGGGTGCTTTTGCAGTTGAAGAGTCAGGGTGGGCCCGATGGAGCGGGCCCACCCCGGGGCGGCCATGGCTGTCGGCGGTGCGCGGGAGGGGGCTCTGGGGTTGGCCGGCTGTGCCGGGGGTCCCGGCAGCGAGGGGCGCGCGGCGGCCGCGGCCCAGCAGCCAGCAGAGGGAGAGTCGGAGCGTGAAGCCTGGCTATTCCCAGGGTTTATTTCCCAGGAGCACGGATTTTGAAAGCTATAAGCGGCGGTTGGATTTTAGCCACTGGAAGGAAGCCCTTTGCCTCTCAGTGGGTGCTGTCTCGTGCAAGAGGTGGTCGTGCCACCACTGGTGGTTTGGTCGGCAGAGCCCAGCGCCAGTTAACTGGGTGATCTGGGACATGTCCCACTCCCATCTCCTCCCGTGCCCTGTGCTGGGAGGGGAGGGACGGGGAGACGTGTCCTGTGCACACAGGGTTGCTGCCGGCGCTGCTTTGCCTCAGCAATACAAAGGAGCAGGATGAGCCTGGACGTGCCTGCAGATCTCTGGGGTTCTCTGATGGATGGTGCTGGGGAGGCACAGCGTGGCACGGCCACACCAGGAGCTGCTTTGGATGCAGGGGCTGCCCCGGCTCCCCCCTGCCCGGGCTTTGCCTCCCCCTGCCCAGCTCTGCCCATCAGCCGTTGGTACCTCTCTATTGACTCACTTGGTTATTTTTCGGTGCTGCCAGGGCCGGCTCTCGAAGCCCATGTGGAAATGCTTGAGCAGCCATTCTAACCTCTGGGCTGCAATAATTAGCCTCACATGGCATCTGATCTGCAACATGTGGCCCGGGCCATTACTTTGCTTTAGCTGCTTGTTAGGCCCTAATCTCTGTTTGATTTCAAGGTGAAACCGATTTGAGTTTCCTGAGGTTTCTCAAACAAGCTGCAGGGGTGCTGCCCCCTCAAATCCCGCGTCTCCTGCGGCCGAGCCCCTGTTGGGAAGGAGGAAGGAGCCAGAGATCACCTGCTAGACCCCCTCCTCTAGGTACAGTCCTCGTCACCGCGATGCTGTGGGGAAGGGAGGTGACATTTGACTGCATTTGGTCCTTAGTGATCTGCAGTATCCATGGGCTCATTTAGGGGCAGGTGAGTCCCTGGTCACCTCGGGAGGAAGGTCTGCATCCTGCTTGCACGCTCCTAGGTGGGTACGTTGTAAATGAGCCACTTGTTGTTACAGATGTTTGAAGCTTTCCACGTCAGCTTCGCATTTGGTTTCCCCTCCTGCCCTAATTGAGACCAGAAATCCAATTAGGCAATAATCCTGTCCTTTTTGAAGTCCCTGGCTGCAGCGCCACACAATCTGGGACGGTGGGTGTTGCGCTGGTGATGGGACCAACCGGCCGCGGTGAAACCCTTCCCGGCGCAGATGATGAAACGCGTTTTTAAGATCCATCCATCGCCATCCGTGTCAGGAGTCGGCGTGGGCTGTTCTTTGCCGTTCCTATTAGGGACGGCAGATGTTCAAACAGGGGGCTGTGGCACGTACAGCCTTCTCGCTGTTACTGGTGAGGCACGAGCCCCTGCCTCGTGCGGACGGGCCGGCCGCTGCTTGAAGTGGCTCCTATTTATTCGCACAGATGCGCCGGGTGAAGGGAGGTGGGCAGATACTTGAGCGAAGCCCCTTTAGGCAGGGTCCCCAAAAGCGAAGCTTGTTTATAAGTGGCATTTCCTTGATTCAGAGATCCTGGGGACAGATCTCGGGAGAATTGCTGTCGCCGAGGCTGGTACGAGGCTGTGACGCCTGCCTGAGGCTCCGTGGCTCACTGCGCCAAGTGAGTCTTACTGTCAATTAGTTGGCTCCTTAAAATATAGGAGCGGCCTGGAAATTGCCGTCTTTACAATGCATTCAACATGTGTGTATGTTATATGTTCTTAACATGAGTATCTACGTAGCGTACTTGGGTTTGCGTGTGTTTTGATATGTATGTCATCGTTGTCCTTGGAGAATAACGATGGAGTTAATGCTCACGTATCAGGCTTAAGCGTCGTAGACTCCGTGGTTTCGGAGCCCGAGGGACCTCGGCGATGCCCACTGAGGGCTGGAAGGGCTTGTGCAAGCTGCGAGCTGGCGGATCCGCTGCGGTCCACGCTGCAAAACCCAACTGCTGCCGAGCAATCGAATCAAACCCCGTCCCTTGGCTTGCAGTCGCGAGAGCCAGCTGGGAGTTTGTGTATGAGTTGCTTTTCACAGCGGAACTGCTTTGGGCTCAATATTAACCATGGGCTTGAGCCAGGGCTCTCAGCGCCCTGCACGGAGCTTCTCAGCCCAGGAGCACACGAGCTGCAAGCTCCGGCCGCTCAGATCAGCCGCGTCTCCCTTCTCTCCCTCTATCTGCTCTAGAAAAACAGGAAACTGCACCAAATTAGCTCGGCAGCCGAGCCTCCCGAAAGCCACAACATGGCAATTGTAGGCACCGCTCAATGGCTTTTTTTCCTACCCTGCAGCAGCCGCGCGTTAGACCAGCAATTTGATTTGGTGTCTCAGCCTGCTGTTGTGGAAGAAAGCAAGACGGGGGGGGGGAAAAAAACATTAAGGGGAGAGATTTTAAGCTCGGGGCCTCCCATTGCATTGTTTTTTTTATCCTTTTCCCATCCTGGAAAAAGAATCAAAAATAGCTCAAAATCTATTTTTCTGAATGATTAAATTAGGCTGAAGAGGTGGCAGAAGCAGCACTGTCCGGCTCTTGGTGCTTTTATGCCTTGTTGGGCAAAACCGAGCGGTGTCAGCTTTGTGCATTTAGGTGTTCTGGTTGGAGCCGGGCTCCAGCCGCAGCTCCGGAGGGTTCAAGGATGAGTTTTCTGCCAGCAGCTACAGCCATATCATACATCCCACGGCTTGGCATACCCCATGCAGTGCCATTAGCATCACTGAAGCACTTTTAGATGGTTGTTGTGTGGCTGCGCTTTTATCTGATTAAAAAAAAACACAAAACCCCAAACAAACCTCAAAACCTAACATAGCATAATGTAATAATTTAAGCTGGGACTGTTTCAAGCATTAATTTCCCGTAGGTTTTCCTGTGATGGGCATCAGCAGTCGGAAGGATGTTTTTGTTCCTGGGAGCTCAACGTTTGCAGGAACGATTGTGTGACGGGGTGAAGCCCAAAGGGCTGAAGTGTGAGATTGGGAGGTTGGGAAAGGGGGGGAAAAAAACCCTAAGATTTCTGTGAATCTGGAAACCCGCGCGAAAGGAAAAGACAAAAACTGGGTGACTAATTCTGGGAGGGTTTATAAAAGACGATAGCGTTGTCTTTTATTATCCCGGGGCACCAGGAATTTCAAGGGAAAAGAAGTGAAGCCTCCTCCAGCTGCACACGCGGCATGGCTCGCTCTGCTCCGGCTCGTCCCGTCTTCAGCATAAGGGTGTACCCGTTAAAAGTGTTATTGTCCTTGGTTTTATTTAAAGTCATTTTGGCAAGGCTGGTAGGCCGGACAAAGGTACCATAGAGGGATTCAGCCTTTATTTTCACAAAAAATTGTGGTTTTTTTTCTCTCTCCTCCACTGCCATTATTTCCCAGCCTGCCAATTCCTTCGGCTTTGCCTTAAGCCCCTGGTTCTCAGCTGGCAGAATTCCCCTTACGCCTGCGATTTGACCCATTATTTGACTTGTTTGCTTTTGGCTGTTCTCCAAATACGCCTTGCTCCCAGATGCCTCCGTTTGGGGATGCGTTGGATTGAAAGCTAACTATGCGTATTGATGATTTAAATATAACCTCAACACTGATTTTTTTTTTTTTTTTTTTTTTTTTTTTGGGGTGGGGGGGCGGAAAATATCGCAGCCGCTGAAAGGGTAGGAGAAGTGTTTATGCGGGGTACGGACCTCAGCGCGTTGCCGGTTTTGGCTAGCGGAGGCTCAGGCAGCTTCACCCTGCGACGGGGACCTGCTGCTCGGGATGGCCGCAGCCGCCATTCCCATTCCAACAGAATCCTGAGCCGGAGCGAGTCCCCGCAGATCCCGATGGGGACCCGAGCGCTGTCACTGGAGGGGGGGGGGCTGCCAACTTCTTACGCAGCTTTGGGCAAAGCGACTTAACACAGAGCGGAAGCCCTCAGGAGGACCGAATTCTTCCTCAGCTTTTCAATTAGCTTCTAATCCCTTCGCTCCCATAAAATCTCAGCTGCAGGCTGCCCCTGCTTGTGTATTTCCACTGGCCACGAAAGCCACCTCCCCGAGCATCTGTCTGTGCGGTTTAGGCTGAAACCTCTCTCCCTGCCAATGGCCACACCTCTCCGCAAAGAACATGTAATTGCAAACTTTTTTTTTTTTTTTTTTTTTCTTTTTCTCCCCCCTTTCCTCCCATTTAACGTAAAACAAGCAGACACCCGTCACCATCCTCTCCTTCGGCTCTGATGCAAACTTTTTCCACCTGGCCGAGTTAGGCATTCAAAAAATATAAATAAATACGAAAGGAAAAGGGGAAAGAAGAAAAAAAAAAAAAGGCCGCCAGTAGAGATATTTTTAAACGCATGACACAGAGGAGTGTGACACACTTGGTGTTCTCAGTGGGTGGGTGCAGTGTTATTTCATGTTATTCTTGTCGCCGGGCCCAGCATTACAAGTGTACGCGTTATTAGTGGCGTCCGATAATAGCGTGTGGCACAGCCGCCCGTCCCCAACCTGCCGCGAGGGGCTGGGGCTGCGCGGTGGGTGGTGGGGAGGGTTGGGTGGGCGTCCCGTGCTGATGGCGGAGGGGTTGGTCGTGCCACCGAGCGTTATTAGGATGGGGAGGCTCCAAAGAAAGGGCGTTTCATTGCCTCGCTCGCACCATGTTTTGCTTGGGCATGTCCACCTGAGCTGGCATTGCTGCACGTCCATCTTTCCACGTCCGCTTGTCCCTCTGAGGGGTACTGGTCCTGGGGTGGTGGTTTTGGAGATGGAGATGGTGGAGGGAGCAGGGACCGCGTGCGTGCGGGAGCCGGGGAGGTGGTGATGAAGGTGGCAGAGGCTAGTGCCGGCCAACGTCTGACAGACTCGTACATGAACTTGTGGTTTTATAGCCCTATAAAAGGCAGCTGACAGAAGAGGTTCTGATGTTGGAGGCTCCAGCTGAGCTGGGAGGAGCCGGCCTCGTCTCCCGGCGCCGGAGCCGCGTCTGCTGGTGCCGAGCCTCGGCCGTGACGTCGGGGAGGGAGAGCCAGGCAGGGATTCCCGGCGTGCCGAGGGCAGGAGCCGGGCGCTCACCCCAGCCATCGCCGTGGCCCTGCCAGCAGCGCCGAGCTCCTGCTTTCCTGGCTCGCCTCTTGGAGACTGTGTGCAATGCTTGGAAGGGGTTCTCTAGCACCTTGCTCCACAGCGCGGGCACATCACCTCCCCCCTTCCCCGGGGTTGCTGTTGGCGGTTGCGTTGCAGGTACGGGAGTTTGCAGGGAGGGACGAGGCCAGCTGAGGTCCTGGGTCTCCGTTCGTCTCCAGCACACGTACGCCGGCACGATGGGCAGGGCAGCACCATGCTCTGGTCCACAGCTGCCTTCCCTCACATGGCCTTTTACTCGTGGGTTTGCTTTCCCTTCCCTGCCCGCTTCTCACCATACCCGCCCATGCATTTCATTTCTGTTAGATGCCTAAACACCTTGCCGGAGCCAGGCCGGGGGGGCTTGGCCCGCGTCCCTTCTCATGCTCACTGCTTTCTTGTGGGTTGCCGAGCCCTCGGCGGGACCATGCCAACGCTGGAGCAGGATGGGCACGAAGCAGGATTATGGAAGATCCCCTTACTTGAAACCTCGGAAGTTTCAAATCAGGGCAGGGGCAGGGCAGGGGATGCAGCTTCTCTTCCCGGTTACACTTGGGGCCATCACAGAACGTTCGCTCTCATTGCAACGTTGTGCTGGTGTGGAGATTTAATGATGGACTTGGGGGTGCTCCATCTTAACACGACTTAGCCCTGAGTTGCCAGCTCAGGGAGGTGTCCTCCTCACCCCAAACCAAAGGCAGCGAGGAGAAGCTACAGACTCAGATGGGGAGAATTAACCTTTAAAGCTGAATTTCTGCTAAATCCTGTAAGAAGTGGATAAAAGGAAAAACCAACCCCTTGAAAATGTTTGACTTGGGTAAGTTTGTTGTGTGAAGCTGGAAACTGGAGGAAATCTGTCTTTTGGCCCGCTTTCATATGGAAGATGGGGAAACTCGCTGCAAAGCTCAGTGCGTGGGATGTGCTGCTTCATCCCCCGTCATCCGCGTGGAGATGCAGGGCCAGCTCGGGGGGGCTCCTGCGCCTCGGCTGGGTGCTGTGTCACTGGAAACCGGGGAAAAAAGGTGAAAAGCGAAGGCCCAAGCTTTCCCTTTCTCCCACTCAGCCTCCTCAGAAATCTCCGTGGTGCTCCTATGCCTTGATCCCCCACCACGACCAATGGATCCTGGCTCTTTTTTTATGGAGACTCCCCACCGAGGTAGACGCTAGTTAAAAGGTTACTACCCAGCTGTGAAATATGTAGACAGGGTAACAGCTAAATGGCGGAGTGACCTCATATCTCATATTTATTGACTAAATGTGGCTTGAACTAGTCACCACTAGTAAAATAAACCACAGCCCCAAGTACTGCAGGAATATTCCACAGCAGACACACTCCTGGTTCCTTGTCACACTCTTTCTTTCGCTTGAAATTTAAAAAAAAAAAAAAAAAAAAAAAAAAAAAGGGCAAAAACTTTGTTCCTAATCTCATTCCACTTACAAGGTAGGTCCTGCAGAAACCCTTTCAGTGCAAGCTTACTTTTTCCTCTGAGAAGAGCTGGGAATCTCTCTGGTTTTGCGCTGAAAGAGAGGGAGCGACTGAGCCTCTGGAGAATATTTTTGCCAACGTCCCCCCCACGAAAAAGCTTGATCAGGCTGGGACAGGCGTGTTGGGCTTTAACGGAGAGGGCTGGGGTCAGGTGGCCTTTTTTTGTGACATCTATATCCATGTCCCACGTGCTATCACAGGGATGAGAAACAGCTATGAAAAATCAGGCGACTGCCTTAGGTGTTGTCTGCCCGAGGAAACTGATGTGACATAAAGGTGCAGTGATTCATTTCTTACTTCTGCAGTGAATTAAACCCGTTCAGCATCAGAGATGTTTTCCTGAGCATCTCCAGCTGGTCTAACCCCTCTGAAGGCAGGAGGAGCTGTGCCGCGAGTATTAGGAACCTGGTAAATACTCCGGAGGCTGCAAGTGGGGGGCAGAACAGATGAGGTACGTTGATAATTCTCCCAGAAACGGGGAATCGGCACTTTCACAGTGCTGTGATCAGAAGGGGCCGCTCGCCTCCAAGCTGCCTTTGCACAGCACCCAGCAGAGATGGGGGAGATATTGGGAAAAGGCACAAGGAGTTGTTTTTTTTTTGTCACGTAGAGAAATGGAAGAATACTGTGACTGAAATGCCTGGAAGTAGCAATGAGAGTTTGTGATTCTGGGTGCTGTTCAAGCAAGGAGAAATTCAGTTTGTCCCACTCCCTGGCACCCCAATTGCTCTTGGCATCTTTGTCTTGACATGGCACGTGCCCCATCACGCTGAGCCTGGCCCGGGCGCTGCAGGGGGCTGTTGGCACGCACAGCACCGCTTTCCCCGCTCTCCCCCACGTCGCTGGCTGGGTGACCCATTTCTCATCGCCTCATGACCCAAAAAACCTGCAGGGTGTCGTAAACCGTCTGCGTTGCGGCTTATTAGCTGACGGCCGTCTGCGGGTGCCGGGGGTGGTGGAAGCCCCGTGCCACAATAAGGGTCGTCTGGGCTGGAACAGCCGCGGCGCGGTGCAGGTGTTGCTATAACGTACTGCCCGGGATTACCCTTTTGGTCGAAACCCATGATGCAGTGTTTCCCTTTGGAGATTTACATGCACATGGGGGAGATGCCGAGTATTGGAAAACAGACGAACTTGGCACCGGGATGGGATACAGATGTTACAGCCGTGAGCCCACGTCAACACGGGCTGTAAACTGCAGGCTGGGAGCCCAGCGGCTCTACGTGGCTGCCTTTCGATACCGTCACGGTGCAGAAATCCCCTTCCTCGCCCATCCATTAGGAAACATTTTTTCACTGGAAGGGTTATTAAACATTGGAACAGGCTGCCCAGGGAGGTGGTGGATTCACCATCCCTGGAGGTGTTTAAAAAAGGGTAGATGTGGTACTTGGGGACATGGTTTAGAAGTGGTTTTTGTCAGGGTGGGTTAATGGTTGGACTTGATGATCTTGAAGGTCCCTTCCAACCTCAGCAATTCTGTGATTCTATGATCCTTCCCCTCCCCACCCACCTGAGAGCCTCAAAATTCAAGGTCTGGTTGATAGAGAGTGATTATTTGGAGGTTACTGGTGATGTGCAGCCTTGATACGGAGACAGGTCAAAAGTCTTCTTGGTCATGTCACCTGGGATCTTATGCTAATTGTTATTGTGGTTAGTTTTTCCAAGGTAATAAGTGGATAGATAACGAGGGTCAGAGGAAGGAGACGAAATTGCCTCGTTAATGCTCTGTAGAGATAATCATTCCTGCTTCTGGCTGGGGGGAACTTTGCCAGCAGAGAACAACAGAAGCGTCTTTCCCTGCTGGTGTGATACCCGTTCTTCCCTAGAAAATTGGATCACTGAGACTGAAGCCCTTTCTCTCCCCTCTTTTCTTTTTTCTTTTTTTTTAGTAGAAAAACCCCTCTGTCTCCTACTGTCTATGACAATATTTTGATAGGGGAATAAACATTAAAATGCCATTACAAATGTCCTGAAATAGCATTATTGCAGAATTCTGCATTTAGGGAAGCACCGTTCACAAATGGTGAAGCCAGTGAATCACTACTTTTCAATCAGGAAAAAAGAACTTTATTGCTTGCTTGCCCTTATTATTCTCTGATTTGTTTAATTTCCTGTCTCTGCCTCGAGCGGGACACTGGCTCGATTTGTGTGTCAGCTCCGTTTACTCAACACGCGGCGAACAGGGTTTGAAGAGTTTGTTGGGACGTGTTTGTGCTGTTTAACTTCTCGCTGTCCCAGTTCTTCAGCACAGAGCGCGACCACCTCTGGGCTGGGGCAACCAACCGTCCTCCGGTTTGGGGCTGAAGCCATTGTGTTTCATGGTTTCCACCTGAGGTCATAAATCACGCCAGAATGGGACTAAAGCTTAGGTTAGATTCACTGGCAGTTTTGCTATTTTCACTGAACCTTGCAGTGATTTGGACGTGAGCTAAAGATTTATGTGTATTTGCAGAGCCCACGGTTCCAGGTCAGAGCTTGGACTGAGGCATTACCAGGGAATCATTGCTTCCCTGAACGTCTTTGGTGGCCTCTGAAGCAAGAGACGTTGCTAGAAAACGCATCCAGCGCTTATCTCCCTGCTGAGTCTCCTCCTGAGGAGTGAGAGACTTGACAAAACCAGCCCAAAAATGCTGATATAAACATTGCTCAGGAAAAAACGTGATCTGCCCTCGTTGTTCTTAACTCAGGCAATATCGGAGTCTGCATGTAACAATGCTGGGAAGAGCACGTGGGCAGATAACAAGTGGAAAATTAAAAGTGGAGCGGAATACAGGTTTTATTTTCCTTTCCTAATCTCAATATACGCAAGCGGGAGTCATAGATGGATGGGAAACCCCAGCTCTGTGTCCCTGTCATCAAGATAAATGGGCTGGCATGAAACCGGTGCTTGAGCCAGGGTGACGTCCTCCAAAACATTCCATCCCAGGCCAATCCTTCTCTCAGGAAAGGTAATTTGGATTGTTACAGCTTTTCCCACTGGATTTTTTGAGTGATGCACGTCGTCTTGTAAATGTGGCCATAATTTTCCTTTCTGTTTTCAACTGGGCGTCATTGGCCAACCTTGGACCACAGGTGGGACCTTGTTTGCACCTGTGGGCATGGGGATCGGGCTTTGCGTGCTCCCTGGGGATGCTGTGATGTGAGACCCGGCCAACCCACGTACGCATCCGTGCGAACACACGTTCCCTCACCGGCCGATCCCCAAATCTGTTCTGGAGGAATTGGAGCCATAACAATATGGCAGTAAAAAATAATGAAATGCCATCATAAAAAAAGATGTGGAAAAGCAATTATTTATTTATACCTAGGGAACTAGGAATAATACACCTGTTTCGTAGGGATGGCTGGCACAAAGCTGGCATTGCATAGTGGTACTTAATAATTTTTTACCGCACTTTATAGGCTCTTTCCTGCAATTAATGCTAAATAAAATCAACATTTCTCCAACTTGTGTTTCTGGCTCTCATTAACTCCCTTCTTGCCGTTCGCCATCTCTTTCCCTCTCGGCATCTTTTCTTCTCTCATATTTTTCTAAATTTTTCTTCGCTCTTCTCATAAGCTCCGGTGCGTGGCAGCTTCGAAGAGCAGGACCTGCTCTCTAATTGAATTAACTGAGATTTCCCAGCCTGGTGCAGGATCGTTTCCAAACCATAGGGCTTAGCAAGGGCTGCTCTTCCAGGTTGAGCATAGGCACCTACCCAAGACGTGGAGATGAGCCCCAGAGCCCTGGGACGGGGCTGGGTGGCAGCAGCCTCCCCTCCGTAGGAACCCACAACGGGGAGAGCAGCTTGAACCACAAAAAACACAAAAAACCTGATTTACAGCCGATGGGTGGCAATGGAGGAGGAAGGCTGGAAATTTAGACCATCATCCGCTCAAGTGAATTGGTAGATAAACGAATGCGTGAAGCAAAATGCTATTGATGGTTCTGGGAGGTGATTTCAGGACAAACCTGGTTCGGAGCTCTGCACTGAGTTAATTGTCTTTCTCTGTTTTTTAGGAAGGAGAAACTTCAAGGACTCGCAGCAGCCGAGAGCCACCTAGAAGTGCTGGAAGCTCTTGGTCATGAAATGTTTGTCCAGGTCTCAGATGACGTGAGTCCTCTTGCTCTCCTGCTTTTGCCCCCATCCTAAAATTTCCAGCTGATTTCAAATTATGGGATTTCAACATTTTGCTTTGTTGTGAACCCGGAGGACAATACTCCCCCACCAGCAATGCTGGCAATGGGTAGGATGGAAATTATGAAGAAATAGAAATCTTCTTAAGGGTCCGTTTCAGACTTTTTACATTTTCATGTTACAAATATCAGGCAGAAATACCTGATGGTGAAAATGTCCCCAGTTTGGGCGATGCTTCCTCTGTTACTTCACTTGATCAAGCAGTTTTTCTGTCTGCTGCATCGCACTCCCATGCCTCAAATGTCTATTAATTCCCACCCCAAAAAGAAAAGAGGGAGAAATTTTCCTCCATTAATCCCTCCCTTCTGATTTTAACAATGCAGATTTTCCGGCTTTAATTTCTATTCTTTTAAACAAAAAAACCCACAAACTCCTAATTTTTCACACAGAGAAGTATTTTCGGATGAACCACTCTTCTCCTCTCAAAATCTCCTACCCCAAAATGCAAGGATTTATTCCTAGTGCCGCTGAAATTATTTAATGCATTTAAGAATTTGTTTCAGTAGATAAAGTGAACTGGGAGAGTAATTAAAAGGCGGGTTTTTCCTTGAGGGTAGTAAAAGATTTGGGAACAGATCCTTAACTACTCTAATGCCTGCGACCCTGACCCGCTGTGCCAGTGAACCCTGGTGAGAAACTGGCCCATGACCCGGAAGGCAGGAGAGAACGAGCTCCAAGAACAGGCACCACCAAGCCCGAAACCGAAGTCACCCAGGGCCCTTGGCGATGGCGTGGGGAGCCCTCCCGAGCCTTGCATTCATTATATCGAGAGGGGTTTTTTTTTTTTCCCCTTTTTTTTTTTTTTTTTTTAATGAAGAGCAGTTGCAAACACGCCTCAGATCGCTGGACGGCTTTATCTGCCATCTAGTTCAGATGTGGGGAGGGCGGGGGGAAATAGGACCCACATGTTATCAGCTGATACATGAAATAGAGAGAGGATTATTGAGGAGGATAAAGGCCACGAGGAAAGAGGTGCCGTGCCTGCTGCCGAGACCCATCGCTCCCTCCCAGCCTCTGCTCCCTCCTCTCCCTCTTCCCCACAAACTCCAGTTAAATGATGAAAAGGCTGGTGTCAGGGCTTCGGGATTTATGTGGATAACGGCGCAGCGAGGCCTGGCATTAGAGAATTAGATCCACGTGTTGCTCCTGCAGGATGATCTATAGGCAGGTTTCTGGGGATCAGCAGAAAAGTGAAATACGACAGCGGCTCTCCAGCCGGCTCCGATCTCACCCCACTCCCACGTCCCCTCCCTGCCGGTGGCTCCTCCCAGCCATCTGCCATTACCCAGCCCACACGACCGGCACCACCTCAATGACTTCTCTGTGGCTCCTGGATGCTCCTCTTGGGTGGCCCGTCCACAAACAGTGGCTCAGGAGCACCATCCGGGGCCAGGCAACCCAGGACGCCACGGCCCGGGGCAGGCTGGACCCCATGGAGACGTCGGGAGTCTGTGCAGCGCCATTGGGTAAGACCATTTTGAGCTTTTGCAGAGGCTGTGGCGTTCCATCCAGCAGCTCCGCGAAGGACTGAAGGTATTTCCACAGTATTTCTGGCAGCAAATCAGCAGCTGTGGCTGGGCACAACCACAGCCCGTTGTTTACTGAAGCCCGTCCAGCCGAGAGCATGGGGGAAAGGGGCAGGTTTGGCACCGGCATCACTGGTGGTGCCCAGATTTGGTAGCAGGTCTCCCCACCGTCTTTTCCTCCTGGAGGAGAAAAGAAAGGAAGACAAGCTTGCAGTTGCACCATCCACTTCGGAGGTGGTGGGACCGCACGTGCTTGTTCAGCTCCCTGCACAAGGAGATGTTGTGCAACTGCTGCTCTTCCCCGGTGGGCTGGATTCAGACCTGCGGTGCAAGGCAGTGTATCCCGCCCCAGGACCTGTTTCCCTGCAGGCTGTGGTCCTCCTCCTGCGAGTCTGCTCATTAAACGCACGCCTCCACACATCCATATCTGAGGAGGCAGCAGGCGGTTACTATATGTCTCTGGAATCTGATTAATCTCAACCTAGACATAATATTAATAATTTAATACTCCCCTGCATATAACATTTTCTCTCACCTCCCACACAGCCCGAGTAAAGGGTTAGAGATTTGCCTCAAATACTGTTGCTGTTTTTCTACTCTGAGCTTTAACCTTTCCAGATTTTCCCATTAAGACATTTGGAGGGAGAAAAGAAGCAAGATCTTGTCAAAAAAATAGGAGCCTCTAAACTGCTGACCGTCAGCCCTTCATTGGAGTGGGTTCCCCCAGCACTGGATTTGGGACGTAAGTGGTTGCAGTGGCCTCTCTGAAGTCTGTCATTACCGAAATAGTCCTCTTCATCCTGCTCTTCTTTAGGTTAAAGCACCCACGTGAGTCAATCCATCCTTGCCACCATCTCCTCGTCTGTCTATCCTGGGCCATCGCACTCCTCCAAGGCGGCGGGTGCCGGGAGCTGGGTCAGCATCCCAGGGTTGGTGGCAGGAGAGCGCATCTCAAGTACTTTGCAGGCCATAATCCTATTTATATCTCCTGGTCCAGTTGGCCAACCTCATGGTTGCTTTTCTTGCGAGGGCAGATGGCTGGTGACTCCTGCAACATGAGCCGTGCCGCGCTTGCCCGGTGATCAGCGGTCATTCCCTGTGTCAGTCATTCCCCTTTCACTAAATGAAATGCTTTGCGTTTGTCCTTGCTGAACTGTCCTCAAGATATTTTTTTTTCAGAATCTAGCTCCAGTTTTTCCAAGGTCAAGCTAAACGCCTGATTTTGGCGTTGCCATTTAGGAATTGTCTCGCTCAGGCTCTGCTTGAGTTTATCCGTCTTCAAAATAGGGCTGACACTAATTGCCCATTTGCAATGCATTTCCAGACACGTGGCTGTAAAGTGCTATGTGAAAAAAACAGGCATTGTTATTATGAAACCTTCAGGAAAAAAATTAATAGATTCATATAACTCCACAGTCATTAAAACAAACCTCATGTGGATGGAAGAGACCAGAACTGAATAAACCTTGAGCAAACGCAGCCTTTCACAATGAAACACAAACTGGTTTTAATCAGCAGAGCCAAGTAAGTTTTATTTTCCGAGGTTTCTTTTTCCCCCATCTCCTTCTTTCAGTATTAGCAATTGCAGAAGAGCACACTGGCCCGACTCCTGGTCTTAACGAATATAATTTTTAAAAAACAACAACAAAATACTCTGCTTGGGCTGGCCAGGTCTCAGGTTGCTTTCGGCTACACTAGGATCTCAGCCAGCCTTTCTGAGCGTGTTGTCCTGTGGTTAGAGCACCGCTATTTGTCCATAGATTTTGGACAAAATTGGGTTTAAGCCTCATCAGATGGTAAGAGAGGGCTGATGATCACCTCCTTGCGTTCCCTTCCTTTAGGGAGGTCGCACAGTCGTTTCTCATTCTGCCTCACCAAGGCATCTCCTGTGTTTGTTTGGGAGACAGAAATAGCTTTCTGCTAAGAGGATGATGAGGTTACGCATCCTGAGCTGTCACGGTGAGTCACCAGCCTGGAGCTGGTGGGGCTCCCTGCAAGGCAAAGGGTGGGAAGCACCCCCAGGGGGAGGAGCCCTGTGCTGTCCACTCATCTCTGCCTGTACTGGGGACCTCTCCAGCAGGACACCTTTCACACGGGGATATTCTCGTTGTTTTCAAGTGCCCTGGTTCCTCTATAAGGTTGATAGCTTGAAAAGGCCACCATCCCTACCTTCCACCAGCCTCCAACTGGAAAAGGATGGGAGAGCTAACTTTCATTACGATGACATCTATCTGTCTGTCTGTTTGCCTCTTTCCTCCATCCAGAGTTTAGACTCTCCATGGACCTTGCCACCATCTGCCTAATGACCAGGATGCTGGAGGCTGGCATCGGCAAACACTTATAAATAGTTACCCCTGTACAAAGTTGACCCTGTGTTGATCGCCCAGCGTCATAGACTTTCCATTTTCATATATACCAGATGACTTCAGTGTCCAGGGCAAAAAGCTATTGCAGAAGGTCAAGTTGGTACCTGTTCCTTGATGTGAAAGGTGCTAGCTGAAAATCACTGGTGGTGGGATTTGTCGAGGGGAAGGAAAAGGGAACTTCCTCACTTTGTCTTGCTTTCCTCACACAGAATCCAAGCTCATTTCTGGGATGAAGAAGGTGGAGACTTAGCATCTGGGGAGCTGTCAAGGAGGAAAAGTTGGGAGAAAATGGCCCAGCGATTAGCATCCTTGCTAATGCGTACCTAATTTTTAGTAAAAGCTGTGATGTCTGCTCGCAGGTTCATTTGTAAGTACTAAATTTAGTGGCGTCTTGCGATGACATACGTGGGGGAGGGCTTTTGGATGACGCACGCGTCACTGAGGAGAGGGTGGCAGGCTGCCACGTCCTTTCCCCAGTTTTCTACCAGGATAGCACTGGGCAGATTCCCCAGCGATGAGACAAGTACCGTGATGCACACGTGTCTGCTGGGTGGTTTAAGTTCTCAGTAGCTCTGCTGGAGCATGAGTAACAGGTGAGTCGAAGAGAAAGATGCCAGAGAGGCACTGCACGGATGCTGAAGGGGAATCTCCTTGCCAAAAAATGTGCAGCCTGATGAGATGGAGACAGGGCAGGCACTGAGGAGCAGCGTAACCCGGTCCCATTCCCTTCCCACCGACTCTTTTTAAGGAGGTCCATCCCGTGCCCAGTCTCACCTGTAGACGTTTCTCCACGTGAACTCTTGAGTGTGAAGCATGAGCAGTACATCACCCAAGACAGTTCCTTGAGGCAGCCGGTCACATCAGCCAGTCCCTCCACTGCGTTTGTCACAAATCAAGTTATTACATGCCGCATCCAACGTGACTCCAGCGTTACTCACCATGTTTACTTTCCATCCAACTCACCGCTTCTGCAGCGCAGAACCAGTCGTGCCAGCTAACAAATGCCATCTAAACGGTGTGGAATGGACTTCTTATGTGCTAGATATGTTAGGTCATGTAGGTCCTTCCCAAGGGCTATAATTAGGGATCGCCCCACCCGCCTTACACGTGTTGAGCTTGACAAGGCTTGTTGGGCCGCGAACCCCCCCAGTAGCAGAAGTAAACAGCTTGCCATGAAGGCTGGTGGTTCCATCTCAGCGGCGCATCGCCCCGTGCCAAATTCATGGGCTGGAGACGCCTGCCCGTGGGTTTGCACGTAACCGTCGTGACAGCCAGCTGGGCCATGCTCCCCGCTCGCAGCCCATCCCCATTTGCTCGCTGCTGACGTGCTGCAGCCATCATGGGCTTGGAGGCCACTCGTAGCGCTCGGCTGTGGAATATTACCCGGGGGGAAAATCCCCTTCTCTTTGCACAAGTAGTTTGGCCCTGAGTATTTTCCGTTAAAAAAAATCAGTCTCTCCAAAGTGAAGATATTCTGCTTTTTCCATTGCTGCAGCTTCCTCCCATTTTCCAGTAGCATAAATAGAAATGGAATAATATTTTTTTTTTTTTTTTAACTTCGGATTCTTATTATTTGAACGACTGAGGGAACTGGGGTTGTTCAGCCTGGAGAAGAGGAGGCTGAGGGGAGACCTTCTCACCCTCTACAACTACCTGAAAGGAGGGTGTAGAGAGATGGGGGCTGACCTCTTCTCCCTGGTGACAAGCGATAGGACAAGAGGAAACGGGTTCAAGTTATATCAGGGGAGGTTTAGATTGGATATTAGGAAACATTTTTTCACTGAAAGGGTTATTAAACATTGGAACAGGCTGCCCAGGGAGGTGGTGGATTCACCATCCCTGGAGGTGTTTAAAAAAAGGGTAGATGTGGTACTTAGGGACATGGTTTAGAAGTGGTTTTTGTCAGGGTGGGTTAATGGTTGGACTTGATGATCTTAAAGGTCCCTTCCAACCTCAGCAATTCTATGATTCTATTTGAAAAGATAAAAAAAAAAAAAAAAAATGCGGAGAGAAATGCATCTGGCAAACCCTTCACCTATGAAAAGACAAATTCATCCAACTTGGAAGGACATTTCCAAGAGAATATGGGAAAATGTAAGGTCAGCTCTATCTGAAAAGGAATTGCCATCTTTAATTGTTAAGTGGCTGAAAGGAAACGGTTATTCTTATTTAAACACAGCCCAAACCTGCAGCTTATAAACTCTTGATCTCACGTTTGCGGTCCCTGTTTCTTTTTGCTGTGCATCTTCAAATCTGATTTTTTTTCTTTCCCTTTTATTCTCATGCTTGACTCCTTTTCTCTCTCATTTAGGAGGTCAGCTTTTCCAAACTGATCTTACATCATCTTGCATCCGGAGTTGGCATCCTCGCACCAAGATATCCCAGCATCGTTGGGGAATTTCAGCGCGCGGAGGCTGCTGTCTGTGGGCTGTTTAAGGATCTTTCTCTGAAAGATGCTCCAGGCCACGCGGGCGCCTGGGCTGATGCAGGCTGGAATTGCCCACGTTTCTACGTCAAACCTCTCAGAAGAACGCAGATCCTCCAGACAGAAAGCCCACAGCCTTCAAACGGCGAGGAGGATGCCTCCAGTTAAGCTCTCAGGGGGCAAAAAGAAAAAAAAGAAATCCCATTTTCCTTTTAATTGATTTTTTTTTTTTTTTTTTTTTTAAACTCTGCCCTTCCAGAAAAAAAAGAAAACAAAACCCAAGGTGCATGGAGGTATGAAACAGAGCAGGATGTTAAACAGGCAAAGCTACGTCAGCAAGGAGCTTGCTCTTAATCAACCATCCACCTGAAATACCTGGGGGCAAGGAAGGAGGCTGCGGGAACGTGTTGCAACAGGGTGAAGCCATCTCGGAGGAGAGCTGCCACACAAACGGCGAGCCGGAAGGGTGGCTTCGGAAGCCACTTGTTAAACGTCTCCCGTTTGATCCCCGCGTAACAGCACGCCAGAAGCAGGATGAAAATGTTAATTCCAAGAAAGTCCCCCTCCTCACTCCAGCAGGTTTATTATCCTAATTGACTTACGGCGCTCGGTTCTAAATTAGCCTGCTTGGAAATGTGATCGGCACCGGTAATTTTCCACTTTATGGCATACTTTATAATAAATAATTAAAAAAAAATCATAAATAGCAGTAGTATTAGATCACTAGTGCTCATGAACTAGCCTTCGTTTAAAGTATGGTATAGAAAAGAGGGGTTTTTTTTGATGATGCATCCTTAAAACTGTGTCTGTGTTACTCTTTTGCCATAATTCAATTATTGCTTATAAGAACTTTTGCTTGGTCAGAAAGAGAAAAAAATCCCCAATTATAATAATTCCATTTCAGTGTTTTCCATAAGCTCCCAGCCAAGTTGGCCAATAACTAAGGCAAAGAGCAGGGGGAAAAAAAAAAAAAAAAAAAGGTATGTATTGTATACTCACTTAAAACTTGGCTAGAAATGACCTTTTATTGTCTAAATTTTTTTTTTTCCATGCCCAACTTGGCTACTGGAGGCGAACTCATCGCCAAGTTTCTATCGTGTGTTATTTTCCGACGTGTTATGTGTTCAAAACCATTTTCTGAAGCTGCCCTCCAAGCGTTGTACGAGGTTTTGCATGGGTGAGGGCGGGGGAGGGGGGGGGCGCTGGGTTTGACAATGACACCAATGAAGATGCTGTTGAAAAGCTGGGTATGTTTTGCTTGGGCGTCTCTTTTTTGTTATTCTTTTTTTTTTTTTAAATTTTTTTTTTCCCCTCCTGTTCCCCGTGCGGCCCAACGTGGCAAGGTCTCCAAATGGGCTGTGCTAACAAATGCAGCTGAAGACAGCTATGTGATGTTAATATAAACCTCCTCTTGTCGGCTTGGAGAGGCACCAGGGAACGGCCCCGGGACGGCTTCGTGCGGCGCCCGTCTCTGGGTGCCACGCGGTGGCATTCGTCAGGCGCACTCAGCCGCGGCTCTCCGGAGGGCGCGGACCCTCTTCCCTCTGTCTGGGTCACGCTGTGACATGTGTCGGGCTGTGTCTGAGTACATGGAGGACTTTTTAATTTTTTTTTTAATTTTTTTTTTAAAAAGGAAGCAATTCTGGGTTGCAAAAACCAACCCCCCCCAACCCAGTTCCCGTCGTTCTGGCTCATCCTTAAGGATCCGGCCATCACGTAAGTGACACTTGAGTCACGGTAAAATAAGAACTGCAGCTCTCTCCACGTTTCAAGGGTAATTTCTCTTTGAGTCCCTCATTAAAAACACCGCAGTGGAATAAATATAAAGACCAAGGGCTCAGGCTTATTCTTATTTGGGATCGTTTCATTTTAGAAAGGAAGAAAAATGGTTTTAAAGTTTGATGCATGATTTTTGTGGTCACGCAGTTTAAGTTTTTGCATTTCGCTGCATTTGCCTCAGAGACATGTTTAATTTCTTTCTTTCTTTTTTTTTTTTTTTTTTTTAATAATTTAATTTCATTTTCTGGTTTTTATGAAGTCCCGCAATGTTTTTTTTTTTTTTTTTCGTGGTGAGCTGCCGCGGTGTTACCAATGCATCTGAAATATATTCCAGGCAGAAAGACAGCCACTTGAAAGCAATAATGAGGGCATGTCTGTCCTAGCTTTTATTTCCTATATGTATTTTTTCCTATATAAAGTTATACAAAGGTTAAAGATTTCAGACATCCTGATCCTGCAACTGCTTATAAACATATTTAGTTTTATTATCCAGTGGCACAAGCTGGGTACATCTGTAATACAAAGGTACAATCTCTAGCTTTTCAACCGAATTTAGAAATCCGGCTCTGGAAAAGGAAATAAAAGTGCAGTTTTCAAATGTTTTGCAAGTTTCCTCTCTGCATCTTGTGATACCAAACATCTTTTAAAACCCTACCCCAAATGGTTTAGGAGCAAAAGTCCCACTAACGGAGACAGGAGCCTAAATCAGTCAAATGGGGCAGAAGGTGATCATATTCCTGATGGGGCCTTTTCCATTTTATGGGTCATCCTATTTTCACGTGCTTATTTTTCACTCTGATGTAGATGGACCCGCTTCTTCGTTTGCATGTTGGTAACCAAGGACATATTTAACTCTGCTTTGTGCACTGCTGGCATTTGTTGGGTTACTTAAATGTAGGTCAAATCAGCGAGGACTTGGAAGAAAAGCGATGGAGACGAAATGGAGAGAGGAAAGGTCGTGTGCGGAACGACGCACACAGATGGCTTATTATCGCTAGGACCATGTGGCAGAATCCAAACTCATCTGACAGTCTGTTTTCATGCTACAAAACTCTTTCAGGGACCGCTGAACCTCCGAAAGTATCTGGGTGCATTCTGCGTGGCGTTCGCACTTGGCTGACCTTGCAGAAGCCTTGGAGCAGTTGCACTTTCAAATCTAGTTTTGCGAACTAAGAGGTTTAGCGCAGCGCTGGGGTGGGATGGAGATCCAACCAAGTATTTTGGTGTTTGCCAGGTCTCTCAACCCAGACTCATCAGGTTTCTGTAGGTTTCCAGAGAGCAGATGGACATTTTGTAGGTCCCACCTCGCCTGGCGTCTCCGCAGGAGCGACAGTAACTCAACAGAAGCACTTCTCGGTGGGTCCGTCCTTAACTTTCTCCGACTCGAAGACTACGCAGAAAGCAAGAATCAATCGACTAAAGGATTTATGTTGGAACTAGATCCTCACGGATCAGAACACGAATAACACCTCCATCCCCTCCCAAATCTTCCAGGCCTGACCTTTCACAATCTCCATTTCCTGACCAATGACTCCAAAGAAAATAGAGCTGCTAGTTGGTATTTAATGGAAATCTGCGCAAAACTTGTCAAAATACACCACCGTGCCTGTCAGATGCCTGGGACAAGACCTCTACAGTAGTTTCCAGAAACCCAGCGCAATTACTTACATTTTAAATTATCTTTAATTGTCGCATGTGAGCTACAGAAACATTTTTCCCCACTCTGAAGCAAGACCTCGCTATTAAGAGTCACCCCGTAATTGCGGCTTTAATAGGGGACCGCGGCAGGTCAGCCGCGAAGGTTAGCGCAGGGCACCGCGAGGCGAGAGCGGCTGCCGAACGCCTGTAAGTGGAAGTGACACATCACAATGGTCCCATCAATTATGTAGGGGCAGTTTGGAGTGTAAACTTTTTAGTGAATCTAATTACCTCGCCAGATGTTTTAATCCAATCTCCTTGCTCCTCCTCTGCCATCAAACACCACATTGTTTTTTTGAGTTCCTGACGTGAAAAAGTCACCTTAGCTGTAGGCTGGAGAATAAACTTGTGGCTTTTTTTTTTTTTTTGCAGGAACTGAGCATCCTTTTGCCATCCGAGAGATTATTCAGGTTCACGTGTGACTCGGTACTCGGGGGCTTGCGCTGAACCAGAATGAATGCGCTCATGAATTGATAAAGGGTGTCAGGAAGGGTGCAAGACTGATGAAAAATAGATGAGATGATGGTGTAAATGTGCTGCTCGAGAGCTGAATGACAACGTGTTAGCCTGGCAATGCCGAATTTCAGCAGGCCCTGTCAGTAGCATTAGAGATGCTGCACCAGATTTTCCAAGGCTCTTTGCAAATTGACCTAATGTTCCTGCTGACACAAACCCTTGAAAGCGCAGCTAAAAGCAGCGTTGCTGAATTCTCCCGATTTGCTCACAGATTGCGGTCAGATGTGAGGATGAAAGAAAATCCTTGCCTGTGCATCCAGGAGAGGGGAAAAGAGTGAACAAACCGTGCGCACAGATGAATGAGATATTACCTTCCACAAGGGTAGAGCAGGGAAGGAACCTACCAGCATGGGGAGGAGTTTCCTCATCATTCAGTGAACTCCGTTTTTTGGTTTGGTGGGAAATCTGAGTATGTGCGTGCAACACGTTGACCAGTCTTCAGCCTGGAAAAATCTCTGTCTTTAACAACGTTCAGACCCTAGCATGGAAAAAAAAAAAAAACCCAACCCAAATCAGAGTAATCTCAAACTGTTCTTTGTTAGAACACCAGTTGGACAATTTGATGCTCTTTATTTTCACCAGTTTATCACGTTGATAGTTGCCTTTCTTGTCTTCTCTCCCCGGCCTGTTCCGCACTGAGAGAACTTGTACCAGGCACAATGTTAGTCGCACGCCCGTGGGATGGAAATGTGCAGAGCAAACAATGAAACAAGGCTGTTTATGAAGCCTTCAACACATTCGGCGGTGGAGAAGAGCCCAAGTTTCCACGTAAAGGCCTGAACGGACAAGAATGACGTGAAACACATGGAAAATGTGGAATAAGTAATAAAATTATAAATAAAACAAATACAATAAATTGGGAATGCAGTTTTACTCGTAATGATTTGTGTTCCTAGTAACCCAAGACTCCCTTACCTTTGGAAAATTGCGTGTTTTTCCAATGGGGGAGCCGACTGCAGGTGACAGGCCTGAAGGGTTGTGCGGTGGGTTGGATCATTGAACGGCTCAAGCGTTCGGCAGGGACTCGGGACTCCAGCAGCCTTGCATAAGCCCTTTCTCTGACAATGACTTGCATCACGATCTCAGGAAAAAAAAAAAAAATCACTTAATTAAGCGGCGGTTAGTGTTAGTGCAGGAATTTTGGCCAGAAATGAATCTTGGCTTGTTCTGGCTACAGGGGTTTGCCTGGCAGAGTTACTCAGATTTGTTGGGCTGGGTTTGGGTTTTCTTGGTTATTGGTGACAGCACTTCACGCGCTTTCCTCCGTGAGTGTCCTCTCCCGGTGATGCCCTGTGGGTGTGCTGGTGGGATGGGGGTCTCCAGTTTGTCACTGCCATGAAAGCTGGCGGGTGCTTCTGCCTCTCATGCTGCAAAATCTCTGCTTTCATAAAACATGCGTGCAGAGACTCTCGTTAACAGCTTCAGTATCTTTTCAGCTCCAGAAAGGAATGCTCAAAAGCTGACTCTGAAAAAAATAAAAATAAGGTGCTTGTCTGCTTTAACCACTGCTGATGCTCCGTTGTTAGATTAACGAATAGTTAGTGTTATAGAAAAATCTTATCAAATATATGAAATATGGTTTGCACTCAGGAGTCCAAGTCCGGTGGAGCCCGGGGCCAGCACGGTTAAGAGCACCTGTAGCAAAAGCCAATAGGACAGAAAGAGTGATGGGGCTGGGCTCATCTGCCTCTGACCCTTTGTCCCAATTAATTAGACAGCAATTTCGATGTAGTCTATTGGGACTGGCTTTAGCACAAGCCAAGAATAAGGCTTAAATTCATGACTTTCCGCCAGAAGAATTTATAGCCAAACAGACCATCTAAAAGGGCAGCAGAAGCCCAGCCGAGTGAAGCGACTGGCCCAAAGTCATAATGAGAAGCAAAGCGTGCACACAAAGCACAGTGCCCTGGTCTGAGACCATTAAATGCTGAGTTATATGAGACTGTCCCTTTGCTGTATGTCAACAGCTTGGAAAAGTTCCCTTTGATGCCACTGTGATGGTTCGTTTTGCTGTGCTAGCAATAAAAGAGAAAAAAAAGGGGGGGGGGGGTGGAGGGGAGTACGAGCAGCTTATGAATTGCAGCTATTCTTCAAGGTGAAAGATCTGAATTTCCATTTCCCTTTGCCATTAGGACTGATATAGGTCTGACTGGCCACTGTATGGTGAAAAAGTCCCGCCGTGTGCCAGTATTGAAAACTGTTTGTGCATTAGTCGGAGTCTTTGCCAGTGAAATAATATAGTCCCCTTTGTTTATTATATTGAAACTCGATAAAAGAAAGCGTCAGAGCGGGGAAAAAAATAAGTTTGCGGTGTGAAATGAATGTTCTCGTCTGGGCTCCAGGACGCAGCCGTGAGTAACGTCTGTGGCATCGCCGGGCGTCCTGCTGCAGAACACAAGTTATTGTGTGCGGCTGTAATCGGGGGCTTTGCTGGGAGAGGGACAGGCCCTGCTTTGCCCAGGGACCCCCACACTCCATCAGTTATGGCGACCGTCCCCTTTCGGGGGGGCATTGCCTCCCGGGGTGATGATGATGGCATAGGCGCTGTAAGTAACTCGAGTCCAGATCTAGAGCCACCACGCTCTTAGTCCCCAAAAAGGCAGACCCATACAAGCTTTTTCTGAAGCCTGGCATTATCTTGGTGCCCCAAATTCGGAATAGATCCGCACTCTCCTCTCCTTTTACCGGAAAAGCAATGGCACGTTTGAGCTATTTCTAGATCCAAATCTAGCTTTGCTGCATTGCAAATATCAGCCCGTTTTCTGTTCGGAAAAGACCCCAACCAAGTGACGTGTCCTTTTCAAATGAGAAAGGCAGACTCTGTGTTCTCGGCGTGCTGGCAAGCTGACGGGACCCCTTTACAATACAGTGGCAAGAAATTACTTTAAATTACAAAATCAAAGCAAAGCCAAAACCAAACCAAACCAAGCCCACAAGGTCCCTGTAGAAAAAAGGATGCAAAAATCACACATGGCTGGAATACTGCGAGATTCCAAAAGTATTAAGCAACATCGATTTGCAAGGGGGAGGAAAAGTATTAGATTGTAGGTGCTTTGGGCCAGTCCTCGCAGTTTTATTTCACATTTGTAAGCGTAAGCGCTGAGGGTTCGTACGCTATGACAGGGGATGTAGCTGTGAGTGCAATAGGAACTGTAATAATAGCGACAACAATAACGTGTAATAATAGCGACAAAAATAACGTGTAATAATAGCAGCAGCAATAACGCCAGCAGAAATACTGGCACCCAGCTCAGCACACACGTCACCGGGCTCTCACACTATACTGAGTTTTTTTACCTGGATAGCGATTACCTGGAAATACATGGATGTACGCAGTAAAGCAGAAAGGCAAAGGCAGCACACCAGGGCATGGCTGTATTTCGCTTCCCAGAGCCCGAGCTGACACAGCTCCGGACAGGAATGGCCAGGTCCCACAAAACCACCTGTATTTCTTTGGGTCCAGGACCAATCCAGCACCTTCAAGATTACCAGCACGGTCTTTCAAGAATTTTTTTTTTTTTTTTTTTGTGAAGAATAACATTGTCTGAATGAATTTAATAAAGGTTTATTTGAAAAGAGAATCCTGCATGTTTGGTTTTAAGTTTTTAAAGCTTTAGATGGTATCGCAGCTCATAGTTTCTTGTATCTGTGTAAGAAAGAAGAGCATTAGGAGCAGCTTGGGTTTAAGTGAAAGTTATTCACATGATGCCAAAAGCTGGAGCTTTACAAAATAAGAAAAATTAACATTTCCCTTACACACACCCCCCCTCCCCCCCCCCCAGCTTACATCATGGTAGTTTGAAATGTAGGAATAATCTTGCTTTCCTTAAATGCTGCAACTGGTCACCCAGTCCCTGCTCTCCCGTGCTGTGCTGTAGGATGGGTCTGTCCTTCTCCTCTTGCGATGAAGGGCTGTGGTAAAAGGATACCCCGACAATTTAATATAAAAACATAAAGACTACTAAACAGAAAGAGCCCCTTCTGGCATCAGACGGCTGCAGCTTTTTATAGCTTGAGAGCTGGGCATCCCTAAGGATTAAAAGAAGAAATAATTTTCCCTTTTATGCACGTCTGTGTGTGTGTGGGCACAAGAGCCCAGCCTGGCATTTTGTCTTCACCAGCAAGTCTCTCACACACACACGTATGTGCTCAGCACGGTCAGGCCACTGCAATTTCACGAGACTTATTAATTAGCTTTACAGTGTTAATGGCAACCAGTCTCCAACGCGGGGTGGAGTAGGGGGGTGAACCGGGAGGCCGGGAGGGGGAATTTGGTCATAGAATCATAGAATCATTCAGGTTGGAAGAGACCCTTGGGATCATCAAGTCCAATCATCAACCGCACTCTACCAAGTTCTCCCCTACACCACATCCCCCAACACCACATCTCAATGACTCTTAAACACATTCAGGGATGGGGACTCCACCACCTCCTTGGGCAGGCTATTCCGGTGTCTGACCACTCTTTCTGGGAAGAATTTCTTCCTAATGTCCAGCCTAAACCTCCCCTGTTGCAGCTTGAAGCCATTCCCTCTTGTTCTATCGCTAATTACCTGTGAGAAGAGACCAGCACCAACCTCTCTACAATGTCCTTTCAAGTAGTTGTAGAGAGTGATGAGGTCTCCCCTCAGCCTCCTCTTCCTCAAACTAAACAGTCCCAGCTCCAAGGTGCCAAGGTGTTGAGCACTAAAAGTGGCAGCAACTTCTGACGGTTCCTAAAAACCTGCCTTCTTGTGGCTCGCTTGGTTTCTGGGCAGGGACGGCTGCGAGCAGAGCTGGAGCCCCTGGCGCTGCAGAAGACGTCCTGGAGAGCAGCACTGAAAAGATCAGCTCACTGGTTTTTGCACGGAAAGGCAAATACCGGGTTTCCACCCAGCCATTGAAAGGGGTTCACAGGGGTGCAGCCCCCCTAATGTTCAGCCCGTGATGCCACCTGAGGTGTCGGGGCAGCAATGGCTGCTGTGCAAAGAGAGCCCAGAGAGGACAGATTAGGAGCTTTCTTGCTCTCTCTGCCTCCTAACCCGGGCAGCCCCTGTGATTTTCCATGCTGGCACGCGTGACCTGGGATCATTCCCCACCCTTTGCTCCTGTGGCTGCTGCCAAGTCCCCCAGGGCAAACCCGCATCCCCGCTGTCTCCTTCCCTCCGCTACTTTGGGCCCCGCCGCAGCACTGCCCCAGCATGGAGACTTGTCCCGGCGTGGTTGCTTAACACACCGTGTGTTAATTGGGGGCAGTTATGGGGTAACGCATGCAGTGAAACGCTCACCTGCTACATGGTGAGGTCTTCAAGCTTTTCACAGAATCACAGAATGGTTGCTGTTGGAAGGGACCTCTGGAGATCATCTCCTCCAACCCCCTGCCACAGCAGGGTCACCCACATCAGGTGGCACAGGAATGTGTCCAGGTGGGTTTGGAATGTCTCCAGAGACGGAGACTCTACACCACTCTGGGCAGCCTGGGCCAGGGCTCTGCCACCCTCAGGGTAAAGAAGTTCCTCCTCATGTTTAGGTGGAACTTCTTATGGTCAAGTTTGTGCCCGTTACCCCTTGTCCTGTCGCTGGGCTCCACTGAGAAGAGCCTGGCCCCATCCTCCTGACACCCACCCCTTAAGTATTTACCAGCATTGACAAGATCCCCCCTCAGTTTTCTCTCCTCCAGGCTGAAAAGGCCCAAGTCCCTCAGCCTTTCCTCGTACGAGAGGTGTTCCAGTCCCCTCAGCATCTTTGTGGCCCCGCCAGCAGTGCTCTTTGCTCTGAGAGTCTCGCAATTAATAGGACCTCTGCGGTGCTGCCCGTGCTACGTGCTGGCTAGTCCTTAATCCCTGCTAAAAGCTCAGCTCCAGCAGTCACAAGTAGCCTCCTAGTACTTATATGCACACGAGGAGGGGGTGTGTGGCACAATTAAAGGGAACAGAGAGGGGATCGTCCCCCCTTGCATCTCTCCAGGGCACAAGAGCAGCCTCGTGTCCCAGAGCTGCTGCTTCGGAGCTGGACCCTGCGGATCCCCCTCCAGAAACACCCTCTCCCTCCTGCCAGCATCCCGGGGAGGACCGCTCCGGCTTCTGGTTGGAGATCTCCAGCAGGGAATTAGCAGCCGGGGAATTGCCCTCCACCGCAGCCATGTGGGAGCTTGCGTCATGTTCTAGCACTATCAGTCACGTCACTCCTATTTACTCCTTTTGGCCCGATTCGCTGCCTGCCGAATAAATTTGCAGCTGCAGAGGCTGAGCTCGAGCAGAAAGCTGAAGGATTTACCTCCAGCTATTGAAAGTTTTATAGCTGAGAAATGTTAAGTTGCACAGAGTCTGCTGCTGGAGAGGCGTCCTCCACCTCCTCCTCCTCCTCTTCCTCCCCCCGGTGCTGCTGGGGTAAGGGGAATGTGGCGTTGTGGCCTGTGGGCAGCTGCTCCTCTCTTCCGCAGAGACAAATTCCACCTTAAACATTGTCTGAAGACAGTAATTCCGGGGCAGAACTTGCTGCTAGTGCTGGGAGCAGCAGCTCATCGCTGTGTGCGTGGCAGAGACACCTCATGGGCACTGTCTGAAGATGAGTTGGGATGAAAAACGCCTCCACATGTTATTCCCAGCCATCCCTCTTGTCTCTGCTCCATTAACTCCGGGACTGGCCCAACACCTTCTTCCCTGCGAATGCGTGTGTCCGGGGAAGCTCAGCAGCACCCGCCGCAGCGAGGCTTTTATTTGACTAAAAAGGGTCTTTCTGTACAGCTTTCAAATTCACAAAAGGTAAATTATGAATGTTTTTGCCTGTGTTTGATTCACTGTCAATAGGGAGAGACTGTGCTTTTGCGGGCAGCCGAATCAAACGGGACCAGCTCCTAATCCCAGTTCTGACCAGCTCCTTGGATGAGACGCTGCCGTCCCTGTGCCGCGGCATTTAGCGCTGGGTCCTTGTGTTACTGCAACTGCTACAGCCCCCGCTGCGTTGAATTGCCCTGGTTGGCTTGATGCTACCCAAAAAAAAAACCACCCCAAAAACCAAAACCCAGGGTAAAACAGACTTTAGCACAGAGAATATATAAAAAGCAGAGAACTGGGGAGGGAAAAGGCGTCCAAAGAGCAAAGCAGTTTGCCAAAAGAGAGGAAGATGGAGCGGAGCAGAATTTGGCATCTTCACCCGAGTCGGGCTCGGCACCACCACCCGTGAAGAAGCGCCCCACAGTTTTGTCTGTCTGGGAGATGCTCGGTGGGATGAAGGGCAGGTTTCTCGCTCCTCAGTCTGCATGTCCTCGGCTTTGTGGGGCTCCCAGGAAACCTGGGAAAACCACAAGGCAACTTCCAGCTTTAACCCCCCACGGTTCAATGACATACGGCAGAGATTCCCGATAACAGAAATGAAATCCCTGCGACTGCTTGTCCCAAAATGCCTTAGAATCATAGAATCATAGGGTTGGAAGGGACCTCTGGAGATCATCTCCTCCAACCCCCTGCCACAGCAGGGTCACCCACAGCAGGTGGCACAGGAACGCGTCCTGGCAGGTTTGAAATGTCTCCAAAGATGGAGACTCTACACCTCTCTGGGCAGCCTGGGCCAGGGCTCTGCCATCCTCAGGGTAAAGAAGTTCCTCCTCGTGTTTAGGTGGAACTTCCCATGGTCAAGTTTGTGCCCGTTACCTCTTGTCCTGTCCCCGGGCACCACTGAGAAGAGCCCGGCCCCATCCTCCTGACATCTACCCTTTAAGTATTTATAAGTGTTGATAAGATCCCCCCTCAGCTGTCTTTTTTCCAGACTGAAGAGACCCAAATCCCTCAGCCTTTCCTCATAAGAGAGGTGTTCCAGTCCCCTCATCATCTTGGTAGCCCTTTGCTGTCCCCTCTCCAGCAGTTCCCTGTCCTTCTGGAACCCGGGAGCCCACAACTGGACACGGCACTCCAGGTGCAGCCTCACCAGGGCAGAGCAGAGGGGGAGGATGACCTCCCTCCACCTGCCGGCCACACTCTTCTTGATGCCCCCCAGGATGCCATTGGCCTTCTTGGCCACGAGGGCACATTGCTGGCTCATGGGCATCCTGTTGTCCACCAGGACTCCCAGGTCTCTTTCCACAGAGCTGCTCTCCAGCAGGTCACCCCCAACCTGTCCTGGTGCGGGGGGTCATTCCTCCCCAGGTGCAGCACCCTGCACTTGCCCTTGTTGAATTTCATAAGGAATTTCATGAATTTTGTAAGTGCCTTCTTCACTGTCCTCCCGCTGTCCCCTCCTGGCCACAGGACCCGCGGTCTGGGGACACTAGGAGCAAGGAGGGCTTGGTGGGCAGCTCCTCCTTGGCTTCCCTTAAACCACGCTGAAGCCCAGCGGCGCTGGATGCTCTCCCCATCCTCCAGGACGCCAGCCCTCACTCAAGCTGTCTTTATTTAAGCAGTTGGTGCTTCACAGATTATTTCCAGGCCCCTTGAGGGTAGAAACTCTTTTACCTCTTCTGGCCCTGAGACCGTTCCAACAGCTGTAACTATTTCATTTTTAATTTACTTGATACAACTTGTCTCTGCTTAATCCATCAGGACAACTTTGAGGGTTCCTGACCCATAAATCCAGAGCGGGGAGGGTGGCGGGGATTGGCAGGGAGGGAAAAGAAAAGGGGGGAAAAATAAAGGAAAAGAAAAAAAATGGCAAAGGATTTTGAGAAATTAATCTAAACCGTAGCCAAATGTATTTTCCTACTTACTGCAAAGTGCAAGACTAGACCCAGCAAAGCAGCCAGGTCTCACCTCGGTGCTTGGGGGTGCGGCAAGACTTGTACCATGCTGACATATACTCCACTCCACCTAACTTTTTCAACAGCTTAAACTTCCTAAAATTTGTCCAGAATGGACTTTAAAACTGTTGACTTTTGGACTTGACTTCTCTTGCTAACCAGTTCCTTTTGTTTAACGTAAACACTGAAGAGGAAAACCCGCTTTGCCTCCCCTTTATGTAAATATAAACAAATGGGTTTTACGCCGTGAACTTTTAAAGGCAAAACATCCCCTCCTTCAGGTGCCACTTTCCGTCCGTTGCCAACCATCAGAGGCTCCGTGCTCTTCTTTGGGTGGGCGGTAGGACTGCTCTAAACCAATCAGCTGACGTTAGGCTAATGTCTAATTAGCCACGGGTGGGCACGTGCTTTGATTATAGGAAGGACCTCGGGCAATGCCTTGTGTTTTTAAGGCCCGCTTCTACACATATCAATCACCTTGTGACATGCGGAGCGGGAGGGAAGAAAAATAAGCTGCGATAAAAAAGAAAACAAAAGAATTCTAAAGAAAGAGTTCTGCAATATTAACGTGTACGTGAGCGTGTACAACCCTGTGGCTACACTGCAGTTAGGGCTGAAATGAAGACTCTCTTGTACATCGGCATTAATAATGAGAGTTTTTCTCGCTTAGGAAGAAGTACAAGAACTAAATTTTCCCTTTATCATCCTCTGTGATTTCAAGCCAGGAGAGAGGTTTCCTTTTTAGGGAGAGAAAGGTGAGATGCCCCATCCCAGAGAGACTTGATGCTACTAAAGCTGTTTTAAACAGAGCTAAGCAGACGTCTCCCATCCGCGCAACCCCTTCTCCGGGAGCTGTGAGATCAGGCTGCATCACCCGCCTCTGCTGCTGCGCTGCCTCATGGCCAGGAGAGACCGCGGGTCTCTCTTTCTCCTGTGCTTTTCCATGAGCCTGAGTTTCCCTTTGGGCTGCTGGGAATTTCCCCCTCCCCCCCCACCCCGAAATCAGGTCTTATTTTGCCATTTCTCAGCTTTTTTCATTGCACATGACGACTTACCGAGGGTTGGCCATGTGTGTGTGCGCTGCTCTCCACAGCCAGCTCCGTCTCGCTGTCTTTGTAGGTCACCCTCCGCCTCCAGAGGCTCCCCAAGTGTGGACACTGATGCTGCGAAGACAAAATTGATGCCAAGTGAGAACATTTTAAGTTGGAGAACTTTTCTGCCTAAAAGAGGGGGGGGGGGGAAAAAAAGCAAAGCAAAAAAAAAAAAAAACACCCCTCTTCAAAACCCAGCGTCTCCATTTCTCACTTTAATTGTTTCACTTCAGCCTGTGTAACAATGCTTCGGTTTATTGGGAAAGACAAGAGGGATTTTTTTAGAATTACATGTAGATATAGAAACCGTATAGGAAAGGTTCTAATTATAACTATTAAAGTCGGAGAATAAAGGGATACAGTATTCCTAGCCCGCTCGGCGGTTAGGAGTTATGCAATACTTTCTGTGCTTTAAAACGTGTGGCAAACGATGTGATTTTTTTTTTAAAAGGAAGAATTATTTTTATTTTATTAAACTCACCCTCAACATTGTTCTGCTTTGGGTGATTGACTTTGCCTCTTTCCTGAACCCTTCTCTGCAGAGCAGATGGGAGAAAGGTTTTTGTGAGCTATGCCAGAGGTGTACTTTTAATAATAATTGATAATAATAATAATAATAATAATAAAATTAATAATAAATATTAATATTAATGATAATGATAATAATGATGATGATGATGCTGGTAATGCTAATAATAATGAAAGTCCTCTGATGTGCAGACTCTGATTGCTTCACTCCTGCCTCCTCCTGTAATTCTCTGAGACCACATTTTAAAACTGCCGGGTGACGATTATCCAGGGATTAGGGATTAGCCTGGTGGTTTGACTGCCTGTCAAAGCCCTAAAATAACACGCAGATTAAAATAATTCAATTTTCTCCTCAATAATAAAGCAGATGATTTTAAAGCCCATGTAACCTCTGATGGAAAAACCCCTGCACTGGGTAATGAGAAGGGACAGATTTTCTGAATGATCTCACGATCTCTGCCTCAGTCTTAGTTTGGTCTGATTTCTGCAGAGAGATTTAGTAATATCTATAGCACTCAATTAAATCTCAGAAGCTCATTAGGCTGGCAATCTCATTTAGTATGCACGAGTCCTGGGAACTCAGAGATAAATGTAATAACTAAATATAATAGAGCAGATCACTCCAAGCAAGCAGCTTGCTCCCCTTCCAAAAAAAGCCCATCCCACCGACCTTTGAAAGGGAACGATTAAACAAACAAACGAAACAAATCAGTTTTCCACTGAAACTTACTCATCAAACCTTGCACTCCTCCCCTCCTTGTGGCAACCGAAAACAGCCGGAGCCCGGGACTGGAGGAAGAGGAGTAGCTGGGGAAGGCAGTGCTCAGCTCAGACCTCTTCCGAGGAAAAAAACACGGGTTTGCCCAAAGGGAAAAAAAAAATATGTCAAAAGAGGCAAGCACCAGGGCCCAAAGTGCTCTTAGCTTTAAAAGAAAGGGAGGAATAAAAGGGAAAAGATGCTGAAAATGCAGATAACCAGGTACCTGAGTCCTGCGCAGGACACGTGGCCATCACTCTTTATTAACGCCTAGAAAATAATTCAGTAACGGTGTTGGAGAAGCGACATCTGTGCGTGATGGAGGCTGGCTCCTCGGTTTCTTGAGGGACTAACTACAGCTTGAAGGCAGAGAGAATTAGAGCACAACAACAAAAAGAGCACGATGTTTTCAGAGAAGCTTTGATGCAGTGAAAGGGCTCAAATTCTGCGTTAATATCCCTCAGTGGAACAGCAATAGTACAGAATACCAGTAACGTTCATATCATATCACATCATATCACATCACATCACATCACATCATATCACATCACATCACATCACATCACATCACATCACATCACATCATATCACATCATATCACATCACATCACATCACATCATAATCACAGATAGAAGGATGCCAATATTGTCCCAAGACTGAAGAGACTGATGACGACTACCAGAAACAGAGGAACGCTTTTTCTTTTGCTACGTTGCAAAGGAAGATTATTTTTTTTTAAAGTACCATCACGCTGCTTTAAGCAGTTACTTTGTCTTGCGGCCTGTCTGGAGGGAGAGCTGCTGCCCAGCGGTTAGCGTCTGGAAATGAGAGTGAAGACACCTGGATTATGTTAATGGTACCGCCACTGACTTACGGCTGACAGCTCTAAACTGGGAGGACAGCTCTTCTAAGTGCTTGTTGTCAGGGCCTGAGTTACTATTTAAATTAAAGAGGTTGTCCAACAAGGATTTAAAACAAACAGAGAACAGAGAGGCTTTATCAGATGACAATAAAATCCAGAGCGACGAGCCAGTGGCAGAGTCCGGCTCTCGCATGTCCTGCATGTTCTCACCTGTGGAGGACACGGAGGAGGAGGAGGTCGAGGTGATGACCACCCCACGCTAACGACCACCATCCGGGAGAGAGTGAGGGTATTTTGTGGAGGCAGAACAGAGAAACCAGGGACACCCCTGAGTCCTCGCAGCCACGCGAGTGGCCCTGGATCTGCTTTGCGCGTTGATTCACAGCTTGGGAGAAGGTCCCAAACCACAAATCCTGCAGTCAACCGCTGCACCAAGCTCATTTACTCAGACTTCATGCAGGGAGTTAGGCTTTTTGTCCATTATTCTATTTATTACCAGACGTGAAAATAATAACTCCTTCAGCTGAGGCTACACAACCACAATCGGTCAATTCACAGTGTAGACGTTCTCCTGGACTTTCTTCTGACTTCAAACTTCACCGGATGGCTTCTGAGAACAACTTTTCCTGTCTTTGCTCAGCTAGGAAACTCCATCCCATCCTGGCAGGCAACGATCTGGATGCAGTTTCTCACATTATAGGCCTGCTCTGTGAGACTGCAGCAATAAATATGCCTGGGGACGATGCCGTTAGCATGTGCAGAGCTCCAGCTGATGCAAAGCATGTATTTTGTCAGCGGTTCGGGTGTCGGGAGGCACCACAGAAGCTTCTGTGACTTCCCCACGAGTTGCAAAACCCCTTTGAGGAGGTTGGTCCCCATCTGCAAAGCGTTTCACAGTGAGAGGGCGGCTGAAACGCCGGCCGGCTGAAGCGACCTTGCAGAGCTTGATGCTGAAACCTCTGCTGTGCCACGCATGTCTTCTCGGCAAGGGGACAGGAGACCCAGCAACAAGGTGGATATTTGTCCCCAAAGCTCAGCACAATCCTGGGAAATCTCCAGGCTCCATAGGTGACTTAATGTAAAGAAGGACGTAGCCCTGAGCAAGGGAACAGCTCTTGGTGTGTCTGGATCTTAGATACGTTTCTGATGCGTGGCAACAAGAACGGCCCAGACTAACCTGGCTCGACGGCTACTTATCTGCTGATGGGGCTTTACAAAGCCTGCTTGTCTCAGCAAGTACGCGGTCATGCCAATAGTTAATCTCTCAGGTACAAAGTTGGTATTCAAAAACGCTGGAGGCTCACTGGGTTGCAAAATCTCCAAAAAAAAAAAAAAAAAAAAAAAAAAAGAAAAAGGTTGAGAGGCTTTGGTACAGGAGCGACTGGATGTTTCAGAAATGACCACAGAGGCAGACTGTGGTCCGGCTCTACCCGGTGGGCTTGAGCCTCCAGATGCAGTTTAACGCATCCCCATCACCAAGAAAACCACTAAAGCTGAAGTTTTTTTTTTTTTTAAAAAAAAAAAAAAAGAAGGCGGCCCGTGTTTCACTGCTGCACAGATTTCCTCTCAAGCTGCTAATTACTGAATCCTAGAGAATCAAGCAAAATGCATTTACGGCTTTAAATGTGTCACGACTTTGAATTGCACTACAGAAAGTCCAGGTTACAGCTTTATTTCTCTTCCCAGATCTCGTGTTTGCTCATTAATTAGTGCCAGTTTCAGGAGATTAGATGACTTTTTAATGCTTCCCATGTAAAAAGAACATAAAGTGAGTTTTTTGTTTTTTCCCTTTGCAAATGGAAAAGGAAAAGTAAAGAGACCTTTTTCATTTATACGCAGCTATTTTTTAATTTTCTTTTGAAAAACGTTGCCAGTACCCAGAAGTGTCAAATTCTAACACGCAGGGGGAATAATGTTGTTTTTTAGCTGGTAATAGTCTGTGTTTTTGTGGCTGGCTATTGGGAAATTTTTAACATATTTCTTCATCCTGCATTTTCAGGACATGAGATGACTTTTTTAATATTCCAGGGTAGAAAACCCATAAAGAAAGTGCATCTTATTCTCCATAATTTTAAGGATAGCTCTTACTTAGAAAGCAGAAGTAATTACATAATTGGGACTGTTTGTGTCTACATCTATCCATCCATCCATCCATCCATCCATCCATCCATCCATCTTCCTGTTCAGTTAACAACCAGAAACCTAACGATATGGGGTTTTGCAAGGCACTGAGCTACCTGCATGCTTTGCTCAGGATTTCACTGGTGTGTTGTCCATGCCGGGGACTTAAAGGTGTGCGAGGGGACAGGACGGACTGGCTCGGAGGCTGCCCCATACACGGCACCTACGATTTTCTGTGATTTATCAGAGCATTCGCAGCGTTGGGTCATTTCGGAAGACAATGGGCTTTGCTGGAGGCTGGGGAGGTTTCAACACTGCCCAGCTGAACCTTCCCAACTCCAAACATGTTGGTCCCTGCACCTTCCTACGGGGATGGAAAATAACCAGTGAACTAAAGAATATCTCAGGGCATAGCCTTGAGGCAGTTTCTTTGTGGTCAAAGTAGCGTGGAAGATAAATTTCCACTATGGCAGGAGGTAGGCAGCCAAAAGACGTGCGGGCACCGTGACACTGCCCTGCTCAGGGCATTTGGTGCCCGGCTGCGCCCTACGGCGGTGCCACCTTTAGTTGTGCCTGAAGGGCAAAAAGCTCGTTCGCTCATGCCCGGCTGCACCGCTCGGAGATTCGGAGCTAGCTGGGGGCGGAGAGGGAGGTCCGCTCCGCGCTTCGAGAACTTGACTCCCAGACCACACGAGTTTGACTTTGTGCAACCAGGAATCCAGAGCGAATTCCTAGAGCTCTTGTGCCGGTGCTTTCCATCAACACGGCAGCGTCTCATCCCGAGCTGTGATGTTGGGGTCCGATTCTGCTTACTCTTAACCCAGCAAAGTCCAGGAAAACCTCAATAACTCCATTGAGGTTTGTGCTTTGGGCACTGCTGTGAGGAGAGAATTAAACGGTGGCGACGTGAGCTAGAGGCAGCCCCGCGAGCCAGAGATGCTCTTTCTAAGCATTGACGCTTGGACCGGCACACGGGTGGACGCTTACGGCAAAGCCCTCGTTCCTATGGCTCGTCTCACGTAGGCATCTTTCACCTGGTAAGTGCTGTATTGCAGCCCCTGAGATCAAAGGGGCTGAGGAAGCCCCCGAACATCCTACAGGATTTCATCCCTTGTCTTCAGACTGTTGGGTCATCTCCTCCAAACCAAGAGCACCACGCAAGCCCTGGGACAGGCAGCCACCCCCCTGTGCCCTCCTCTCCATCCCGACACCCGTTACAACCCTTCCCAGCAAGACCGGGATGTCCCACGCCGCTGCTGCTCCCGCCTGCTGCTCTGGGACATCTTTCAATATTTACTTACGTGACTAAGGACACAAATCCAGGCCTATTTCTTGATCCCACTGTGCCTATTGAAACAAGCCTCTCCGGGCACTTTCCTTCTGGGAGTAAACTGTCATTCTTCACCACATAAAATTTTATAAGTTTCAAGCGAATGGAAAATGGATTTTATTATTTTATTTTATTATACCTTTTTTTTTTTTTTTTTTTTTTTTTTTTTTTTCCCTGGATGTTTTATGGCTGCAAAAACAGAATTTGTGGTTTGAACTGTTAAGGTTTGATGCAGAGGGCTATGGAACCTTTTATGTAACCCGCTGGCCTGAATAATTATCAAAATATTTTGCTTTCCACTCTTTCTAAGCCTCTGCATCAGAAAAAAATAGCGTATGCAACCTTTTGACCACAAAATAATAATACTAAGAAAGCCCCCTTCAGAAGCCGTGCTCACGGAGCTGCCCCGGGGAAGGCCGGTAGCTGACAGCAGCCGCAGCAGCGCCTGGGTTTATCGGTCCTTGGATGGGGAGAGGGGACCTGGGGGACCGGGAACGGACCTCACCGCGAGGAGGACGTCGACACAAAGCGGCTGGTTTCAGAGGGTGAGGAAACTGCTCTTTGCCGAGATGGCGGAGCCACACAGGAGAGCCAGGGCCATCTCAGCTGACATCAGGGACAACTTTCAGGATTTCAAAGCATAACATCACAGAATGGTTTGGGTGGGAAGGGACCTTAAAGGCCACCCAGTGCCACCCCCTGCCCTGGGCAGGGACACCTCCCACCAGACCAGGTTGCTCCAAGCCCCGTCCAGCCTGGCCTTGAACCCCTCCAGGGATGGGGCAGCCACAGCTTCTCTGGGCAACCTGGGCCAGGGGCTCACCACCCTCACAGCAAAGAATTTCTTCCTCAGATCTCATCTAAATCTCCCCTCTTTCAGCTTGAAACCGTTGCCCCTCATCCTAATATACAGCCTGACTCTGAGAAGCCCCTCGGATCTACTTCACCTCCTCTGCCCTTCAGTCGAATACTGTTTCTGCACAGCAGGATTTAAAATCCATCACACAAGGTGTGGTAAAAGCCACCATCTGCAGTCACAAAGCTTACATGCAGAGATGGCTTTTGCACACACCGAGTGTCAGAGATGGGGACAGTCCCCAAATCCAGTGCCCAGCACAGATTTTCATAATCGCATTCCACCTAAACTCGAGGAGGAACTTCTTTACCCTGAGGGTGGCAGAGCCCTGGCACAGGCTGCCCAGAGAGGTGTAGAGTCTCCGTCTCTGGAGACATTCCAAACCAGCCTGGACGCGTTCCTGTGCCACCTGCTGTGGGTGACCCTGCTGTGGCAGGGGGTTGGAGGAGATGATCTCCAGAGGTCCCTTCCGACCCTGTGATTTTATGACTCTATGATTCTATGAATTAACAATTATCAGTGGGGAGGAACTTGTCTCCGTGGTCCGGGGCAGGGCTGATGCCGAGAACTCCAGCCTGCCCTTCCTGCAGGATCCTGCAGTGCCCGGGCTGCCCGCATCCCGCTGCTCCTCTGCGCTGAGCTCACACGGATCCACGTAGCAGGGAAATTGCAACCCTTTTCTAGCGGACACAGCGTGAGGCACGAACAACTCCCCCGTCTCCAGTGCCTGGCTGCTATTTTACTCCCAGAAAGACCACGGTCTCTTAGAGAAAAGGCATTGGGCTTCCACCGCTCCCTGCAGCTCTGCTTTATGTTTACTTATACTTCTATATATTTAAATATAGAGTTACGCTTTTAGACTTACAGCGTGCGTTATGTATTTTTTGCACAGCAACTAGAATTGCTATTTCCAATCTGACCCATTAATTCAACCTTTAAATGGAAAGTTAGAGGTTTGATCGCGTTAATGTTTTTCTCACATCTTTCCTAGGAAATACATTGGATTTTTTTTTTTTTCTTCCAAATTTCTTTAATCCTCTAATCCTTTGGACAAGATATTTTTATTGCTAAAAGTCTAAAAGAAACTTTAAAACGATGTGCTTTTTTTAAGGTAGAAACAGTCAGCAAGGGTGACATTCTCTCTGATCAGCTCACACAGCGATACAGAACTCACTTTTCCTGAAGCCTAAGGATGCCAAAGGCTATTTTTAAAAAAACGGTGCCCGAGTTCAGTTCCTTTTGATGCAATTTCAACATTAAAAAATAAAGGATGCTCTGACTGCCCTGGTAACAGCTCTCACAGGGGACAGCCTGGCCGGAGGATGCTGATGTGCTGCAAGTCTTTTGGTTCAACCCCACAAGCAACATTCACGCCATTTCGCACCAGATTTAATCAGGAATGGCTTAGTGATCGCTGATTTTACCTCGGGGCAAGGGAAATGGGCTGGATGACCTCTGAGGGTCACGGCCCATCCTATAGTTCAGGATTGTTCGTGCCTTCAAGGGGGGGGTGGAGGATTTTAGCTCTGGCCCCTGCAGTCCCTCCCTGCATCCTCTCTACGGCTACCTGCTGCACAGGGCAGGGAAATGCAATCTCATTTGGCTTGGGATAGCTCTCAGAAACACACACAGCCTCACCGAGCCTGGAACGAAGCATCCTCTCCAACATGAAGATACCGGCTCTCTGACCTTTGCAGAATTATCTTTTTTTTTTTTTTTCCCCCTTTTTCTTTTCTTTTTTTGAAAGGGAGTTAGGTGCTGCCACTCTTTGTTTCCATTTTCCCCTTCAAAGCAAAATAAACCCAAAGAAAGCAGTTTTCTTCCGTTGAGCGCTCCCGCAATGAAAGGTGGGCTGAGGACAACCAAGCCTGCGGAGGTTACCGAAACCTTTCCGCAGGTGTTGAGCAGATGTTCTCCACCCAGGGTTCCCTCCCGGGACGCTACTTGCTCCCCCCACTTACTTGGTCCCACACGCTCTGCCATGAGGCATCTTCCAGAACAACTTTTCACAGCCCCTCGATGCCACCCTCCTTCTCCATGTGCTGAAAGCGGGGAAATTACGGGGGATTTTGTGGTGGGCTGCCCTTAATATGGGAAGAGCTCAACCTTTCCTTGGTGTAAATCAATACAATTCAGTCAAATTCCCGGGACGGCGGCAGTTTGGATGAGGAGACAGTCCAAGCCTAGACCCCACCCAGGGTCAGACTTTGCTCCTTCTTCTGCATTACAGCACTAATTAGACAGGGTTGTTAAGGAAAGGTGATGGTGGGGGAAGAACTGGAAATTTGTCATTGATCTCATTCTTGTGAGCACCCCGAGCAGGATAAGGATGGGCAGAAATCCTAATTAGATGATTAATTTAGCTCCTTGAGCAGATTTTAGCCTTTGGCCCTGGAGCCAGAAGAAGCGCTTATTGCTTCTGGGTTTGCCATGCTTGGCTGATTATTGGTTAATTGAGGCTTTTCACTGGAAGGCCTGGAAACACCGGCCAACCTGGAGGAATGTGTCTTATGCCCTGGAGTCATCCTTGCCGGCTCTGCCTCCCTCCTGCTTCACCCAGCAGTTAAACCGAGCTGAAAAACAGCTGGGGGAAAGGCTGGGGGCCACGGCCAGGCAGAGGAGCCGGGATGTCAGGGGAGGCAGGGGGACTTCAAAAGGTTGGTGTCAGCGGGATGCTCCCTTCCCTTCTGCTCGCTGTGCCCAAAAACCATCTGGAACACAGCCAGAAAGCCCTACTCGATTACCCAGTTTAATGAGAGCACTAAATGAGGCCACCACCTCCCAGAGCCACCCCCCAGCACAGCTCCACCCGCGCTGCAGTGGGAACCTCATCACCTTGGCAGGAATCCTAAAGCCCCGTGGTCCCCGAGGCACGCACAGGGGAGTGATGGTGCACGTGCAGGGATGTGCTGGGAGGGTGGCATTCTCACTGCCCCCATTTGGGGTCTGGTGGGACCAGTTCCCAGACATTGACACAGCCCCTAAAACCAGCTCCCGAATCACTACATGGTACCTTCTGTCCTTCCTCCCTCCCCTTTCTCTGCGGGTCACTAATACACAGTTGCTATCCTGAAGTATTTTGTGAGGTTTTGCAGAATCCTCTGAAAAAAAGCCCTCTTCCTCTCCTTTCTATTGGGAATCTTCTACAGAAATGTCTGGTTACGATTTACCTGGAGTCCAGGTGCAAAACACTGTGCCTTCCCTTCCTTTGCCTCCTAAATCAGTCGAATGCTACAAGTGGTTGTTTTTTTTTTTTTTGCTGCAGAGGCAGAAACACATTACACCTTGGGCAGTGTCCAGAATAAGGGCATTTTCCTCCTTTACAGCACTAATTGGGAAATTTATAGGCCTACAAAAAAAAAAAAAAAATAAAATATTCCATAGCTCCTAGGGCTTCCTAGAGTGTTGCGCACCTTGAAAGTCTATTTTCTGAAAGCACCGAATCTTGCCCTGACTCACCGCAAAACGGGGACTGGGGCACAGAAGCAAGGGAAGGGGCCGGGTCTCTTCTCCCAGACTGGTTCCTCTGTGAACAAGAGACTCTTTGCCTCGAGGGGATCCAGCAAAGTCTTTTGTACTTGTCTACCAAACACAACGAAAGCCTTCGCTCCCAGCCCTAGATGTGCTCAGTCACAAAAGGAAGGTTCCCTTGAACGCCTGCCATATTCCGCTACACACGAGAGCAGTGATTTCGAACGGTGGCTTCCTTTTTTTTTTTTTTAAAAAAAAAAAAAAAAAACAAACCCAAAAAACAACCAAAACAACCCCACACTCAAAAATGGCCGGCTGTATTCATTGGTAACACCAACCTCGAGCAATGCTACAGGTTCAGCAGCAAGTTGAAAAACGCCAACTTTTATGAGCAAACGCAGTGTAAGTGATATTTTTCACAAAAAAAACCCCAAAAAACAATCAAAACAACCCCACACTCAAAAATGGCCGGCTGTGTTCATTGGTAACACCAACCTCGAGCAATGCTATGCGTTCAGCAGCAAGTTGAGAAGCGCCGCCTTTTATGAGCAAACAAACGCAGTGTAAGTGATATTTTTCACAACGGAGCAATGAATCCCCTGAGCTTGCACACCTGACGCTCTCCCTCAGCCTGCGCTTTTGTGAGCCTTGGGCCTGGAATTCGGATTTTTGGGACCATTACGAATAATCACAAAGACCAGAAATGAGTCTTATTTTCACGGGAAAAGCCCCAAATTTTTCCACTATTGCTTACCTTCGGAGCAGGGACTTCCAATCATAACATCGCATGCTGGGAAGCCCGCAATTAACAATAACAAGTGCTGGAAATCAGGGTGCTCCTCCCTCTTCATCACCGCGCTTCCACGTGAATCCCCGCGCATCCAACAACTTTTAGAAGGTTCCTTGTAACGAAGTAGTCTTACTAAAATAGCTCTGCTCCACAGGCTCATGCTGTAAGTTGTTTTTTTTTTTTTTTTAGCCCGATTAGTGTTTTTTTTTTTCTTTTTTTCACCAGTGTAACTGGATTTCATCCCTACACAGCACTGCCCAGTTAGAAGTGGGTTGCAAAAATACCTGCTTTTGCCAAGATATCCTAAACACCATTTTTATAGGTAGAATATGCAATCCAGACCCTCAGCTGGTGGAATTTGGCATTGCTCCACCAGAGCCAGCGCAGGGACCCTGATTTACACCAGCGCGGGAGCCAGCCCGTGAATTTTCTCAGGTTATCTCAATCTTCCTCCAACATCGTGTTTGGGTTTGTTTCAACCCTACTGCAGGAACAGAGCTGGTTTGGAGCTCCCGGAGCGATTAATCTGCCTCTGCATAGGGCCCCGTCGCTGTTTCAGGGACTCAGAGGATCCTTTCCATTCCTTTTTGCAAAGGGACAACCTCAAACTGCCAGAACTGGAAATCCCAGCCTTGCTCTTCTGCTTCTTTCCTGAACTTGCTGCTCTCCCTCCTCCGCAGGCAATAGGGAAAAGGATGAAGATGGGTAAAAAAAAAACCAAAACACAAACCCTCTTTCCTTTTTATGGAGAGACTTTACAGTATTTCAGGAAATGATGATCTCAGTGAAACCCAGACCTCACCGAATTGATGGACAGCCTCAGAAACAAGCAGGGAGGTGCCAGCGTCAGAATCCTAGAGAGAATAAGGCCTCCAATTACTGCAGTGATATAATTAATTAATTTATGACTGTAGCCAGACAGCAGCGACAGCAATTTTGACTGACTTCACTGCAATCTACATTGCTGACTAATGCTCATATCAACACCTACAGCAACCAACCAGCCACCAGCCCCTTTTGCTGGCGGAGGTTTAGCTTGATTTCTCCAGAGAGAACCTTTCCAGATCATTTGAACTAATTGAGGTAATGGAGAAATTGTTCTCATGCCAAAACACTTTCTTTTTTTTTTTTTTTTTTTTTTTCCCTCCCCCTCTTCTTTTGGTAAGATGATAATATTTAGAAAGCTTCTGGCTACTACTTAAAGGAGCAGGGCAGCGGCTTTAGGGGCAGCTCAGCGCCTCGGTGCCGCCCTTCATCCTCCTCGGGGTGGTGGCAGCCAAGTTGTACCCCAACATCTGCTAAAGCGACTGGAAACACCCCTTTAGCAGGAGCATGTTGCCCACTAATTGCAGCCATTATCAGCAGCCAGCATTTACAGCCTCGCTGGACGCGGGGGCCGAGGGCGGCAGCAATGTGGTTTCCATCAGGGCTGTCAGACGGGGCGGGGGGGTCCCTCTGCCCTTCGCCTCCCACCTCGCGCAGAGGCTCTGCCCGGGATGGGGGCTCACCCCTCACACGGGTGTTTGCACTGGGGGGGGGACGCACTTCACACCCCTAAACACCATTAAATTCTTGGCCTAAATCAGTGCCTCAGTTTACCAGGTTGGCCCGCCCGTAGACTCAGCTGCTTGGCTCTGTTTGCCGGGGTATCACTGATGTGGCACATTTAACCAGGGCACTCCGATGTTCCCTGGGGCTTCCCGTGTTGTCCCCCTCTTTGCCACCAGTTGTGTAACTCTGAACACATCTGCTGTTCTGGGACGGCACATTGAATGGATGGGAGCTTAAAAACCCATCTGTGACTAGAACAGCTGCTGCACAAAAAGCTACCCAGGTAGGTCCTACCCAAGTTCAGGATCTCAGCAGGGCAGCACTTTGGGAAAACATGTTGCCTCTTGCAAGTTGGGTAACGCAGGGACCATTGCCAGGCAACCTGGATTGATCACGGCTAACAGCCTGACTGCTCCCAGCAGCAGCCTCAGCCCTTGGAGAATCGCTCCGTAAGCAAGTGTCCCACGTCTCCGAGCCAGACTGCTTGGATGCTGAGGGAGGGATGAGGGAAAACTAGAGAAAAACCTGGGAGTGGACAACGCTGGAACAGCAAACTTCCCTTCGGAGCAGATCCCCCAGTCCAGCAGCATGAAGAGCTTCCTAGAAAATACAGCTGGGAGTTCAAAGGAGGGAAACTTTTTCCTCCTATAAGGGAATCAGCCTGAAGTCTCCAGGAGAAGAGCTGGGATGGAAAGCAAAGCCAACGGTGGGGGCTCTTCCCCAGCCTCTAGGCAGTGCTGCCCCTGAAGTCCTGCACCTTCAAGATGGGTGGGCTTGTGGAGTCTGAGGACAGAAACGCAACACTGGGTGGGCCAGTCTGGGTTTTTTTTTTTTGCTTGCTATAACACAGATATAAAATGCTCATTTTCATGTTTCATAACTTCTTCTTAAAGCACACTTTTGGTTTGTGGCCAAAGACGTAGCAAGCCCCCAGATGAAGCCTGCTCCCTGCGTGTGCTCGTACACGCGTGGAGGGTTGAGAGGGATTAACCCTAATCTCTGCTGAGCCAGCTCCCCCCAGCTCGGATGCTCCCGTCACCTGCCCGCTCACCAGGTACCTCGTTAGAAACGGCACCCGCTCTAACGGGCATGTGGAGAGGAGAGAAAAATCAGGTGAATGCCGTCAGTCCTGCTCTTTTGCTGCAAGCGAACGTTAATTACGCTGGACTGCCACGACCGGCGTTAATCATACCAGAGTGTCTAGAGGCCTCTAGTGTCCAGAAGCTACAAGAACCAGGCCAGCACCTCCACATAGGCAGGGACACTCCTGATCTAGAGCCACGCTTAAATGACCCAGCATGGGGCAAGGGGGACAGAGAGGCAGAGCCACCAGCAGGAGCCTGATTGAACCTCGTGGCTTTGCTACAATAGATGGCTTACCCAGGGAAAAAACATAAAGATAAATTGACAGGGGCTTTTTCAGTACTTAGACACAAAATAGTTCAATGCACAGAACGCCGTAACTCCACGTTTACACGTTCACGCCAACACGAGCTACCTGTGCTGGGTCCCCGCGTGGGTGACCTGTGTGGCTCACTGCACCAAGCGACGACCAAAAGTACCTGCAACCAGAACAGCATGTGCAGGGACAGGGTATGCAAAAAAACCACTAAAATGGAACATTCTTGGTGTTACCCACTAACATCCAAAGCAAGAGAAATCCTTACCTTCACCACACAGGAGTCCCCAGACCCTTGGATTTCCCCAGACTGAGGCCTTTGACACTGAGAAGAAGCGGACGTCCGCTGCTGGAGAGAACGGCGCTGAGGACAGAACCACCCCAGGACAAACGCTTCCACCTGGGGAATGGGAAGAAATTGGGAAATAAGATTTTTTTTTTTATTATTATTATTTTTTTTCTGGTTCCCCATGCAAATTCCCTGGCTGTCAAAAATACGGGGGCAGCAGAGGTCCCCTGTCCTCCCATCTGCCCATCCCAACAAATTGCGCTCCCCTTCTCCGTTGGGCCCACATGGAAATGCAAATCATCAGAGGCCACTTTCTAAGGAGCAGAAAAGGCTCCTGCTTTGCCAGTAAGTCAGAATAATGTGAATTTATAAGAGAAGGCGGGGGAGGGGACCCTAAACAACGCGCTGTTTTCCAGAACTGCTTCAATTAGCAAACATCCCATCAGGAGAGAGAGGGAGGGAGAAAGAAAAGAAATTTCATGCGCTGACACAGCCCCAGTCAGTGGCAAACGCTCCCAGCTCCCGCACGGAAAAAAACCCAACTTTCATCTCCCCTCGCTCCCTCTTGGCATTACATCAGCCAAGTGCATCCTGGGCAATATTGTTATGCTAATGGAGCAGCCCATGAGACTGGATTCTCCTGCGCCGGGAGAGATATTCCCACCAGGTCCTAGCACTCCAGCTTATTCAAACCGGGCTGAATTGCCTCCCGAGAATAAAAGCTGCAGGCTTAATTAACTACTGCTCTGGGTTCCCAATCCCGGCTCGATTGTTGTGCTGGCTGCTCCGGTTGCTAAAGAGGCAGTGCCAGGATGGCCGATAGCGGGGCTGGCCTCGGCACCGGGGCCGCTGGAGCACAGCGGAGCTGGGGCTCCCCTCTTCTCCTCGGATTTATCGCTATTGTGGGGCTGCGGGTGTCGCTTTTCCGTGCCAGTGGCTCGCAATGCTCAAATCAGTCATGGAAAAATTCAGGACCCTTGTGCCAGTTTTATTCCCCCTTCCTTGTTTCCACTCTTAGGTGCCTGTCTTTTCCGGTTTGGATCTCTTTAAGAGCTTTTATGACTCTAGACAAAAAAGAGCCAGCTTTTACATCCAAGAGCATCTTTAATAGATTTTACTAGCTGCCTGTGCTACTGATTTTGGAAAAAAGCTGCATGCTTTAAGGCACAAAAGCAGAGAAGTACCATCTGGCCTTCCCTGACCCTCTCCCCAGCCTTCCTGGAAAGGAGAAGCGAGCCGGAGCCTGGCAGGCGATGGAGACGAGGGATGGAGCAGCACGGCCCTGAGGTTTGGGAGGGATCCACAGGCTTTCAAGCCAGTGAGCCAGGCATGGGGAAAGGCAGCCTGGGCTGAGACCCTCCGGGCAAAGTCCCGTCCAGCAGCTGAGGGAAGCAGTTGCGGTTCCTCAGCATCCTCCCGGGGACCAGCCCTGGAGCACGGATGGAGCTGAGGTTTGTGTGTGGCTCCCCATTTCTTCAGGCTGGGAGGGAGGGAATGGTGGGGGAGCAGCTGCTGAGATTTGGTGCTTTTTCTACTGGTCAGGCAGGTGTGGGTTTAGCACAAGGGGGCAAAGCAAAGTCTAACAAACCCCAACAGGGCAGACTTTTGACATTCATAAGTGCAGCTTCACTCCCGTTTGCCGCCTGCCTCCCCAGCAGCCTCTGCTTTTTCCCTGAACCCTTAAACCGCTCAGAGAAAATAAGGCTTTAAGTCACTCCCCTTCCTGAGAACTCTGGAACTGGGCTGCCAGCTTCTCCCACATCTGACCGACCTGTGACAGTCTTGGACAAGTTCATACAAGTTCCATGAAAACAGGAGGCCGGGAAAAAGAGAGAGCCGAACGGCAAGGCCACCACTGAGGAAAGCACAACCGCTATTAGACACCAGAGAATCCAACTGCGGCGGACTCCATCCTGGGAGCTGAAGGAGAGTCCTCGGCCACAGCCTGTCTGTGCTGACACAAGGGGATCTCACCATTAGACATCCCGCGTAAGGAACGGAGCTGCTGGCAGAGAGGACTTTGCCCACGCTGCGAGCCCAGAGCTGCGCGATGCTCACAACAGCCCCTCGGCATCCGATGGGGAGCCCGCATCTGCCTGCAAACCCCCACGCAGACATACCCGCGATCCAGAGGCTGCAAATAAGAACGGGGAATAGCAGGGGTATCGGCTCCCTGGGAGTTCACGGCAGGGTGAGGGTCCCGGGACCAGGAGTTGTCCCATCCGGGGGGACGGAGCTCTCACATCTGCACAGCTGGGGCCCTGCCCCTCCAGTTAATCGGCAATTAGAGCTGGAGAGGGCGCTTAATGGTGCTGTGTATTAGCTTATCTCAAATAGCAGATCAAGGAGGAGACCACTTTAGCCATGAAGCTGGTTTATCTCTTAGGGAGAAGTGGAGTATTTCTTTCTCTGTCCCCTACCCCTGTGATTTATACCCACCTGACATTTGCATTTACACCCGTAAACCAGGTTCTGACAAGAATCTCATTAAGTGTTGCTATAAATCAGTTCCTCTGACAGGCATCTTTTTACTGCCTTTGGAAATGTTAGGTGTACACCTATTCTGGGACTTAGGCACATGCATGTACTCACACAGATGTACACACGCTCACGCACATACAAACACGCGCTTTCAAAAGAAACTTGGCTCGACGTTCTGAGAGGCTTTCCAGGGACGAAATACTAGTCGGGCTCAACAGCAGCGGGAAAATGCAAGTTAAGAGGTATAGACAAGGGGAGAAGAGAGGCACTCAACGTGAAGTGAGACGGGTCACCTGCCAGAGGGATCCAGGGATCTCTTCCAGACCACAGAAGCTCCGGAGGCAGCGGGCTATCGCACCCGCCGGGCTCAAATTGCGTGAAAGTTGGGACAGGGCAGGAGCCAGATGGTATATGGATATGTATATTTATAAGAAAAGCTAGAATTAAACCTCTCGGAGATTACGGTCAGAAAGCACGCAGATGTTAAAATGAGAAAGAAAAGCCAGTTAAAGTTGGTCAAAGTACAAAATTAAAAGAAAATAAACAGTTTAGAAGCAGCGGCTACAGCCCTCACAGGAAAATATCTCCGTTTTCAAATCCTCGCAGATGCTATTTCAAAGACCAAGCATGAAAGAGCCTGATTAAGGGGAAATGATTACTATGGGTAAAAGAACAGAAACACACACAAAAAGCTCCTTACCAGTTGTGACCTAATACTAATGACTTCTTCTAGTTCAAGTAGATACATGGTAGGTATTTAAAGTGAGCTGGATGTGCCCATAGCCCTGGTCCCTCAGGAGCACAGGAAGTCAACATTTCTCCCCAAAAGCCTCTACCATTCCATAGCTGCTGTGTATGGCTTTATTTACACACACTAGCACTTCCCACAAGGCACCGGCTCACCTGGATGGAGGTAGCAAGTAAACAACTGCCACCTTTATCCCCTTGAGGGCAAAGTTCTAAATTAAATTCACCTGTGAAATTAAGCAGTTCAGCTGGAACGAGCATTTTCAAGGGCTCCTCAGCCTGATAACGAAGGCTCTAATCCCACTCTCAGTTGTACGTCGCTAAAGATTGAGCCTTTGCCTGATACCAACATTTGGCTCGTGGCTTCCCTTTACAAAAGCTGTTGGATGGTGAAAGAAAGAATGGGCATTAATTCTGTCTCTATATCAAGATTTCAAGTCTTGGAGGATGCAGGCTTTCCATCTAGAAGCTCACCAAAGGCAATGGGGACAAGAAACCTCCCTGCAGGACCTAAGACACGGATGGCTCTAGTCCCACATGCCTATTTCTTTTCACTTGCCAATCACACGGTGCCTCCTGACTAAATGAAAAGGTCATTTCCCCATTTTGCCATAACAATGTGGTCTAAAAATAAATTCTTGCCTTAAAAAATATCTCCATTGGCCTGAAAAAGAGAGAGAGGGGAAAAAAAAGAGGAAAAAAATTGAGAGGGGGAGAGGAGAAGAAAAAAAAGAAAAGTCATAAGTTGTGCTGTTCTTCTCGCCAACATCCACAACCCCTCTTCCAAATAACCTCTCATTTACATGCATGTTTATTTAGTTTTCATGGCTGTCTGGAAGTCAGAGCTTTTTTCCCCCCCTTCTTGTCTAAGACAAAGATGCAGAGAGGCAGAGAAACGTAGCCTCCGTTAGTCAGACACATCACCACGACCAACCACCATGGTCAGCTTTCTGACCGACCAACCGACCAACTCACATGTGCTGAGGGTTTATGTACAGGGAAGGGGTTTTAAAAATAAGCTGATAAAAAAAAAAACCAAAAAAAACCCCAAAAAACCAAACCAAGAGGGATATGCATGAGAAACAGCCCTTCCAGCTCCCTCCTAACATCCGTCGCAATGTTTCTGAGCTTTTCCAACCTGGCCTTGCTTTGTAGAAGGTGAGCTTTCCCCTGGAAAGCTCTGCATTGGTTTTGTTAGATCTCCTTGAATACGTTACTTTATTTGCCTTTATTAATTTCACTGTGATTATGATAAATAACTCAGGGAGTCATTGGAGCTAGATCATACATTAATGCAGGGTCTGGAAGTGTTCTAAAGACACATGCAAAACTCCTGCTTCTTGATAGAAAAGGCTTCATTCGTCCTCAACTGCATTCGTTGAGGATCCAGAAAGTCTAAAACACAGAATATCATTTACTTTCGAGACCTACAAAATCTGCACTGGAGTGTGAAGCGCAGTAGGTGTAATTAAATATTGAATAGCCTATTGACGTTCTTTCCTGGTATTTAAATCACACCCCATGTGGCTCTCATTATCCAAACACTCACACACACGCTTAACTTTGACCATGCAGATACACTGAATTGGAAGTAAGAGAAATAGGTCCACGCGTAGGAAAAGCTACAGTTCATGGGATCAGATGATGTCTCTAACTTGCTGCGCCCTATTTCCTTTTTCTGGAAGAAGGTGCTGATTTATGTGGTCTGAGAGACGATGTCCCAAAGCCTTTTATTTATTTTTTTTCAGTAAAGGTGCAAAAATCTTCAAAAGCACACGGTCGTTGCTGGTAGGTGACACCTGTAGGACAGCTCACTGATGGAAACGGGTCACCGTGCTCTGCAAAGCCTTCGTGGTCCTTCTGAGAGCAGAAGCACAGTCAGAACCTATCATTCTACTCCTGGGCTATCAAATCTGGGCCTTGATTTATCCTTTAACACTGGCCTAGACATAAAGAGGGCAGACTCGACTGTTTTTGGATGCTAAATACACAGGCAATTTCTGGACTTATTAGGAAATCCCTTCCTTCGATGTATTTAAGTTCCATCTGGCTGCGTCAGCCTGGGCAGTCAAGAAGTATTTTGGTTATCACTACCTACCTCTTTAAGGATTTTCTCTGTAAAAGTTTATTTTCCTTCGGATGGCTAAGGCTGTATAATTTCCCTGATGTGGGTGAAGCTCTGCTAATATAAAACCACTTATATTCGTAGAGCTTATTCCTGTATGAGAAAGGGGAATGAGCTTAGATGGTATAAGGCACCCTTATGCTGTCCACACTGCAGGATATGCCGCTATAACTGTATGGGTAAAATATCACAGCCTTAGCCAACGTAATTACACCAGTACAAAAGATACTGTGTGTAGACCAGCTACATGTGCCACTTCCTAATACTTTCATATGCCACTCTTGGCCACTGTTGTACCTGAATTAAAACACTTCGTTCAGTCAGGTCCTTGCCGGATCCCAAGCAGCAGGGAAAAAACTGGCCAATTTACCTGGGTCAACAGATATTTCTGACACGGAAAGGCAGAGCCAGGGCAGTTGGCCCAGGGCAGTCCCTTCGTTGGAGGAAAGCGTCTCCCTCTCATTTTGCTGACTGACGAATTTATGGTCTAAGGCTCTGCTCAAGAGAGAGGTTGAGAGTAGAAAGGGAGAGGTGTCCCAGGGCAAGACAGCCAACCCATCTGAAAAACTGGATCGTTTTTTGTTGTTTCTGGGGCTAGTTCTTCTCTGCCTGACATGCTGCATGTCAACCACCGTGTAAGCCATCATGGAAAAGAGTTTTTTGAATCCACGTTGAAGAGCCACTGCAATGGGAATAAGGCCATGAGAGATGGGAAGAGGAAGAAGGCCCGGCTGCTCTGCTCCTCCATGGGTGGCAAATTCAGAATGGCTGGCACTGCTGAAGGCTTTTCTCTTTCTGGGAGAGGATGAAGGGCAACTTAGAATAAGTTTCTGCAAACTCGGGAATGAAGTGGCTCCATTAGACTCCCTGTGTGCTTTTGGGCTGTGCAGGATTTCTTGGGATGTCTCTCCCTGTGCCTTCATTCAACCTCTTCAAAATGGAGACAGCAGTTCAGTGAATTGCTTGGATGTGGGCCAAACAGGCCAGAATACACTGTACTCATCTAATCACGGAAGTTAAGTAGCCTTAGGCCCCTACAGTGCTTGGATGAAAGGCCAGGCCAAGCCAAGGGGTCATGGTGGAACATTAAACCAAATAAATCAAACCAGCTGGGAGACTCCATTTGCTCTCAGTGTTACTTTTGAGCTGACGGATGGGGAGAAAAAAGAAAGGAGGAGTTCATTCGCTCGCTCTCTGGAAATGACAGCTGCTCACCCATCTGAGGGGGAGAGAGAGCACGAAGATCAACTGCTACTATCAATCAGTTGGTCCCGGGGTGGGGAGAAGGCTGGAAAAAACATATTGGGTCCTGAGAGATGGAAAAAGAGGAGTTTCGTGAAGGGTGGCATGTTGTGTCTGCAACCGCAGCGAGACGCAGAGGTTGGAGACTGCCTGGTTGGGTTACAACGTTGAGTAAGACCCCACCTAGTAAGGACTAGTGGAGGACAGTTGAATAGAATCGAGTTATAATTTCTGTAGGATGGGATATGGAATATGATGTATTTATGAATATCAAAAAAAGCGAAACCCTAGGAAAACAAGCCTGTTGGAAATGGTGCTGAAGAACCAGATGGTGCTTTCATTGGGAAGGTCGGGTACGGTTTGCATCATAAAAAATAATCCTGAAAGAACTGTAGTGGAACTGAACCATGCGAGCCGGTGGAGCAGTAACAGCAGGAAATGTTGAGATAATTCTTTTTCCCAGTCCCAGTTTGTCCTGTTATTTGTCTAGGAGCTGCTGAAATTATTCTTTGAAGATGTGCCTTAGGAATAGCTTATTATTGTTCAGTCTGAATGCAACAGAGCCATCGAAATCCTAAGGGCAAAGAAGAGCCCTGTATTGTCAGGGCAACGACATTAGCGCCTCTGAAAGACCTTCAGCTTACAGTGCCTTGTTGCGTTGTGCCTTTAACTCCTCTATATGATGGCCAGAGTAACCTGATGTTGAAAGACACCTGGGGCTGAGAGAGAAGGCCAGGGTGCTCCATGCTGTCAGACTCATTCAGCTTCAGTATTTTTTCTCCAGAGCTGTGGCCAAGTTACTCGACTGGGTGGACCTAAGGGCTGACCTAGTTTGGAAGCTCTTTATGCATACAACCATCCTTGTTTCTTCTCTCATGGCCTTTTTGCTTTCTACTGAAGCTCTTTCCCTGCAAGTCCTGTATTCCCGTATGTTCCCTATATTCACCTCCACTGTGTATTTTTTTATACTTTGCACGGTGCCCTTCAAACTTGGAACGGTCCCTCTGATTTCCACTGCTCCTTCCTGTTTCCTGCATCTCTATCCACTTTCTCCTGTTGGGCCTCTTTTAAGCGGAGAAAAATAAAGGGTAGCACATGTTTGCTTCTCCATGGGAGCGTCACTGAGCTCGCACAGGGAATGGTAGCTGTGCCTCGCTTCAGCTTTCAGACGTGGTAGCTTGTAACCCACGGGGGATGTACTCACATGGCAAGCGTGCATCAAACCCTGAACGGCGCATCTTCGCAGTCTTTGTCCCCTGGTAGCACTTCTTTCAGCCTCTCCTTAATTTTGCTGAGTGCATTTTGGGGGTTATATTATCACAATATGCATAAAAGAGAATTGCCATCTTCGCCAGGCTTGTTGCATGCACTACGCAAACCATCTCCAAGTGTACGAAGGAGGGGAAAAAATTAATTCGTGTGTTAGCACCCACTCCAAAAATTATGTTAGGCCCACCAGGAAAAAGTGAGCCTGGTCCATGTAGAGGCAAAGGTACAGAAAGGTAACCCAGACTTAGAATTTGGTAAGTTATTCGTGTGTCAGATTTGCAAATTATTTCAATTTCTACGTTAAGTATCTAATTGTTTGATCACACATAGGAGCAGAGAAAAATACGAACGCAGCATTTGCCTTGCCTACTACTGTGAGGACCTCAAGTACGGAGTAATTAGACTTGGACTCCCCAAGAGTGGAATTAACAGTATGTTTGGGTTAAACTCTTAAGACAAATCATAGCCGGGACTTGTCTCAGCTTCCCTCTGCCCCCACAGCGTAACCAGCCTCTGCGTTGGAGAATATTTTGGTCTCCAGTTCTGTTATTCTATCACTTCTTATTATTAGAAGTTTTTCTCATATCCCGATTGGTAGAAAATGTCATCGTCGATTGCCAAGAATAACCTAATATTGTTTAAAAACATTATTGCTGGGGCTGACCCAGGGCATGTCGTGCTGTGAGCGGAGTAGACTTGGAATCACAAACTCCTTTCAGCTTATGGAAGCAACAAGGGCCGATGTGTTTCATGTGCTTTCTGAGGGCAAGCTGGAGAAGAAGGTTACACCCGCTTCACGTTGGCGCTTCCTGCCAGTCGGCAAAGCAGCAGTGCCCTGAGATCGCTGCGAACCCAGATGCTCGTCTTTCCCAAGGTGAGAACGGAAGGGAGAAAGAGAAGGTAGGAACCGGAGGGCGACGGAGGTGTCCGCGCTTCTGTTTCGCCTCATGTGTCATTGTCTCCGGCACCAGCGGCTCTCGCGGAGGGCTGGCAAACTCCTTTTCAAAGAAAATAAAAGCATCTCACAACGTTTGCGTAAAACTTGAACCGCATCTTTAGGGATTTTGAGAAGTACTGGATCGTATTAGAAAAGTTTTGCCATTATATTTCCCCCTCATCTCCAGTTACTTCCTGCCTTTTGCACAGCTCTGGACTAGCCTTGTGCTTTCTAGGACAGGAAACGTCACAACCGTTATCGCTGCTTAACTTCAACAAGACTTGCACCAACTGCTTCTGACGGCACCATCTGATGCCAGGTGCTAACCCCCATCAACTCAACCCCTTCCTGGTGCTTTTACGCTGTGAGGATGACACAGGACAGGAGGAAAGCGCTGTAATTATTTGCATTTTACATGCCGAACTGGAGGCATGGAGAGATGCAGTGGTTTGTCCAAGTACCCAGTAAATCAGTGGCAGAGCCAGAAGTCTTAAGAACGAGCCTTGTATTCTAACCAAAATACCCTCCTGCGGCCAATTCTGGAGGGTAACAAGATGTTTAAACCATTTGGAGGGGAAGGGGGATACAATCACACCCATGCTTGGGCCAAAGGTGAAGTTCCTGTCTCCGAACTCCTGCTATTTGTCCCTCCAGAGAGGCCGGTCTTCCTCCATGGACTATTGAATTAGTCCAACACAATACTGCTCTTGGCTCCTTATTTTACAGAAGAGCAAATTTCTCCCACCCTTCCCTTGCCCCAATATAGCTGTTGAAAATGCACGTGTAAACAAACTCCCACGAGACAATTTATTTCACCATTTCCAGTAATCTTTTTTTTTTCTTCTTCATATCTGCGGTCCAGTTTTAAAGAATCCAACATGCATTTGGAAAGTTGACTATTCTGTGATTCATCCACGACTATTTCACGGCAGATTAATATGCTGTTATAGTGAGAAGACATAAATAATTAGGTGCTTGTTGATTTATTTGTTGCCGTTAATATTTGTCCACAATTCAGGATTTTCTTTTCTTTTAGAGTCTGTGAATTGTTCATAACGGACTCTGGTTTTGTTACAATAGTCATTTTTTTAGTAGATGTTTGACCAAGAAACGGGAAGAAGCATCTCCAGATTGCACACGATCTGTAGGATTTGATGGTTGGCTGCTTCCTCCTCCCAGTGTGCGGCGATTGCCTGATTCACAGGGCACAATTTCTGCTTCTGGTTTGGATTGTTAATACTTCTTGGAACAAAATTTTGCTATTATCGTTTTCATATGTCTTTGAAATGTGTTTATGGCCCTCGCAAAAGAAACAAATAAAGGCAAAAATTCTTACTGCAATAAGGAAATAACAGCTATGAGGGGGAAGAAAAGGAAAATGAGACGACGAGGTTACTCAGTGTGCTGCCACCTCACCTTGGCTTTGTCTGATCTAGTTTGCCTTTCAGATCCATCCTTTCCCATTAACCAGTCTGCAGTTAACCCTTGCCCGGTGGATTCCCCCGCTCTGCTGGCTACGCGGCTGGTTTCACTGCGCGAATGGCACAGATCAGCGGTGAGCGCTGAGTCACGGAGCCGGATTTCACCACAGCTGAATAACCGGCACGCCAGAAATCCGACTCTTGCATTTGAATAATCCTATAGCTTGGGATTTCAGGATATTTTCATGATTAAAACAATTACTTACGACAGGCGATTGTGCTGTTAGTCAGCGTATTTGTTCTCTTCATTAGTTTGGTCGTGTAAATTATGTTGCAAGCAACCAAATTATACCTGGTTTGTTATCTGACTATAATGATTCTTTTAAATCTTACTGAAGTTTTATTTAACGTATGTCAGTATACAAAGATTTTGGAACCAGTGATTTTGCATCGTTTAAGGGAAGATGGCTGACGAAGACAGCATTAACTCCTACAAATAAATTACAGGCTAGTAATAGCTACAGCAATTCATTTGTCATCTGAGACGATGGTGAGACAGGAAAGAGCAAAAAGGAGAGTCAGGCAAAGGCTGGGAATTACAAAACATATGCTCATAGTAAGAGCAGTTTGGGGTAACAGGATAATATCCCCCAGGGTACGCGCAAGAATTCATCACCGCGGAGATCCAGCAAAAAGCGATTACACAGAGCATTACCGCGCCGCGCTGGACGAGGCAGAGCTCAGACGGGATGGCCCACGGGACCTTTTTCTACTCTACTGTTTACGATTCCATTAGCTGAGGTTGCCAATGCCAGTCTGCAGCGATTTTGTTCAAGATCTTGCTGTTTGCAAACTGAAACGTGTATCAAAAGGGAACAAATTTGTATGCACGTGTAGTTTATAAACAGGAATTCCCTGAATTTGCTGCTTTCCTGAAGAAGCCCGAGCTTTCGCGCTGTGGTAGGCCACTCATGCAGCTTCCCATCTTCAGGGACTCCCTGCCAGAGTTGCCACTGGAGAAGACACGTTTAACTGTCTGAGAGAGAGGATACAGCCACATCACTCTTCAAATTCCCCCTGCCAACTGTTCCATGGTCAAGCGATGCTATGGAAAAAGAGTCCCTTGCCAGCCCTAGAGGGAAACTTTAATGCTTCTTGCCAGGTGGATGGAAAGAGAATCATGTGGCTGGCATGAACGTTATACTCCTGATAGCGACAGAACAACTCCTCGTACTCCTTAGGGGTTTTTTTTGCATTACCTATTGATCAAAATTCCTTGCCCAAGTTCTCTCCCTTGATGTTGAACACGCCAATCGGATGGTTGTTGTCAAACCCAATGCATTGACTCAAACAAAATCATTTTATGTCGTGATCTTTGTAGCAGCAGAAAGAGGGAGATGAGTGGGGAAAGCTCCCAGCTAAATCAAATAAAGTTAAGTGAGAAGACAAACTGTAAAGCAAACCGGAAGAAAATGGAAAGACCTGCACTGTGTGGACAGAACCAGCTGGAAGAGAGTTGCAGAGAGCAAAGGCTGAGGGTGGGCATCGTTTTTTGTTTAGGATCTGATCTCAGCTGGAAGGGAACTAATCCTGAGTCGCTCCATTGGCTTCCGTGGGTTTCAGCATGGTGTGACCGTGAGCACACTCAGCTCTGAACGTTCAGTGGATTAAATAAAACCTGGAATTGCAGACCAAAGCCCACCAGTTGCTGAGATGCTACTGCGATTACTGGCGGATAGCGTCTCTCTGAAACTGAAGTCTCTGAAGACCAATTTTTCACGAGCTCAGCTGTAAATTTGGATTACTCCAGGTTATTTCTTGCGTTCAGTGCATCAGCCCTAGTAAGAAGGCTAATATTCTATCATATTCTCAATTTAGACTGCTGTGTGACAAATGCCGGACCATACGTATGCTTAATCTTTTCCAGTGTCTGGAAAAAATTTGCCTTTCCTTATGTTCAACACAGTAACCTTAGTGTATGTGGCTTGTTTTTCTCTAGTGATGGACTGAGTGAAACTAAAACTCCCCAGTTACGTGCTGTTCCTTTAGCAAAGGGCTTGGGGCTGTTCGTGTCGGCGCTCAGGGGGACACAAGTCCTCGCTCAGGATAACTGCGGAAGGGAGATCTCTGGTTTTCAGGCGTGCCGAAGCCAGGGAGGGGAGGAGGGGCAGATCCCAGCGCTGGAGGTGAAATAATGCTGGTTTTGCTCACTGTTGCCAACGTTTTGTCTCTGCCTTTGCAAGGACTATAATTCCCATGATTTATACACAATGGCTGTTCCAGTTTGAATGATAATTAAACTAACTGGGCAGGCGACCTGAGCTGTACTCCAGCCGGCCGAACGGTACCAGCTGATCCCTAGCTCCGTTCGGGCACCCTCGAGCTTCCCCGAGCCGCACTGACCTTGTCCCCCCCCGAGCAGCCGAAGCAGGCAGATGTCTAACAACCACCGGCCTTGCACCAAACACGGATAATAGAAACTGGGCAGTTTTTACAAGAAAACCTTTCTGAAGCCGTGGTAGGATCCTGGCAAGGCAAAAATGCAACACAACATAATCCACAAACAGGCTCCTTGAATCAAAAGAAAACAGGGGCAGATAACAGCATGGGGCTACTTCCTTCGGTGCAAATTGATAATGAAACATTCAAAACAATGCCGCCGTCGCCTTTTAAGCTGATGGATTGCATTTGATTTCTGAAAATGCTGAGAGTAGCATTCTATGAACAAATATACCAGAGAATATTATTTTCTTTCCCAATGGGAACAAAGTGTCCCACCTAAGTCTCAGTCGGTGGCAGGGACAGGAAATCACCCAATACTTTCCCAAGCTCTGTTTTTATTTTGGATTTGAAAACAGAAGTTTCAACCACTGCGAAATTATCTTGCGGAGGTTTGGTTGTTTTCAAGCTCTGCTTAATCACTTTGTGCTTTCAGCCTTGCACAGCAAGTATCCGAGTTGGTTATCTATCCTGTAGCTTCGAGACTAAAGATTGATATAAGCCTGGAATCCCAAGTACTTGCGTTGCATACCTTCTGGTCAGTACTGTCGTTCTCAGAAACTCGCCTCAACGCAGTTAAGGAGAAATAAAGACACGGCTAAAAATGTTTGCAAGCGTTCAACACTTCTCAAGCAACTAACGCCATGAAACTCAACAGAATAAACGTGTAAAATTCAAGACAATCTCTGCGCTACGGAAACTGAAGCCAATATTTAAACAGGCCAAAATAGTCATCAGACAGATTCTTGAGAAGATAAAAGGAGAAATATCTCCTATCGACACTTTAATCCATTGCTTCCAGAGCGCTACTGTGCACTCTTGACCTGGGAAAGGAATGAATCCTGAAGGGGAATAGCAATCATTGCAGTGAAATTGGAGTTCACAACTGGAAGGTGCTAATTTTTCTTAATCTCATTCAACCCACTTAGAAAGTAACAAAATATTAAAAATAACACTTTCATTTCATAAAAAAGATTGGCAGCTCCAAAGCCGAGAGCCCCTGTGGCTCCATTACCAGCACAAGAAAAAGCGTGCGGATCAGATAAGGGGATTAATCCAATTTGAAACTCCTGGGTGAGCTCAAGAAAAGGCTGAATTCTCCCCACACACCTTGTGGGTTTCCCATGTGCCTAAAAACTTGAAAATCAATGTGAATCCTGAAAAGCAGGATGGTGTGAGAGTTTGCCTTTTGCAGACTCTCGTTCATAGACAAGACAGTCAACGTAAAGATCAAACCAGCTTGTGTGACTCAGGAAACTCGTCTCCTGTGTTGCTCTAATAAAAACATTGGTCCTGGGAGTAGTCCTTATCTCTTGCTGGTTTAGATGATGTGTTCTTTAGGGCAGAGAGTGGGTATTTCCATAACACGGGCTAGTGCAAGAACTTGGAACAAAACAAAGCAAAGTCATCAGTAGCTGATGATTCTCCCAATTTTTTTGCTTTTTGCTGAACGTTAGAAAAACAAGGCCGTTTCCTCTTCCATTTTTCACTGGAAGCCTGACGTTGCCCGCTGGCAGCCCGCAGTTGGGGGCTTTGAGTGAAAGCTGTAGGCTGAGTGTTAATTTTCGTGCTAGTCCGTCCCTCCCGTGCCAGAGGACAAACAGCCTGTTTGACCATCCCCTTCATCACCCAGCTGCAAGGAGGGCGACACGCACCTGCACGGAGCCGCCGGCCGCCCTCCGGCTCCGCAGGCAAATGGCTCTTGGCTGCCGCTTCCTCAGACAAGAGCAACGCCTCGAGCTTTTCCAATTTTCACTCGGTCTCTATCCAGCTGCTCGTGTCTAGCCACAGATAAGCACTTAATAGGGAGAGGAAATGAACAGCGATGGAGCCGTCTTGGAATGACGGCAGAAGACAGTTGTTTAACAAAGAGCTTTCTGAAACACACCGGCTTAAGGGATCTTCCCGCCGCTATCTCCTTCGCTGCCCTGCCTGGGAAGCGATCTGGTTACAGGGTGGCTGTCTGGCTGGGTTCCCTCCAGCTGACCACAGAGCAGCTGGCAGAAGAAAATGGCTTTAAACAGCTCTTGTTGTCAGGCCACAAACAAGATGTCTGTTACGCAGGATGTAAACCTCAAACCCAACGAATTAAGCAGCAACGACGATGCTGCTGCCACGCTGCCGAGGCATTCCCCTTCGCTCCCAGCGAGGAACTGGGCATGGAAAGGCATGGAAAAAGTGCTGGTCTCCAGCTCAGCGTTGTGCACCGTGAAACAATTTAACAGCACTCTTAAGGATATTAAAACTACACTGAACATCAACCAATAACTCTTCAACTGCTAATTCATTTCCTTTTTGGTGTCCCACAACTCAGAAAACTGCGGTGTGCAGACATCTTCATCCTTCATGCTCGGCCCCCCCACGAGAATCTCCCCCCCTTAAAGATACTTCATCCTTACCAGCCAAATCTGCTTTACGCAGCTTTTACTCAAATAATATCTGTGATTTATAGACACACAAAAATCATATAAAAGAAGCCTACCTGGGGCAGTTCTTGAAAGACGTTTTACAACTGCGGCACAAGCAACAACGATCATTTTTACTGCAGAGACAGATCTTAATAAAACTATCAAAATCTAGCTGTCAATACGTTCAGTAATTTTTATTCTCGTTTTAACATCCATACTACGGTAATATGTCTTTATTTTAAAGCTGGTTTTTGTTAAGGAAAAGTTAGCTCTAAAAGTTAGATCCAAAGGAAATGAAAAGCAAGCCCTTCTCTGGAAATCCACCCAGGAGGAGACAGTCCACTTTTGTTTAGCGGCATTTCTAACACAGCTGCAGCTACATCTTGGTTTAAACCAGTTTTCTGTGACATCTTAACAATTACTTGTACATCCTGACCAGACTCTGGCGAGACAAACAAGGTTGTCAGTGTGTGTGGTGCAAACGTGTGCGTGTGCGAAGGTCTCCGAAGCGCCGGGGACGGGATTGGGCCGTACGCCTCGGCTCCGACCTGTCCAAGCCGTGCCTCAGTCCACTGCAAGCCTGATTCATTGCATACCATGAAGTGACCCATGGTACGCCGCTTGCTTGCGTTGGCTTGCCTGAAGAAACCACAATGCCTGCCTTACCCAATACGCCTCCAGGAGAGGCAAAAAACCTCGGCAAATCCTTCTTCCCACACATACCCCCAGATCTTCCCCCATTTGGACGGTTTTTGGAAGCCCCTGTATCAGGGCAGACTGCTCCAGAGCAAATGAACAATATCCTTTTAGAAAAAAAAATGGTAGGAAAAATCTACACCAGGTCTGGAAACTTCACTGACCTGAGCACCGGAGACATGACCGGTTCCTTGGGTGGTTGGCTGAGTATCAGCTGGTTAATTCCAGTTCTGTAGTTCCCTTTTCCCTTGCTTCAAAACCATCCAAAATCCAGGCTGTCAGAACAGCTTCTGCTCTGGGGATCTCAGAAGTTAGATGGCAGCATGGAGCAAAGCAAAGCATCTGCCTGGAGGCACTTGCACACCTTACCCAGACCCATAATGAAAGGTTCCGAGGAGCTAAAGAGCCAAAGACCCAAACACACAAAGGTATGGAACCACTTTTCTCCAGCTGAAGGACAGGTAACATGAGATTAACAACGGGTTACCGCATGAACATCTCAGACAAGACAGTTATTGAGGACATAGAGTCACATACTTTGCATCTTTCATATCGGTGAGAGCAGCGGGGAAGTCTAACAGGAGAAGTCTTAACTCGGCGTTCCCAACTCTCTGCCAGCCATTAGGCAGCACCGAGGTTTACTAATAGATAAACATAATTAAAAAAAAAAATGGGCGAACTTAACTAATTAGTCTTCTTATCAGAGTTCTTTGATCCAAAATGCATTACTCTTCCAACTCTGAGATGTCCTTACCGACATTTGTGAGGAGGGGAGGCCTCCATCTGCCTTTCCCGGCCAGTGGTAGGACACTCGACCCCTCCGACGCACTGCTGTGTTTGCATGTTTCGCTTCTTTGATCCCAAAGTCCATGGCTGCCCAAATATGCACTTCCATGCGGAGGAACGGCATACCCCGTCCAACTCAGCCCAGTGGGAAAACAAACAGTGAGGGAGCAAAACAAACCTATAGCATCAAAAAACATCAATCACCAAAGGTGTCAACTGCAGAGGCATTTGTACTCGCGCCATCAAAGCCAGGCAATTGTTTTCCATCCAGCGAAGTTGGAAGGGTTATTTGTTTTACTATATAGTTTAAGCAAATGTAGTTGTGAGACGGGGCTACTATGACGCAGATTTATCTCTTAAACATCTTGAGAATCCCACAACTCTGCTGCTAAATATTTACAGAAGATAAGGGAACGGGCACAGAATACACAAGCGCTTCTGGTGAGGGAGGGGGAGCTTGTTAACAGCTCCAGGCTGGAGCACAAGAAACTCGCAGGTGTACGCAGGAGTTTAAAAGAAGCAGAGGTGGGTCCCCTCAGCATTGTAACTGCACAGGGAGACGCTCAGAGTCTGGAGGAATCACTCTCCAGTAACGAAGCTGATTCAGTAATTAGAATCTGCTTTTAAAGCACTGCCGTCACTGGGAAAGAAGCGCAACTCAAGCACAGTGCTCAGCAGTGGGCTGAGACACTACGGAATCTTTAAGATATCCATTTAAAAATCAGCGTGCTGAACTCCCGATACCTGCCCCTTGAATGAGACGGCGTCTGCTCTGCAAGAAGACTTCCTTCAGGGGCTCAGGTCCGGGGGTCGCTTCCATTGCCAAGGCCATGCCAAGGCTTTTAAAGACTTCATGTCTGGGGTACTGCTCGCTTAAATGCTGCTGAGGGATTTCAGATCGACGGCCTTCGAGAATAAAATGGGGAGAGAGACAGTAAGGATTTTTACACTGAGCAGCCAATAGGCCACAGGCTGGAGGGAATGCTGAACGATGGGAAAGCAGTTTTAGTGAGGGCTCAGTGGGGGGAAAAAAACCCCTAAACCTCAGCCCTATTTCCCTATCCTTGCTGGGTTTTCTATTTCCCATCACTTTTGGGACAGGTCCAATTTTCTTAGATTTTTTTATATGATTCCCTAAGGTAAAAACTGCAAAGGGGAGCTTGAGGACACACAGCCATCTTCTGAAAACAGCCGGATGATCCAGAGACCTGCTGGAGGCCACATCCCCTGTCCCAGGTCACCTCCTCAGCCACCAAGATCCATGTTACTTCGGGTAAGGGGCAGGGTGAGGAAGCTTTCCTTTCGCTATGGTTACATTTGAGACTGAAGAAATCATTTATTCAGGAAAGTTTGTTTCTTCATTTTCGAGTAATGGCTAACACGCAGTAGTTACCAGTAGTTGGTACTTAGCTCATACTTTCTTCCCGTTGTTTTATAACGGGAGAGTGGGAGTTATCACCCTTCTAAACCCTTTTGCTTTTGATCAACACGATTTCCTCCTCTTGGAATTTCCTCACTTGTAAAACACTGTTTGAAGACCTAACCATGCCACGAAAGTATTGCAAGACCGTTAGGGCGGAAGGAGCATTGTCAATGCGAAGTCATACCAGCTCTGTTCTTTAGGATATGACCGCCAAAGCTGGGGTTATCGGATCACATCAGAGCAGACAACTCTTTTCTGAGAAGCACAGCTCCCAGTGAGGATGGGAATACATCGCATTCAAACCATCCTGCTCCATCCTGAGCTCCCGTACCTCTGAGCGCTTTGCAGTCCCACGAGGACCTGCATCCTGCTGCCTTGTGGAGCAAGGGAGGATGAGGAGCTCCCACCTGCTGGACCGTGAACAAGGGGATGTCCCTGCTACCAGCAGATGCCCAGGAGAAGAACATTTCTAGATTAGACTCAAGGGAGAGGCTAGGAAGGAAGGGATATTGTTTGTTTCTCTTACATCTCCCTCCTCCACTAGAAATTTTAAATTGGTTTATATGAGTTGCAGGCTAAGTTAAACATTTTAACTTGTCAATCAACCTATGTTTGTTGACCTAAGATTGGCAGATATGGGAGACAGTTATTAGGAAAAAAAATGAGCACAGTGGAAAAATCTTTTCTTGGGCTTTGTTTCAGCTATATCATCTTGGCATCAACCCTCAGTCTCCTTTCCTTACTCAGTTAAATAATGCTGTAAAAATAAACACACACAATCAATTCATCTCCTTAAAGAGACACGTGTGTGTTTAATAACGTTTAACTTGTTTACTGCAAGGAACTCACAACTCCTCACTTTATTTCACTGATTAAACCCTTCTTTGGAGCCAGGGAAAGTTAAGGAGGTTTGACATCTGCATTTTGCTGTGCCTTTAGCCTACCCCAGAGCAAAACATTTTTTCTTTGGGGGAAGGGAGCCAGCAGCTACTGCTGGGGAGCTCTTTGCGGCAGCTTTGCAGGAGATTTGTGTAAATCTGCCCTTCCATTTTGCCTCAGGAAGGTCTGACATAAGTTTCAGGCAGGAGCAGATTAAAGCAAGTGGAACCTCAGTATTTGCGTTCACCTTTCCGCATCAGCTGCTGACTTGAAGTCCGTAGGATCTGCTGGTCCTCAGCATTAGGGAAAGTCAGACACCAAATCAGACACTTTCACATCAGGACCACAGGTTTTTCACCCATCCAGTGCATCTGCTGGCCACTCAACACCTATTTCTCCAAGTTGCTCGCAAGCCTCTGCAAGCGTTGACTAAGCAAGCATGGGTGACCACGCATGACGGTCCACTGCGGTCCCCGAGGCCACATTCCACAACGCAGAGAAGTTCCCCTCACTCTGACTATTCTGTCTGCCAGCATGATGGCTTCTTGTGGTCCAGCCTTGTATTACAGAAGAGAATGGGAATAAAGCTCGGGGGAAGCGGTGGTAACCACAACAGGCTGCCTCCGCTTGGGTGAGGGTGCGGAAAGACAGGGGGGTACCATCATTTTTGGGGGACTGCACAGAAATGTTGGGGAGTTGCTATTCCCCAAAATACAACACTGCTGGTCCTCAGTTTTTGAAGCAAAAGGATGGGACAGAACCCCCAAAGCCATGTAAAATTGATGTAAATAAGAGCACAACATTACAAACAGCCCTTTCCTCCTTAAAAATGAATTTAAGCTACCCTCTACAGTTTATTTTAACCCTGGGCCACCAGCAGAGCTGGTGTAGACCAGTGTGGTTCTCTTGAAGTCAATAAGGTTTATATCAGCTGAAGATTCCCTCCCTCGATCCTTAATTTCCAAATATTATTTCTTCTCCTGGCAGGCATTAAAATTGCATCATAGCTGGATGAAAATTGCCTTTAAGGTCTCAGACAGGCAATTCCCACAGGCCAGAGGTGTCATAAATGTGGTTGAATATTTAGCAAAGGGCCACCGCTGGCGGCAGGCTTAGAAACGCCTTTCATACTTGGACACATACTGTACATAAGTAGAAGATGACTCCACAGTTCGTGGTAACCTACCTCCACTGCATTCCTTCCACGAGATTTAGCAGCAGGTCAGTTCTTAAAAATCTCATGCCGCTGGCGAAGAGACCGGGTCTGATCCACCTCTGCCATCAAACTTGTGTCACGGATACCTGTGAAAAATATTTCCAGAGGAGAACAGCTGTGTGTTAAAGATCACTGACATCGCTGTTAAAGATGACTGACAAACCTTCTGAGGAACGACTGAGGGGACTGGGGTTGTTCAGCCTGGAGAAGAGGAGGCTGAGGGGAGACCTTCTCACCCTCTGCAACTACCTGAAAGGAGGGTGCAGAGAGATGGGGGCTGACCTCTTCTCCCTGGGGACAAGTGATAGGACAAGAGGAAACGGGTTCAAGTTGTGTCAGGGGAGGTTTAGATTGGGTATTAGGAAACATTTTTTCCCTGAAAGGGTTATTAAACATTGGAATAGGCTGCCCAGGGAGGTGGTGGATTCACCATCCCTGGAGGTGTTTAAAAAAGGGTAGATGTGGTACTTGGGGACATGGTTTAGAAGTGGTTTTTGTCAGGGTGGGTTAATGGTTGGACTTGATGATCTTGAAGGTCCCTTCCAACCTCAGCAATTCTATGATTCTACGATTGCGGTGGATACCAGGCGGTGGAGGGTTAGGCTGAAGGTTTTGGTGTCGAGGAGAGCCTGAAGGTCACCTCACAGGGAGTGGCGATGTGCTAAAACAAAACACAGAAAAGAAGCCGTGAGCAAGCCTGCTTCTTGCAAATCGGCATTTCCAGCTCCCTAGGAGCGAGAAAGGGTGTTCGGCTCTTATCCCCAGCCACCGCAGGAAGGGCTGGGTGTCGGCCCCTGCTACAGCAGAGGAAATGCAGGTTATGGATGAGGATTTTAGCTCCAAAATAATGGGCCGCGTGTTGCAGCAGCAAGGTCCCCTCCTTGGGAGGTTTATGTGAGCTAATTAGGGTCGTAAACATTTAGGATCTGATCGAGCTCCAGCCACCGGCTGAGGCAGGAGACAGATGCCTTTGCTGCACCACTTTCCTCATTTATAAGAGGGGACAACAGCGCTTAGGGCAAACCTGTCCCACCTACCCCGAGAGATGCATCACCCCAGGGGATGGGACACTCAGCTGTACTTGTCGTATGTTGGACCAAGGAAAGGGGTGTTCTCAGTTTGCTTCTGTATCACACGTGCACCCCGGAGTTGGATCTGGAGGCGGTGGGTAGAGACACCTCCTTGGCCACTGGAGTTTGGCCATAAATATGAGAGAGAACATCTCCTCCCTCCAGGTGTTTGTCCTGCTAAGGTTTAGCTACTGGAACATGTTCACCCTAGAGGCTGCTGAGATCCTCCAGCTGACAGAGGGAGATGCCTATTCCTTTAAAGCTGCCCACGGTAGAGAACATATTCTTCCTATTATCCCGACACTGCATGCATTTCCAGTCAGTGCTCAGGTGTTTATGTGGATCTATAAAATCCCACATAGTTTGGCTTCTGAAATCTTAGGCATGTTCTGCAGACAACGTCGCATTCACATAACTCCAGCCATGCTTTTAAACCTGTGTAATTAACTACGGGATGCACACACACACACACACACACACACACATACAGGAGCTTAAACTTGTGTTTTGCTGGCTTGATCTGCACCAAAAGAGCTGTGAGGCACAGCTGAAATAGAGATAAAACGCTCTGTCATCCTTGCTGGTGTCTGTTGAAATTGTTGCTCTGATTCCTCCCCAATTACAGTTAATGTTACTGAGCTTAGACTTCAATGGGAGTGTAAACGAGCAAACACAGCTGAATATACGGCTCTTGAAGTAATATTTGTGCATGTGCCCAAAGGCTTAGGGACAAGCACATTTTAGATATTGTAAAGATAAAATAATACAAGCCTCAGAAAAAATGTTTGAAAAGTTTATGGGAAATATGTGTTATTTCACATGGGGCATAATACTGCAGTCAGCAGCGAGATAAGATTTCTTTAAAGAATAGCGTTCAAAAGCATTTCAGACATACATTTACCCTGACTTAAATAAATACTCATCCAAGGTGCTGAAATTTTGGTCCAGGGAGACAAGAACTGGCTGATTTCATATCGGACACATGATTTCTGTAGGTCTGAGCTGAATTAGGTGCAGGTAAAGATGTGGCTGAAACACCCAGCCAAGAAGACCTTTTGATGCACCACCAGGAACTGCTTTTGGTTCTCTCTTAATTGAAGCACTACAATTTGAGAAGATCAGATAAGATGCTTCCTTGGCTTCAGGATGCTTCTTCCAAGAGAGGGGAGGGGAGAAGGGAAAAGGCAAATTACAGTGCAGTCCCAGCAAGGAAAGGAGACCAAGGGCAAGGCATTTCAGTGGAACTACCTTAAGTTCTGGTGAGCTCCAACAAGCATCCCCCTTTCCGCTCAAATAGCCAAAGGACCAGAGGTGCTGTAATTACCCTGCAAACCCGTGTGTCATTTGCTGGACCACAATATTTTTCTTCCTCACTGTGCTCTCTTTCTTAAAGACAAATTTGCTCTGTCGATGAAGACATGAATTATCCTGGTAGAGGCTTTCCAAAAAACCATTTTATTTTAAAATGGCTGGGGAAAAACCTAAACGATGCCAATGCAATCTATTTATTTTGTTTTAGAGAGGTGGTGTCCCTCCTCTTTATGCCAGTGACATTTAACTGCAATATATATATTAGGAGCCTGATGAAAGCCTCCATGTGTGAGGAGGAAGGTCACAAGGGAGACGAGTTCGCAGTCATTACCCCCGGCCGCAATTGCAAATCTACCTCAGAGCTTAACAGTGGGTTTTCAGACGATGGACTGTAGGATTAAGTAACCCCTGGGTGGTCCTTCAGGGTCAGATGAAGGGGTACTTCCACTAGCTATATGTCAGGAGGGCTGCTTTTAAAAGGGCTTCAGTTTCCAGCGATTTGGCACCGGGGCCGCTCGCCTTGCCGGCAGGCTGTCACCCACCGGGTGACCGCAGAGACAGGTTACAACCCCGCGGGACCCAGCGCCCCCCGGAACAGCCCTGGAGGGGCTCACGGCATGTCCAGACCCCGCGGGTTCTCTGCAGCCCTGTGCCCAGCTGAGCCCCAGAGGGACGGCAGTGACCTTCCAGCTACCAGGAGCTGAGAGAGAGGAGGCGAATGGGGGCTGGAAACTGGCCCAATTAAGAGGAACGGCAGCCCTCTGTGTAAAAAGCAAGAGAATAACAAAAGGAAGAAGAGAGAGACAGTGCATTTGCCCGTGCAAATGAGAGTGAGGAGTGAAGGGCAAGTTCTGGGCAGTGTTTCCACCTTGGGTCAGCTCAGGCTGTCGGTGCAGCTTCCCCTTCACTGGCTTTTCACCCGTGCGGCCGCCAGAACCTGCTTCGCCGCCATAACCTGCTTCGCTGCCAGACACGCACCACGGCCGCTGGGATTCAACCCTTACATGAAAGGTCTCCTCCTCCCGGCATCTCCCGCTGCGGCTCACAGTGCGGTGGGTTTGGATCAGTGGTGGCCGGGGAGGGAAAGGGGTGCCTGCAGGCTCTGATGTCTCCTCCAACAATTACTGGACTTCTTTTGGCTTTGTGTCTCAGAGACAAGAGGTTTGAGGCTCTCTCTTGAGCCTTCCAAGCCCTCACAGGATGATGCTTCCCGCCTCCTCCTCGCTCCCTGGAGCTTTACTCTTTCTTTTCTAGGAAGCAAAGCATCAGCCCAGTTCCCTGCTCAGCATCCCCTGGGAGAACAACCAAAGCCACCCTGGGAAAGCCTCTGCGGCACACTCAGGTGTGTGCAGGGCAGGGGTGCGCAGCCGAGTGTTGGCAAAGGCTGGATCTCCCGCCTTGGTCCCGCCAGCCCGCCGATCACGCAGCTGCGGCGGCTGCCCGAACCTCACGCCTGCGCCAAGGAGGAGCCCTTCTTCTCGGGGAGGGTAAGAGGAAAGGGAAAAGGAACTCCGGAGCTGGGACATAACGTCCTGCAAAGCCAGGACGGTGAGTGTGGATCTCAGGGTCTGCCTTGCTGTGCTCATCTTCCCACTGGTGAAACGCCGCTGCTACCGCTGAGCTCCGGACCTGCCGTGAAGGAAATCGCAGCCACTCTTGTGTCCCCAGGGAGACAGATGGCCGCTCCAGGGTTTTGCTTCGCTTCCAGCACTGCTTGCACAGGAGACTTGTTTTCACCCACGGGAGGAGGAACCATCTCTGGAAGCAAGAAGACAGTTAAGCCCTGCCCGTGGCTTCGCCTCCCGTGCTTGTCACCGCAGGCTGCGCGTTTGTCCCACGCTGGCAAAACCGCTGTGTGGCTTTTTGCAGAGGGTTGGAGTGTGCTGACCTGGCAGCTCCCCTTGGTTCCCTGGAACACTGGATCGTCGAGCAGATCACAGGCAAATATTTAGACACCAGCGCACACAAACGGGCATTCTCTCAGCTCTTTCACACAGGGATACAATATTTAATCAAGCCCTGGGCAGAAAACAGCAGCTCTGCATTGAAGAATCAGTATATAAAAGACTCTGCTGGCTTCTGGCTACGGAAAGGAAAGTGGCTGCTGTATCACGCAAACGTTTCCAGCCCGTTTCTGGGTGTAGGTCTTCTGGGGCTTCCTTATTTTCCATCTCCCCCAAATTTTCCCATGTCACCGCTTGCAAAACTCAGCTGACACAACTGTAATGGTCTCTTCTGCTCTTAAGAGCAAGATTCTTCTCCATTAATTTGTTTTAAAGCTCTATGAAGTCGGAAGGGTCCTGAATGGGAGAGGATGCCTGCTGTCCTCTTAGTGTCTTACTGAAGTGATAACTGTAATTGACACGAAGTCTTCCGTAATAGTTCTTCTTGTTCTGCAAATGGTATAGGGACAAAACAACTGAAAAAATGGCATTACTACTGCTGAGAGCCAAGCAGCAACGTTCTTAGACTCAGTACAAATATTGGCTGATATAGTCAGCCCTAACTTCAGCCAAACGAGCAGGCGAGAACTGCAGACTGCTGAGAACTTAAAAAAGAGTTGAAGTAGAGGTAGGACTTGCCCCTGTCCTTTACTCAAACACAAACCGCTTGTCATCGAGGTTCGGGGTTTTTGGTAACACATACACAGCTTGCCCTGATCAGGAATACGATGGCCGTGGGAGTGCTGCGGAGCCTGTTCCCGCGCCAGGTCTCTGCTCCCCTGGCAGATGTTTTTGTGTCGCTGCTGGAAATGCAGCGGGCAGCTTCGGCCACCCCGGTCCCTCGGCGAGAGCGTCTCCTCTGGGATACGGAGCAGAAGGTTGGAGGCTTCTGGGCCTGAATTAATACAAAACTGGAGGTCTGTGGAGATGATAACTTGTACAACTTGTTTGAGATGACTCAGCCTGCTCTTTGCATTGCTCGCCACCAAAGGAGAGCCGTCTCCAGGAGGTCTGTCCTGGCTCAGCCATGCCACCTTTGCCTGTGCATTGCCCTGTCTCTATCTAAGTGGCGTGTCCCCAGCGGGGCCACCTGGCCAAAGTGCTTCATTTCTGAAGGTACGGGCTGAAAGCACCTCGGTCCCCCACACCCATTCCGGAGGCATCTGCAGGGCTGACTTCGTGTCCGGCTACACGTTGCAGCTTTTTTCTCTTTTCTTTTCCCACAGCAGACGGGGCGATGCCTGATGCTCAGTAAATCACTAGTGAAGCAGCTTGTTTACAGGCAGCACCAGCTCATGCGTGACCCGAAGAGCTGGTCTGATTCAGCTGTGCCTGGAAAAAACAAGCAGGGCAGACGTCAGGTGGGAGCGCGGTCCATCCGGACGCTCCCCTTCGGCAGCAGTGGATGAAGATCAAATAAACTTGGCACGAGGTCAGGTGGAGAGGCCGTAAATCTCCAGGGTTTCTTAGAAACTGCCCTTCTTTGTTTGCTTTCTTCGTTTGTCTTCTTGATCCCTCTTTACCGATGTTTGATTTAAAGGAGCAGCTCGAGAAGTCCCACCTCAGCCTGGGTGCTCCACTGGCACAAACAGGAAAGTCGAGCTGCTGGCAGCGAGAAGCATTCCCAGCCATGAGCATATTTTCCAGTCTACACAGTGCTCTGCTGGTACCTGCCCATGCTTCATGTCAGACAGCCTTGATTTACAGCCGTAGACTCTACGATGAAGTTACCTTGGGAAACAGTTGGTGGCTCAGGTCCCTCTCCCTCGAGCTAACAGAGCCTCTGCAGTCCCCTCGGATGGACGCGGTGATGGCTGTGAGTGCACACGTGGGTCCTGGAGCGGCGGTGTCAGGGCTGAGGGTCACGCTCAGGCTCGTCCTGCAGCCGGAGGGGGTTTGTGTGAGCCCCTGTTGGCACGACGCAGCCGGGAGGGCACAGTCCCACAGCAGGGCACGTTCTCTGGGCTGCGGGGCAGCACGGCCTCGGATCAATTCTGCTAACGAACCTGTCAGTCAATGCCAAAATTACTCACCGATAGATGGACTCTATTGAGTAACATCTAGTTAATGCTAATTAGCATCTAATAACAGTGACTCAAACAGCTTTTAGATCGCTTTTAAACCGTACAGAACCAAGAGGTGTGGGGTTTTTTTAACCCTCAAACTGATTTTTGCCTCTGAAACTTGCGTCATGAACAGATGTGGAATAAATTGACGTCATGTTTTTCCTCTAAAATTAGTTATCAGCTGCTTTCAGCCCATGTTTTACGGGCACACCAGGCTTCCCTCCACCTTCCCTGAATCACGGCGAGCCTATGGGATGCACAGACGTAACGCAGCTGGGCTGCCCACATGTGCAGAACCCAGCGGCACCCCCAGGGAGAGCGCAGGGCTGTCACTTAGAAAATAGAAATTCTCCTTTCTAAAAGCCGAGCAGAAAGGCAGGAGATGTTCACAGCTTCACTGTGCAAGGAGAAGGGAGGGAGAAATAACCGCTCGTGTGCGATAGCCCGAAGCAGAGAGGATGCACAACAGCCGGAGCCAGTAAAAGCGCTCTGAACGTGACAACTTAAAGTGCGTTAAACTCTGCGACCTGGGAGTACCCAAATCGGGGCTTTTTTTCTGTACGCTTTCACAGATCGATTTTTGCTTGTGTTAATTTTGTAGAAGAGAAATCTGGCTGAAGGACACAGGGCAGAAATGGGAAAATTATTCCCGCTGCCGTTCCTGCACATTGTTTTGTCTTGACACAGGGAGGATCCCGGGTCATAAATTAAACGTCCAGGCTTTCTGGACAAAGGGTGTAAACAAGCTACTCTACTGAGAAATTACAACGGGATTTAATCTGACGTTATTTTCTAAACCTACTGGCGATTTGTTAGTAGAATTAAAAAACTTTCCTTATTACAACAAGCACTGGTGGAAGCTCTGTGCAAGATACGGAAATTTACTGCCCGGTACGGTGTCTGCTGTCCGTCTTACAGCAAATGGAAGATCAGCCCTTTCGGAAGAGAAGGAATCCGTTTGAAAGAGCCCTCTGCTTAGTTCAGAAACTACTTTCTTGAAAGGAAAACCTCAAATTGCCCTTAGATTTTATTTTTCCTCTTAGGTAAAGATACGTCCAGGAAATTATTTCAGAAAGGGACTATTAAATAATAAAAATATTCGGGAAATTGCACAGTGCAGCCCCTTATAGCCTGAGCTGCAAAAAGCTGCCTCCGAGAACATTTCTCTTTCGCAGCCATCTCAAGCCACCTGCAGTTTGCAATGCGCTTTCTATTTCTGTTCAAAGGCTTTGTTCAATACCAGCGCTCACCGCGTACCCACGCACACAGCTCGGGGTTTCTCTGCCTCGCCACGTCTTGCGAAAGCACTTTGCCTCCGAAAACATCTCAGCCGAGAAGATTTCACCCAGGACTGGCTTCACGGCGTGTTTCCGCTTATGAACCTGTAAAAAAAAAAAAAAGAAAATTTGGAACAAAATGAAATCCAGCCCTCATTTTCATAGAATCATAGAATCGTTTAGGTTGGAAGAGGCCCTTGGGATCATCGAGTCCAACCATCAACTCCACTCTACAGAGTTCTCCCTTACACCATATCCCCCAACACCACATCTAATCTTTCTTATCATTTATCATAGTCACTGATGTAACGTTACGGTCAGTTACGTAGTGGGATGTTTGTCCAACTCACTTTTTCCCACTCAGAGACCTGGGTAACTCGGTGCAGCGAGATCTGCTGTTGCCAATGGCTAATTACTGCTGTGTCCTCATCAGTATTGCCGTGAACGCCCAGCGCCTGGTGGCGGGGGTGGCTGGGGGCTCCCCAGAGCCTGGGCAGCGTAGGGTTCCCCAGCCCTAAAGAAAGGCAGCTGAGATGGCCCCCCGGCAACCAGGAAGGAGAACTCAGCTAAAAAGAAAAAAAAAAAAAAAAAAAGAAAAAAGAAAGAGCATCTGAAACGTGGAGGAATTTACACCTGAGGAGTGTTTCGAATGTCTGGGCATAAAACCACCATTAAGTGCAGAGCTACAAAGGAAGAAAAGTTAAGGACAATTCTGGTAAAGAGCCACAGGGACTCGAGGAGTGAAGTCCTATAGCTTTAGACACTTGGTGAAGGCACCTCAGAAGAGCGGTCTGAAGGCCGAGCAGGGGCTGTATGGTAGGTCTGGTCTCCATCTACTTGGTGAAGGCACCTCAGAAGAGCGGTCTGAAGGCCGAGCAGGGGCTGTATGGTAGGTCTGGTCTCCATCTACTTGGTGAAGGCACCTCAGAAGAGTGGTCTGAAGGCCGAGCAGGGGCTGTATGGTAGGTCTGGTCTCCATCTACTTGGTGAAGGCACCTCAGAAGAGTGGTCTGAAAGCCGAGCAGGGGCTGTATGGTAGGTCTGGTCTCCATCTACTTGGTGAAGGCACCTCAGAAGAGTGGTCTGAAGGCCGAGCAGGGGCTGTATGGTAGGTCTGGTCTCCATCTACTTGGTGAAGGCACCTCAGAAGAACGGTCTGAAGGCCGAGCAGGGGCTGTATGGTAGGTCTGGTCTCCATCTACTTGGTGAAGGCACCTCAGAAGAACGGTCTGAAGGCCGAGCAGGGGCTGTATGGTAGGTCTGGTCTCCATCTACTTGGTGAAGGCACCTCAGAAGAGCGGTCTGAAGGCCGAGCAGGGGCTGTATGGTAGGTCTGGTCTCCATCTACTTGGTGAAGGCACCTCAGAAGAGCGGTCTGAAGGCCGAGCAGGGGCTGTATGGTAGGTCTGGTCTCCATCTACTTGGTGAAGGCACCTCAGAAGAGCGGTCTGAAAGCCGAGCAGGGGCTGTATGGTAGGTCTGGTCTCCATCTACTTGGTGAAGGCACCTCAGAAGAGCGGTCTGAAGGCCGAGCAGGGGCTGTATGGTAGGTCTGGTCTCCATCTACTTGGTGAAGGCACCTCAGAAGAGCGGTCTGAAGGCCGAGCAGGGGCTGTATGGTAGGTCTGGTCTCCATCTACTTGGTGAAGGCACCTCAGAAGAACGGTCTGAAGGCCGAGCAGGGGCTGTATGGTAGGTCTGGTCTCCATCTCTCCCACCCCTCAGAAATGAGCTGCGGGATAGAGCACCCAGCTGGAAAGCTGGTTTGCCTCTTCCAAACCGTGGGGGCTGTTCCCAGACTTTTAACTGCCCATTCCCCTGTTTGGGACAGTAACTCACACTGCTGAGCTGCTCCCTCTTCTGATGGCAGAGGGATTCATCCTTCCACGATGTCAAACACAGGTTACGATCAAAGTCCTGGGGGACCACCGCGTATTTCTGCCAGATGAGCAAGGAGACTTCCTTCCCCTGGCTGCTCGTGGCTCCTAAGCTCCTGTTGTGCAGGAGAAGACAGGGACATGCCCAGGACCCAGTTTACCTCATTGCTCTCTCTGGTGGCAGCGGGACTCTCCCAAACACCTACGTCTGACCCTAAACCAGAGCGAGGACTTCTAGGACCTTGCCTAGACAGATACTTACCTTTATCTCACTTTAATTTGAAACAAATCTGCCCACAACATAAATGCTTTAAGCTAAGAGAGGTGAGCTTTTTTTTAAGGTCAAACTACCCATATCCATTCCTCTGAATTTCCTACCCAAGCCTGCCATCTCACTAGACTTAACAAAAAAATACAACTTTATTTTGGCTGCAGAGCTTTCCTGCCCTTTGGGGACGGGGAGAGAAATTGTACTGTGTGGCCATTGTTTCTGACAGTTCATTTACTCGAATGAAACAATCCATTCATCACCGGGAGTCCATCAGACAGAAACTGTCTTCAGCTTTGGCTCGCACAATAAATATACGGTATTTCAGCACTATGGATTTACATTCAACAGTGGGTATCCAATACAACACGCATTTGCCTTAGATCCCGGGATAATATATTCATGGCATTGCTGGTCTTGCTACTGTACCAGCCCTTGAGCGGCTGCTCATTCAGCTCGAAGCTGCCCTTAGTCGTACACTATCCCGTTTATCACAACCAATCGCGCTCTCCTGTTCTGTTAAAAAAACCTTAGAGAAAATCGATAGCAACATTTTTTTTCCCCTCTCAAACACAATTTCATCAGATACCATTTTAATCCCGGCCTCCCTCGCACAAGGTGAGATAGGCTCCACCACATTTTTCGCTCGCTGAGTGTTAGGAGTTTAGTCTAAAAACAGTTATCTCTGGTTGTTCCACAGCCGGCGGGGAGAGCGAGGGATCTCCGGAGCGTGGCTCAGCCTGTCTGTGTTAAACGGCTGAAGCACGCTGAGATGAAATATTGTTACATGAAAGGAATGAGGGAAAAGGAATTCAAACAGATAGGTGGTTTTCTATTTTTTTTTCCTAGTTCTTGTAGTAATTATTTTTTTTTTTAACAGTGAAAATTCATTCCTATTTGCAAGGTTAAACTGCCTAACATTTGAATATTTTGGTGAGAAGAAGAAGTAAATCCAGTATAATGAAATGAAAAAAAAAAAATTAAATTATGGGGGAAGAATCTCAGGATGCACTGCTGAAAAAGAAACCTATAAACTAAAAAAAAAAAATCACTGAAGAGCAATCAGATCTCGGTTTGAGCATTACAGTTGATGGCTCCATCAGAACGATGACCTGGAATCACAACACTGATCTCAATATTACATTTTGGTTTGAAGGACTAAAGCATTGTTTAACTGACAGACCATCAGCACCTGCTCTAATAAGAAAGAAAACCACCTGTTTTATTTTCTGCTGTAGGAAGTAGAGGATTTTTTTTTATTTTTGAAAGGTGGTATGGAAAATTTAAAATGAGACTCCAATGAAAGGAGACGACAAGATTAGAAGACAGAGATTTTTTTTTTTCCTCTTTTTTTATGGTTTATTCTCTCTGTCCACACTTCTGGTTTATTCCTGTCCACTTCTAAGTCAAATCAAGAGAAAAGTACACAGTAACATATTTCTTTTCCCTGGCAGGGCAGCTACCTGGCAATAGAGAAAAATGTTAAATCCCAGAAACAATTGCAATCCCTCTCCTAGACTGCAGCAGGAATGTTGCCTCGGGGCTGGGCTTCCAAATCGCTGCCCTCCGGCTCATTTCTGAGGGTTCGCTGCCACCGCTGCTCGAGATAAGTTATCTGCTTGTGCGTGTGGATTTGAAAAATGGGCATGCAGACCGAAAAAAAATCCCAACACAACACCAAACGGTTCCCTCAAAAGTTTTACTGTGTTCATCAAGGTCCTTTTTGATGTGCTTACATTTCAAAAATTATTACCGAGCATGGAACTGGTTTCCTGAGAGACACGTCCTGCTGGGGTGGGTGGGTGGACGGACGGTGGATTTGGAATTAAAAAAACCCCCAAGAACAAAAAGGTCCTGAAATTGAAATTAAATTGCTTTTCAAGCGCCAAGACGAGAAGGCCGAACTGTGGAGGAAGTGTGGTGGGATCAAACTGCAATGAGGCTGGACATTTAATTAAGAAAGAACAAATTGATCATTATAGGAGGGGGGCTTATTCCTTTTCTTTCATCTTTCTGGGCTGTGCTCTTCCGTAGCACGAGAACACAGTCAGCCAATAACTCTTCTCAAGCCCTGAAGCAACAACATTCACCCAACACCCACACGTTTGCGCTTAGTCGTACGTCTCCTCCATCAAGCACCCACTCAGCTGGTCAACTTTAATCAACATTTTAGCTCTGAGAGGACATATGAGCTTTAGTTATCTTGCTCCGGGCCAACTGTGTCCTCCTAACAATCAGCCACACGCACGCACAGAAGCGACGTGAAACGGGCTTCAGGTTCCAGAAACAACAGCAGGTAGAGGGGCACTCCAGCAGCAGACAGCGGGACGGGTGTCCCAGAAGAACACAAATAATCACTGTTGTTCTTGTGTTGCCTCCAACTCCCTCAAAATGCGGGCCATTAAGGGGAGAGGCAGAGGTAGGGAAAAGCTGCCTCACAAATCACTCCAATGAGACCCTGGAGTGAAAATGGAGTCTGCCTACAATTGCTAATGAGGTGTCAAGCAATTTGTTTCTTCTTCTACTGTATGTTTTATTTCGGGAGGAGATAAGTTCTGACTAGAGACTATTTTGCTTGATTGAGTTTAGTGGGGTTTTGAGCCTTGGGCACCAGGCTTGACCACCGCCAGCTTTTGCTCTGGTAAGCGGACAGTCTATTCTGCTGAAAAGGGGAGGTGGCAGTTTGGAGACACTTGTCCCTGGTCTCCATGGGACTCTGAGAGCCCACACAGTGGAACTGCAGTGCCCATTTCTCCGGGGGAGCCTTCATCCCTGAGCTTCCTAGGAGCTTGGGACAGCTGGACGTGGTGCTGGAAGACACCTCTGAATTCTTGAGGATCCGTGCACGGAGAGTGGAAAACATTTTTGGTCTCAGCAGGTTCTCTTTACTGAGCTTGAAAAAAGAAACATCAGCTTGTTCTCAAAGAGACACATGGAGTTTCAGTTCCCTTCAGATAAGTTTGATGCTTATCCGAATGGTAAAAACCTTGGAGGTCTGAAAACTCAACTACACACATCTCGGGACATCAGGCTGGCCAGTGCCTCCAGAGAGAAGCAGCACAGGAGCAGCAAAATCTGACATACTTTGGCGCTTTTGCTTCCAACTGTAGCACAACAAGCAGACGACTGGATGATTTTAGAGCCCGTCAAAGCCGGTGGGAGCTTCTACTCAAATCTTTGTAGGAGGCGCAAAATATAACTTGCAGCCATAGCAACATCCATTTTACCAAGGTTTGCAAGACACGTGGAAAAGCTTGCGGTCAGCCTTCTCAGTTCCTGGTGGTATTCGCTGTCTTAGTACTTTCAGACCCCTGTTCAGCTTTTAAACTCACAAACCCCCCCAGCGTTGGGCAGCGCTGCTGAGGGGAGGGAGAGGAACGGCGGGCAGAGCTGGGCGTCCCCTGGGAACGGGGCAGGAGCTCCCTGGCAGGAGCCGGAGGCACTGCAAGGCTCAGGAGGGAGGGGAGACCAAAAGAACGAGAGTGATTTAGAGCTGAGCTTGCAAGTTGTTAACAAACAGGGACATGTGCCTTTGTGATGCTGCTTAACCGTAGAATCACAGAATCGTTTAGGTTGGAAGAGACCCTTGGGATCATCGAGTCCAACCATCAGCCCCACTCTACAAAGCTCTCCCCTACACCATATCCCCCAACACCACATCTAAACGAGTCTGAAACACACTCAGGGATGGTGACTCCACCACCTCCCTGGGCAGCCTGTTCCGGTGTCTAAACAGTAGCAGCCCTGCCTTTGATTGACAAACACCCAGCGCAGACAATGAGCTTTTGAAATAGAAAAATGGGACAACAAATGAAGATGTATAATAAATCTGACCTTTTAAAAAAAAATAATCTGAAAGCAAGTCCTTCTGGCACGTTCTTCCCTTTCAGTCGCACGGAGTGAAATGGAACAAAGGTGAGGAAAAGTCTTAATCCTGAACCTGGAATGAAAGATATGAGCTAGAATAACATTACCTTCATACAGAACCAAAATAACGGGTTTTAAACCTGAAGGCCCTGGCCAATGCAAGCACGAGGTTTGCTCCAAGAGTCAAACACGCTTATGCTTTGGGGTGTTTGGATCAAAGCCTTTGCTATCATTGATGATGGCAGAGCTCACGAATCCAGGAGCCTGGTACGACTGTGCCGACATAAAGACAAACCAGCCTCTGACCAGCTGCGCTGTCACACGGAATCCAGGAGGATTCTGCAGCTCCTGGACATTCCAGCACTTGAGAGTATGATTAGACCAAACCCCGCTGCCCTTTCACAAGCACAGGCAAGAAATGAGGTCCCATGCGTCCTTCTCTTTCCAAATAGCCTGACCTGGATCTTGAGTGCTGGAGAGAAGAGGGAGACAGGGAAGGGGGAGAAAGAGCGGGAGCGGTGGGAATTTAAAAATGCCAACTCTTTGCCATGCAGCACACTGGGAAGTTTAAAAAAAAAAAAAAAAAAAAAAGAGAGAAAGAAAAAAGAAAAAAAAAAAAGAAAGATTTAAGAAGTGACACTTTTGAAATCTCGCCAAAGCCAAACCATCAAAATGGGACACTGTCTCTTTAAGTGCAAGGCTGCACAAACGAAGGGAAATTAATTAAGTAGGGGAGGCTGGTGTGGCGCCGCAGAGAGAATGCACAATCTGGGACCCGCATGCCAAAGCTGGGATGGAAAGGAAGGTGATCTGTCATTTTCTGCTGTTTTCTTAAGACAGAAAATATATTTTTGAGAATTGACTAAGCAATTACCCGAATTAAAGAAACTGGAAAAGCAAACAGCGGTAAAAATGCACTAATTTTCTTTTTTCTTTTAGAAAAGGGGGTGAAAGAGATGAGGATAGATTGGGCCTGTTGTTTCAAGGTGCTCCTTATTAATATGATGCACAGGAAAATAAAGCAGCAGCTCACAACAACAGCTATTAACCCTTTCACGGCCCTGTCCTGCCAGGAAGGACTTCTCCATCCCATTCCCGCGTGGTCTCCTTGCTTTTGGAGGATGAGGCTGAAACCAGAGAGATGTTTTGCTGGGAGACCCCGCAGCACCTCCCTCCCACGCCAGCATCCCCCTTGGGCTGGTGTCCATCCAGAGGGTCCCCACCGCGGCGTCCACCCCACGGCCTGACTCCAGCTTTGGGCAGGGGGGGAAGTGATGGAGATTTGGCTCTCACCTCCCTGGCGCACGTCGGCTGCCAACTGGCCCCTGGGCCCGTCGCCTGGAGCCAGCTCCCAGTGCCAGCGGCGGTGCCGGAGCACGGCTGAGCAGCTGCTGCCGGGGGCACCCATCGGTGTTGCACCGGGGAGCAAAGGCCACAAGCGAATTGCTGCGGAAAAGGTGGACTTTCATGCTGGTGGGGCTTCAAGTTTTCTGCAGAAACCCTGCAGGACATGGAGGTGCTGGATGGAGCCGCGGCTGGGATGGACCCTAGTGCTGCTTCCCCCCAGGTTTCGGGCTGGTGTCCGGCGCGTGACTCCCAGACATCCCCGGGAACACCATCCTGCCGCCACAAGCAAGTCTGAGAAATTCCTAAAGTTTGAAGAGGAAAAGCACAGGGACGGTGGGAAGCCAGGGCTCTGCTCAGCTTTAGCACCATGCGGTTTGACAACATCCAAACAGGGCGCTCTCACGCCGGGGCTGTGGGATACCGAGTCCTCTCCCGTCTGCCCTAAAGGGGGTTTATCCCTTTCCGCTGCTGAAAATTTAAACTTAAGGCCTCCGATGTGTTGGGTTGTCACTGAGGAGAGATCCTGGCTCTAACGAGACAGGAGAAAATAGTCACAGCATTAATTTCTTCTTTTTCTCTAACGTCATTTCACAAGCTGGGTTTAAAATACTCCCATGAGCACCAGTACACAGCCTTCCCAAATCTCACTGCCTTGTTTTGTTTGTTTTTGTTTGTTTTTTTTTTTTTGTTTTGTTTTTTTTTTGTTTGTTTGTTTTGTTTTGATTTTTTTCTTCCTTATGTGCAGGACATTCTTCAAAAAACAGCTTCAAAGTCCTAAACCAGGGCCCGCTCACACAAGGAGGGCGGCGTTCAGCGTTATAAAACTCAGACGTTTGTTTAAAAACACACTCATCATTTACAAACCTCTGCAGCAGAAAAAAAAAAAGCCGCCTTTTTTTTTTTTCCATTTTATGGACAGGTGGCTGCTTCCACAGATCAATGTTAATGCTGATTCCAGGACACGCGTTTCAATGTTGCGTTTAGTTTTGTTTTGCTTGTCTCAAGTTTGTCACTTCTCAAGTGCTTTTTACCCCATCGCTTTCCAGCCTCAGCGACCGCGGTGATGTCCCCCAAGTCCATGGGTTTTTACGCCTTTGCAAATAACTTACCCCGCTGCTCTAAAAAGAGGAGAGGCTTATTTTTATTCCTACGGAATAAAATGATCGATTCAAAGGTGCAAATTCGATTTTAGGCTGTAAAACAGTTTTTAAGATGGTCTTATAACGTCTCTGGACTCTCAGGGGTTTTCAGTCGAGTTTTTATTTTTCTCCCTGCGCTGACTGCACAGCCATCCAGGTTATCCTGCCTCTTAATAATAATTGTTTAAAAGCACCGTGTTAATTTAAGGTCCGAATCCTGTGCGGGACAGAGCCCTCCGGAGTCAGTGGGAACTGGGAGAACTTGGCCCTTGAGAAGATCAGAAGCTGAGTTTTGTTTTAAAATTTGTTTATAAAATACCCAAATCATTGTAAACAGAGTTCATTATTTTTTTTTTTGTATTTCTGACAAATAAAAAAAATAACAGGATACCCTAACAGGGATTTGAGTTTACGCCTCAAGGAATACCACGTCCTCTAATTATATTCCCAAACCAGTAAAATATTTAAAGTCATTTTACGCAAGTAAATCCACCCTAATATTCAAGGTTCAAGTAACGTTTGCTTGCTGTAAACATCGGATCTAGGGGAAAACGTTCACTCAAGAATTATAAGGAATTATTTGCCTTCTGTTAAGCTAAGCCGAGCCAGAGCGGTGTGAATTCCGTGTGGGCTCATCCCTACGTCTGCGGCTGCATCTGTCACAGCAGGGCTTTCCCCCACGCTAGTTACCCGCTTTTCTTTCGCTGTCAGCATCTTAAAGCTCAGCGTTTCTCCCCCTCTGCAGCCTTGGCAGTAAGAAAAGTTTCTAACGAGTTACAGAACCGCGTCCAGCGATACCCAGAAGCCTGTGAGAGCCAGAACACCTGCGAAGAGAGGGGCGAGAGCAGGGAGCCAGCAGAAAATCCCGCCGCGGTGACAGATCAGGAGAGGACTTAATTCACCCAACAGCGGCAGCGCTTTTGCCTTGGCCGCTCCGGCTTCTTGCCGATCTGTATTTAACGATGGGCTAATCCGGGAAAAGCCAGATCGATACAGCTCGAGCACAGATGAGCTCAGGAAACACGACTCGCAACCCAGCGAGGATGAGAATATTTTACAGACCACGTCGTACGCATGAGAGGATAACGCTTGGGACAAAATTAGCTTTTTTTGCCTGTGGCATTCCAGTTCAGTTCTCCATCAATATGTACACGGGAGCAGAGAGGATTTCCAGCTCCTCTGCAAGGAAAACACTCGTGGGAGGGATCTAGCAGGAAAAAAAAAGTTCTGAAACTTCCCGCTCAGAGCTCCCTCCTCCTCCCCGCCAGCTGAAGGGTGATGGGAAGGGGGGGCTGAGAGCTCGGACCACAGCCTGAGATCTCCAGGAACTCAGAAATTTTGGTCCTCGGGCACTTCAGAAGGGGGTGAAGATGCTGCCTTGGAAATGTCTCCTTAAGCTGGGACTCCAAAGGGCAGAGGACGGCAGCTGCTGTACACCAGAGATTTCATGCGAGAAGCACATAGCAGCTTCCCCTCCACAGAAAGCAAAGTTACTGTTAAGGAGAAAAGGGAAGGGGGGAAAAAAAGCGTGATTTTTGTCTTCGGCCCTCTTGGCTGGCGCCGGGAGCGGCGCAGGGGAGCGGCCTGACGCAGCACAGCCGTGTAACGCGCTCCCGGCCCCGAGCCCTCGCCCTCCTTCTGCAAACGCCACGTTTCCCCCGAGCTTCTGTCGGGCCAACGCGAGGAACCCTGGGGGCAGGGGATAAAGGCGGCTTTGCAGCAAAGCACCATTTGCAGGCTTCAGAGGTGTTTTTAAGCTATGAGCTGAGCAGCGGGGGCTTTGCTTCTCCTTGGGGAGGAAAAGTTCGGGACAGAAACACGAAGAGAATCCCCTTCATACCCCGTCCGGTCCCGCGGCCTCTACAAAAAAAAGTTTTAACTGCATTGTGCTGTAATGAGCCATGCCCAAACTACTGTTTTCTGGCCCTGTGTTTATTTTATTTCCTTATTGTAATGAAACTCAGATGGCTGTTGTTTACACTAGCCCGGCACAGCAAGAGTGTGCCTGACTCAGTTTTAATTAGCTGCAAGTCAGTTTTGGAATTAAGGCAGAGGAAAGAACAAATTTTTAGTAACTACTTTAAATTGAAGCCCTCATTTATTTTCATTACGGCTAGACAAAAGCAATATAATGTTTCCTAGCCCTTTCCACGCACAGCTTTTGCTTTGCTGCACAGGGCTGTGTTTTGCTTGAGAGCATCCATCCGCCCCCCCACCCCGGCTCCGGTCCATGGATGGGGAGGCTCCGCTGCTTCTCGAGACCGTGGATGAGGAGCTCAGGCAGCAGCACGGGAGCCTCAAAGCTCCCAGTCCTCCACCACACAAGGGACACAGGATAAGAACTGCTGCTGTCACCAGCTGCCCGGGCGCTTCGTCCATCCTGCACCACAGCGGGCGCTTCGGTCACCTCCGGTCCTGCGACAGCAGCAACTTCTGTTTGCAAGACAAACGCCTGGGAGCTGCGAGGTTTAGGTTCTGGTTTTAATTCACCCTCGGATGGATCCAGCTCCTGATGAAATCCACGGAAAGTCTCCCCATTGACTTCAAGCCCTGGACAACATTGGATAAGTTGCATGAAGTTTCTGAACTCTACAGGCTGTGGATCACATCCCATTTATCCGTGAGGCGCAGCTACACGGGGCTGACCCCAGCAGAGCCCTCGGGCTGGGCTGGCAGCCCTGTGCTTCATCCCTGTGTACGGACTGTACTGCATCCAGCTCTGGGGCACCAACAGCAGGACACGGAGCTGTTGGAGCAGGGCCAGAGGAGGCCCCGGAGATGATCCAAGGGCTGGAGCCCCTCTGCTGTGGGGACAGGCTGAGAGAGCTGGGGGGGTTCAGCCTGGAGAAGAGAAGGCTCCGGGGAGACCTTCCAGCCCCTTCCAGTCCCTAAAGGGGCTCCAGGAAAGCTGGGGAGGGACTCTGGAGCAGGGAGGGCAGCCATAGGATGAGGGGGAATGGGTTTAAGCTGAAAGAGGGGAGATTTCGATGAGATATTGTGAAGAAATTCTCTGCTGTGAGGGCGGTGAGCCCCTGGCCCAGGTTGCCCAGAGAAGCTGTGGCTGCCCCATCCCTGGAGGGGTTCAAGGCCAGGTTGGACGGGGCTTGGAGCAACCTGGGCTGGTGGGAGGTGTCCCTGCCCAGGGCAGGGGGTGGCACTGGGTGGGCTTTTAAGGTCCCTTCCAACCCAAACCATTCTATGATGCTGTGACTGCCCTGCAGCAATGGAGTCAAACCAAAATCAGTATCGGTACTACAGCAGCACGAGGCATTTGGGTAACAATGAAGTTAAATGCATTTGTAGCTGTTAAAGATTTTTGAGGTAGTTTTCTCTATGATTTAGCAACTGTTCACATTGTTGCTTTATTGTGCTGCCCATGTTCTGCTTATGATCCAAATGCTATTTTCGCCCTGCCTTCAGAACGAGCAATACAGTACTTCCAGAGCAACAAATTCATGGATGTGCCTGATGATCAGAAAAAAATATCATGCTGTATTTAGAGCTTGACAAGGAATTGTTACAAACCACAGTAAGCACTGAGGAAGCAGTGACAGAAACACCTTCACCGCACTTTGAGAAGTGTCCTGTGACCCCCACCAGGTCGGTGGCTGGAATTGAAAAGGAAGTTCACAGGGAAAGATCCTGTCCCCCTTCCCCACAGCCAGCTCTTTCTGCTACAAATCTTATCATCTACGTCATTTTTAAACTAGTTTTTCAGCTCCTAAGTACCACTACAGTCACAGAAATACGGAATACAAGATAACAGCGACGGGTTTTCCATATCAGGTTCACCAACTCCAGTATTACAACCCTTTATTAGATAGAATATAAATAAATGTTGACTGTCTTCGATAAAGTGCCACCTCAGCACGTACATAAACCTGAACTACCCTAAATCCAAAGTGCGTGTAATAATGCCCTCAGCTGAGGGGTCACACACGCGCAGACGATTCCTCTTTGTACAAACCAGCTCCCGATTGAAACACAAATAACCACCACTGACCAAAAAAGATCAAGATTCTCCATCTATATGGGACACGGGCACTAGATTATATATTTGAGTTACACATTACTACAGCAGAAGATATATAAAATATTCAAACCACTCCGACACCAGGAAAAGGTATCACAGGAGTTCTGTTGAGAAACATTCAGAGAAGGTGGCTGTTTTTTTTTTTTTTAAAATATAGCTTTTCAGATACTGAAATCATCTTTCCAGGTCAAACAGCTTTTTAAAAAATATATTAGGTAACACATTTGTTAAAACTACTTTGAGCTAAAGCACGCTCAGATTAAGCTGCAATATATATTATTTACAATAGATCTATTTTCCAAAAGGGTTCCTGTGTGTTGGATGCAGTGTTGCCAACTGTCAGTAAATTTACGAACAGCTTGTAAATTTAAGTGCTTTCCAGAGAGCTATTGGTATGTGTGTAAAATACTCATTTTGTTCCTAAAACATGGCAAGACTTTTTTTTTTCTATGCTTGAAAAATAAGGAAAAAACCCTCATAAATAATATCATTGAAGTGATGACGTATCCGTCTCTAAGAAGAAGAAACTGAAGTAACTCACTTGCTGAGCCAAAGTATCAGCTTTTTCTTGCCTTCCGTGGCTCAGGAGACACCGATACCTCGAAACACTTTCAAGGCAAGAGTCTGCACAAATCCCAAGGGCTGCTTCGTTCCTCCCGGGAAGGTGTGTGCCCTTGGAGTGAAGGAAATTTGACAACAGGGGTAAGGAAGACAGTAACTCACTGAGTCCCATTATTTAAGCCGACGCTTGGATTTGGAAAGACTTCAGTCAAAACTGGTGGCTTGATGCAAAACCCGTTGAAAGAAATAGAGGTAAAGGTCAGAAAAAGGGAAGGTTTGTCATGCCCAAACCCAGAGCTGAAAATAATAATTTTAATGTCAAGAAAAAACGAGGTGCCGAGCCTGGATGCTCCGCTACAACACCAACAGACGGACAGGAGCCCTCTTCAGCAGCCCCCCCCCGCAGAACCCACCCACGCTCGCTTTCCTAAGCGCGACTGTCCTAAATCCCAACAGGAAAAACTCCTCTTCCGGATGCAAAAGCCACTGCAGATGGTTTCCTACAGGCTTATATAGCCTGTTGGCAGACTTTGGACCCACAGTCAACAGCAGTATCGCCTTCCTCCCGCGGAGCGCCTACAAAGTTACCCTCAGGTAGCACATTAAAGGCGTTTGCAGGTGTTTAAGGTGGAGGTGCCAAGATCCTCGAGAAATAGCCTGGATTTTTAGCTTTGCAGATCTTCTATCAACCAGGTGGGGAAAACAGACCTTTACACAGACTTGAGCAAGGGTAAAGGACAGGATTTTGCTACCTTCTACTGCCAGGATGCAAAGTCTGGTCCCTGCTTTATCCCTGGAACAGCCGATAACGGGGCTATTAGCTCTTAAATAATTGCAAGCACCTTTAGATATTCAGAGTTTTATTAGTCATGTTAGGGGAAACTCGGAGCCCTGAGCTCAGCATCTGCTCATAGAACAAGTGGGAAACTATTTGCAGCGCTCAGGTTGAAAAACATTTGTGCTTAAGCTTTTATTCTAAGCGCCAGGCCAAATCCAGCCACCGGAGTGAATTGGATTTTGGTGGGAAAACGCATGGACTCCGGGTGATCTACGTGAAGCAGAAGTTAAATTGTGGTGGTTTACCCTCATTTTATTTTTTTTTATTAAAGAAAACAATCCAGGCTCCCCTTTGAGGTCCTTGGAGGAGTGTGTGACTACCTTTCCAGGCCGTGAGCAGGAGAGGGGACGGAGGGAGGCTGGACCCGCTCGCAGCCGCCCGGCAGCATCCCTCTCCCCAGCCGCAGGGTCTGCAGCTGGACCACACCGCCCAGGCTGGTTTTACAGCTGTTTGAGAGCCCTGTTACGATTCCCTAAACCATACATCCGGCTGCAACAGACACAGCACCTCAGCTCTATAGAGGGGCCCTATAACACGCTGTATAATACTAATAAACATGATTGTTATAAAAAGATAAGGTTACAGAACATTACACTTTGCCAAACTCCAGCTGACTGTAACTTTAAGTTTTGGCCGAGCAAAGAGCCAGAGAGATTTTAAAATTCAGCAGTAGTAGCTATTCAGAGGGTTGTTCTAGTACTCCTGCCAGGAAAAACTTCGAGTGAAAGGTCTAATTTATCACACGTTGGGGTTGCAAACCTGTGCTCCGGGTACCGAGGCAGTCGCCCATCAGGTTTCAAAAAAAAAAAATAGTCTGGAGGAATCCCTGGGTTCGGAAGTGGCGAGAATTCCAGTTCGCTGTTCTGAGCGAGCAGCGTCGCAGCACGAGGAACGTGCCCTGCCCGCACACACACAAAAAGGATGGATTTGTCCCTGTTGCTTTGGCATCCTCCCCCCACAAAACACAAAATAGAGAATAGCCCAGGTCTGAGGCAAAGATTGCATTGTAATAATGGCTTTTTCCATACCAAAATCTGGTATGGTGGCCTCCCGTATTGACACAAAGGGAAAACACTGCTGGGGAGAACACAACTCCAGAATCCCATGACGTTCCTATATATTGAAATATTTAAATTGGGACTTTTTTTTCATCTATTTATGTAGATTTCCTTTTCTCTCTCTGTAGTTATCTCCTTTTTTTACCGCAGGAGGACTGCTCCAAGTTTCTTTTGACAGTAGCTTTTCCTCTTGTCATGTTTCTTTTAGGCTGCCTGTGAATATGAAGCTTTTCTGAACCGCTTCAGACATGACATTTTGATAGGAGAGTCAATATACGCCTCACCCTTTAAATCTGAGGAGCCGTTGCAAAACACGTGGGTATCACTGAAAAAAAAGCTTTTCAGTTCTAATGGGATTGAGATTAAGTACATAAGACCTGTTCATTTCGAACATCATAAATACCCCATAGCGTGACAGAACCGCTCATCTCGGAGATGACGAAAAATACAAGAGATGTGGCCTGCGTGAGCAATGCGGTGCGCTTCCCGCGCAGGGGTCCCCACCACCCGGGGACTTTGTGCCGATCGATGAACAATAACAAACCCCCAACCGCTAAAATCAACCTGCAGAAGGGCTGACAGACCCCAGAGCCACTTTTTCATTTTTCCAGTGCCTTTTCCAATGACCGTATGAAAGACGCTACCTCCTCACAAGCCCTTCCCGACCGCAGGCAGGCACGGCTCCCCCTTCCCGCTGACCCACAGCGCCCCGTGTGCCACCCGCCCACGGCGGCGGTCACCTCTCCGCCTCCACCCGGGCCACGTTTCAGCAGCTGAAGTGACAATAACAGGCAACACTGCAAGAAGCCCGCAGCGTGGTTTGGGATGGAAGGTGCAACGTCAAAGGTATTACACTCCGGTGAAACACAGGTCCAGTTTCCCACCTCCGTTGGGCTGGAGACATCTGAGGTGACAATACCACACCAGCCCTTGGCTGGGACTCACCAAGGACACGGCTTTGCGCACACATGCGCACTTTCTTTTCCCCTCTCGCTCCTTCTCCAGCTGGAAAGGGAAGGTGTGTTTACAGAAGACAGGCTAAACACCGAAGGCTTAAGCAAAGCTGGTGGAATGCAGGCTGTCCTTTTAATCTTCTTGAGATCATAAGACAGAAAATAATGGCAAGTCACACCCATCAGTTTCCAGGAAAGTAAAATCTTCAGACGCAGCCACGAAGGAATTAAAAAGAGAAGAGAACTGCAGATTTCCCCCTGCCATTTCTCACTGAAGAATCAATTTAAAAAGAACAACAACCAGCAGCACAGCCCCAGGCAAACCTCTTCACCATAAAGATCACGCAAAAAACCCCCAAACTTCTGACCAACAATCTGTTTCTGGGTAGAAACAGAGAATCGCAAGGGCAAAAATGGGGAGAGAAGAAAAACAAAATTTAAATCAGCGCAACCATGAATGAGACTTTTTGAGTCGCAGAAGAGACACGTTCTCTCCGAACTTGGGAGGAACATTCCACTGGGCAAGCAAAGCCCCCTCCATGCCGCCCACTCCTCAGCCCAGACCTGCTGGGACCACTGTTAGTGCCAGCTGTCTCTGTAGCCCATTCAGCCCTGGCTCCGTCAGCTGAGATTGCCAACAGGGGTGCTAATTAGCAGCAGTTGCGGCAGGCAGCATTTTGCTGATGTGGGCAAGCATCCACTGGGAACGTGCTGGAGACCACCAACCCAATTCGCAGAGATATTTTTATTTTAATGTTTTTGCTATCCCGGATACCTTGAGCTGTTTAGTTAAAGGAATCCTCCTAGGAGTTGTGTGGGAATATATGCATACCTATAGAAAAACCCAGGCATTATGCACACCAAATGCATATCACAGGCTAATTATAATTTCTCTGCAGATGCCAATCAGAAGAACAAGTTAAAGCCATTGAGAGGGGGAGAAAAAAAATATGCATCTGTGGTTTACAAGGTAGGTGTACTTGACATGTCCTTTTATTAATTCTAATTATAGAGATTCCACAAATGGATGTCAAACATTTTCAGGGTGTTTTGCTAAAAAATTTCTGTGATGGAAAAAGGAAGAACTCCACCCCAGCAGATCATTTCTTCTTGTTTGTTTTACTATTTTCACTGTTTTCTTACTTTTAGGCCAACCAAGAAAGACAGAAAGCAAAAAGAAAAAAAAAAAAATCCCTTCTGGCCTGTGTTCAGTTGCTGTATGTCCCCCAGCTGAAGCAGAAAGCAAACATTCCCAGAATGTGTTAATTCAAACAAATGAACTGGCCGGCACCAGCCTCAGAGAAAGAGTTAAATGGGAGCAGGAGGAATAATTCCAGTGGCTGGACAGATGAGTCCTTACATCTTCTCTGCAGCACGACTTGCATCTCTGCTCTCTCCCATTGGATCTGAGGGCTTTACTCCTACTCAGATTCTGCCCCACAAGCCTTTTCCTGACCAAAAGTTAAAAGTTTGTGATCCCCCAGGGTCACAGTGCAGCCAACTGCCCTTATTCAGCAGATGAATCACAGAATGGTTCAGGTGGGAAGGGACCTTGAAGATCTAGTTCCAACCCCCCTGCAGTGAGCAGGGACACCTCCCACCAGCCCAGGTTGCTCCAAGCCCCGTCCAACCTGGCCTTGAACCCCTCCAGGGATGGGGCATTGACAACTTCCTTGGGCAACCTGTTCCAGTGCCTCACCACCCTCACAGCCAAGAATTTCTTCCAAATACCCAATCTAAATCTCCCCTCTTCCAGTTTGAAACCTTTAGCCCTTGTCCTATCGTTACACTCCCCGATAAAGGGTTCCTCCCCGTCTTTCCTGTAAGCCCCCTTTAGGCACTGGAAGGCCGCTATAAGGTCTCCCCTTATGAAACATAAGCTTAAATATTCGCCCAGGTTCCACTGGGTTCCATCAGACCAAGTTAATAGGGATGAAAAGCATCTGACTGTCCCATTTCTCCCTTTCCGAAAAGGAAGGCTTGCTTAATCTCCGCTTGTAAAGAACCGGATAGAGGCAATGTCTTTCCACATGACTCCCTGGATTTGTACTAACGGGCCCAGAATTGGAAAAAAATCTCTTTTGTGTTAAGTCCTGAGCTCTATCACAATGGGACATGATAATGGCACCTATTTGTGTTCGCATCTAGGTCACTCCTGTAAAGGCTGAACCTCCATTTTTCGGCAGGATTTCTCAGCTCTTGCAGCTGCTGCGATGCACCATGGTGTATCACCAGCAGAGTCCCAGTTCGCCCACAGCACGCTCTTCTTTCCAACCCCCGCCATACAACCGGCGGCTTTCCTCCTCGGCTCAGCCCCTCAGGCCAGGGTCGGCTCCCACCCAACAAACTCCCACAGTCCATTTTACCGGTACGACAAACCTGGGCGACTTAAGGACAAGGATGAAGGCCGATGGCAACCTGCTTATTTAGAAGTCCAGAGTTTGATTCGCAGCAGGTATAAACGGAGATTAGTTCCGCAGAACTGTGCGCAGCCTGCTAAGAACAGGGCCACGTGTTAAATACAAAAAAAGGGCATATTTTAATTACAGAATCAAATGGATTGGAGATTGCTTATTAATTGCCCTCACACAGCTGTCACCTACTGCCAGAGGTTTAACTAGACCACACGAACAAACCGCTCACTAAACCCTTTGCCCTCTCTCTCTCGCCTCCATCATCCACTCGCCGCAGACACACGCTTCCCTACAGAGGGAATTCTGCAGCCTTGTACAAATCCGGATACACTAGAACCCAAGCCCATCCTTTTCCTTCAAAAAAGCATCTATAAATGGAATCATCGGCTCCATCCATGGCCCTGATCACACGCTTGATTAAATGGATCAACCCTCACCGAGCGCAACGCAGCCACATGCGCTCACAGGGGCGGAGAATTGGGGCAGAGGCCCAGATCCTCAGAGGGACCGAGCTGCCTCATCTCTATTGAAATAACTTGGGGTTAGACACCTAAATACTTTTGAAAAAGCCAGCTCCAATTTCTTTTTATTTTTTTTAAATTAACTAACAAGTCCAGACAAAATTAGTATTAAAAAAAGAGATCTTAATGAGCTATTCTGAAGCAGTACACTTGAGAGTTATTGCTCTTGACTGGCTAATAAATTATATTTTTATTTGCCAATAAAACAATAAGAATAATTTTGGCTATTCTACTGTCAAAAAAAATTATTTCTTCCCTTGTAAGTGTTGGCAAATGATAAAAACCACTACAGAATACCAGATGACTCATGCATCAACAAAGAAATAGTGGAAAGATACCTTAAGCAAACAAAAGGAGCAATAACAAGTTGTAATCTGCATCTCTGAAATTCCTTATATTACAGGTCTCCATCAGGGAATAACCTGTTAGAGACGGTCTCAAAATCTGAGTATTTGCTGGACTACGTGGTAGGTGGGATTTACTGTACGAAGCCAGGAGAGAAACAGCTGTAGGAGCGTAAGAGTTTTGGCTTCGTCGTAGGTAGTTAAGAGAAATGTTTTAGCAAACTATACAAAACTTTGGAATAATAAACGATGCCTTCTGGTAAGGTCACCTAGACCAATCTGTCACCCATCTGCTTTTGCAAGCAACAGCAGTTACACCCCGCGCAACGAGAAAATGCAATAAAACTGTAAAAAAACTAGTCATTGATGCAAGATGGTCCAGGCAACCTTTTCCACGTGGCACCAAAGTGCCACTTCACGCGCGGTCGGCAGCACTGCCGATGGGCGAGCCCCCCGGGGGAGGCTCTTAAAATTCCTGCTTCCCCCCACAGTGTGAATTAAAGGCAATAACCCTGAGCTCCCCAAGACTAACACTCCCCTTCTGCAACAAGCAAAGGCAGAGTTATCCTTTAGCATCCAAGGCTGTTTTCTACAAAAAGAGAATTTTTCCAGACCAGGCATAGATGCAGATACTAACCTTCGGAAAGAACGAGAGCAAAGGAACAAAAGAACGTAAATATTACATCTGACCATCACAGGGAAGAGTTGGTGTCACAAAGCATATAGTTTTTTGTCACAATATTACATTGCTATTCAAGATGACATCCCTGACTTCTCAGTTAATAATAATCACCATCAGCTGGCTCCAGTGAAAATATTTATACTGAGGCAGTGACTTTCCCCTCAACTTGGTAAATTGAGTTGAGGGGGAAACTCAAACATTTTACCAAGAATTAGGATTCAGAAATCATTTGCTACAGGTACCAGTAAACTCATCTTTGCCCCACTTGATCCTATGAGCCATCTAGGGAAATTTTAGCTTCTCTTATGTAAAGTCACTTCCCCCAGACCCCCCACTTGTACAGTACTGCCTGCTCAGTCCAGACAGCAGGGATCTTCACACAGGAGCTTAAGCAGCTCCTGAGATAAAGCCACCTCAAAAGCAATCTGAACACGCACACACACCCCCGAACAGGTTACTCTGAAATCACTAAGTGATTATTTTCATTCAGACTGAGATAAGTTTGTAGAAGGGCTCCCAGCAAGCTGGAAGGAACAGCCAGAATTGCATCTCAAAGCGCATTACATCCATGGACACAACCCAACACACACCAAAACTGAAAAACCTTCTCCACATCCGCACCTCCAAGCTGCCCAGAGAGCAAACGGTCTCTATCGGAGAGATGGAATTGTGACGGGGAGACAGAACAGCACACAGAGCCTCTTACCTTCTACCCATAGCACAAACTGTGACACTCCAGGGAAAAATTTGCTCCTTTACCACCCCAACTCAAACCTGGGGGAGCACCATTGCTCACAGCCTGACTCTTAGCACTGCACCCTTTGCCCACCTTGGCCCATTTAATTTCCTGCAAACTCTGTTTGGTTTCAAACACCTGGCAGGAGGACCCAGCCCAGAGTAACACAGCTGCCGGCAATCACAGGATCTTCCATTCACCACCAGCTGGGATGGGGTTGGGTTATTGACACTAGAGCACTGTTAGAATTAGGAAGACTTTCTCTTTTTTAATTTCCCCCCTCCCGCCCCTGCAAGCAATGACAATTTCTTGGATCTTCAGTCGTGACCCAAAAGTAGCACGTTGTACCTAGGAAGGATAAAATAATTAAATAAAATACGTTTGGAGAATTCCTGCTGGCATCACTTGCAAAATGAGCAATCCCAGGCCGAGAAATTTGATTTAGCAACTCCATTCTGGACAGGAGTGTTGGGGGTATCAGTATTTCAGCACCTTCCAATGGTGATAACCGACTAAGCTGCTGAAAATAAGCTAATTATGTTCATCGTAATGAAGTTTGGTATTGAGAAACTGCTTTTCCTCTGAGTACATGAGCTAATCAACACAACATACAACTGCAAGTCCCTCTGACTCTCTATAGATTTTGTAGACGTGGATTTCCCATCACTTGGGGGTTGTGTTAGGGCTGAGGTTTCCCTCACAAATCTGCTTTCTTTTTCCTTCAGGGATTTTAAAGAGGGAGGAGGGAGTATCTTTTTCTCCCTCTCATAGTGTGTTTTCTTGATGAATTTAGAGTCATACATAGATTTAAGACCATAAGATTAAACTTTTCTCTATTGCGTTACATAAATGTGTTTCTGATAATTACAACCATAAGCCTGATTGTTTGGGCTTTTGTGATCATGTTATCCGGTGAAAAACTATATGCTCACAAAGGTGTACTAAAATCCGTATTTAAGTAACCACAAAATAAGTTACCTTGAAAAAAGTTCATGAGCTTGGTTCTCCGTTCCTCCTTCCCTTGCACAGCCATTTATACCAGTAGAAAGTGAGCTCAGAGTGGTTACAAAATGGACTGCTCTCGTTTTTAGCAGCATTTCGAGACCCATCGTGAAATCAGGAGGATGAAAAGATGCAGTGCAAGAAAATAGAAAACGTCACGAGAGAGGTGATTTGATCATTTCCATAGATTATACTAATTAATCTCCTCTGTGGGCTCTGGCAGAGTTATTGTAGCACAGCAGTGGGAAATACCAGGTTCCCAATCCGTCTTTTGTACCCATCCTCAGGAACAGGAGCACACGAACAAGGCGTTATGAAGGAACACGGCACACGGCAGCAAATCCACGTGCAGACTGACACTCCGCACGAGTCGGCGCACGGAATTTTCTGACTCCACAATCGGTTAGGATGCCTAAGCTCTGCGCTGCCAAACACAACCAATGTCGAAAGCTCTGGAATTGCCCAGAGATCTGACTTTTTTGCTGCACAGTGACTCATCTATTGGTCTGACCTTCCTTCCTTCTTTCTTTCCTATTTTATGCCCGGTGCCTGTAGCAAAAGTGTACGTTTACAGCTCTCTTGGAAACACGTTTAGAGAAAATGGTAGTAAATGATACTGCAGCAGCTATAAATGGTTCCAGAACGACGGTAACACATGCCACAGAGTATTTTGGCTAAAAATATATATGGAACCAGATTGTCATTCCGTGGATTGGCATGGTTCAAAGGATGGCATTGAAATGGTGCCAGTCCATGCCAACTGAGGAACTGATACCAGTATTTTTGTTGGTAACTAGGTAAAATGGAGCCAAACGGGATATTTTATGTCCTGGCATTTTTAATTTTATCTTGAGGTTCTGGGGACAGGAAAAATAAAAAAAGCACTTCCCTCATGAGGTTTATGTTTGTTCAAGAAATGCTTAATATAAAGAGAGACTCATATCATACACACAGAAACTCCCCCAGCTCTTTTGAATCTAGAAAGTACACACACACGGTATCCATCGAGCCAGGCTGCAACACTTATGGGCTTGTTCTATCAACCTTCTCTAATTAGCTGAATTTAACAAATATGTTGTCGCCAGAGCAAGGATAAGGATAAAGAAATTCACCCTAACTTTTTGGCAGTGATTTCTAACCCTGCTGTTCCCATGCTGGTACACACTGTTTCAGAACAGCTTGTTACCCGACACCTAATGAAGGAAAATAGGCACATATAGGTGGTTATTCAAAGCCACAAACCTAAAACTAGAACAGAACAGGCTGGGATTATGAAATTGCATCCAGTTTAGAGGAAAAACCAAGGGTGTCAGAGACTTTTTCAAGCCCTCTTGGGAGCCTGTTGTCTGGCCCGAAATATGGGAGGTATTCTCAGTTGGTTCCTTGGAGCCATGAAAGCTCTCATTTCCTTCCATGAACTTCAGGTTTCATTCTTGCACCTACAAGACAGCATCAAATCTGTGGCCAGACGGAGCAAAACATGCACCCAGCCTTGAGATTGGAGAGGTGAGGGTGGGGAACGCTCCCATGCATCAGCTGGGATTAGAATCCAGATTTCACCATAATTTCAAAATAAATCTTGAATTGTAATTGGCTGAAACAAATTTATCCTGTCATCAGTAAACCCCAAACCACAGCGGATGCTCTGGCCGTACTGTCTTCAAACCCAGTATACTTTCTTGATCACCAGGGCTAGGATTTAAAATATACCATTCAAAGTGGCCCTTTTCCTTCTTTTTCATTTTATTCCTATATTTAGTCCTATATTCCTGCACATTTCTAGTAGGATTGACAACTGCATTGGCATCAGTGCCTTGGGATGGAGTCACTTGCCTCAAAGGTCCTTGACAATGTTTTGTGGCCGAAAGCCAGCAAAGAGTAGCCACTGCCTTTCTGTGGTACCAAACACCACCTGCATTTGGGCTTCCTTTTCCAACACATCTTTTAATCTCCGGTTTCTCGCTGCCCTCTACCAGCTGTCTGTGCCCACGGTATCACACGCTGCAGAAGAGCCGCAGAATGGATTTAATTTGGCACAGAACAGCAGCTGTCCTGGGCCAGAGCCTCAGCGTGGGCTCCTTTTCCGAAGACCAACGTAGGTGGGAGAATTTCATGGCAGATGAGGATTTCGCTGATCAAGAAAGCAAGGATCTTTCACGGGGAGGCTAGTTCATTCAAAAGCTACATGACTTGGCAGCCCGAGGAGCCTTTTTCTTGCATGCTTGTCAATTCTGCTGGCAGCACGCGGGTAGTCCGAGCTTGTGCTTCATGGATTTCAGAGCCCCTGGATGGCTTTGTACTGCGTGCCAAATGGGGAACAACAGCCTAAGAAAACAAAGCCTGTGCTATCATGCAACCTGGGAGGGATTTAGTCTTCATGTAAATGTTTCCAACCAGCAATTGTGTGAAGGTCACAATTTACATTACAGTGATTGCCCACCGCAGGAGGCACCAGTGTGGTTAACCTCCTTCGCCGTGTGCATCATACCAGCAGACGCGGGATGGATTAGTGTAACATTGTCACTCTGCTCTTTGGGGATCCTGGTTTACATTTCAGTTCTGGCTGGCAAACAATATTCTTGATTCTTCCATGTGAGAACACAGAAGACCATTTCAAACCAGGCAAGGAACAAAGCCCTTGCATTTCAAAGTGTGGGGGAGACTATATCTAGTGGATCCTCTCTGTCCTTAGCAGCTCAGGGAATGCTCTTTGCTGTAGATCCCTTGTTGAACCCCCCTCAAGTACTCCTAGCGCACAGTGTGAGAGCTCACCGTTGAGACTGACCTTTCCTGTCCGCATTGAGAAACGTGTCCCTCTCCTTTCCCATCACGTTCCTCAGCCCGCAGAGCAGCAGGTTGCAGAGGCAAAGTGCAGAGTGTCATCTTGTGGTTTCTGACCTTCGAAGACCTTTTTGGAAAAACACTGTTTTTTTCAGCAGGTGAGTTTTGAGAAGCAGTTCCCCAGCAGAACAACCATCAGCTTGCAGCAGCCACGTTCTTCCTTGCTGATCTTTGCCTTTGTTTCTGTAAATAACCTTTACGCGCAGGAGCTGGCTGTATTGCAGAGATGTCCTTAGTTTTGAAATCTTTGGCTCTTTGAGGTGTTTTATTTTGTAGGAGCAGGTCTCTGGAAAGCACTTAGACAACTCCAGAGAAAAATTGCATTAGGTCAGAAGGCTTATGTGGCGGATCTTCTTTCTTCCCAGCCACACCATCCCTTTTCCTTCCCTTCTGTAAGGACCATTTCAACACGCGCTATATTAGGCTCACCACCTTTGCAGCCCTGGTAAACATGTCTTGCCACCAGTGGTGTGGTCCGAGTTGACTTTTGAAGGAGATGGTGAAATGCGTTGTGTCTGGCTCAGCCTGAAGAGCTTCCCGGCAGTGACCTTTGCAGGGAGCAGCGAGGATACCTCCCGCCGGGAGCACACATCACCCAAACACCGCAGGGAAGGGGCCGTTACTCACAGTCGTTGGGAGCGGGGGTTGTGCAGGGTGGCACTCGCGTTGGAAGCTCTTTGACACAGGGACAACTTTTTTTTTTTTTTGTTTGCTGTGTTTGGTAAGAGCCTGGCGTCATGTCTGCTCGCGGACAGGACTGCCAGACCGTAAACAAATACCTATAAACGGTAGTGGTCAGTTGAAGAATCAAGTTGCCACTCAGTCCAGAAAATGAAATATTTGTGCAGTTGTTAATTACCCTCATTCTGTCCCTCACGCTACACTGGAGATTACGCAATTTGCCATTTTTCTCCAAAAGCACAACTGGATTTTGTTGCTGCCGTGTTATCATTACTCCACCAGCTGGGACTGGCTCTGCATTAACTGGCAATTCCACCAAAGCCCTGGGGAGACCTTCGTACACCCCTGAAGCAAAATGTACCTAACCAGGCGAGGCGGCCGAAATGAGGGTTAGTGACACGTGTGGGTGTGCGAGGCAGATTGAGATTGACAGGGAAGCAGTGAGTGGCAAGGGCTGGAAGAGAGATCCAGTGTAACTCCGCAATTGCCGGGGCTGACGTTTAAATTGCAGGCAGCCATGGGCTCATTCCAGGAGCCGCTTGCGGTTGGATGCAGTTTTTGATCATTTAGAGAAGAAGCAGGGGAAAAAAAAGGGGGGGAAAAAGAAAAATCAAATTGTTCTCGGAAATCATGTTTAATGTAGAAATCTGGTTAATATTAAATTGTAATCTGCAGTTTTCAAGTATACTATTCCTCGAGGAAAATGTTTCCTGTTTGAGGGCCGCGAGTATTAAGGGTTCCCTTATTACATCACTTCCTATGTCAGACCCAACAAGCCTTCAACATGCATTAGCGTATTGATAATGGTAATTTCAAAATGATTGTTTGAAAAAAAAAAAAATATCTGGGCAATACTCCAATCATATGGATCAATTTAGCTTTGGAATAATGGGGCCAAGCTGGTATTTTTGACACGGTATCCAAATAGTACTTTCGCAGGAGCAGAAATACTGGAGGTGTTCTCCGCTGCAATTCCGTTTCAGGAGCGTGTAGCGTTTGGCCATCAATTACAGCACCAGGTCGATTTATTCACTGCTAAACTGAGCTTGCAGGCAGAATTCCCCTTAATCCCACACAAATTGCAAATTGATAACTGTGCATGGAATGGAATGAACATTATGCACCCAAGTGTAATAATTTATAATAATAATAATAACAACCCACAAAATACCTGGACACTTTTACGAAAACACAGCAAAAACATATATTACCAAAGAAAAGCAACCACTAATAACCAATTCTGCCAGCAAATAGTACACACACAACCCAGCAAGCCTCACAAATTATGAGGAAGGAATTTTTGCAGGAAGACACCACTTATGCTTTCTATAAAATACTGATGGAAAGAGCTTTCCAGAACTGTTGACAGGAACAGAAGAAGGCCAGAACTCTACTGTTAACTCTATCAGGCTTAAAGACTATCAGCGGTTTAACATTTTGGTTATCATAACGTGATCCGTGAGTCTTGGGCAGAAATGTTCCCGGGTCGCTCATGGTGTCACGGTTATTTAAAGACTAACTGGTTCAGAAACATTGGTTGGAGGTGTTCACGGGAAACATCAGCTAAACACATTTCTCATGGTGAAAAAATAGAAATGATTGAAAATACCAATTTGGCATTTCTTTACAAGTCCAAAATTGTTTTTCATTTGGGGAAAAAAAAAATAAATATCAAACCACAGAACAAGAAAGTAAAACTCAAAATGTTTCCAAGCAATCTAAATGAAATGTTCTAGTTAACTGCAGTATATGCTGACTTGAAAAAGTTCTTATATTATCTGATGACAATGGATTCCTGGGTGGTGTATACCTGGCTGCTCTTGGAATGACAATGATTTGCTCCCAGCATCCTCTTTCAGCAGAAGCCACTGCTCGATTCGATGAGGAAGTTCTCTCCTAAACCGTAGCCCCTGTTGCAAATGCGCTTCTGCGTAAACCGAATCAGATGACTTTTTAATAAGTTTTTTCTCCCTAGAAAAGGTTCACGTCAGCTGTTCTGATCATATTAGATGATTATTCGTTTTGATAGGTAATTTAATTCTCTATGAAACCCTCTAGATCTTGAAGTATCTTTTAATAGGACTATTGTCTCTTTGGGTGGACATTCGTATTACTAGATGAAAAATAATTTCCTTTCAAAATTTAAATATAGCTTATTTGCATCACCCGCTCCTAAATTCTGATTTATTTTTTTTTTTTAAACATTAACGTGCTTTTGGAGCTGCCACTGCAAGCAGAATAACCATCCTGGTTTCCACAGGGCAGCGACGGGGGCGAGGTGCCTTCAGCAGGGTTTCGGCGGGCACGAGCACAACCCCCGCCTTCCCTAAAGAACACCACCCAGTGTCAGGCGTGCTGAGACACACGGTCATCGCTGCTAAATCCAAACAGTACTAATGAACCGGTGTTTATTTAACAGGTAAAGATAATCTCAGTGAAATAAGCGATAAAATCAACTAGAATACCTGTAGTTCCAGCAAAATGCAACATACTTCCCAAATTTGTAGTCAAATCCTTTTTCTTAGCAAAGAACGCAGCATGTGTGTTTCTTACATATGCAAAAGGGTCTAAACCATGGGTTACATATTAGAAAACTGATCCATTTTATACTGTTCAACATACGCGGCACCGCATTTTATTTTAATGTATCATCATAACGTGTAATTCAAACGCAATGAAAATTGATCAGTTGCCATACTATGAATATGCTGCACTTTACATACATTATCCTCCTTTATTTACCTGTATATGTAAAGAAATGGTATAAAAAATTTACGCAGATTCTTTCCCCTCTACTAATATCGAAAAAATAATATCCTGATTTCTTTAGAGGAGATAAGGAAAGATGTAAAGCAGAAAAATTATCCTTTCTCTAAGCTTTGTCCCCTGATGCAGTTCTTTGGAAATGAATGGCTGGTTACCCAGCTGATGAAAAAAATGCTTTTGTATTGAAAACAAGCTGAGAGTGAAAATAGCTTTTCCTTTTACTTATACCGGCTAAATACAGAAAATTAGTTCGGAGCAATGGGTCAATTTTTCTGCTGAAATAACTTCATTGGCTTGAGAAGTTGGCTCTGCAGGACCTGTCCTTCTTCCCCTCAAACTAACATAAAGTCTGCAATAACTACACAGGCAAAACCGGCCTCGATTCCCCTGACGCTCCTATCAAGGCACACGGCAAGATTTATCCTGCTGGAGTCAAGGGAACTGGACCAGAGCGGGAACCCCTCACGGTGGGATCAGGGTCAGCCCTCCGCATTTCACACAAATACTCCAGATTTAGATGAGCCTGAAGTTAATTCGGGCCCAGTGACTAAACCGGTGCGAATTGCGGTACTCCCATGGAGTTCTGCACTAGAGATTTGGCTCTTGGCCCAGGTGCGGATATTTATACCGGGCTAACAGAAAGCAGACTCCATCCTTCCCGCCACCCTTCTGTTTGTCCGTCTCCCCCCTGCTAAGGCCGGACAGCCCTGCGGAGTAAATCCCGCTGCCGGCCCGGCCTCCGGAGCTGCAGCTTGTAAAGAGGCTTTTGCAGACTGGCGGAGTCGTGCCCTAGAACAACAAAACCCGTTGGCAGTGGGAGCAGAGAGAAGGCGGCTCATTTTTCAAGGGCTTTCCAGCCTGCTTTCTGCTTCGGCTCCGTCCAGGAGCCAGCCTTACAGACTCACCAATATTTTCATAATTAGCTGACCAGAATTTTCATAATTTGTAAACACAGTAAAATAGCTTTGAGACACAGGGTGTGCAGTCAGAGGGAGTGTGTGTGTGTGATGGGGGAACGGTGCCGGGGTGAGGGGCAGGAGGGGGACGTTTCCTCAGGCAATTTACATTCGACTCAGGAAATCTGGGAGGGTGCCCGCTGCAGTTAAGTGATCAGGCTCACGACTCAAAGCGATTTTTCTTGAAGTGTCACTGCAACACACAACCACCATGTGTTCTTTCTTGGCTCGCCTTTCTCCGCCGATGCTCCAAACTTGGACAGGCTGCTCCAGCCTGCCCCGTTTTCATCCATTCGCTCCGGCGGGGCAGAGGACAGAACTGCGTTTTGATGCCTGTGCGACCGCTCCCCCAGCCCTCCTCCTCCTCCTCTTCCTCCTCCTTCTCCTCCTCCTCTCACTTCCACACAGAGGGGCCCTCCCGATTTTTGGGATTTGGACAGAACTGCTAGGAATTGATGGACAACCAGGTCTAGGATGTGTGTCTCTGTACAGGAGACAGAGGCTATGCGAGGAAAAGGAATAACATTTTTCAGAAGCAATTCAAATGGCATTTGCCAGACTCAGCCACCTCCTCTGACCTGCCGGCTCTGAAATAAAACCAATAGGCCTGACCCCGTCCCATTCTGCCCTTGGGCTCATCCCTCGCACTGGTGCTCAATGGGCGCAAAATGCTCCAGCTCTGGGTCCATACTTCCATTTCTGGGTCCAGAACTGGTCCCACGCTGGGACCCCTGGGCTTGCAAAAAGCGTAACAGGATCCCCCGGGGCTGGGAGCGATGGGAGCACGGGCAGAGCATCGTGTCTGAAGGCTGTAAGTAACTGTCGGTCCCAGCGTGCCAAAAGAGGACACTGATTTGGTGCTGTTTCGCGGGGATGATTTAATCCTTACCACCATCTGGATTCTAGCTGGAGGCCACCCACCCAAGCACTGACCAGCTCATATGTTTCTCAGCTTGGATGATTTGATGTGATCACGACCTGAGGCTGTATAGCTGTCATAGGGGAAGAAATAAAAAACAGCTTCGTTTACAGAACTGAGTTCAGTTTCAACTCCCAGTGAAAAAAAATAAAACAAAACCCCAAAGGAATTTAAAAAATCGTGATTCTGAGAATTGCAAAATCTCCTGTGAATGACAGCAGTTTCTGCAGGGCACGCGGTAGTGATTTACATCTTGAAAAAGGCTGAAATCAGAGCCACGGCTAATCCTGACCACTACCGTCACAGCACTGCCACGCCAGCGCGCCACCGACGTGCCAGGTCCCCACACATCTATCACCTTCCTTTTCTCCATCTTGGGTTTCTCCTCTTGGCGGCCCTCAGCATGGCTGCAGCACGGTGCTATGGCAAAGATGGATGCTGGACACGCTTGGCAGCCGCAAATGATTGAACTGGCCACGGACACAGCTCAGCTCAGGCCATGGGGTGGGGGTGAGGTGCTGGAGGCAGCGGTAAGTAGAAAATGACACTTACTGACCTTACTGCGAGGAGAAACGTCTCTGACGAAGCCAAGAACCAGCCAGCACATGCTTGTGGATGGAAGGATCATGCAACACTGACTCTTCTGCTATGGCTTTTCTGGTTTTTTTTTAAAGGATATTGTTTTCCTAGGCATGATAAAGCAGGACAGCCTCAAGTCAGTGATACGGTAGGCTTGTTGCGGTACATCTTAACTCCTCTGTTGCCAAACACTAATGTTCCCCTGCTGCTGTGTTTCCCCTGTGAATCCAGGAGTTCACCTGTACTCCTCTTAGTCCAGCCTTGCAGGAAAACTCCTTATTTCCTTTTTTGGGTCTCAACTAGACCTCACGAATGCACCTATCCCTGACTTGCCGAAGTTCTCTCCTTTTGCAGTGCTAAGATCCGTACAGCTCAGATAATGCACGTTCATCTTCACCTACGGCGCTTTTGCTCACCCTCAGGTTGGTGCGCTACCTTGGACTCCGGATCCGTGCAGGCGTCATATCCCCACCCAAGCTGCCGCTACCACCAACCCTCTGAGCTGCGCCCCCTCCGCCTGCTGCTGGCTTTCACGTAAGCAGACCTGCCAAAATGAGATGCCTTGACTAAGCACGTCAGCATAGGGCTGTTTGGAGGACCATGCGTAAAGATAAAGGAGAGTGCAGTCTCCAAACCCACCTCGCTTTTGGATCACCTTGACACGTTTCTTCCCAACAGCCTGCTGAGCTGCGGCGACTAGTCTCCTAATTGAGCTCTCTAAATTAGGTGTATAACATTCCATGGTGTAAGTAAGCCTCTGAGTAATCAGCCTGGGTGGTAATGGCTCTGACAATGTCAGAGTGAAAGGGCATGCCTACATGCTCCCCAAGCTGGCCGGATAGGAGCCAGCTCCAGCCTAGCTGCCTTCTAACTGCATTAACGTGGCACCTCGCCCAAACTAATAAGTCCCGTGGAGAGGCGCCATGTTAACATGGCCATAAAGCTTCCAGATTGGAACAGCTTCACGGGCAGGTCTGCCGAGGAGCCTGGGTCTGTCAGCACGGAGAGAGGTAGACCTCGGGTTTGTTGCTGTTCCTCATTTTTGAATCCAGCTTCAGCTGGGGCAGAAGACCTCCCAGCTTAGCTCTGGCCCTTAGCGTTGGGCAAAGGTGCTGCCTTGTAGCGTTCTCCAGCACACACTGTTAGATGTCGGGTGGTTTTACTTCCTTCCTCCCGTACAACGTCCTGCATGTTCCTCTGTGCACAGGCACACATGGACACACACAAGTTTTGGTCTGATTTTTTTCAGTTTTGAAAGCAACCTGGAATAATTTGGCCAAATTATAGAAAGGAACGCCATGTCCTGTTTTCTTGTGATTTTTTTTTTTTTGCCTTTCATTAAATGAAAGATAAATGGCAGATAATGACTCACTCATCTTGATCCACCTTATAAGCCCCACAATCAAATCTTATTGCGAAGGCATCTAAGGTATGTAGTGCTGAAGAGAAGTGCTTGTCAGGAGGGATAGAGAACAAAGGGTACCTGGAGGTTAGTAAATGTTTTTCATGGGTTCTGTAAGCTGTGGTTTCCTCTATTGGGGGTGTTATATACTTTCAGCTTTCTAGCTCCTCTGTCAGACACCCAGCCAAACAAGGGAGTGATTAGCAGAGCTCCCTTGTTGAGGCTATTGTTGTAGGTATGGTTTTAATACACCCACGGTTCTTGGCGCTGACGTTCATTTTCTGACTCCAGGAAATCTTGAACTGTTTATTGATTCAAAGGCAAGAAATAGAACATTGAGATGGAGCTAATTGGCCGGAGACATAATCTGCAAGTCACCCAAATAAATATTTCCATTAATTGAGACCCAGTTTTGTGGGAAGAAAGAGTAGCCTGGTTTAATAGCGATAATTTCTCGCAAATCTACATTTTATTAGTTTGTTTTTCCGTGGACAGACCCTTAAGTGCAGGCGTAGCTGGAGATACACTGATGTCACAATACAAGATCCAGGTGCCCGCAGTGTGCTGCTCTGGCACCGATGAAGGAAGGCTGGCCAGCTCTGCAGAAGGGTGGCGAGTTTGCCCGTGACATTTCAGTGTTTGCACAGGAAAGTGGCCTGCAGAGACCTCTGGCCCTGGCAACCAGGATGCTTTTTTCTGCCTATGAATGCTCTTTGGTGATAGATGGGATGGGATACCTCGGGCACCTCCGCTGGGCATTCACTGTCCCGATGAGAGATTCACGCAAGCCTGCATCGATCCCTACGGAACATTCTCTCCTATGCTGGACTCTCTTTGGCCTCTTGCATTTTTTGCTCTTCCGTGCTTAGAAATGTCCACGGGCGGCTGTTTTGCTTTCATCAAATTGTTACAAGAGGCAGACCCGGGGAAAAAAGGAGCCCATGCTTTAAAGGGCTTGTTGTATGACATGGGAACACGCGCTGCAGAAAGCGGTGTCAGTGGGAACGAACAGTCCCTCTCTCCGCTGTCTACGTCCTCCAGTCACTGGCACCTGATGGAAGGAGAGGCTTTGGCCCTCTGTTCCTCTTTCCCCTCAGCGTTCACTTGTCAGGCCATCAGGAGGACGGCAGTGATCCAAAGTACTCGGAAGAGAAATAGGAATAAAGACAGACCAGAGAGCAATATTTATAATGTTTCATTCTTTGGAACAGCAAGGGCTGGGTTATACGCATGAAAGCTCTCGCACTGGAGAGAAACACTGTGCTGGCTAAAGTATCGCTGCAACCCTTTTTCTAATTAAAAAGGACTCCTCTCTTCCCTGCCTCTCATTTTACAGCAAATTAGATATGAAATCAGATCTGCTTTCTCTGCTTCTCTGAACTCTAATGACAGCTTACCATTGAGAAACATTTTGTTTGGGCCTCGGAGAGAGGGCAGAAGCCAAGAACAGTCTTCGCAGTTTGAAATACACGGAGAAACGTTCAAGAAACTCCCTCGCTGCTGCAGCAACAAGCGCAGTGCATGCCACAGCCTGAGAGCAGAGCCTCAGGCCAAGGAGGAAGGCAAAAGAGCTGGGGATTGAGAGGGGAACCGTGACTGCTGCAGACTACGGTGTGCAGGGTACAGTCACAGGTACATTCAGGCAACCAGAATTTACCTGTTTTTAGTCTGGACAATAACAGATGTACATCTTGCTGCTTGTCATGGAATATCAAGCAGGTAGATAAAGCCCTTCATACTTAATACCCTACTGGAAAGCAAAGAAAATGAAAATCTTCACTATATGTGCAAAGAGGCAGGTCTTCTGAGGGTACAAACCCGCAGGCCTGCTCTAATGTCACAGGAGCAACCTCAGATCCTCATCTTCTCTAGAGAAATGGTGTGACTGACCCCAGAGTAAATGGAGCCTGGTAATTCTACAGAGAAACTTTGTCAGAATTAAAAAATGAGCCCACCTCCAGGTATGTTATGAACAGGATAAAAAACCATTACTGCATCTTTTCAGGAGCCTTGGTAAAGTGCCAGTGCTGGAAAAAAAATCTTGGATTCAATCAGTTCATGGAATAGAAGGATGAAAAGGCCCTCTCCTCCCTGCCTACGCTGCTGCTGGATGTGATGCAGGACACAGTCGTCTGCGTCATGTCACAGGGTGAGGAGACCATGGCTGTGGGCTCCCCTCGACATCACATCAAGTGACACTTTCTATTAGGTTCAGTCCCTTACGGATCTGCTCCACCAACCGCGCTCCCAAGTTCACTCGCTCAATGCTACTGGAGAAATCCCTTAAGGTACATAAACCTATCTTCACCATAAAGAATAAAAACAGCCCTGGAATGCAATGGCCTGTCTAATCCTGTTATTTCATTTTTTCCCGAGTGCGGAAGTCCTCTATTGTTTATCAATGTTTGATAAGCTCGTACTGTAATTTGCCAATCACAAAGGACTGGCAGAAAGGGAAAGGATTTGACTGATTCTGAAAAACCAAGGAGTGCCTCCGGTAATCTCTCTGCCATTCTTCCGGCATCCCTGAAAGGCAAATACTGGTGGCTGGCGATGACTGATGGGCGGCGGGCGATGGCAAGACGCCCCTGAGCCAATCAGCAGCCCAAAGGCTGAGCTACACCTCCAAAAGTTAAGCAATCTCACTAAATTGTGTGTGATAAAATTCTAATCTCTTGGCTATAAAAACCTGGTCAAGGGAATGTTTTGGCGCAGTTGTTGAGTAAGAAGATACACGAGATTGGAAGCGACGGGGAAGTTTCTCGTGTAGCTTCTAATCAATTTTCCCCTCAAGGTTTATTTAATTCCAAGTCCAGTCTGATGAAAGACATTTCGTTTGTATGTTGAAGTCCCCCAGTTGCATTGCTGAATATCAAACCAGAGAGCCTGAAACTAAGTGCAGGGATAAAAGCGTATGTGCGCGAGCACACACATGCGCACACACACATGAGCTGCTCTTGTTCTTTTCCGTGGAGAGCCCTGCGGAGCCACTCCAAACGTTCCGGTAGATGCACCAGCACACTGGCAATTTCAACTGCCCCCGGCATCATTCTCCCTTTGGATGTCTACGCACCCGCTCTGCTTGGTCCCCAACAACCAACTGCATCTGGAGCTACTGCCACAGGAGAAAAGCTACGGCGCTTCTCGGGAATGCACACCATGGCAAGGCCTTCAGCAGCGTGGGCAGGGAGCGGACTGAAAGGCGGGCTGGGGAAGTGGAGGGTAAGAGGGTTGAGCCCCTTTGAGCCCCTCCATTGCACTGCTATCCACCTGAGAAGCTGCTTCAGAACTCAGGTGAAGGATATGCTCCTGCTGTGCACCCTTTGAGTCCACCCCGTGACTGCTGCCAGGATGAGGGCCTTGATGTTACCGTTCCTTCTGCAAACCTGTTGCCTTGGAAAGGGACAAAAGTCATTCTCTTTTGTTCCTTCTTACCCCCGTGATCTGCTGAGCAACCAAGCTGCGTTCCAGCATGTCACATTGAAGTCTCATGAGGGTACTGCTGAATCACAGAAACATGCCAAAATCAAATAACAGCAATAACAGAAACAATAACAAACATCCATTTGTGTGCTCTAGGGTAAGAGGTCCCCAAATGCCTTAACAGAAATAACTAAAAATCAAAATTACAATAAACAAAGGCAATATGCTTATAAAAAAAAAATCCCACTTCGAGCACTCCTACCACTTAATCCCATCTGTCAATAACACAGCTGCACTGCAGGGACTGTTCAGCATCTTTCTTTATTTTTCTAGGCATCCTGGCTGCATGTCGCACATTAAATGACTCAGAGTTCCAACAGGCGATTTTGAAAGTCACTCTCTGTGGCTGCTACATGTTTGCTTTTCTCTTGACCTCACCACTCATATCTTGCTGTTGTTGCAAAACTAATTCATGGGCTGGATCCAAAAAAATGGAAACTGCGCTCCCTTCAGATTCTTGCATTTCTGAAAAAGTCCTTCCTGCTTCCTGTTTGCCCTCTCGGCAGTGTTTCCAAAACAAAATTTCCACTGCCTTTGAAAAACACAGAGCCACGCTGAGCAGGAATGCAAGCTCCAAGTCAGTGGCACATCCAGGACAACCCAAGAGAGTGATGTGCTGGTAGAAACATCTGGAGGCCGAAATTTAATTTTTATCCATAAAAAAAAGAGTGAGTCTTCAGGCTTCCAGTGTCTTTTGGATGCAGGTGATGGATGGAGCTCACTGGGCTGTGGCACCTATCGAACCAGTACACCAGGGTGACTGCCACGAACGCCTGCTATTTGGCTACACATGAGTTAGACAGATGCGAACCTTTCAACCCTTTGGTAGCGAGCGTGAGGACCAAAGTTAATGGCAGCGCAAGCTTTCCCCATAGTGTGCACAACAGCAGGTTTTACCCAGAAGCTTGAGGATCAGCTGGTTTCTGCAACCCATTTACAACTGGCCTTTGCTGGGATGGGCAGTACAGACCGATGGGCATTGCTGATAAACAAAAAGGATGATTCTGTGAGCCCCAAAAGGAGCCAGGCTGAACCTAACAGAGTAATCTTTAGAGGAACTGGACAGCAGACTACCTGGAAAGAAAATTATCCATGGCTCAGCTATCCCTTTTACCCTTTCCATAGTTCTGGAAAGCCCAGACAGCTGCTCCCAACAGATGGGTTGAAGGAAACCATAGTGGGGAAAGAGGCTATGACTGTCCCCATCTCTCTCGCTCTTTCGGCAGTAAGAAGCTCGAGTTTTTGGAGCTCTCCCCCAGTTCATTGTCCTGATTTTTTTTCCCCAATGATCCTTTTCCTTTTGAAGGCTGGGACAATCTGGGTTTGTTTCTGGGACAGAAAAATGTAAATCTCCTTGAGCTGCTGAGAAGCCTTCAGCTGGCTCTGGATTCCCCTCCTTGGTGCCTCTGTTTTCTTAACCATCTTTTATCATTCGTTAGATGAGAATCTGGTGAGTCTTTAACTCAATTGGCAGAAAGATGTCGAGATTATTAAACAGAATATCACTACCGCCATCTCTGCAGGTATGAAGCAAGTCAGTTGAAACTGGCTGGGGGTTTTGAGTGGATCAGTAGATGGAAATTGCAGACACCTGGGCTGTGCAAATTATGCATGAACTTGTTTTACAGCTTCCGTTGATGCCAGATGAAAGTTACTTGGACGCGCTAGAGATCTGCAGGTGATGGTTTATAATGGCAATAGAATTAGTGGGGCTAGAAGAAAATATGATTACACTTCAAACGTCCAGTTAGGTCTTTACTTTCTTAATATTGTGGCAGCTTATCTGGAACACCTTATTCTGTAAATTCAGGAAGAAGGTGGTGACTAATTTTAATGTTTTTCTGTTTTGTTTTCCTGTTATCCATTTTTCTTTGTTAAAACTCAAATATCTCTTTCATAACTAGGGATCTTCTGCAATTACAGTGTCAGTCATCATTATCCATATTACCTAGATTTCGTAATTTGTGCCTGGCACCTGGACTATATTTGAAAAATGTCATTTTATAGTTGCTCAAATACTCCCAGAAATGTATTCTGTGATAGATACCAGTCACACAGTGGCTGCAAACAAGTCTGGTCTGAAATATGTGTTTGTTTTTATGAAAAAAAAGTTGAAACAAAACCTTGCAACTTTTAAAACCTTTCTCCACGTTAACTCTGTAAAGAAGGGAACCCTTTTGCCTGCACTGGAGAGAGGATGAACTAAAAGCAAGGAGAGATTTAGTCACTTTACTCAAGTCACACGGAAAGTTTGTAACTGAATTTGGATCTACCATGTCCGGTGCTGCTGCCCTTCCTGCACCAGTAACCCCCTTCCTGGAAGAAGAGGGGTTCCAAAAGTTCACTTTTCTCTCCTTGCCATTTTAAAATCTTTTTTTCTACTTACAGCATCATCAGCTTTGCGAGGGCAGCCACTAACCTGGTGAGAATAAGGTCTGCATGGACCGTGCTGCTCAGAGCGAGCTGCCAGCCCAGCCAGGCTGTGGCAGAATGGTTGTGTTGTGTGAGGGGGAAGCACCCAGAAATTTCAGGATATTTATACCTTTGCAGCAGCTCTAGTGTGTACAGACATATTTCAGTGCAGTTTGTTTTACCTTTGCTTTAAAGGAACCGCACTTCCACCATGTTTTTATCATAGCCATGCACAAAACCAACGGACAATTCCTCCTCTGCCTTCACGCTTTGAGATGTGTCCTCAAACTGGTGTGGCAGAAGTGGGGAGTGAGGGGCAGGAGAGCAGAGTGGGCAGAAGCTGCTGCACACAGGAGGCACAACATCTCCAATAAACAAGATGTCAGAGTTACACGTGGATTTTCTGGGCCAAGGGAGTTTCGAGGGAGCCATTCCCTGAGGCTATTTATAGCACTGCTGAGCGTTTTTCTCCTCACAGAAGGCACGTGGCATTCCATTTTGCAATTCCTTGGCCATCTGTGATTTGAGATTAAGCATCATTACAATAATTCACTATCTTCTGTGCAATCAGTCGACTTTTTTTTTTTCCTCATTCTTTTACGTCTACCTCACTGCACCGAGTTCCCCGCAAAACCCTTATCACAGCTGGGTGATACGTTTTATCGGTGGGTTCAGACTTTTCACGGCTGTCACAGACTATGGCAATGTACTCAGGAGGGTCATTGCCCTGTTACATGTCTGCCTTTCATATGTTGGGCAACACCACGGAAAAATAGCTCAATAACACAGCAATAAGTGGCATCTAAACGCAAATAGTCAGAAAGGAGACGCGGAGTCAGCATATAGGGAGTCCTCTAAGAGTTATAGAACGGGTACAGGTATTAGAGATCAGTGATAAATCCATATCTTTTCTTTGAAGTTGAGCGTTAACAGTCGGCCTGATGCCAGCTGTGGTGGCAGGTCTCAGACATACTTCCCGCAAGCCCCAGCCTGTGACCTTCTGTGGCGTTAACCATTATTCCTGGTAGATGCCACTGCGTGTTGTTGCACAACCCCGTCAGGATCGCTCGCACCAATAAAGGAACAGGAATTGGCTGTTAAATAACTGTTAGCCCTGTCCTCTTTTAACCTGCTGTAAATTTCTCACCACGCAACACTGAATTCACACCCCTATGAAGACTAACACGAAACATGAAGATTAAGCTATTTCTCTTCTCTTTCTTGCCCGAAGATGACCAAAGAATTACAATACACTTTCCAATGTCACTCTTCTTTTATCTGTGTGAGGTAAGTTATTATCTACCCTGATGACTTTACAGGTTTTCCCTTTCATTTTTGAAAGTCAATTATGAATGACCCGAGAATTTCACTTTCAACAGAGGTGTTTTATGTAGCAACAAGAGGATCGTTTTAATTCATACCGAGGAGCTGAAGTCATGCTGACGTGTGGGGTTATCTGCCTGGTCCTGTCTTCTACAACTTGACTTATGCTGTCACCCACTGGGTTCCTGAACACAGCCTTTTTCTCATCATCAAATACTCTCATCTTGGAGCATCTCCCTCGGCCAAAGGGAAACACTTTGGTTGTTGCGGGCCCTGAAGACTCCACCTTGCTGCAAGCTCTGGTAGTGATGTGCCTGTGACCCAGAGCTTCCTTGTGCCCTGTCTGAATTCAGACGGGAGCCCGTTCTGGAGTACCCCATGCCCTTAGTCGTGTAGTCACTGCGTGTATTAACGTTGAGTCAAAGAGAAAAGCAGAGATTCAACCCATGTTTATTTTGAAATAATCTCTGGAAACATAACATGATAGCAACTCAAGTAACTCCTTTCCTTTTGGCAGTTGCAGCTCTTCTTGAAATAAACAGGTAAGTTACAAGCCTCGGGGGGATTTTAAAAACCACTTGTCCCTCAATCATTTTTCCACTTTCCAGCTACTACACAGTACAAAAAGACTTAAATGATATTTATGTTCCTGTAGACTTGGCAGCGTGGTTCTGCGTTCATAATGGGCTATGTTTTTGGGACTTGGGGAAGGGGGGGGAAATTTCCACTCATTTTGTATAATTATGATATAGAAAATATTTGTAGATCATGTTTTTGGACCGTAACTAATGTGCTGTTCAGTCCTGCCTCCTACGTGAGCCTGACACGTTTGCCCTGACGGGGTCTGCGGGGTGCGCAGAAGGGGATATTTACACCCTGGTGGCTTTTTCAGTGACATCATTGAGCAGACTCAAGAAGTTGCAGCTTCGGGGCTGTTCTTCATCACCCGCTTTGTTTGGAATTCCCTCCGCCACAAACAAAACAAACCACCAAGGAAAGAAACACCCCTAAAATCCCTCAGCTCCCCCACGTGCAGGTTTTTCTGGGCTTTTTTTTGTTTTGTCCTGGTTTCTGTTTTCTGGTGTGTGGGGCAGCCAACGGTGAAAATCACCAGGGAAAAAGAATGCACGGTACCTGGAGTGGCCATATTTAAGTAAATTTAACATCTTGCTGAGTGTGCAGCTGGGGTGTACGATTCTGGTGACTTTGCTGCTGCTGCATTTTCCTATGTCTTGGACATAGTGCAATAGGGAAAAATACAGTGTCCTGCGTTACAGGGCTCAGGATTACAGGATTCATTATTTGGCCTTTAGAAAGAGTTTCAAAGGGAAAGGCCAAGTCCTGGGAATTACTAAACAGTTCTCCTCCCCTCTCAGGACACACTTTTCATGGACTGCTCCAGGCTGAGCATCATTCTGGAAGTCCTGATGCCCCTAGGCCATTGCTAGCCCTTACTCACCATGGGGCAGGGTACGCAGATGCAGAGCTGACACAGACGGGCAGCTGAATCCAGGGCAGACCGAAGGCTCCCCTCCAAAATAAAGCACCTTTTTTTTTTTTCTTTTTTTTTTTAAATTTGTATACATCTCCCAAGGCCTGTCAGCCCTACGTAGGCTATGTGAAATTATAGAATTGCTTTTCTTCTGACTCCCAAACACGAAGAGAAAAGAAATGGAGAGCTTCAAGGCGAAGTAGACAGCTTTCTCCAGTCAATTAGCAATGCCCACAAATCCTGTCCATCTGATTAAATCCATAAAAATAATATCTTCCCACCCCACCAGCTCACCATGCCCCCAAAAGCCCTAAATTAAAATAAACAGTTCCAGGCTCGACTTTTTTTGTTCATTGTAATCATCCTAAATCGGTGGCTCCAGCCTCTCTCACCGGCTTCTGTAAAAATAGTTCTCCTTTACTGCTAAACCAAGGCGTCTTTATACAGCCTCCGAGTGCACAAATGCTGCTCTTATTTACATAGAGAAATTACAAACAGGCTCTTGATTCTTTGATCCTGTGTATTCAAACAGCCCCGGGCTTCTGCTGATTCTGGCTACAGGAATCAGGTGCGTGGTAGTGGGTTTTGCCCTTATTATGGTGCGAAAAGCTGCGATTTTAACAGTCACAGCACCAATTTGGGCATAAAACCTTGGGAAGGAGAAAAGCTCTCTGTCCTTCTCCTACTTCAGTGCTCTGAGGACACTGAACATTGTTGACTTATTTTGGCACCCAAAAATGGATCTGTTCCTCTTGGCCTTCAGTCGCAGAACTGTGCCTGGTTCTTGGCTGATCCGGGAGGCAAAGGAGTTTTTTGGGATGCATCTCACCTGTAACTGATTTATTTAACTTAGGCAGTGGTATAACCAGTGCTACACTTAGCACTGAATAACGGTATTCAATGGTTCACTGGCAGCTGAGAAATCCCGCGGTGACAACGCAGCGTTGAAGGGAAGGCAAGTCTCGCTGCTCATTAAAGATGTGGCGCAGAGACGAGGAGCGGGATGGTTAATGGGCTCAAGAGCAGGCTCTGCACTGACGGGAGTCCTTGGTTTCTGCTACGGCATTGGGATGACGGGACCATCACAAGCTGTCAGTAAAACAGCAAAGGGAGCCCTGGGAAAGAGAACCATGAGAAAAAGAGCCCTCCAGAAAGAGCTAAGCAGATGCTTTCCCTTTTCGACAGAACTCTTGAACATTTCATTTTGGTTTCCACTTGAAATATTGCCAGAAATCTTAAAACAAAACAAACAAAATAAAACACCAAAATGGAAAAGAAAAAAGGAGAGGGGACTGCCATTCTTTGCTATTTTATCTCTACTTTTTACTGTTTCAAAATGTATTCTCAGCGTCAAAGACTGGAGGAGGAAACCAGGATAAGAAGAATTATTTTCTTAACTCCTTCTGTTTTTTTCCCAAACTTTACTCCAGGAAAAAGGCATTTAGAGTGTGTTCCCCAATCTGAAAATGTAGAGGCATCTTTTTTAATTTCTAAATCCCAAGAAAGATGCAAATACCTCATCAAAATGAAATTTTCAGTTGTTGCATCAAAACTATTCTTTTCTGCTTAACCTCCACCTCTACAAACCGGACACTTAATCAAGACCCAGAATTTTCCTTAAGAATAGGGAAAATTGTGATCACAGGGAAATTTTCTACCTGTTTGCCTGGACATATTTCAACAGAGGCGTTGCGGCGTTCTCATCCCAGCGCGGGAGCAGGGAGCAGTGCGGTGGAGGCGTGGGGCCGGGCTGCTCAGCCCCGCTGGGGTGTCCTCTTACAGAGGCACCTCTAAGAGCATCGCTCAAGGTCTGTCCGTGCCTGAACACTAGAATCAAAATAACATCAAGTTGTCCTGGCTCTTAGCTGGGCTTAGCTAAGCCCAGAAGAAAACATGAGATAACGCTGCTAAGAAAAGGTGAGGCAGAACAGTAAGTGATGAAAAAGTGACTAAGATCCATGAAGTCCTTCCTTGTGGGTTGTTCCTGCCCTGGCTTTCTTGCTTTGCTGTCCCTTTTGCTGGGAATTTTGCCCATAGCAGCCCGAGAGTGGGAGGACAGCCCAGCAAGCAGCGCTCCGCAAAAATGTTCCTTTGCAAGGTTTGATTCTGATCTGGCTGCATTTTGCAGGCGGCGTGAGCTCTTAGCGCCCGGCTTGGACATCTCCAACCTCTGCTTGGGCGAGGGTTAGAAGTAGGGAATATGCTTGTTCAAATCTTTCCTGGACAGATTGCCAGGCAAGACTTGACTTTGTGCACAGTCTTGCAGGCTACTGGTTTTGCAAGTATTTCATGGGGCTTTTTATTGTTACTAATATTACTTAGCTGCATGCGAGATATTGGGCCAAATCCTGTGTTAATGCTGGCCTTAGCCAGCAATAATCCCCATCAATTTTATGTGAGTTTGCTATTAAGTAAGGCCAGAGAAAAAGTGAGTGGGAACCTTTGGGTTTTCTCCCTGAGCCTAAGTCACTGCAACCAAACGGAAAGACCTCCCTCAACAAGGGGAGCTCCAGGTTCCGGCACCGAGCAGAGCCCAAGAGCTTCCTGATTTTGTCATTCTCTAATTCCATCTGTGGGAACAATGTGTATATGTGCCTCTGTGCAAGAGAGATGAACAGATAAAATCCTTATTCCTCATGAAGACTGGGACTAATTCATAATGCCCCAACTAGGATAAATAATTCTCTACTTTTTCCTGAGTCCCCTATCTGATAACCCTCATTCATCTCCCTTTACTCACACCCTGCCAAACCTCCTGGCTTTAGAGAACGGGAGGACCCCGCACAGCTAGATCACATTTTATCTTGGTTCATGGATCGCTCCTTATTTATTTAAACCTCCACTGCCTCCAGCTTCAGTAACGATGCTGCTGCCCTCAGCATCAATGCCTCTGCCAATAACAACAAGCTCCATTTAGTCTGCTACAGCTTCCTACGGAGAATTGTTTTCTCACTTTACTCCTGCTCCTCAACCCTTTAAAAATAGGCAAAGCCTAAAAATTATCCCCAACAGACTTTTGCATTCATCCACTTTGAAACAAAGCCTTTACACATGTTTGTTCTACGGGGTCCCACTGATTTTTCCCCTTACAAACTCTTCTCCCATTGCTTTTTCAAATCCAAGCCTTTTCCTGCAAGGGCTTCTATATATGAACGTGAAAGGTTGGAAGGAGAGAGGGGGGGAAAAAAAAAGGAAAGAAAAAATTAAATGTATTTCTTTTATTTGATTACTGGTTCCTTATTTATGCATCTACACACATACAAGGGCAAATGCTGTGTTTTAATCCTACAATAATTGCCTTTGGAAAAACAGTAGCTCATAATAATAATATTGTGAGTGGCCAGAATAAAAAGAGCTACTTGAATGATGGGGCAATTAATCATGTGTGCGTAGGCTAGCGTAGCAGTGCCAAGCAGCCACTGAGGGAAAAATCATCTCCCCTACGTCTCCTCCTGTCTTCAGACCCACCTAATTGGTAGTCAAAACAGACTATCTCACTTCTAAATTTATCTGCCCCTTACACACAGGCAGAGCTAAAGGTCCCATTAGGTCTGCGGTAGCGGGTGCTCTGGTGAACATGCAGTGTTTATACATAAACCGTATATGAATAGCTAATTCCTGGCACTGCTGCTTTCCTCAACAGCAACCTGGCAACTGAGCAGCATCAGGAGACGGAGGCCGTGGTTTCAAGGATGCGAAGTGCTCAGCAGCGAGACCGGCCTCCCGTGCCGTGTCTGCTGCCTGCTGTGATGGGGCTGTCCCCGGCCTGGAGCAGGGAACTCAGAGCTGTCTAAAAACCCCAAGCAACTTTGTGTCTGTTTGGTTTTGGTAGTCTTTCTTCCTAAGCCTGGATCTGTTTCCTGATCCGACTCATGGTTCAACCTCCAAGTAAGGGAGCGGACATGGCTGTCTTCACAGCTGATTTTCGTCTCTGCTTAGTCCTGCTGTGAAGCCACCGCTCTGCCCTCACGATACCGCAGTGTACAACTACGTGAAATCACTGTTCCAGCAATACTAAGCTTTGTATTCCTACGCAGATCTAAGCACATAAGGTGAGATGTTGGGCTGCATAAAGCTTGCACGCCTGAGCCTTCTCTTCATATCCTCTGATCACTCCTCAGACATGAACCAGAACTCAGTGTCTTTGGCCCCACAAGCTGTATGAGCAGTTAGCTGCTGCAGGCAGAAAACACGGGTGAACCAAACCTGGCTCTAGCTTTCATGAGGCCATGTCCTGAACAGCCAAGCTGATATGTGGTGAGTTTGATTTAGTTTTGATTTACAGGGGCTGGAAGGAACCTGTGCTTTTCCCATCCTGGGTACGTCAGGCTCTTGAGTGGGTGCTACTAAGCCTACAAACCTAGTTTTTCTTAAAGATATTTAAAAAAATCATTTCACACCACAATTTCCCATTTCACATGCAGAGTTGTCATGTGGATGCAAGAATCCATAAAGAGAGCAATCTCTTTGGAGAGTTCAGTTGACAAAATGTTGTGGGACAGGCCTTTCTCCTTGGTTACGCTGTAGAAACATAAGGCTGAACTGGAGCAATTCAGAGGAGAATCGGTCTCTGGTCTTTATACATTACATGTTGAAAAGTTTGCTCCAGTATGAAAGTTCTTTAAAAATACAGGCTGTATATCCAAAGTGAGCCCACCAGAAAAGAAAAATAATAAAGAAAGTAGCTTTGAAAGACTGGGCAAAGGTCTGGAGGAGCCACAGCTTTCCTTCCCTGCAGTAAAGCGTGGCTAAAACAACACAAACTCCTATGGCTTACTAATTTTTCAACCCAATATTTTCATATAATTTGTGTGCTTTATAAGCCTTGGAAAACCCACAAGAGGCCACACATTTCTGATGTAATCGTCTTTGAATTCAACAAAGACCATTACCATGTCAATGAGGGGGATGGTTTCAAAGAGCAGAGGGTGGTTTGCAGAGCACCCAGAGGGGATTTTCACTGCAGCTACTGAAATAATAAACTCCTCTTTCCCCCTCCCTTGTCCCCTTCCAAATTTTGGCTCCAGCTGGAGACATTTCAATAGTTTAGTTCTAATCACAGATAATTCTTTTTTTATTGTGTCATTTTGGATGCTGTTATTATACATAACAAACGTTGCTATGTTACTAGACCATAAAGTCTAAGCTTTAGCTTAAGTCAGTTTGAGCACAAACTCTTTGCATTTTGGCCCTTAAAGATGTTGCAGGTTTGGGGAGGACGTTGCCTTTGTTTTGCGGGGCTACTTCAAGAAGTGGCTTTTTTCTTCTGAGTTTATCCCAGTTTTTATGCTGTCTGTGAGCTGTGCTGAGGTTAATCACGCTTCAAACTGTCAAACACTTCTGCATGGGAATATTTTTATGCATGAGAAGTCACACTGGCTTACACCGAGCTGTTTATGATGCAAAATATTTTATAAATTTTGCAAATTTGGGACCTCAAGGGTGCCCTTCTAGGAAGCTGAGGTAAAAGGAAAGGCGGGAGGTAGGAATACCATGATCAGGCAAACCGCATCACAAACTACTACAACTGTAGAAAAGAAAAAAAAAAAAGAGCAACAAAAGAAAAAAAGTTTTGCTGCAAATTATCACCTTACGTACAGCCCCTTGCAAAATGCATTTTGATGAAATATTGGAAAAGTACTTACGAGTGCAAAAGTTGCAAGTTGAAAATAATAGTTCAGGGTGGAAGAGTTGAAGAGCTGGATATCTAGCTACCAAAAAGAAGCCTAAAAATGAGCATCAGGAGTACCTTGGCACTAAGATATATTCCTTTATGAAGAAATCAATCTATTTCAGTACTTCCCCTGTTGCTCACAGAACACTGATCTCTCTCCTGTACCTAGTGGCCCTTGAAGGGACCATGGTGATGAGAGTCTGAATGTCTTTGTGAGTGACCTCACCCTGTTCCCTCTGCAAGCGCTCCCCGAAGCTACGAACTCAGTGAAGTTCCAGATCACAAGGAGTTTCCAAACAGATGACAAAATGCCTTGGAGAGAGGGGATAAATTATCAGCAGTCCTAACTCTTTCTATTGGCTGCGGAAGGAGCCTGGTCACCCAACTTAGTCTAGATGCTGAGGGCAGGGTTCAGTTGCCAAAACAGAGATGTTTACTGCTCTTTGAGAGCCCTGTGGTAACTCAGATATGTGTGTGGGATGGCTGATATGATCTAGGAGGTCCTCTGATCCCTGTGATTTCACAGGAGATTCTAGACCTTTCCGAAGTGGCTGGAGAGCACGAGGGATACCCCAGCAATGACATCCCACCCCATCTTATAGATGGTTGAGCAGAAGTACTTGGGCCAGGACCAACAGTCACAGAGAGACAAAACTTGGGGGGGGGCTTTAGGGGAGGGAAGAGCGTTTTCCTCCCATTTTAAGAAGACGCCACTTGTAGGGTTGAAAAAATTGCAGCTCGCCAGAGCACAACCATTAAGGGTTTATTACAATTGAGTTTTATAACACGCGTTCTAATAAGTCCTTAAAGAATGTGGCTGTATGCAGTAATCATTTCATAAATATTAATACAGCATTTAGAAATGGGGCCTTAATTTAAAGTGTTACCTTTTTATTAGCAAGTGCACAGTTTAATTACTGCAGTAAAAATATAGATTAGTTAAGCTTTGCTGCTGTTCTATTACCTGGGAACCAGCACCAGCCTAAGCTTTAATAAGCAGCTTCTGAGGAGGTGAAAGAAATTCCTCTGGCCAGAGAGACTGAGGGGGGAAGGTTTGCCGCTGGAAACTAACTGTATTCTTTAACAAGGCTAGACTGTGGAATGACTTCTTCTTGCTGTCTGCATTTTTGTGTGCGTGTGTGTTAATTCACACACGTCTCCAGTTATTTCCATTAGGGATTGACAGGCTGGTTATGAACAAACAAACAAAAATAAAGCACTAGGACGTGCAACCAGCATTAGAGCTAAACTCAAAAGGGTTTGATTTCTTTTTGGTTTTAAGAACAAATTCTGAAAAAATATTTGTTAGTTTTTCCATAAAATGGTTATTTTCATTTGCTGCTGCATTCTCGGGTTGGAAGCTCCTTTTTCTGCCTCTATCATTTAGCATTCAGCAGATAGAGTGGTGGGGAGGAGGCAGGACACCGAGTTTCCATCCTGAACTGTGCAACCGATGTGCTCAGTTGGAGGGAACAAGTCAACCTTTGTATATCAGTTTCCCAATGCATTAGATAAAAATAACAACCCTGGAGTAATTTATCCTGGTATTGTCGTTTGGAATATGGGCCTCAGGAAGAGACAAGGGAGGTCTCAGCAGTAGCTGCATTTTGAGCCAGTGCATTAGATGACCTGATTTAAATACTACCTACTTTGGAGCAGGGGAAGACACCCCACTGCCTAAAATCCCAAAGAACTGCAAGCACCAACTTCCCTCTAAAACCAGATACTGCTCAGAGGCACCAGATGTGCAGACACTTGCAAGACACCGCCTTTTAGCAAAGAAAGGATAATTCAAGCAGATGGGTTGGGAAAGGGGAAGGACAGACCGTATCCCTACTTTGTAGGAGCAGATTCAAGAGCAGCCCGCTCAATAACTTGTCTGAGATCATTCAAGAGGTCTGTGGTTATGCCAAAAGCTGAACTCATGTCCGTTTGGTCCCTGTCTAGTAAGATAAGACAAGTCGTTCTGTGAAAAAGTCCAATGGGTGAAGACAGCTATGTAAAAGCACGGCATTTGTAGTTTCTCCTGCTATTTGCAGCCCCCTTAGTCTTGTGATTTATTATGATTCTTGTTTTGCAGACCCAAGGTCTTCTGGCCAATACAGATTTAAACATTTGGAGCCATATGCAAGTCACACCCTAGCTCAGAAACATTTGTGATCACAAAGCCTAGAGTTGTCTTCCTACACGCATGTGAGTGTGTGTGTGTGCTTTTGGCAAGCAGAGAGCTGGGAAGACAACAACCACCTACAGCTGGAGACCTGAGGGAATTCTCAAACATGGTTTCTGGAAACAAGGGAAAAAAACCCTTTGAATCATATGATTGCAGCAAAAAACAGAGCAAAATGAAGGCTAACGGAGGAGAGAAATTAGGACTGAAGGTAACCGGAAAAGTGGAATCTGAAGAGAAGATGTGACTGATGGAGATGGAGGAAGAAAAGTGATCTTCTGAGCTTCTTGTGCATCCTTCTCCTATTGAAGGAACAATTAGCTCCTCCTGTGCTCTGCAAAGCCTTCTGGATGAGGACCAGCACCCAATTACTGGAGGTGTCGATATGGCTGCATTAATTTTCTCTGGTAGTACGATGGTTTAGGACTGAATACCTGGCGGTCTGGAAGCCAGAGATGACTTGCAGGATGTCTCTGCTATCTCCAACCCTTTTCAAGGTTTCCTTCTGCACATGCTCAAATGTTTACTTCAACCAGCTGCTAACGGCACACCCCTGTGAGTCCAACAAGCCACGCCGCTTGCCAGGAATGAGAGGGTAGAGCCTTGTGCTATCGTGGAATGTCACAGTTTGGTTTGTTCTGGTGAGAAATCATCACGGGAAAAGGAGGACAAGTAGCAACAGGAAGAGACTGGTGCTGGATCCAGGGCAAATACTGAGCATCCGTAGACTCCCCTGTCGGGATGAGAACGGGGAATCCGAGTCCTGTAACTATCCAGCTCTTTTGCACCTTACTCGGCCAAGCTGAGCAGCATTCCCAGCTGTGACACATGGATCATTATGGTATGTTGCCATGGTTGATTTCACAATTAAAAACAAATACAGCTTATGCTGCAGCCGATGTTATAAAAATAAATGGAGCTACTTTGCATAACAGCATAATTAGGGCCTAATTGCCAGCTGGTCTGTTAAACCATAAATGAAAACATACAGGGCTATAAATTAAATTATTAGAATGATATTATGGCTTGGGGAGATATTACACCATGAGAGCTTATTTTGAGGATCACATTGTAAACAGAGCAAACCCAACCAGTGCAGAGGCAAAGCAGCCCCTTCCCCAGTCGTCCTTCTCATAACCCTGGGGATCGTTCAAACAACTCGTCATCATCTTCTTTCCACTTGAGATCATCAGTGCATGCTCTCTACAGGAGAACACCACAAAAGACAGACATTATTTTTCAGTGTGAAGAGATGCAGCAAATGAAATCACACAGAAAGACGCAGATACAGAAAACAAATATATATTTTTATATCTTTACTTATTTCTGAAAGAAGGACTGGGGGTTGGGAGTGGAACCGGACCCAGAGTTTTCCTGGAAACTTTACCTTAGGCTGAAACATGATCCATCATTAAAGCCGATTTAAATTTTCAGCATTCATATTTCTGCCTTACTGTTTTCTGCTGGTGTGGTTTGCTTTCGAGTGAACAGTTGGACTCACAGAGACAGTCAGAGCGTACCCACACAACATAGTGCTGGCAAACCAAGGAATGATGCTGAGCATTACCTCTAATAGCACCTTGTCTATAAGTTGTTTGCGTACATGCACAGACACAGGACACACTGCAGTGCTATTAGGATGAGAATTTAGCCTCTGCTATTAGTGTAAATTAAACTTTCTATAAAGCTTGACACATACTAAGCTTTTCCATTTCTACCTGGCTCTTTCCCTCACATTGTCCCTTCAGGATGAGCTTGTCTGAGTATTTCTATTAGAAGCAATAAAGTTAGTAAAGAAGAAAAGCCTGTCCTGTCAGGCAGCTGTTAAAAATGAACTTACTCGGGGCAATAACAAATTCAGGACAAGAGCTGTTGAAAACAAAGCATAGAACATCTGTTGAAATGTAACAGTAGAGATAAAAGTTCACAGGCCACAGGTGTGCCCACAGATGTCCTACATACACCTCTCTGCTGATGGAGTTTTACTTGCAAATGTTGTGATAAGAGGGACAGGGAAAAGCCAACCCAACGGAAAGTCGGTGGGTTAGAAATACTCAGCAGCGGGAGCTCAATCTTTAACAAACTCCCATCCTTCCCATGGCTCCACATCATTGGTTTTGACAAGATAACTTACCCTCGTTTCACTGTGTAATTCAACTAAGTAACATAAACTGAAACAAGCAACAACCCAAGGGTCCTTAGGACCCTCGAGGGAGTTGGTAAACCTGAGGTAATGGCAGTTGTACTGGAGAGGATTTTCCAGCTCTACAATTGAGGATAGTATTACAACGCGGCTGGCAGGGTATTGTTCTGCCAGGACCTGTGTCACGAATAGACGGCTGAAGCTCCTATTAAACACATGTGTTGTATTAGCGGCAATAATCAAACTTCCCTTGATGACATTAGACACAAGGGCAGGTTCAGGATCTGGCTTTGCCGTTTCCTGAAGTCTCTTCAACAATTAGGGTAGCAATTGGATGGGGAAACAGATTCCAGACAAAGGGATTCTGAGCAAAAGGGAAAAGAAATCACAAATATTTGAGGCGGCTCTGGTGGCATCGATCCGCAGCGACCTGTCTGTCATTTCATGGCCATTGCATTTGCTGAGCCTGTTCGCTTAGATGTTTTGCATTTCTGCAGCGCCTTTCACTGGAAAATTCCAAATCCCTTCCGAACAGTGGGTCAAATGGTGTGTTAGTTCCATTAACAATAGTTGGGCCTTTGGCTGAGTGTGGAGCACAGGGTTTGGCCCACGGAGTCCCCTCTCAGGCATATCCAGGCAGCTCTTTGCTAGCGCAGGTGAGGTACCTCCGAGATGTGGCACGGTAACTGCTCCGCAGCGCACAGGAACATTAAGTAATGTTTTGCAAGGAGACCTGGGTAATAATACCAGGTTTAGCTCATAATGTCGAGGGGAGTTTTAGGTAATTTAGCCAAAGCTGGACTTTAGCCAGACTACCCTGCCCCTCGGCAGGCCCGTTAGCACGGAAGCGCGGGTCTCCTGTTCCACGTGCTCCTCCAGCAACACGAGGCCCCAGTCCCCCGCCCGGGTGTTAACTCCGAGAACCGCCTGGCAAATCCCCCTCCTCAAATCACCCACCCGCCATCTGCTGAGAGAGCTTCCCCGTGCTGGGAGTCCCTCCTCCTTCCCCTCCCCTGGCCGGGCTCTCAGCCCCAGGTTGAAGATAAAATAAAAAGCTTCTCTAAACACAAAAGTAGGCGTCCCCTAACACCCCAAGCTCTTTTTTTTCTTTTTTTTTTTCCTCCAGAAATTTCCACGAGTCTCAGTGATTCCCGATTTTGGCTCCACCGAGGAGCAGGAATGCGTGGCTGTGATTGCTGCCGTTGCGGAAAGGATAGCAGGGAGAGACCCGCCGGCTTTGGGAGCAGATCGTTATTGCCATAAGTTACGCCGTGCTCACAGAACCCACTTTGTCAGGCAGCCACAGGGCTGGCAGCCTCTTCCTCCTCTTTGTCCCGTGCCAAGCCAAGGGGCAGCCCGCGGAGATAGGCCATTTGATTTACTTCACAGTTATTTCTTGCAGGATGAAGGAAAACTAGAGAAAGGAAATTAAAAGCAGACTTGGATCACTGAGTCAGCACAGAGACACATGCTCGCTGCCTGCTGGGTCATTGGTTGGCACTGGCAGAACTCCACTGGGTGGAAGTTTATAGACTGCATTATAAAGCCTTTCGCCTGGAATGGTTATCACGAGAAACGCAGGAGCAAATGAATCCAGGCAGGATGGGAAGAATGCTGCGAGGATTAAGGAGCCCTTTGTGTCACCTTTTAACTACTGCTTGTTATTTATAACAAAGGAAAATATCTCGGGCCAGAACCTGCTGTAACTCAGCGTAACTTTCCTCGCCCTCCCCTGCTATCTGCAAGTGTTAAACGCGCAGCTCCGCTCACCCGGGCTGTTATTTCATGCCCCGGCATCTTGTCAGCCCTGCGTTTCACGGCCCCTCTGCTGGGCGGGGGACCGGCTCCCCGAAGCCTGGGCGCGGAGCAGGGTCCATGGGAGGGTGTCGTTCCCTGCCGAAAGAATGACAACTTTGTGGAGGACGGATTCCACATGCAAACTGCTGTCTGGTGTCCAGCGCGCGGAGCCAGCTGAGCATCTTCCAGGGCAGCAAGGTTTAAGGACTGGGTTTTAAAGAACATTTTGTATGAGCAGAGTAGCAGGAGGAGGGAGGTGGTGGTAGCTTATTTAATATATACCAAATGTACGTCTGACATAGCAATATCACCACCCCACGTCCTTTCCCCACAGTCCCCCCCCACTTCTTTTTCCTTTTTCCCTTAAGCAACAGATCGTCCTGGAGTCGGTTAAACTGATTATTGAACAACTGGTACTCGCCGCGTTTTCCCTTTGCTTAGAGCTACATCCATCTGCCTGGGGATGATCTAATCGCCTTGTTTTCAGGACTTCCAGGCAACAAAGTTTTCCCGGGGATCAATACTATTTGTACGTGAGTCTTTTTGAGACCTATTTCACTCAGACCAGGAAGCGTTCCCACATTTGTACTAGGCACTTTCTTAAGAGACATATTGCCATTCACGTTTGTTTTCTGTTCTCTTTGGCTGCCTCTCGTTGCTTTCCTCCAGAGCTGCGCGTCAGCGGTTCTGGCAGAAGTGGATAACTAATGACTTTGGAAGGTCCTATTTCATGTAAAGTTTATCTCCTCCTGACTGACAGCGAAGTGGACCCTTTCCAAAAGCTTCAGGTTAGTTTCCCTGGTTCCTGATGTCCTCTTATGTCAGACACAAGATTTATTCTCCTGCCAATACCCAGAAGGTTTGAATCACAGAATACGTCTGTCGTGTTTTGCCTCTCCATCGGCTTTGATGGGCATATGGGGTATTAAATGGACACTTTCTTCCTTGGGAAAAAAGGGACTTTATTTTAACATGTTTGCTCCTCACTTAGCGGCATCCATGAGAAGGGAGCAAGAGAAATAAAGGTGGAAAGAAGTGAAAGAAAGATGTGGAAAACTTGAGCAAAATTAAAGGCAAAGAAAATGAATAAAGGATTAATAAATGTGAATAAAAAGAGGAAAAACAGTTGGAGATCTTGAAATACCCCATGGAAGAACTATAGACATCAAACCCTGCTGATGAAACGCGATTTAAAATTGTGACCGTCCCAGGAAGGAAAGGAAACCCCTCAGCTCGGTGAGCTGCAGAGTTTAGGGAATACAGAAGAACATAGAGAGAGGAGGTGACCTCAAAGGGATCTATGGGATATGTGACATTGTGCCTGGGGTGATCCTGCCGCTGATTTCAGCCGCCAGGCTCAGATCTGCTCTTATACGGCTCAGGTAGGGACAGGCGCTCGCGCAAGTCCCAGAAGAGCCAAGTCTGCGTATGGGGGTGCTCCCAGAGTGGGGGAACAGCTGAAGAATAAGAAGGGTAAATCCTCTCGTTGTCATTCAGCCACTGGGAGTTCCACGGCCGAGCAGCTGCAAACACAGAGAATAACCCAAAGACACCGAGTTCTCGTTGCACTGTCGACTCAGAAGAAATCCAGAAAAATCTGCTGTTCCTAAAGCACCCCTTGTAAGGGTAACACAATAAAACAAGATAATGGAGAGCGCCAAGACAAACAGAGCATGCCTACACATTTCAACATTTATTCATATATATTTTTTTAGAAAAAGAAAATACAGACTAAGCACATAAATGGACAAGACTTACTTAGCTAAGTCATTTTTTTCCCTCCCATGTACCACTTTGGAAAATAAATAGTTTTAAAAAATTTAGTTTTTTTTTTTTTTTTTTTAAATCCAAGGCCCGTATGTACAGTAACAGCAAACCTTTAAGAGCTACATTTTTTCCTTTTTTTCCTGCTGTAATTATGGTCTCATTAAGATTCCAATAAAAAATAGTCAAGAAAACCGTTTTTTTCTTCTTTTTTTTTTTTAGAGAAAACAGAAGTGCCCACAGTGTCTCTCTACATGTTACGCTTTTAAAATATTTGCATTTGAAATTCCTCACTGCAAATAATTCCAAGCCAAATGTAAATATAACACTTAGATTACTCCCAGAAGAACATTCTTTTGACCATTAATCCCTCCAATTCAGAATAAAATTTTTCCCTCTCTCTCCTCTTTTTTTTTTCTTTTTTTTTTTTTTCTTCTTCCCCAGGACTGTAATTTCACTGTATTGACTGGATCCTGCAATTTGACAAGCAATGTGTGCTAGAAAAAAAATAAATATATATATCTATCTTAGAACGCACTGGAGCTCCCTTCGTCTCCTCTGCTTGCTTTTTGTCAGGCTCTCTGTCAACTCCTGCTGCTCTTACACAGCCCGTGGGGGAAGAGGTCTGTTTGTTATGACAGAATGACTGGGATGAGGTTCTTGGCAGGATGATGAGTGGATTATGAGCTTCCAGGCATGAGAGACAAGGTGCATTAACACGCCGAGCTCTAGCAGGGAAGCAGAGCACGACGCTGAGCTATAAGCAGGTAGGAACATTATCACTTTTGCTTCTCACCTACATTTTCCTCCAATAGAGATATAAGAGGCAGGAGGAACCATCCAAACCCCCTAGGCAAACCTCCTGCGGGATACAGGCCAAAGGATTTCACCCAAGAATTTGTCTGAGCAAATCTTTTAAAAACAGACCAAATCCTGCAGTAAGGACACCAAGGGTTGGAGCTTCCACCATCTTTCCAGTTAATTTGTGCCAACGTTACTCCTCTTCACCTTTCAAAATGAATGTGTCATGATAGACTGCTCCCAGCGCATCTCCTGGGGTTGATGGCAAGTAGGCTCCTAGCTCCGGTGGGATGAACCCATGCCTTTGTGTTTCTCTGAGCAAGAATCAGTACGAAAGGCTTTGCCTCCCCCTTCTGCAGTCAGCTTCCAGCTTTGCACTCACACGGACCAGGAAGAAACGGGGCTGACTCCTTGTTCTTCTGTGGTTTTGTCTCTCAGGCATGATGCACTTTCACATTAAAATTCTGAATACGATCTTCTCTGCTACTCTTCTCCAGTGAATAAAGACACCAAAAAAAGCAATAGAGTAGTGATGATGACAGTCCTTGGTGCACTGCAGAGATCCCTTGAGGCAAGGGTGAGCCATCATTCAATGTATTTTATCAACCGCCTCAGCTATCACGTCACCGCACTTTCTAAGGTGTAAGAAAAGTTTTCTCTGACATTTGAGATGAGAAGTGGTACAAAATTAGCTGTCCAGATCTTTTATTTGGGTTATTTTTCCCTTTTCCTTTTTTCCTCCAGTTGCATTTCATCTTGTACGACCATTTCATGAGCCACCACATACAATGAATTGGTTGTCAGAGCCACCATATCCAGAAGATCCATGAAAAGATCACCTTATAAAATCATAATACAGTCTCTAACTGAGGCAGGAGGTAACAGAGAACCGGTAACTTTCCTGTGGTGCCCAAAGGCTGCCAATATAATAATTTACCTCAATGTTTTTGACAGTTTTTCCTCCCCTTCCGTAAAACCATACAAACTGCAGCTCCGAGTCAAGCCCTGCCTCAGCGTGACCATGGCGTACATGCACGTGCATGTGTCCACATCACTCGTATAAAATCTTATTTTTTGGACCCATTGGCCACTTTGAACCTGATCTCTCAGAAAAATGGTGGCTCCTATGGATCTTACGAAAACAGTAACTGAGGGAAAACACTGATTTCACATTGGCTAATAAAGGCTCACAAGGAGACAGACCACAAGATATAAGAATGACCACGCTGGATCCCATCATGGGCTCCTCTGAGACACAACCCATCATGGATGGAAGAAAGAATATAAGCAACATGGCAAGTATAGAGCAGCTATATCCACTTTTATATCCTTCTGGCACGGCAGATGGGGAAGAAGGCTTTGTTTGCTCTACTCTTCGCAAAAAAGTGGTTTGACCTGAGGTGTGGAGCTGTCTCAGCTGTGCTCGGACAGGGTTGGTCAGAAAACTGGGGTACCTTCTCCCACTGAAACGATGGCGATGCCAAGGGGAGTTTGGCTGCTGAGTTTGAATCTGTGTCTGTTACTGGTGGAGAGAAATGAAAGACCTGATCCGGAGACTTCTACGCAACGTGTTTATTAGTATTTGCGTAGTGTTTTGGTCATAGGCCTGTCCAGTGGGGGATTTGAATATTTGAACAGAGCACTTACCCAAACAGCAGCTGGCTCCTATAGCCAGCAGCGTCAGAGCCTTACAGACAATGCACTTCTATGCTACGCTGCCCTGCATTCGCAGGCTCCCCTCTTCCAGCCCCCCTCCCCTCCTGCTCCTCAGGAAGATGGTTTATGAACTGTGTACAAATGTTTTCATTCAATGGGAGGAATGTTGTTTTCCTAAAATCAGGAATTAGGACTGGGGCTCATTTCAGGAATTAAGGTGTTAAGCCTCAGGAATCCAGCTGCAAAGACACGCAGCATCCAAGGTACAGAAATGCCAACCGGCAGGAATCTGGGTGCGGAGACTCTGCAATGTTAATTGGCTTTTTTTTTTTTAAAGATAGGTTTGTCCTGGTTAGTGGAAGGCATATTGTGCACTCTCCTTGAAGCAGCACTTGGAAAAAGGCCTTGGGGGACTTCTTTCCAGACCTTGTATTCATTGGAAGCAATTGGGTTGTATCATCCTACTTTATCCATGGTTTTTTCCCTTGTGGGAATTGAGTGTGGTGGTGTTGGCACACAGCTGCCTCCCACCTCTGTGCCTGGGGTGGAATGCAGGGAGCACAGACAGATCATCCCAGGAATGCGGTGGGTGTTTCCTTGGGTCTTGTTTCTATGTTTTAATTGCTTTAAAAATAATAGCAAGCATGATTAAAAGAAAAAAAAAAGAAAAGATAAAAAGTTGTGAAGGGAAGGGGAAATTAATTTGTAAGACAATGGAGTAGATTGGATTGCCTTGAGCCAAGCAAAGTGAGACCAGAGTAGCTTTCTCCACCTCCCCTGCTTTGCATTTGGCCTGATGTCTATCTCCCAGCTGAACCTGCCCATCTCTGCTGACAAACCTCCGTCCATCTCCCAGCTGAACCTGCCCATCTCTGCTGACAAACCTCCGTCCGTCTCCCAGCTGAACCTGCCCATCTCTGCTGACAAACCTCCGTCCATCTCCCAGCTGAACCTGCCCATCTCTGCTGACAAACCTCCGTCCGTCTCCCAGCTGAACCTGCCCATCTCTGCTGACAAACCTCCGTCCATCTCCCAGCTGAACCTGCCCATCTCTGCTGACAAACCTCCATCCGAACCTCCGTCTCCCACCCTTGCTCTCATTATGGACCACTTGATGACAGGCTGAGGCACCTTCAGTCTGGACCTGTTGTTTCAGACTGACGTGGCATTGCTGACATGGTTCTGTCCTGAACCACGCACAACTTCCTCTGTCAGTGATTTCCATGAACAGAAGCTGTCAGTCAGGATTTTAATTTATCTATGATGCATTTTGCATAAAATACATAAAAATAGAATAAACACCTTTAAGAGCATTCTTACTGTTTGTTTTTCTTTCAGGTCTCCACTGTACCACAAACTATTCATTAAAATGAATTCCAGTATACAAATAATCAGCTAAGCTCAGGAGCACAATTTAAATACATTTAAAAATGCTGAAAATACTGCTAAATGAGCCCAGCATTTCTCGGAAATGCTGCTCAGTCAGGATTTTAGGCTGTTTGTTTTCTTCTCTATGAAAAGGAAACATATCAGCCTCTGTCCTTGACATGAGGGGAGACAGGATCTCAGGAGACTCCCTGCACCGGAGCGAAATCAAAGCCATTTGATTGGCCTCTTCTTTGGAGACACTCATTTCTGCATTGCATTTCAGATACAATTGCAACATTTGCCATGGAAAGTTGCTTGGAAAAGATAAACTTTACAGTTTCCCCACCACTACAAAATGTATTTACTTATTGTCAGCAGCAAAGATTACTCCTGTACATGGAGTCCAAAACATTCTCTCTGGCTTTAACCTCCCATCCCACCTTTGGCTTTCCCACCATCCGTGCAGCTGGGCTTTCTGCTCAACTGAGCCTTTTCCTTTGCTTTTTGTATTTTATTCTGGATCCCTTGTAGTTGCACTGAGATATAATCTAAGGGTGTCGCAGGTAAATTTGCTCTGTGGATCTCCACAAGAGATCTGCAAAGGGTGAGATGATTGGTAAGAATGAAATGAAATGAAATGAAATTAAGAAAAGCAGAACTTAAGGCAAACGCCAAGAAAAAAAACCGTGAGCACTAGGATTTCCATAGCATAAAGAATAATTTGCAAGCAGAGACAGTAGCAATCCCTCAGAATTTACTGCAATGGCAATTGTGGGATAACCTTATCTAACATCACGCTATGAGGACGTGTCCCAGTCCAGGCCAACACTGAGCACAGCACATGTACTAAGCTTGAAGCACATTGGGGATCCCAGCAAAGCTGATAGATCTTGTGGACATGCTTGAAATAAAGCAGGTGTGTGAACACTTCGCTGGAGCAAGGTCATCAGACTGGTCCCTGAAGGCTTCATCAAAGCCCACGGCTGTCTGGGGGAGTTTGGCTGTAGATGTCAATCAGCGGAACAAGGACAAGCAACCACATAAATATAACTGTGGTCAGTGCAGTGTAGTTAGCTCTGTAGTAAGAAAGTCTTCTGCATGTATATCCTGTAGCCTTTGAGTTCATTGTCACAATTTCCCTTTCCAAAATCATTCTGAAGGAGGGGGCTGGGAGGTATGGCAGGAGCGCAGCAGGGAGCCAGCCCCAGTACTCCCTAGAGCTAAGCCCTGGCCCGGCAGAGTAGCTGTTTCGCAGGGGCAGGAGTGGGGAATACGGGTCTGGCTTTTGATGGAGATGGACAGCTGGAAACCTGAGCTGTCAATCAGACCTTCTGAAGTCTTGAAATATCTCTTCCCCAGCACAAGCCTTTCCCCCTGCCTTTTTAGCAGTAAGGAAGGCCACAAAACTTTAAGGCCCGGGATTCCCCTGGGAGAAAGGTGGGAGAGAGCTTACTAGTTTCACCATCACCCCAAGCAAAGGCTGGTGGACAGAAGGAGGCTCCTCACCAGGGGAGCAGAGACTGTAAATCCAGTCCGTTTCCAGAGTTTACTCAACAGTGCAAACAAAAATAAACGGGTGTCAGCTCGCCTGCTTAAAGAGGCCATGAAAGGTGACACTGTGTCACTAATCCCTTGTTGCCATTCATTAAATACATCCTCTAGGCTGTTAATCTTCACACCTTCCTTTGGGGGCCACCAGGCAACAAGCTGGGAGGTCTTGACCATGGCAGAGGATGGCAGGAGATGCCTAAGGTCAGCCTGAATAAGCAAAAATAAGAGCACTGCAATTGTAATAAGATCATGTGTGAAGAATGCATGCTAAATATGATCAAATTAGCTGTGTTATGAGAAGCAACTAGCAGCCCAGCAAAGTCGACGGAGGATATCCCAGAATGCCCAGAGAAACTTGATAAGCCCTGATCGCCACTGCTTCCCAGATGTGGTATTTCTATCAAAGCATGAGAGCACACATCCTTGGCCATGCTGGGGACAACAGCAGAGGTGGGGAAACTTTTGAGGCTAGCGAGAGACACATTCGCAATGAGAGTGGACCTCTCTGGCCTGCCTGCAACACCAAACATCCAAAGGAAAGAAAGAAATGTGGATTGGCTTCCCACAGAAAGCAGAGCAGCTGGAGGAAGGAGTGACATTTCGGGCTGTACCCCAGACAGCCCTACATCTACAGACCAGCCAGGCTGCCACAGCGTGACAGGACAAGAGTGGACACAGGGACCTCCTATGTCCTTTAGGGGAAGGACAAAGGCACTCTTCACCTTGCCTGAGGTTACATCTGGATCAGAATTAGTCTCATGTATCTCGTCTTTTCCAGAGCAAATCTGTTGGCAGATCTTTCTTATTTGTGTCGCATCAGAAATGCAGTAGAGCGATCACATCCCATGGCAATAAACCAAGCATGGCTGCCTGCATGGCAACCTAGGATGGGATGAGTCGCTCAAACCCAGCAGCCTGGGCAGAGTCCTGGCCTTTGGGGGCCAGACAGGGTTAGAAAAGGTGACGGTGTGTGTTGTATACTGAGATAGTGCATACCACTGGTCTTGTCTTAGCAGCTTTCCCGTTGGGACCTCTATGGGCTGTGCCTTTCTATAGGTCCTTGGTGCCACATGTGGCTGCGGGTGCTGTTTTTTTCCAGGCTGTTCGTCCAAACAAACATGTTTTAGATATTCACCGCAAACGTGTGTTGTTCTGGGCCGAGCTAATCTGGCTTATGGAAAAACAACAAACAAACAAACAAACAGAAAGTGGGATTTGGGAGCCTGGCTGCTGCGGTGGCCTGCTCATGCCATACTTGCGCGCAGCTCCCAGGAATGTAATGCATCTCAGGCGGGACAAAATGGCCTTTATTCAAGCATCAGCTTATCAACCCCATTCTCCCTCCTGACCTCTCTAAATATAGGTGTCTTGGGCTTTCCTGGGCTTGTGCATGGAAAGGAGGTGAATATTTGGGGGCTACAAAGTTTCTTCCTTTAGTAGATAAATTTAGCAACATGTCTGCAATGAGGTTCAAAGGGATGAAAGCAAATCTGCAAGGCTTGATATTCAGCCCAAATTCTTTACAGTGTTGCATCACCGTATAATTCTCTACAGGTGTTGTTATTATTGTTTCATGATAAACAATCCAAACAACTGGACGTTTTATTACAGAAATATCTCATTGGCACATTTACCCACTTATTATTCCCTGGCTTTCTGTGCTACTGTTGAAATACACCAGATTTTTAGTATGCAACAGCACTGCCCTTGTCTGGAAATGAGAGCTCAGGCTTTATCACCAGATACACAGAAAATAATAGTGACACCTGGCAAAAAAGAAATAACTCAGCCTGTCTCGTCAGCCAGCCGTGAGTCTGTGCATATTTTCCCAGTTTTCCTTAGGTGCACTGAGGTGTCGGGGTGACTTTGTTGGGTGAGAAACAGATGAACGAACTACTGACTCCCTGCCCCTTCGTGTCCCATGGAATTACTCTCCTCTGAAAGAGCTGCCACGGTATCCTTGAACTAAAAGGAAATCTCTCATTTGGCTCAAAATGATGACAGGCAACGAAGAATTGGCACAGAGGAAAAACACACCTTTTTTGTCACATTAAATTGACAGGAAATAAGATATTTAGAAAAATTAGCTTACAGGGATCAAGCTGCACAAGGGGGAGATGGGCAGAGAGGCCACTGCAGCTGGTGGTGGCTCAGAGTGACCCTGTGGTGAAAGACGGGGAACTTTGCCTGCAGTCTTCAGCGTCACTCAAACACAGCCATGAAAGAGCATCTCCCCCTCCCCTCCCTCAGCGCAGGAGGCAGCGCTGGGACACAGACCCCCCGAGCCCTCCCTTAGACGCCAGGAGCTGCTCTGCCAGAGGGCAATGTAGCTGCTAGGTTTTGCACAGAGCATGTTTGTCCATGTGCTTTGCCACCAAAATGTATTTGTGTTCATTAAAAAAAAAAAAAACAACACCCAACACACAAGCCCCGTCCTCACAAACCGACGGCCCTGTTGCATGCAGCCCTATTTACTATTTATCTTTGCGAAGAACATATGGTTCCACTTTCTTAGGCTGTTGGTCTCCAGGGTTAATGACATATGACCATATGGCCGAGAGCAAAGAGTGATGGGACCAACGTGCAGGACAATTAATCTGGGGGGGAAAAAAAGAAAAATAAAAAAAAAGAATACTGAAATGTTCCCCTTTACACAGAAGATGTCAGATCCTTGGGCTGACATCTAGACAGATGTTGTTAACATCTGGGAAGATGTTAAGTGTAGCCTTTCTTTTTCCTTTTTACATTTAAATGTTCCAAATGTAAATATTATACATAAAAACATTTATAAATGATACTGTCTTTTTTACCCTGCTGAGGCCATGGTTGTCTCCACACCACTTACATCTCGGCTTTTAAAGGTTTTCCAGTGACATACTCTCAATGTGTCCAGTGACAAATGATGTAACGTGTTATTAGACCATTGGTGCTGTTTCAGGGGAGCCCTGGGTTTCATTAAAGTTAGCACGCAACATTTCTTTCTAACTAGCTCTGCAGAACAACAACACCTCCACACACACAAAGTGATGTGAAGTCACTTTTAGGTATTAACAAACTGACAAAAGCAAATAGCCAGAAGTGTCTTTCATACCATCCTTTTCTCATGTGCCCTCTCCGGGGACTTTAGCCTTTCTGTCAGCACGGGAATGGGAGACATTCCACAAACCAGTACCAGCCACGGCGTAGAGGCCAAACTGGAAGCCCCGAGGGGTTTGGGGGAATGTCTCCAGGTCAGACCTAGAGCCCTGGACTTGCCCATTGCTCTGTGCTTCCAGGAACCCGGCTCGTTAAACATGTCGGTGGATTTATATGAGCCATGAGCAAAATGGGCTCAAATACCAGTTCTGTGAAAGCTGGCTTGCTCTGTAAAATCAAGCCTGCACCCTGCAAATGCTTTGTTTGCTGCTCATTTTTAAGTATATAGGGCTGACTCTGACAGAAACAATTGTTATACTGGTGTCACTTGAAGGAAGGATTTTCTTTAACACTATATGGCCATATTTTTATACTCATGACACTAAGGGCAGATACAGTGTTGCTGAAAGAAGAGTGCTTTTTTGAGGATTGCTTATTTTGTTTGGGGCACTAATATAAACTGTGCTGGCAAATCCTTTCTCCTGTAGGCAAAGGTTAAGTAGTCCATTGATTTAATTGGCTTAAAGTTAAGTAGGTGTCTACAAGATTAGAGCCTGAGAGCAGACCTTCATTTCAAGCTGGCTTCCTTCTTCCTCTGACATCACAAAAATGCCGTGTGCTTTTTTTTCCCCAGCTTTGAAACTTCAACATTATCTTTTGTCAACATCTCGAATGTTGGCAGAAAGATGCAAAGCAATGGTTCAACAATATTTTCAGCTCACTATTGCTGTATTGCCCATACTGCTTCACCGACTCTTTGCAAACAGCAGAAGTCACATTCGTCCTGCACCAGGACCACATCTGAGTGAGCACAAGGAGAAGCTCAGCTCACTGGTCCGGTATTTTAAAGGCCGACGTTCTAAGTATATTTTCAAACACATCATTTTTGTGCTGTTAACGCAGATCATATAGTACAAATACACAGAGAACTCTGGATGAGACATAAGATGGGCAAAGAGTGTCACAAGCTCTTTTGAGACACTTCTTCCTGGAGAAACATCCACCATCCCATGATTTTCATGTGGCAAACGCTGAAGGTTTGAGTAACCCTCTACTGTGAGCAGCTTCTCAGCCCAGGGAGTTCCTTGGCATCTTGTCACCCGTCTCCCCTAATCAATTACGTTAAGAGTGTGACCACCACTGGGAGTCTCTGCAGCATGTGAGAACAGACAGTACTTAATGCTGGAAAACACAAAAGAAGCAGTAATCTGAGTCCAAAAGATGAGAAAAGAAAGAATTCTGTGTCATTTCTACTAATTTGAGCCTGTGCCTCACCACTGCCAGAATCAAAAACCTACTGCTCGCAGCGTAGAGACAGTCGTCTCAAAATACAGGGAACCAGTAATTTGAAGGCATCTGCTTCAAGTTGGAAGTCAATTCTTTCACAAAAAACCTCCTCTTACTATTTTCGGTAATTTCTTAATACTCTAGAAGCTTATCGGATGATAAATGTTTATTACATATGTTTGTAATGCATACCTGGCTCTCCGGGGCATATATAATATTAATATATTAGATTATATGATTAAATGTTTATTAAGGACATCTTAGTAACGTGTAATTTTCCACTGCAGCATGTTTGAAAGAGAAGGTTAGTGTTACTTTAGTGCTTCAAAGATCTACCCATGTTCTTCATCATCCTGTTTAGGATAGAAGTACCATATGAAGAAACAGGTAGGTAGTTAATCTCCTCCTTCCCTCCGCTGGCAGCATCTCTCTCTCCAAAGAGAGTGCTGAGGTCTCTTCATGGGGGTGAAAAACACGCCATCAAAGTACACTCCTGTTTCCCACTGAAAAGAGGGCACTTCAACTCATCCACTTCTGTCAGAAACTCTTCAGAATGGGGACAGAGTTTCTTCTCTGGTTTCACAGCACCCGGCAGAATGAAATTCTGGTTTTGGCTCCCTTCAGTGCTTTCCGTAAATATAATAAATAAAATGATAAAATGGAGAGGTCTGGACGAAAGTGTAGATTTTGTTTTGATAGATGTTTAGTGGTAAAATTGCAGATAAACACACATTTGTGTTTAGCCACAAAGTGAATCAGGTTGCTAACTCCTATGAGCTGATCTTCGTGGGAAGTTTTGCGAATGCCACTAAGAATAACTCTTTACCTCTGGGTGCCTGAGGATCTCCAGCGAATTTGTCCCTTAATTCCTGCTGCTGTAATAGAAATGTTATGAAATGTGCGAGAAAGCTTTGCATCAGCGGGTAGTTGCTGTGTACGCACTGGAGAGTTTTTAACACCATCGCTCCTGATTCAGCTTGCTGAGTTACTCTGAGAACCATTCTTCCCCGATGTGACTCAACGCTCCGTCCATCCCTGGCTGGTTTCATGCCCTCGGCTGCAGCGCTGTGAGTTGATGTAAAGTGCAGAATGTGCTACGGGTACATTCCTGTTCGACAAAAACGGGCTTGGAACTGCCAGTGCTTTATGAGTGTAAAGTCACGTACATTGGGGTTTTAATGCCAAAAAGAATTAGAGCTTTAATTTAAAACTGCAGATCCCTTAATGCAGAAATTACCCATTAAACAAGATAACACAACACAAAGCCCTGTTGGAATGAGTGGTGGATGTTTATGTAAACAGACTGAAGCTGAGCAAGGGAACATCTGGAGGTTACGGCTGGTGTCTGTGGGTGTGTGATGGAGACGCACTTTTTTTTTTCCCTTTCAGCTGGTACTTTGAACGGTTCTGCTAATTGCTTATCTCATTTTCTAATCTGATTACCTCCGGCTTCTAACCCATCCACACTTTGCCTCTTGTGTATGTTTATTAAAAGCGTTTTGAACTGTGAAAGGCCTGCAAAGTGCATACCCCTTTCAGAAGACAGGTTAAAAAAAAAAAAAAAAAAAAAGGATAAATACCTCCAGGGTTTGTCTTTTACGTGTTTCCTCAAGTGATTATCTCAGAACAATCAGATTTCACAGTGCTTTCTTTGGAGCTGGCTTTGCAGTTACAGAGCTCCAGGAGAATGCAAGAGGAACATGGTGGCGTGTTGGAGCAGGCAGCAAGTGCTGCGGACGGCGGAGGAGCTGCGCGGGCCATTTCCCCACCTCCCCGGGCAAGGCATCATCCACGGATTAATAAATAAACAGCCAAAGATTTGACCAAATGGCTCTCCCTGCAGAAAGCCAAGGTGTTTTCTCATACAGAACAGGACAGTGATATGTGAGCTGCCTGGTCAGGGAAATGCCCTTCGCTAGTCACCTTCGTCTCCTTAATTAACACTGATGTGGGGGGTACGTTCTGGGTCAGTCGTGCTAAACACGGTGGGTCCAAAGACGTGTTCTGGATCCTGAGTTTCATTTCAGGAGTAAAAAATCCTTTAATATTTTATCAAAATAGTTATGAAGCATTATTTTGAACAAAAATTGAAGTTTACTGTGAATATTTCAGAGGCTTATAGTAGTCAGTGCGCGCGGAACTGCAAAAGGCATCTGAGAAGCTTAGAATCTAAATAGAAATGAAATGGGGCTCTGCTTTGCCCAAATAATAAATATTTAACTAAGACCGAAATAAACCGGTATCACAGTTCAGTGACTACCGCGCTCTTCTGCACGGCAGACTCACAAGCAAGTATTGTGCAATGGAGGGGCTGCTGTCCTGACCGCCACCCCGCTACACGCTATCGCAGGCTTTGCCTTCAGTTATTTTTGATAACCCACTTCCCAAATCTCTGTTTATTCCTGATGTGAGACGAGACAATTCTTGGATCTCAAAATAGTTCACGAGTTGGGAAAAACCCAGCCAAAATTATGACAGCTCAGTTATTTCAGGCGTAACACAAATGCCAGGACGGTTCCAGAATGGAATTTTATTTTGTCCTTTACCCACTGCATCTTCGTATTTTATCTCTAACACAACCACCTGACCAGAAGAGAGCAGTCCTTCTCCCATACTAGAGATTTACAAGTTGGAACAAGTTTGGGTTCCCTTTGGAGCAGACATACAAAGCTGCAGCACTGAGGGAGAAGTGAACTTAAATGCTCTTCATGTTTATTTGACTTCAACAGGTCCACTTTGCCCCCATCAACTTAATGGAGCTTCAGAGGGGAAGAGAACTGGGAAGTCCCCAGCACAGCGAAGTCTGCCTCACCGAGCCATCTGTGTGACAGGCAGTCCTTGAATCAGACAAAATAAATTAACAAAAATTTAATTAGCTTGTATCATTTCTGTCAAAACTGACAACTTGAACATGGAGAAAAGATCATGTTTTTCCCTGGGGAGCATTTTTCATTTTTTTTTTTACTGTCTGTCTGAGAGGGAACCCGAAGTCGGGTAGCTATTTATAGGTTTTACATGGCCTAGTGCTTCCTGTGCTGTGGGAGGGTTCAAGAGTGAAGCCATAAATGAATTCAATTTCCTTTTCTCCCTTTAGGACTGGGGATATGGACCCTCTGCTTATTTACATTCTGGCTGACAAGTTTTTCAACTGACTAAGCCATTTTTCTGTAATCCCCACTGGATCCTCGACATAGGTTTCCATCACAGAACGTCCTTTCAAAGCATTATGTCTTGGTTCTGGGCTAACTATATATATGTGTGTGTGTGTGTATATATATTAGTACTTTCTCAAGAGAAGCATGAAATAACTCAGATGAATTTATCATTGCCATGAAGAATTCCTCTCAGAAAAAATAAAGAAAAAAAAAGCCAAAATATCATTCGAAGCTAGAACTTATTAGCGAACACCAGAAAGAGTTCTACACATTTATGTCTTCCACTTTAAAATCCATTTCCCAAACTCAGACTGCAGTTGTAGTGACAGTAGTTACGTGGATGCCACAAATAGTGCAGTATCAGCTTTCTGTCCCAGAATCCAGTCCTACACTGCTCTGGATTGTCCTGCAGGGAAGATGCACCTCCCGGTGTAGGTACTGTAAACCAGCCTGGCTCCGTCAGAGAGCAAAGGAAGGTACCGTGGTTGGAGTAACCGCTCGCTGGATGTTAGCTTAGTAATGATTTGGGGTTTTGAAAGCAGCTACTAATTGCTTTAATTAAACAATTATCCATAAGATCAAATAAATAGCAAATAATAAATTTTGCCACTTTGGAGTACTATGCATTTCATTTAGATAAGCATCTACTGTGAAATATAATAGAGCTTCATTGTTATTATTAGTTTTAACTGATGACTTGGCGCTCACAAATCACGGCTACCTGAACTGTGCAAGACACAGGAGATGTGGGCTCCTCTCCCAGGTGAAGCAAGAAATAAAACTAAAGTCTCTTTATTTCTTGTTTTTACAAAGAAAACCTTGCCTTTGCTTTTCATCTCTCAGGTGGGAGAACCTTTGTGTGGCGGGGGGAAGGCCTGTCCCTCAGTCCCTGGGAGGGAGATGTCAGTGACTTCCCTGGCTCTGCTCTACCAGTGGACTAGTCAGCGGGAAAGACAACATAACTTCATTCATTATTGTCCCCCTTAAGGATTTCCATGGCATTGGGTACCTTTGGCAGCTCACATCCTCCCGCTAACCTCTGTCTTGCAAGGAGTAACCAGGAAAGGATTCAACACCGGTTATGGAATGAGGGAGGGAGATAAAACACATGTGAGTGTTCCCCTCGAAGAGAAAACTTCGGGAGCTTTAAGTAATGATATGCCCTGAAATGTTATAGTTATTATCTGTGGGCTGGTACAACTTCCACACGCCTGCTGCAGTCCAGAGCCCCAGGCTGCCCACGAGCTGTAGGACAGAGGAGAAGGGAAAAAGGCACGTTGTACCTCTCAGCCCTGACAGTCTAACTAGGAATTGCAAGAAGGTCCAAAGAAATTTCATTTGTTCACCTCAGCAAGCTCTGCATAACTAGGACCCCATCTCAAAGCTCCTCATGCTGGTTTACGTGCCAATACCTGTGAGCAGGGCGACGGCAGAAAGGCAGTGAAGGGCATGTGCCACTGGTGCACATCTTCCCCTTATAAATGGGGATTTTCCTGAGACTCCCCTCGACAGGTAACTCAGAGAAAAGTGAAAACTGTTGCTTTTCTGCCTCAGGAAGAGAGGGAAGCCCTGCAGCCCAAAGGAGAGGAGGAAGCTGCTGCTGTCTCTCAGCAGCACGTGTCTCTGCCTGCCTTGAGCTTGTGCCCAGTGTCGTTTTTCGGGACATTCTGCCTGGTGGCACCAACCTCCCCCCCACCCCTCCCCAGGTACGGAGCCCGCAAGGTCACAGAACAGGACTATCATATTGAAGCTTAACTTAATTAATTCCATGCATCTTATTAAATAAACAAAAATCCACGAGCCCCGAGTGTTTCTTATACCCCAGTGTTGGATTCGTTTCTGGATCTGAGCCACCAGCTTCCCAATCTGTTCAGGAGAGACACAAAGGAGACCGTTTCCAAGTCAGTAACCAAGCAGTGATTTGTGACATGTCAGGAATGTTTAGGGAAAAATGATGGTGCCAGCGACCCTAGAGAAGGGAAATCGATCTTTCGGTTGGGAAGCGGTAAATAACTCTTGGAAACCTAACACATTTTACCCTCCCCGCTTGGTTTCAAAGAGGTGCAGTCCATTCCAAGATGGAAGATTAGTAGCTTGCAATCGAAAGAATGTCACATAAAGAATAAAAGGAACAGATTACCAGGAGCAAAAATGATACTAAAGCTAAGCACTGAACCACTTTCTCACTGTCCTCCGCTGAGAAATACTGAGTGAACATTTACTTAGCAATTAGGTTTTAATGGCAAAACTTTCAAGGCAGTGCTGGGCAGAAAGTCAAAATCTACATTTTAAGGAGATATTTTAAGTACCCTACAATGCACAGGAGCCTGTATGGTTTTTCTTTCACCGTAACACAGCACTTTGTCTTCCTGCACATGCACGTGGATGAAAAGAGATAAGTGCAGAAGTCATTAGGTATCCCATATAGCTCATTTACTTAAGCTTCTCTGAGTGGACTTCTAGTATTACCCACCTGAACCCCAGACGGGTTTCAGAGAAGACGGTGCAGTGTAACTATAAAGTGTTCAGCTCTAAAATTAAAAAAGGCCTTAAAAAGACTTTGAGATTAACTATTTTCCTTAAATTAAAGATTTGAGGGTAAAAAAACAAGTAGACATTTTAAGTAAAAAAACCCACACAACAAAACAGTAATCCAAAGCACAGTTAAATATTTGCATGTTTAAACCAGTGTTTGAAAGATCCTCCTCTTGTGAAATTACTGATTTTCCATAGTGATGACAACGTGCAATTTGGGATTAAATGCTTCATTTAAGTTAAATGCTGCCGACTCAATGGCGTATTATCTGGTAGAGCATCCAGACACGTGCATCTGCTGCTGCTTCGCTGCTGCTGCGTTGGGCTCAGTTCCCCTTCCTTCGGGAACCCTCCCGTCTGCCAAGAGCAGCCGTTTGCTCAATAAGGGACTAACTCTCATCACCCGCTTGCAGAAAACCTTGCTTCTTGCAAGCTTAATGCCAATATAACAAGACCAAGGGCCAGTTTATATTGGCTGGTCTGGTACTGCTCTCTGCATTGAGATCAAGGCAAAACCTTGACCAGGGAAAGATGAATTATTCCTAGAGAGATGAGTTGTGCAAAGAAAGGCAAGAAGTGAGAAGAACTGAGCATGAGGTGGAGAAGCCACTTTGTAACTCCACGCCTCAGTTTCCATTTAAAACAGGAATATTAAGAAAAGACTAGCTTTGTACTGCAATCTTTCTGCTGCAATCTGGCAGTCAGAAGTGCTAGAAAGGAACCACCTATCACTGTATAGAAATTGTTGATAAAAAAGAAAATAAGCTTTGAAGGGAGTGTGAAAAAAAAACCCCAGGATACAGAGACTACATCACAAACTGCTCCACTGAACCCACAAGCAGAGTGAGATGGCTGGAGGTTACCGTTCTCCCAATACAGCTTGTTTATTTCTGGTTTGCAGTAAATGCAATACTAGAGAGGAAAGGTGACGGGGGGGGGGGGGGGGGGGATACATTTCCATGAAAGCTTCCCCCATCCTTTTTTCTCCTTTCTCTAATGTTGCCCCTGATACATTAAGCTACATTCCAGCCAGCTTCAAGGACATGTTTCTGAATCCTATTCAAGATGCTGACAGCCACGGAACGTGTGAGAGGAAACATGCCCTCAGATGGACTGCATTTATTCGTCTGGTTATACCTTTAATCTGACATGTTTAGTAAAACCTCTGCAGCGACTGCTGAGAATGTTCCAAGAGAAGAAAGAAGGAGAAGCAAGATTCAGGTGTTGCCTCTGAAGTTTGTTGTAGAGTTGGTAGGGCAGACTCCAAACTCCACAAGAAGAAACTGGTTCAGACCAAGGAATGGGGTTCTCTGCGGGTGCTGGGCTGGTGCTGGGCTGCCAGGGTTTGGCTGCTGCCACCCTCAGGGATTACTGCTGGGTTTGCTGCTCTGCTGCTCAAATGTTTTGCCGTGTGGAACCACGAGGATGCCCGTGTGCTCTTTCATATTCTTTAATGCAAACAACCATAGGTCTAAACTCCAATCCCTTCCACTGTTGAGGGTCACAGAGTCCGATTTCCCTTCTGAATTGACCCAAACAGGACTTCAGTAGAACTATGTGTGAATCATGAGTTAGACTCAAGGCAGATAAGGGTTTCTGCCCTTGTTCTGGACAGAAATTGCTGAAACCCTGACCACTTTTAAAAGAGATCTGATGATTTACACCAGCAGAAGGGCAACTTTCCAGTCCCAGTTTTAATACACTAGAGACCTCCTGCAAATAGCTGTATTTTCTTTTTCTTTTTTTTTTTTCTTCTTCTTTCCTTCTAGTTAAGACTAATTCAGTATCTTTCCCTTGTTCTGTGGTGAAAATATATATTTGCTCCGTCCTGGCGAAGTACTACTTGTTCCTATTTCATTTACATCAACATGAGTCAAGACTTACTCACTAGCCTTAAATGATGTTGACTTAACTTAGAATTAAATAGATTAAAAATGACTCGTCATGGTCTGAGGGACTTCTGAGGCTATCATAACGCTGGGCAAAGAGGAGAAAGTGGAACAGTCTAATCGGTCCCCAGCTTCCTTAAATCCTTCTGTTCTCTCTACTGCTAAAAGGGGAGGAGAGAATTCACTGTGGTGCTGAAATTCGGGTGATGGGAAAAAAAAGATCACTTTGCAAAATACAAAGCAACTTTAATCACCGCGATAAGATTCTCCTTAAAAATGTTCAGTTCTGCCCTGATAGTCCTGCTGCAGACGCATTCATCAGCAAAGAGACCTTGAGCCACGGTAAATTCTATTTGCTATCTTGAGCACTCGTGGTTACAAAGTTCACACGGGACAGTCGGCGCGGACAGCCCAAGGGTGAGCGGTGCTCTGAGGCACAGCAGAGTCTCCGGGAGGTTCGGAGGACCGTCAGCCCTTCCTCTGGGCACTACCTTCCAGTCACTCAGGTCTGCTATATTACCCCTGTCCGTGCCCACTTTGGATCAGATTTTAAAAAGAGAAAAAAATATCTAGCTCCTAAAAAAATCGCTTGCCTAAATATCTTCAGACTGGCCCCTAAGTGCAAATGGCCCTGCTGAGCCACGCGCTCTCACGTCGTGGTGCCCCTGCCTCTGGTGGCACAGCGAGCTGGGCACAGCTTCTCTGGGGACACAAAAGGCCTGTGAAAGAGCCCATCCTCTTGCCCATCGTGCAAGAGAGACCTCGCACGGTCTGACCAGGGAGAGGGAGAGGAACTGGAACCGCCTCGGCTTCCCCGCACACTCGGAGTCTGTCGCGATGAGAGCATTCGTCTCGGCCTGCAGCCCTTTGAAGATGGAGCTATACGCCGATCCCAGTGGCAGAACCTTCACAGGGGCTAGAATTTGGCAGTAAAAGCCAAATCTACATTATCCAAGCGCAGTCACTTCAGTTTACAATGACGCACAGGCCTTAGATCTCCACTTTGCTCCTTTATACCAAGTAGAAAGAGCAAATCATAGGACACCCCATAGTCCTTTGAGGCGCATCCAGCATTGGTTTTACAGCCCTATGACTTAACTGCTAACGTTGCCTGCCACTCTCTATGTCTGTAATAAAAAGACAGACAGAAAAAAGCACCTTTGGAGCCTTTAAGACTAATTAAGAAGTGTATCAAAAGAAAAAAAATGAGAGAAAGAGAGAGAGAGAGAGAGAGAGAGATACATTTGGCTGACTGTGAATGAATCTTATAAAATGGAAATGGGAAACATGTGCAAACACTTTAAATATTTTTGCCCCTGCAAGATATTTGAAGACTTCCCTTGTAAAACAAATAGGGAACAAAATAAAACCAGGTTTCCTTCAGTCAGCACATAATCATTTTCATGTTAATTTTTATCTTGTTAACCCAAAAATCTATTAGAAGAAAATTATCTGCCTGAAATCTAGCTTGTGACTCATGCTAAGTGGTTCTGATATTTTGAGAAAATAAATCTTTACACTGTTTACACAAGTCTATCTGAAATTACAGTGTGCAAAAGAAATAATGGTTTCAAGTGACCGTAGGTGACAAATGATCAGGCTTCTGATGTTATTCACTTTGGCCTTGTCTACATCGTTTTTGTTTTTTTTTTTTCTCTTCTTTTAATCCCTACTAGTTGTAACAATGGCAAAGCATTACCAGAGCTAAATGCAAAACTAATTGAACTCATTCAACAGAAAAATAATCTTGGAGTTCCCGGTGCTATGGACTCTGCCCAGGTGCTGAACGAGGTTACATCGTCAAATCCGGCTGTAATCACAATGGGCAGAAGAGCAATTTAATAACACACAGGCTATATCCTTAATTGTGACAAGTCTCACTGCTTATTATGCCAATTTATACTACCAAAGGAGTTAGCTTTTAGAAAAGATCATTTGTACATACAGAGCAAAATGTTTTTTAATTGAGTAGAGATTCTCAAAGCACAGTTTTGACTTGTGAGTGTCCAACCAACCGAATCTTTAAGGGGAATGGTTTTATACAGAAAATACGGAGCGCTGTGGAAGATACACCTGGTATGGGCGTATTCCAGGGAAATTCTTACAAACAAGAAAGCACGCCTTTTGTTTGCTCTAGTGGGCAGGAAAAGAAAAATGAGCTGAGAGTGCGAGCCTGACTACCGGTCCCGCTAAATAAGTACATCACGCTTACACCTCTAAGCAAGCATTCCAGGATGGGGCGGCGCATTTGCGTCTGGATTCATCGTGGGGGCTTAAGGGAGCCCTTCTGCCTTTGGAAAATCTGGAAAAGGGGTGAATGCTGCCTGCAGTAGCTTTTAAATAGTTCCTTCACATTTGTTGTGTGCCAAGTGTTTTCCCAAAAGGTATGTTCAATGAAATACAGTGAAATGAAACACGCGGCATTTTCAGTTCACTCTGGCAATGATCATTGATAGATCTTGGCCGAACACAGATACCGAGGACTGTTAGTGCAGGAGCAACAACCTGTGCCAGCGATGGGAGGGTGTAAGGCAAGAGGTGGGGAGAAATGAGGGACTCTGGGATACACCTGAGAGATCTGAGAGCCATCTAAGACACTTGGTGGGTAGAAGAGAGTGAAGTGCTGTTGGTGTGTTAGTCTCTGAGTCACTCAAGCAAAAGCCACTCTACTAAATGACCAAGACATCATTGTAATGAACACAGGTAGGATTGCATAGGTTGTCACCTCAATTCCTTATTTTCTAAACAAGCCTATTTCTTATATTATCATTATTATTACTGAAGTGCTAAAAAGAAGGAGAATTAAAGTTCATTTATGATGTAAGCATTCCTGTTTCTTCTCACAGATCCCATCCATCTCCAAACATTCCTTCTGTCATTCACAAATACAGTACAATAATAATAATCCAACATCTGTGGCTAATCCTCCTGGCCAAAGACTATAATTAATTCTAACCCCTTTCTTCTGCTTGAATTTCAGCAGCATAAAAAAATAGGTAGAAGGAGATGTTCGGTATTGAGAAATCTGGATAAATACACAGAAGTTCTAACTAATTAATAAGACCAAGTGGTGTGTTTTGGCTAGAGGACATATTTTTGGGCAAAAAGAAGGAAGCAAACCAGATGAAAACTGGGCAATTTTATTCCAGGTACTTTTTTTGCCCGCTGCAATATTGATTAATTAAAAGAAGAGCTAACATCTGAGATTTTCTTATGAAGAATTATAACCAATTGGCAGCTCCTTCACTTGGGAGGGGGCAGCCCCAGCTGTAGCTATGACCAGATGAAAGTAAAATCTGCTTAGACCACTGTATCGACCATCAGACGATACTGTTACAGAGAAAGAATTGAGCTGAAGTTTCTCATGACTTGTTGAACATGCTCAGATAGTCCTCTCCTCACTTTGATGCACGGAAATCGTCGTGCGATAATTCCATAGACCTTCACTTTGGCGAACATCCTCTGCCAGCCGACGTAACCGAGATATTTCTGGCACCAGCAGATTTGAACCTTCCATATTCTACACCGAGTTGCTTTATTGCTTTAGTTAAGGCTTTAGGAGGACAATTATTTAGTGGTTTATATTACAGTCATTTCTGTAAAAGTTTCACTTAAATTCGTAACAGGCAGCTTGAAAACACTGCTTTAGGTACTATGGTTCCTGAATAGTGCACAGCATAAAGTGAAAGACTGCAGGCAAAAGCTGGTTTTTAGCAGTTTTTTGTTATTTTTCAAAATTATTCAATTTCGGTTATACCCGTTATCAAAACGTTTACAGCTGGCTTTTGCTTTTTAAAGGGAATATAACTCTTTCCACCCCGCTTTACACGATTCGTTCCCATGCTCGTTCTTCCGCCCTCTGGCTTTGAGGTTGGCTAATTCAATAACTAAAAAACAATCGATAGATAATGCCCCTGCTTTTCAGACAACCCCCTGCAATCCTCTGAAGGAGTCAGTCAGCCTTGGCATTCACCTGACAGCACTGACACACTAATTCTCTTTTTCTCCAGACCGGGAAGGCAACGCATTGGCACAGACTGGTATGAAGAGATTTTGTGAATAAATATCAGTAAGGTGAATAGCACCTTGAAATTTGTAGTAGAATCCGGACAAAAAAAAGAAAGTGGTTTTGTCTGTGGGTGAAGAACAGCTGGGGCGGGGGACAGGAGGTGGGAAGACACGGTGCCGCGTGAAGTGGAGCCCAGGCTTGGGGCCTGAACACCTTTGTGAATTTTCTCCCCTGTTTAAAATGTGCTGCTGTGGCTTGGCTGGGCACACTGGAGTTGTTTAGCGAGCAGTAACACAGATGCTTCCCCCTTCTCCCTAGGCAAGATACGGCAGAAACCAAAAAGAAAGATTTGTTTTAGCCAGAAAGAAAAACCACAATCTGACTTTGCTGGTGTGGTATTTTCCACTGCACGGCTCTGGATTAAAGCAGCACCATAAAGCCAGTGTTTCCTTTTCATGTGCACTTCTCACGGCCCATTTCAAACCTTGGCAAGCGTGTGCCGTGGCATTGTGCCGATCTAACCAGAGCTGGGGATTGCCATGGTCCGTCCCACCAGCACTTGGAGCCCACCACATCAGAGAAGACAACTCAGCATCACTGGAGGAGTTCGCAATGATTGGGATTCAAGTGGGGGATGGGGAGGAAAAGCCATTTATTATAAATCAGCACATATGCTCCAAAGACTGCAAATTTATGAGGTGACAGTATCTCTAAGTGTTTGCTTTATGTCAGGAGGTACCACGCTGTCCTCCGTGAAAACAATACCCCTGCCTTCCATGGGGGCCAGGCTGGCAAGGAAGTCTGATGCCCACTCCCATTCCGGGATGAAATCCACTGCATTTTTTTGCTATTTGCAATATGAGAACTTAGCAAAAATGTTGGGGGTGAGCTTCCCACCGAGACCACAGAATTAATTCTGTTTAGTTTAAACTATAGATCACCCACCACAACAACTAGCACTAACGACATCTGGTTAGCTGGCTCAGCAAAGACGTCAAGAATGAAGGGATCCAGTAAACTTAATCCCATAGAGCAGGGTGAAGGACATCCTCTGGGAAAGCCCGGAGAACTCTTTCCTGCTACTGTCCAGGAAGCCAAAGAGCTGCCCTTACTGTATCTACACATGTACCTAATGGCTTTGTTTCTTTCAGGTGCTTGACAATTCAAGTTTGAAATACACTGTAATTTCACAGAGCTTAGCCAGAAAGGAAAAACCAGTCTGAACACCACCACAACGTCAGCCACAGAATTATACCCTGTGTTTCCTGAAGCAAGGAAAATTTTCTTCTCTATTACCTAAAAACGACACAACTGAGCTCAGTGGCTTGAAGTTAATATCATTTAGAAACATAAGCGGGAATGATTTAAAGATTTTAGCAGTGAAGTGCAGTGCTTCTGCTAATAAACCATGTTGGTGGCTGTTTGCCTACTGTTGAAAAGTTTAAAAATTCCTCTAAATATCTTCAATTTCAACTCCATCTAGTTATCTTTATGCTCACTTACATGCCATAATCCAGATTCTTCTCTGTGTACATGAATCTCGAGCTTATTAAAACACTGTGAACCAAATATTAACACGAAAAGGTCATAAACTAGGGCAAACTAGAAAAGTAATGAAAAATGACTATCATATACATTATTCACCCAGCACAAGCAAAAAGAGACCAGAATATGGCTGGTAATAGGAGAGTCTAGAAGTCAGCTGGCTCCGTGATAGAAGAATGGGGTTTAATAGTATTTTTGGTGAGAGGGATTTCTGTGTAACAGTGCATAGTTGTCATACTTCAGGAGAGCTTCTTCCCCAGACACAAACTGTGCTTTTTGATGACTGTGACGTTGGCCCCAGGGAAAGCAAAGGTCTGTCAGCATGAGAATTTTTGCAGAAGCACACTTGGAATTCTGTTCTAAAAGACCTTCCCTGGAAAAGGTCTGGTACCTTCAGCGAGAAGCAAAAGGTATGCTTCATCCCCACAACGTCAGTAATTAATGCCACCGTGGCCATCGCTGCTGAGTGATCCTGGGGACCTTGACAGGTGAGTCTATTCGGACATTTCACCTGCTGTTGAAAGGCATTTTTCAAATTGTTTATTGCCCTAATGAGAATGGCAGGGCTGGGCACTATCTCAAAACCGGTGCCATCAGCCAAATAAAGCAGAGAGCTGTCTGCCAGCTACTCAACAGGGATTAATAAAGTGGCAAGATTTACAGGGAAGTCAACTCAAAATGCTTTCCAAAAAACATGAATCAAAAAACATTATATTGTCTTGAATATACGTCATTAGTAAATGGATTTGATGGGTTTCTGGCAGAAGGACACTTTTTAACCTTGATAGGGTGAAATACGTGTTACTGGAGCTTTGAGGGTAAGGATGTGAAGCATGTGAAGTGAATATTAAAGCCCCTATTAAAATGGTTCCACCAAAGTTAAGAGCATTTTATTACTTTTCATCAAAGTCACAGAGGTGTGCAAATGGAAATCAAAGGTAGTGAGACATCAGGGAGCCTCTCTAAAATTGGTGGAATAACCCCTTTCTCTATCAACATGTTTTAGATGCCGTCTTTTCTTTTTTTCACTTGGAGATACTTAGGGTTGAACAGCCTCCAGGAAAATAAATTGGTTCCTCCAGTGTTGCCTTCCCAAACAGCCGTTTTCTGTGCCCCTGAACATCCTTTAAAAAACTCTTCAGAAATTATTGCAGGACTGAATATTTCCCAATTCTTATAACTAATATATAAGGAAACAGTTTGATTTGTTGAAATAAACTAAAAGATAGAAAGTGATTTTAACATTATTTTGACCGGATTTATGAAAAGTACTTTTCATATCTACAGTTGCAAAATCCAAACAATTGCCGGGACTGTAGCTGAGCAATGGTGACATCATTCCGCTGACTTTTTTTAAGAGCTATACAGTTCACGTCTGCAGAGATGTGGCCAGCACAGAATTTCTGTCAGACATAGCTCAATTGCCTAAGTGAAACCGTATCTTTTTCAGGTTTGGTTGTTTGGGTTGTTTTGCTTTCTTTTATTTATTTGCATTTGTCATAGTCTTGTCTCATTTGTGTACATGTAAGTATGCTGCTACCAGCTCTGTTCTTTGATTAAGAAAATATAGCAGAAAGCTGGTGTCTAGAGATAGTTGGCCCGGTTATAGTGAATGAACCACGCAACAAGTCCAGACACAGCCAGGATGTCTCTGTGTGGTAAAAACAACCCAGCAGTACATTAAATTATCTAAATATTTGACTCATGAAAGATCTTCACGCTCAGTAGAAGGGATGACAGCTGATATACCTGTATTATTGAAGTCAAGAGAATACGGCCACATATGGAAAGATTATCGAAGGTTAGGAAGCACAGACCAGGTGATTTGGGGAGGAGATTAGGTCTGGATAATTTCTGTACATGTATTTTATATTTAAAGTACAAAGAGCAAGTACTAGAAAGAAGGTGAAGACCAAGAGACAGAAGGATGATGGTCCAAGAGAAAGAAAAGCAAATGCTTAAATGTTGGAGAGACAGCATTTTGTGCTCAAGGAGGGTGAGCTAAGCCGCCTGATCTGGGTTTTGGGTGCTATCTATATTTTGCAGAACCCTTCTGACTGTACAGTTGAACCTTATGAACCAAGACTTCTCCTACGGGACAATGTTTTCTGAATCTCTGAAAAACTGTACTTTCTGAATCCTGCTTTGTCAGAGGTCAGATGCTTACCAGTGTAACATCCATGGATACGTAAGACTAAAGCTTCAAGGTGGGAATGGCCAAGAGCCACAAAATCATTTAAGCACCTTCATATAGGACTGAGGTGCTTAAAGTGCTTACGCATTTACCTATGATTTTGAAATAAGATATTCAAGTCCAAATCACTTAGATCCTATTGAAAATCTAATTTCATTTTGATACATAAAAATAACTAAATATGGAGATGGTGAATAAAAAGAATAGAAAGCAGCATTATCCTTATAATTCAAAAATAACATCAGAAAACATGAAACTTTGTGGGCACATTGGAATGAACACATACGCTGAGCAGTTCCTAGGAAGACATCTCTGGGTGCTTGTATTTGGTAGAAATTAATCTGGATGAAAATAAGACCTATGCAGCAGTGAAAACATCCCTGACAGGATAATGTTCAATTTAAATAAACAGTTCTAATGAGATCTGTTATTACCTGCTATTTTGTCATGCTCTGGCATGCAGTCTTAAGTCTAATGTTTCTAAATGCTGTCATAAATTTTTTCAACGTAATCTGCTCCTGAAAATTTCAACTAATGTCTCTCATGGTTCACAGTAAATTATAGACAATGTTGCTGTCTGCAAGTGAATCTAAATCCCTCTTAGAAAACCCCAGTGCAGGAAACCCAGTCTTTATCCATCCAAGAAAAGATTGCTTTGACTGTTAAGCTTAATAAAGAACGCTTAGGATGGACATGTTGGGCATACAGTCTTGCATAAAATATATACAGCGAATTGTATAGTTAATCCGAAGTTACCTATTTAGTGCCCAAAGAGGCAAAAAAAGAGCTGGAATAACCTGTGCCGATCTGACAGCACTTAGACCCTGGCCTGACTGAACGTGTCCCCTCCTCTGCTGTTCGGATACATCTGAGAAAGCTCCAGGTGACATCTCTCCTGTCCTACCAATGCTGGTCCAAGTAGATTGGTACAAAATACTGCTTCTGACAGTCAATGTGAGACTCAGAAGAGGAGGTCTGGCCATGGTATGATACCTGTGTGCATCTGCACCTACTTTGGAGGGTTAAGTGAAACAAGGAGTTCAGAGCTGCAGAACCGAGCCTTGTATCAACTGCCACTTCCTTGCGATTTACGGTGTCCTCAACCTTGGTCTATCAGCATAACTGATCCCCCCGGTCAGGGGATGTGCCCTCAAGTACAGCACAGGCAGAAGGAACCCAAAGTGATGCACTGTATGAAGTTCACCAGCATGAGAGGCAGCTCTCTGTTGTATGGCGTTGGCATTGCTTTTTACCAGCAAAAACCAGATAGGATGTTTTGTTCAGACTTGTACTGTGGGAATTACAGAATAGCTCCACTTATTCCAGAGGACTTGTTCTTAATTTTTTAAAGAAAAGACATATCTGTAGGACTTTGATAGATAAAGATGGCCAAGAATATCTGACTGAATCAGGAAACAGTGGAAATAATAGTCAAATTGCAGTATTCTGTATTGGGTTTTGTGTTACATCAACGGTGCCTTTCTGCTGCACGTGCGTTGGGAGAAAAGCACTGAAAGGCAGCCAAACTCGAAGTGAAACAGGAAAATGAAAGAGTTCTAACGGAATCTTCTGAGTGATCCAATTTACAGTGTTTCACCCAGATGTGCTTGAATCACTTTATCATGTAGCCTGGTCTTCGGGAGCGCAGCCCTAGCAGACGCTCCCTGGGAGAATGAGGAAGGAGCAGCAAGGCTGAACCACAATTTTTTTATGGTTAAGCTCCTGAAATAACGCTACAGACAAACAGTGATGTTTTTAAAAAAATACCGGAGACCCTAAGCTACTAAAATTATCAAATGATTCTGAATTCTGCTGATTCTGGTCAACGGCTTTGCTGCAACAGAGAACGTCACCCCGAAAATAGGTAACTAAACAGTGTTCCGAACTGAACCTGGAAGGTGTGTGAGCGGAGTCCCTGCACCCAGAGCAGCCTCGCACGCGGATGGGAAGGGAGTGAAGGGAGCCACTGTTCAGTAAAATGTGAACAATGTCATTGGTTGGAAAGGGAGACATAACTTAAATTCGTCTACCAATTGTGTAATGTTAAAAACCTTATCGCTACCACGCGAACAAATGAAGGCAATGGGAATACATTTTTTGTGGTAAGAATGCTTTTTAGCTTGCTTTCCTGTAATATATAAGTCTGCACAAGTGGTGTCGTTTCCACAGTCCAAACAGTTTATCAAAGACTAAGAGGAGTTTCAGTTTTCCATGAAGGTCAGTACAACTTTGCTTTGCCCTGACAATCCCCGAGCAGGTAATACTTCTAGTGCTTTATTAACACAGACTGGGGTCAATAAACACTTTATACTCCCTGCCTCCCATATCTACGAATGTAATTCCCCAACCCTAATGCTTAAAGACCGGAGGGATTCCCAGACCCAAGCCAGCGTAAGCTCAGCAGTTCAGTTACATTTCAGCTCTTTCTAAGGCCACCACGTCTGCCACCTTGATAAATGCAGTTGTTACTAGGAAAGAACAAAATCCTTTAATCATTTTCAAACATAAAATTCCATCATGTCTGGCCCATAAATGTAAAGTTCACTTTCCAGGAAGGATTTACCAAAGTTGATACCTTGTGCTGCCAGAATGTTAACTGTACATTTAGCAAAATGATTTTTTTGGGGGGCTTTTGATGCATTCAATTCCAAAAATACAATGATACCCTAATTTGCCCCAAGTGGCTAAAGCTGAATGTTGTCATCTGTACCTAATAAGGCGCAGTGCTTTGTTTGTCACGGGCTTATCCTGGGATAGTTAATGCCGCAAAAAAAGTGACTAAGCTCCAAGTATGTTATCCTTCCCCATCCAGCCTTGAAAGCGTTACGTCTGTGCTGGTTTCTCAGAGGCAACGTACAACATCTGGTGCCGAACCAGTGGGGTCAAATAATGTTCTCACCATTTAGCGTAATTAACTCCAACCGCCCGTCTGCTGCAAGCCCCCGCTGCAGCCAACACAAGCAAAGCTGGGCCAAGACGAAATTTCTCCTCATTATTAAACCCAAATCTAAGCACTTGTCTGTCTGTAAAAACAGAGCAAAGGGAGGAAAACTGAAACCAGCGAACAGGGTCTGAGGTTTCAATAAATGTCAGAGAGCGTCAAGTCTGTTTGGATTGCAAATTATTGCTGGCTGATGGTCTATTATTTTACAACTAGCGATTGCTGTCAAGGAGTTGGGGAGGGGGTGGGAGGGAGAGGTTTCTCGAATCCCAGCCAGAGGGGAACAGAAGTTACAAAATACTGTAACAATCATTTAAAAAAATACCAAAGTAACTTTAATGTTGGCTAAATTTAGAACTTTTATAGAGCATCTCTTCAAAGAGCAAAGAAGTCACCCTGCGCTCTGCCTGTGATAGAAATCCTCACAAGGTCATTTGCCATCCCTGCCTCTTCCTTCCAAACACCAGCCCCGGCAGAATTAAGACAACTGAAGGACCACGAACATGCAAGAGTGAAAAAAGACCATCCCCACCCCCCACGCGGTGCTTAAGGTGAGCCCATATCTTGCCGAACATGCTTGAACAGTACATACAGATCAGTGAAATGGTTGTTAAATACCTTTGGTAAATGAACTAAAATATGAATGGATGGTCACTTCTTGAAACACAGTGGGAGAGGACATGTCTTGATGGACCTGACTCCCACTGACCGTAAATGCAGAAGATCAGCCATAGTTTGTCAGGAGAACAGCGATGGCTGAGGTACGAACTGTAGAGAAAGCATGTATCAGGATATGGCGAAATCTTCCTGCAGTCACAGCTAAGGAGAGCGGCATGACGACAAACTATTCATGATACTGCCCCAAAGAATACACTATCCCAATTCTGCTGAGCCGAACACAAAAATCTTCCAGTTGCTGAAACCTGTTGGGTTTGGACTCTACTAAATATCTCAGCTGAGGCTTCTGACCTTGGGAAAAGTAAATAAATCTGTGCCTTATGCAAAACAACCAGTGAAAACATCCTGGAGCTAATGGGGGAAAAAATATTTCCCCCAACAACCCAGATTCCAGCGCCAAATTTCTCAGCCTGTGTTTTGGAAGCGAACCAAGTCATTGAATAGAACTTTACAACTCAACACAGATTGTGGGTCCTTGAAATCTGTAAAGTAAGGAAATACAGGGAGATGTTTTACATGCAGAACATGGTTGCTCTAGATCAATATGTGAGGTAGGCTAAAATAAATTGCCAGTGTTTTCAGGGACCATATGGAAAAGCTCCTCAGTCTGTCCTTGTCTGGGTCTAACATTGCCCAAAAAGTAGAGGTGTTCTTTACATTTCTGAGTATCTTTGTCGTCTACAAAACTGTCCAGACACGTTACCAAGAAAGGTGGCCCGTCACAGATCCTTCAGTTATAAAACTATTGCGACTGAATATTCCACCGTTAAACTACACTGAGTATGACATCAAATGTGGATGAAGGATATTCTAAACTCTGTCATTCTCCTTTCCCAATATTTTACTTTTGAGTCAGCTATTCATGGCTTATTTATGGGACTCATAATCCTCTTTTTTGTGCTTGGGAAAATCATCTCTAATACTGTCTCCTGCTCCCTCGGGTAGCACTTCTGCTTGTGGTCTTCTTCACTTAGCTGGACATAAGCCTCAATTAGCACTGGGCTCCAGAACAAGTGCCAGTAAGTCAGATTTTGTCTCTGTAACCAAAAACCTTCATGTTGTTCAGCTGATCCGTTGACAGTGAGGTTTTATATAGCATTTGAAAATGCTGCATGTAAAAACTGCAACATATAAGTGAAACTTTTTGTAGGATGTAATGTGGACATTACCAGAAGAGAGAATAAATCCATACAGCTCACCTATTTCCTTTTTTAATTTTTTCGGCAATGCAAACTGAAGAATTCAACAAGTTCGGAAAAAAAGCAGACTTTAAAAAAAATGATTGTCACAGCATGTCTGTGTTTGACACTATTTGGAAAAGCAAATTCTATTTTTCTCTCCCTAAACTTAAACGCGTGTTTTGCAAAGAAAAAAAAAAAAAAAAAAAGAAAGGATTCATAGTTACAAAAGAGTGGTTATATTCTCCTGTACCCGCCACCTCCTCCTCTCTCTCCCTCACACACGCACACAGCAACTGGTAATAAAACTGTAACTTACGATTTCGCACCAATAATATCCCAAGAAGGGTGCCTCTATTTTACCCTAGAGTAAAGGAAAGAGGCCAAAACAATCAACCTCTCTTGTGCAGAGCCGACCATGGGCTCCACTTCGGCTCAGCTGCGTGTACCCCTGATGTCTGTGGAATATGCTTTACCTGCCAAACTACTCAGCCCAAAATGTGATTGTGACCTTGAAGCTTATTTTGGCCCATCACAAAGTCAGGGGAGAAACAGGAGGAACGTGAATCACCCAAAGGCCTCTCCCTCACTTTTCCTCCACAAACGCAATGTGATCTTTCATGCAGAGCTGATCGATATTTTTCCAGTGCAACAGCTTTCTACTGTGAAATCCAAATGTTTTGAAGATATGCATCAATTTTTCTGACTTTTGTCAGAAATTATCCCAATTTCTGGTTTCTGGAAGCAAGAACATTTTGCTTTCTCCTCACTGGCTTTTACTGTATAGTGCAATGACATATCTCAGAAGGAAAAATCAAGTTAGATTTTATCAGGGGGAATTTCTCATAGAGTGGAAATTCCTGATTTTGGCCAGCTCTACTCCTTATTTGGTTAGAAAGTTCCTGTTGTATCACAACATGAAGAAGCAATTTTACATCCCCCTCAAGCACACATGTGTAAAACTGAATGGTAAATCACTGGGAGCACTTGGGCCAGAGGTTGTTACATACATGGCAGGTAGCTGGGATACATGTGTGGAGAACTCAGAGGTCAGCTCTGTGTGTAATAGCATAAAAGATGCACATTTTATAGACTGTTCTGCTGCTGCCCATACTGCGGGACTGTTAAGAGACAATCACATTCACTTTCTGGCCTCACTAACAGCCACAGGCTGCCGTCGCTGAGCTATCACTCAAAGAGAAATTATCAGGCATGCTTCACGCTTCGTATGAATTCACGGTTATCAGCAGCACACAACATGAGGCACTACATAAGGAAGCAGAGGTGCCCTGTTTGTCACAGAGCCTCTTAAAATATAATGCACAGTAATTAAATCAACTCAATAAACTACAGCATCTCTCTTGGAAGTATCTGCGAGTGAAAGGCTCCCTTTCTTATTAGCGTGAGTTTTTCTTATTAGTTACACCAAAGCTGAGTTTAACTTTAATTCTTGCTTTTGCTGAACTAAATTAAGATGCACAGAGAGGGTCGAGAATAAAATTTAACTATTACATTCTGAAATGCCCCTGGAAAGCTCAATATAAACAATCACAGTAAGACCCCCTGTGACAAAAAAATGCACTTTCATGGTTAAAGAAAGAGTAAACAGAAAAACCTCCTTGAGCTGGTTTGGCTTCAGCTCTGTTCCTTCACCTTGGCACTTGTTCACTTAGAATGATGGATTAACAACTCCAAATTTCAACAGGTTTTTTTTCCCCCCTCTGTATTGGGATTAAGTGTTTTAGTGTAATTAGTTTCTAATTGCTGTGTCTAAACCATAGGAGTTTATGGGTGTATATACATGTACATCTCAGCTCTCCTTAGGCAGGAGGGAGCAAATTCACTTTGAAAGAGAGACTGACCATTGTTTAATGAGCAGTTATGGTCTGACAAATGATTGTGTAAAACACTTCCTCACTTCCATGTGCTCCCCGCATGCCTGGGTCCCGACACCGCCAAGCTCTTAACTCGCCTATTAAGTATCACACCCTCTTCAATTATTTTGTCTACTTGTCAGCTCCTCACTTGTGTAAAGAAGCTACTGTCTTTGTTATCTGCCTTTACGGCAACACGGTGTTGATGGGCTACTCAGTTACCCGAGCCATATATAACAATAATAAATTTCTCAGCTTTAGGGAGAAATACCTTCTTTCCCCTCGTCAGTACCCACACCAAGCAGTACTCTTAGCTTCATTTCAGATGCAGCATCTTCTACAGACACAGAGGGATTCTCTTCCAAACCTAAATTATATCTAGTATCCACTTTCAGAATGAGATTATTGCATGTGAAGCACGAGTGTGATAAAATAGCAGAAGTATATCAATTTTTATAAATCCGAGTCAATTTGCTGGAGAATTATAGAAACACACAACTGATCCCTGCTCGGGAGGGACAGTGCATAATCCTTCAGATTCAAGAGGTTCAAGAATCACCGCACTGCTCTTCAAACTGGAAGAGTGATTTTAAAAATCTCACATACATAAGGACGCTACCAGAAAGGAAAAGCAGAAGGCAACTGGAAATCTTACAAGAACAGATTCTCACACTAAATTTTATAACTGGAATTCCATTAAAGCGTGACCCAAAATTGCACCATCTTCAATAAATCTCATTCTGCTTGGCTAAAATATCCTTAGAATAGCTTTTCCAGTGGTAGCTAGGCACATCTACCCTACCATTAATTGGCCTTACCCAGAACACAGATGAGAAAAACACTGAGAAAGAACATCACATTTTTTTCGATCTTCAAAAGATTTTCCAGTCAGAATTCCATCCAAACTGGGGGTTAATATTTAGAAGATTTTAAGATCTGGTTGGCTAATACCTAGTTTGGGACAAAATGAAACAAAACAAAACAGATTGTGGAACAAACCCTAAAATGAGTCCATGATGGATGTACTCTTTCTTTCGTTGCATTCAGCATGTTAAACCACCCATTGGGCTGACCACCCTGAGCTCAAATATTATTTAATGCTAGTGTAAAAAGAAAATAATAACACTGTAGTGTGAGTGTTCCATAGCGTGGCTTCCAATTCACCTCTGGCCTTCCAGACGCTGGGTAATGATTCATTTTCTCCTGACAGGAGGGGTACAACATTCTCAGGACTTCTTGGGTGGAAGAAAGTTGGTAGGAAGCAAATCCACAGTGAGCCATTAAACTTGATGAGGATTAATACCCTCCCTTACTAGCTTAATGTACAAAATGCATCGATCGCTTTGAGAATTGTGCTTAAGTCTACAGCTGGGAGCAAACCTGTGATCTGGGGTTTTTTTTGAATGTGTATGTACTACCTAACTAATGGTGAAACAAACCCCAGTGCAGTAGAGTTGGGTAGTCCCATTACAGCAATAACATATTGTAAAGGATCAAGTTTCAGGACAATTAGCTCCTGGCTGCAGTTTATTACCCCATCGGAGATTTAAAACATGATTTTTTTTCCCCCTACTGCATTCCAACAATACTTAAGTGTCTGGAACTGACACTGTAAAACAATAATAGAGTGACAAATATCTGTCTATCTGAAGGCAGACCCACTAGCTGGGTTTGTTTTGAGACAATAAACTGTAAAATATGCTTTCAAAAAGTACTTTCTCCTTCCCACAGGTTACAGAACTGGGTCGAACTGTTTTCTGTGTGTTGTTTTTACTGTTTGTTGGGATCTCACGATGGCTGTATACTAACACGTTCTTCACACTGAGCACTCTACAGGGATGTGGAGCCTAATGTTTTTTCTGAATGGACAAGGGCTCAAGGGCTGAAGGAAGAAATCACTGTTATTTGTCCGTGGGAACTAAAGGACAACACCCCATGCCTCAACGGTGAGGAAGAATTAAGTGGACTAAATCCCTTTCTGCAGATACATAGTTCTCCCCATTGGCATGTCAGAAGTCCATGAGGACTCACCTTGGTGTCCACTTAGATGACAGAAGTTAGTCAGCTATGATCAGACTCATCTATTTGATTCATCCATGTTTTACCTAAAATCTTTAGCAGAGGAAATAACTGAACAGAGATCGTGACACACCATAGCATTTAGATGTTCAAAGGCTTCTTAAAACTACCTCCTTAATCCAGGGTCAGCTGACTTCTAAAAAAGTCTCTGATAAAAATAACCAAATTAGAATAAAACAGAATTTGTTCTTCATTGGCAAAACTCAAAACTGCTCTCACAAGAAGGGAATGGGAAAGTCACTGATAACCACAGTTTCTGTGGGTGTCAAGAACCTAATCAGTGACCTGGAGAGTGGACTCATGGCAGTATCAATCCATGTAAGAGGAGCGTCCTCAAGGCCAGTTTCCCAGGCCAGTACGTTTGGGGCAAATGTGGCTGTATTTTCTGGTGTTTACACACTAGAACACATAATCCATATCTTTATGTCAGACGCACATCTCTGTGTATACCCTCTGCTGCACGGACACAACATGTCATTGATGACATTGTAGGTCCTTTCCAGATGGGCTTTATAGGGAGCTTAAGTTCCTGCTGCCTTAGGCAAATTGTCTGTGCTCAGGTGAGTACAGCTGTAGCCAGTGGATAAAAGAAAAAGAAGTGCAGGCAAATCATACTTTGGATCCAAACTTTTTTTGATCATTGCAATTATCTGTCAGGTTGAATCATTCCCCATAAATGTCCTCCACCAACCAGAATTCTATTAGTCTGTTGTCTGATTTCATGACAAATTTGTATTAAGTGTCTCCGGTCATAACCGTAAAATTTTTGTGAGTGTATTTGCACAGAGGCTCTTCTTGCAGTTGTACCACTGATTTTGGTAGACTCACAGGTTTCCTTATTGCTGAGCACTTTCATCTTCTATTGACTTCAAAAATGAGGAGAAAGTATTTCCTGAAGCACTGAATTTCCCAGTAAGCCAACGGACCAAACTGTGCCAAGCAGGTAACTCACTGCAGTTCTTTAAGCCTCCCCTCGGCCAGAACATCCATTAGATTGAACAGCAAAGACTAAACTGTAAGAGAACGTGTAACATATAACGATGCACTTAAAGTCCACTGTACTTGGAGCATCTGTATCATTTAAACCAAGCTGTATCATTTCTTGAATTTGGAATATAAAGAGCATTAGAACATGAAGACAGTTTTATTTCCTTGCACTGGATGGCTGCTACACTGGAATATAATTTGCAGAACATCATGAGCTGAAATATTTGAGGACATCTTGCTACGCTGGCTCTTAATATATACAGCCTGTGGCCTGCAAACAGTCCGGCAGCTTCCAAAGTAGAAAGCCAAGAATCACCAAGAGAAATGAAAGCACACAGGGGAAAACGGAAAAGTTGGGAGCTGTCAGGGTTGATCTGCAATTTTTTTCATGGATTGAAAGTGAAAAGCATTGTGCATTTCGCAAAACATGAAGTTGCAATTGCAGGAGCAAATTGTAGCAATTATACCATATATAATATTTCTCCGTGACACAATAAACAGCAGTGCAAAGTTATTAAAATATAATTCAAGGACTATTTACTTAGAAACTGATGTTTCAATCATAACCAGAGGCTCCCAACAGGACCACATTTCCCCCATTGTTTTGGGTGTTGTACAAACCTGCATATGTCAAGGTATCAAAAGACCTTCCCTCCTGCGAAGCTGACTGCAGACAGCACCCTGGAGGGGCTGCGACAGAACACTCTGTGCTGTGAATGGTATCAGCCGCAGCAGAAGCTCGAGTCTCCAGGAATCTAGTTGTAGGACTGGGGCCTAAGAAAATATATAGCAATTGCCACAGCAGAAGAAGGAGGCTATTCAATACGTCGTTTTTCCTCCAATCACTTTGGGTGGGATTCAACTCACCGAATTCTACCCAAGTATAAGTCACCTGTCTAGTTTAAGCTATTTCTCTAGCCCGCTTCAAAGCCAACAGGAGAGAGAAAAGCCACGCTAGAAATGGAGTTGTGCCACTTCCCTCACGTAGGGGTTCTTAGCATGGGTCCTTTCCCCCTCCAGGTAATTGTAGAGCGTGTCTAGAGGCACCAGCTTGGACTAGATGCCTCCAGCTGTAGATGGACAAATTAATTCCCAGTTTTTCTGTGTAAGAACATTGCTCAGAAGGATTCTACCGATGCCATTAAAACTGCAAGTCCAGTCTTTGTTGACGGCTGTCTGCATTCCAAAGCAACCAGGACAAGAGGATTTGGTAATCTCGCTGGCTGCTTGCGCAGGGTGGTTTTGGCCGGCAAGGCGCGGAGACTCAGACTAGCCTAGTTTCCACAGGTCAAGGTTAAGGCACATTGGTGGAGTGGTGCAAAAGTCAGCTCGCACTGCCAATATGCTGCGGATAAACACAGGCTGTTCTCTGCGGATAAACAGCAGCCCTGGAACGTCATTTTCCAGTGATGTCGATCTGGCACCTTTCTGCTGCACCAAATTCGCTTTAAAGGAGTAAAGTGAAAAAAAGTGGGAAAACTAACAATGCTAAAAAAAGGACTGCTATATTTAGAATAAAGCTGAGGACATATTGGTCAGTCTCCAAGGGAAGTGGCCCAATGACCTGATTACTATTCAGCAAAGTAGATGGGAAAAGCTGAAACTGGAAAACTGAATCCGTTTTATGACCTTTAAGAACTGCAGTTAGAAAAGCGAGTTTAATGCCACTATCTTAACATTTGTTTATAATATTAGTCATTCTTAGAAGAGGGCCTGACTCATGTTGCCAGTTTCTCCTCCTGTATAAACTAAAATGCTGTGACATTGAGTGAGTTATTTAATTATTTTAGGCCCCTCCCAAATTAATGCTCTCCTTGAAGTACCTTCTCCTCCCAGTGACACCAAGTCTGCACAGAATAATGCCTGGCACATGCTCATTCCACTCAGCTTCAGGCGCCTACTGGAGTTGGCCTAAATAAGAAGCACATTCACCCCCAGCTCTGTGCTCAGTGCCGAGAGGACCAACATCCCAACGCTGTGCTTTCAGATTGACTTAGGGCTAGACCTATGTTCGTACAGGTCGGTATCTCTGCACTTAGAAACACTTTAGCATGTTTACTTTCATGTGTTTGTGCCTTCATGAGCTGAGAAGGTGTCCTCACGTATTGCTGAAATGACTTGTAACTTTCTGAAACTGATTTTAAAAGGATTTGGCAACAAATGTCACTCCATTTAAATCATCGTTCCCAACCCAATCAAACTATAGATTTCACATTTGATTCTAAAAAGATGGGCTGAAAATCATAGTTGCATTTTTACTGTTGAGTTCTTCTAGATGCAACCTCTACTTTACATGTATATTAAAAGAGAAGGTCAATTTATAAATGACAATCTGATAATACCTGCAAATAGCCATCACATCTAAACTCAATGCCCACTTAGAACTGTAATCCCCAAACGTGCCCTTCAGTCCCTCCAGAAAAAGTGTTCTGGGCAGAGACCTTTAAAAATTGGCTCCTAACCACCATGCAGGTGCTTAGTTCAAGGATTGTCACAAAGGTGTGAGAAAAAGAAAGCCATTCCAGTGCAGACCGGCTAATACTTATTTTCTTTCCTGTTAATTGTACCTGCAGAAAGCAGATTCCCTCATTAACTTCAGAAATACCACTGAATCATCCGGGCTGCTTTCTCCTTCCCGCACGTCAGAAGTTTTATTCCTGAAGTTGGCAGGCTAGAAACTGGCCGGGCTCCAATGCCCACAATGCCCCAGCCGAGCTGCCTGGAACACAACCCGTGCACAACCCTCCCAAGGCACCGCTTCCCGCGTCGCCACCTACGCTGGCAGAAAGGCATCGCCGGCCCAGGCCGTTGCCTCTCGCCCAACCATCCTGCATTCCCCTGGGGAAGCTGACGGCTAAGTTTTTAAATAGAAAAGCACGTTTAAAAACAAAGACACGTGTCAGTGGTAAAACGGACGTCTAAACATGCTTATGGACTAAAAAAAGATGATTAATTATAAAGAAATCTACAATTTGACCATGGCGGAGTGGTAAAAACAGACCATGCACTGCACTTCATTCCCACTTAATTTTCATGGAGTTCATTTCAGTTTCCAGAGTCTCAGGGTCCGCGTGTGACTTTGGCTCCTGTGGAGGTACTTGCAGCATCACCAAGTGAGCGACACTTCGAGCCAAGGTCTGTGCCTAATCTGTCAGTAGCTATCCTATTTGCTTGCTGGGGACAAGCTCTACTTAAATTCAGCAGCGAGGGGGAATGCAGCTCACCCTGTACTCCAGAAAACAGTCAGGGAAGGAATGATCTACCCAGTCATCTGTCTCCTGCTGTGACCAGCATCAAGCAAACAAGAAGTCTCATTTTCTAATGGGATGCTTTAATTCCACCTAAGAAACACGTGGGTACTCCACATTAATGACTGGTTTTTAACTTCCAATAAACAAAATAGGAATATTAAAAATATTTGTTAACATAAAATGTTATAAATACTGAATTTAAATACACATTTAAGACCTTTCACTAAATGATTGACCAGAGGTTTATGATACAAGTCGGTATTAAACATGGTTTGTTTAAAGCACAGTTACATTTTAAAAAGTAAATGCTGTCAAACCGTTCATGGGGAAAAAAGCGCCTTTGGCATTGTATTAGCAATATATTTTTAATTTCCCAGTTACTGCAGTCTTTCTGTTTGCATTTAAGTCTGTCAAAAAGAATTGTTTAATAAGTGCCATTGAACAAAGAGAATGGAAATCACCACCCCAGGAAAGTTAGAAAAGCTTTCAGCAAGAATCTGAAGAAAGAAAAGGCTAGCCAATACTGGTCGGAAATAACTCTGTATTCTAATTAAAGGAATTTTAAGATACTAAACTTTCCAAGTTGCTGAATAACGTCTCCTTAGCAAAATGGCAGAGTGGTTTTAGAAAACATTGCTATATTGGTGTGTTACATTGTCAGTCATAGAGGCATCTCTGGAAAGATGCGTTCGGTTTTTAGGACCAGCATCTCTCTGGGGCAGGTTCATCAAACTGTGGCCTAACTCAGCTCTAGCAACACGTGGCAGAAGGAAGAGCGATGGCTACATATGGCTACAACTGCCACATGGATCCCACCATTGCAGGGAGATAGCCATCTCCTCTTGCTTCTTTTCACTTCTTCATGAAAAGGAAGGATATAGGCTGGGATACTGGTAAAAATTTCATGAGTAACTCCAAAGAATTTAAATTATATTGGGCTTTTTTTTTTTTTTTGTAGCATGGAGCCCTATCTTTATTATTAGCAAAATCAGATTACAGAATATATCATTTGATATCAGTCCCTGGCCTAGTAAACTGCACAACATCACCTTGTGAGCTATCTTTCCAAATCCAGCGCTCACTCCTGATAAGGTATCACTCAGCAGCAGGCTCTTGGACAACTTAAAACAGTAAGCAGTACATCTCCAGCCCTGTTTTAGCTAACTTTTGTTTGGCTTTGTCCTCCTTGCACAACCTTTTATTGAGTAGGACTGGAGGCTTGGAGGAGTTAAGTGGCCTTGTACAAAGAATACCCAGAACGGAACCCAGCTCTCCGGGGAACCAGCTTCACGTACAGGAACAACATGGGGAACTTCGCCTGGAGACCTGCTCTACTGGAAATAGCGCGGTGGCAGTTGGAAGCTTTTCTGTGGCAGCTTTCAGTATCTGCAGCGTTCACGTGGTACCTTCAGGCAACAGCTAACCTTCAGTTTGGACAGTTTTTACCCTGTAATTATCTCCTCTAAGCTTCATGCATTGTTATTTCCTGGTCTCATCTGGGGAGGGAAGTGAACGCTCTGGGTGTGCATGGGAAGCTCTCCACACCCTTCAGGAGTCTGCTGAACCTTGCAGGGTGTTAGGGCAGCACTGGTAATTGGCACCCTCCACACAAACCTGGAGAACTGCTTAACCAGTTTGAGGGGCCACGTGCACAAGCAGGGGCGTTTTATCTGGAGTAAACCACATTACTTAAATCAGTCCCGTCTCTCAGCTCCTTGTACTTCGAAGAGGGCTAATTATGACACTTCCTTTCCAGTTCAGCTCTTTCTACAGCTCCTTGTACTATCTTTGCATTGTTGGCACAGCGTGCATGTGTGAATACCAACAACAGTTGCCGGTGCACACTATTCGTGTGTTTTGCCACCATTCAAAAAGAGAAGAAAGAAAACATTTGGAAGCACGAATAAATCGGGGTGCTGCGAGGGCTGAATCACCTGATTACATTGGCTTTGTGAGGTTAATGTGACCAGTAAGGATAGGAGTCATCCAAGCAGCACATACTTGAAGCTCCTACATACTTGGAGACATCTTACAAAATGCTAAAGGCTTTAGGTGTGCAAAGAAAACAAGAAAATGTTACCGGAATTCCTCTAACCCTTGTGAAGCTCGTTCTAACCAATGGTTTCAGAGTTTCTTCTTAAAGCCAGAAGAGTTGAGAAAAAGAAGGGTTGGGCATGTAGGAAGGGAGAGATCCACTTCTGAAGATGTGAAAGATCTCTTTAAAACTTTTCATGGTGCCAGCATGGTTCCAGGCAGTTTGGGTTTCCTGCTGTGGCTGTGGATTGGCCAGTGGTCTGGGTGGCTGGAAATCAGGAGCTTGGATGGTATACGTAGTCTGAAAAGTGAGGACGATGCGTACTGGGAGGGGCTGGCAAACACCTTCAGCTGGGTTGCTAGCAAACATGCATAAAGGCTGCGTTTCAGGACCTGACTCTCATTAGCAGCAGTTCCCTGGTTCCAGGTCCTTTACAGGATGGAGGGTTTTAAGAACACATTTTACCATCCATTTAATGTAACAATATTAAGCTAGATTTGGCAAGGCCACTTCAGACATAAAACTTTAAAATGAGCTTTTTCAGAGCATAAAATCACAATTGGTCCTGCTAGTAAAAGGATAAAATAAATGTCTATTCACTCTAATTGCTGTCAAACTTGTGATTTTTTGTTTTGTTTTCTTTTATATGTAGTAAAGCCAACTTGGTTTTATTGTATAGGGTGCAAACGCTTACCGTATAATATTATAAATCCTGCAGAGAATTAAGCATCTGCACATTTTTCCTGGCTGTTTCTTACTTTAACTCGAAACGTCTGTTAGCACTGGCACAAAAGAAAATTATGTGGGCGAGCCTGATCCCACCTCTTTTCCAATTCAACTCTTTCCGAAGCCTTTGCTCGTGTATTGGCAGTGGGGATTCAATTCTCTGAGTGCAATTGATGACATACTTAGGAGCATGTGAGAGTGTCAAGGAAGGATTCTGATACAGAACATTCATGTTTTTTATCCACCTCATTATCCCAAAAGGAGAGAAATAAAAGTTGGAAGGAATGAGCCTCCTACAAGCATCAAGATGGAAAATAGCAATTATTAGATCAACTACTCCTACCTCAGAGCCAATACAAGAATTGTTGGATCCACAATCCCCAGACTGAGATCTCCGACCCTTGCTAAACCCTGCCTTGCTTAACCAGTGCTCAGATCCCCCTGCGGTCACAGAACAGCTCTGCCTCGCTGCAACTTCCTCAGCAGTTCCTGCTCCAGCTTCCTTTTGTCCCTGGAAGCACCTACAAGGAGCTAGGAGAGCTTTTGTAACTCATGCGTAACTGCACTTGCTAACGTCCCATTAAGGAATGTGGACAGGAATTGCTCCCATTTCACCTGTTTTGTAGTTGTAAATAGAGATATCTACGAAAGGAAACAACTCCTCTGGCAGGCTTCAGATAGATAACCTCAGATATAAAACCACTGACGGAGGAGGTGTGAGATAACCTGGCACTTGCACCCAGCAAATGCTACATCAAAGCAGGGAGCCCAAAAAGAACAAAAGCTTCTCAGCTACTATTGTATTTCTTTTCCTTAAAGGCTTCTCTACCCTTAACAGAGATGCCCAAGAGAGTTATTCAAGAATGACCATCCCAGAGATGGCCAGAGTAAAATAGAACATTTGAAGTTTGCAAATTTTTTTTGCAAAACAAGCAAATATTTTTGCAATACGGCTTTGTTTGTGTCAGGGCTGAGGGGGCTGGAGCAGCAAAGTCAGGCAGCGTGTGACAGACCCTGGGCTTCTACCCTTCCTTTGCCTTCCACCACCAGTTCTCTTGCCTTTTAAGTGCTGCTAGTCAGATACAAATATTCCTCCCTATTTTGCTTTTATGGCAAACACCAAGAAATGTAGTTGCTCATTTGGAAATGGAACAAATTTGCTGCTCAAGAACAGCATGAACTTCAGGTTTCTCTGGAACCTGCAGCCATTGCGAGCACTTGGGCACTGCAACACAAGACACAACTTAAAAAATTATAATTTCCCATCGTTACTGGTGATTCCAAGGAGATCTAGTCATGCCAGGCATCCCCTATTAGTAATACCGCACAAATGTGAGCCAAAAAGAAGGTTCTTGTTTCCAAAACAATTTCATCATTTCCCTTATTTACTTTATTATCACATGAGTCCACAAACGAGGTTTCACTGAAGTTGAGACTGAAAAAAAATAATTTCAACCTTATATTTTTAAATTAGTTTCTTCCAATTTTGTAAAAAGAATTCTTTTCCCCCAAATGACGGGTTTCTCAAAACTCTTACTTTGTTTCTCTAATCTTTACCAGTTTGAAAGCAGAAAAAAAAAAAAAAAGAAGGATATTCTAGAGAATTACTTTTCAAATTAAATTAAGGAGATTTACACAGCGATTCTTTCTGTTCTCCTCATGGGAGTATTTTGAAAGTGGGGATTTTTCCATTACAAACGATACGTACTTGCAGAACTTCCAGTCTCCCACCCAGCTCCAGCACAGATAAGGGCCATGTAGCCTATGCAGTTTATTATTCTTCCACTAGATGTCCCCAAGTAAAATATTATTTACATTGATTAGGGTTGAAGGACCTCCCTGGAATGCATTTTTCCCCCCCCTCATCAGAAGAACACTGTGGATAAGATAATGTTGTGTGACACTGCCAATGCCCACCTTGCCTCTGGTATGCCCAGGAGAAGGCAGTGGCTCCCTGCGGCCGTGCTGACCTCCCCGCTCAGGCAGTGCCCAGACCTGCCAGCTTTTGTTCAAGCAGCTCTTTCAGGATCTCCAGAGGCACAGGGGTCCGCCAACACGTTCAACAGATAGAGGAGAGAGCATGCAGACAGCTTGAAGAGAGTGGGCAGCATAATGTGTGTTTCCCCATCCCTTCCCTCCCTTATTTGTCACTAGGCACAGAGCAAAAAAGACAGAAAAGCGAGGGCCTTTTGAGACTAAAGAAATTTCCCATGCACGCTTCAGCCGAAGCAGGTCTGATTCCACACGTACCACAACACAACAGAAGATGCCTGTTCTCTTTGGCCACCTTTATGGATGGCCCATCCAGACTGAACTCTTGGTGGTAGTGTTTTTTTTAAGCCATAGGCTTTGAAAAATAGATCTAATTTATAAAAAAAATGCAAGATGCACTATTATGTAAGTGCAGACAGTATGAAGATGCTATGTGTGTTTCCTATTGATCAATGAAACAGAAAAACAATGAAATAACTGCAAGTATTTATCACAATTAATTATAGCTCATCCTTTCATGGGAAATCTTACTACAATGGAACATGCCAGCAGGAGCAACAGCAGCTCACGTTAGGACAGGTTGGTTCTTCCAGATGAGAAGCACAAGAAACATAATGATAGGGTTGAAGATGATTCTACCTGTGGTAAACTGTGTCTACGGGAAGGATTTTGCTTTTATGTGAAAGGAAAACAAGAGAGACATAGAATTGCGTTATTACTATCCACTACTGCTCATTGTCTAAACAAGGAGGATTCCGACATAGTCACTGTCCTGAATGCGTCTCCTGAATTACAGCCCTGCGATTGCCTCCTGCACGTTTGGACACCGTCCAGATGACGGGGAGCAGGAATTTCACCTGCTAAGACTGGCTTCTCTTGAAGGACACAGCCCAGGCAGCTGGAGCAGCACATCCACGCTGGTGGCGGGGTCCTGCACCCAGTTTGGAGGATGCAAAGTAAGCTCCCCGATGACTGCGCTAAATTTAACCCATTGCATCATTTTTCAAAAGAGTCTGGAAGAGTTAAAAAAAAAAACAACTGTACATATACTGTACAAACATGGATGTGCTGGGTCCTACCTCCAGCTGTGTGCTGTGTAATTATAGCTGCTGGTTCTGGTTTGCTTTCTTTTGTTCTAGTGCGGTGGTCTGTTCTCAGCCTGCCACGACCAGAAAAAGCATCTCACTTGTTCCTTCTTGCAAAGCTTTTTGCTGTCCTTCAGGAGGGGGAAGGCTTTAATCAGACACTGTAAATGCCTGGAGGCAAACTGCAATGCAGACAAAGCAAACACCACCCCCCCCCCAGCCTAAACCCCCAAATACCCCCAAACCGCTCCAGGTGCAGAACATAACACATGATGAGAAACATGTTAAACTGTGTTCCTTTTTGAGCTGAAATTAAAGGAATTGGATTAATGATTATATAAGTAGACACACATGAAAACAGATTGACTACAGATAGGGAAACAGGTGAGTACAAACAGGATAGGAGATAAGGGGACAGGTGGGTTAATTAAATTGCTTTTTAAAATATTAAAGATTTGTGTGAGGTAAGAAGGAACGGTAACAAAGTGACTGTTTTTTATTTTAACTCCACCTGATCCCAAAACACCACGCACACTGTCACTGTCAATTGTACGACCTTCGAAAAAAAGATGCTCAACGAGAAGGACAGAGAGTACCTAGAACTGACTTGTACAGACCAGTAACCGGAGCGGCTTTCATCTCTCCCAGCATTAGCCCTCCTCAACGTCATCAACTAATGGAAGCCAAGAGGAATCAGCCCCTCTCGGTAGCTGTCTGCCCCTCAACCCTTTGGCTGTAGAAGGAGCCCAGGAGACAAGCTCAGGTCAGACACCCATGTGGGTAAAGTCAGAGCAAGTCCTGTCCTTCATTCGTCTAGAAAAAATGCAAATAAATCAGGACCAGTTGTGAAGATGACTCCAGTCACTCTCTTTACACATTTCCCTTCCTCAGAGAAAATCTCTCCCTGGGACACTCAAATTCAGTATCTTGTTTCTCTGGCTGGTAGCAGGATAGTGCCTGGGGAAGACTTTAAGAGGATTGGGGTTTCTTTTTTTTCCTTTTTTTTTTTTTTTTTTTTCTGGGAGAAAGTAAATCAACAGATGAACGTGGAAGCTCTGCCTGGAAAAGTATATCCAGACTGGTCTGTAGAGAAAAAAATATGTTGATAACAAGGCAAATCCTGCAATTTCAGGTTTATATTACATTCATGGGACAATGGGGAAAAGTACTGCTCAGCTTTTAAAACTGTCCTCTCTCTCTGCAGCCAGCAATCTCAGACTCTCCATTATTTGTGCAGTAAAAGTCAGTAAAAGATGGCAACAGACAAAATATGGGATGAGAGCACAGTGGCTGGAAGATGATTGCTGTGGTGTTGCTTTTGTATAACATGATATAGTAACCTGCAGAAATGCCGGTGCATTTAGACAGTCTAATGTAGCTTGCCAGGATCTTCCTAAGTGGAAGAAAAAAAGGATAATGTGTTTTACGTATTTCCCTGGGCTCAATTTTCCTGAGCTTTGAATGCAAGAAATCCTGGGTATCCTCTTCCATCTATCAACACAGACCTTTAGCCAAATAATATTCAGGCATAAACATTTAGAAGCCCATCAAGAATGAATTAGGTTCCAGTCCAGCCAAACCCTCTGTCTCTGCGTATCTGCCTTTGCTTGTCTCAGAATTTGATTGATCAAGAGTGTCACGGAACAGTCAATCAGCACTGGGGATTCCCAGTCTTGATAAATCACGGCGTGCAGGCAGCGACAGTTACATCCTCAGACTGGGGGAAGAGAATTGCTCGAGACATGTAAGGAACAAAATAACAGGGAAACAGAGGTGGGGGGAGAGAACAGGAAAGCTAAGGTTTCTTTAATAAGCAAAGTTTTATAAAACTATCATAATTCTATTACAGAGTACTTGGTAAGAGCATATGGTTTTATCTGCGGTGCTAGAACAACTTCAATACTTGGAAATCTTGTTTCCTTTCCTAGATTCATCACTGGCTTATTCTGGTAGTCTTTCAAAAATGAGGATTATGATATACCTTTCCCATGGGAAACTGTAAGGCTCACTTACTCCAAGTTTGCAATGCTGGGCTTTGAGATTATCATATGGAAGATAGCTTAAATGGCAGTACATTTCCACAGGGAAACAGGTATCTAATATATTTGCAAAGAATCAGTCTAAGTGCAAGATTCCAAAAGACAACCAGAGAAAAAAAAAAAAACCAAAACCCAAACTAATCTGACATTGCAAACCATATTAAAGATTACAAGTTTGTTTCCAACTATACAAGAAACCTTTGGTTGACTTAACCTACAAAAGATAATAACGTGCAATTAACATGTAACAAATGACAGGTCTTATTATTGCTGGAACCAAAAGCACCTCTAGGACAATTTTCCATTCTTGGCTCAGTCTGACCTAAGTGAATAGTTTTGGGGTTTTTTTGTTATTTTTTGATTCCCAGAATCAGGTTTTAAGAGCCCAGGGTGCAAGAAGGCACTATGGGATACACCAAGGAATTATTTTAACTAGACCTCTTCCTGAAAGGCAGTTATTATGAAACTTAAAGAGATGTGTCTCTGATAAACAACACCCACCTTCCCCAGCCTGCAGCCTGTTTGAAGTGGCATGTGGCCAGAAACGAGCTTTGTCAACAGGTTTAATTTGGGTTCTTTTAATTCAGGGCTTGGTTTGTTTCAGAGACAGGCTGCAGTTCTCCCACTAGGAATCCAATAGACCTCTCAGTTTTTCAGAGCAGATAAGATGCCCACAAGGTTCAGAGCGCCACAGGACAGCGTACAGATGTGAAGAGAAAACCAAAGCTGGGCTGACATCCAACTGGATCCTTAAATGTCACATCAAAGTATGTTTTTATACCTTATTTACAAATCACATCCTTACAAAACCTATCCAACCTATCCATCCTTACAACACCTAAACCTCTGAAAGCTTAGGTCCAGATGTTGGTGCTTCTGGGGGCAGATCAAGCAATCCATGCCAAATACCCAACACTTCCTAGCTCTTTATGTGAAAAAGTGTTAATGGATGTCACCAAGGTGTGTCTTTGATCCAAGGACCAGTTGAACAGCCATGCCACGCACTCCATCAGGCTCAATGCACGAGCAATTAAGCTCTATCCTGTAGTAAAAATAGCCACGATCAGTGGCAGGGCCACTCAGAGAACACACAGGTCAGGATATAGCCAAAGAGAAGCTCTTCAGCCTTCCCTGAACTCAAGAAATGGGACGAAGTAATAAATAATGGCTTCACTTCACAATTTCCATAGTTCCTTTCCAAGCCTTTAAAATCAACGTACAAACAGCAAACAAGCCTGACATCCCTGCAAGAGTTGTACTGTCATGGATCCATTTCACAGATGAGCCAATTAAAACACAAAAATGGTGAAAAGAAGTATTTCAAAGCACCCATTGGTTTTAACTGCTGAAGTTTTCCTATTTTTTCCTTCTAATTTCCATTGGAATATGAGAACCAGTGGATTCCCGTGGTGGCACCCAAAATAAAAAGCATTCCCAATTAGTGGAAACAGTTGAAAAGCTTAGCCTCTGTGGCTTGACCCAACCTTAAGAAGGAACCCAATTATAAAACTGATTGATGAGCTAAAATTTCTAGCTCTTAATTTCTTTGATGCCCTACCTCCAGTCCTCAAAACGCCCGCTGTCTGGGCAGAGGAGCTCAGTGTCCATCCTGCTTGTCTATTCTCTTCATTATATTTTCTTTCTTTTTCCTTTTTGTTTAAATATGGTTGAGGACATTAAAATACTTTCAATAACTAAAGCAAGCTGCTGCTAGGTTGCATGTGCTGCAAAGCGCTAAATTTCATCCACAACTACTGTAATAATTCTTACAGCAACCATTATGATACTTCCAGATGTTGGTACATGCATTATGCTTTCCAAGTACAACTCAAATCCCACATGTATCCCAAAACCACATGGAAGGGAAAAGTTAGATCTGGGGGTGGACAGTGTCTGCGTAATTTCCTTAGCTCTCTGCAGTTGCGTTCTCTCTCTATTCCCTTCTCTCTCCTGCCACAGATTAGCTTAATGACTGCAAATAGGTATGAAGGATTTGCTGCAATAAAGGTAGCATGTCAGAACAAGCAAGTCTTTGAGACAGCCACCATGTTCTGCATGCTAGCACCCAGATTTGTTCCCCAGATTTGCGATACTTCATATTGCCATCCTACAAATCAAAACCTGACCCAACATTATAACTGTTGTGATGCATTTAAAATAATTCCCGAGGTTTCCAACATGACTGTAGTCGTTTTCCTTTTTCCCTCTGCTTTTTCAGCAGAAGCAAAACCCAAAGTGAGGATTCTAAACAAACAAACCAGCAACAGACTTTGCACTTACTCCTTTTTGCTCATCTTTGGCTTTATTTGGATAGCGGATTTTCCCTTGCTGCTCCTTTGAATTTTGACCGCAAAAAGTATATAGTAGAGAAAAATGGAAGTCTGCAAAATGAAAGCAATGTTGCTGAATCCTGTCAAGGATAAACAAACCCAGCTGCTCTGGGATTTCCATATTAAAAATAGACTGTGCTGTCAGTTACAGGTCCAGATTAGGCAGAGGGGTAGGGAAGCATTATTTATTTATCCCTTATTGTTTACTAGCTTCTAGTGCCCTCACAAAATCGGATAACTCTCCTGTTGACTAACTTTAGAGTTCATAGGCCAGAAGACAGCATCTCATGCAGTCCTTGGGAAGGAGTGCAACCATTGCCAGAGAAAGAGGACTCCTTAATCGTGATTGACTTTACATATTACACTGTCATGAATTACTAGACTCCTCCTAGTCTAATTTTAGTACTTTTGTTGGCTGAGGGATGACATTTCCATGCTGTCCTTCAAACTGCCAGGCATCTTGGTTAGACTGAGGCAAACCTGATTTTTAGTGATTTGTCCCAATAACAATTCTGGTTTTTCATCATGTCATCTGGCACTGTAACTCCAGTGTATTCTGTCTGATGTGATTCCAGTCACTCGAAAGGGACCTGGGCAACTGCCAAATGCTGCAGCCAGTTGAAATTGCTAAGGGGAAACCACAGAGACTCTTCTGGAGACTGGCCCTCATCTGGGGTTGCGTTTAAAGGTGAAAACATTACATGAGATAAAACATTATATATTATAGGAAGGCCTTCTGGGTTGACACTGGCTTTGGTGCATGCCATCTGGCAGCATCCTGACCTTTTAGAACAAGTCCTCTAGTCCTTGCATATTTGTCTCTATTATGCCATGTGCATCATGGAAAAATGACACGTCAGGGCTTCCAAAGAAGGAACAGCATTTGGTTCTCCTTCTTATCAAGAGCTCAGCTTTGGTCCTCTGCCTGACAGCAAACTGCACTTTTACTTGGCCACCTACTGAGCGGCAACATGTTTGAAGGTGAATCCCTTTCTGAGCTGTTCCCAGCATCAACATCAATTGTTGGGGTTAAGTACTCTCTTCCCTGAAAAATATTTTCTCTTGACATTCATTATATGTCACAGAGCAAAAAGCAGCAGGTCTGAACAGGAGAGTGAGTGAAAAAGAGCCCCATTTGCTACCTTGCGGCACTCTATACTGATCAGACAGGTAGATAAGGCCTCTCCTCCAAGTTATACGATCAGATTGGAAGTGGAAGTGAAGACCACATGTTCAAGTGTTTCTCTTTGTGGATGACTTATCACTAGAGATGCTCATTTTTCCTCTTTTTAGCTGGAGTGTAAATACAGGATAAATAGAAAAAAACCAGAAACAAATGGAGTAGGAGGTAGCGAGAAAAGAGTATGTCCTGAATTGAGAAGAACAGTAAAAATAAATCTCCAAACATCAGCATCGTATGTGCTGCTGCCTAGAAGTGTGCTCATAATCACATGCAAATTCTGAAAGGAAAGACAGGAAAGACATAGAAAAAAAGGAAAATTATAACAGCCATTTTATAGCAGAGCGGTTAACTGGGTGAAATTTGGGTCTGAAAATTCTGCAGCCTTGTTGCAGTTGTGACACAGGTTTCTTCTGATGGCCTTGGGCCAAAGGGCATCAGATGCTGAGCAAGAGCTGGCACATTTTATTAGGCCAAAGATGCTGGAAAGACAGGAAAAAGTCCTGGGACGAAGACCGTAGGCCTGCACCAACCACGCAGTGCTGCTGGCATGCTCTCCTGCCACCCTTCCTCTATTTCCCAACCTCTAACCAAAGCTGATTTCTTGGTCTAAGCCCCTCTCCTTGGCCTGGGGAACAAATACACCCCAGTGCAGTCCCCAGCCAGCTCCCTCCCCACAGGAAAATTGGCTTGCAAGCATTGCAGTGTTGGTCTCATGTAGCATTACCAGCTCCCTGTGTACAAGAAGCTGCTTGGCCAGAAGATGTTTTAACTAAAGTGTCTGCATCGATGCAGCTGCAGTGTCACTCGTACAGGAAATCTGGTCAGCTGTGGGAGGGCTGGGGAAAATTGTAAGCCATGCCAGTGATATTTTTAAGTGCAGATCAGGACTTCGCAGTGGTGTGGTGAGGCCTGGTGCTTATAAAGTGCTTAGGTTATAAAAAGTGCTAATTGGCATTTTCTGCCCTTGGCAAGAACATTCTTTGGCTCCTAAGAGAAAGAGCAGGGGGATGATTTTTCATCTTGGACTGTAGCTGGTGAGTTGGCTGGGAACAGAGGCAGAAACAGCTTACTCTTTCCAAGTAGGAGGAAAAGGGTTAAAACTCCCATTCACCTCAGCGTTGCATTGAGACGAAGGCTTGGCAGCACCGTAGCAGAAGTTGCACTGGAAATTTTGGGCAATGGCACTAGATAATACTGCTGCAATATTGGTTTAAAGCTTGTTATTTTTAAATCTCCTTACATGGCAATCCTACTAGCAGTCATTACTTCGCAGATATGGCGTCATAAGCAGCTTTCAAAGCACTTTACTAAGGTGATCAGTAAAGATATTAATACTTTGGAGATAAAGGCTTCCTCTGAAGCAAGGGAAGAGAAGCATTTTGCTCAAGGCTACCCCAGAAAGCCTCTAGCCGCGGTGGAAATAGAACAATCAATATCTAATGTCATAAAATGTACCATAACTCAAAGTAAAAAAAAAAAATTACAGGGTGTGAGAGGTGACTATCAGTAAGGACTCAGAAATGACAAGTACATGTTATAGGACTCAGAAACTTTAGAATAAATTAGATAAAGTGTTAGAAAGAAAGATCTGATAATGACTGTAAGGGCTGTGACCACAGGGCGGCTCAGCTGTGGCAGTGACATTCCTGCCGTAAGAGGATGCTGTTCCTCTCTGACTGAGCAGTTTAATTTTTTTCAGATGTGTAGTGCTAGAAAATTATTAAGCATTTAAGAAACTAAAATATTACCTGTTCCACATTTGATTTGAAATATTACTGAGAGCAACTGAAGAACAAGAACTGGCTACTACAACGTTTCCTTCATGGAGTTTGTTCACATCAGCTGACAATAACTTAATGGAACTACAACAGGCTCTGAATTGAATCCTTTTCCTTTAAGATAATTTTTTGACTCTACTCTCATACTATATATGGGAATTACAGGTTGCATTTATACATTTTTGTTGGATCATTTGACCTTCCTGCTACCAAATGTGAAGATTCTTCAGGAAACACAGCTGTTCAAAAGAGGAGATATTTTACAGTTGGCACATGGCACCGCTTAACATACAAATAAGACGCTCAATAAATTGGAATCTGTAATATCAATCCCATATCTGAAGCCTAGAAAAACCCACCATCATGGATTAGGCATTACTTGTTATATTGTTCCTCATCATTTTGACATTTTAGAAAAAGATCAGAATTAGAACAACCACAGTCCATTCTCCAGAAGAATTGTTTGCTCTTCATGAATGAACCTCACCCAACAAACCTTTGTTTCAAAGCCGGTTTTTATTCTCTGTCAGCTGACTTTTCACATCCTGATTCAACAAAGCGCTAAAGCTTGAACAATTATTTATGGCGTAACTCGTGCTTTAAGCTGTTCTTTGCTGAACCTTGTTCCCAGAATTTATGCAGGGAAAGACGTGGCCTTGTGGCACCAGGAAAATTCTCAGTAACACAGTCAAATGAGATACAAGCTTGGGATTCACTTTTGTATCTCATGATGATCGGTATTTTTCCTTGCACTGCAGAGAAACTCAGGGCAGACAAAGGGGAAGGCAAACACATAAGCCGTGCCAGGCCACAGAGTGGCAAAGCCTGGAATATGTTACACATTTTTACAGGACCAGGGCAGTGCACACAACAGGCAGCAACAACAAGGGCTGGACTCCAAAGGTGACATTCCTGTTTCAGAAGAACAACTTTTCATGGTATTAATGATAATTAATGATGATGGTGATTACTTCCTTTAGGCTTTGGATGAAGTAGAACCTAAAAAAGAAGAGCACTTCAATTTTGCATAACAAATGCCATCATTTGTTTTTATGAATCAAATTCCAGCCTAAGGTTGGGTTTTCCCTACTTTTTTTTTTTTTTTTCTCCAGCAAATGGCCACTAGGAACCTTTTGTTGTCAGGAAATGGTAGCAAGTATTAAAAGGAAATCAGGGGATAAAAGTAGCAGGGTTTTTGTTTGTGATCACCAGAACTCGCATCTATCCTTTTTTCACTTTCCTCTCATCCTTAAGTGTCTTTTTTTCCTATCAATTTCTTCTTGCTTCTCACACGATTCATCAAGCTCACTTGCCACAGAGCAGACACTCCGGTGTGTCTGTGGCATGCGCTGCCCCAAGCACACTGGCGATGAAACCTCCCTTGGATCTCTTAGGCTCCTCTGACAAAGCAAGGGAAGTGGCAGAACAAAAGGATTTGATATTTTCGTCAAAGATGTCTGCCTAACGTCTCATGCATGAGGAAAAATATAGTACAAGAGACACAGTCAAATCCATCTCCTGTTGCGATTGTCAATTTTCTGGATGACTGGAAGTCTGTAACCTGTACCTGAACCTTTCTGGTTGCTCAGTCTGTGGGAATTATTTTGGCGGAAGGCAAGACAAAACAAGTCCCTGCTGACTGCAGCAGAAAAGCTGACAGCCAAACGTAATTCAGGAAAACCTACAAGCTTACTCAGGCACCGTAGCCTGCGGATATTAGGGTCGGATCCTGTGAAGTGCTGAGGACTTCCTACTGGTTCTCTCCACCCAGGTAGCAAAGCTGTGGAGGAGAACGGACCCCCCCCCCCCCCCCCCCGCCCAAGTCCCAGCTCAATACTCTCCTGACTGCCTCCATCTTTCTGGCTAATCCTGTAACAGATTTGCATGTTCTAATTTTTAATTAAGAAAGGTCTCAGAATTTCAAGGTCGCAAAAGAAAGATATTGAGAGGGAAACGCTTTGGAGGAGCATACACAGTTATAACAAGAAGGGAGGTAAACGCCAGATTTCCTCTTCAGTCATTCATTATTTGCATATTAAAGATTCTAAAATCCTTCTATGAAGGTCCAAGTTATGTTTGGGACATGGTATTTTTCCTCTTTGTTTTGTTATAACTCGTGCTTGATAATTAATTGCAGAAAACCGTAAGACTATTCCTCCTGGAAATTATGCATTTACACTTGTCAAAAATGTCATCTGTTAATTACTCGTGGCAAGGATCTGCATAATTTTGCTTTGATGCTGTGTTTCATTCTGGCCTTGGATAAGTTGCCTGCTTGTGCCCCAGGGTCACAGGCAAGTGTGTAGGGAAAGGAAGGCACACATATGTAGACACTGCCATGTCTGTGACAGAAACCTCAAAGAAACATTTGGAAACAGTGAAAGTGAGAAATCATTGTATAAAGATGCTTCTTCACTCATGCTGTCCAGAACCAAAATGAATCATGAAACAAAACCTTGTTGAATATTCTGTCATTCCTCATTAGCGCATTTCATTTTCAGCACAGTGTTTCCGCTCTCCCACTTCTCTCTTACAGGTAGAAAACAGCTCTCTTGCCAGCTCTGCATGGCTCTTCATAGGAGAATGATAATTCAGTTTATAGATTTTGAATCCTTTACATGCTTAAGGAGTCTAGATGTGCATATATATCCACCACAAGAGCTCCTGCAGTCATCCTGTCTGGGCAACAGAGCACATCCGACTTTTGTCCTAAGGTTTGCATTGGGATTCATTCTCCACCCAGAACCTTTATTAGGCATCAGGCACCTCTTTGCTCACCTTATCCTTGCTTGCCACTTCCAATTTTCCCAAATTCACAGCATTACCAGAGTTTCCCTGCTTTTCCTACCCATGTTGTTCTCAGGTTCCCCAGCAAAAATGGTGCATCATCCCTTTCAGCTACGCTCTTTCTCGTCCTCAGCACAGACCCCTCTGCAGCATTTCAAGAGGCTTCCGAGTCCCTTTCCCCCCCCTACCTTCATGGTGCTTCCGGCAACCATCTTTTCAGCAAGAAAAAAAGAAAGAGACAAAATAATTTGGGTTTGTCTGGAGCTGTGCCACACACAATACATTATATCATAAACCAGAAATATTAAAGGTCTCCTATTACCTGCACATTGCATTCATGGAACAATCGATTTCCATTTAACACCACTGTCACCCTTTGAAAAATATTTACAATCTCTAAATCTTCTAGAAGCCAAAATTAGGGCTGTTTAGCCATTGAGAAGAAGAGAATAAGCCTATCTTCAGACAAAAACAGTAAATCCTTTAAGAAGTTAGAATACATGTATTAGAGAAAAAAAAAATTATGGATGTTTCACAGGTCAGGCGAAAATGCCTGGGAGACTCATTTCATTTGATCCATAGAGGTCAATGTTTATATTTTTTGCTATTTATGTGTGAAATGTTATATGAATGAAGGGTATTATCTGACAATTTACTGCTGCGTTTTGCCTGATCTTCTCTAAAAGGTGGGAAAACGTATATTCCAAAGGTCTGGGTCTAGAGTCGGCACTGAAATCAATTGAAAGTGCTTTCGCTTTGTGACCAGGTTTCCTCCTGGGAGTTGCTGATCATTTTCGTGGGTGAAAATAAAGAAAAAAAAGAGCTGAGCCAGGAAGAAAGGAAGCATGCCAGAGACATGTTTTTCTGACTGAGGAGGTATGTGGGGATGATGCTTTCCCTGTTTCAGTACACTTTCTGTGATGGCCAAACCTTACCACTGGTTGGACCAAGTGATGTATTTGATACCAGCTCTGTGTTTAATAAGCTGTAACCTATTGACTGCCCTCCTTGTTTACCCTAGTGAATGGGACTGCGTGGGGAGCAGGAACGGCAAAGATCATAACAATGCTTTGAAAGATCATAACATTGCTTTGAAAGATCATAACATTTGTGGAAGGAAGAACTTAAGTAGAAATGAAGCTTGGTTTTTATTTTTTAAGAAGGCAAACCCCTCAAGGTATTAATGTTCATTGCGGAACAAAGTAAAATAACTTTAAAAAAGTAGCGCCCTGTCTCCAAATACCAGTCAACGACCACTCTTCTACACTAACTTTATCAGCTTTCAACTGCAATGTCAGTCAATTTAATCATCTTGGCCTGATGGGAGGCCCAAGAGTGGGCACGTTGGGAAGTCTCCCCTTGGGATGTGGCCTTCTGTGCCATAGAGTGCCCAAGAAAATGATGTCTCTCTGAAGTACTTAAGAACATGTTTTCTGCTCCTTGCATAACCTCAAGGAGAGTGGAGGGGGGTGAAGGGAGATTTAGGAAAACACTGACCTGATGGAACAGAAAGAAAACTATTACTTTTCTTTGTATACCCTGCCAGTTTTCTTCTGGGGGTAGTTCTGCCCAAGCACGACGGAGTGACAGAAACGGTAGTTAGGGTGCATTACACAATGGGGACATGGAAAATCTCTGGTGAGAGATTTTTTTTCCCTCTAGCATAGCTGTTCCGGGCAAATGATGTTGATTCGTAGATGGGGCCTTATGTTTCAATCATAACAAACCTTACAAAGTCCAGAATGCTACAGAATTCGGACCAAACTGAAAGAAAGTAAGTAGCACGAAAGGAGCTCTTTCAGAAATGAACAACAGAGTTTTCTGTTATTCTTTGGTCTGATAGTTTTTATATGAGGATGCTCTTTCTAAGTTTTTGGAAAAGTAATTTTTTGTAATTTATAAAGCAAAAGAAAAAAAAATCATGTTGGACACCTAAATTTCTCCTTTAAAGCATTTTAAATCTCTTCTTTCATGTTGCTAAACCAGAATAAAAGTAATTATGATATAAAACAATTTGCAAGCCTTTTAATTAACAAAACTACAAAAACAAGTGAAGGAGAAAAAAAGCAAAATATCAAGAAAACTTGCAACAGGTTTTCTCTAAGCATGGGTGGAGTGGAAAAAGTGAGCCAAGATAATTACCCACGCTTAGTCATAAGGAGCAGGAAACACAGTAAAAGAAAAAAAAAATCTAATTGGAGCTGTTTCTCATATATATATTAAGGTGTTAATTTCCATCACATCATACAATGCAAGAACATACGACTTGAGGTACAGGATCCTTTGCCTGCATATGAAATGATTAAAAGTAAGTATATATGCAGATGTTGATATATGCACGTATGCACGTACACATACATACACCAACTTATGCAATATTTCGTCTTCATGGAAAGTTTTGTTTCTTTGCTTTCAGCCACAGACTGCCTGCGCTTCTACACAGGAGTACAGGAAAGACAAAAGCCAGAACTGCAAAACCATCAGGCTGAAAGCCAGTTGCATAAGCTGACAGAAAAGAGGTCTCTATCTCATTGTAGACCAGGTCCGACGAGGTGTCAGATAACCACAAATCCTCAAGGTAATTAAGAATGACCACAACAAATCCTAATTCTTTCAGAAAGGAATGGAAAATTCATCTTTTTGCCACAGGCTTCCTTTCTCCCAAAGAGCATGGGAACAAAAGCTGGACGTACTACCCTGTTTGAGGGCTGGTGGTCTGTCTTCTCAGTATGTGCTGAAACAATTTCATTTCAAGGGAAATTTGAGCGATCAGTCTAGCTGGTTTTCCTGCAGTTTGAAATGGTCTGTATGACAGAAGAGTGTGAGAATTTGAGGCTTCCCAAGGGCCAAATCTATTTGCTGGTATAAAGTGATGCAGCTTATCCAGCTAAGAGGCCGGACCTATGGATCACCGGGAACCCCAGTGTCACAGCCTGCCTTTGCTAACTTTGGGTGTTGCCCTTGTTCATCTTTATGTCATGCCATGTCAGGGTTTTTAGAATTACACGTACTGATGGGTTTGTTGTTCTAAAGGGTGGTGGTGTTACAGGCACAAGTTCTGCTGGAGCAGTCTCCTTTCAGAGCTGCATAAGATGTCAAATGGAAAGTCACCTAAGAGTTCACATGGAAAATAACAGAAGTAAGCAAACAAAAAAACCTCATATATTTGTATTTGCAGTGAGAGTGCCCCTCTCCCCCCACTTATGCTGTCATTGTTGTAGAATGGCATTCAACAACACTAACTCATTAACCTCTGAAGAAGGAGAATGTTAATTTGGGTGGCAACATGGAAAGACGCTGGCAAAACTAGTACGGATTAAGAAATAGATTTGACTAGGCAACATAATGTCAGAGACAATTCATAAACTGTTCCATGAGTTCATGTCTCTTACCTTCTCCTCTTCCTCTGTGTTCCATCTAAAAATAGTAAAAATAGCAAGTGCCTATCCACATCCCTGGGAAGTGACAGCACAGATACCTGTCAGTAGTACCAGAAGTCTAGCTCTCTCCAAAAAGTCTAAGAAACACCCGTTGACTCACAGGGCTCCCAGATGCCAATCAACCTATCCTAATTTTCCTCCTATCTACTTTAGTGAGCTAATGTATAAAGGGAGGTGATTTTCATTGGAACTGTCTCATTCTTTATCTTGGACTCTAATGAAAAAGGAAGATCAGACCAATTCATAACTTAATCCCCAAACCCATAAGCTACTCAGATACCCTTTGGGCTTAAGACAATCACTTATATATAACAGGCACAAGAACTTCAATAACTTCAGTAGTGACATCTATCAAAAAATCAAAAGCATAAATACACTAGGCCTGAGAAGGTAAGAATCTCACCCAAATTAGTCTTTAACCTGGCTTTCCATTATTCTCCAAGACTCAGCTGTGGTACCTAGTCTGATACATTCACTAGCAGTTAAACAGATGAAGATGCCATATGAGGTCTGTAGTATCAATGGAAAGACATAAATCCTTCCTGGAGTCACCCATCTAATCCAAAGAGAAGGGCTGTTAAAAAGAAGTTCGGAGGGCAGATGTCGAGATTTGGTCAGCCATGTGGCCAAGGTCATAGCTCAAGAAGCTTATGTGATGCATTTTGATGTGTTACAGTTTCACAAAGTCATCTTAGTCATCTCCTTTCCTCCTAAGAGTAAACAATTCATCTGCCTTCTGCAACCAGACGGAGTGATCGCTGGGCAGCTGACGATTCTCCGAAAATACAGTGAGAACAGACCCCAGCACAGAAACGCAGCCAGTGTATATTCTATCCAGTAGTCTCGTGGCAATGTGCTGAGGATTTAGCAGTTTCTACAGATCTTAATAATGTTTATGAGATTTAGAGGTGAATGAGTTTTGACTAAAAATTATATAACGCATGACTAATACAGCTGTGCTTCAGAATTAAGTTCCCTTAGACCAGAGCAGTACGTGGCTTTCTCGCTGTTCAAGTAACAACCTGGAGGCTCACCTGATATTTGAAAAAATTCCCTTGTTATTATGGTCAATAGTTTTCATTCCTCAGATCAGCCATATAAAGTGATAAAAATTTTTAATGATCTTGGCAGCAACTGAGACTGTGGTTTAATGGTAACAGAGACTTAAGAGGTAAAGCAGAACTCCCAAGACTCGCTCAGTACAAGCTCTCCAATGAAGGCAAGAACTAGATGCTTCAAAAGAAAGGTGAAAAAACCTTCCACACACTTTTCCCCACCAACAGTACAGAGGTATTCTGATCTGCTATGAGGTTTCACACTGATCTCTAAATCTTTGGGATTCTTTTAAGGCCAGAAGCTTCATTTCTTTTCCAATGAAATTTATAGGAATTTATAGCTTGATATTTTCCATAGAAATATCTAGTCCATTTAGGGATATCTACATTCCCTGAATCAAGGTAACTAAGCATTTAGCTAACAGTTAACACAGGCCTTTGTTTTGGTTTTTTGACGACACTTTTTATGCCACCATAGGCAAACCATCAACGTAATGATTTATGCATTTTTGTTTGTTGCTCACAAGTCAAAAATTGCAAAGAGAAATGTCAGAGAACTCTACCGTGCCCCTTCTCCTGCCATCCCCAGCACGTGGGCCATTTGAGCTTTGTGGTGCCATTTCCTCTTGCGGCTCCCCTGTTCCTCTCAGGACTTCTGACAGTCTGTCTGGGGCAGGGCATGGTCCGTCATTCATCCTCCTTACGAATCAGCTACGCCACTGTGGAATTTTTATTGGCCATAAATACTTTATTGGCTAGATTAATATGATTTAAAGTGTTGCACCTAGTAAATACTGTGTGCTATTTGCTTTAGCAATACCTGTGGAAAAGGGCAACCTGGGGACTCAGGCAATGTCAGGACTAGTGGAAGTAGGGGATCTGAATGACTAGAGGGGGGCCTGGATGAAGAACGATCTGAGGTTGGTCTTGGAGGGAGGTCCATGTAGTGAAGGGACTCTCCATTGGTGCGTGCTGCTACCATGTGTTGTAATGTTCCACTTCACTGACTGTCAAAGCTTTCGACAGCCTCGCCTGCTGACTTGTGACCAGGGGATCCCTTTCAACACAGGGAAAGTCTGCTGGGGCAAAGAAAGAAAGAAACACTTTTAAAAAGAAATAAATGATAGTTGGTTTTCTGGTGGTCTTATTTTTATTGCCTGTGGATTTGCTGCTGGAGTCCTGCCTTCATTGTAGAGGTCAACGCTGATGCGTATTGTTACAGGATGCAAGAAACAGCTTATACCTGCTTCAGCTATTGTCATAATAATTGGAGGGCAAAAGACATTTTCACTGAAAGATTTTTATAGTTTTGTAAAGACATGTGGATTCCTGGTCCAAAAAGAAAGAAGAAAAGACCAATTTACTTCAGAAAGTGAACTGAGAAAAAGTAAACAGGACAATATGTTAAGGACCATCTGTTTTCCTTTCCCTGCCAAATGTTTGCTCACAACAACTAGGAAAAAGTGACCAACAGGGACTGGGGAGGTTCATTTCAGACAAAACTGGCATGTTCAACTGAAATCCTATCTGAAATAGCAGCCCTCCTGTCCTGTGTCTCATGGGACCGTTTGCTGTCACTAACACGTTTCTGAGCCACGGGGGCTGAAGGGGCACTGGTGTGTTCTACACCACTTGATGTTGCACAAAGACATTTTGCTTCTTATTTCCTGCACAATATGACAGGAGGAAAAAAAAAAAAAAAGAAACCTGAAAATAACAAATAGAAAACTGGCTGAAACATTACACAGGATGGCATCAAAAGACCTGGCTGTTTAAATACACAAACACAGATGGAAGAGGGTGCAGAAATTACATCATCATGTCCAGTAACTCATCTCCTTTAATGGAGAAAGGCTGTCAAGAAGAACGTCAAACATGTTATGATGCATCTGAGTCGGACAACTGTTTTATTACAGAAGTTTTCCTGTCATTCTTTGAGTGGGTTTTCTGGCCACTTCGTTACTGTATGAAGTACTCACTGCATGCTGGTGTCCCAACAGGTCAGGAAACCCTGAGCATGGGGACTTTGCAAACGTTGTTTCTTCATTTGCTGCCAATGTCTCCCTCCACAGCTTGTCTGTCTCAAGAGAGGAAGACGTGGAGACATGAGACAACCCTTTTTCTTCCTTACCGATCAAATTTAAAGATCACCCAGATGTGCCATGGAAAGGTATGTTTTCATAAAAAAATCAACAAACAGAGGTGAAAACTGCCTTCCCAAACCCAGTGAACCTTTAGAGACAGCCCAGTCAGAAAACTGTCCCATCAGCAGTACCCCAAATGTAAAACATACGAAGCCCAGAAAAGGAAGGCTGAAAAGGAGAAAGAAAATCTTTGCTAAACAGAAAAGAATGGTGGTCCTATTTGCACAACTACTGCAGTTTGCGCTGCTGCGTGGTACTTTGTCTGGCACTCTGGGGGAGCAACAGTGAACGCTGCACGTGGGTACACGTATCGTCTAAAAGGAGAGGGGATAACTGTGAAAAAGTGATGCCTGAGGATGGAACACCCAGAGCTGCCTGGGAGCACGTCTGCATTGGGCAGAGAGCCTGTACGCTACTAAGGTGAGCTATTAGTGTTACTTAGACATCATCATCAGAAGCACATCACATGCAAGAGACTACTGCAAAATTCTCAAATGCAGAACATACAGTTGCAATAGCCATTAAAAATATAAATATCACAGTACAGAGGTATTTTAGGATCAGACAAGCAGAAGCTTCATCAACTCCTTATGTCACGATAAAAAAGTAAATGCAAACTTTCTACAATGGAGTAAAGGATTGTGTAATGATGATAAAATATTGCCATCTGTTGGCATCCTGTGCAAGGAGATCCATGTACGCTTGATGTTTATTTCGCCTCTGTATAGCGAGAGGAGAGACAGCATGCCAGAATGCCAAAAACAGAGTAATTTCAAAAGACAAGCTCTCTTTTTTTCCCAACTTTCTTTTTTTGCTTTGGGTATTCATCTCCCTCCACCCCTTCCCAACCATGGTATGCATCCCCACAGGTTTGGCCAAGTCCAGAATCTGGATTTCCAGGGTTCAGGGTCTACACTTTGGAAGTTGTCTATCCAGAAAACAGTCCCTCAGAGAGAAGCACTTATTAAAGACAAAATCAGATTGCTGTAACAAGCTGAAACACTGAGGGGAGTTTTGGGAAGGTAGAATATTAACACCTCAAGTGAGATGGAAGGATCTTCTTCCGCTGCTATTGTATAGGCCCCTTGAAGGCAGAGCAGAAGGGAATTGGTTTTACTGAAAGGGGGGAAATTTGGAGTACCAGCGCGCTCACCCATGCAGTGAGGCAGGTTTCAGGAAAAACAATAAAACTGCCTGCTGTTTCTTCCAGTTTGAGATAGAGAAACCCCTTTTAGTCAGACATTCCACATGACCTCAGTGCCTGGTGTGCCAGGAAAGCACATTTCATGCCACCGCGGGGATTTCCAGTGTTGCTAAGGGGCCCCTTGCTGGAGCTTGCAGAGGGATACCATGAGACACATGGTATCCTAAGGCCTTGACACCCACGTTATAATTCTCAAAATATCAACAGCACAAGCCCTGTATCAGATCCACAAACTTCAGGGCTTGGTTACCAACTCATGTGACTCTTTACTCTGTTAAAATACCGAACCTACTCTTGAAGATGCGCAGCGTGAAAGTTAAAGATAGGAGACCCAACCAGCAAAACACCATGTGCCTTTGGGCTATTGCAGAAACCTTGAGCTGAATGGGTGACTTTGGTCCTGAAGCCTGCTTCCATGTTTATCCCAAACACACGTCTGTCCTCAGCCTCTTCATTTGACATATGTAGCTAAAGGCTCCAAAACGTTGTTAACTATCACTTGCATTCACTTCTCCAGTATCAGTATAAACACCGTCTGCCTGACTTCTACGGCATCACCTTGCAAGAGAAGATCAACTTCCAACTAAAAGGTTCTTGCCTGAATACAGACGATAAAGGGTGGACAAGGAGAATACGATTATCTTCCTGGCTAGACAAAGTGAAATTGTGTTTTAATCAGAAAGAAAGCCAAATTTTTCAACCTCAGAATCTAGCACTATTGGGAACAGACATCTTAGTTTGAGCAAAGTCGCAGAAGAGGTCAATGGTGTCTTGTTCCTGTCTGGAAGCTATGAAAATAATGGGCAGGAAAAAAAAAATAAATCAAAATGGTGAAAATATCTAAAATTCATATGATTTTTTTGGAAAACATTTAAGATTTTAAAATAAGTATTCCAAAATTTTAGCTGAATATTTTTTCTTCTATTTTTTCAAGTACTTCAAATTAGGTAATCTACTTCAGATGATCAGGTTTTTGCACTGAGAATGGTAAAAGAAAAATGCCTTGCAATTATTTTTCAGTGAAAAAAAGTTTTATTCAAGAAAAAGTTGAGGTGTCTAATTAAAATTTTAAACAAAATATTGATAGTGCAGACATTGATTTTATTCTATGACTATGAAAATATGCAAAGTCACCCTTTTTCAGTTTTGCAAAAAATTGTTTATCAGCTCTTTCAGCCATTTCCATAAATTTCATTCTAAGTAAAATTTGATGATTTTCCCTCAGAAAAATACAAAACCTAATCTCCTCCATCTGCTTTTAGTTTTAGCTAAAAATATGTCTAAAACAAGAAGAGTGATGCTTCAGAAAAATATTCCTGAAAAAAAGGAGAAAAAAAAAGAGTTCTGGATAAAATCCAAAGATGCCTGACAGTTTTCCCATCCCACAAAAGCTTGAGATTTCAAAAAACATCTTTGCTCTGCATTAGGAATAAATTTTTTAGAGAAAGAGAAAAGACCCACCCAAGAACACATAATAGCCCAGTGGTGAAAGTTCTCACTTGGGACCTCGGGTATTCCAATTCAAATATTCTCCCTGTCTGTTAGAGATGTGTTTTACTGTCAAAAGCCAGGAGCTACCCTGGATCTGGGACGCTTTGGTCAAAATGGATACATTCTTGCAAAAAGTTGTGGTTTGATGAATCACGATGAAAAAGTTTCCTCCAGAAATTCTCAACTGGCTGTAGAACTAGCTACTTTGACTAAAAAGCCTCACGTATTATAAGGACCGCAGGCTGCCAGTATGGCTGTGCCATCTAAAATGATTAGGATCTTTGTTGTCTACCATCAGCAGGGATTCACGGAGTGGGATGTTGAGAGCTCTGGTCCGTTTGTGGAGGTTTTGTAGCCCTGGCAGAGTTGAGACAATACGTTGTCTCCTAGCAGAGGCCTTAGCAGGTGAGCTGGCTGATGTAGGAACTGGTTCCACTCTATATGAGTTGAGAGCTCACTTAAATACAGGTTCTTCTCAATGGCTCAGCTAGGGGCACATCCTGCCACTGGGCACTCAGGGTGGCCAAAGTGGTTCAAGGTAACAGAAGTGATAACCTGTCCCTAAATTCATCTCTACAGGTAGAATTAGAACCTCAGGAGTTTAGGAGTTTGACTTCGAGTCAAACTCTTTCCAAGGGAAACGATCCAACTCCTATCACTGCTCCATTGTCAGCGGTTGAAACATTAATGGCGGTGAGCAAGAACTGGAGGTGAAATTACCATTTTTGACTGACACTTCGGCTTTTGGAAATCTGGAGTTTGGCTCTGTCACAAAAAGATCTCATCAGGCAAAGAATGCACCAGGGTGCGGCTGAACTTGCAGGTAACAGGCACTTTCTCCACCGCTTCCCTTTTATTTTTAGACACATTAGGTGAAATGTCACATTTACTACAAGACATGGGAGTCTGGGCTCTCCTGTTAGTATTGAGACTGTCAACAGGGTGGGTTTTTTTTTTCCTTTTTTCTGCTTGCTTTGAAGTAAAACTAATAATTAAGAAGGAGGGCTGGCTACATAAGCTGAGGAATCCATAGCTTGACTATTAGTGTGCTACTACTGTGTTACTACTAATAATAGTGTATCTAAATTGTCTACAGAGATTTTTGTTGGAATTAAATCAGTGATCTAAAGAAGACTGAATTCTTCTCATATCCATTAGAGATTAAGTCATCTCTCTTCTTCTTGTTGAAAAACAACACACAAAGAAGGTAAGTGCCTTGTCCAGCCGCACCACATGAGCTAGCAGCAGAGCTGGAAATGCAACCTGGGAGTTTTTGAGGCTGGATTCAGAAGGACTTCCCATGCCACAGTGCTGAAGGCTGTGATGCTTAACTAATGTTCAAATGTCTGGCTGCTGGCATGCGATCTAGGAGCTTGCATTATACTCCTTAAATAATGTCCAAGGGCAGAAAAGCCCGTTAGGACAGGATCCACCTCAACCAGCCAGTTCTTGGGCCCTGAAGGAATGCCCTGGCTCTGGCAGTAGTTGACATGGAGCATTGCTACCCTGTGCCCAAGGCACCCTCCCACAACAAGCTGACAGGGGCAGGGGAACGCTTGCATCCTGAATAGCAACAAGGCATATGCATGAACGCAGCACAAGCTGCTTAGCACAGACAAGACAGTGTCTGGGCAGCAGAAAACTTTGGTGCCTGGGGAGCTCTAGGAGCTGTGGACTTCAGGGATCCTGAGCATTCATGGGCACAGAAGCGCTGGTTTTTAGGATGCCAGTTTGGGATGCAGGTGGAATATAAACAATTGAGCCCCATATGATTCATTCAATTTTCTTCTTAATCTGATAGTTAGCTTCCACTGCCACTTCCTCCAACTTGACACATTTTTAACCTTTAAAGTGAGAAAAGTCTAATCTTACAGATCTTGGGAGTGTCCCTTGCGTATGACGGGATAGCTTCTAGGTAACTCTGAGCACACCTGGCATGGCTGCCTGCATAAAGCACAGGTTGGTACTTCCACCCAGCACGACGGGGCACACAGCACCGGAGTGCGCAAAAAGAGCAGGGATACTGGTGCTTGCAGAGCAGAGCAGTGTGCTGGGGATGGGAATGCTGAGCCACCTTAAACCCCAGCAGTGGAACAGGTGTCAGCAGCTCAAGGTATGTACAAACTGTATTTTTTGTTTATTTTGACATTTGCTTTATGACCCTCCCCAATTCCTTAACCCCTGATTGATCTCAACAAGCCCAAGGCTGATCTCAGAGTTGCACGTTCATAAAGCTTCAGTGGAGATGATGCTCATGATTGAAATTAAAAATATAAATGAGGTTATTTCATTTTGCAAATGTCTCTCCCTGAGCAGACTGGCTACTTCACGTTCTTAAAAAAGGTGGGGGGGGGGGCGGAATTCACTTGGTAAATTTTATGGTCAATTCAATCTACCTAAATCATTCCTTTGTACAAAAACCTGGGAAAACATAGCAGAAAATCAACTTCAGAGGATGTGGTTATCATGAGATAATCAGGCCCTGGGGAAATCAGACGCACCTGGCTCTGCTGTACCTTGCTGTGCCCTTGAAGAATGATTAACTCCAGAAGCCACACACCCCTTCCACCCCCAGCCCCTGGTACAAAACCGAACCCGTCTTCTGATTCCCTGTCACACTGCCCTTCACTGCACAAGTGACAGTCATCCACAAAAGGCAACATCTGGGCAGATGCGTGGGAAATCACAAACTCATTTACACTTGCTTGACCAGCAAAATACCTCTTCACAAACAGCTCATTTAAACCATAGCTTCATGTAACGAGAAGCAGACATGGCTCTTCTGGTTTCCAGTATGATTCAAACTTCTACCATCTTGGGTGGATCCACCAGTATGTCAGACATCTCCAGTTCGCAACCTATGCTGGAAATATAAGTGTTGCCTTGAAGCAGGAGATGGGAGTGACAGCCCCTCCCTGGCTGAAATTTTGCATTATGATCCTTCCATGTTTAAATTTAGGGTTCTGTAATGTGAATGCATTACCCGGCTATTATTGGCCAAAAATGAAAACCAGACCAATGCAATTGCAGTTCCCAGCTGAGCCATAACTTGGGCTGAAACAAAACTGGACAGACCTGACTTCCTGACATGGGCAGTGGAGAAAGGAATAAGAAGGGGTTTCTAGCAAACAAGGTCTGCAGACCATAAGGCTCTTGAAGCAACAACAGTTGCTTCTGTGAGAAACAACAGATAGATTTCGATCTATACGGAGCAAAGGAAGGAGGGGGGAGCAGGGAAAGGGGAGCTGAGCACTTTGGATATTTTGACACTTGACCCATGTCAGCTTCTCCTGAGGAAAAATCTTGGCTACCTGTAATACCGGTGCTGTTGGCACAATGCACATCTCTCTTGCCTCTGGAAATCTGGAAAGTGGTCTAAAGGGAAAATATTTTCATTGGAAGTCATCAGTTGATACCTAAGCAAGGTGGAAGTAGATCTGACACCTTTTGCTTTGAGCCTCTTGGCAACTGCGTCTCCTTCCTGTTTTTCTGCTCATCCCAACATGCCCCAACCAGTGACAGCGCTGATGGCTCACCACAACCCTTCAGCTGCCCTGACCCGCTCCCAGGAGGTTTGTTCCCCTCCCTTTCACTCAGGCAGCACAAAGAGATTAATTTGACCCTTCAACTTAGCATCTAGTGGAATTCGTTTCAAATGCTGCAGCGTTTGGAAGAGACTGACATACAGGACGTTGCAGGTAAAGAGAAGGTGAAGCCGGCTCAGCGGCAGAGCCCAGACACCTGACGTTGCTCGCTGAAGCGTGACTGGCATTTTCTTGCAAGACTCATCATGAGAGATGTTTTTCACATGCCAGCCACCCTGAGTTTCTCCACCTCACATACTTCAACTGACATAGTGTACTTTGGAAGGGCGCCAGGTTCTATTAATTAAACTATTATCTTCTCTCACTCTTTTTTTTTTTTTTTTTAAACTTCGGTTTATTGAAGATCTCATAGCTCTGAGGAATCCATTGTTTATTTGAATTAGGAACAAGGATTTGTCTGGAAATATGTACGCGACGCTAGCTTCGACAACCATGCTGTGGCTGGATTTTTATAATATTCCCAGGTGAAAATGAAAATGTTGCTAGCTTGAAATTAAGGTCACAAAAACATCTTTCATTTCAGCACAAACCTTAAAATCTCCAGTTAAGATAAAACTTAAGATCAGCCTCATTACACATACATTTATTAACTCAAATTCATTCATGGCTAGTTACCTCCAGGACACAAGTGTACAATCATCACTATAAACTCATGATTTCTTTGCTAATTTGATAGGTACAGTGGGAAAAAAAAAAAAAAGAAGGTAGTACTCTATCCTGACTTTACAGTCAGGTGTTTGCACATGTTCATGCTTCTGATGTTTAGGACCTTGCTAAATGCATTATGAGCCATGAGACAAAAGCTATTGCTACTCTCTTGTCTTATTTCCTGTAGTTATTCTCTAATTAGACAGGTTACTTGTCACTCTAAAGTCTCAGAGAATCTGCAGAAGCCCCCCTTTTCCTCTGACGCCTCGGTCAGGTGCTGCTTCTTACACATGGTTTCTCTCCAGCCCCCTTTGCACTTCAGGGTTCCTTTGCCCCACTTGCCAGGCACGAGAGAGATACCCACATCCTAGGACAACCAATTGTGAAGGCACAGCTTTGGAGCTGCTAAAATGTTTGAGTCCAATGCACAGAAATCAGGACTTAAGCTTCACGGTAAAGGCAGCCCCTCGCAAGCACGCTCAGAGATTAACCAGCTTGTCAGACGGGGAAGCCCTGTACCGGCCTGGCCTCTCGTGAGATGTTTGCGTTTGCCTGATGAGCTGTCTAGTTTTCGGAACTGGCTTTAGAGTAGAACAGGCAATTTCTTCATACCGGTTATCAATCACTTCATACAGTTTTTAATTCATCCTCTTAGGGAAGTTCATTTGGGGGTGAAACTATCACTACCTCCAAGGGAACATCTTACTACTAACTTATTTTTTTTTCTCCCATAAAAACATTGAACGTTGATGTAGAGAATTCTCTGCAAACCACAAATACACATTTGAAGAGTTTCATCTAGTCTTGGCTCAGCCTTAGCATTTCAATTACCAGAGAGAAGAAAGGAAAGAGCATGAATGAAAGATTGCCACTTAGGAGCTTGCTACTTAGTAGAATGACTGATCTGTACTGAAAAGGGTCAGATCAGTTTCTCTGGGAAGAGAAGTTATAATTACTAGCCCTAACATCAGCTAAGAAAGGGAAGTTGGTTTTGTTTTGCATTTATTCCATAATATCCACAAGCACAATAAGGTATACGTATTGTAAATGACCAGACCCTGCCCCTCCATCTTCTTTTCCTTAGTGTGTGATGGAGTGTTCTGCCTGGGAGAGTGACTCTGCGATGCTGAGAGGTTTGAAATCTGCTGAAGGCTGCAGTAGAGGCAATTTCGCAAGGCAGGAGCTATAGTAAGATCAACAAGCTTGCTCTCCTCTTTCAGCTCTGTTTGCAGTCAGTTCTTTAGCTAAAAGTCCATTGAAACACGACAGTGATATTCAGGCTCTGAAACCCACCAAAGAGGTGTTAAAACCAGTCTTGAAGAACTGCTGGCAGCAGCAGCAATTTCATTTGGCATAACGAGAACAGAAAGAAATTATAATCTGTATTTCCATTGCAGCTCATACCATCATGCGATACAATCAGCAAAGACATGCCTTGCTCTCAGGGTCTTTACTCAGAGAGGTAAGTTTTGCTTGGGAGGCGAAGCATGAAAGATAACACAAAACTGCCCACTCAAATTGCTGCAACCACAAATGCATCTGATATTTGAAATATTATATTTCTGGACAAATATTCTAATAAAAACCCAGGAAAAAATACTGAAATGCGGCTACTACCACAGCACTGCAGCAAATGAAATGTTAAGCCTCAGTGACGTGAATCCCGGCTTCCTGGCTTCATTGGGTTGGAGTCTCTGTTAGATATGACTTTCAAGGACTCTTTCTAAATATGCTGGACTCTTCTGCTGACTCATCTCCAAACCAGACCAGGTGGGTCCCATTAACTTCAGTTCAGGAAGTTAAAATATGGAGAACGTCTCCACAGTCAGCCAAATATTTTGGCAAGGAAAAACCCTGGAAAGAAGCCAGTTCAGGAAGCAGCTCAGGATAATAAGGTTTATATTTGTTGGTGAAGTAAACGAAAACCCCAAGGTGCAGAGTGATTTGGGTGACTCAACCTGCTTACAATCTCCCATGACTGCAGTGGGCCCAAGCCACTGTGTTTCAATTCCTATCTAGTCCTGAATATCTGGTTGAAAACAGATATTCAGGGTATAGAATTTAAAGCAACCATATGAGCTCCATAACTTGAAAAAGAAGATGGGAGAAAGTTGTTCCTTTCCAACCACATTGCTGTGAATCTGATTCCAGCTAATTTTTGGGTTTTCCTATCATTTTTGAGAAAGATCCAATCACTTTCAGTTGAAAAACTGACTACTAAAAATGAGCTCAATGTTTTTTCTTAAGTCAGTTGGCCAGATGGCAAAGAAGTACAGTGAGCTTCCCAGACAAAGAAGAAGAATTTGGAATGGTCTAAAAATCAGTTTTGATTTTTTTTATTGAGGGGGTGTACGATAAGGTATTTTTCTGTTTCTTTGGAGAAAATTTAGAAGACAGAATAGTTGGAAATGAAATAATTAAGTGTAGGAGCCCAGATCTCGGATTTACTAACTATTTTGCAGTCTTATTCTTATACCACAAGAATTTTGCAAAGTATTCCTCAAGAGTAGCTATATTACATTAGGGTTTGATGAAGAAGAACTGAGGACAAAGTTCCACTGCATCCTGGCTGGCCACCCATCTGACATCCTTAAGTAATGTCAGTTGCCACAGCTAATGATACAAATGAGAGGGCAACAACTAGAACAGCCTATAAGTGCCTTTGACTTGACAACCCAAAAGGCAAAGCTTTTGGCTTAAGTCCTGGAAACCTCATTTTTTAATCCAGAGTGAGACATTTCAACTGGCTTGTAATTATGCTCCATTAATAAACCTAGATCTGTTAATATAATATCCATTCTAGAGAAGAAATGGTAAAAATGGTAATGGTTATTTATGCCTTCCTAGAACATCGCTGTGCCTTTTTAATAACAGGCTTACTTCTAAATGTAGGGCTTTCCAGCGATTAGCATTTTGAGGTAAGCTGTAGGCATATAGCTAATTTCAGAGCTTTAACTTCTGCTGTTTATGGAGCTTTTTTTGCTTCCCTGCCTTTTGAAAGTGACTATTTATGGAATTATTAGCTAAAAAGTACTAGAAGTCCCACTGGTATTGCCTGTACTACTGCTTTGCAGCTGCTCTGTAATTGGGAAGCTGGTGAATCCAGATCTACAAAGGACAGCCAGCCCCGTCTGATTTACCAGAAATACTTGTAGCGGCTAAAGCTGTGACACCTCTTCCCATCCAAACCATCACTCACTCAGTTCCCAGGCACAAAGGAGTTTCACCTGAAGAGTGAGGCTGTGTGAAAAACCTTCTACTCATGCATCAAGTACTGCCCAGTTCCAAATTCAGCTGATACAGAGTATTTCTAGCTCTACCTCCAGTTTCAAGTGAAAGACTATTTCCATCTTTTCCCATTGTCTTCTTCCCACGTACATATATGCCAAAATACCGAAACTGGACAAACACCTTTTTCAGGTGAGATCCTGGGGGCAATTCCTCCATTTTTGTCACTTGACCTAGATGCTTCCAACACACAGAGCCAGCTTCTAGCACTGGAAATCCTGAAACAATTTTCTTTTCCATTTCATCTCTTGAATGTAAAGAGGCTGAGTATTCCTTCCTAACAATTGAGACCAGCTTATATCCATAGCAAATAGAAACACAATCCCAGTAGCCACATACTTGCCATTTGACAAGATATGACATATCTGACACAATATCTGCTGTTTTGTTCAGTCTGGCAGACTATCATTTCCTTGCAGAGTTTCAGTAATAAATTTACAGGCCCATTTAGAGCTATCCCTCAGGGGCTATTGAACAAGGAAAGCGGTGCCTTACTCATAAAGTTAAGGATACTTGAAACAGAACTGAGCTCCTGTGGAGCCAATGGATTTGAATTGCATCACTGTAAAGACAAAAACAAACAAACGAAATCCCCCACTCCACAGAAAATTATGTATATATTGTATAGGAATAGCTGTTCGATAAAGATTAGCCTTTTCTTTACTCTAAATATGATACTTATTCACCTACTTAGAGAACTAAAAGAGAAAAAAAACAATTTTCAAGAGAGATTACAGTGAAAACACAAATTTTGTCAGTTCCTTCAGTCTTTTGAATTCATTCAATGATTTATTTATTTTTATGGCAAATTCATCAGTGATTCACTGCTAACTTTGTTCCCAGAACTGAGATATCTAATGCTCTAGCATGACAAATTCCAAGGAGAAAACTATTTTAACATTCTTTTTATGTAAGTCCTGTTCTCATCTATTGCACCCACATGGACTGCTTTGGTAAAAGTTTAGATTAAAATAACAAATGGAGTTTTACTATGGCAGAATTGGGTCCAATAAGCCTAGTTTTCCATTTGTAGGAGTGTGCACATGCTTTTCTTTAACATAGGTTTGGGGTATGTATCTGAAAACATGACAACAGGCAATGTCTTTAAAAGGAGAGGAGCAATAATTTCAAATAATAATAATCATAATGACAAAGGTCTCCCTATTTTTTTTTGTACATAGGAGTGACCTCACAAAGCCAGAGGGGATTATATGAGTAGTTGCCCAGTATTTTAGTAATTTTAAAAATAGCTGCTTCTCCAGACAGAGACTTAACAGATTTGAAGAGTGCTCTGAATTTTTTTCTCCCCCGCTAAAGCCTTCCAAATCTAGCTTACCAAGATAAAGGCTGAGAAACAAACAAAACTGAACTCTCTCTCCTGTCATCTCTGTATCAATTTCCAGATTCAAAGCAAGTATATTCTACAACAGGTCACAGCAGTCAAATATTGATATATACACTTGGCTGAGCTGGTCAAGGGATTTGCTAATTCCTAATGTAGGAACGGCAGATATAAATTTGGTGTTCTGTGATATAAGTGTATTTTCTCCCTGTCTCTTTAAAATATTTATCAATTGGCAGCACTCTGAAATAACGATCTGGCGATAACAAGTCGGAGCCTATACCTATGCACTGCTTCTCACCCCGGGACGGTGGCCAGTTCTCACCCCGAGATGGAGGGTCAGGCAGAAGTCTCCCATTTCACAGAGTTCTCTGTGAGACATCTCACAGAGACTCAGAAAACTCTGACTCCTCCTTCACCTACTGGGGCCATCACAGCTTCAAGCTTGTTGTGATCTACACTTACCCTTGCTATGCACGTTTCTCGCCCAGGTAGGTTATTTCCATTTCACAGAATTTACTTTTAGTGTTGGTTTAGCTTTTAGCCTAGCTCCTGGTTTTTCCAAGGCTGCTAGGAACCACTGACTAGTTCCTCTCCCGGTTTTCCCAGATCAAAATGTCATCTACACAAACCTTTGTACCTTCTATACCATCAAACAGTTGTTGTATTTTCCTTTGAACACCTCAGGTGTTGAACATAACCCAAAGGGCAGCCTGAGGAAACACTGTCTCCCAAAGGGGGTGTTGAATGCACAAAAATGTGCGCTGTATTTTTCTAAGGGCACCTGCCAGAACCCTGCTGACACATCAAGCATAGAAAAATATTTGCCATCAGCCATCTCTTCCAGAATTTCTTTGCCTTTTTACATGGTTATTTAGTTCATTTGGGTCTATATGTAAACAAAATGCTACACAATATAGCCCTACCCTGACAGCACATTGATGGAGAAACAGCAAGCAATTAGAAAAACTGCCAAGCTCAGCTTTTGGTTCTCTCACTTCAGCAAGAGGAAACTGTCCCAGAAGCATCACTAAGGAGAGGTTGAGTTGTTGCAGGTCTCTACTCTTTTCCCCAAAGGCTCTTCTTTAACTGCTTAGGCTTCTTGCCCTTCCAGTAATTCACTACCTGAAAATCATTACCACTATTTTCTGTGCTGTTATTACAAATTGTTTACTTTCTTAGCCTATACATTCCTTGCTGGAAATAAATGACCAGTAACAATGCCTAGTTTTGCCCATGTAACTTTTCTACAGCCTAGGGCTTTTTTATTTCCCCCCCCCCACCCCAGTGTGAATATCATTATTCCTGGCTCCAGCTTGGATTTGTGGCCAAACTAAAATGAAGAAATGTCCTATTGACTTTCAGGTCAACAGCCTATTCATCTTCTGCTCCAACACTTTGTATCACCTTTTTTGAGGAATCTCTTCATATCATACATTCCCCGATTCGTAATGCAGAAGTATATGTTCAGAGTTAAACAGGACTAAAACCACAAAAGCAAAGATTATTATTTGCAGAAAGAACTCAACTATCAAAAAGGCACATCAAAACAGAGAAAGGACTCTTACGTGGCTGGATGACTCAAGAGATCAGGCATTGAAAGGAAATGAGAAAAATGACACAAAGAACTCCAAGGTTTATCTGAGAAGGACCAGTTAAAGAATGGATACATGAGAGGTCATGGCCTGTAGGCAACAAATCTTAACTGGAAAAGACAACTCATACCGTGAGGGAGCCCTTTTTAAGGCAGAAGCTGTAGAGACCAAGGTGATAACAGCAAAACTTTCCAGTTCCACTTTGCTGAATAAAGGCTGGGATGCATTTATTTGCTCCTAGATTGTATGCAGTACACATGAGCTTCCAAGAGGACAGGACTGGAAGTTACTCAGCTTTTCACCTCCAACTCACCTCAGCTGGAACTGCAACACTCCTCTCTATTCTGGACACAAACGCCAAAGAAGAATCAAGACTATAATGCGTTTGCAATTGTCTTATTTTTGAAACATTTATATTGTCCTTGGATATTAAAAGACATGTATTTTCTTTTGCAGGCAAATGCATGACATATGGCCTAGTTTTTCCCTTCAGAAAAGGCATAATGCCATCACTGAGCCATGATTGCACAGTTGTTAAACAGCAGGGATTATCGGGCAGGACAATATTAAGTGGTATTTAACAGCAAGACCAAAGTTCCTTGTCAAATGCTTGACTTAGTGTTCCTTGATTGTTAGCATCCCAGCAATGAGACCTTTTGCACTGAACCATTTTTCATTTTGACAACAAACTACCGCAGCTATCCAATGTTGCCTTGCTGGAGCTGACAGCAAAGTATTTTTGTGGCAGAAATATTACTATGTAGTGGGGTTCAGGGCTGGAGGATAGACGGTTTTATCCCTTTCCTTTCAGAGTGCAATGGCATTCCAAGCAGTAGGTGTCCTGAGTCACTGCCTGGCTAATGTACTCAGTATGATCCTCTGTCTAGTCATAACAATGGTAGGAAAAAAAAAAAAAAAGAGAGCGAGAGAGAAAAAGAAAATCAAACCCTTGATGTAATTGTTTAAATTACAGACTACCTTCTTTTAGATGCATCTTAATGAAGATCTATGGTGGGAGACGCGGGGATAGGGAAGGAAGGTTGAATTACAGATTTAGGCATGAATTTCCAAAAGGTTTTTAGAGAACCTGAAGTGCCTTTAAACCTCCACCAAAGCTGTTTTTATTAAAGCACTAAAACCAAAAGTGCTCATGAAAGTTATAGTATGATGTGAGCAAAAGGCAGGAAATAAAGGGAAAAAACGGGGGGGAACTTAATGAAGATTTAATCTTCAAGGGAATATGGACTTCAGGACTGTAAATCTAATGGAATGGTCCTATATTCTAATGTCAAAAGCTGGTATCTTATGCCAGCAAATTTAACATTTTCAGTTGAGAAAGCTAGTTTTAAAACCAGCTATCTATACTGTTAAAAGAGGAGATGTAGTTGGAGGAAGCTAAGAACCATGTTATTTTCAAGAGTTGTTCCTACTGACAGATTTATTAGGGAGTTTATCATTTCTTTTCCATCCTTTGCTGTATGTACCTACTCCCCAGGCTGAAAAAACTCCATGAAAAATCCTGAAAATTCGACTGTGAGGTGCTCTGGCAACAGACATAAAAGCATACCGTTTTTCACTTTAAGAGAAACAAACTTAGGAGCTTGCTATCTCTATTTCTGATACTTATTTTTATATTCCTACATTTCTTTAGTTTCCCTTTTCTTCACGTTTCTCTTTGAAAGGGAAAGAAACAACCCACCTTAAATTCACACCTTGGGGTTCATTCTTTTAAAGTAATTCCAGTAACATTCCTGGAGAAACAGTTGCATTAATACCAGAATTTAATTCACAGTTTTATTTTTTTGCTTCACCTGATTTAAAAGGGAGCTTTCTGGACCTGGCTGTCTAGAATGTTTTTGGCTTTGAGGTAGCAGCTGGTGCCCATTCAAACCTTTCAGAAATACAACAAAGATCTCATGAAAATCGTGTAAAACTGAAATGCCAAGGAAAGCTCTCCACCACCACCACCACTTTCCACAACTGTTGTATGTTCAGATAAATATTGGAAATGTTGGCTATCTCTAACAATACCATTGGACTGAGCGTTTTTACAACTGCTGATTTCTGTATACAGAATCCTATCATTTAGCACTCAAAACTTTCTCGCTGTTGGTTGGAAACCCCATCTGTGCTCTGAGCAAGCCCCGTTCCCTGCGCTGTTTGATTCACCACAAAAGATTAAAATGCTGGGCTCCAGGGTGCACAGATAACATTATGAAAAATGCAGAAGATAAAATGTAACCCAAATATCACTCATCCTTATACATGCTTTAATTGAGCCATCGTGTCATTCTGACAATGTTAAAATTGTAGGCTCACCTTAACCAAGATCAATGAAATTTTCTGAAGGTCTAATCAAATTCAATATAAAATTGAAAGAACTCCTGTTATTTTGAACAACGAAAATGAGGATGAAAACTTTCAACTGCCCTGAGAACATTGCCAAACTCAGAAATATGAAAAGCCTATTAATTAAGAATTATTAGCTCAGATGCTACAGCTATTTTATCTTTTCTCATCTATCCATTCATTTGAATCATATGGTACAGAGTTCTTTATCTAACTTCGCACTAATAGAGAAACACTGAAGGAGTAATGTCAATGTAAAAATAGCTCCCGGAACGCATTCATCCCCATTGCTGCTTTCAGTAAAAAAAAGAGGAAAATCACCATCAATAAACAACAGATTTAGTCCTATAGTGAGCAACCAGAGAATAGAGCTTCTATGTTTTCTTGTCTGTAAAATGACACTAGAGTTGGCTGGGTACAATGTGACTTGGAATGAAAGTAAAATAATCTGCATGCACTTCAAAGCAGCAATAAAACCTCCTGATTTGTACCTAAAATATAGATCTTGAAATGAAATTCTACATTAATTCCTACTCAATGACAGAATGGACACTGGACCATAATTTTAGCATTTCATGAAGCGCTCTGTATGTATACTTTCTCCTGCTTTCACAAAAAAAAATAATCTTGTCTCTCACCAGCATATTTGGCCTCAAAGTGTAGTTCAGCTGCTATGGGAATTGTATAAAACAGTTTGTTCTCAAGTAATTAAAACATTTAAAATAAAATAGTTTCGCCAGCAATAATCACGCCTTTCTAAAAATGGATTAAAATTAACACCTTCGGTCCAAATGTCGCTGAATGCTGTGGTCTTTCCTAGTATCCAAACCAGTATCTGAATGCTGTAGTTAGTCTCTAATTTCTATAATGAGCAAACCTAAAAACCTGTATCTGAATAACCCTTAAATTAGAGATGTTTGAGGTCTGGAGCCTGATCAAGTTGTACACTTTGTGGTTTGGGCACCATCTGTATTCCCTTCACATCGATCTGCTCTGTGGATGCACTTGTTTTTAAATGCTCATTGCTCCGTACATTGTACATGCTCCCAGGGCACAACTCGGGGAGGCCCACCTGCGGGATGGCTCAGCCAGGCCATGTGATGACCATTCTGAAAGCTCTTCAAAATGCCAGCTTTTCACTTTTTTCTTTATCTCCCCCCCCAGCTATTCCAACAAGAAACTCTGAATCTTGTAGTAAATCTCCCTAGGCTACAGGACAAGGGATGTTCCTTATGGGAAGGTGCCTAATTAATCACCAAAGAGACAGAGAGCTTCCCACCTTGCTCCACCCTTGGCAAAGTTCATAACCAAAACCTGAATGAACCATCAAGACTTTTAGATCTCTCTACCAGCAGTGGCTAAGTTAGAAGTTAAAACAATTCAGATGTGTGAAAATCGATCTACTGGCGTTTCCTTCAGTGGATGACGCTTCAATGGCTCAGGCAAAAATGAGACACGGAATTTGTAATTCAGATGCTTTTGGCAAACCTTCAGCTCCAGACACCTCAGGGCTTTGTCCAGCCTAAGAATGCAGAAATACAATACTGCACATGGAATTTTATAGGAATAATGAATATCCTTCATTTTGCAAGCCACATTTACAAAAGAGAGTACAGTTAATCACAGCACTTAGAAGTTAGCTCTTTTCTCCAAGACACAAATCACCTCCACTGTTAGACCCAGGCAAGAAGCTGCTGCTTGAATGGTGTGTGGAAGGAAACTCATCTGAACCTGCCAAGGCAATCTTGGTACGGGCAGGGATGAAATGTGTGGCAGAGGATGTGTGGGTGCCTGGCAGCTGCTGATCCATGAACATCTGCAGCCTTTAGTGTCACTAAGATAACAACTTCAGACTGGGAAAAAAAAATTAACAGGAAGGAACAGGGAAGAGCCGGTTGTCACATCGTGACATACGTGAGATTAAAAACTTGCTGTGCTTTATTTACGTATAAGCCTAAATCTTCTACACCTGCAGGCATACAGGTATAACTCTATAAAACTTTATTATGAGTGAATTAAAGAAAAAAGGTTGTAAATATTTTAAAGCGACTGTTCCATGTATTTCAGGTAATAGTGATGACAAACAAATAGCCTCATTCTACATGGCCATACTCAGCATACACATTCGTCAGCTGCTTATTTTCAAGCACAGATTGTTCAATATACATAAAATGAAAGTGCACCTCAGAAAATTGTTAAGATATAGATGGAAAATATATTACTTCATGAGTACCCTAACAAGTGTTCCATCAATGCACCTTCTTCTTAGGAAAACCTCAAGGTATCACAGGGACATTTATAACTTTAACAGTCTTTGATCAGGAAAAAAAAAAATCAAGAAGGGTTATGTTCAGCAAGAGATCCATAAGCATTAACAAAATAGATGATCCATAAATCTGTGACAAGTAGTGTGTGATAGCTACGTCTCTTCTGACATGAATTAAAGTCCAGGATCCATTATCAAAGGGTCCTCTAAACTATTTCTAACTCCTGTCCCCACCTCAAGCTATATTTTTCCCTCCTTTGCTCTGAAGCCACAAGTCTGGAGGGTTCTCAATGTGAGCTGTGCCTATGTCAAAATCACTTCGCACCCGCAGGAAAATTTTTTAATATGAACTGGGCTTTAAAAAACTTTACCTTGATTTAGTGAGAATATAAAGTGGGGCCATAGTCAATGTGTTGTTTGTATGCATCGCAATGAATACTGTAACCTGAAGGGTATCTGCTACCAAGGCAACATTAAGTACTAACACACATTCAAAAAGCCTCCAAAGAAGCTCTTTATTCAAGGCAGAATTTTTAAAATGAGCAAAGCAATGTTATCTAGCAGCAGACATTCAAAATATATATAAATATACAAGCCTTTTAGATAAACACACTTCCAGGGAGTTTTATTTTGCCGCAAGTGATAAGTTACCTCACTACAGCATTGTCTGCTGTATTTTATTGCTTTTCAGGAGACACAAGTCAACAGTGAGAGTGAAGCAATTTAGGCCTGGGGTCAGCCCCAAAAGAAAGGCCGTGGGGACACCACTATTTGCAGTCACACAGTTCAACATAAAATTGCAACACACTTTTATTTTCATTTACTAAATGTGGAGCTGCTCCTGTCATTTCCAATCCAGTAGCTTCCCTTGTGCCGTCACTTTAAGAAGGATGAAAAAAGGAAAAAGAGAAAAAAAAAAAGGAAAAGAAAGGTAACCACAGATTTTATGGGATGACAACTGGTGGCTGAGCTGCCGGTGTCTTGGCTTTGATTGCAGGATCCATTACAGATACCTAAACTGCATTTTATCCATAAACTCCGTTTCAAGAGCATTGTAGCTAGCAGACTCTGCAGGAGACAATGGGAGCTGGTTCATGCCCAGGGAAGCTGGGGAAAGATCTCCTGGAAAGCTGACTGTGGCATAACCGCTAGTGTGTGTTATCTTCCAGCATAATCAGACCTTAAGCTCAGGGAGAGTTTGCTTCCTTAAGCAATCGGGAAATCACATCAGAAAAGAGATTAAAGTGCAGGTTCTCAGCCTCTTTTCTCTCCTGCCATTTTGGCTGAAGCAATCTCTTTGGATGACTTGATGTCATATAATATACTCACCAACTGCCTTAAAAAAATAAGCAGCTTTTGTGTACAATGGGACGTGTGTGTACAGACCTGCAAAACCACAGATGGAAAAACCAGCCAGCTATTCTTCAAACCTAAGTGAGTCCTTTCCTCACAAAATCTTCTTAAAGCCTCTTCCAATCATTATTTAATTTTACTAAATTTTGCAACATAACCCTTCCCAATATCTCTATTTAGCAGCTGGAAAGACTGAGGGATGGGGAAATGAAATGTGCCACCTAAAGGGGATAAGTACGCCAGAGATCTGGGTTGCCGTCTTGACCCATGTGCTCTAGCTGAGAGCTACAGGTAATCCTCCTCCCATGCATTTTCAAAGTATGAAAACTCAGTAAAGAGGAACTACTAAGTGCTTCCAGTTTTCGAGGAAATGGTTAGAACTGTGATTCTCTCAGTGTGCCCAGTGGGAGATAGAGGAATATTTTTACCCATCTCAGCAGTTGATGAATTTTCCCACAGATCTTCTAGGGAATTTAGATGTCTTTCCAAAGCAATAAAGCCTGAGATTTTTAATAGTGACATGTTTCTGTTTCTCTTAGAAAAACCTCCTTGGCCCTTGAAGGTTACCTTTAAGCAATAGACATTCTACAGGCAAAAAGGCAGTTTACCTTTAAAAACAGCACTTTTGGAAAGACCACGTGCCCACTGCGTTATCTCCCTTTGCTTGTGTCCGAGCTTTGATCTCACAGCTTTTCATCCTGGTGCTGGGACCGACAGCTCTTTGGTGCATCCCGAGACCTGTGTCTGCCTGGCGCACATTGTTCCCTATCAAGCCACTGCAGGGCCATCTCTCAGCAAGCATCCTTGATCCATCGAAGGCAGGGGCTGTCGGGCAGCCACTCTGCTAACAGAACCTGTTAACGAGGAACTCCTGGCATACGACGGGACAGAGATGTTTCACATTCCAGCCTTTGATGCCTTTTGGACCTTAGTTGAAAGACATGGTGTCTTTAGACACGGTGTAGAAGGGATTCTACAGGCAAGGGAACAGACTGAAAAAGCAACGCGGTTGTTTAACAAATTAAAGGAGGGGAAGTCTTATCCCAGACCGTTTGGAAAGAGCTGGAAATGACAGACATTCTCTTAAAATATGTTCACTTCTGTTTTGTTTCCCCTTTGCAAAAGCATTGTTAGAAGAGAGATGATTGTGGTTGAAGGTATGAGCCAGACATTCATCAAACATGTAGGTGTACTACATTTCCCATATATCACAAAGGATGTTAAAGCCTTTATCTACATTCAAGTACCTACTTCATTAATAAACCTCTGCAACACATTGTCTTGGGATGTGATGGAATCTATGTCATTAAACATGAAAAACAACTAATAAACCTGTTGACTGTGTGACCGCTAAGGGTTTTTGCGGCACTGTTTTCTATTATTTGCCATTTGCAAACACAATGTCTGTTTGAAAACCTTAAGGTAGGAGACAGCTGGTACTTTAAGAAAGCATTTGGTTTTGTTACCTGCATATCTATTCACCCATGTGAAGGAGAAAACAAGACTTATTTACTGTAACAAAAGAAACGCCTTGAGAAATCTTCAGTTACTTGTTAAAACAAAGAGAAAAATGAATAGCTAATTAGCCTCATAATGACTTATTTTCTACCCCCTCCCTACCTTATTTTAAATAAAACCTGATGATGCAAAGTATTCCTTGGCTTCTTGCTCTGTAACCAACCGGCTCTCTGTGGAAAGAGCTTCTTTTTTTATGGCTACGTATTAAAAGTAAACCAGCCCATGCCAGGTTTGGATAAAAGGCTATTTATTTTCAACCAATTTGATAGCTGCAGTTTTCGGTAATTGAATTTTCTGTGGTCAGAGAAGCAGTAATCTTAGAAACCAAATAAATATTTTTTAATAAAATGGAACACTGAGAAACCCTATAATAATGTCAAATATGTAGCCACTTATGGATGGATAAATATTTTAAGAAATTTACATCTCACCCAATGCTTTAGGCCTTAAGCTTCCCTGGAAATTTCAAACAACACTATTTTATTTTGGGGAGGGGACGTGGGGGGAATGGAGTGTATTTAGATAAAGAGCAAAATACTAATCCTTCTGTTTGCAGCAGGTTTTATTTCCCATATTTATGCAGCGGTTGCTAGTTTAATCAAGAAAAGAAAAATCAAAATACATTTTCTCAAACGCTTTCAATAGCATGTTCCAATTCATACGATGCAGGTTGTACTGCAGTTACCCATGCTTGCACAAAAATGAGCAACTCAGCCACAACCACTCTTAAAAACCTCTGCAGAGTTACAGATGTGTATTACAGCCCCATCTCCACAACAGAAAATGATGATGAACCTTTGGGAGAAAACCAGTTTTTGGTGAAGCTTCTTGTCTTCTGACAATCAGAACATGCATTTGAATGGACACTTGTACACACGGGCTTGTGGAAACTGGGGGGGCTGGGACAGGTTTCACGCAGAAATCCCTCAGCAAGTGATGAACAAGAGAGGAAGAAAACAATGAGATACTCATTCATGTCATGGATATCCACGCAATAAATTACAGTTAGAGGTCAGAACACAAATCTGAGTGTTCCCCTTCACTTTCATCCAAAGTTTTGTATCTGAAGAGGTTACTACCTGCTAAACACTGATGAAGGTACTTACACACAGTGCTTTGTGGAAGGAAGTTGCCTCTGCTCTCAGTACACTGGACCCTCAAGAAGTCTACATTTATGGGACACCTAGACCCAGGGGCCTATGCCATCTCCAGTCCTAACCCAGTTCTCTGCTGCCACCAGCCAGCAACCACTTTGCACAGTTATCCCTGATAACTTTGCCAAGCTCCTTTTCCAAACTTGGTGCGTTTTCCTTTGATTTGGGGTCTCTTGCTTTCAGGACATATTTGTTTTCTAAAAAAAGTGACAAGTCATCATGGAATAAATGAGTTGCAATGGTATGCAAAATAGAGATAGCTGCAGAGACAGAAATTGCATTTCCTGCAAGATGCAGTTGTGTTCCAGAGCTTGATATTATTGTTCTCTTATGGTGACACCTGCTGGCAAACGCAGACTCCTGTAACAACTTCTGGAAAAGGTTCAATCGCAAAATTAATTGGGATTAGTGAATACAGGTCAGTTTTTTTTGTGAAATGATACACAAGAAAGTGGAAAGAACTGGAGTTATTCAACCCAAGTAAGAAAAGACAGAAGGAACATACATCGGGTCTTCAAATACATGAAATATTACTACAAAAGGGAATAAATTGCTCTCCATATCCACGGTATAAGACACAATGAAAGATCGATGCATACACTATTGAAGCAACAAAGATTTGAGTAAGAACTCTGTTTAGTAAAAGGTTCCTAACTGTGAAGCTAATGCTGTGAAACCCCCTTCAGAACAACTGGGCACACGGAGCCTCACAGGTTCCAGTTATACTTCTTCTCCTTCCAGCATGTATGCTTGTTCAAGCCCGATTGATCCATTATTCAATTAGACCCGTCTTAGTTCGAATATAACCACCACTTTTCAGTCTGCATCTTCTTTTTTTTTTTAATTTTAAATGTCGATGAAAACTGAAACCCAGGTGGTTTTCAGCATGACACTCTATGGAAATCAGGTATGAAATTACCTGTTTATTAATGATGTGTCAGGAGAATGACACGCTAACAGCCAGCTCCAGCACTGGTAGTGCTAATGGAGAAATAACAACCATGCATTACACACAATATGTATTCTACAGGGCTATAACTTTGCATCCCTAGAGACACAGCTGAAACCCATATGTTTTATCTCAAAATTTCAATCCCAGAGAGCAATGATTCCAAAATGGAAGTTAAACATATGCTTGGTCACTATTTTGCTGTATCACCTCCTTGGGATTCACGTGTGAGTGAACAACTGGCATCAGATGTGCAAAGATTTCGAATGTCATTAGTCAGTGCTCCAGCCATGGAAGAGCACTGATGGTGGAATGGGGTTTTGCAAGGACGTATCACATTCCATAGCATTTCAACAAGAATCACCATTAGCATCTGACCTGGCACAGAGATGCAGCATTCTTCATGTCACATATAAAGATTATTATTTCACAATTAAAAAATCTGAGTTGTTTCCACAATATTGTCCACCACATCGAACAGAGTGGAAATAAACCGTAATTCACAGTAGATGTCAAAGTAAATCTTGTTCGACTGCAAGATCCTTGAAGAATCTTCAGTACATTTTCCACTGAGTTTATCTCCCTTACAGTAAGGTTCATATTTCCTTCTCTTTCTTACTTCTGGAAAATTCTTGGGATAACACATGGGTCTGTCAGCATGGAACCAGAAGGACTAGGTTTGATGAAAACTTTTACTAATGATGTATCATGTAAATAGCCACTGTGGATTGTTCTGTTATTGCCAAAGAGGAGCTTCTTTTTCATGGTTGGAGAGCTTATGCTCCAATTTTTAGTCTTCACAAGTACCTTGTAACATACAGTATCAAGAACAGTTACTAACAGTTTTTCCAGGAGATGGGGTCTTTGTTATGGAGGCTTCGTTTTACAATATTTTCCTTGTTCGGTAAGGAAAGATGCGTCTTTGAGCCGATTTGCTGGTGCAGCTCTGGGGCATCATGCAATATTTATATTCTGTTAATCTTATAGCTTTAAATGAAAGATGGAGGAGGCCAAATCCAACCTTCATATAAATGCCATTGATTTTGGGTTCTAACAGCATTGGATTCAGGCCAGTATTTTCCCTTGCCTCACTCTTCGCCTTTCAGAATATTTGTGGAAATGAGTAACAGGGTCATTTGGTATTCAGCCCTGGATATGAATTATAATCTTGGTATAAGCTATATAGAAATTTAAAAGGCAAATTTTTCACCTCAGAAACACACTTTTCTTCAACCAGCCAGAAAACCCGGTGCCAGATTCAGTCCATGGCTTGCAGGAAAGCAAGGGAGCACACACACATTTGCAGACGCAGACACGCACCGATGGCTGATGGAGGTTTAGCAGGCCCTACTTCAAAACCAGAACAAAATGGCAAAGTATTCCACACTGAGTAAGGGGGACAGCTTGGAAATTGTTCAGGAACCTGAGGGGGTTCACAAGATTGGCATAATCAGGTACATAAATTTACATAATATCTGCCTCAAAAATAGAAGCAGGCCACCTTTATGTTCTCCTGTACCTTTATTTAATAAGGGCTATAATGCAATTAAATGACTACATACATTTAACATTTTTTCTCTGAGCCACTTCCTGGAGTGATTGGTTTCTGCCCCCTTCAGAGCTGTGAGAACAATAAGGCAACAGAGGAGTTAGGCAGGACCTATTCCATCTGCCCGCAGCAGGCGCTGTGGCTGGGAGGTTACCCTGCCCTGAAGGATATGTACTTACTGGGGAGGTCCTGTAAGACCTCCAATGTTAAGGAACACACTTCCGTTTCTTGCCATTTGATGACCTAGTAATCAGACAAGATATACAGAAACATCCTCATCCTGCTAGATTCAGCTGCCTTAATATTCCTGGACATATTAAATCTCAGTCTGAAATGGTGCTTGGCTCTGACCTCACCAGCTCCTATTCAGGTGATAAAAGCCTGAACCAGAGTGACTTCACCTGGGTTTTAGGGTCTCGAGATCAATGCTGAGAAGGGCAATATTGGTCATGCCTCACAACCGGAGCAAAAGACTGAGGTTCAGTGCTGTGTGAAAGTGTCCAAACCATCCGAAATGGACCTCTACACCCCTGACACCTCCATCGCACTCTACCTTTTAATGTTTGAAATTAATTCCCCGCTCCAGCTATGTACAGAGTATCTTAACTGTTCTGTTAGGTTCTCTCTCCTCTCCTCATCTCACAGCTCTACATTCCATTTATCTTAACTTCAACTTATTTCATCATTGCCAATCTAAAATATCAAGAAATGCCACATATTTCCTTTTCAGCTTTTTAAGAATGAAAATCCAAATGTCTCTTCCTGAGGCAGAAGGAAAGGAGACGTCAGATGTCTCTCAGCTCTACTCTGAGGTCCTTCTCTATTCTTTACCTCCATGTGTCCATCAGCACAGCCACTTCCATGACTGGTCTATGAAACGCAGTCTTTCCTCCAAAGCATTCCTTCACCCTCTCATCTTGCGTAACAAATAATTGCTTGAGTGTAAGGCAGCCGGAACACAAACTAGAGTTAATGCAGTGCTGGTATGCTCAGACACTAGCGTATTCTATCACCCTGCATTAAATTTGCAATTGATCCTCCAAGCACGAGCCTCTTTCAGCTTGCACATGAGCTCAATGCCCAGACATGCATGATACAGGATTAGTAAGAGTTTTTCATTATGTTCTCTGAACAGAAATGGTCACGGTTTGTGGAGGTCCCCTTGAGGAAAACTTTTCTACCCACACCCTCCAAGTGTGCTCTGAATTCAATTCTCTAAAAACCAAACCATAACGCTCCTCGGAAACACACAAAGGAAGGATTTTATGCCAACGTTTAGCTGGATGTATTGTTAACCAGGTACAGATTCTTCCCCTCATGAGGATATGCTACATGATCAAACTATTAGGCGCAGGGATGCTGTATATCAATTTAATTCGCCTAATGTTGTCCTGTGTGTAACTTCTTCCCCCATAAGGCCGTAATTACAGCAGAAGCATCTCCTGGCTGTGCATAAAAGATGATGTTTGTTCATAGCAATTATTCCCCTTTTCCTCCATGGAAAAGATGATGAGTTGGAATCTTCTTAACTTCTTTTTTTAATTATTGTGTGTACTATTTTGAAGTAGCTCCTGTATCTGGCTAGAAAAACTGCTGGGCCATGGATTAAACAGACCTCCAGTGAGCTTTTACTTCTTCATTTGCTGAGCTTTCTGGCCTCCTCTAGAACAACAATGGCATCTCTTCCTCAGAGGGAGGAGGTGGATAAAAAGGGAAGAGCCAGCACCTAACTAATTTTAGCAAGTACAAAAGGAGACTCCATGCCAGAGGAACATATGGCATTTTTAGTTCACCTTAAACTCTCCCCTTGGCATTTCAAGCCCTATTAATAAACAAAACAAACTTGTTTCAGAAAACAGATGAGTAAACATCTTTGGTGGCTGTACTCTATTACTGATTCACCTTCCTTCCTCTCACCCACCACCCCAGGCCTCCACTCTTTGACTCTGAATATTTTTATCATTAAGGCAACAGCGCTGGGACATGTTGTGGTAAATATCCAAAAACAAAACATGTGGGAAGGTCAAATAGCGTTTCCTCAGCAGCATGGGACCTCGCCATTCACTCTCTCCCTGGAACAAAACCCCCTGTATCGTAATGCTGAGGGAAAGAGAGCAGGGGAGAGACAGGCAGAGTCAGGCTGGCACCAGAAGTATAATTTAGTGTGCAGGTATTTGATTTGATAAAAAACCTACCTTAATTTAAAAAAAATACAACTATGTATGTATATATGTATATATATAATAGGTTCCTGACAAGGTTGTAATTCATTGAGAGGGGCCAGGCCTACAGTTTGGGTTTGACATGTCACTCCAACCTAAACCATGACTGGTTTTACGTGATCCCCTAAGAGGGTAGCATGTTGCAGCTGGCAAAAAAATAAACAAACCTGAGCTCTGTGCTAACAGATTTTTTTTTCTTTTTGATTAATGCCACGAGCAAAGGAAAAACAGCGACATACTTGTGAATCTAGGTTTCATTTGGCCCCTCCACATTTGCAGCAACAGTGTCTTGCTAAGGAGACAGACAGTGGGAAATACGTAGCAGACAGGCCTGGACCAGGCCGGATGGGGAAGGACACGAACGGTAGCTCTGAGAGTTTTTTTTTGGTGACAGCATCTCACATGCACGTGCATGACCCTCTTTTTTTCTTTTTTTCTTTTAAATTCCCAGGGATATCTGTGCCCCTGCTGATGAGCTGCTCAGGAATACCTGGCATGATTCACGTGCACCAGTCAAGCAGCATTTTTTGGTATCACTCATTAAATCCAGGTTTTTATTTTAAAACTTCTCCCTTGTTCTGAAGGCTCAGAAAACAAAAGATATTCCTCTTTAAAACAGTATTTTCTGCTCTTGGGTGACCCTGGCTACCTGAGTGGGGGTTTTCCAGATTCTTTCTTCAGAAACAAACATATTTAGACTTTACCCCGTCTTCACTCTCCACTGCTAGGACTGCAAGAGTACTACCGCACGTAGGAGTAGAGCTTAGGGAGCCTGGAAACTAAATGAACTCAATTACGAGTTTAAATACCTGTATTTTCCACTAGCATGACTGAACACACTGCAGAGAGGACAGCAGTGATAGGCAGAAGACACTAAACCAAGTCCACCCCTGTGCTCCCAAGCAAAGCACACAGACTGCCCCCAGCTCACACATAACCCCGGTCCCTTTTTTAACTGGTGCGTGCGAAATGACTTAATTCCCCACAGTGGACTCAGCCCTGTCTCTGCACAAATCCTTGAACTCCAGGCAAGGCTATGTGGTTTCTCCTATTGTTTTCAGTTTGTTTTTCTTTCCAGCAGAAACATAAAGCTACAGTGTTGGCTTTGCAAGTCTAGATGACAAATACAGAGCATCAGACCTGCATGTTGCTTTCCACCTTGAACATGTTAAATGTTTTAGCTGGATGCCTAATGAAACAAGGCTTATGTGCTAGTGGGGTAGGGATTTCCTCTCCATTCCTTTCTATCCCCAAAATTTTTAATTATTGACTGATTTCAAGCAAGCCTATCAAGGAGTAAAGACCTCAAAGAGAAGTTTCCAACGGATTTTGTTAAACAGGGAATTGGATAGGGGAGACAGCTCCTAAATGCTAAGAGGAGCCTCCCCTGCCCCCAAGGCATCAGAAGACACATTTAGAGGGAGGAAAACAGAGCGAAAGATGTTGAAAAGTAGCTTTCATTAAACCCTCTGCACACTAAACTACTTGTTTATTACTATGAGAATTTTTACATCCATCTCTGCTTCCAAGATCCTGTAGCTGAGTTCCAGAAACACATGGGGATTTAGCTTTATATGCTCTGGGTCCATAAAGTTAAACATACACTCAGAAGATCTGGGTCTGAAATCTGGTATCACGCTGTATCCTTTCAGAAACAGAACCCAAAGTGACGTTTCGGCCCAGTTAGTTTCCACGACAACATCCAAATATAAATATTTGTGGCACAGCAAAGAAAAAGTGTGTCAGTGTTACTGTTTTCACGATGAAAGATAGAAATTTGCCAATATCCTTCAGAGCCTTAAATAGGAGGATTTTCCTTTTACAGTTTGTTGCCACACCAACATGGTGCAATCCTCCTACTACTTAAAATCAGCGTGCACGTGCACACAGAGACAAACACAGAAACAGATAATTTTTTTCCAGCACTTTTGCCCTTATTGCAGACATAAGCACTGATCTGCAGAACAGCAGCAGCAGGTCGGGTCCATGTGCCTAAGCTTTATATAATATAAGTCTAATATAACAGTGTGTCAAATGTTTGCTTTGGCGATACTGATTCCTCAAATCCCCTTTTTATACTAATATTTAAAATGGGAAAAGGCTTTAAAAGAATGGGCGCAAATTACCGGTTCAAAGGTTTTATTAGGCTTCCAGCTGAGCATTGCTTACGCTAAGAATGAGGATTTGAAAAAAAACAGTGTTTAGGCTGGTTTATTGGGGTTTATTTTCTCTAAGAAGCTGCTACTGCAATCCTGGAGGAGTGAAAGGAGCAGCAGAAGGTACAGGGAGCAACAAATTATCTTTTTCTCCTGTAAATCCCAGTAACTGTGATTACTTACAGATCATAAAGACTGATGTCTAAACTGTCCCAATTATGGAAGTGAAGGAAAATTCAGCTCAGCAGAAATGAGATGGGACTTCCCAACAGTAACAGCCACCACTAAAAATACTCCTTTTTTTTAATTTTATAAAATATTTCGGAAATTCTGGGCAAACATTTTGTCGAAAACTCACAGTTTATAAAATTTCACCCAGCTTAGTTGTTAAGCTCAGGGAGATGGGAGTAAGACGTCTGTGCAGACGGATGGCTGAAGATGCAGAATTAGCCTGTCTGGATTTTAAGGTATTTACACAAGGGCAGTTTACAGTGTTATGGTGATAATTTCCCTGAATTACGCTACCTTATCACTTTAAAGGCTTTATCAGCTCAGGAACACTCCTGCGCTTGTGCAGCAATGCTGGCTCACACTGAGCTGCTGTGGAGCACAGGTAGAGCAGGATGTGCTCATACCTGTCTCTGCAGGGTAAGAGAAAGAACCCTCAGGCCACTCCACACGGTGGCTGGGGTTGCTGGGAATGGCCAGTGCAGTTCATCTCTTCAACAGTGAGGCTGCTCTTCCCTTGGCAGGGGTTTGGTGTTAAACTGTTTAATATGCTGAAGAGAGTGCAAGTGTCATACAGATGTGCAATATGTGATACTACACGGATCCTGGGGAAAACAGCTGGTGGACAGCACCCAGAACCCAGCCTGCTTCTGATTTCATAGAAACACAGAATCATGGAATGGTTTGGGTTGGAAGGGACCTTAAAGACCATCTCGTTCCAACGCCCCTGCCCTGGGCAGGGACACCTCCCACTAGACCAGGTTGCTCCACGCCCCATCCAACCTGGCCTTGACCCCTCCAGGGACGAGACAGCCACAGCTTCTCTGGGCAACCTGGGACAGGATTTCACCAGTCTCACAGGAAAGATTTTTTTTTCCTAATATCTAATCTAAATCTCCCCTCTTTCAGTTTAAAACTGTTCCCCCTCATCCTATCGCTCCAGTCCCTGCTAAAGAGTCCTGCCCTCCAGCTTTCATGGATCCCCTTTAGGGACTGGAAGGGGCTGGAAGGTCTCCCCAGAGCCTTCTCTTCTCCAGGCTGAACCCCCCCAACTCTCCCAGCCTGTCCCCACAGCAGAGGGGCTCCAGCCCTCCCAGCATCTCCGGGGCCTTCTCTGGCCCTGCTCCAACAGCTCCGTGTCCTTCTGCTGTTGGTGCCCCAGAGCTGGAGGCAGCACTGCAGGGGGGTCTCCCCAAAGCGGAGCAGAGGGGCAGAATCCCCCCCCTCGCCCTGCTGCCCATGCTGCTGGGGATGCAGCACAGGATGGGGCTTTCTGGGCTGCCAGCGCATGTTGCTGGCTCATCTTGAACTTCTCATCAACCAACACCTGCAAGTCCTTCTCCTCAGAGCTGCTCTCCTGCAGAAGAGCTACTGAATTGTGGGGTGGGAGAATAAAAAGCCCCGTTATCTTCCATAGCATGGAGCTGGACACAGGCACTGTTAAGTGTATCAAATAGCTTTGCATCTGGACGCTAAGTCTGGAAGCACCAAAAGGAATTGCACTGCTGTAATCATCCACCCTCATGTGCCAAGACAGTTTCATTCCCCAACCCATGCCAAGGAAGCCTTCTTTGGTGGATAATAATAACCTGGAGATTGTGGACTTTTGTTAGGAAAGTGAGTTAATCAAGAAGAAAAAAAAGAGGTTAACACAGTCATGTTTCACTACAGGATTATAGCGTCAAACCACAGGAAGTTGTCTCTGGTGGTTTGCTGATCTCTGTGGTCTGACTGAACTGAAATTATTAGGAACAGTAACTTCAGAGCTGGCAGCATTATCTATGATGTGTCTTTCTCCTCACCTGCGACCTTACTTGTAGGATCTGATCCTGCAGTGTTTGAAACAGATCTGACCCCAACTAGCACTGAAGTCAATAGTGAAATTTCCATTTACTCAGCAACAGAGAATCAGGTCTTCACACAAGGCATTAACAGCACTGGATTCACTGGAGTTACCTACTGCATTGCAGTGCGAGTACTGCGTGCTTGCAATGACAGGATCCATTTCAGGTATCAGGATGTAGGATCTAGGATGTAGGTTGGTATGGATGTGAAAGAGGTTACGTGGTGCTAACGAGCAAAAAAAGAAATAATCTAGGATTTCAGGTTATAGAAAACCAAAATCTACTACACTGTCCAAATATTAAAAAGCATACTACATTAATAATCCCTTGCCTTACAATGGCACTTTTTGATGATGATTCCATGTACTTTACAAAGGAGTTCATTTCCATTAATCCTTTTTGCAGATCGTAAAACCAAGCCACATGAGAGAGGTACGAAGCTCAGAGTCAGCAGAGACAGGGCACACTGAGATAGTCAACGAAGGAAGAAGACAATTTGAAGAGTAAATTATACATGTTTTTAAAATTCAACTAGCAGTTTTAAATTATTTAAGGCACTGTTTTCTTAACAAGGTTTAGAAATGATATTTCGACTACATCATTTTAGCATGATGATACCTTTTTAAATGAAGGGTTTCTGTTGCTGCTGCTGTTATTCTGCCTGTACTAAAAGATGACTTTCAAGTATTTTGTCTATCATTTTTAAAGAGAAAAAAAAATAACAAGCCTGAAAGAACAAAGACAACACTTCAAAGCCTTCAGCAGAGAAGGAAGTGCTTTCTAGCAAAAATCATACACTTTTGTCAATGAAACCTTTGTCAGACAGTTCCTCTCCTGCCTTGGCTGCTGTATGGTTAAAGATATAAAAGCAACTGAAGACAGAAGAGAAAGAGAATCCCTGAGAGACTGAAAAAAGTCATGTCCCAGCAAAGTCCTCTCTTTGCCCTCAGTGTTTATCTGACATACTGTTATTGATAGCTCTTTTTCCAACTCCCCTGACTAAGGGAGCGCATATACCTTTTATTGCACTGAAGTTGATTTAAACCACCCTGGCAATTTGTGAGGCTGTTTTTCACTTACACGAGGAAGTTCTTGAGAGGATTTTGAAGCAATACAGTATGGTAGTTAAAACCAAGGCCATTTTAAAAAGAACTGCATTTCCTCAGGCTGTCCATAATTTTTCATTTTCCTAAAAATACCAGGGAACTTTGCAATTTTGGTAGGAAGAAGTCAGCTAAATGCAATGAACTTTGGATCAGTGCAAAGCATCAGTGCAAGTTCATTCCCTTTTTGACCCTGAGGTTCTCAAGCCTTACTGCAGCTAACTGAGATTTCTCTTCCCAGCCATCGGAGTGCCAAGTGGATTTTTCTGGGAAACAACTTTCAATTTGTTCAGGTACTAAAATGATTTTGGGACCTCCATTCTATTTGATAACATTTTCTGGGTAAAGTCATTCTGTGCAGTTGTCTTGTACCACCTGCTATACACCAAGAGCGTTCATAGTTCTGTTTAGTGTCCCTTTTCAGTCCCCCTTCCTAAGTAACATGTGAAGAACTAACCAATTACTCATGTTGGCAATGGTCCCTCTCTCCTGGAGTACTGCAGCAACATGTTACTTAAGATTTGGTTGGCTTTAACACTGTTCAGTTGAGTTTCTTCTGATAGCTATTACCCCTAACATGTTTCCTCTCAATAACAAGTTGCTTTTGACCTCAACACACCTGGGCACTTCACCCTTATATTTCACCTCTGACCTATTCCAAATAGCTGACATTTTGCAATTATCAGCAATTTGTTAGCTTTATTTTTGTTAGCACTCAATTATGCAAATAATAGACTTCTAATAGAACTGCTCCTATTGGGCTACGAATTTGTAGAAAAGTGTTTCATGCATGAATTACTGCGATAGCCTGGGTCCATTTAGTATGAGCAGGAAATGAGAATTCAGAGAATACTTATCCCACACAATCTCTGTTGGGGTGGTAGAAGGATACGGAATACTTTTTTCATTAACTCTTATGAGAACCAACAGCTTAGATGTAGCCCATTTCGTGAAGCTGGATTTCTTAACATTTAACTTTCCCGTACCCATAAGCTTACTACCCTGGCTATACACCCTTAGCATTCCTCCAGTAACAAGGAGGGACAGGATCTGAGATACTGTCAAATATCAACAAAGAAAACACATTTTTCAAAAACAAAGAGAATGAACTTGATCTGGAGCAGGTTCACCATGTGGAATGGGAAATCCCAAATTTCTTAATGCAGACAGCGAGCTGTCACAGGGAATAGAGCAGAGCTGTACCCCGGACGTGTCTACATTGGCTTTTGTGCTTGAATACACTGTTTTGCCGTCTTCTTTGCGGTTTACTATACTGAAAATAGAACAGCTGATCCTGTCACATCCTGCCCTCTGTGTATCAAAAGGGTTTTTAACCTGCAGCATTTCACATGCACCAAAGATGTATATGAAAACCACTGAAAAAAAGGGCACGCTGGGCCCCGTTTCCTTACCTTTCTTCACCCACAGCAGCACTCAGCTCTGTTTGACGTGTCAAGTTCACCATCCTCCCGACAGCAAACAAGTCCTTTCCCAGTCTTGTGACCTCATCCACTTCCCTGTCAAAAGATTAAGGCACGTTTTCAACTGCTTAGGGCTATTTTTAAACTGCACTAGAGACATGTGGGAAGGAAAGTAGCTAGTGTACTTTCTTCATAATGTAATAATCTCTGTGTCTAGAAAAACCACTCAGATTTGAATGTCACCTCACATAATTACCCTGGGTAAAGCTGGATTAGCTGCACCAGTCTGAGATGTCATTGTCCGAACTGCCTCCCTCCGGAAAGGGGCTGCAGTGACTCTTGTGGCTGAGAATGCACAGCCACAGGATGCAGGACGTGGGCTCTTATCTTTGCCATTGGGAGACGCTCTCTTTCAAGTGTCCTGAAAACAGGAACAAAAGCACTGGAATCAGAAAACAGATGCAACTGCTGCGTTGAAATCTGATGAGGACAAGAGCGCTGTGCTGTGGGCTGAGACCCTGGTCTAAGCTCTGAACGGGGCGGGAAGTCCTGCGTAGTGCCTGGATCCACTTTTACGTGGTGAGGTGTCTGCTGAAGGGCAAGCTGAGGCACAACTCCACTGCAGACATGGCTATACCCCTGCCACCTAACCTGGCTATACTCCTTCCTGCTATACACCTAACTGACCCAATTTCCACTAACATGGACAATTCTTCACCATGTCCCACTGCAACGGTTTCTGGAACAAAATAGCCCCTGAAGCCACATGGGGTATGTGCACAAAAGACAAAATGCAATACAGATATAAAAGGCACACAGCACCAATTAGTATAAGCAGTCATTTTAGAGCATTTTAATACTGCCTTTTTCATATTTGGATAGCAGAGAGGAAAGATAAAGGCATGCCACATATCTAGGACCTGAATGCTGGAATTTGTGGGTGTGAAAAGCATGACTACATTCACACACAAACTTCTCCATGCCTTGTCTGTCTCCTGTGCACAAATAGTTCTTGCAGATGCTCACTCAGAGCAGGTATTTTTGTCCACAAGACTGGCAGGTCCCTGTGTAAATGGCTAATCCACAAGTGCACTGCGCTGTTGTGGTATCAGGATAAGTAATGAGGGAATATGCACACCCGTATCCCTCTCTGAATGTCACTGTATGAATAACTTTTTGGAAAATGGGGTCCTTAAATGGCTAAATATGGTGTCTTATGACAGGATGGACACAGGAACAGAAACAGCACAAATGAGGTTTACAATCCTTATCTAACTGCTGCTCCTCAGTTGGACACCGGTAAATTTGGTTCCCTGTCTTCTTCCCTCCCTCCTCTCCAGAAACTCAGTAAGAACTTGTATTTTCATCAGGTTCCACCTGAAAGCTCAACACTAGTCACCAGGCAACCAAGAGAAGGAAGATAATTAAAACAAAGCAAAAACTCAGACAAAACAAATCACAGAATACCAAACTAACACAATAGACATCAGCTTTTTTTTTTTTTCCATCCTACAGAATGAAGCATTAGGATATTCAAATACAAAGTCAGAAAAGGCAATTCAAGATAGCCCCTCCCAGGATCCCCCTTGATGATCTGCCCGCTTTGCCAAATATTGAATTTGCTTCCAGCCATGCCTGGCAACTCTCCACCCATGAATATGTACATTTGAATGCCTAATGGTTATTGCACGTCATGCTCATGGGCATTTGGCCCATGTAGCACTTTCTTTCCCAATCTATAAGTACATGAAATATAAAACTAAGTAAAATCCGAGACATTGTGGAAACTGATGAGGGCTTGAATGAGCTCCTGGAATAAAACTTGAGCCCCTCCCCACCCAGAGCAGTATTTTTAGGAAGTCGATTGAGAAATGTTTTCCTTGCTCCATTTCCATGTTTACTGGGATACAACATTGTTACACTCGATTGCATCAGAAAACATGGAAACAGCTCTACAAATTGATCTGACCACAAGATCTCAGAGGAATTTGCTCCTTGTCTCCAAGGAGTTTACCCAGCATAAACAATGTCAAATAAATACAAGGCAGCCCTGAGAGAGTTAGTGTTCCTCCAATAAGCTTCATAAATATCAGAATATAGATAAATCTGTTGGGTAACTTTGGATAGATTTTATGAGGGCATAATTCTCGTAAGACATTGGATATAGCCATTCATAAAATTATAGAATATATTGGACATCAAAGTGAAATTTGCTGTATTTTAGGAGGAGATCATATAACTGAAATAATGATGGGACCAAAAGAAGGATAATAAGCACGGTTGCCCTGCCAGTGGCTTTAAGTGTGTAAGCCACTTCAGGAGATGTAGCTGCACTCGAGTTTAGTATTTCCTAATGGTTATTAAGCACCCAAATTCTTATGAGGTTGTGAACTCAGATATTCATGCCAGAGTAGAATTCAAGGTAATTGATTAGCATGATAATGGGAAACATAGCATCTTAAACAATTTTAGTTTGAAATTGGGATCTCTTCAATATTAGAAAGTATAAAAATGTACAAGCATTGATTTTCAGACATTTGAGTTGCCTTTGCCGGTAATCAATTGGAAACCAACTCAGTTTCATGGGAAAATGGTTCCGTCTTAGCCAAAAGATCATTTTTGTCATACAGGTAAACTAGTTTTTCCCAGGCCAAGTATATCCTCTAACTCCTACCCCACTCTCTCTGTTTCTTACCTTTCACATTAGTTTCAATTCCTCAGTACAAAAGCTGGCTGAAAATGGAATTCCCTTTCCAGAAAAAAAGCCACCTTCATTATAAAATAATGATGGAAATTATTCTGACAGGGTCAAAAAATGAACAATAAAATGGCAACAACAAACCTAATATAAATTCATTTGTGTGGAGGGATTTGCAAGCCCTGCTAAATCTTTTTTGTTTGAAATTTTAAAGATTTATTTGATTTCAGTTTTTGTCTTCAATAAAGAGCAAAAAAAAAATACTGTGAGACTTCAAGGTGGGCAGCCAGGAAGCTGTCATTTTGATTTCCCCACTGGTGAATTGAATTTTTTTGGCAAAACTGTAGTATTCTCCAAGACAAATTTTGATTTTGCAAAGAGCCATTTTCTATCAGAAAACTATTCTGATGGAAAATTGCCCAGCAGACCTATTCAGTGCGTGTGGCAACATTAAATAAGCAGTTACAGTCTTTCAGGTAGACGACTTGTAAGACTGCTTTTGCCATTAGAGCCAACAAGCAGTCTTCCCCATCATGCCCAAGTAAATCTGAGAATCAAGAGGCTTAGTAACAGAAATTCATTGCCTAATATAAGAGGAAATTTGGTCCCCGTTGTGAAGTCCACTAGATTTAAAACTCTGCAAAAAAAGTGGTTCATTCAAAATTAGGATGGACCACACAGTAAAAACTAGGGTAGCAGCATCTGTGTGTTACTGCTTTGTAACCCAGGACCTGAAATCACTCAATTCATAAGCTCCTTGTAACTGAGTAAATATTCTTATCAGTGTCCTCCCCATTTTGACGCAAAGGAAGCTGATCCAGAGATCAAGTGTCGGGGCCAAAGCTGCAGTGGCTCAGTGACAACATCACGAACAGAATCCACAAATCCTGCCCCCCAGCCCTCTGTCCTCCCCTCTAACCTCGAGACCACACTCTGCAGGGACGAATGGCTGCTCCAGTGAGCCCGAGCTGGAAGGGGCTGGCTCAGCACGTGGCAGCCAAGCTGTTCCCAGAGTTTCCCCATGAGAATGATGTCTGAGCAGGCACAGACTTTGGCAGCAATTTTCAATTGTTCCTAGAGGCTGGCACACAGGGATAATTAGAGAATATAACACATATATAAAAAGAACTTGTTCCCTCCTCCACCGTATACGTGGCAGACTGTCTGTATAGACATGGAGACTAACTTTTTCACCTGAATTAGAACAAAGTGTTTTGCTATTCTCTTTCTCTCTTCTCTTTCCCTCCCTCTAGCTCCCCTCCACCCCTTTTGCTGTCTTTATTTTAATCTACAAAACAGTAATGGGTCTGCAGGCATCCTGCCAGGGTACAGCTTGCATTTACCTGGCAAATGCTGGGATCCTTCTCCTGGCTCCAATTAAAAACCAAGATGAAAAGGAGGAGCCAGGAGGTCATTTTTGAGCCAAGGCATCCACCCAGGGTGTCCAGACTTTATAGGAACTAAATTTATGGGAACTAAAGACTTCCATCACTCTCTTGCTCTTTCTCTTGCTCCGGAAGATATTTATTGCCCTTGATATCAGAGTGAAAATGGTTTAAGAGGCTGAAATTATAAATATTGATAGTATTACTCTTTCTACTTAATAAATAAAATGGAAATTGTATGGGAGAATACACGGAGGCCAAGTGCATTTTAATGCATTAACAATTCTTACTTCTGGTCTAACAGTGAAGTGGGAAGTGTTAAGAGGTGCTTCAGAACACAGAGTCTCTGGGGCTCTCAAATAAAGCAGCAAGCCATCCATCAATTCATTCCTGCTAATTGTCTTTCCTGCAATAAACTAATCATAACTTAATTGTCTACTTTGCAAGTTTCACTGAGGAACCTGGTAGTTGTTACTCACATACTAAGTGCTTCTTCAAATCCAACACAAATCCACCAGCAAGTACTCACAGCAGCTGACGTGTGAGGAATACTTTTTCTCAGCCATACGCACAGTTTTAATCCACCCTACAGCCAACTGTACCATCAACACGGCCTGCCAGCCACAGCTGCCCCTTCAAACTGGCTTCTTCCACCCAGCAGCACTGCACTGGCCTCTACTCTGGCATTCTGCCTTATGATCTTAGTGTTGGCATTTGTCAGCCTCTCTCATACTACTCTTTTCCTCCCCACTCAAACCCCCAAACTATAATTTCATCATTTTTCTAGGGTGAAAAGATGTAAGAACAGAGCCTTGAACTCATCCCAGTGACCTGGCATGCTCTATTAAATGAAACTTTACTCAAGCAGGTTAGGTAAAGTCCTGACAAACTTCATTTACATTTCAATAAAAGTAAGATGGGAATTCATCCCACTGACTGACATGGGAACAGCTATAAAAGCAGTATGAATAAAACAGCACTTCTTCAAATTGCAAACTCCTTGGGGCAGGGAAACGTGCCAAATTCTGCCATTGTTGAATGACTTGGATCAGTTGGCAGCGATGTGAATGGGGGCAACCTAGATCTTCTATCTGCCACATGCTATTCTGGTCCAGTTCGAGATACATGCCTTATTACCATCTCAATTCAAACCGTGGGTAATCATATACCAATAGAATACCAATGCATGAATTAATGATTAATGATGATAGGGTTTTTGGAAACAATATTTTTAGCCAAGCATCACACTTGCAAATGAGTCACTGGAAGTTAGTAAACACTGGTCACTAGCCAGTAGCTACAATGCAAAGGAAGCGGCAACTGACTTCAGTGGATTGTTCTCTCTACTCAGGGGGAATTAGAGTTACCCATTGGAATGCAATTACAAAACCAAGGCTGTGGATGGGATCAGCTCATGGTGTATCAAAGCTACTGTTGAGCAACACAAGGCATTACTCTGGCACCTAGGACCAAGCAGTTGCTCAGTGCAGATCACAGCTTTTTTGTGATGTTGGAGACCAGAAATTAAGAGGAAGTTGAGTATGGCATCGTGTCCAGGGCCTCAGGGCTGAGAAAACAATCACCAGGAATCATATCTGAGCAGATAAATAAGGATTCTATGATTAATTCACAGGATTTTTGCCTGTTGATTATTTGGAGCTATCCTCTTGTTTCAGAGACAGTGACATGCATTCTAGAGCGCATGTTTTTGCTACAAAACCACCCTTCCAACACAGAATTGCTCTTCCAGCAATTTGAAAACATCTCCTGCTTATTTCCTGTGTCTGAAGCTACATCACCAGACTTCATTCCCTTCTGAATTACTGACAGAATACCCTTTATCAATTAGAGTTTTATCTTAACCATTCATCTATATGCAGCTGTACCCTTCATTTCAATGGACTAATATAACCTGATGAAAGTTTTCAATAGCCTTATGAATTCACTGTCATTATGCCAGCTGATCTCAAGCCAGAATCTAACTGCTCGGACTGGTTAGAGATATCAATAAAGAATCTGGGGAAATAAATCATACATGCATTATCACTTCATTTTTTCTCTGTTGGTTGAATACTACAGATTTTAGTTACACGTGAAAGGTGTCCTCTTGTACATCACGATGGCTCTGAGTGCTTATGAACTGAATTTTAGAATTCAGTTCAAAATCTAGGGACATTTTTATTAGACTGTCCTCTCAGTGGGGTTTGCTGCCTGTACTATAACAGTGAAGAACTAATATCACCCATCTCCTGAAATTCCCTTCACTGCTTTTTGCATATCTCACACTGCAAACAGTCACACCCTTAACGTGGGGATGAGGAGAGGTAGGAAGATGTGGGGGAAGAGTAAGTGACTCACTCTGTGTCCAGACTGCCAGATTTGAGCAAAAAAGGTGTCAGACATCACCTAATAGTGGAAATTAGGAAACCTAGATAAGATAAGTGCAAAGGGACTTGGTAATTATGAAGGCTGCAACAGCCTAGAAGTCAAAAATAGATGATATAAGGACCCAAAATTAAACAAAACAAAACTTGACAATGTTAAGCAAACTAGCAAAACGAGAGAGCTACCAGATGATGCCCTGGAAATTCTGTTTTGCTCAGTTAATTCTGCTCATGGAACCTTTCCCAGTTCCTCTCCATACTGGCTTGGAGCAATTGTTCCTTATCTGGTTGGCAATTTATTTTATCCATTTTGTAAAAGAATTACAGAATAGATGAAAAAAAATGTTGGCTATTTAGAGCCTCCCCACATCACAGCTGTCAGTCTGCAGGGCTGCTATTACCACTGAGAGCGGAAGACAGGACCACAGGGGAGATGACTGTTGACATCATGAAGAAAATATGTCAATATAGGATGCCAAAACCAAGCTTCTGACCACTTGTGGTCATTCAAGATCCCAGGGCACATTTTGCAAGAGTATGGGTGTTAGCCCTGGTATACTGTCCAAGTCCAATCGTGGCTATTTATATTCAGCCTCCCTAAAATACTGCTTGGAGTTTCAACTGGAAAAGTTAATTTTGCCTTTCTGTCTGGAACTGCGCAATGGTGCAGGTCCAACAGCGGCATGTGGAATACCAGTGGAATGGTGTCCCCGCAGCTGGTAAGTCCTGGGAAGACAGTTTCCTTTATCATCTTGCATCAGCACTTTAACACCCACAGACTGAAAAAGATACTTAAAAAAATTTTAAAAGCGACTGATTTCAATTCCAGACTTCCTTGTTTTCAGGAAGCCCAAATGCATTAACCATGCTTAACAGCTATGGCTCACTAACTTCAGTACTGTTTTTTCCCCCCATACTCTTCAAAGTTAGATACCGTCCACAGAGACCCGGGGTTCTAGATTCAACCGCTGCATTCCTGTGTTCCTCTGTTGCAAGTGTTGACCATCTGGTTTACATGACCAGGAATCGAGCACAAGCAATATACTGGACATCTGTTAATTAATTTGTTCTCTCCTCATCACCTGTCGTTCATTTTGAACAGAAAAAGCAATCTGGTTGGTGGTAGCAACCTTGAAGAGCATTTTGACAGAGGATATGAACGTTTTTCAAAATGAAAGGTTAACTCCATCGTCCACCAATATTTCTTGTTCCAAGGAGCCCTGGTGACAAAATAAGGCAGTGAGAATGTGGGGGCTGAAAGTGCAGGTAGATCCTGGGAAGCAGAGACTGCCAGCTTCTAGGATTTTCCACTGGGTTTCGCACAGCAAAGTAAACCCTCAGCATTGTGCTTTTTGCCAACATTAAATCTAAGCTTTTCAATGGTGCAGAATTTAATACTGCACCACAGGAAGCAGAATCATGGGAAAAAATTGATTATCTTTCAGAAACAATAAATAGATAAAACCTTTAAAAATGGAAGCTATTCAAATAACCAAAGGCTACAGCTGAATATAGACAAGCTAAGTTTGAGACATGGTACAATTCCACTCAGATCTGGAAAAGAGATACAAGGAGAAATGTGTATCAGCCAAAGTTAATATTTGCACAAAAATGTTGAGTCATATAAACTGGGATTTCCTCTTGTAGCCACTTATGGCATATTGACTGAATTTCAATTGAATTTGACGCAATAACTTTCATCTGATAGTGAAAAATGTTCAGCTCAGGTAAGAAAGACTTGATTTTGGGCCTGAATTCTTCCTCTTATCTAGCTTTCAAAATGCATAAGAAATAATCTTGTCATCCAGGACTTTGACTTCGACTTCCAATACTATTATGCAGAGATAAGAGATTTTCCCAGGCAGGTGTAAAAATATGTGAACATTCTAAAAATATTACTGATGTGCAATTGATATTTTGCCTGGAACAAAAATATTCTGAGTGCATTTGTGTACATGCATGCATGCAAAAATATGCACAGACTGGTTCAATGAGTAGGTATAAAGTCAACACTTCACAACTGCCCACCAGGCATAATCTTGTGACATAGATTTTCAAGAAATAGGTTGAATAACAGATGTTTCTAAATCAACCTCAACGAGGGCTTCACCAAGTTCCTGTAGAACAGCAGACCTTAACATCTTCTTCCTATGCATCCAACCACCTTGAATGGCTTCTCTGAAGTAAGGACAGTGAGCTAATGTCTGCAACAGCCCTAAAACCTGTCCAGTGTATTCCCCTGCTTTGCTTTCTCAGAATCTCCCATTCTGTTTCCAAGTACCCCGTATTTCTGTTTTGTGGAAGACTTCTTCTCCTGCATTAATCTGGAAGAGCCATCAGTTTGTTGGGTTGCTCTTTGCACCTCGTACTATTACCTGCAGGCACAGTATGAAAAGGGGTGGACCATGGCTGTTCCTTGTCTGATATGGTGGAATGATCCAAAAGCCAAGATCGTAAAAGAGCCAGTATACTAAACGTATTTTTGCAGGCCACAAGGAATAAATGAGTCCATTTCCAATAAAGCATGATAAGGCAAGGAAAATTAGAGCAACCTATTAGCTTATGGAGTTCTCTTTTTTTCACGTTTCACCATTAAAGTTCTCAATTTACAGTTCCCAAATAAAAACAGAAAACGTCTCGGAAAAATCATCCCCCCAAATTTCTTCCTATTTCTTACAATGCATTTCAAGTTCTAAGCTATTCAAATTAAAGGCAGGCATTTCAGAGCAATTTAAGTTTCCTCCGTGCTTAATTTTGCCAAGTCAGTCAACAGCTTCTAGCTGTTGTAGAGGTAAAACATTAAGAAGGTCCATTTAACAATGTTGTGGAAGCTACCTAGAGATGTTAAAAACATTTAAGAACAGGTCAGGCAAACATCCAAGTCCAGGTGTAGCTCATCCTGACTCAGTGCAGGAAGTCCAACTGCACGATCTATTTAGTTTCCTTCTGGCTCCAAAATTCTATGATTTTATTATCACTGAATGTGTTTTATTCAGACTTTAGCAGTTACTGAGCTTCCCCTGTTCCTCATGCAGTTAACAGGATGCTTCAAAATAAAAGGTCTTTTTATTCACCCACATACGTAGAAAGGAATTATAAATAAACAATTAACATTCAAATAAAATCACTGCTGTAAGTGAAGAACATGTTTCAAATGAAAACACAACAGCTCCCCTTTACTGGGAATGCTAGTTGTAAGACAGCTGGATGAAACAAAAATAAGCTGAATCACTTCTTATTTTCTTCCCGATAGACTGGAAGACATGCTTCACTAGGCTTAGCCGATCTTCCTCTGTGAGGAAGCCAGGCCTTCATGGGAAAAGTGCTGGGCACGGTTCACTTTTGCCTGCCACCACCTCCGAGTCACTCGCCAGAACCCACGCCAAGCAGTAGTACTGGGCTCTCCAGAAACAACACGCTGCAGTAACACAGGAGGAAGGACCACACGACAACACCCTGTGCGGGTCTGGAAAAAGTGATGAGTAACAAGGTGACTGATGAGCGTCAGCAATGAGCAAGAAAAGAAACAGGTAATGGCAGTGGGGAAATTTATTCTCCGTATTTCTGTAAGAAGATGGAATGTAAGAACTGGGTTTTCCAGATGATCCCTCGGTCACTTTCTCATACCTTGTGTGGTGAAGGTGAAAGTAATATAGCAAAGTCTGTCTTTTTTGTCAGAACACTTGACAAGAAATTAACTTCAGTGAACATAAGGAATGCAAAATCTAGCCTTGGCAGTTCAGAGGCAACTTCTGAAATGTAGGGTCTAAACATAAGCATCAACACAGAATAAAAGACTAAAAGCCTGCTGTAAGACACTGAGGAAGAAGCTTCAGTTCTGAGTCTGACTGCACACTACCTCGCTCATTAATATTTTAGATTCTCCAGAGTAGGCCCTGTTCTCCAGAAGTATGGAGTATTTTAGTGCTCAGATTGCTGCTCTTGGCACTGTATAAACACCAGGTCTGATTTTAAAAAAGCGTATTATGCAGTCAATCATGTCGATATGGAAAGAGCAGGATTTATTAAAAGCACCTAGATAAGTTCCAGGCCCCACTCCCATTAGCTTCCAGTGGTGACTCACAACTTGGTTTTATGAACTGTCTGGAAAAATCCCTTTGGGATCTTATCTGCATCTTTAAGCACTTTTTATAAATTTGACCTGCTGTTCCTGCGCACTTCTCAGAACAATCCTTTGGGGATTTTTAGGAATGATGGTAATGCACCTAGTAATCACGGGATACCCTCGCCTATGGCACACTCAGTATAGAGACATCGACCCTCCAATCCTTATTCAAATATATACCTATTTCTGATGTTCTTTTTGTTTACATTCTTGTAAAAATCCACTATTTCATTAGCTGTCTAGACTATCCTCCAAGTAAACACAGGGTTCTTTAAAATGGAAATGAATACACAGGAAAAAATAAATTAAAAAAAAAAAAAATGCCAGAGGAAAATACCCAAGGTGCTGCTTCTGCTGACCTGACCCTCTAGAGCACTTGGTCAGGTATTTAAAGGCATGACATGGTTTTGTTCCCTTTGAGAAAGAGCAGGTTGCTATGAAGGACTGTTTAAGAATGAACTTACTAAAACAACTCCATAAAAACAGCCACCAAGGTAGGGAGCTCGCAGCTAAGAACAGAGGCCACAGCGCTGGTTCTGCTCCCGGCAGCCTGCCTCTCTGCCCGCTTCTCCCTCAGGAGAGCTTTCCTCTCTGTCCTGCTCCCGCTTCTCCCTCAGGAGAGCTTTCCTCTCTGTCCTGCTCCCGCTTCTCCCTCAGGAGAGCTTTCCTCTCTGTCCTGCTCCCGCTTCTCCCTCAGGAGAGCTTTCCTCTCTGTCCTGCTCCCGCTTCTCCCTCAGGAGAGCTTTCCTCTCTGTCCTGCTCCCGCTTCTCCCTCAGGAGAGCTTTCCTCTCTGTCCTGCTCCCGCTTCTCCCTCAGGAGAGCTTTCCTCTCTGTCCTGCTCCCGCTTCTCCCTCAGGAGAGCTTTCCTCTCTGTCCTGCTCCCGCTTCTCCCTCAGGAGAGCTTTCCTCTCTGTCCTGCGCCCGCCCGCCCCAGCCCCGGCGGCCGCCATTACCGCAGCGCCTCTCCGAGGGCACTGAACGCCCGGCAGCTGATTGGGTGATGCGGTACGTGACGCCTCACCCTCCTGGAGCACGGACCAATGGGAGAGCGGCACCCTGTTGCTGCGGCAACGCGGGGCCTGCTGCGGCCTGGGGGTGCGAGAGACGCCCTGCTGCGCTGTGGGGGAGCGCCCCGGGGCCTTGTCAAAATTGTACCTCAGTCCTTTCCACAGACTTTAAATTTATCTCTCTTTAACAAATTCAGCAGTTCACACACCAAAAAAAAATGAAGGGGGGGCCTTCTGGCTGAATGCTCTATAGAAACCCAGTCATAAATAAGTATACGTGTGTGTGTATGCATGCATACATATATATGCATATGCATATGACTATAACATAATTTTATTCCAGTGGGGCAACTTTTGCCTTAATAAATAAAATATTATGAAGGGAGGGTGGTCAGCTTGTTTGGAAGAACAACACTGAACGGGTGCGACTCAGCTTTCCCTGGCTTTTTAACAGCTATGAACTGCTTGATATTTTTGGCTCTGCTCTATTATTATAATTTTTTTTTTCCTTTTAAAAAATATGAGGCAGTAGGCTTCCTCCCAAGACACACTCAGGTGGGGCTGCTTCTAACTGCTGACTTTCCCTTGGGGCACCTCATTTTGTTAAAAAAAAAAAAAAGAAAAAAAAAGGAAAAAATAAAAAGGGACACCTCCCCTGTGACACACTGAGTAAAGCTCAGATGGCTCCGCTGTCTCCTGCCCCGGCCCCCCGTGTCACCGCGGGCTGCGTCGCCCCGTGACACACGCTGGCGAGGTCCCTCAAAATGGTGTAAAAAGGTTGCAGATGGAAGAGCACTGACATTTATCACTTGCAAATAAGGGCCCTACCGTCATCTCTGAAGGAAGAGTTACACTCTGTAATCCTTATTCCAGAGTACTTTTCTGCTTACTTTATACTGGGAGTCGGAGTGAAAATGAACTAAGTGTTCTGATTTTTATTGCCACAGGACTGGAGTGACTCCCTGAGGGTGGCTGTTAAGCCCCAGAAATCTTGACGGGGTTGTTTGAATTTACACGTCACCTGAAGCGAGCGGGATTTGACCATTGCTCTTCCATGTCATCACCACAAGGAATTGCTTTACTCATGTTGGGCCTTTTTCATACAAGAATCTTGTTTTATGATTTGTTCTACCTAAAAGGTACGCTGGGGCAGCCTGTCAGTTTTTAGCTTGTTTTGAGTCAAACAAAACTTCAGCTCCACAATGAATAAAAATGATAAAACCATTTGAGATCAGTCCATCATTAGGAACTGGGCCTGGTTTCTGCTACAGCTGGTTCTTTTTCATGAAGAAGTAGCGCTGACTGCATAGTAGAACATAATAGATCAAGAACATTTCATTTCTGTTATAGAAAATATTATTATCCCTTTCCTAAGCATTCATTTCTATTTTATTTGCTCTTTTTTCATGGCATGGAGTTTCTGAACAGATCGGAGTGAGAAATAGGGGAACAAGGAGCACTTATAAGAGAATACATAACACAAACCACTGCGTGTTGGACTGCGTGTCTGAATATAATCAGAATTGGGCAATTCAGGAGAGTTACCAGATATAAAAGAATCAGTTATTCCTAATCATAAAATAAAGTGGAAGTTGAAAATGTTACTTAAAGAAGGAAAAAGATTTTTCATGAGTTCTCAATACTTTTCCAGAAAGTATTCCTGAGAGATTTCGTATCCAACAGAAATCAAGAATTAAGGCTTTGACCCCTGACTTGCTTGGAGTATTTTTCCATCCAGTTTTTGTTACCTTAGCTTCCTCTGAAACATTGATGACCAAATCGAAAAGAAGCCAACCCGGCCTGCGTTTCACCCAGTTTGACCATTGGTTGCTTTAACACAAAATATCAGAAACGTATCATATCAACATGTTTCTCCTTCATGGGAAGTATTTTGGCAGTTCTCTCTGTCCAGGACACATCCCTTAAATTCTGCAGCCAAACACAATGTTCTAATCTCATGAGCACCTTCCCCACTCAGTCCTTTCTATGGCTACGTGAAGCACTTTTCCTCTTGCAGGGGAAAATAGAATAGACTTTCTCTGCAGGATCTGAGCAGGAAGTCTAAGGGGCCACCAGAGCTCACAGACATTCTAGGTGCCCTCTTGGTGCACCTGCCTTATATGCTCAATAACAGGCAGGTTTGAGGCCAGGAATAAATTTTTTCACCAGATTAGTCTGAGAAGATGCCTCCAGGGCTGGATATTGTTTTGCTGAGGGCTTTTTGGTCTTCCTCTGAGGTGCGGGAAGTGATTCATTTCTGAAGATGATGCAAACCTTTTCCTATTATAAGCTCCCTGTTTTTGCAGAAGCTCAAAATGTTAGTGATTGCTTTCATCTTTCCTGAACCTCTTCATTCAACACAATTGTCTTTGAGGCCTTTGGCCTTTTATACCAAAAGTCTTACCTGTTATCTTATAACAGATACCAGGATATATATGGCACGTCAGTGATAGAAGGCAAAATGTGTATGATTTGCTGTATCCTTCTGGACTGAGCATTAATAGCTGGTTTGTTTGGAGATGCAGGGGTCTTAATGGCTCAAGTGATTCTTCTTGCACCTGTAGTTTTCATTACAAAGTCTCAAATCTGTTTACAAAGGAAGTAATTATTTTGGTCTACTGTCTAGATCTGGAAACCAAGGAGAGAGATTCACACAAAGAATTTTAGGTACTCCAAGGAGCCTTCTGGATCTACTTTCTCCTGTTTTACTACACAGAAACTATGTAGCCTGAAAAGCTGCTTTCCCAAAGAACCTTCCTAAATGAGGTGCTTCGATGTAGGCAGTGTGAGTCCCCCCCACGCCCTTGAAGGGTTGCCCACAGCTGCCCAGCAGGTCAGTGCTGGAAACAAACTTAGGTCTCATGGTTCCCAGTTACTTCAAAATGAAAATAACTTGTCCTGCCATTAGGCTGCGGGGAGAGAGAGAATAGGAGAGAGGAGGAGAGAAAGCACCAGCAGCTTCATTCATGGGGGGGATGCAGGCACTGCCAAGTATCATGAAAATTCTTCCTTTTCGTACGATATTAAACTCTCCTTTTGGCAGGTCCCCTGATGCAGTCAGTGTTTTTAGTGAAAATACACGAGGTACTGAATTCTTTAACCTCAGTTCATTTCTCATTATATTCCTCTGTTAATAGTCCTGGGAAATGCACAAAAAACCCAAAGCTGTGTCTGTGCTCCATCAGGGATCACCGACTTGATGGTTAGGGTGGCTCATGGCAGTGAGTCTACTGGAGAAGAGGAAAAAACATTTTTTAAAGAGAAGAGGGATCAGGAAGAGCTGATTTTTTCTGAATTCAATTAGGCATTGAAATCAAGGCTAGGATTTGGAGCTTCCTAAATATGTCTGCCGTGCAACTGCCTCTATAAATTTCAGGGGTTTGAGGTCTGAATTTTTGCAGAAGGAATCCTAGTTATCCACTCTGGATTTGATTCAGTTCCGCCCCAAATTCAAGATTTTATTCACTTCTTGTTGTCAGCAAAGAGAAGGTTGACATGGCTTAAGTGTGGAGTTTGCTCCCAAGAAGTTACTATGCGTTAGGTGGGACCACAGTAAGTGAGAAAGCAGGTTTTTCTGGTCTGCCACAAATAGAAATTAAAGTGATGTGAAAGGAGGCATGGAAGTGTAACAGACTTCCAATACCCTGCAAGTGATGGTGAACCAAACCAATGTGAAGGTGTTTCAAATACACCTGCTTTACCTTGTTATTGCACTGGGCTAGGAGCAGGCTCACAGTCAGTTGCTGTGTCTGAAGTCGCTGATGAAAACTCCGCAACTGCAGTAAATTTATTGCTTATGATCATGAGCATGGCTGCAAGAGACTGGATGGTGATTTACGGGGTTGCAGCTATAAATTTTATTCCTATCTCCTGGCCTTGGTGTATTTCATCTAGAAAGCAATATTTGATTAATAAAGAATGTTTGGTTTGGTTTTTTTTTCAAAAAACCAGTTGATCATAACTGTGTTATTACATCAGCCAAAGAAGTAGAAAAATCATGTAAATCTCATGTTGAATATTGTATTGATTGCAGGTGAACAGTCTGCGAGACAGACCTTTTGACCAGAAATTCTTAGTCCATAATTTCAGTTGACAAATAACAATCAACATAATTCCCAGAAAGACAGAGAATGACATTTCATTCAATCGGTAATGTTCCAGACATTATGTGCCCCGTTTTCAAACAGCCGCGTCCTTGGAGACTGGATGCCTCTGGTCATGTAGAACATGATGTATTATGATCAGAGTACCTGATTTATAGCCGAATGGCACACACATACCCAAGTGAGAATGAAGCCTCTGTTGAGTGGAACATTGCTGGTGGACTGAAAAGATCATATTGTAAATGCATCAGACAGGTAAAGGTTGAGAGAGTTGCCTGTTGCACAGAAGTGTGAAAAATTAAGAGGTAAAACCAGTGCTAGGCAAGAAGCATGTGGCAAAAATGGAAAAGGAACTGATGTTATACGCCCAGTTCCTGTGTCTTCATCACTACTCTGTCTTCTCACACCACTACTGCATTTGCAGGTTGTTTTCAGATTGTGTCATACAGCTGTGTCCTAATATTGCAAGGCTTCAAGGATTCCCATGCATACAGCTAAGAAAGCTATCCTTGTGCAGAACCGCACTGCAGAATTGCTGAGGGACATGTTAGCTTGCTCCTTGTCTCCAACAGAACCAGTGATACTCGAGCATCTGTCCTGATTTCTGCTCCCACAGGCTCTTGCAAATAGTTGATCTGAGGAGGTACAAACTAAACAGATGTTTAAGGCTCACTCACTCTGCTTTTTTTTTTTTTTTTTCTTCCTCATTTTAGTTTAGAGCATTTAGGTTGGAGTTTAAGACCATTCATGGCTGTGCTCACAGCACCTCAAGGCAACCTCTATTTGTGCATATCTACAGAAGAAGAAGGAAAAAAGTTCTGTTTTCCAAAAAATCCTCCCACTTCCTCTTCCCTGCCTGTGCCTCTAACCACTGCTGTATATGCAGTTAATTGAAATGGTGTTTGTTTTATCTTGAATAACCTTGTAATTGATTGAGGTGGTGGACAGCAAGACTCCAGAGTCATTTACATACCTGTGCATGGAGCAGTAATTTCTAGGAGGCTTTCCACTGCTTTCCCTCCTGCCCCCTAAAGAACTATACTCCCCTGTATGTGCGTGTTTGCAGATATCTATAGCTCTCTCTCTAGATATTCACATTCATATAGATCTCCCCACAGTCCATTCACTCTGGCTACAACTGTCCATTTGCTGCTCGTTGAGATCTTATGTTACCTGGGGTGGTAAGGCTCCTGGCACTCTTCCCTCCACAAGAAAAACAGCCTGATTGGGGAGTGCTTGCTTCGTACAAGGCCTCGATTGTGTGCGAGTGCCGAAAAAGTAACAAATGCAGTTTAATTACGTTGGATGCTTGGTGGCTGGTTTGCAAATCTTTTATTTGTTTTGAGAAGTGCCCCAGCAGCAGCACTAAATTTTGTGTGCATTTGGGGAGCCTAATGTACCACTTACGCTGGGGGAGGGAAGACGGTCTAATTAACTGGGCTGCTGTCAAGCTAATAAACTAATGGAGAGCTTAAACAAATAAAAAAATAAAGGAAGTAGACATGATGGGGGAAAAATAAAGTGACTAGACATGAAGTCTTACGACATGCGTTTCCACCTTCCATGAAAAGGTGTCCTTGGGCACCCAGAATTTTGCGGATGAAGTTTAATGTATGGTAATTCAAGTCCCCCTTTTAGGAGGCAAAGGTTTAGCAGATCTATCCAGGAATGAGTAACGAGAGAGGAGCTTTTCCCATCCTGCCCAGAAACCAATTCCAGCTCATCAGACTTGTTCATTTTGGAAACGAGTCAGATTCACATTCATGGGACAGAGGGGAGTGGAAAGCAATCAATGTTTAAATCTTCTCTTTGCCAGGCCGAGATGTTACATAAGGTTGAGGAAAATGTTTTATTATCCCAGCTAAGCCCGAAGTGTCAGATACTGACAGCCTTTCAGAGACAGGATACTGGGCTTGATGGTCCAATAGTCTGACTCAGGCTGACAGATTTTCTATTCCGCCCTCTCAAATTATTAGTTGTTCTTTTTTGGTCCATTAGGTATGAGGTGATTTTAAACTAAAAAGGTTAAAGAAGCATACACATTATTTTGGGACTGGGCTGAAAGAAAGCTCCCAGCTCTGGTCGTTATGGAGCACCAGACGAATATAAATCTTTTCTCATTTGATTTCTCCGAGCGTCTAGCAGCCATGGTCTCGTCAGCTGAGATGGTGCATTGCTTATTGTCTGTGGAGTGCTTGTGGTCACACTGGTGTGGTTCATATTGTCTCTTCCAAGTCCTCCTTTGCACATTTCAGATGCCAGATGAGACTTTGGAGTAGCATCTGCCCATGTTTTACTGAAGTTTTCAACTTTTATATTCACTTAAGCGGTTAGTGACTGTTCTCCCTGCCTTTTTCAAGGCTTATCTCAACTCTAGAGTTTTCATAAGAACTCAAGGGGCTTTCAGACGTTTCTGAACAATTATCTGACCCAGTGGTTAACAAAATACGCGGTGCTCCATGTTCTTCTTCAGGAAAATATTTACAAATCAATATCTGCATTATTTGGACACCTTTGCTTATCAAACACTGAGAGGCTCATGCTAAATAAGCCAAGCGAGCTATTCCCAGATCATAACTTGAAACACATTCTTTGAGACCCTAAAGAAAGAAGTTTTGCACTTGGAGAGCAGCAGAAAGTGATGGGTGGTCCCAGCCAGCGTGGGACATGTGTGACAGGGATCACACAAAGAAGTGTGGTGCCTCGGCTCTGGAGCTGAGCCAGGCTCCGCTTGGAGCAGGCAGGCAATATTCTAGATTTGCTTTCAGAAGCATTTGAACTGTCCACTGTTCTCCCTTTCATTTTCAGGATGAAATATCAGCCCAGAGACCAGTGAGATCTCTTCACTGGATTTGACAGCGCCCCATGAGCGTGACAGCAAGTCAAAGAAACAGAAAGATTTCATGATCTCAGAACAAAAAAATAAAACCACATTTTAAGTACTTATTCTCTTTCTGGAGATCTCTGCTTTGACTAGTACTTTCCTTTAAACTTGGAAAGTTTTGAAAGAGAGTGAGGTTGTTGGTTACATTCTCACAGCCCTCCTCATACATTCTCCACGGTGTTGCAGACAGATTTTGTAGCACGTTAGAGTCACGGCTACAGCCTGCCCTAAATTACATCCTCTGCAACCTTCCTGAATCCAAGGATTTCCTTCAACAGAGTGTGGTTCCCTGTGTTCTCCTGAAGTCTCAAGTGGGAGGCAGCAGTCACGCAGAGAGCTGCTCAGCAGATTGGGAAGGAAATATTTTCTGAAGAGAAATCAAAATCAACATTTTACCAGGAAGAAGGTTGATTTTGTGTGTTTATTGTCACTCCTAAGGTACTTCAGGCTATTTTTTTTGATTAATAAATCTGCATTAATTATTTTGGCTCTGGAAGCAGATTTTGGTTGCCTTTAGTTAATGCTGTGCTATAAGATGCTGAAATACTACCCAGATGACTGAGGCAAAGACGTCACTAGAAAAGAGCAGAAGCAAAACTTTCCATTTCACTCAAAAACAAAAGCTTTCATCTTTCTCAAACCAACCTCTGAATATTTTCTTCCCTCAAAAGCTGAGCTGTTTCAACCTCACATCCCACCATAAGAGACAGGGAAGAGATGGATCTGTGTCCGTTACTCATTGCATAGCATCATGTACCGCAATTACTCTGCTCATTATTGCCCATGAGGAGCTATTTCAGTTGTAGCCTTGGGCCACTGCTCTTGTCCTCTACTGGCTGATCCATGCTGAATTCCCCAGCAGACAGCGCATCTGACATTTTTTCATCCCTCCACGTGCTCAGCTGAAATTCAGTAGCCTGTATCAGAGGAATAGGGCTTTCGTCGGTATTTCTGAACTCACTAAGGAAGTTTTAGCCATGAGGATTGCCTGGGACCAGGCATTTACTCACACCGCACAACATGCAGACTGCAGGATTTCCTCAACAGGGATGATGAATATTCAGACCAAAGTGAGTTGGGAGCTCTCTGTTGCAATCCACAAGCACTAACAAAAAACAAACCAAGCCAAAACGAAAAAAATCAAAGCCATCTTCAGTGAAGATAATTTACTTTTTTCTGATTTAAAAATTGTGATGGGAATTGAAAAAAACTCATTTTTATCAGGAGATTTGAGATTTATTGCTAGGAATTATTGCTGGACCATGCTGATGGAAAGGCTTGGGCCGTTAAGAATGCTTACAGGAAGAATTGTTTGTTATGAATATTGGATTTCATTAACAAATCATTCTGAAGCCAGTCTCAGTCTCCAAGTTGCTTGCAAACTCTTGATTCCAAATATTCGTCACTTGTGTAATGCGGTTAACCAGATGCATCTGGACCTAGGATCAGATGAGAAGATACGGTTAAGCAGTAAAATAGTGGACAATGAATAACAAATACACTTCCATAATCTATTGATCTGACATAAAACCACCATGTTGAAGTCTAATTGCTTTCTTCTGTCCCTAGTCAGTAACTTAGCGCTTTTATCAGCCTTTTTAGAACAACGGAGCCATTTGACTAACTCTGCTTTTTAGTACAACATATCCCTGGGACACAAATTGACTTCAGTCCCAGCAAGAAGATGTTCACAAGCTGTCTGGTCAGGTGTGCCCCGCTGTGCTTCTCACCTTTTCCTTTGATGCGGTATACTGCAGATTTATTTATCATGGACTTACTATACATCGATTTTCCTAAGCTTTTTTTCTGGATAAGGATAAGTGAAGGAAAATGGAGAGACTGAGAAAGGCCTGGTTTGAAGGGCAGCTTTTAAGCAGAAGTGAAAAGCATAGTGAATTTGAGGAGGGGTTTTGTGTTTGTGTGTGTGTGTGTGTGTGTGTGTGTGTGTGTGAAGGAATACAGCAACCAATTACAAGAGATTTTAGCATGTTAGAATAAAATACATAAATTCCAATACCACTAGAAAACATAAGTTGCAGGCTTGTTTCCTCCCAGCTTTTCCTTTTTTCAGAAGAAATGTAATATTTTGAAGGGTGTATCTCAGCTCTCTTGAAATCAGGGGACATACTCTACTTTGAGGCACTCTCTGAGACAACATTATCTACATCATAGATTCAGGGCAGTTGGTAAAAAGTTGTTAAAAAATACATTCAGAGTTTTTCTTCTTCCTTTTCCCTTTAAATTTATTTAAACATGTAAGAAATGAATTGCGCACAGATCCAGGATGGAGTTTCCAGTCTGAAAATAAAGATCAGCATTTGGTATTGCAGTTAGCCACAGATAAAATTCAAATTTGTAACACTTCATTTAGCAGAGTATTAACCCCTTGGGAAGTGAATGGGAGACCTTCAGTGAACAAAACTCCTCAGTGTAGAGCAGGTAAAAATATATCTAGGCGAGTTTTGCCCCTACATGTTACAATGGCGTGAAGGTGACCAGCCCAGCTCCAATACGTTTGTTTAACTTGCTCGGAATTAATCAGAGCACTCTGGGATTAATAATTACTTAATCAAATAATCGCTTCGTGACTCCAACACTATCTTTTTTTCTTCCAGCAGGCTGGAAATAAGAGCCGCGAATATGTAAATTGGAACTGATTAGAGGATTAGGTTTCACTCTTTTTTTTTTTATTATTTGGAATAAAAACAGCCTGCAGATCCCTCTAAGCCAAGCCATGTCTCTGAATTACAACACTAGCGCCTGTCGGCTGTGATAATTTCACTTCATTAAGTTCCAGATATAAATAGAGAAAGTTTCTTATTTTTTTTCCATGCACCACCTTTAATAAGCATGGACTGAAAACACAGGGGTTATTGATCGACACAGCTATTGGGTCTTTGCGAGCCTGGTGTAACAGTGAAAGAAGACCAAACACCTTCTACCTGTGCGCTTGTGCAGCCGGGGGCAATTCATCTCTGTTGAATCCATTTTAAAGCTTTTGCAGAAACTGCCAAAAAATGATTGTGAGGATGAAAGTGTCAGCTGCAGTGTTCATAGCAATGCAAAGCAAACATATTTGATAGGCCATGACAGTGGAAATGTCAGCAGGACTCAGCCGGGATTTCCAGGGTCGATGTCTAATGTTAAGCACCTCTGTAAGGTAGCCCCCGAATTACTGGGCTGACGGTGTCAGGCAACCTTAGTGTCCACTGATCTACAGGCAAAGCACAAGCTCAGCATCCCTGAAAATCTTCCTAGTAAAACGACATTGTTTATACACTCTCTTTTCCTATAATATACAAGACCATGATTTTAAAGTCTTGTCCACAGGCCAGAGTGTGGCCAACACTGGGGTTTTTAACCATGGCATCCTCTCGTGTCTACTAAGTATAAGAGGGTTTGCATTTTAGATCATTGTCCTTGTCTGTAAATCCAGCTGTGGGATCCCTGCTGCAGAGTAGGGCGCCCACAACCTCATCAGGAAAGTGGACCGTTCCTTTACTTTGTGCCTTACAGATTGATACTAGGACATATAAGGCTAAAAGTGCTTTACTGAAGCTCAGGAAAGAATTCTGTGGCAGAACAGAACCGTTATTTTCTCAGAATTTAAGGATTATGTTCGTTCTTTTCATAAGTTCTTTCTTTCATATGTTCTTTCATAAATTTGGGAATGGCTAATAGGTAAGGACACAGAACAAAGGAAGTTCCTAATTTTGCTCTAAAAATAAAGCTCCCTATAAGAATAAGCTCCCTAAAAGAGAAGCTCAAAGGTGGGGGATCTCTGGTGCTACAAGCAACTCTTAAGGACAAAGGCTGACAGATCTGTTTAGATGTTAAGTGAAAGTTAATTCAGGGGATCTCATCTTTATCCCAGTTAAATGTCACAAAAAGTCTACATGGAATTTGAACATGGCCACATGTGGGTAACAGCCTTTCTCTGCTCAGGAATGGGTGCTGAGTAACAAAGGTTGTTGCAGGTCAGCAAAGAGAATTGCATTTGTAAATCTGTTTTTTGCAGTGGGGTGAATGCCAAATTCAAATACAGAGAGCACAGCAACTGAGAACCTAGGCATGCAGGCAAAGCCACTTCAGAAAAAACCCTGTACAGAGTCTACCTCCACCAGTCCCAGCTCCAGCAGGTGGTTCTAGTAATCCCTTATTTTTCACAAGCATTAATTTTATACGGAAACATTAAAATAAACAGACTTGGGAACAAAAGGTGCTGGGGAGTGGAAAAGGGATACGAAACCTTCCAGCTTGTGGCCAGCAAAAGGGATTCTTGGCTTCTTGTGAAAAGTCTTTCCTCTGTTTATAAGTTCATTCTCTTGGAGGGGAGTGCAGGGGGAGAAGGGGACACATGGGACAAAACCTTCTGCACCATAAGCAAAGACAAAAAAGAGGGAAGATCACTCACTTCAGTGGCATAATACGCCCTATACGTGAGGTCTCTGGGGGTTACTTGTGGGGTGGGGGCTACACATCTGCAGGAGGCAGAAAGCTGGGATGTGGGGGCTCAATCTTCCAGGCATCTGTAGGAATTTCTCTGCATATCAGTGGATTTGCAGGTACCAGCTCCCCTCTGTAAGGGAATAATAAAGAACCACCTCCCCTCAAAGGTTCTGAAACTCAGTTTTTCTTTCCCTCTTGCAAATGAGTCTCGGGAAGGTTGACAGCTTTGGGAAAGAAAGGTGCTGGCTGAGAAGTGGGGAATGTGGACGAGTTGTGCAAAGGGGACTCTTACGTGGGAGACTGGAAACATTAAAATGAGATCTCTTCGTTTGCACTAAAGGAACACAACAACACAATAAAGCAGCACCCATCTTTTTAAAGCCATGAGCAATTAAAATTAATACATACTGCTACTAATGATAGTTTTCAGCCTGAATCCAGTAAGAATTGATCCTGGTTCCGAGATGACATACTGAAATAACTAACCTCCACCGCAGATGCTCTGGGATTTGATTATATTTGTTTCCATGGCCTGCTGAAAGTCAGGAATAATTCTACCAGATGAAACCTGCGAGTTCACTCGGATCCCAGCCTGGAATTTAGCAAGCAATATACACTGGGAATGCCAGGATGTCTATAGCCATGCCTGTGTGGGCAGCGGGATGGGGTGGAGGGCATCCTGCCACCCTCTTCCCTTGGAATATTACATGGGCTGAAAACAGGCACGTGCCCACAAGAGGCCGGGGCAGATGCTGTGTTTGTTTCAGCTGTACGTGCAAAAATCAAACAGCGTGGTGTCTTCCTGCTCCGCCACTGCCCGGGAGAGACAGTAAAGCCTTGTGAAGCAGAAATCGAGTGAAATACTTGGCTGGATGCTCATATTATGTAAATTCAAGCTTGAAAGCTTCAAGTATTTTTTAATAATGTCACACACGTGGGGCTTGTTAAGTATTACCGACTACCAGAGCGATTCTTAAGGAATTAGGAGGGCTTGCAAATCTAGAGTAGAAACTTAGCCACTACAGCTAATTCTTATAAGCACCTTGTGGATTGTGTGTGTCTTGCAGACATTTTGTGAAGAATTTTGATGGTGATTTCCTGAAAAAAAAAAAAAAAGGAAAAAAAAAGAGAAGCAAGAAAAAAAGAGAGAGCATTGCTGTGAAACTGCAATGCTGCTCAGAGAAACCTTGATGTTTTTAACAGTATTCCCAGGTACTTTAAGGCTAGGTGTGCTTGAAATTGAAGTCTAGGAATCAGAGAACACAAACTTCATTTATTCAGGAGGAACTGGAAAACGTGAATGCGTTTCCATGGAGATGGGGTTATTTCCTTTCCCACAATTCAAATCTTTTCCACAGGTCCTGTTTCATTCTGGTCACCCTAATGTTTTGTTGAGGAGAGGTTTTTGGATTTTGATCTCAAGAGTTGGCCAAGCTCCAGGCAGAACAATGAAAAAGTCATAAATCACTTTAATAGATATAACAAGAAAGAAAAAAAAAAGAAGGCAGAGAAATGGAGGGACTGAAGTATGGCAGTCCCAGCACATCCATCAAACACAGAATACTCTTTTTGAGGAGAACACGCCAATTAAAAAAAGTTTAGACCTTTATGGTCTTATACGGGGTTCTGATGCCCAAGGTGCCATTCAGATTTATATATAAAACAAATATTTCGATATTTTCTTCAAATTATGGTGCTAGGGAATGTTCTGCGTGTCTTAAGTACTGTCACATAACATTAAGCTTACAAAGCTTAGAGCTACCTCACCTAAGTCTGAGCTGTGTGGATGTGGGATTCATCCTTCAGCCGTCAGAACTGTGGCCACATAGGCCAGCTCAGTAGGGAAAGACGGGTATTTCTAGGGAGTGACTCAGCTCCATCTGAGATATTGTCTTCAGAAGACAGTGACGAGGATCTTTGAATGGTTTGTGTTGGAAGGGACCTTTAAAGGTCACCTAGTCCAACCATGTTCTCCAAGATGGAGAACTCATGTAGGAATCAAATGAACCCTAAGGATAAAATAGCTTCCTGAATTGTGTACCAGTAGACAATGCATGTGTAGTTGATCTCATAGAGTCAAGCAGATAACAAAGCAATAATGATACTCCTTATACAATGCCGTCACGGTAGTGAGCGGCCATGTTACGTTGCCGATGGGCTCTGCAGTGTGCCTTGTTCAGGCACGTCTTATGAAGTGGTGTGTGTTATTTACACATGGCCTGCAAAACTCGAGCGGGTCTGGCTGCTTTGACCACTTGCAGCTTCGAGTGATATCAGTAGAGCTCTGTAGCAGGTGCCTAGAAGGACAGTTTGGTTATTAGATTATGTTCATACCATACCCCTTTCAGCAAATGTAAAATGGGTTTGTAATAATTTTTAGCAATGTACAGGGGACCAGAAATTACAGAGTTTATGTGGATAATATTTTTTATTGAAGACTTTTTTTTTTCATCCCTGCTCTAAAAGTACAGTATACACGACCTTTCTCCTCAAAAGCTGATAAATGGTTTAGCCATTATTTAAAGTTCGGGAACAGGCAGCTACAGAAATAACATTTTAATGTATTCCAGATTAGACTTCATGCTATATTTGTAATAAAGACTTGTTTCCAACATTGGTTGGCAGATCACTCATATGGACAATTATCCAAATAGCTATTAGGATACGATTGCGCTCATTTCCAGGCAGTGCAAGATTGCCAGAACTCAGCTTGGCTGGCGGTTGGATTTTGGTTTGACTTTTGGAGAAAACCACAAGAATTTGTCGGTCGTCTTGGCCGTAAGGGAGTCTTCTTGTCCTGAGGCTATTCTTTTTCCTCTTCGACTATAGAAGGCAAACCATGCTCTTGTTAGGTTTGGGTTCCTTTTTATTTATTTCATTAGCTCTTACCTTAGTGGCATCAGGAGGAGAAGACTCAGATGTGACTAGCCTAGGAGATGAGAGACCTCTCCCATCATTAATGGAAAAGAGGAGGGTCAGTATGGGAAGAGCACATGTATTCTGGAGGGTGAAAACTGAAGAGAAAATCAAAGGTCATGAATTTCTTTTACTGGGGGAAGGGAGTTTAAGGGAGGGAATACTTAATGCCAAGCTAAACCAGTGTTAGTTGGGAATGGAGACTCCCTCTCTTTATGCGTTATGCTAATGCGTCGTTTGGCAGATCTGAATCATGCTGGCTAGTTTAGTCAAGAGCTTGAGTCGAAGAACACCAACTCCCTCAGAAGGAAAAAGATCTCTTTGTGCCAGGGAACATGTTCTGTGGTGAGATGATGTAATTGTTTAAGTCACAGATGCAGTGGTCAGGAAGGTTTTTCATATTGAAAGATAGGTATGTCCACAATGGTCCATGAAACTTCAAGTCCAGCCGTCCCCTTTGCTAGAGCTTAGAACAGAAAGAGGTTCATTATTTATTGCCAGTCTAGCATGGGTGCTGCTTAGACCAGCAGACAGAGGTTGGGGGCTGGTGTGTCTCTCCATCCCAAAACTTGTAATAGTTCATTTCAAGACCTTAAATGAGGCACTTCAGTGGTGATGCTTAGCGTTCTTCCCTTTGTAAAATGGAGATAAGAAGTCTGGAACCAAATCATAATCATTGCATTGTTGAAATGAAATTTATGAAAGATGATGTGCTCCTTGTGACAACAGGGGACTTGGTAAAGGATCCAAAGGTCCTTTGCTCTTCTATGTTTCTATCATCAGATAAAAGGCTTTGGATAAACACATCGCATAAGCTGCTAGGAGATGCCAGAATTTCTGAAAAATATCTTTCCAAACTCTTGTTTCTCAAAAAGAGGAGAAGGTCCAGGACTAAAGCATCTTGTTTCTCATTTGTTTGTCATGAGTAACAACAAATACTGTATTGTAGCTGAACAGTGAAACACAGCTTCAAGCACAGGAGCTGATAAACACTGGGGCAGTAAGGCTAGTGAGAATGAAAGCACTTAAAGGAGAGGAATATCACAGGCCCTTTGTTAAAAAAATAATCTCATGATCTTCTCTGAGCTCCAGTTGGGTCTCCCTGTAAAGACTTTTCCATGGGGTGAATACGGCAACATTTAATGTCTCGAAATCCTTTCTTGCTGGCTGTGCTCCAAAACAATGACTGCACCAAAAGGGCTGAGGCATATCCTACCAATGGAGCAGAAAATTGCTTCAAGGCTAATAGCAGTAACACCTTGGCGAAGCAAACACTGTAATTAGCAATAAAGCAGCACCCATGCCCAATAGGTCTATTGTGTCCCATATACGATTTTGCTCTTTGGTGCAAAGGGGAAACGTGTGTGTGAGTGCAAATGAGCGTACAGAGGTAATCCCCATCCAGTCTGTTAATGATGAATGTGCTGCAGTTGGCATAAAGTGGAACATGTGCCAAGATGAGGCCCTCGTGTTCCTTCCAATCCCCCACCTACATTCTCCCAAACACCACATTATATTTTTAGCATTTTTATTTTCTTGGAAAAATATATAAACTGCAGTTATAAAATGTGTTTAAACAAATGAAATGGAGCTAGCAGGTGTACAAAACGTCCTAAAATGCTTCCCATGGCTGCAGTTAAAAAAAAAAAAAGAAGTAAACTTAAACAGTTCCACAGTGGAAAAAAAAAAAATCTGTAGGTAGAGTATATAAATGTAATTTTTTCGCACTGCACGGTCACTTTCATTTTTGACTTCTAAAATCCACCCAGAATCATTCCAGGTTTGGGTCTTCATTTCTCACCCAGACTAAAGGGGTTAATTCCGCCATTGCCATCTGTGGGAAATAACACACCAGAGTTACCACTGCTTTAACTTCTGAGATCCCCAGCACATCCCGTGGAAAGCTGACCTGCAAAGCTGTGAATGTGTGCTGTTATTTACTGGTTTTATCATCTCCACGTTGAGTCTGGAGAAGACTTAGGTTCAGTTTGGAGATTATTTTTATTCAGAATTTATTTTTTTGTAGAATAGGGTTGCATTGACAAGCTTAATCAAAACTGACGTACAGCTGGCAGCGCAAATAAAAATATAAGCACAGATATATAGATTTGTATATGTGTATGTATACATCTAGAGAAGATGTCAGTCCAAAATAATTCATAATCAAAATACTCCATTAGCCAAGAGACAGGAGGCTATGCAGGGAAAGAAAATAATTCATTCTAAGGAGAGCTGGAAATAGGGTTTTGTATTGTACTTGTGCTGCCTGGTCTGGTGGAAAGGGACTATTTGTGAGGTTAAAATTGAATGGATTCTAACTTCTCTTTGCCCTCTGAATGCTCAGAGGAGTTGATACCTTGAATTTTGGGTAAGGCCCATCACTAGCTCTGATGGCTGAGCAATTTTAGCACAGGGAGAGAAGAGGTAGGCTTTCATTCAATAATGAAAAGTGACATTTTTACACCTGACTCTGAACATTTCTCTCTACCTACCTAAACTTTGGTAAAATGTTTTTGGGTTGGTTTTTTTTTTTCCCCCTAAAATAACTCCCATCTCAGAATCTTTTTCATCTTATTTTTGTCTCATTTTTATTTCTTTCTTTTTCAAGACATGGGGAATTGCTTTTATCCGTGTGTATGCAATTTGAAATCTGTCCACTTGAAACTGAAATCAGGACAGTAACAGGATATTTTGCTGTCCTGGAGATGGCTTTCAGTCTCGTGCTGTCCTAGAAAAAGTTAGCTCATAGCAGGGCTGTGCTACAGAAAAAAATACGGAGGGAACCCATGGCCCTTGAAGTAAGAGATATTCAGAGCAGATTTCTTGATTCCAGCAACATAGTCGATCCTATTTGACATCTCTTTCGCTTTGGTTTTGCTACAGCCTGTTAAAACTCACATTATTCCAGGAAGCCACCACATTCTAGAATAAAGCCCCCGTCCATTTTTAAAATCACCCTTTGTAGTTTTCAGCTAGCTGTGTGGTTCCCTACCAGTCCAATGGCCAACTTTCTTTCCAGCAATCAAGGATAACAAAATACATTATTTTTAAATTAAACAAACCCTCTTTTTTTTTTTTCCATGGGAAATTACTCAGAGTGCAGTAAAATGTATCGCATTCATATTTCCAATCTTTCTGAAACAGTTTGGTTCTCTAAGTAAAATTTTTAATGCATAAATTTCATGCAAGATCAAAATCCATTAAAACACATTTTCCCATCTCTGCTCATTTGTTTAAGCCTAAGATATTCTATTGAACTCTAGTAGAAATGTTGTGTCTATTATTTTTAGAGGAATAAAGTTCACAAACATTATATGCATTCTTAAATAAATATTGTTATAATTACTATTTTTTTTTGACTAATGACAAGTTTTCAAATTAATACCAGATTTCAGCTGTGCATCTCAAAGTATATTCATGATTAATCTGGCCTTGAGCAGTTTTCTGAGATGTCAGGTTCAAATCCTCAATCCTCTTGGCTCTATTGAACCCCCGCTGTTGCTCTGGTGTGTTTTTAAGGGTGATTCTCCAGCCCCACGCAAGGTGCTGATATGAGTATTGACGTGCAATGCTGACAAATGCGTGGGGATGGATTATTCCCAGTTGCGTGTCCAGTTTTCTTTTCATGGGTCATTGTCTTCTGAACGGGTAATTCATTTCACCGCTGCCCGACTAAACCAGAGACCTGGCTTAAATCTCCTATCTGCTAGGTGGCTGCGAGTGGGGTAGAAATTCTGCAAATTGGTGGGGATTCGTTTGGAAACTGAAGAGGAAAAGAAGTGGAAAAAAGGAGAGATGGTTCACTTGTCTGAGATAGTGTTTCTGGCTGTGTAAGAGCAACCGCAGAGTGAGGCAAAACCAAAGGACAGTAAATTAAAACATTTTTGAATGCAGAGGACTGTTGAAAAGGTTTGGAGATGTCTTCTCATCTAATATAACATTATCATTGTTCCAGCTTCTACAAGCTTTTTAGTATCCCCATCTCTGAACAGAATTACAGGCCTAATTAATTACCAGAAATGATTCCTTAAAGCCTGAAAGCGATCCAGCTTACTGCGCTAACGGCGATGGAGAAAAACTATTTTAAACTCATGATCCATATGCGGTATGAAGTTTAACAGGATTTGCAGTGAGGCTGTTAAGAGGACTGGAGCTCTGTATTGGAGCCTGTCCGTATGCACAGACAAGTGAAATCTTTTCAAACAAACAGGGTGGAAATTCTTGGCTTCTCCAGGAACCGGCCTTATTTCCAGCGGATCGTGGTTTGGATTCCCAGCCTGCCCTTGGCATTCCAGTTTTCCCCCTGCTTGCCACAGCTAGATTGTGTTTGCTGTTTCTGGACCGAAATGCTGAACAAGATCCTGGTGCCTCAGGTAGGCGATGTTTTACCATGGAGGAAGAAATCCCTGTCTGAAGTCAGGCAATGGAACCTCCTAGTTAACAACTGGCAAACCTACAGGAAGGGAATTGAGCTGCCGTCAGTAGGTAACATATTAATGGCTGGTGTTTAATTTCTTATAGGTAAAACATAAGAATATGGTGGTCCTCACATTAGTGGTCTAACTACAGAAAAGTCTGTGTAGAAAGGTAGCACCGTTTCCTTCCATCTGCCATTAAGGGCCTTGCAGATCTGCCAGAAAAGGGAAAATTAACCTTCTGTGGAAATCCAGCAAAAGGCCTTTTCCCCTTTAAATCATTAAAGGGGAACTTAATGATGCATCAGCCTGCAGAGTGCGTTTCAGCCAGATGCACACAGGCATTTGGATATTTGACTGGCTGCTTTGGAGACGCTGAAGCTCCATGTTTCCTCCTTAGACTTACCAGACTCATTGTAGATGGTAGTAACTACAGTTCCCTCTACAGTTTCTGAACTGCTAAAGAGTAGAGGCTGTCATGATCAGCAATAATATCTATTGCTGAACTTAGCTCCCCTACCCACCACATGCTTGTTCCTCTGTGCACGACTGGCAAAAATAACAGCATCAAGGAGAGAAAGAAGACTCAGCCCTGTGCAGGGACAGATGAAAGATGACAAGTCTGGCTGACAAAAAGCTCAGTGAGGCATAAATGAATGGTTATGATTATGCTCAAAATGGTAGTGACAAAAAAAAAGAGAGAAATACTGTCTTTTCTGAGACCCTTTTAAATGCAGAGACTCATCTATAGCCAACAGATGCATGGTACAGCATTTTCATTGGCTGGAGACCAAATTAGGGACAATGCTATACATGAAACTTGCTCATTTGACCGATGTTATGCTTCATTTTCATCAGTGCTGTCCATGGAATATTAGATATTCTGGCAGTTATTTAATAAGGCAAATGCACACAAGGAGCCCTTTAAGGTAAAAATGTAAAATAATCTCTATTTTCTCTTCAGGAGGTTTTGGCAAATGGGAAAAGATGGAGAAAAGGGAATAAAAAGTGTATGTGAAACAAAAGTTTTAACAGTCTGTCTAACCAATTGGTATAATTAAGTTTTACTTCAGCCCTCAGGAAACCCCAGGGAAGTTTGTGGCATCCCCGTTCATGTGCATATTAAGTAGGGGATCATGTAACCTTCATGCAACGTTGGAAAGGGATGGTTTTTAAAGAGTTATAGCACTCATTTTGTAGCAGTGTCAGGCTGAGGTAGCTCTGGACTGCAGCAGATTCACCAAAGTTCTCCAAATTAGAAGTGGAGGCAATGGAAATGAAGGGAGGAACATGAGCTAAACCAAATGGGCTGAAGCCCTGACCTGACACCCCTCAGAATCAGTTAACAGTGGGACATCACTAAATATCCATGAGGGAGGTGTACGATGTCCTGTGAGAAGAAGGTGAACAATGTTCTCCTATTGTCCCACACAAAAGCAGTTCCCATTCTCCTCCCTTCCCAGTGGTACTAAGATGTAGAGGATCCTTCAGCACTGTTGGTGAAAAATCTTGAGGTGGTATCAGAAATGATGGATTTTGGTCCCACGTTCCCCCTCCTCCCCCCCGAGCCACTCTTCCCATTCACATCCCTGAAAGGAGGTGGAGGCACAAGGAGGGCATAGGACCTCCAGGAGTTCCTCTGGAGGGTGCTGAGTGGGGTCTGCCAAACACTGTGCTATAAGAATTCAATATAATAAGGAGTAATTCCTTAAGATTGTCATTAATGGCGTCTCCTAGTTAAAAAGTGATAGCCGGAGTAACCTCTTCAACAAGGCGGCATTGTCCAGTAAGCGGATTGGTTGGCAAACCAGCAATCTTAGTTTCTTCCAAACGTACTTATCTGCGCAATATACCCAATTCTGCTCACCCTCAATAGGCTCAACTGCTGAAGTCTCTTACAACACAGGAGCTAGTCTCATATCTTCACCAAGTCCTTCTTTAATACCTGAAACTATCAGTTTACACTGACATTATTTCTTCCATTCAGTACTAGGGTAAATCCTCAGCTGCTGAAATCAGTCCTGCAGTGAAACTGAGTAAAATTTGCGTTGGAACTTCTTTCCAAATAAAAAAATTGCTTTTTCATTCTAAATGAAAAGGAAGGCATGAGAAGATACTGTGTACAAACTGATCCATCACAATTTTAGGAGGCTTTCTGAGAAGATCTCAATCACGCTATCTCATTGTGTAGGCAGGGAAATAAAGAGCGCGGAGGAAGGAGATTGCAACTCATTTTAATGCGTAAACCACTAATGAGTTCCAAAGTTACAAATTCTAACCCTTACTTCTTCTTCCCTTCTTTAGCCCTCAGTCCTAAGCAGTCCCAAATATGATACAGCACTTAGGAGACAAACATTCCTATGGTATTTCAGGAGTGCTGAGGTGGGAGATATAGATTTACGAAAGTCTTACAGCGGGGATTTTTTTTTAGCCCCCCAAACAATGCTGTTATAGAACATGTCCTCACAAAATATTCAACCCTTGCACATTTCCATTTTGGGCTTGCAACCAGGTGTGTCTGAACTCTCTGCAGCAGGGTTTTACCCAGCATGATTCCTGGAACGTAAATGCAGCTTGTCGCCATGTGTTTTCCCCGGCACCTTCAGTTCCTGAACAAGCAGTTCTTTCCTCGCACGTAAGTCACCTACATGCTGGAAAAAACCCAGAAGGAACCTGCAAGTAGCTGCCTCGCATAATGCCCTCCAACATACACAGGCATCTTCTCTTGGCTGTCTCTCTTGGCTCGGCTGTCTCAAAGGCTGGGATTGTGCACACCGTGGTATGGGGTACCCTGAATTTCTTTGACAAAGCAACGAAGGGGCAAAGGTTATGGCACCCTCTAAGCTCACTGTTGTGTGATCTAAATCAACAAATAATAAGTGAGAGCAAACAGGACATTTGCTTCCAAGCCCCATACATTAGTGTTCTGGTCCAGAGCAGTAAACGCAGCCCGAGTCCACCATGGCTATTTCTTTAGCACGGGTGGTAGCAGCACGTTCCTCCGGCGCAGTGTCCCAGCCTTGCTCTCACAGGTGACTTTCTGCTACAACAGCACTTTCACAGCTGCTGGCTGACAGTGGCAAAATCCAGCATTTTGTAAATTAGCTCTTCTGTAAAAAAGCTCTTCAAAGCTGCTGCGCTAGGGCTCCCATGGAAGGAGTTAGACACCTGCCGCCGATGGCTTAGTTTATATGATCTCGCCTCTTGGAAGGGTTTTGGACTGGATGATTTCTTGGGACCCCCTCGAGCCCTACCTTCTAGGATTCTAAACATCTTTATTTTCATCCTCATCGCATCAAATGTTTGTCCTTGTTTCTTTCCCAGGTCATCAGTCTACTTCTTCTTCTAAGAAACAGCATGCCTTTCTAATGCAAAGCATTAAAGCCACCCCACTAATCACAGAAGGGTTAAAAACATGATTGGTGGGCAAAGACCCCCCCTTTTTTCCTGCAAGGTTGGTTGAAATTGTGAATAGAGACTGACAGCTTGCCTGAGTGTTTGTGGTTCAATTTGAAACCACAAGACCTAGAAGCACATGGTTTAGATTCAGTGTCTTTCTCTAGCTAACACGAACCATTTGTTCCAGCAGCTTGGCTATCTCTTGGAGAATAGTTTTGCACCAGGATCAGCCTTGATTCACCCCAGACGGCCAAATACATTCAAATGGAAACCCAAAGAAAAAAAAAGGAAAAATTTCCCAAACAAAGGCTCGCATTTACTTTTTCTTGTTTATTTTTGCAGCTTGTAAAGGAGCTACTAATATCCTGGTGAAAAAAAAAAAAAAAGAAAAAAAAGAAAAAAAAGAAAAAAAAAAGAAAATGTGAAATGCCAATCAAAAGCAGTGCCAAATTAGGTAGCATTTACTTCAAAAATACTTTTTTCGTTGCCTTTCTTAAGGCAAATTCCTGTAAAATAGTAATGTCAAGGAGGGCATGGAAAGAAGAGACTTAAGTGACTCAAAAATGTATTTAGACCAATCTTTTCAAATTTGGCTGTGTAAAGTGAGGCACGTAATAAGGCCAAAGTTTAGTCATTGAGCTTTCACACCTAAAGCACTTAAATATAAACTTAACACTAGTCATTTACTTTAAGTCCACTGTCCATAGAAAACCATAAGTTTAAGTGCTTTATTGCTTCTGATGAACTGCAGAAAGATTAAACACCTCAGTGTCAAGTTGGAGAATTAAAATACACAAGGAGTGTCCAAGTCTGGACGTTTTGCCCAGCTAAAGGATAGTCTCCGCGTGGCATCCAGAGGTCCCAGCCGCTACATTATTTGGAGACTTGCTAAGAGGAGTGGGAGTCAACTGGAATTAGTATTTGGAAAGTCCAGGTTTCCTGTCTGCTCACCGATGATCTGCTCTGCACTTCTCATAGCTTGTCATCGACCACCCCTGGCTGAAACGAGCTGATGCTACTACAGAAAGCGGGATTTGCCACAGCAAGGAGTTATATGTGCAAAAACTCAATGCAAAAGAACAGCCCTTTCATCCTGATAGGAAGCAGATCATCCATTTAAGTCACCGGCTCTCATACAACAGCACAGAGTGAGACAGAATAAAGACGTACATATTTCAAGTCTGAAATAGGCTTCCAACTACCACCAAGTTCTAAAAAGGGAAGGTGAACTAAGATAATATTCATATCATTATCATTCAAAAATCCTCGAATTTAAGCTGTCTGCAGTATGGCTAATTAAGCTGGACTTGCAAACACCTATTTCCATCTCCAGCGCCCCCGGGCAGCTCGCTGTCGCGCCGCACAGAGCGCTGGTGGGGTCCGTCCCGGGGCAGGCAGCTGCGCCAGCACCGTCTTATGGATGGGAAGGACCGAGGGGTGGGAGCGCTCCCCTCTCCTGCTCTGATAAACCAGCTTGTTGATTATACGCTCACACGCACGCTAAAATGAGGCAACATCCCAGCATTCCGGCTCGCTGAGAAGTGAAAGAGAGGTAATTCGATGAATTATTGTGGTGAGGCAATAAACCAAGTGTTTAGTTACCCCAAATCACAGGTATTAGGGCTGAGATGAATTCTCCTAAAACAATTTCCCATCGTCTAGCCCCTGGGATTATTTGTTTTATCTTTCTCCTTCGCGATATAAAACTGGTTCCGAGATATTACATTACAATACAGGGAACCACCTACTGTACTCAGAGGTGAAGTACCTTGGAAGAAAGAAAGAATACTTCTCTGCTATGTCTCTCTATCTCCTAGTTAGGAATAAGTGACCGTAAAATCTGTGTATGTGTGAAACCACAATATATTCCCCTGTTCTGTCATTAAAAGCCACTCACAACGTAAATGTGAATCAGAGGTGGGAGTGCATTCACCGGCAGGGAGGAGCATGTGATTATATACCATGAGTTTACTTCCAAGAAAAGATTATATTTCTGGGAATTCAAAATAACATATATTTTATTTTAGTATTATGGGGATATTGAAAAGACTTCTAACGTTACTGCTTTTTAAGCTACTATATAACCACAGTATAATTTTTATTAACAAAAAGACTTCGTAACTTGAGAGACGTGCGGCAGTCACTGCAAAGCTAATGAAGTGAGCGTGAGGCTTTAAGGGCTGAGATACGCTGTAGGTACATCAGGGAAACTGCCTTGGCAGTTTTCAAGCTGAATAGAAAGGCAGGTTTAAGGTTCACGGCTGCTCTTTAAGGCGTTTGGCTGGGCAAGAGCAGCGGAGCGCTGCTGAGCTGCCCGCCAGAGACACGCTCAGTCAGCCCCTGCGTCCCTGCGCCCTCCTCTTCCTTCAGAGCTCCTGAAGGGCTTCGGCCCTGGACTTGTGTCATCCCATTTGTGAGAGGCTGGAAAGAACAGAGCGTTGCTCCTGAGGCGTGCGTAGGGAAAGCCAGTGTGCAAAATAACCTGCCTGACATGGCACGACGAGCAGTTGGAAGGAGCAAATGCTCCAAGTACTGGAGTCCTACAAAATTATCTAAACTAAAATGTAGTGCTCGGAGCATCCTGCACCGGGGTGTGCTCAGCCGTGTGTGTGAGGAGCCCACACGCCATACGAAACAGTGCCAACAACACAGAAAGCCATCTAGGAAGACCCAACCCTGAATTTACGGAAGCGTACGTCTGACTCCGAGCAAGGAATTGGACAGTAGCATTTCGAATACCGTCTTGCCTAATTTGCTTTTCTATCTGTTTATTTTATTAGGAGACCAGTGGGTGCTTGTTCGCCCTCACCCTTGTGACTGCTGGTGGCTTTTAGTTTCTTTGGTTACAGCGGGTTTTATTTCATGGATCAATCAAAATCTGCTGAAAAGGGGAGAGTGTGTCCCTGACGTACGCCATGTGCTGGAGCCATAAATAATCCACGGCACAGTCACGTGAGGAGGAAGGGGCGCCTTGGCACAAGATGGGCTTGTTCAGGAGCCCCCATCTGTCTTGAAAAAAAGCGAAACTCCTTCTCCAGATGTGGAATTTCCCTTACGCTGTGTCACATCGGTGAGGCTGGAGTGACAGCCTTGTGCTTCCATAGTTCATTATTTTGCTCTAGATTTACAGTACAAAGAAGGCATCACAACGTACCAAGAGCCTCGCAACATGACGGTGGTTTTTTTTTTTTTCAAAATAGGAAGGATAAGAAATGCAAACTGTTTAATTCTTAGAGCGTTCTGTTTCCATTTAGTGTTTTGCTTGCAAACGTGGCTTCACATGTCTGGGATTATCAGACTCCTTTTGATGAATGATATTATGACAAGTTACTTCTACTGTTTTTTCTATTGGGAGAAATCATGTTTATGGAAACATAGAAGGGAGGAAAAGATAGCTTCAGGTTTAGGTTTTACTTTCCTATAAATAAAGCCTTCTGAACTGTGTCTCATTTGGAAATGGAATCATTTTCTCTTAACAAAAATAATAAAAAAAATCAGGATGATATTTTACTGAAATAAGGTTAAAACAAAAAAATATTAAATTAATAAAATGAAATAATATCACTTTTACCAGCATGGGAAACTTTTACTCTTAAAAAGCTGAAAGACCTCAGTGTTACAGCTCTCAAGAGAGCATAAAAAAAGTTTCCCTAATTTTAATGAAAGTGTGACTACCTCCTGTGGATAAGAATAAAGAGCCTGGTCTGCAGCTTACAGCGGTTGTTCATATGAATACAATTAGTTCGCTTCTTTGTACGATCAAGCGGTACCCAACAGAAACAAGCCCAATAATTATTTACAAACCGGGTGATCCGGGCTGCGGCCGTGCTCCTCGCGCGTGCGGTGCAGTTATTTACACCACTGCGTGTGAATGGCACTCGGGGTTCAGGAGGCGCTGAAATAAGGAGCTGTATAAGCTGGGAGCTGACGGAGTCGTGCGTGGGACTTGCCTGGGAGCGGAGGGGACCGGAGGAAGGTCCTGCCGAGCGCTGTGCCGTTTCTCCGTTGAACCAGGTCAGGTCTCTAAGCAGCTGATGGGTGCAAGGCACTGGAAAGCAAGTAAGGAGCGAAAAAAGCATGAACCCAAACCCGTTAATAATTTTTTACCTCAGATGACGGCAGAGCTGATTCTCGTTCAGGTTAAGGCTCCTTTTTGCACGTTCCTGGAGCATTGTGCAGGGGGTTGGACTAGATGGCCGTTAAAGGTCCCTTCCAACCCAAACCAGTCCCTTCCAACCCAACCAAACCAGATTCTATGATTATTCTCTTTATGTCCCTGTAGGCACCTGCCTGTTTTTCACGACACACCATTTCCCTTTGTGGCAAGACAGATTTTGGACTCCAACCTGAAATGCGATGGAAGTTTCAGCCCCCCCTGATCATCAACGCACTATTTTATTTCAGTACTACCCAACATGACATCTTTGCTTAGAGAGAAGGGGATCTCCGTGAATTCTAGAGGGGAAATAGTTGCAGCAGCAAAGCCGTGCAGAGGGGAGCTGGAGGCTTCAAGGCTTACCACAAGCTCTAAGGTTTCGCGCAAGCTCGAGCGCCGTGGACATCCTCTGCTTTATGGTGGTGCCCAAAGGCAAGGGAGGGCGCGAGGGGTGCCGCTGACCTCGGCCACCCCAGGCACACATTGGAGTCCAGGTTACAGCTGACTGGAATCCTGAGGTTTTACTGGCCGGGAGCCAGTTTGAAACCCACTCGAGCCACCCGAGTATTTTACAACATTGTAAAGACGGTATTGTTTAAAACATTTCAAAAATTCTCCACACAATCTGGCAGCCTTCCAAAACCGTCTTAAATGAGCCAAAACTATCAGCAGCCACCCACCTTCCTGTCCATTATCCTCTGATTAATGACATTCCACCAACAGGGTCCGACATTCAGAATCTCCCTGCTGCAGGACCTCTGCGTAAATATGATCTCTGAGACCTGTAAATTGTCTGTATGGCTTGCAGCTGTGTTTTATAGGGGGGTGTCTCTTTGTCATGTGGTGACCATGCAGGAGGGGGCTCTCAGGGGGTGGAGAGAGACCAGGGCTTGCAGCATCTTGTAAAACCTTAATTAGACATAGCAAAGCAGGAGAAATCAAATCAGGCGGGAGGTACGATACTCTTGTTTCTGTGATCAGTTTTGTGCTCCTTATCCGGTCACCTTGTGCCTTCTGAGTCAAAACAGCCATAATAAGAACAACCGTAAGAAATAACTAACAGCCAGTTCTTCGGTTGGGATTAATTATTGAACAGATTCGTCTCCATTAGGAAAAAGAACATCGATGTTTATTTTCTGTTACAGACGCAACACATAGATGGTAATTAATTACAGGATCAACGTTATTTAGGTGTCTTAATCAGTGGCCGTGCTGCTTCCTTATGCAGTGTGGATGCAGGATGTTTTCCAGGTAGGATGCCCGGAGACAGGCATCGCAGTACCTGAGTTCGCCCGGGAATACAGAGCAGCTCTTCGGCAGCCGGCGTCCCTCGCGTGCGCCCTGTGCCTGCCACAGACGCCCAGGACAGGAAAAGGGCGGCTCAGAGAGTACCCGGAGAGGTGAGATATTTTCTTAGATTTATTGGACTTCTTCTGTGAGTGCTTAAAAGATTAGCTGAGATATCTCAGTTTCATGGATGGATATGCCCCAGAAATTATGAGATGATGAATCAGGTATTGGGAAAGCGAAAAAAGACAACCAACCTTACCCTTTTCATTAATGCTCCCTCCAACCTTTAGGTTTATCTGGTGGTAATTTTGATAGTGACAAAACTAACTAACATGTAAATGCAACCTCATCAGCTGATAGGAGTTCATACAATGCCGTTTTGCAGAATAAAGAAGTACTCCTGCTAATCAAAATCTTGAATTAGTATTTTTCACCCATATGACATTTCCTTTTTTTCCTCCTGTAATATTGTATTACCTGACTGCCTGGAAAGGGGAAATTCAAAGTAAAGCCGTGAAGAAAAGACGCATTACTTTGAAGTCAGAAGTTCACACTTCCGCAATGTCTCAGAGTTTCTGCATTGCCCTGGGCATGTGACAGAAGATGAGCAGAACATCTGGTTTGTGATTTCTTCAAGAGCTGGGCATTGAAATACCTTTAAAATCTGGATCTGCTGTGCCTCAGCTCTTACACAGAGGATCATTTCTTCATGACCTTTTATTTTCCCAAAGCGTTAATGTTTTTGCGAAGTAGGCACAAGAGAGGCGTGTGGTGGTATGCTGTACAATCCCTACAGTAGATTTAGGGTTTATGTCCTGGGCATGTACGCTCCCCTCCATTCAGGGTTTGGTGTTACAAGTTTATAGCCGTGCCTTTCTGGGGGCATGCGTACTTAAATCTTTCTTTGTCTGTGTGTCTGTATGTACGTATACATTCTCACGTCTATATCAATATATATAAGTACATATAGGGGCACATCATATGATTTTTAAGAAGGCTTTATTTCCATGAGAAGCTACAGAGTACATTTTCACTCAGCAGTGACTCATCTTTCTAGCTCCTTTTTTTTTTTCTTCTTGCTGCCTAATCCAAGAAACTCTGACTAAGTCAGCTCTGCCACGTCCCAAGTGTAGCAGGGATTCCTCACAGTCCTTGATGCAAACAGAACTAGTAATTCTCCTCAGAAATAGCAAGAAATTGCTATTTGCGGGCTCATGCTTTACGCAATGATGACCTTGGCTGAGGCAACCCAAATGGAAAGGGCCGCAGCGCATGAAGTCAATGCCACTGTGGTAAATAAAGGCAGCGCCAGGAAGGCACAATTTCAACATCGCCTGGCAGATGAAGCGTAGCTGGGCAGGGGCACTACGCGTATGAGCTATATTTTCTTAACAGCAGTCTGGGAACCTCATGGCACTATGTCATAGCGAGACAGTCCAGTTTTGTATCTCAGCTTGTTGGTTTTATTATTTTTTTAATATGCAGACCTTTTTAATGTTCTGCACAGCCATTAAGAAGAACTATAAGGAAAACGGATGGGCTACAGAGATAGACTGGAAGCAGGATGGTAGGTATTTGTCAATGGCCTTCGCTAATGTAATTTCAGAGGATTTCAGGTATTGACTGAAAAAAAAAATGAAAAAAAAAAAGAGAGCCGATTTCAGCACTTCAACTTGGCATTAGGAAATCATTGAGTGAGACAGGTTGTAGACCATGATTTAGACTCACACGTACCATTTTAGATAGTAAGAGTCAAATTAGGTGCATGCCTGCAGCCCAGAAAACCCAATTACATGTGTCAAGGTTTCTATTGGCAATCTTAATCAAAGTAAAACAAAATGGAGCTCGGATTCATGAAAAAAGCTAAGTAATCTCATGGCAGCTTGATCAGACTGCTGATTTGCAAGGTTGACCTGCTGTCCTTAGACAGCATCATGAGTAGCCAGTACCCATCAAGTTGCCTTAGGTCATCAAAAGATATTACAAAATCAGGCTTGGAGAACCCCAGCACCCAGATCTGCCTTTTTGCTGTGGACGGATGATCCTTTTCCCGAGAGGGGATCCAAACCCTCAGGCAGTTCCCGAGCTCTCGCTGTCTCTTGGCGTAGGGGCACCACTGTCTCGCATCCCCCACAGCTGCGTTGTAGCACCCGTGAAATAGCTGTGACCATTTCTGTGCTGGGTACGCACACGCTTCCCAGACAGTTATGTTTTCATCCCAGACCTGCTCATGAGGTAAGAGTGGATCTCTCAATGAATTTGTCATCGCTTACTTAGCTTCATTCCGGTGTCTGCCAATGGGGTTTTTTCTCTCTGACATTTTCCATATCTGTTTACTGTGTGGCTTCTTCACCGAACAGGCCGTATACTCATTATCATATGAAATCATGTTTTATTGGAAGAAATATTATCCCAGAAACACACTCTAGGTATATAAGCTCACCGTTTCTCCCTGTGTTCTCAGCTTTCTTTCATCAGGACAGTTTTGTTAAAATGATATTACCTCTCTTGGGCGTACTTCACAGGAGCTTTACGGTGATGATGAATAAAACAACTGTGGCGAGACTGCAATAAATTAATTGCACCATTTTATATGAGTAAGAGAATGGGCAGGAGAGCTGAGACTGAAAGACAAATCTGACTATGACGGGGGATTCGTGGTTGAAAGACTGGTATGAAAAAGGGAAAAGATGTCATAGCAGGAGTGGAAAAGGGGTTTGGGGGAAAAAAACCAAAACCAGCCCAGCACATTGTGGTTAATAATAAGCAATTTGGAGACTCCCATTTCCATTCAGCCAAGTACGTGGAAGATCTGAATTTCTAACTTAACAATTGCGTTTTATGTTTTATGAGATGCAGAGAGGGGTTTTTTTTATGAATCCGTGTCTCTGCCTTTTATTGGCTGGAAACTGATTGTCTAACTGTGCTACAGGAGCCCTGCAAAAATCGAAGGCTTCTTGGAGAGCCCAGATGGAGATGCCAATCTCTCCGGCGTTTGTTTTGTCTCAGGGGGGATCTGAGTTCTAGCGCTGCTGCTACACTGACAGATTCAGCCATCGGGTGTGCTACGGCTCCCCATTTTGCTCCGTTAAACGCCAGTTTACTCACAGTCTGTGGTGAGAAGGCTGAATTTTGTCCAGTTTAATGAATATATAACAAATCCCTCAATCAGCACGGGCAGGGTGGAATCAGAAATGGTCACAAGAATTGTCTGATTTGCTTCTCTCCCTCTGTAAATAAACCTGGGATTATAAATAAACCGTGCAGATGAGAGGCAACGTGTTGAAATGCGGTGTCGGATGGGTTACGCAGGGACATCAAGTCGTTCAAGAAAAGCAGCAAAACACAGCATGGAAGCAATCATGAAAACCAAAGGTGAGCATTGCTTGCAATATCAACCCAATCCTAATCCGCCAGGTTTACGGGCACAATGGAATATCCTGTTGAAGGTGCAGCCCCGTGTTTTCGTGGTGACGCTTGCTCAGCCGGCCTTTTGTACCCGGCTGTCCCCAGGCCTGCCCTCGTTTCTCGTGGTGTCGGCAGCGATCTGGACTGCCCTCCGCCTCTGCCCATCCCCGAAGGACCGGGAGGGAGTGCCGGGAGGGAACCCAGAGCAAAGTATTTGATAATCCCAGGTTTATTTACAGAGGGAGAGAAGCCGACGTGTCAGACGCCATTGCATTGCCGGAAGGAAAACTGCAGACTTAAAAAGAAAGGTTGTCAGTGGATATTTGGGCAAGGGAGCATTTTGCAGTGGGATGTCCCTGGACACGCCATGACGTAAACTCCTGAGTGTATTTGGGCTGCGATAGTTTTGCAATTGCATTGCTGTTCTCTTCCTGTGGTGCGAGAAGGCTTTTTAAAGGTCCCAGTGAGACACTTTACTCTTACATCCCCCTTTCCTGGGATTTTTTTTTTTTCAGATTAACATGCCCATCCTTTGCTGTTGCTGTCTCCCAGCTAATTCAGAAGAGGTAAGGAAGCAGCTTCCCCTATTAACGTCAACAAGGCAGGAAGGACGTAGGGTGGAAGGGGAGGGGAAGGAGTTTTTGATGGTATCGTGGTGCGTAACAAAATCTGTGATGGAGGTGTAGTGGTGGGAGAAGGACTGGCCCTTCTGCCCGTGTGGCTGGGCTGATGGGGACAGAGAGAGGGGCTTTCAGTAGGGGCTTTATAGGCCTTTCACTGTCTGAGGGGGGCCTGCAAGAAAACTGGAGAGGGACTTTTTACAAGGGCATGTAGTGATAGGACAAGGGGTAATGGCTTCAAACTGAAAGAGGGGAGATTTAGATGAGATCTGAGGAAGAAATTCTTTGCTGTGAGTGGTGAGCCCCTGGCCCAGGTTGCCCAGAGAAGCTGTGGCTGCCCCATCCCTGGAGGGGTTCAAGGCCAGGTTGGACGGGGCTTGGAGCAACCTGGGCTGGTGGGAGGTGTCCCTGCCCAGGGCCGGGGGATTGGAACTAGATGATCTTCAAGGTCCCTTCCAACCCAAACCATTCTGTGATGACTCTATGACCATGTACGCATCTCCCATGTCAGGGCAGTGACAGGGTGAGGTTGCCCTGATGCAGAGATGCCCAGATAAGCAAGTGCCCCTCCGCGGGAGGAATCGAGGCAGCAGAGCTGTGCCCCGCGTGCTGAGCCAGCTCCGCTTCACCCCACCGCTGGGTTTCTTTCATGTCCCACCTACAACCACCCTCCAGCTCCATCAGCCCCAGCTTCCTGCAGATCTTCAACAAAGATTTCGTAAAGCACCTTGCAAAGCAAGTGGGCACTGCTCATACCCAGAGGGGCCTGATCCGCTCCCTGGCCCTGCACAAGGGTTAAGGAGGTGGTAAATGGTCCCTCGCTCTCCTGACATGTCACCTCAGCGTCAGCAGGGATGAAGGTAACATGGGTTGTGGTGGCCACTTCTCCCACCCCTGCAGGTGGGACAGGGAACCTGCTGCTGTGCCTGCAGGGCAGACGCTGCGTGCCAGCCTGGCCCCCAAAACTGCTATGTGCCTTTAGGGATTTCAGTAAATTGTTTTATAATTTTTGGGCAATAACGATACTAGTTTTCCAGAGAGATTTCAGAGAGTAACTGGCCTGGTTAATCCTGTGGGGCAGGAACCATGTTACAGCTGTTCCACAGCATAAAATTAATTTATGAATTACTATTGCTATGAGATGATTAACAAGTTTTTTCTGATCTCCTTTCTTCATATTAAAAAGGCAATTTTTATACTAATCTTTCAAGGGAGAATATGTTCCAAACAATATCATTTTTAACAGTGACAAACTCATCTGATGTATTAACAGATAAACCATTCTGAAGACAAATATGATTGCTGATGATTCACTGATTTTCCAATCAAGGGTTAAAGCCAACGCTGCTGGTTTTAAGTTGCTGTTGTGCTTGCCTATTAGTTCACTGTCAGAATCCAGCTTTTTAATCTGAATATAGCTGCTATTTTAGATATTTTAAATTTTGTGTATAAACCCCTGAAATTTCACAGTTGTCATGTGAAGCTGGGCAATTTTTCTGCAGGACTTGATCCATATTTGCCAGAAACAGATACTGCTCAGTGTCTAACAGGCCCCACTGCCAGCTAGGTAAGACTTATTGTCCTCAGCTTCCAATGAGAAAAAAAAACAACACAAAATCCAAACCAGAAATGTAGGCACTGAGAGGGTAGAAAAAGTCCGAATTTCTTTAACCTTCCCTTTTTGATTTTTAAAGACTTCCTGAACGGACTGGCAAATGCTTTTTCCAGCGTTTCGTCCCAGGACGGGCTGGGGAGCGGGAGGTAGGATTTGGTACAGGGAGTTATGAAGTGTGGGGTGTAGTGACGATAGGCAGGTAACAACTTCTGGTGGTAATACCAGGGCAGGTAATGGAGGCTAAAACCAGAAGAGGCCTTCTCCGTTTAACCGAAGATCAGTAAGAGGGTTTGGTGCCAGCAGACCATCAGGCAGCACCTGATAGATTACCTCTGATTGCTTCACGGGGCTCAGGCGCTGCCTTTTCTCCAAGGTAGCCAAGCGTTAGAAAAGCATTTGGATGTTGGCTCAGAAACAGACGGATGGGGAGATGACAAGGTTTCTGCTGGTGGAGCTGCAAAAGACGTAGGGAAAGTTGTACAGACTCTGGTGGGAGAGGTGAGAGAAACCGGCATCGTGCCCTACTCAGAGCTTTCCAAATGTGAGTTTTAGCCGGGATTTTGATGTAAAGTTTTCCTTTCTTTGGGTCGCATGGCTCATATGCTTTCTGAACGTGTGGTCCAGGGAGTCATGACTTAATGCAGGGCATGAGGTGGTCGGGTCCAGCGGGGTCCCATCCATCCGGACCCTCCTGCTTTCCTGGTCTGCTCAAGAGCCCCTTTCCCCCGTAGCGTTTCCCTCCGGAGAATAGCGATATAGGAGCTGATTCCTTCTCTGTTTGAAAAAGACATCCTAACTTTCTTTCTCTTTCACAGCGGGAACCCCTTCCTGTAAATACAAGGCAGCCCTGTCGAAACATCGGTAATAAGATTTTAACTATTTTCTTTGGACGTCTCACCCCTCGCCCCCTTCTTTGTGGATGGTGGTTAAAGTGATAATTAGTAAATTCTGGTACTCATCCAAAAACGCTCCACCGCTGGAATCGTACACAGATACACCAAAAAAATGCATGTACACAGATTGTCAGCACCCCACGCTCTGCCATTGGTAGAAACAAAAAATAATGGTGTAGACCCCCTGCCAGAGACTGTAAACATGCAGTTATAAAATACGTTAAATGGTAATGACCTCACATTTATACAGTGCTTTTCATCCAGGAGAAACCCAACTGCTTTGCAAACTGCCAAGCGCTTCTCAAAGTCCCCGCAGGGCTGCTAATGGGTAGCCGCTTTGGGACAATTTAGGACAGGAAGTGAAAAATACTAAATTCAGGTAGAAATGAAGGAAAATTCAAGGATCCCCCCAAAATAGTTTGTTTACAAGAAAGGCAGACTAAAAAAGTGTCGAAGCTGCAGAATGCGCAATGGATTATTTACCCAATGTGCCGTGGATTATTTACATGACGTGGAAACTCCAGAGAAGATCAAAATAACATTATATGAGCAAAAAGTATATAACAAATAAGGACATCTTTTCCAGCCCGGCGAGTTGGATGTGCTGACTTTACTGTACTGCATGTCGGTGCAAAGGTTCATTTAAAGGAGCCTGCAAGGACAGTTGCCATTTGTAATGCTAATTTAGCCATAAATTCTCCAGCGCAAGGCACAAGTCCAGCCCTGTGCCATTCGCTCGTGTCAGATGTTCCCCAGGCTCCGAATAACTGAAGTTTTGGTGGGGGTCACAGAAGGGGAAGTAAAAGGAACCTTATTTAATTGGATGAAATAAAACTGACAAAATTTGAACTTCTTGGGGAAAAAAAAAAAAATCGAGTATTTTTCAGTGTGTGGGAGCTGCAGTTTGTATGAATTAAAGCACAATTTTCCTCTGTGGGCCAGCTCACCTTATCTCACTCCATCCCTCCCCGCGAGCCCCAGCCTCCCATCTCACCGGAGGGAAGTGGGACCTCACTGGAGGGGACGAGGGCCCAGGACAGCCACCCACAGACTGCAGATGGGGCAGCTGAAATACCCTTCCAAGGGACATGGAGATGATCTTTCTGAACAGGGCTCTTTTAGGCTGTCGATGAAATATTTCAGCTTTCAGTGAAGACAAAAACCTTTAATGTTTTCCAGACTTTTTTTTTAAAATAAAATTCTGATTTTCTCCAGAAAGCATTTTATTTGAATATTTTCATTTTATTAAAATCCCATGTTTCTTTCAAAGCCCAGTCCTAGTCATTTAGTAGGAAGGGAGCCAAGAACTAGTACGGAAGAGTGTAAGCTGCGGGATCAATAATTAGCTCAGACTTTGCTCTGAATTTTCCTTAAATTAGCTCTACATAATACACTTCAGGGTAGTCTAATGAAGTGTTTATTTATTCATTGACTCTACTTTAAATAACTTTTATGGAACTAGATGGAATTTGATAGTAATTAATTTTTCCTTCTCTTACACTGTTGTAAACCTGAAGGAACATCTTGATCTTCCGTGGCACCCCAGAGAACAGATTATTCATTTCTATTTATCATTAAGATCCACTGCTTTATTGGAAGAAACCCCATGTTCCCTCCCTCCTCCTCCTCTTTTTTTTTTTTTTTTTTAGGAAACTTAGACACATAAAAGCAAAACAGAGAAGCAAAGCAAAGCAAAGCACACTCAGCATTAATTTGGCAACAGGGAAACTTACTAAAAGAGATTTTATTGTTTAAAACGGAGACTGAAGTTTTCCTTCTATAAAAAAACAAACCTCTCTGACATTTGTTGGAAATGCTGCTAGCAAATGGATCATGTATTCCATTGCGCAGGAGATGCAATTAGGTTTCTGCAGGTTTGTAAAACAAACCATGGTCTAGGAGTGCTGTCATGGAACCAGTGCTCTGATTTCCAGTTGGATAACTGAGCTTTTAATTAGGGCTCCAGTGGTGCAACTGCTTTGCAATTTCTAAAGCTGCCTGAGGGATTTGAATGTCAAATTCTGATTAAAATTATTGTGAACTGGGCAGGCTCTAAGAGGTTTTGAAATTTTGGCCTATATATTCCCTTTGTGTAAAAAGGGAGGCTTTGCTTAGTGGAGAAAAACTTTAATCTACTGGAGGTACGAAAAATTACTGAACAAGATCCTCTGCTACTGTAAGTCTGTATATTTTTTTCAAATTTCAGTGGAACCAAGATGATTTTTAGCCATAAAGTGTAAAAGCCACTGTCTTCTTTCTTCCTGGCAAAGGAAGGGCCTTGTGGAGGCCACGTAATCCACACCTCCGAACCGAGGGGTTCTTCGCCTTCCCTCTGAAGTATCTGGCAGAGCAACATCGTACTGGATGTGTTGGAGGGGTTTTCACCATGATCTAGTGATCTTCACCATGGTCTTCAGCAGAACCCGATAGCAGATTATGTGTTTCTGCTAACTATGGAGAGCTCTCTGTCTATATGGCATTTCCAGAATCTCGCAGGGAGTGAGGTAAATGATTCAATAGTCAATTTACATTTCAAACTAAAAAGCCGTTGCAATTTTTCTTAGACTTTGGAAATTATTCCTATGGACTGTTTAAACCATTGTATGCCCCCCCCCCCCGCCCCCTGCTCCAAACGGCTTTGCTAGAAGTTGCTCAGAATCTATCCTTCCTTTTGCAAAGTTTTGATTTCAGGTTACAAAAGAACCCCCAAAGCCAAGCGAAGGGTCTGTAGCAGCTGATCGCGGCATCCAGGTCACAGTCCCGTGCTCATTTCAAACAAGTTTTCACTGTCCTTCACCCCTTCCCCAAGTCCCTGATTGATTTATTCTGTTGCAAACTCTGAAATTCCTGTGGGTTTTTAATTTCCCCAGGGGTCTTCAACAAGCAGGGGACCCTCGTGATGAAGCTCGTACGTGTACGGGCCGTTGACGCCCTGTTCTCCGATATCGCCGGCACTTTCAACAAGCAGCACGAGGATCACTCTGCCATGATGAAGGCTGCCCAGAAGCTGAGAGAGGTCTCTGGCTGCGCTCCCACTGCCAGCCTTACAGCCTGCATAGAGGCGGTGCAGCAGCAGCATGGTAAGCAGGCGAAAGCTAAGAGCCAACTAAAGCCAGCATTAAAATAATCAGGCCCACGTGAATTAACAGCATTCTCAGAGGTGCCGCCGTCTCCCGGTACCTGTGTCTGGAGCCTGCTCAGGGCCCCCATCATTGCTGCTTCCCGTGCTGCATGACACAGTATAGAGAGATTTCAGATTTCATGGAGATTCTGGCCATTTTTATAGCTTGTTTCTACTTTTATGGTACAATATAACTTTTCCAGCAGGGCTGACTGGTCTTGAAGACGTATTGTGAGATTTGGCTTTTCCGGTGGTACTTCGCGTGGCTCTAACTCCAGCCCTGCGCACTGACATCCACCGCTGCGATACCGCAGGACCAGCCCCGAAACTTGGGGGGGGGACCTGATCGGGAGAACAATGAGGTTCTAGCGGAAGATTAGGATGGATTTGCAATGTGCTTTTCAGAAAAGACTCGCCCAATACTCTGTGCTTTTCACTAAATGAACAAACAGAAAAGATAGTTCAAATCTAGCCAGGTGGAAAGACTATTGATTTCACCAGGGGGAAGGCAGAGCAGCTGCATCAGGGATGATTTTGGCCCCCTGTGCTTAAGGAAGTCCTTAAGGAAGTTATATATGAGTCTATTGGGTTGCTACTGGTAAACGCCTCTATTATATAGCACACGCACGCAGAGCAGTGACAGTGATAAGGAAACTGGAAACAAGCTTATTTTATGGATGCTTTTCAGAGTCAGTCACCGGAGAGCTATTGCGCCGTGTGTTTAGTTTTACAGAAACACAAGTGTTTAGACATCCCTTTGTTGGACGCCAACCAGACGCAAGTCACAAGGTAGATGTTGTTTTGTCTTTTCAGGTGCCTACAAGGTGCAGGTGCGCGTGGAGGGCTATAGTTTTTCGCTCATTGTAAAGGAGAATAAAGTGCCTGACAAACTGAAGCAGGTCCAGCAGCAGGTGGGGGAGCTGAGTCGTTCCACAAAGCGCGTCCTTGCTAGAAAGACCAGACTCCAGGAAATGATCTGCTCGATGCTTCAGAGCCAGACTCAGCTGGAAGAGAGGATCAAAACCGCAAACCCGGTGTATCTGGACCAGGTACGGCTAGAAGGTAACCTGAGAGAGAACATCCAAAAAATCAGCCTGGCCAAGGAGCTCTTGGAGCAGTATGATGAAGCTGCCAGGAGCGTTTTGAGGGAAATGGCCCAGCTAGATGACTTGATGCTGGAAGCGGCTCCTGAAATAGGGACTGAATAGATGCTTATAACGTGCCCACACATACAGAGGAACAGCTGGAAGGACACCTGGGTGGTGTAGTGACTTGGTGGTGTTGGTAAACAGCACTCTGCAAATGGCTTATGGGTTGTTCTGAGTCTCAGATCTGTTTTGTTAAACTGTGGATGGAAAGGTGCATCTGGAAAAAACTTTGCTTTTCACCTGAGCCATTAACACAGGTGGGCAGAAAATGACTTTTTCTATGTAGTGCATTAAGTAATTCTTTCTGCATTATCGTAGGGAAAAACATGGAGTACCTGACCAAAATAAAGGCAGTTTGCACTGGAATTTGGCAACATTTCCATCACTACTGGGTAGGTGATGTGACTGTGGTGGAAGGGTGTTCAGGATGACCCATGATGAATGGTCATGGAAACCATAGGGTCAAATCCTCCATCCGTGAGCAGATGTCCGTGGTACCTGGTCTCCTCTGTGTTGGTGTGTCTGTGTCCTGCAGGCACAATGAGGCATTTAGGCTAGGACTGACAGCCGACTTCTAAAGGAAATTAAACTCTTTCCCAAACCGGAAATAGGATAAATCAAGTGTTTAGGCTGAAGGCCAGAAGCTTTCCCTAAAGCTTTGGAAATACATTCCTTGCTAATTAATATAGCTACAGATAATCATTTGAAATATGGCTTATAGCACATTCACACCCTTTCCCTGCCGGGAAACTCCTGAAGCCCATGTTTGCTGCAGAGTCGCAGTGGGGTGACCTGGCAGCGTTGGCATCCTGAGCGCAGAAGCATAAAGCAAAGGGCAGCAGGAGCTACTGGAGATTAAGAGCCATTATGAGGGGCTTAAGGGGGCTAAGGTACTGTGCTTTGGGGCAAAGGCATCGACACAGGAGGGGCAGTTGGAGGTCATAGAACCAAAGAATCATAGAACGATTTGGGTCCGAAGGGACCTTGAAGACCTTCCAGGGACACCTCCCACCAGCCCAGGTTGCTCCAAGCCCCGTCCAACCTGGCCTTGAACCCCTCCAGGGATGGGGCAGCCACAGCTTCTCTGGGCAACCTGGGCCAGGGGCTCACTGCCCTCACAGCAAAGAATTTCTTCCTCAGATCTCCTCTAAATCTCCCCTCTTTCAGCTTAAACCCATTCCCCCTCATCCCATGGCTCCCCTCCCTGCTCCAGAGTCCCTCCCCAGCTTTCCTGGAGCCCCTTTAGGGACTGGAAGGTCTCCCCGGAGCCTTCTCTTCTCCAGGCTGAACCCCCCCAGCTCTCTCAGCCTGTCCCCACAGCAGAGGGGCTCCAGCCCTCCCAGCATCTCCGGGGCCTCCTCTGGCCCCGCTCCAACAGCTCCGTGTCCTTCTGCTGTTGGTGCCCCAGCGCTGGAGGCAGCACTGCAGGGGGGCTCCCCAAGCAGAGCAGAGGGGCAGAATCCGCGCCCCCACCCCCAGCCCTGCTGCCCACGCTGCTGGGGATGCGGCCCAGGATGCTGGTGGCTTTCTGGGCCCTGGGCTAAGATTTCAGGGAAACGAAAGAAATCAGGTAATATGTCTGTTAGCTTTCCTCCCAGTGCCGTCAGCCTCCCGCTACTGACAGCCCATATGAATGGCAGAAACCTTTCCTTCGGACACCCCGCGAGACGTGGGAGGATTGCTGTGAACGAAGGACGAGCCTGGTAAGCCGGGTGCTGAGACAAAGCCTTTGAAGACCAGCCCTGGATGCCCAGCGTGAAAGCCGGGTTCGGAGCGGGGACTGTGGGAATGGGGAGGGTGGGCTGGTTTTGCAGTGCTGGACCCGGTTGGCAGTCAGGAAGCTTATTGACTCCATCACATTTTTTAAGGATGAGGGAAAGAATAGAAACCACGAGTGAAATCCTACCCAGCACCACAAATAACTGCAAAGGGAGCTCAACCTCTGGGTTTTTAGGCTGTCTCTACTCTGCCCACTATTAGTGCTTTAAGTCCTTTTTCTGTTTGCCTCAGCTTATCCCCAAAATACGTCAGAAATTCCCAGGAGACTTTTCTGCCCTTAAATGGCCTTGCGCGTCCTTCAGGCCCCCGTCTGCTCGGGCACCCGCGGGGCCCGTGGGTAGCGTGTTTCTTTGCTCTCTGTCAGACTCTCCCTCTAGCTGCCCACGAGCCTCTGTCTTGCCAGAAGTGCAAGCTATTCGACATTTCCTTCAGGAGCTTCGGTTTGCCCATTTGCGAGGCACACGTTTTGCATGAGGTTATCAGCTCAACAAAGAAATTTGTAGCTTCCTTCGTATTTTTTCCGATCTAAATGAAAGCAAGTGCCTCTGTATTCACATCAGGTAGAGCATTTGGTCTCCACTGCGCAACCCGAGGGTTTCTCTCCAGAAATATATTTCTTTCTATTCATTTCGTTTATTAAGGAATTTGGGGAAAAGGTTCATTGTTCCGGATATTCCCTGCCACTCACCCGATAACATCTTGAAAACTACAGCAGTGCTTCTAGTAGCTCCTTGGTCAATTGTTTCTCAAGCACATTGACAATTTTAGCTGCCAGGGGCTTCAAAAGTTCTCTCTACCTCCAACTTTTTAGAGCATCAACTTTTCTAAAGCCTGTTATCTCTGCATTTTTGGTGGAAGAAATAACCCAGATCTCTTATCACAAGAAATGCTGGGTTCTCTGTTTTCTGCGTGAGACAACTGTGGTCACTGTATGGTCCTTACCAGGACTGGGACCCGGCCTCCTGGAACAGGAGTGAGTGGACGACCACGTGAAGGGCAAAGTTTCCTACATTCATTGTTTCTGATAATAGTGAAAAATATCTAACACTGCGCAGTCGTGAATCCTGGCAACACTGACATTATTTCCTACGCGTCTGAGGAGGTAACTGTGCTACAGCTCCGGTTCAGCTTTCCTGGGGTTCGCAGTGCACTCCATGGAACATATGTGATCTATATTAGCCTTACGCGTCCGGGAAATCTCGTATAGACTTGGGTTGCTATTGTTACACTCAGACACGCTGCAAACCTCGTAATGTCTGTGGTTGATCCAGTCCAGTGCACTCAGACGTGTGCGCTTCCAAGTAGCCCCTAGCCATTTTGGAATGCACAGCATTCCTCTGCGGGCATTTCCCAGGAGAGAGAGAGCTCGCTCACCTGAGGAGCTTGTGACCCTGGAACATCTCAGGCAGGCCCTCAGCTACCCTGAAACCCACCTGAGATCAGGTGGGAGCTACTCTAGTTATTGGAAATATTAAAATGGAATGTTTATTCATCCCTTTGGATTATTAAGAACAAAAATCTGTTTTGTAAACATTAAATGTTTTGCGACTGGAAGGATTAAAAAAACTGATTGTTTCATTTATCAAAAAAAACCCCCAATGTTTAAGTTTCATGCTTGCAGACAAGTTCAGGACTGAGACAAATTTTGCATCCCTGAAGTCAATGGGAAGCAGAACTGGCTGCAGGTCTGGGAGTTTTTCGTCTGAGCATCTCTACTGAGAGCACGAGTGTGGCTGCCTTTGCACATAAGTATCCCTTAATCGGGGTAAAGGCTGCAGATATCTGACCCACGATAGAACTGGACTCTGCTCTCTTCCGTAACGTCCATGAACTGCAGTAGCAAGAAGATTGATTTGGTAGCTGAATACTAGCCTGGAGTTTGGAAAGCGTGGCTCATTTCCCTGTTTTATTTTCTGCGTTCTGTGCAATACAAATAGTCCTTCTTCTCCCTGATTCCCCATCCATATAACGCAAGCGTTTCCTGGGAGTCTTGTGAAGAGAAATAGGCTAAAAACTCAAGAGGTCCTCAGGTAGTATTGTAAGGTAAGAATGGATGTCCTGTAAGCCTCAGGTGGCCAGACAGAAAGAGCTCTTGCGAGGACAGAGCCTCAGGAAGCTCCTTCAGTTCAAATAAACACTCCAAAGCCAGTTGCTTGGACACCCTATTGAAAACCTGCAAAACAAGGGTGGAAACCTCGTGAGCTACTCACTGTGTCTGCTCAGGTTGGAAATCGGAAATTCTGTTTCACAGTGTTACGGCTCTTCTCCTCATGACCATGACTCAGGAGTGCAGAGTTTGCAGCAGAAGAAAATAATAAAATAGAGAAAGTGGAGCTGGGCAACCCTACCAAGAGCAGGTTTTTAGTTTTGAGAAGGTATTCGGAGGTAGACTTTGGCATAAATCTTGAGACTGAGGCATGACACAAAACCTCCCTGCTGAAAACCTACACTGTTTTTTAACTTATCACATTTGCCTTTTATTTTTTAAGCCCCGTAGGCTCATGTTGCTGACCTGTGTCTGGAGCAGAAGGTGGGACCTCCATTGCTGCTTAGTCTTTCTAGGAAAAAGGGCACTGGATGAAAACATTTGGATCCTTAATTGGCCTCATTAAAGAAGCTGGCCATCTGGACCTCACTCATTCTAATTAGTCATCAATAGGGCGGTGATTTAGTCATTTAAAAAAAAAAAAAAAGCCACCTCCACTCTCTTAGCCATGCCCTTGCACACAGTTATTACCCACAAAGCTGTCTCCTTTGCTCTCCGAGCGGAGCGGGTGGATGTGTTCTCACTCAGCAGCCATCCACCCTGGTGTCTGCGGGCCAACAGCTTGTTTCTTGGCAGGGACACTCGAGCGGAGCCCGTAAGCTGCGGCAGCCTGGAAAGGACGGAGCTAAATATGGCAGAGAACCCGGGAGCATGTGATTACCCCACCCTTCACTTGTAAGTCAGGCTGGTATCCACGCTTCCAAATCTCATTACTGTGCAGAAAAGCTTGGATAACACACAAAGAAGGGTTCCAAGCCATTGCTGAAGCGCCTTTAAAATTTTGGGGCTCTTAACTGGTACCCCTTTGTTTTCAAGCAGTTTCCCTTTGGTCACCATTACTTGTTCCTCAGGCAAGGACAGGTCAGGAGAAGCAGAGGTAGACGGACTGAGTGACTCCTGCTGCTTCATTTAGGATTTCCAGATTCACATGTTCCATATCCAGCTTTTGAGTCACCCAGTTTATATCCAGGTAGAATCATCAGGACACTTCTCTGAGATGGAGCCTCCCCTATTTCCCCATCCTGAAACAGGACAAGCCAAAACAATTACGGAAACCACGAAAAGGTGGCTCAACAAGGATAAACAAGAGAGATTTAAGCACAACATGGTTTGCAGTAGTGGATGGGCAGGACTGGAGAAAAATTGCAAAAATCAGTTTATTTGCACCGATGATGCATCAGTTGTGGGTGGTCTTAAAAGCTGAGGGACTCCTAAGGTCATCTTCCCCAGACGATCACATCCTTCCCAAACCTATCGCAACGTCTTTGCCTCGCTAAAAATCTCACCTTCCTTCTCCCACCTCAAATGAAGGTCTTCATTCCTGTTCTTGGTTGGTCTGTATTCTGAAAACCAGGTATTTAGGGAATGGGTCTGAAAATATTGATGTAATACGTGCACGGTCCCCCAGTAAGTAGGTGAAGTGTATTGGCTGGTTAATGGGAGAACTAAATGTCATCGTTTTGTACAGCTCATCATGGGACACAATGAGCCCAAACTGCAACAGCCCAGTTGGGTCTGGAAGAGTCCTCTAAAATTAGTGACAGCCAGATCCAAACCTGTAGTCTGGATACATGGAAAGCTGGAGGAGGGCTGCTGAATCAAGAGAGAAAGCTGCCTTTGCCACCCCGTGTATTTTACAGTTAATCTTGTATCTGTGTTGAGGAAAAACACCCCTCAAAACTAGTTTTTAGTGGGCCAACAAAGGCCCTGGGTTGCTAGACACCTTATTAATAATAGTCTTCTGAAAGAGGGGGATGCAGTTCTTTACAAAGATTTATTAATAGCCATTATTATTTTCACAGAAGCTTTAATGTGCAGTAAAAGACCTATAAAGACAAGCAACCAAAGGAACTCATCGATTTCACGCCGATCTGCACTAAAAAAATACCAGTCTCTTTTTTTTTTCTTCCCCCCCCAAATAATAATAATAAAACAAAGAGCTTTCAGGAGCAGCAACAGCAGAAGGCTAATGTAAAGTGATATATTTGAGACCCAGGAGTATGGTGTAACTTACTCTTGCCTCTGCGGCCTGTTTATTGTGTTTGTCTGGTTGCCCTGGGAACCAGCTCACGCCGTTTCACTTATTTTATAATGTTCCTGTAAATGTTAGGTAGGGCCGGGATTTATTATACACTGTCAACACCTAAAATGGAACGCGCCGCTTAGTGTCGTTTATTTGGCAAGATGCCTTTCCATGCTCCCTTAAAAAAAAAAAAAAAACAAAAAAAAAAACAAAAAAAAAAGCCAAGCCTTTCTTATACAGATCTATGTGAGTGCGCGTGTGGGGTTGTGCATCTCTCTCCAAATAAATCACCCCCGCGTGCTTTCCCGCAGCCTCTGCGCGCGGAGGGCTGGTGCTGGGTGGTATAAGTGCTGCTGAAGGAAGGTCTGAGCAGCCGGTGACCTGCCGTTGGGTGGGATCCGTGACTCAGTATTTGTGTGAGGTGAACATTTAGGGGACGGCGGGGGGGCGGGGGGGAGGCATGTTTACCGGGAGTGTTTATTATCCCTAAAGAAGCAGCGTGATCCTGTTGCTTCTGTCCCCAAAGACCTCCGTTAATTCGGAGCGATGAATCATCAGAATTATTAGGGCTGGAGCGAGCTGCTTTCCTTCTCTCCTCTCCTCTCCTCCACCAGTCCCTCAGCATGACGGAGCAGATTCGATTGCAGACTAGTGGGTGTGAAGCTTATTTTTTAATTCGCTTTTTTTTTTTTTTTCCCTTGGGTGGTACCTCTCAGACTGACACATGGTGTTTAACCAAGAAGACTATTAACCTTTTAAGCGCTCAGGAACAAATTGACAAATGTGTGTTTCTAACTCTCCCCATCCTTTCCTTGCTCCCAACCCCTTGGGATGTGTGTTTCTAACTCTCCCCAGCCTTTCCTTGCTCCCAACCCCTTGGGATGTGTGTTTCTAACTCTCCCCATCCTTTCCTTGCTCCCAACCCCTTGGGACGTGTGTTTCTAACTCTCCCCATCCTTTTCTTGCTCCCGGCCCCTTGGGATGTGTGTTTCTAACTCTCCCCATCCTTTCCTTGCTCCCGGCCCCTTGGGATGTGTGTTTCTAACTCTCCCCATCCTTTCCTTGCTCCCGGCCCCTTGGGACGTGTGTTTCTAACTCTCCCCATCCTTTCCTTGCTCCCGGCCCCTTGGGACGTGTGTTTCTAACTCTCCCCATCCTTTCCTTGCTCCCAACCCCTTGGAATGTGTGTTTCTAACTCTCCCCATCCTTTCCTTGCTCCCGGCCCCTTGGGATGTGTGTTTCTAACTCTCCCCATCCTTTCCTTGCTCCCGGCCCCTTGGGATGTGTGTTTCTAACTCTCCCCATCCTTTCCTTGCTCCCAACCCCTTGGAATGTGTGTTTCTAACTCTCCCCATCCTTTCCTTGCTCCTGCTCGGAGCTGCACCCTTGTCTCTCCTTCCGCCCCGCAGAGGGTGGGGCTCTCTCCTTTCTGCGGAACAGGCGTCTCCTGGAGTGCAGAGAGGGGCTCCCGTCTCCTCTCCGCTCCCCCTTTGCGGTTCCAGGTCTCCACCAGCTCTCCTGACCCATGTCCCCACACGAGAGGGATTTACGCAGTGACTGCAAATCCCTTTTCTCACCAAAAAAAAAATAAAAATGCTCCCTCTGGACATTTGTACTCGGCTCTCGCTCCTCATGTGATTTGCCTCCACTCTTACCAAGGGGATTTGGATTCAGCAGTGAGTGGGGACTGCTCCAGCTAAAAATACGGCCTGGGTGAAGAGACGAGGTGGATCGATCCACGGGTAAAATCCAAGAAAAGTGGCTTTGTTCCTCCCCACGCTTGGGGCTGGTTGTGCCTCCTGCTGACCAGAAATGCTCCCTCCTTGGCGTGAAGCCTTTCCCAAGGAAAGGAGCCAGCACCCAAAGCATTAAACACGTTGGGATTAGGCAGTGCCCCGAGACTGAAGGTACAGAGATGGAGAATCTCCAAGAGGTTTAGGAATGCGAATGGAAAAAGGCAGAGCCCGAGGCAGAATGGCTGGTGACAGCAGATGGTGTTCGGGGAAAAAAGTCGGATGAGGAAAGTGGGACTTGACGGTGCGCGGCTGCATAGCGTGGATTTTTCTTTCAGTTGGAATGAGTTAAGGATGGTGAATTTGCTTGGGAAATACTAAAGGTTAGGATTCCTCTTTCCTGTGTGATGCTGAGCAGTTTAAATCTTAATTCCCCACTTCATCTGTAAGGCAAAACTAGAGTGAGGCGTAATTAATTCATATTTGCAATGTGACCTCAGATCCTTGACTAAAGGCTTCGTAACAGTGGACTCTTGAGCATGGTTTTACGTGATTTGTGTGAATGTACACGTTATTCTTTCGTTTCAGGCAAGAAGATGGGTAGATAATGGATTTTTCTCTCTTCTTGTTTTTCTTTCTGATAGATGCTTTGCAAGAAAGCATACGTTGTCCGCAGAGGTCCGGTTTTTCCTGGGACTTCTGTGCACGCAAAACAGCTCTTGGAATAAGTCGCAGCAAAAGCCCCTCCCGAGGCGTTTACCTGAACCGCATTCAATACAAATACGCACATGCACATACATCCTATCGGTTTTAGGAAATACTTCCAAATGCAGTAAGTGTGCTTTTCAACTTTTTTTAAAAGAAAAATGCCACTGTTAAAGAAAAAATTGAAATGGCAAAATACCTTTTTAATGAGCCCAAAATGGAACGTATATGACAGTGACAAGAGTAACTTAGTGAAATCGCAGCTGCTCCTTTTAATTGCCTCCTAATTTGCTCTCGGGTACTGGTAATTGGAACAATTTGCCCACAGAAACCTGTGAGGTCTCAGACACTAATTGATTTTGTCTTGCTTAATCAACCCCGCAGAAAACAGAGCCTATTTCACGGACTGTTTTTGAGCTTAGCGCTGTTATTGGGTGATTCACGGGGCAGAAAATGTACCCGCCCGCCCACACGAATCACGCAGCGACCAAACGCGCATCACGGCGCTCGGCCGGTTCCTCCCAACAAAAGCTGAAGCCCCTCTGTTGGGTGTTACGGTCCTGAAAAAGACCTCGAGTGAGACGGCCCAGCGTTGCTGTACGTATCAAACATAAAAAGGTGGCACTTGAAGTTTATTCCAACTCAACCCGTCCTAAAAAATGTGGCGTTCGCAAGCATTTTCCTTTCTTGTGCTTGGAGGCCAGCTAAAGTTTAATGGAAAAATAAGCCATGCCTCGCATGTGTAGTGAAAGAGAATAAATCACAAAATGGACTATTTGATTTTCTTTTGAAATCAGGTTCTCAATGTTATGATTTAAGGAGGATCTGTTATTCTCTTTCAGGATAATTTATTATATTATTATTAACTTGTACAGAAAAATAGTGGAAGAGACATCTCACCAAATGCTGATGTACCTTGTAAGAAGGTCACTATTTGGGAACAGAAACCATCTTCAGTGCCTGATATCACGTTACAAAATCCTTCAATGTCATTTCTGAGCCGTGTGAGGGCAGGTGAAGCTCAGAGGCCAGTTTTGCTCCCTGATTAAACCTTCATTTTGCCGCTTCCCTTGTGCAAACCAGAGGTACCTTCTGGCTCAGCAGCACACGAGCATTTCCTCCACCACGTCCCTCACATTTTCCCAGGCTTCGGTCCTAGCGTTGCAGCTTCTAGACCATTTTCCCTTCCTCCCCTCCCTGCCACCCCAGGCACAGGCTGGCAGAGTTGGGCCCTGCGTTGGCTTTGCCTCGTCTTCCCGCTCCAGCGCCCAGCAGCAATGGGAGGCGCAAGGAAAGACCGGGAATGTCGGTGAGGATCAGCAGGAGAGGGGGAGCATCAGTACTGCCAGCAGCGCTGGTTTCTGTTTTCTCAGATCCCCACCAAACCCGGACCTTTAAAGTTGCTGCAGTCCAGGCACCACTGCAGAAAAGTCGATTTGATGCTGGAAAATCCCCCATTGTCTCTATTTTTTTAAAGTCTACCCTATTTAAGAAATTCTTTATTGCTTCCTTTAAATCGATCATAAGTATTATTTTTAAGGTTCTTTTCCTGACAAGATCAGCTAGGTAAGCAGTGTGTCCATAGGCACTTTTCATAGGTCTTTCCCAAGCGATGCCTTTGCGGGACTTCAGGCCAAGGCGCAGAATCACCCCCTTGGAGGGAGCAGATGCCCGTTTGCTGCATCAGGCCCGAGCGCCAGCGCCGCTCCGTTCCTCACGGCTGTAAATTTCCACTTGCCACCGCCCGCCTTTTTTAAAAGGAAGTAGATTGTAAGTCTGTAAAGATTTATAGTTCCATTCTAAAATATCTATCATTTTAAACGCTGCACTGCTGCTGACATCCACTGAACTGCCGTAGATAGACTGGTAAAGTACTTAAAAAAAAAAAAAAAAAGACAAAAAAAAAAAAAAAAGACATTACAATATATCCAGATATGTTTCAAGAACTTTTGTTGGGCATGGACTGACTTGGAGACATATTTCATAAAAACTGCTATTTACATTTCAGCTATACGCTTTCGCTCTTTATGTCCTTTTCCATTGCTCCCCATTGCCAAGGCTTTTGCATAAATAGCCATTTTCCCCGCCGGTCCCCCCCCGCCCCCCGCCGGCCGCGGAGCCCGCGGGGCTGCCCCTGACATCACCGCTTGTCCTCAGGAACACCGCCGCCGCCCCGCGCAAGGTTTGACCTCAGGTGTTGGGGTTTTTTTTTTTTTGGTATAACCATTATTGAAAACACAGCGGTCGAGATTTACTGGCTGGTAAGAGTTTATAATGATCCGAGATTAAGGGTGGGACTTTCAAAACAGTGTGAGCCTTGAGCGCAGGCGAATTTGTACTCCATTACCCAGCAGCTTTTGAAAGCTCCACCCTAAATCTGTATGAAATTATTCTAGCGGCAAGGAAAGTATATTTACCTAATGTCAAATATTAAACATTACTGCCCATTAAAATATAGGGCTTCATTATATTTGGCCTGGTGCAGATGTGCAGGAGAGAAGGAGTAATTATCTTTTCCTAAGCTATGTACCTAGGCAGACGAGTTGTCACTAATTTTTGGTGTCTGCCTGCGGGTAACGAGCGTCTACTTTTCGCAGCCCGTAGGGAAGCGAGTTACATCTTCAGGCCATAATCGCTTCTGAGAACCAGGTCCTCCATAATGCAAGGAAGCCGAATTGCCCGTGCAAAATAAAAAAAAAAAAAATGGGAAAAGGTGCATCCAAAAGCTTGTGGGCACTTTGGAAAGTAGAGGCCAAAATAACTCACTCGCTGTCACGCAGCAAACTGCCGGCAGCCTCGGGCCGGGAACACAGAACTCTTTATTCCCGGCCCCTTGCGCCTGCTGCACCAGCATCCCCGGCTCGGGGAAGCCGGCGGCTGCCTGCGAGGGTGCGCCGCTCGCTTCTGTCCCGTTTCACGGACCCCACAGCCGAAAAGCAGCATCCCCAAAAGAGGAGCAGCTCTCGGAAAACCCTGCGGCGCCCAGGTGACAGGGAAAAACAAACCCTCCCGCTGTTTGCTCTGGAGGGCTGTGCACGGCCAGCCTGTGGGAACCTGGCATCACTCCATTTGCTGGGGACACCAGAGGGCTAGGTGACAAATCTGGCCTCTGGACAGCAAGTGAGCCACCTCAGCTCTGGATTTCGCTGACAGAGCGAGTCTTGTGAAAGCAAAGGAGAGAAAAAAACCCGCCAAGCCCAGCTCCGGCCCCGCAGCTCGCAGGGTCAGGGCGCTTTGTGCGCAGGGAGTCCCCGTGCGGCGAGACGTGAAAGCCCCGCGCCGTCACTGCGGCCTATTGAGCTCGCTCGGTGACACAGAAATGCTTTTTCTCTTAAACCCGCTGAAAAGCTGGAGTGAGTTTAGCCGAAAGTGCAAATTACTTTTGTAACAACGAGGGAAGTTCTTGTATTCCTCGGCTTAGTTTTTCCTCCCATCTCTTTCCTCCCGACTCCGCTCTGCTTCCATTGGGAGGCCTTTTCCTAACAAAGACAACCTTAGAGAGGGTGACAGGGGTTCCCCGGATGTCTGAAATGCCCGAGCTCTCAATCGTGCTGCCCAGGAGTCTGCAAAATAGCAGAAAATCAATCCATCTGGGGGCAAAACATGAACTGAGGCTCCCAAAGTAAGGGCTAGAGAAGGACGAGCTTGCCATGCTCTTGGATGGAAGCGCTAAAAAAGCAAAATTATTGGAGAGACGTGAATTGTGGAAACATTAGTTCCACACCTTCCGTCTCAATCTTCTGCTCTTTTCTTGTTAGAGTAATTTAAAGTCCATGTGGTTGTATGACTGTGCTCTTAAAAAAAAGCGAGGAGTGACAGTGTTTGAAGAAGCTGTCGGCTCTTTCGCCCACATGCGACTGTTGGAAGCAAGGAAAGATTAGCGAAAGGCAGTGGTCTGTACGAAGTGCAGAGGATTACCGGGCCTGTACCTTGCAAAGCCTCATAAAACCTCCCCTGCCCATAAAATACCGTTTCCAGTGCATTGTAGAGAGCAATGCCGTACTCCTGCTCATGGAGACCAAACTCCAGTCAAGTTAGCGGGCCAACACTGACGCCAATTGCGTTTGCCTGAATAAGGACAATTAACACTGAAGTAAGGCATTTGCTGAAAGAAGAAATTATAGGACACACTTGGTACAGAAATAAGGACCCTATTTAAGATTAACGGCCTTTAAGTTTTGCTGTCCTCAGTGAATAACCCCCGTTCGTTGCCAAGAAGTGCCCCAGTCATCACCAGGGCAGTATTTTACATTGAATATTCTCAGGGAGTGCTAAAGCAAGGCTTCTATCGTGCCGCTACGAGCATCAATCGAGCAAGAGGTCTTTGCCCTAAAGGTGAGGAGCATCTTTAGGATAACGGGAGTCCTGCTCGGGGCTCTGTTTTGCTTTTGTTTCCCCAGCAGACTGCAGCGCTCCGGGTCGGGCAGCGGAAGCGTGGAGCTGACACGCAGCTCCTTGTCCTTGACGCGTGGGAAAAAGAAACCCAGAGTAATCACCAGGTAGAGAAGATAAAGTCTTCTTTCCCAAAGCAGAAACAGGCATTCGGCACTGAATGAAGGCATGACCCATTCTGCTGTTTCCTTTGGAAATGGACCCTTAAAACAAAGTGAATGCATCCCTTCTTACTGTTAGGGGCTCCCAGCAGATGGGTTTTAATAATATGTAAAACTGAGGCTTTACCCCACAAGTACAATTGTTTGTCTCCCCTACTGCTTTCTCAGCTTGTTGGCAATGCTGTTTAAAATTGAGATGCAAATTCTGAGATATTTCTGCTGTTTGTTTAAGAAATGTTCTTCAGAAGAGCAGAGCAGAATTCGGGGAGTTTCTAACCATGGCAGGTCCTTAGAGCCTCACTGCCTACATCCCACCTGCAGGCACCGGAGCTGGGCTGGGAGAACTCCTGTCCGGCTTAAGGCTTTTGAGGTTGGTTGGGTTTTTTTTAGGGGTGTCTCTTAGAATGGCAGAATATGCTAAAAGTTTCTAAAAAAAAATAAAAGCCGGGGAAAGTATTGGCCATCCCACTTAACCCAAGACTTATATAGTTTGGTTTCAAAGCTGTCCAAGTATCCCAAAGCCATCTTCAGTAAGGAAATCCCTTGAGTTGGTATGAAAAGAAGGAATCTTTTCAGCGATGGCTATTTTAATATAGTGACCCAGGCAATATAGTATTTTTTTCCAGATAAACTGCAAAGGTTGTGATTGAATTGTCTTTATTGACTTGAAAATGGTTTAAGGTCTGGCCTTCCCTGGCCATATATGATAGAGAGCAGGAAAACAGAATGACTTTTTTGAATGTAATGACTTTGGACGGTACTAGTAGACAATATATAGGTGAAAACTGAATTAAAGGCATCGGTTCCGAATCCCTGAGCCTTTTGAGGTTTAAAATGAGATTACTAACAGTGCTTTAATGAATATTTCTCTCTCTTTAGTGAATATTCTCCTCACTCCTTTTTTTTTTTTTTTTAAGGGAGAGGGGGCGAAGGGGGAGGCTGCTGGGGGGATTGGGTATTACAGAAAAAGAGTGGCAATTAGATGATAACAGTCGGCAGCACGGGCGGCGTCTTCTTACTGCTTATTCGGGAGGTGCCAAAGCTACATGGGACATCGTCATTATTATGGCTTAAAGTTGGCTAAGGTCACCCCGGTTCATCTGTTTTATACATTGGTAGCCTTCTACTTATTACTTGCCAAACAAACCTTTTTATTTTTGCACACGTTTATGTTGATTTTGTGGTTTCTGAAATTGGATTCTGTCTCCTACGGGCCTGAGTTTCCACGGCAACTATGGACCTTATCTGCTGCTGCTGTTTGGCAGACAGACAACAAGGCCTTTCAGTTTACTTCTCCAATTTTTTTTTAATATTATTTTCTTTAAAAACCTTTTTCTTCTTCATCATGTTCTTTTCCTTTTTTTTCTTCCCTTTTTATTATTTTTACTTTTCCCAACCCCTGTCATTTAAAAATCACATAATTAATTGAGCACATCCTGTGCCACACGGGGCTGCCACGACTTTGAAGTCCCAATAGATCATTTTATAGAGCCATGGGTACCATTTTTTCCAGCGCAGCACCAGGCGCCAGTGCGAGGGCTTGTGGAATTTAGCATATCCTACTCCAGGTATGATAAAGAAACCTTGGCACCTTCTGTTTGTTTTTACTAATTTCCTTTCCAAACTGCCTTTTCAATATAGAGGAAAGACCTCAGGACTTAAAGTTTGTTATTTTCTCTCCAAAGTTAGTCCCTGTTCCCCCTGCCTCCCTCCCTCCCCTTCCTTTAAACCAGACTGAACTGCTTCTTCGCTTGGTGGTAAGTTTTCTTTTTTTCTTTTCTTTTCTTCAGGAAAGTGTGGTCTGATTTAGCATCATGTAGCTTGGAGCTGTTACGGATCCTATAGCAGCAGCGAAACTAGCCGAGGGAAAAAAGACCCTGACAGGCTCTATTAACCCTTAAAAACAATAAATGATCTCATCACCTTCTCAAATACAGAAGAAGAAATAATAATACAATAATTTACTTCAGTGAAGGAACAAGTCTTTTGGGGGTTGATGCTGAAATCTATCCCCAAAGATGCCGTTGCTGGCATTAATGAAGAAGGGCTGCTTTCCTACTAAGCTGAAAATAAGCTGCAATGTCTCTCAGCATTGAAAAAGGAGAGCGTGCACACATAGACATAGCAGGACATATACATACACGTGGGTGTATGTGTGAAGAACAGAGAGAAGAAGACAGAAGATGAGTGAAAACATGCCAAATCGGTGAAAAACAGTTGAGCCTCCTAACACAAGGAGGCTTTGCAGTGGCAACACTATGCATCCTGCATTTGAAACAAAGGGCTGTAAAATTTCCTAAAAACCTCTGTAAAACAGAGTCAGGAACTTCTGGAGATGGGTTTAAAACTGCTAGTTGTCACGTATTTTTACCACATTTTGAAAAGACAAACATGATCTCTTGGGGTGGTTTTGTAGCAAGGAGCAAATTCAGGATTAATCCCTGCAGAAATATTGCCTTCTCTCTGGAAAGATGAGTATTCTGTCTCACGGAGAATAATAGAAAATGAGATCTTTTCTAGACATTTCTAGGCAGCTTCTGACATCTGATGAGAAATCACATTTCTGCCTGTGAATTCCCTAAGATGATTTTAAAATCCTGTAGAAAAGAAAATATTCTCCATGAAATTCTGGACAGTTTTAAAATGATTTCTGGGCATATTTATGTTTCATTTTTATAGAGCTACATTTGTTTCATGGCTACTCGGGGTCTTATTCAAAAATCCCGTGTTGTAAATGAAAAGATTTCTAGTCGGTCCGATGGGCTTTGGATTAAACAGTTAAGAAACTTTCCATGAGACCGAAATTGGGAAACAATTCATTACGAAGTCCCAGAGGTTCGTTTTAAAAGCCTATATAGCAGATATTGTTCTCTCTTAAAGTCTGTGGGAGAACCCCCAGTATATTCAGTTGTCTTGTGCCTGCGGATTCCTACACGTCTATACATTTTGGTCCTGATAAACAGGGGGGCAAAAGCTAATCACTGTCTCTGCCTATATTCAAATGCTTTTCAAAATTATGTCCGTGAGAAAATGGTCTAACTGAGCAGGGCTGTAATTAATAGTCGCTATCTCCAGCCATTCGTCGTCCTCTTCAGAACAATTGTTATTTATAGTGAGTATTTTACAATGCCATTAAAATATTCTTGTAAATTACTGTGCCGTACTGGGTATTTTAGAAGTATATTTGCTGTTATTGATACTATTTTTCTGCCTTCCTCCCTCTTTTCTGCCTTTTGTTTGCTCTGCCATTCTGCAAAATCACTATAAACAAAGAACGTCGTGAGCTTTATAATCCCCAAATCTAAATGCTATCGCACTTTGTATATACATGCAATCATTGCCCTAATTCTCTGCACCGTTGCTATTTTTCTAATTGCTAAAATCTTCGTGTGTGATTCGCGGTTACAGGAGTAGAAACTTTATTCGTTATTCGTTAATTAAAGGTCTGTGCCACTGGTTTGCTGCCATCTCTGGGAGAGAGGCAACGGACAAATAACGTGCGTTGTGCGGCTCAGGAGCCAGGTTCAGCAGGTATACGAGTATATGTGTAAGGGAAAATACGGGTGGACTGTATTTTCCCTTACAGAGACCAAAATAACTGCTTTTAAACTGTTCTCTGTGTGTGTGTGTGTGCACAAACTGCAGGTGCTAGAGCAGAACAAACTACAACTCAGAGCAGAGCAAACCGAGGTTCGGTGTTAGAGGTTTCCTCCAAAGAAGCCACACAAAGCGTTGTGTGAAGTTGGCACTGAAGTCTATGATTTTGGGACGCATTTTGAAGGAAGACTAGGGTTTTTCCCCAGAATGTGGTCAGCATTCCCACCTCCCTTCAGCTAACAGGTGACAGAATCTGGGTTCCTGACCCGTCCAAGAAATAGTTGTATTCCACTAGGTATTATACGTGTAAAAAACTTTGGAAATCTTTCCTTTAGGACTAAAGGTACCGTTCAGTTGGGAAACAATAACATGAGCATTACTGAGTTATCCCAACGCTGTTCCTGTACACAAGGCTCTGTAAGAAGAATTAGGATTTTTATGTACGATAATGCAAGCAGGCAAAAAAGGTATCGGTTACTTGAGCTGTGGAAGCAAGGGGTTTTCTGGTTAGCTGGCTGACCCAAAGAACACCTTGAGCAATATGTTTGCCTCCGGTTAACTTTAAAAAGACAACAGTAATTCCACTTTCGGTTTGAAAATGCTTTTTAATATTTTTTTTTCCCCCCTCCAGTTGAATATAGGACTCTCTGGAAACAAAGAATCACGAATATTGAAGCATTTCTGTGTCAAAAACATTTCAATGACCCACGCTGATAGTCCTGGTATTTTCCTCATTTCTGTTGGTTAGAGGTACGGAGGGAATGCAAGATTTGTAAAACAGCTCGTGTTGGTTGAAAACTACGATAGTTGGCAAATAAAGGAATTTCACTGTTTCCCTTCTTGTGAACAAAGCTCTGCGGGGTCGATCCTAAACACCTGGGGCTCTGTAGAAGTTTTGCCACCAGCGTGACAGAGACACTGCTCCAGGAATTAGCACTGAAGGAAGAATATTGAAGGAAGGTTACACTTGGAGAGCACCTATATTCAACATATACATTTATAGACACTAGGCTGATCGGTCAGTCAATTATTCTCTGGAATTTTGTGGACTCCAGGCAAGTCAGCTCGAGATACATGAACCTATCAATTTCAGTAATAAAACTCCATAAATCTGTCCTAGATTTGGACTTCTAGCAAAACCTGAAAGTTGGCAAATTTCAAATCATTTGGGGTGACATTACAAGCAATTACCCACCAGCTACCTACCACGGTCTTAACAAGACAGAAATGTGAAAATTAAATTCATATATCCTTGCGTAAGTAGTGAGCTAGTGAAAATAGCCATTGGGTTTTTATGATAATTCCTTTAACTATAGAACTTGTACAGTGCAAACCTTCACTTTTTTTCTTTTTTTTCATGCAAGACGCAAAGCAGACAATGAAGTTGCAGAAAGTGCACGAGACTGGTTTTGTTTAACTTTGGTCTTCTCAATTTACTCTTACTGCCACTGCCCTCTGGGTATTTTTATGGAAGCAAAAGAAAATGTTCCTTTTATGTATTAGAGCTATGCATATGGGTGACTCATTTGGCAATATTAATAAGAAGTAGATTCAGTTTTATTTTGAAATCTCCTCCAAAATTATTGAAGTGAAAGAGAAAAAATAGTCAAATTGCAGAGTGAGGCCGTTTACTACATCGGGAGGGTTTTACCTTTCATACGGCGTTTCTAATTTTGCAGAATAACAAGATTAAAAAAAGAAAAAAAAAAAAAAGAAAATACATGGCATGAGTTGAAAACAGAACTCGTCCAAGGGAGAGCCAGGCTGGAGATACCCTCGTTACAGAGATGTAGGTGCAGTTCATGCTTGGAAGGACTATGGACTCTTCAGTCTGAGGCACATTTTGTTTCAGGGTGATAATACCATATCGTGCTCCCAGGCGTGACTCTTCCTCTTGAGCTGCCTGGCTCCTTTCTCCATTGACTGGAGATGGATCCTGCAGCTACAGGGGCGTTACCTAACTTTGGCAGGGAAAAAATGGAGTCAGAAGCAGCCCATCTCTCATGTGTTCCTTTCTTTCACGTAATAACACCGTTCTAAAAATTAATGGGGGAGAGGGAGGAAAGACACCAGTAGTATTCACAAATGTGGGCCAAATACAATGAATAGTTTCTAGGAGAAAAAAAAAAACCACTCCAAATTCTACCAGCTTTGCCCTCTGCTTTTTCACTTCATCCACTCAATTAAAAAATTCGTCATTTCAACAGGCCTAGCTGGTAGTTTTAACAGGCAAGTGAAAATAAATGACACTACCCTGATAAAAGCTATATGCAAGATAACCCTTAAGCAAACTGTGCCTCCGTCTGAATTCCAGCACATTCTGTGAATGGGGTCTCTCAGGTCAGAGCTATGTTACACCTTTTGCTAACATTGCTTCTCTGCAGCAACACACCACCTCATTTTACTCCAGGGTAGCATTTTTCAAGGCTGGAAGCGTCCATCCTTAATTTTCCCCATTGTCTGTGGCTGCGTAAAACAGCAATATGAGCAATTGTTGCTATTTGCTGGCTCTTGCCTCGAACCAGTCTATGTATATATTCACAAATAAGTCCCTAATAATTAAATTCTTCAAGGTTTTGATCTTGCTCACAGGAGCAGAGCAATTTTCAGTCCCTTATGGATTAGATTATCCCGAAAGGTTACGATTCAAGCTTTCCCTTTTTCTCTGATATGATTCTTCCAGACCTTGGGACTGATAGGGCCCTGCGCAGCACCAGGTCTATGTTTTCTCTGTAAATACAGCCTACAAAATTTCAACAAGTCAGCCCTTGTGTGCCACACCGAGAGATTGATGACAAACCACATTATTTTTCCCCTCCATATAACTACCCACAATTACAACGGTACTCTCTCAAAACACTGGTTTGTTTTTGTCCAAGGAGGAAGGAGTGCGAGCTCGGTCTGCTATCTCGGTGTAGAGCTGGCGGCAACACTGAGCAGCATTATTTGTGGAAAATGCCCTTTTCTTCGCTCATTTTTCCTATCCATGATAAAATATTGGATCCGATTCTGCCACATGTGCTTATGCAAAGCCAGTAACTCATCAGCAAAGGTTCTCTCAGTACCAAGCTAAAGAAAGAAGGGGATCATGACGTTGCAAGTCTTTCACTTTCCTGGCCTGCTCCCGTGATGGTGGGATCGCACCTAAACCAGGGCACTGGTTAAATTAGGATTATTAGTGTTTCCGGTAGATTAGGTTTGTAGCGTGGTTTTGTTTTTTAACCAGATCTGTATTTTCTGCTTGTCTTGTGTTTGGAGAGAACTGACCCGGCATGACGACGCAATTCTGATTGCTTGTAGAACGCTACCAATACACAAATCCGCAAAGCTGTAAAATGGCAGGACCGGACAATTTGGAAAAAAATACATGAAAAAAGTAAATCTAAGGCTTTTTTTCCTGAAAGACAGACATTTGCCCGGAGAAGTGAGGCTATAGCGTATATAGTCATCCTGTCATCCCTTCTGAACCTCATATGCATTTCCCTTATTTTTGTGCTGACAATCTTCCTGCACCGAAGCTGCATCTCTTTAGACATAATAAGACGGTAGCGCTGGGAAAACACTGATTGTTGGGTGCTCTGATGATATTTCCAGAAAGACTGCTGTCTTCCAGATAACTGAATTCCCAGACTCAATTGCAAACTTCTGAGCAAAAGCAGCACCTGAAAAGCGAGTTGTCTTGCTTTCAAGTGAAAAATGCTTAGAGCATCAAACATATGTCAAAATCACTAATTTGTCATGAAGCAGCTACAGGCTTATATCATCAATCATCTTGACACACTGTACTTGAAATGGTGCTGAAAAGATACAAGTCATTTACTCAAAAATGTTTTCTTTATCTATGTGCACCCTTAAAAACTTCCATGAGAGCACTGAAATCTTTGTGCTCCCTATTCATTGTTTACAAGATGCGTTTAACTTTTGTAGTTTGTTTATGGAACGAGAATGACTGAGTCTTTCTTCTTTCAGCGGCACTTTTATTCAAAACACGGTTGTGCAGCATGTTTCTGAGTGATAAAGAACCTACTTGTGTTAACTTTACCCCTTTAAACTTTAAATATTTTCTGCTAATTCCAGTCTTTTGTTGGTTTGTTTATTTATTTATTTATTTGCCTAGCTAAATTGTGGCATTCCAAGAGGCACAGACCGTTCTAGAGTACTGTAGATAAGAAAATAAAGGACTGAATGCTTCAACCATCACACATGTATTGCCAATATTTAGCCATCTCTAGATTAAATGGAGATTCCAATGAGACAAATTTAATCAATCCAATTTTTATGGACCATAAATACGATTTCGACAGTTTCTTGTCCCTGTACAAAATTTTTATGTGCATTAATCTCATAGACACACCATACTCCAAAGTTTCTCAATAACTTCTGTGAGACTATTGTGGCTTCTGAAGGTTATGTAGCGCTATCGAAGATGCACAAGTTCCTAAAAGAAGAGTCTAAAATTCCTCTGAAATTGTAAACTCTCTCTACATTGGTAGTTTGAAGCTAAGTAGTCCTGAAATCTTAATCTGTCCTTGAAGCTTCAGGCCCAAGATAAGAAAAATCTGGAAAATGAAATACCGTCTTGAGATTCCAGTCACAGATGAACCAGAAGTAAAATACAGACTTCCAAATTCTGTGCGATGTTCTTGACTCTCAAAGCCAATTGGAGAGTAAGGCCTTTTCACCGAAATGCTAATATTCATTCCCCAAATTTAAGAAAATTAGTTCTAGAGAAATACTAAAAATCCAACATTTGGTTCTGGAAGCACAATAAATGTCATCAGCAACTCAACTTCCATGCAAATTAATTTTTGCAGTTTCTTGTGCAGGGGAATGGGAAGCATTTTAAAGAAGTTTTGGCAGTGAAGTGGGATAAAGACTATTGGGCTGATGCCTCAAGTAGCTCCGAAAATCCCACCGGTTTTCCATGCAATTTCTGACACCTCTGTGGAAAGTCTGCGCAGCTTAATCCTGGGAGCTGCAGTGCTGCTCTGGAGCGGGGTTGGAAATTACTTTTAGAATGAAGTTAACAGAGGTGGAAGCCCTCTGTAGTGAACTCAGAAATCCTTTTGCGGTTGTTGCAAATGCGTATACGCTTAATTTGATTTTTTTTTGTTGTTTGTTTGTTTGTTTCAACAACTAGTCAGTTCAGAATGTCCTGATCAATAAGGCCATCTGTAGGCAGTTTGGGAACCTTTTGCAAAGGTGACAGGTTTCAAGCTGTGGCCTTGCAGGAGCGCTGAGTTGGGATAGTGAGGTGAAAACGAGGGGAAGAGCCTACATTGTATTTCTTTTCCTTAAAAAAAAAAGAAAAAAAAAAAGAAAAGAAAAGGCAGAAAGAGAGCAATAAAGCAAAAGGCATTTCCTAAAGGTAGCCATTAAATCATTCAACACGCTGCTCCCTCGAGAGCAGAGAGGTTCCTCTTTCCTTTCCAGAATGGGTTTTTACTAACCATTTCTCATCTAATGCTCAGTGTCTTCACCTGGCTCTCTCTGGGCATTCCCCCAGACTTCATCCAGCAGGACAGCACCACAGCTCTTTCTAAGATGGGCTTTGGCCCATATATCACTTTCAAAAAATTTCTCAATGGGTCCCCAATGATGTCGACCGAGGGCTCTGTTTTGCTCGTGATAATGTGCTAATGCTCCGAGACCTGGCATAAATCTTCTCTACGCATCATCATTTGTCAAAGTCACAACATGGGGCTGGAAACTAAAAAAAAAAAAGGCCCAAGAAAAAAGAAGTAGGAAGAGATAGAAAACGTGGCTTTCTTTTTTTCTTCCCTCCCATGTGACTTTCCCCTCCTCCTCTTCCCCTTCTCCTTTTCCTCTTAATCTCTAAAACATCTGATTGTACAGAAATGGTAAATAAAGGTTTTAGTTTCTCCCTCCTCTGTATGCTTGTGTGTGTGCACGCGTGCGTGTGCTTGCTGGCCATTTTTATAAATGGAAATTCAGAATTCATTCAGGGAGCCTTTGCCACCTTTGGTTAGGAAAACGCTTTGGGAGAGTTGGTCAGCTGGCGCTCCTTCCCAGCTAAGTCGTCATTTGGGCTGATAAAATTAGATGGAAAAACACGATCATATCAAAAGGGCCTAACGGCTGTTGCGATTTGGTTTTAGTCATCTCTGAAGGAACAATCCCACAGACCACATCAAAATGTTCTCTAGAGCTTGCTTAAAGCAAAAAGAAAGAAGTCGTGAGAGAGAAAATCAGGCTTATTTCAACATTTTATTTCTCCTCTCTTTTCTGCTAAGTTCCAATTTCTTTTTTTCAACTTTTTTTTTGCCCACCATCTCCTTGTCCAACTGTCATCCCACTCAGCTCCTGATAAAATGGTTCTATTGAAAACACCTCATGAAAATAAATTGACTCGGACGTTTAGCTGCTGTTTGTGCTCCGAAATGCCAAGACAGACAAAATGCATGTTGCTAATACTGCTGTTAATGCCTGCTCAGCGCAGTCCTTGAGGTCCAGAAAGTGAGCTGTGATGGCATTTGAGACCTTTTCCCTCCCTTGTGTTTTCACGTTATTGGTTAAAAAACCATAATAGGTACATTGGTAGACAAGAAAGAAAATAAGGTGGTTTCTCCAGTAGCATTTCACGTTAATTGACTCTACCGGGAAGACCCATATCTCTGGACCCGATATTTTATTTATTATCAACACAGCCAGGTCTTAGCTAGAAAGAGATGACGAAAGGAGGTCTAAACTGAAGGGAAAACATCTATAAATTGATGAAGTGAAACCAATGGGGTGTCACCGGAGATGCTCAGTGTCCTGCTGCGACTTTTCATTCAGTTATTATTAAATAACATTGACAGAAAATGACAGGCCAGGCTTTCAAGCCCTTCCAAACGATTCTCGGCGATGCACTCACCGCGCCGCGCGCCCTTGTGTGAGCGATGCTGCTGAAGTCAATGCAGGGGGCAATGCAACGGTGAGATTAGTCCCACAGCCCCTGAGACAGACTTTGTGCAGTTTCAGGTGGCGGAATCCAGGCTGCAATGCCTTGCAGGATAAGGCAGAATATACCAGATAATTTTATTTAAACTGGTAATGGCTAGGCTTTGCAGTATCTGTTAGCCACTACTGGATTCCCCAACCAGCAAGAGAGCCTCGAAACTCTGACAGGGGTAGAGTTAGCAGCCGTTAAACCTCTCCTTTGTTGCATTCTGACATTTGATATATAGCTCTTTTGCCATTTAATATTATCCTAAATGCGGATTGGTCTCTCTGCGTCGAAGTGGCACCGTTCCTGCTTCCATCTCTCTAACAGGCACCAAAGCTTTATCATCGGCATACGCTTCCAGACTGTATCTTAAATCACGGCATGAAATCGAGCCCGTTGCCGTGCTTGCTGTCTGTGCGTGAGCCACATCAGCGCTGGCAGCGCTCCCCAGCCCTGGCACCCGTCCCCAGCAGCCTCAAGTCCAATTCGACTTCACCTCAGGTAACTCTTCAAAAGAAAACTCTAATAATCATAATGTGATGGGCGACATGTCAAGAAAAAGAAAATAACAGCCTTAAATCCGGTATTAACCTGCAATGGAAAACAAGCCATGGGGTTATTTCCATGAGAAATCCTGGAAGCCATACAATGGGTGGGAGGGAAGGGATGGGGGGAGACGGGATGTGAAAGGGAAGGGGTCCTTGGCCAAGGTCTGTGCCTAACTGAATGCTCATGGACCGGGTTTTGGGTTTCATACCTCTGCTGGCAATTTGCTACACTTGGTATCAGGAAGATTAGAAGGGAAATGTTTATGGGGGTCTTTCTCTGAAGAGGAGAAGGAGCTACACGATGCTGTAATAACTTCCTTGGGTTTCTTTCTATTTAGCTTTGAGTACAGCTTTCCCTTGCCACTGAGCCTGATCCTGCCATGCTTTTGGAGTTTTCCACACCCCATTAAGCCCCAGGAGCTGTTTTTGGGACCTGTGGAAGAAGATGAAGCTCAGGTCCAGCATCGGTGTTTGGGTACCGCTGCTCTCCTTGCAAAGAGCATCCAAAGAGAGAAGGAAAACCAAACAAGATGCAAACACAGAGGGGGAGAGGGGATTGCTGCGACACCCCATCCTTCTCTGGCATGGGATCTCCACCAGCTCCGTGGCACTACGAGTGCTGGGATGGGGGAAGCGGCTGGGCTGATGTCTCACCCACCCACCTCCATCCTCGCGCAGACAGCAGCATCCCTCAGGAGCCACTCCACTGTAAGGGATGGGATTTATCCCATGGAAGACCAGTGGAAACTGGACTGGAGTTAGTCCTCATCTGATGACTATTTAACTAGCTCTTCGCTCAGTATGCTTTCTATAAACAGAGATTAAAAGAAAAAAAAAAAAAAGATACCGGAATTACTCTGAGGAAACTGCATCTTTGGAGGCCAAAGGAAACTTCATATAATGAATCTTCTTTCTATGAGAAGAGAATAATGTCTTCAAACCAATTATATCAAGGCGTATAATTACACACAGTACATGAAATACATTATTTTAGCACAAATGAGACTGAATGTCAATTACAGCTTCCAAAAACACATTTAGTTAAAAAAAATTTCCTGTTCATATATTTAACTTTTCAAGCAAATTTTATTAATATGTATAAGTGTTATTGTTTAATGCACAAATGATTTGGGATAGAGCTTTTGATGTAGTGCAAACCCAGCAGTCTTAAAAGTTCTGAAGAACGCCGAAGTCCAGGGAGAGCTGCAGTAAACTAACATATCTGTGCAAAGAAAAATCTGTAGTTTCAAAGACTGTTATCAAAATAGATGCTGACTAATGGCTCGTTTAGCCAAGAACAATATGATTTCTTCTTACTGGCGTTCTTTATTTCGTTCTGTATATTTGGCCTCCCTGTGTCATTTCCCTCACGTAGAGGTGGCGATACAATATCTGATATAGCAATGACTTCGGTGTCAAGAAGTTGAAAGCACAGATAAATTCTGTAAAGATACTGAGCAAGATTTTTCACACTGGAGCTGAAAGGGAAGAATGGCTTCTCTTTGGTTGGTTTAGACACCAAAATACTGCAAACTGAAACACTGTGTTAAAAATGTCGTGATTATTAAAAATAATTATAGAAAAGTCACCAAAATATGCCATTTTAAAATATGGATACATACTGCCGAATGGAGTGCATCTTTTCTCAGACAATGTTTACTGTTTATGGGTGGTTTCTGATGTTTCAAGTCACACTTGCAGTGCACGTATTTTTCATGATCGCATTCGATCCAGCATGTAAGCATGTATTTTATCATAGCTCCGTAACTATTGACCCCAACTGATTATTTGCTTAAAGTTAAGCATGAGCTCAACTACTCGGCTGCATTCGCGCTTACATGGACATTCCCACCAGTATAATATTCCGAATCCCTCCTGTGATTACAGTATTCCCCATAATGGGAACCCCAATATTACTAAGGACTTTGGCGATCTTGGCCAATGTCAACAGAATGGGAGGTGCTATTTCATTAATTTCCCCTGACTAGGGACAAAAATAACTTCATATATTTCTTGGTTTTGTGTTTCAACCTCCAGGAGAACAATTTTCTTAAAAAGTAAAGAAATTGGTTACATTATACTCCAGTTGGTTACATTAGACTGTAATTTCACAAGGCATCAGTGATTCCAGAGACTGATTTTTGACAAGAAAAAAAATGACCACACATTTGCTAGCATCAATAGTCACCTTTCCTCATGCATAAAGCATATGAACACATTTTTGGCTGTCAGTATTTGAACAACAGAAAATGGGAAGGAAGAAGCATAGACATGTTTTAACTTTCTGACAAACGGTTTTGATGAACGGGGATCCCCGTGCTGGCTAAAGAGTGAGGACAGAAAAATGGGTCCCCATGGTGCAGGGCAAGATCTCCTCTAATAACAGAATGAGTGAGCAAATCAGGGGAACCACAACTTTCCTACTGTGTGAGAGACCACAAATAATGGAAGACAAACAGATACGAGAAGGAGCAATTCATTTTCCATGCCCGTTAAGTTTTCCAGGTAGAACTGGATGTCAATGTATTTACGATTTGGTCTCTCGTATCTCTTCGGGTCTTCCTTAAAGCAGACCGAAGCTGGATTTGGGGTTTCGGTCCATTTTGTAGCGTACTTAGCTTGTGTTTGATGAGGGGCTAAAATGAACTCTTGTAAATCATTCGTCAGCCATGTAAAGCAGGACTCCGTTATAAATTTGTATCAACCCAAATGGTTAAAATCTCGGTCTAATAAAGGCCATGTGCGCGACTCCTGAAACTATTGCAACAAATGGCTTTCAATTTTTTTCACGTTTTATTGTTCTGATTTTTTTTTTATACTGTACTATCAGTAATAACACAACACAATCACATATTTGAAACTGGTATTAATAATTTTGCAGCCACTAAACACCCAAAACCCCTCTTCTCCTCTCTTTATTGGCGCCCTTGATTTTTATGAGTGTACGGCTTAAAATAAGGGAGTGCGGGGAGTTGCCGTGTTGTGAGAGACCAGGTGCCCATCTGCTTCAAAACAATTCTTATGGCTGTAGTTAAGCTTTGAATGCTTTAAAATCATATGGTGTTGAATATAAGCAAATCCATTATTCAGCGTGACAACATATGAGCAACTGCGCTGAGAGAGCGCTAACACGGCCCTCCCGGACAATCCACACAAGTCCTGTGCCCCCTTGTCTGCAGCCATTGGAGGTTCCTCCTCCACCATCCAACCCAAAGAGGATGCCCAAGGGAACGTGAAAGCCTCCGTAACACCCGGGGCTTTTTATAGGTATACCTGATTTTGGTCCCCGACCTCCACTTTGCTGTGCTGGCAAAGCAGTTTGACACAAGAGGTGACCGGAGTATTGGCTCTATAGAGGATCCAGGAGAACAGCAGAGCGGGAGGGGGAAAATGAATTAATTAGCTTTTCCTTAGGATCCTCTGACAGGGCTGATCATCGTATGGGTTCACCTTTTTCCTCTGCACTGTCTCCCCGTGCGGTCTCCCTGCAGGACAGAGTGGAGGGCAGTATCCCGATCTGTTATAGCTCACGTGTATGGACAGAAAGGAATTGCTGAGCGGGTTTATTGTCCTGAAGGATGCGGCCCAAGCCTGTCCCTGTCCCGTGCGGGTCAAAGCTCGCCAAACCCCCTTGCTGAATGTGGACTCCCAGCCCTAAAATGCAAAAGCAATGCAGATTTAGAGTCTAGTGTGGGTTCAGGTCTGCATTTGAAAGACAGTGTAGACAATGCCCTATGTGCCTTTTCCATGGTGCGTATACATATACATCTATATATTTATGTATGGAAAAGGAAGCCTGTGGCAGAGGGAAGAATTAAAACCAGGCCTCTCAAATCCCAAGTTAACCTTAACCACTGGATTATTTTTTCTCTCTTGTGTGAATACTGCCTGGGCGTACTGTATACAAATATGAAAGAGATTTACTGGAGAAATAACTTTAGGCACAATAATACATGTGTGCATGCGTGTACATATACATAAATATATATACTCTCAATATCAGCCTGAGAAGCCATTGCCTCATAAAAAGTCTCTGAACAGTCAGTAAATTCTGGGCCAGATTTCAACTCATGTTCCTGAGATAAGGACCAGAGGGAGGAGGAAGAAAAAGACAGCAGCAATCCTTTTATCCTTCTGGGCACATATGGTAGGTCTATTTCTTTCAGCAGATGTGAATAAAAATAGATATATTTACAATTGCAGTTGGATACAGAATTGAGCATAAGTGAACACAGAGCAGTCGTTTTCATCGATGCTAATACCATAATAGCCTGGATTATGCAGTGCGCTGTTGCTATAATAACATTCGTTTGCTGTCAGCGCTCCTGTGTAAAAACAAATTAGCTGGATGATTAATGAATATCAAAACCAGCATGTGGATTCTCCTCTGTGATGCTTCAGCCCAGTGTGAAATCTGCTGCCGCGAGAGCTGTCTCTGCTGTTTGCATTGCAGAGTGTCTCCCCTGCAGATGTGGGTATCACTGAGAAAGGTGGTTTCCAACCACAGTAGTCTTTCAGGATTTTTTTTTCCTTTTTTTTAAATAAGCAATGTTTTTAATAACAATAAAAATATATATATATTTTTTTAATATACAATACGAAGAGAAAACACCGGGACTCCAGAAATAGGCGTTGAGGTGAGAAATGTCTCCTTTAAGTTTAGTCCGACCTCTACCAGTTCAGCATCCCTGAGGACGTCCTTGGGGAGAGGAGCCCCACTGCAGGCCCTCCAACAAGCCCTCAGAGAAGCACTGGCATTAGGAGAGATGACAATAAGTCCTGAGGATCACCTTGGCACTTTGGAGCATGTCATAACCCTTCATATTCTGGATGGACTTTTGGGTGGATAGTCTTGAGTTCACTGCAAATGAAACTATTTGATGTACATGGGCAGCACCAAAGGCACAACGACACGTAAAGCTTGTGTTGACCTCATTTGCCACTTCCCCAGGGAAGAACCAGACCATGCAATGTTAGTAGCCTGGGTGGCAAAGCCTGTTCTGATAGAGACACAACACCATGGTGACAAAGCTACATTTATTCCCATCCTAGAGCTGGCGCCGGCACCAGCAGACGTTGCAATTCTTACAGAACATCGTTAATCAACACTTCCACAGTAAAGAAGGGCAAAACGTGGTATACTGCCATTCTGGTAGTATTTCCAGTGATTTAGAGTGTACAGAATGACTCAATGAAATACAAGATTACAATCAGTAGGTGAACTTATGGATGCATGCAGTGCTTGAAGAGATTAATTCCGAGTTATTCCAAACGTATAATACAATTTCATGTTAAATCCTTAGAATTCCAGCTTGCAAAATAACCGACTGTGCAATACACTAGATATAAGCAGGGATGAAATTTGGGCTCTTCTAAGAGTCTCAGCTTGACAGTTATGTTCTCTTTCATGTGTATGTGTTTATACAACTCTCAAACCCCCGTTCTCTGTTTCGTGACATCTCCACTGCAATTAATTAACGCACAGACCCTTCAGTTCAAGCTGTTGACTCAAGTGCTCTGCGGTGCGGCGAGATGCCGAAGCCTCGTGCCGTACAAACGAGCCTTGGTGTCCTTTGTCTTGGTGACAGTAGCTCTGGAGCTCCAAGGGTGACAGAGATATTTATGCTACGACTCAGCTGTGACATCTGGGAAACACACACATGCACAGACCGATGTGTATTTTCCTTGTTAATGAAATACTCCAAAGAAAAGCCCACAGCCAAGGAGCGGTCACAGAAGGCAGGCGTCTGCTCTTCTCTCCTCTGACGATCCCCTCCTCCCCACCTCGATTGTTATTTTCTTTTTCAAACTTCTACCTTTTTTACTACTTCCTAGATCACATACCTGAACGGAATCAGAGCGAAATCTGACCACGGAGAACTGGCATCTGTCATCAAAATATACCTCCAGAGATCGCCTGTTTGTTTTTCTTGCCGTACATATGCGGGCCGCAGCACTGTGGGTATTTTAAAGCTTTTTCTTCACTCTGAAATACCCACCTATCTCTTTTGGGGGTGTTTTAGATGACACTGCGTAGGACCTCCACGGCAAAGCACGTTCCTTACTAAGGGACGTCAGGCAGAGGTCCTTCGGGTTTTTTAGCATTTATGGGGTTAATGGTGTTTTTTATATTATATATACACACACATGCGCGTCAAGTAGTTATATAATATAAAAAGGCTCTTTTCTCATATCCCCACAGCGTGCAATAGGACTCCACATATAGCACACCAAAAAAATAAAAAAATAAAAGGAGTCCAAACACTGCCAAAATCTACATTTTCATTTGGCAAACTAGTTAAATCTATTCATAATCTGGTGCCTGAATCAAGTTTCAGACCAGACTAGACTGCCTTGGCTCCTGGGTTTTGTTGCTCGACCTGTCTCTGACTGAATTTAGCTATGATGTTACATCTTTAGCTGTAGAAAATTTCTAATAATGGTAGCCTGTTTTATTTTGCCACTGGAGGGTACAAGTTCCAGCATTTCCGTACTGAGGTCCAATTGGAGCCAGTTTCGGACTTTTTTTTGGACAGAAACCTTCCTTGTTGCTTTTCACTGTTTTCTTTTGCCCTTTTTTTTTTTTCCCCTTTTTTTTTTTTTTTAGATTTTAATAATGTTCACTCTCACAGCTTTCAGAAGGCGGAATAAAAACACAGCAAATCCAGAGTGAAATGTGCGGTGTCTAAAATCCGTGTTATAACAAGTCACCTGCCTCGCTGCTCGCCCCAGCGGCGGGAGCTGCCCCCGCGCCCCCCCCGGCAGCTCCATCGGCCGATGGTGACGAGGATGGAGCCGCGGTTTCTGGCGGGTCGCTTGGGGCTCGTCTCCTTCTCAGGAGGCCATAGCTCAGAGTTTGATTTAGGTGGTGTGGAAACGAACGTTAATTGGAACTAGATTAATCACTGCCTTTGGGCATGGGCAATACGCCGGCATTAGTAAGAGCCCGGTATGAATCCAAAAGGAGATGCACAATCAGCGGTCGGAAAGAAATACCGAATTTCAGTCCCTGTTCACTGTTCTTATCAATGTTCAGCTCCACTAAGCCACGAAACTGCTGTTATAGATCGCCCAGGATCTCAGTTGACGTGTCGCTACACCCTCTGCCAAATCACTGTACACCCAGGAGGTGCTTCCTTAAAGCCTCTTATTCCCAAGTACAAGAAGGAAGGTAGGACCGTGCCATGGATGGCTGGGGTGGGAGGGGAGGGAGAGGACCCTCCACATGGGCAGCAGAAACCTTTGGGGGCATCTCAGTGTCTCTCACTGTGCCTTTTGGCTGCCTTTCCCTGAAATAATCCAGTTCAGATTTTCTGTAAAACCTGCTGCTTGCTGAAACAGGAAATCTTTATAGTTTTATATAATGCTAATAGGCCACCAGAAATTTTGGCTATAGGAATAACCCTACATAGAGAATTAAAGAACGTGGACAGGGTTCTCATTTTAGGTACATAGATATGAACCAGAGTGATTGCATGGGCTTTGGTAAATTAATCCAGGATCTCTGTTTGGGCTAGGCAACCACGCGACCCTCTGTAAAACCAGAAAGGAGTAAAATCTCAGGATTTGCTTGGGAAAGAAAATTTGTTCAATTTTAGTTTAGGTATTTTAAGGATAAGTGGGGCAACACGAGTGATTTTGAAGCCAGTTGTGAAGTTTTAGTTGTAAAAAGGACCATATGAAGAGGTCAAAGCAGACGTTGCTTTGGTTTTATGCCTTTGTTTTGAATCAAGAAGTAGTGAATATAAAGAGTCAATCTGCGAATGAAGGAGGCTTCATCTCTGGGTTCTCTCTCAAAAATCAGAGGAAAGACTTGCTCACCTTCCACACACTTAAGCCTTAGAGAATCTACAAGAGCGGGGAATGCTGATGCTTAATGGGAGGATTATATGATTGCAGCACGTTTGTGTTACTACTTTACGGAAGTTTAAAGAAGTTGGCAAGCAAAAAGCCTGAACCCAGCTGGGGAAAAGCAATCGCCATGGTCCCAGGGATGCTGGAGAAGGGTCGTGGAATACCTGATGCTGCACACACAGATACTCGGAAACACAAACGGGTAAAAGGCATGGAAAGAGGAATCCATCCTCCTTCCCGAGCAGCGGCGGGAGGGGAGAGGGGGGCTGCACTTCGGGAGGTGTCTCCTGGGGATGGAAAGCGGGGCCACGTCTCCATCAGGGCTGCATCTTCCTCCCGCTCCTGGACATGGGAGCCCTATGGGGGCTCCTGCGGGGGCTTGGGGAGCTGCCCCACATCACCGGCGCCCGTCTGCTCGCACCCTGCTGACACAACAGCAGGCTGATGAAGGGGACAAGGAGGGTACACAGTCCAGGGCTAATTTGGACTCCCTATTTAGAGCAAATGTAATCTAAATAGGGAGCCAGGAGGCTGGGCTGAGCTGGGGACGCTCCACCTTGCCAAGTTTGGGTGGGTTTGTGTTAAATTGGATGTCTGAACGTTTTTTTCTGCCCAACCCTCATCATTACATGCTTGCATAGAAAATTAAGTTACCACACCTTTAATGAACTTAATTTCCTAATTCTGACAGAGTTCCCATTGCCAGTGATTCACTCCCTACTTTTTACACACTTCGTCTGTGTGTGGTTGGGCTTTTTTTTTTTTTTTGGCTTTTTTTTTTTTTTCACCAGGCAGATCTCCATGGCCCAACACTGGACTTATTATTTTCTTTTCTCTTTAGCTAGTTGAAACATAGTAGGTAATAAATTACAACCAATATTATCTTAGAGAAGGGATTCCTCCAAAGTTTCCACTCTGGGGGGGACGAGAGTAAAAGCAAAACATTTCCTGACTCATCCCTTCTGACCCTTCAGTCTTTGTCTCCTCGGCTCGCCTCAGACTTCCCCGGAAAGAGACGCCACCGAACAAGGGAGCCCGTCGCAGAGCGTTGGTCCCGGGATGCCAGCGCACGACCAGGCTCCGAAAGCTCTGCAACGTGGAAGCTTTTGCAGCGCGGCCTCTGCAGGGCACTCGGCGGGAGCCGAGACCCGCCTGGGTTAACACTGGTGACTCCGCAGCTCGACGGAAACTTTTTCAGATACTACAGAGGTTGTTCTTCAAAAATGTGAATTTTATTTAATTAAGTGAAACCATTCTCAAAAGACTAATTCTGCTGTGCAGTATTGCTGAGAAGGGTATATTAAATGATCTGCTCTTTTAGATTCTATAAACTTGGAGTAATTTCATAGCGTCCTAATATCTGTATAGCCTTACTGGCAGGTAATTGAATGTGTCTTCTAATCAGAGCGTTTAAGCAGTACCATGTGGTAAGCAATATAATGCTAAAACAGAAAGCTCAGGCAGGGGATATTCACAAAATTAACATTGTGCATACTATTGATATATAAAAGCTGGGAAGGGGGATTAGAAAAGCGTGAGGTTTTAACACATAGGTTCCTTTAACCCAGTCTGATTCTCTGGTGCTACGACTACACCAAGGAGTATATAAATCCTTTATAGGTTTCTGCTTCGGGGACCTATTATCAAATTTAATGTGCTATTTCTGTGTGTGAATTAGCCACTAGCCTCCACTAGATTCATTGCTATCAGCATGACTGAAATTTAGGGTTCAGTCCTGCATGGTTCCTACAGTCACATTAGAGTATCATTGACTCTCTTTTTCCCATTCGTATTCTTCCTTTTGTGGTAGTCTTCTGGGAGAACCTGCCTCTAGCGATGACCATCATTGTACTCTAAGGAAATTACAGAAATTACAAAGCATTTATCTGCTGCTGCTTGGTAAATTTGCTTCTAAGGCTGCATTCTGGAAAACCAGGCTGACGCTGATGCTCTGAGCCTGCCCTTCTAAAGGGCAGTTGGAAGGGATTGGCAAGAACTAAAACTACCGCAAGGTACAGGGTATTAAACTCAATGAATTTTTGAGTAATTTTTTTTAAAGTATCTAGGAAAAAGGATGTGAATAGTGTGTGCTTTCACACCCACAGTGTTCTGTTATTCCCTGCACAGCCCGGTAATTTGCTTTAAAGAGTGGGTCAACAAGGGGGAAACCGCGTTGTATGAGAAGTCCCCAATACACGATGTGCTCACGAACCTTCTGATTTCTCATCCGTAATGGGATATTTCCGTATCAGTAATTTTGTAGAGGTAGGTGTATATGTATATTTGATGTGTCTTGCCTGCGTAGTTCTTTCTGTATCTCCCCTTGCCACTGTACTGCCTGTTCCAAGTTGTGGGAGAGTCTAACAGACCGAAGGCTCATTTGCACACGCATCGTAACATCCATGTGATACACAGCAGAGATGCGCAAGGGAAACAAACGGATATTGCACCTATGATAGGTACTCCATCACCATGAAACTGTCACAATAAATGACAGGTTATCTTAAAATGCAACCCATTCTTTTTTTTTTTATTTAAAAAAAAAAAAAAGGGTAGATTGTCAGCCACTGCTCATGCTCAAACGTTGTTCCAGAACCTCTCTGTTTTGATGGCCAGAATCCTCATTTCAATTCCCAGCCAAAACACATTTACTGACAATTTACACCCAGTAGCTCTTGTTCTAAAAATCATCCTTCAGTTCCAATAGCTTGCCTCCCGCTCTGCAGTTTAGTCCCGAAGCCTTTCCAGCAAACAGTCATAATTAAGGAGGGTTTGAAATCATGCTTTCAGGCTCTAAAGGGCAGAGGTGACAATTTGTTCCTGTAGCCTATAGTAAAAGAAACATAGGTTTAATACGGCCAAGATTTTACCTCTGGGGACCGCGCAGCGGGTGATGCTCTGCCACCGTCCCCCCGGCCTGGGGAACTCATGGAGCAGTGCCAAAAAGCCACATTTGTTCCATCTCAGCAGCCACTGGGGGGAAGGTGGCAGTGGGTTCAAACCACAGCAGAGGTCTGTCTGGAGAACCAGGCTTCCTTGCCATTGCTGTTCTGAACTTGCCCAAAGAGTGCTTTCTGGCTGAGGCAGTTAAATAAGTGATATTTGCTTTCTGGGGGGAGAGTTTGCTTTCTTTCATCCCTCCTTTGGAGTTCTTTAAGATAAGACCAAATATTGACAAAGCTGGGGCTGAGATTAAAGTACATATAAAAAACGTTAGCGTTGCTTAGGAAAAAAAAAAACCCAACCAACCAACCTTGCCATAAACTCTCTCTCAGGGTAAATAAATGGCAACGTGCTTACTGAAAAAATCCTGCTGATTAAAAAATGGATGCTATTAAAGGGGAGCAATGAGTTTCCACCTAACTACAATACAGTCTAAAATCTTTTATCCTGATTTCCTTGATTCCAGACACATACAGGCAGAGAGAGATAAACCCATAGATATTTCACCAGTCCGGCACGGTCATGGCTTTCTCAGAGAATAAGGGAAAAAGTAATGTTCTCCCATGCCACGATTTATTGACCGGAATTCAGCTATCTTGATCCCTTGTTACCGGTCAAGGTGAATATTTGAAACGCCGCAGAGTGACTTGAGCTTCGGTACCCGGGTAGGGAGGAGGAGGCAAAGCTGGGTTTGTCTCCCGCGGCATCGCGCAGGCGGTTGCTTTCGTCGTTTCACTTCGGTATCGTCAAAAGTCACCGCTGAGCAAAGCAAGATGGACAAACCAACGCTCAGGGAAGGTCAGCTCCTATGTCTAGCCCAAGTTGTATTCACTGGAGATGGGTCATGACTTATTTTAGCAAAAGACATGGCTCTGTGAGTGTAACAATGTGGTGCGAATAGCGGAGCCAGAACCGACTGCTGTATTCTGCTGGGCCCAGAGGCTACGCGTGCTCCATCTCTACATGGGGAAAGCTTTTAAAACCCTGCAGTCTTATTACACAGTGCCGGACATATCTTTTAGATATGGAACATTTTGGAAATACACACCACTATCAGTTTTATCAAATATTAAGTTTAAGAAAACATGGGTAAGGTTAACACCTTTATTAATCCCTGGTGCCTACACGCTATTGTTGCTGGAAGCATTTATTAATGTTATTACAAATTTATCTCTTTTATCCCGTTCCAAGTTACTTTTCTGTACCTTGTGCACAGTATGAGGGTATCAATAGTTTCTAATATAAACAACTTGCTGACTGGCTGTGTTTTTCCTGCCTTTAAGACAGCAGTTGTTTCCCCTCACCTAGGGGAGCAATCCCAGGAGCTTGAAATCCTTGGAAATTGCAGGCCCATTTCCAAACACATCCTTTTTTGTTGCTGACAGTTTTAGTCAGCTACAGACTTGCAGAAGCAATTACTGAAGAATCAACCCAGCTGCGTAACGAACCTCTCCCAATATTGTATCAAAACAGTATTTTTCAGTGGTTTAAGCTGTTATTCAGGCCCAAAATTAAAAACCTTCTCATCCCCACGTATCCTGAGTGCAGCGCAGCGCAATATGGGTTGTGATGGTCCTTGCCAGCACCAGCCAGTGTTTACATCTTTGTCTGGCACCACATGAAACCAAGTTTGCTTATAAACAGCCCGATATGATCAGTGAACTTATGAATGATGGATCATGGACCATTTTTATCCTTCCAAGAGGACCTGTGAATGCCCTAGGAAGGCTCCTTCTGAGATTTTTGTTGCTGGTTATTTGCTTTCCTTGGACTGCGCACTCGTGGTAGAAGTGATGCTGGATGCCTTTCCTATGTTGATGATGCAGGCTTATTTCTTAAGTAAACCAAGTGTAATTTATACCTATTGCCTTGCCATCTCGCTGTCCTGTCGTCAAAAAGGCAGCGATTTGTAAGACAGCTCTGTTGGCTTATGTTGAAACCGACTGTGTGGAAATCAACATTAGTTTGTCATCATCATCAAGTACAAATTCACCACAAAGAAAATCAACTACAGGACTTCACTTTATTTCCACCAGCATGAAACTACCTGAATACCTTGCAGAGGATTTAGTAGAATGCCCAAACAGTTTGTAATACAAATATAAAATTCATACTTTGATTTTGATTGTGTCTATTTTTGTTTGCTGCTGTGGGATTCATGCTGACTTACCTGCTTAAGATCTTCAGGAGAACACCACCTTCATCAGGACTCATAGATGTGCTGGAAAACGTAGATCCAGATGAGGATTTGGCTTTAGAAAAGTTGTTCTTTTCCCCCCAAGTGAAATGATGGATTTTTCTTGCTAGATATGGAACAAAGTTGTTATAAACGAAAAAAGTAAGTAAATAAATAAAATAAAAGAAGACGTGCAAAGCAAACAAGGGAACTCTACTTTCCATTTTCTAGAAATAAATCCAGATTTATTTAATTCAAATATATCCATCAAATATTTACATTTTCAATCAGAGATAGGAGTCCTATCCAGCTGGAATCAGAGGAGAGAGACTGTTCTACCAAATGATAAATTATCCCATCCCAAGCTAAGACAGATGGGTTGAATCACCATCTGAAGACACCCAGATTTTTCCATTTACTGGACAGAAAGCCTAGATGCTCTAAAATTAAGTCAGATGTATCTGAATATCTACCAAGACCTCTATCAAGGCAACATTGCTGATGAAAATTTCATAGAAATATTTATACCTGTTTTACATTAAAAAGGAGTGTTACTGCTCTTTATCTTATTTGTCAGCACCACGCTTACATTATATTGATCTCAGGCATCACATTTTTTGCTGATCACCTCCAGGGAAGATAAATATTCCCCTCCCCTCCCCAACACATTATTTGGCTCTGTGTTTTGTGCTATTTTGTTCCCTCCAAAGCACTGGAGATTGGGGATTCAGCAGCAATGGGACGAGATGTGAACTTGTATGAGGTTCATTAGCACTTCTGGACCGTGCTAATATCATCTCAGTGAATCATTATTTATTATTATACATAATGTACTGTTTGCTTGTTGGCATAGAGATTATCCATGAAAAAACTCCAGCTTGTTCTTCCACCCACACGGCAAGCAGAAAAGCATATAATGCAACTGTTGGAAGAGACAGATTGATGACACATTACTCTGTCTTGGTGTACTTGGAATCCAAAAAAAGAAAAAGTTCCCAACAGGCAAGAGCAATAAACTAAAATCAGGAAGGGAAAAGAACAAAGGCAACGAGTGACGAGATTATGCTCTTGTACATGCCAGCTACACGCGTAACAGATTGCTCTGGACAGTGTAGGAAAAAAACGGTTCACTGAAAATAGAACCAATAAATTTGCAACCTTACCTTCAAGACAGTCGTCGTAGTCAGGAGAACCACACCTGCCTATCCCAGCAGTGACGCTCTCCTGAAAATTTGGGGTAATTGGTCAAAATAAAACTTCATTTTTTTCTGGGGTCTTTCACAGGGCTATTCAGAGGGTTCCAATTCCCCTGGAAAATTTCAGACAGAACACGGGAATGGTTTTATGTTTTGTCCATATGAAAAGTTTTTTTCCACTGTTTATTTTTTTTTTGAGAGCCAACCTGCACGTTGGAACAAGGAGGACTTGTCAGCCATGACATTAAAGAATAAGACGGGTCCAACCAAAACCACAGATCCTGAACATCCCCGAAGCTGATCTGAATCTTACGGTTCAGATCATATCTACTTGAAAAGTTTCTTTAAAAATCCAATACTGAGTCTGCCAGATATCCGGAGAAGTCTTAAAGCATCAGCCAAATCTGGTAGCTCGATTTCCTTGTACATCACCACAGCTAAGAAGCAAACAGGGACACGGGAGGAGTTTGCCAGAAGTCCATCTACCAAGGAAACCTCTCAGATGATATTAGATGAAAATACAGTTTTTAAATGCAAACTCAGTCCTTACTTACATTAGTTCCAGCTCGATTTTAAATGAGTAAGGTAAACTAGTATGAGCAACGCAGAAGCATTCCTGGTCTTTTTTATTCCCATCCTCCATGATGTGCAGATTAAGCCAAATTAGAGAGCAATGTTTGCTGGCAAATCTTTAGAAAATGTTGGAACCAAAGGATATTCTAACGTCTAAATCCCAAGGCAACAAACGTCATAAAGTTGCTTACACTGGACCACAAGTGAAAGGGAATTATTTTTATTTATTTAATCTACTTAACAAGTGAAAGAGAGAGAGAGAGAGAAAAATCCCAACAAAACCCTCTTTCTGCACTTTTGATTAGGCAGCGTTCATCCATCCATCAGGAGCTCATGACATTCTTGTTTAGAGAGTCTGGAGAATGATACTAGCAGTGAAAATAAAAAGTTTCTGTTTATCCACTATTTAGGTATCATGAGGGCAGTTTCAGCGCATGGCTTTCCTGGCCAGGAACACAGCGGTGACACAAAGAAGCCAGTCTCTGTAGAATAAGATAACAACCCCTGGATTTTACAGCTTAAATGCTGGGCCTCTTCCACAGGCACCTAGGGTACACGTGGAGACCGGGAAGAGAGCATCAGCTGAAGGAACGTCAGCCTTGCACACAGAGCCGGGGACGTACATTTGAAAATCTGATTTTGCTGTTGTTGGCAGGTGCCAACAATTCTGACCCAGCAGCAAGGTTTCGCGGGGCCTCGATTAGCATCGGCCGTCACGCAGAGGGTACGCCGGCAAACGTGAACGAGGAGCTGATCAACAGCGGCCAGTGGGAGAAACATCAGCATTGTCTCCGAGATGGGAACACCGAAGTGAAACTGTGATTCCACATAACACGGAAAGAGAGAGAAACTTGATTTGTTATGTTAAGTAGACACTTGGAGTCTGCTCACTGTCTCAGCTCCCACTCCGTTCTTCAAAGCCGGAGGCACCAGCTTGTGTGGGATGAGAACATGCACAAGGGGCGCATCCGTCCTGCTGGATGCTCATCCCGACTGAGCCAAGATGACCAGCTCCAACTCCGGCAAAGCTCCCACAGTCCCATCCCCAGTCCTGCACAGGGCAGATAAAACAAAACTATATGCTACCTAAAGTTTTTGCCTGTAAGTAGACTAACAGCCATAGAAAACATGGCAATGCTTCTTTGCAGAAGGAAATACCAGGAAAACAGGTGAGAGACATAATGATGAAACTAAAAAGACAAAGAGGAGAGAGGAAGAGTGGCAGAAGGGCAAAAAAACAAATAAGGGTCTCTGAACTTCATTTCAGTTTCCAGAAGTCCTCCTTTGAGTCTGAATCAAATCTTACGCCCAGATTCCAGTTATTTATGATTCAGTGAAATTTTTTTGTTGATCGCCAGTTCAGAGCTTTTCCGCTATCATGTTTTCAGTATATTTTGTATTCCCTCTTGAACTGCGAACAAGAAATAGATAGGGAAAAATAAAACTAAAATCAGCCTTAAACCCTAATTTTATGAACCATCTAGGCACTTTTGACTTTAGGATAAAACATTAAAAATTATGATAAAATTGTAGGTATCAAGTTGTAGAAACATCATACTTCCTACTGCAGATCCATACATCTGGAGAGGTCATCATATGAGGGTCAAATCACAGGTGATTTTTAAAATGCCGTTTTTTGGGGCGTTTTGGGCAACTCTCTGGGGTTTCTAAAGACAGAAGAGCGACACTCCTTGAGGTTTTTTTTAAAGCACCAGCCACTTTGGGCATTTCTACTGATTGTCTGTCTTTCAACTTCATACAGGACAGCAAGCAGTTACTCGGGTTTTTAAATAGGTGTTTTAAAACTTGCGGTATGTGGTTGTTTCTGGACTGGATGTTTCCTTGGATCTTAGTGGGCTGGCTAGGGATTACGTGACCATTTCAGGCTGGCGGGGATTACAAACTTGCTGACTCAGCTGATGCCCTCCAATCCAATGACCCTAGATTCCTAAAAACCAGAGGATACTTTTAATATTTTAAACCTATAAAATGTAAGGTACGCGTTCCCCTTCCCGAAATGTTCTTCAGGACAATGTAAATGCATGCAAATTAATCACAATAATCCATACCCACATCCATTTGGACAAGGTAGTAGAATATATACGCCCACATGGTATTTTAGTTGAAAACAATCCCATATAATGGGAAGCAAAAAGGAAGGTGGGCGACTCGGTTGGACTTTTAAATATTTTTTTATATTAAGTGAATTTAGCTGAGCACACATTTTGAAGGGCTGTTCTGAGGCTGATGCTAATGGCTTTGCCAAACCCCCAAAATAACTTACAAACGTAATGGTCTGAGGGATGGTTGAGCAGCATTTGCTGAATGCTAAATTCAGTTCATTGGAAAGAGGTATTTTGGCCTTATGAAAACAACCCATTTAATATGGACACATGAGCAGAACAGAATAGAGTAAGAAACTTGAAGATTATTTCAACAGCAGCTGGGCTGGTATTTATGGAAACACAGTGATGTGTACAAAACAATAAGGACATTCTTGTGGCTGCGATGCCTTCATTTTTTGTTGTTCATACTTGTTGTTCTGGGTAAAAAGAGGTAGGAATAACAGGGGATTTTTTTAGGAACATATATATTTTAGAAATAGTGGGTTTTTGCTTCCAACCATAGGTGAAGCTGGCTGAAGAAAGAGGAGTTCCTGAGAGGTGCCAATTTGACGTATGGACCGTGCTTTCCATCTTGCCTTATGAGTTAAAACTTAAAAAAAAAAAGAAAGAAAAGAAAAGAAAAAATGATTGTACCTGCTCTCCTTCTCTCAAAGTATTTGGGTAACTGCTTGTTTTAGTCTTTCGCCTTAAACATGCTACGTAACCGTGTAAAGATACCTGCAAGTCTTCTGATTCAGCAGGAAGCGGGGTTATTTCATATGGGAGTGCAGCACATTAATCTAGAAGTATATGGCAACATGTACTCATACAAATCATATAGTCAGGCTCGACATGGAGAGACTACAGAGCACGGCTACCCTTTGCAGACTTGTCTTGACTCTCATGATCAAAGCCCCAATCAATCACCTGAGCCCAGGCAGCCGCCCAAGCTGGGAGACGCCGCGCTAGACCCAGAGTGGCCTAATGGAGTCGTGTCTTTAAACCAGCAAGAACCTGGCAAACGAACAAACAAAATGTGATTGTATCTTACGCGGAGCCGAGGGGAGCCTCTGCCCGCTGAACGGAGGTGAGGTTAGATGGAGTGCGAGGTCATTGCCAGGTTTTCTTTGAGGACCAGAACGTCTAGGTGGCTCAACCCACCAGTGACAGCATTTGTTTTTTTCTGAAGAAAAAAGCATGGTGTTGCTGTGGTAGAGATTATCGGGACTCCTGTGAGTATCCACAGGAGAGGAAACGGAAACTGGGAATGGAAATTCCTATTGGGAATAGTACAGGGTTCAGATTTAGGTGATAACACCTAGACAGCGTCTGTTTCCAAAGGAAGACTTCGTCTGTCCTGAACCAAAGCTTTGTTCCTCCTGCTAAAAAGCTGTGGGGCAAGAGGGTTTCCATGTTAGTTGTCTCTGTGTTTGGAAGCCAGACTGGATTGGCAGCTTCTCCACACCTTCTGCTCATGTCTGAATAACATTGTGCATATTTGTAAATTTTTAGAGAGATTACTCACAATAAAAATAAACTACTGGTTTGTGTAACAAATCTAAGAAGACCGCATGAGGAAACCAAAGCAAATAAATAAGGCTTCTTCTTGTAACTCTTGACAATTATTGCTCACATCTGAAAGAAGAAGCGAACGTGGGTTTCCATTTTCCTCTCTTAGTGAACAGTGCACCTCGCGTTAGCTCCAGAGAGACCATACCACGAAGAGTTTACTACCAAAATCCAAGCACGCAAACTGCCTGCATTTTACAGGTGGATGGCTGCGGCAGAGAGAGATTTCGGGTGGATTTGTTTTCCTTCACTTTGGCCACCTAAAAATGAGGCATCTAGTCCAAACTAGTTACCTAAACTCTCTGTAATTAATGGAGGAGACAGACATACCCAGAAGACAATTCAGCCCACTCGTCTTGGACAGTTGTCTAACAGAGGGATGATTCATCCTCCTGTTGATTATCACGGGAGTCTACATAACTTGGATGACTACAGTTAGGTTAGACAAACCCCATCTCACCCTTTGCCCACTGTTGTGTAACATCCCGCAGTGCAGGTAGGAAACCATCCCGGATTGACTACATTTCGGTGCCGTAGTCTTCCTTTTGCAAGAGTTTGATCCAGACCCCACTCAGATACAAAGAAGTCCCATTCTGAACGCAGTCCCAATTTGGCAGTGCTCATGCTCCGTGTCCTCTCTTTGCCCCGGGGCAATCGATGCTTTGAACCGAGCTCAGGAGATAACACAAAGTCCGAGAACAATTCACATGGGTTTTTATTTTCTTGGAAAGATGTCAACACATCAGTTTAAAGTACCACAAAAAAGATGCCACTTGGGAAGAAGAATTTGACAGGGGTAGCTGTGAAACACAATAAGAAAAATCACCTAATGTGAGGGTCTATAGAAATTAATAATTAATCTCTTAATACCAGGCAGCTGCACATACAGATCTCCAGTGCCTGCCAAGAAGTGGCATAATCCAGGCAGATTTGTCCCACTATTAAAGCACAAGGGTGGGGCTCTGTCCTTATCACTACCTAACGTTACTGAACAAATTTAATTGGTATTATTCATGCGGTATAGCTGTTCGTAACATGGCAATGGCAGGTACGTTGTGCTAGGCATTTCCTGGGGGAAAGGAGCACCCGAGGTTTCTGCTTCACGAACGAAGACAGACACTGAGAGACAAAACCCACCATCATTCGGTCCGTTACCCAAATAGGCAACCAGACCTTCTCTCCTTGCTTCTTCGCCAAGCTACACGGTCACGGAGCTTACCAGGAGGGCTGCAGCGCTGAGCGCTTTCAGCAGACAGCAGGAACTACAGCAGTGCTCCAGGAACCCCAGCAACGACTGGTACCAGCAGAGCTGCAGACACCTTACAGCAGCCAGGGACGGGATAACCCAACGCTGAGAGAGAGATTTCTTTCGAGATTCGTCGAGTCTGGGTTTGGACCGGGTCCTGAAGAACACGAGCATATAGCTAAACTAGCCTGGAACATTTCCAAGCGTGGCACTGCGTATTCTGGACCATCAGTGACTTAAGTCCTGGGAAGCCCTCACCTCTCTGGACAGATGCTCTGAAAAAGGTCACCTCACATCACTCCAACATTAGGAAACACACACCGAGATAGCTTTCAGTCTCTGCCACCCACACCCCTGCACTGATACCATGATAATTCACGGCTATTCCCGTGGAACACATCCAACAGCACAAAAAAACACCCACACTAAACCAAACAAAAACAACGAAAACCACAGCGAGCTTTAAGGGAGGAATGGATTAGAGCAACGCATGACTCTATTTTCCCCAACACTTCTCCCACTCACAGATACTGAATGAGATCCCAGTCTCTTATTTAACTCTGCTTACTGTCAAGACTTCGGAAAAAGGGCTACTGCAGCTTACATTTTGCAGACTTCATTGCCATGCCAGCTCACACCTTCTAAATCCCAACTCTATTTACATGAGGGTGGGGCATGTAAATCCATGGAGGAATTATTCTAACAAAGCAACCTACTGCCACCATTTGATCAGAACAAGCTTTGCAGGACAAAGTACTGAGCTTGCCTGCAAGGGCCATTTGTCTTAATCGGAGGAGTGGAAAATATTTAATTGTATGCAAGCCTGCAGTACTCTGCGAAGAAAGAAGCATTATGCTGCTGGTTAAATGCACTGTGAACATAAATTTGGACCCGTGTCCATCCTGGGGGCTCAAGGAAGGAATAAGCAAATATGGCCAGACTGTAAATGCAGTCCCTGAAACAGCCCATGTAGATGACACTTAACACGCTCACGCCGACCAGCCGTCTCCATTACTTTAATGAGCTTTTCTTCTATTCCGATGATTGCCAAGAATTATGCACAAGGACGAACACCGCACAAATTGCTACAAGAAAAACTGCAAACAGAACACCGCAGAGGCTGTACTACAAGGTGGAGAGCATGGGAAGGAGTGGGCAACCGATGGTTTCTTTTATCTTTTTAGTGGCTTTGATGCTCATCCAATGAGGAAGCCATGGAAATATCATGATCTCAGGAAATAAAGGAGTGCAACCGAACAAGGGGAGCTCATTGCATTTCCCGTCACACATGCCTAGAGGTAGGCACAATGTGTACACACAGGGGAGTTTGAAAAAGCCCTTTTGGTACTTAGAGCCTGTACGAAGTGGCACAAGAGCACCGGGAGTGTGAAGCTGGGGGAGCTTTGCCACGGAATTCCAATCAGATTGGCACCCAGTGAACACACCATCCCTTACCTTTCCAGATACTGCAGCGCTATGGGTCAAAGACAGCAAACTCCATCAGGCTGAGGAGCCACCTAAGGTCCCGGCCAAGCATCGGGGTACGGCGCCGAGGAGTCACGTTTGTGCTGACAGACCTGATGGGGCTTTGCCTTCCCCCCAGACACACTCGGGCCAACACTGCCCGTCTGGGATCCGGCTCTCCTGGAAGAAGGTAATGCTGCCTTGTGTGCCACATCCAGTTGGTGAGCCACCACTGGTGCCCTCAGGTACCGATTGTGCCCTCTTCAGCCATACTTTGGACAGTTTCTCGTATCGGCATGGGCCTGGGCAGCAAGAGGAGTCCTGGTGACCAGCTCACTACAGTCGGTAGCTGCCTCTACGCTGGCTTTGAGGAACTACCTCTGCTCTGAAGGACATTTCTGTTTCTGTAGCTCTCCGCGTGGTTTTGAATCTTAGACAGCCCTGGTAAGACGATGATCTAAACTGACCTAAATTCCAGGTCAAGCAAAATTTAGGTTAATTTCACTGATGTCATTTTTAAATTTTAATTGGCATAAACCCTCTGGGGCAGGGACTTTTTCCAGGGAGTGCGTGTACAAGCTAAATCCACTGATGGAGTCTCACACAGCCTCTGAAACCCCCGATTTCCAAACTTTTTTTCGTATTTACCCTTTACACATCCATATCAGGGTGTTTCCTTCCTACCACCTCAGGAAAAAAAGAGGCGCGCACATCCTCAAAAGAGGGGACGAAGGGAGTGATGCTAAGAGAGTCCTGCCAGAAGCAGCCATTTCTGCAGATTGAAAGATCAGGAAAACATAAATGCAAACAGAGAGCCCATTAAACACTGGTGGAAAAATGGAAGCCCTGGAAAGTCTCCAATATAACTAAAAAGCAGTCCAGGACTGGAGTGATTCTGTGTTTGTTTTCTGTCCATTTTTCATGGTTTGCTCATTGTCACTTCGAACTCTCCCAATATCATTAATACAGCTGACCAATGTTATTTCTAAGAAAAATATTTTCATTTAAAAAAAAAAAAAAAAGACATTTTCCTGAAAATAACTTTTCTGGAAGTGATGATATATTGTTGAAATACTCTTTTTTAGATAAACAATTGACTTTTTTTAAGCCGTGTTTGTTGAAAATTTTACTGGAAATATTACCAAATCTTTGACAAGCAATCACGCATGTAGCGTTTCTACTTTACAAAATATGTTGGAAAGTAGTGTGAAATAGGGCCATCTGTAACAGGATGAAATGCAAGCAATGCTGCGTGCGGGAGTACAATAGCTCATGTTTTAAAGTTTTGAGTGGTTCTAACAATCATCCCAAAAATTCACGCTATTTACGGTATTGAGACTCAAGTATGTGCTGACGAGGAAGGGAAGGCTGCTCAGCAAAGCTTTATTTTGAATGTATATCTTCGAACTCTTGTTCTGCCATCCTTGCTGTCCTCCTCCTTGGAGACGCTGGGTGGAGGGACTCTTCTTTCCCACCCCACCAAAACAATGAATTGCATTGGTTTTCCTCACCTTCCCATTTCCAACACAGATTGGCATGGAATATACAAAAATGTCTCTGTTTTCATCCCTTTTCTATCACGCTATTCTCTTATGGATGCTCAACTTGCCTACGGACTAATTAAATTCATGAAACTACCTTCAAATTAATCTCATGGTAAGGTTAAGAAGATAACATGAGACAGACTGACACTGACACAGGGGGACTGATAGACTGGGAAGAGCTCAGTGTTTCCAGGATCCCAGAAACCTGGTCAAAGTGATGGGGAACAAACTGGTGTCCCCCAGGGCAATGCTGGGAGGTGGCTCTCCATTTGGGCCACCGCCACCCTGGGGCCAGAAGCACCTCGCCCATGGGCAGAGCGAGGTGGGACTACCCCAGGTAATACAGGGATTAGGTGTGGCAATGGAAAAAAAAATTAAAAAAAAAATCAGGAGTAGCCAGAAAATGACATACAGGGGATGAATTGTGACTAGTTTAGGGGGAAAAGGAGGTTCCTCGGCTACGTATTAAAGAAATATCTTAATCACAGTAATAGCTTAATTTTGTGTGTAATTACAACTCTGCTCTTCCCTCACTCCCCCACCCTGTCAGTGGTTAATTTTGCACACACTGCGTGCACATTAAATATTACCTTGCCATATACATGGGGTACTTATTGACACAGATGCAGCGCACTTTAAACCAGGAGGGGAGGGGGAAGGGAATGGGGAAGCTCTGGAGCCAGGACACAGGGCCCAGCCCCACTGCAATGGTAATTTGTGGTTTTTCCTCCAACGTTTAGTAGCCACAAAGAAGTCTTAGAAATTTCTGGTCAGAACCAGGACTCCCCTGTTCCTCTGCAGACGAAACACTGAGCCCTTACACTCCAACCCAATAAATATTTCATCTGGTTTGGAGGGAGAAGGGGTGGAGTCCAGAAGAAATTGTGTTTCGCAAATGCGAACGACAGCTCAGACCCTCGAAAAGCCAAATCCTACCTTGTCTCCCACCTCTGCATGTGTGTGCAGGAGCACACGGGCGTCTGTGCACGTGAGGCGCCGGGAAGGGGAAGACCAGGTGATGTTGGGGCTGGTGGGCACTCACCGCACCTGAGCACCTCCATGGACCTCCCCGCAGAAAACTACCATAAACTGCAGAATCCATACGAGTAACTGAACGGTAAAAACGTTACACCCAGAGAGGAAACTCAGAATCAAAGCAAGTCTGCAAAGAGTCGAAATACATGAAGAGACAGAAACGCACGTTTAAAACACTCAGCCTTTGCTCTCCCGAGGTGCTGATCAATAACCAGGGTTATGATGCCAGTTTAGAGGACAGATTTCTGAAAAGGTATTTATTTCCCCTTCTCCTGTTTTTAAGTGTTAGTTTGGTCAGACTTTGGTGCCAAGTTGGGACATTACCCTTGAGTTTGCTCATCCCTCCTTGCCTTCCTGAAGGCGCTTGCTGTGATTCAGGCAGACATTGCGACCAATGCCTCCTTGGCCAAAGAGACGTAGGACAAACTTCTGAAGCGTCTGTACACTGTTTGGTACCGCCTGCCTTTGGGTGGTCCTTGGGATGCAAAGCGCGGCACCAGTATTCAATCCAGTTAAAGGGTCGGAATAAAAGTTAGCAAATAAGGGGGGAAATTACTATCTAAAAGGATTATACCAGCTTTCTTGACAGAAAGGAGGTTCGACAAAATGTATTGCAAAGAAGGATTTCAAACCACTGGGTAAATGTTGTACGTGAGTGCAGGAAGGTTTTCTCCAAAAAAGTCAAGAGGTGACAAACCAGTCTCATGCGTACATCATCAGTTACGTCATCAGTCACATTTATGTCCTGAAGAATATCTTATATCTGGCGTTAAAATCTTACACCCCCACATACATTTCTGTGTGTTTAACTGTAGGTGTGTGACTCTCCTCGTGTTCCCTCACAGGTCTGAGACCGCCTTTGACTGAGGCACTGCCACTTACCCCAGTGTGGAACGTTGCTGAGTTTTCAAGAGGCAAATGGCTCTCTAGGAAGTTTTAACTGCTAATAGTAAAACCTTGACAGACTCGTTTAAAAAAAAAAAAAAGCGAAGCAGCCAACATCATAAAGACTCATCTTATGAACTGCTGCATCTCTCCAAAACAAATAAAGTATAAAAGGCACGATGCCCTCCGGTGTGACAACGAGGAAGAGAAGCCTATAGCTGTACTCTCAGAAAGAGGAGAATCATTTCATTTTGCACATTAACACAGCAACTTTCAAAAATTCACACTGGTCTAGCACCAAAGTAAATCATCTATCCAACCATTCTGGACAAATAAGCTGTGATAAAGAAAAGGTTTGAAATCAATACACAGATTTAAATAAAAAACTCCACGAATTGTCGAACTGGAAGAGAGAAGACAACCCAGATCTGCATTTCCAAAGTAAGCTGAAGAGAGATGGACATGGGAATTTGCAGGAGGATTGTTTTCCCATAGCCACTAAGAGGAATAAATCAGGGCCAGATATTATTTAGGGCAGGACTGTAATCTAATGCTAAGTGCTTTTAACGCTGAAGGAAAATGCCCACATCGCTCTCCTGTCGCTGCCTTCTGAGGGATTTATTTTCAGTTTTTAATGGCTGTTACCGAGAGGAAGATTTAATTCCTGCCCCAGCTCATCCCAGCCCTCTATGACTGATAAAATTCAGGGTATGCTGAAAGTCTGGAGTATATAGGAGGCAGTCCCATAATTCTGGAGAAGCTGCATTGCTGTCCGTGATCCCGTCCCAGCCCGATGCAGCAATGCCACTCTCCCTATCTCCATAAACTACTTCCAAGCAACAGGCAAACCACAAAAAGCCATGAAATCAAGTCAAAGACAAATATGCAAGAACAGAAAACAACGCAAGCTGCAATCAGAGAAATCTGTCAGCAAATGACATAGTAGGTAGTCCCTGAAGATTTAAAGTTTTATCTTTTATTTAAACTCCAACTGCCCCCTTGTATCACTTAGGGACTAAAAGCTGCAGGTTACTGTATTATCTCATTTTTCTCCATTAATTCTTCGGGCTGTCAGGCTCCTCCTGAAATGCTGAGACTTGGGTAAGTTAGCTGTCCTGCCTGGGTTTCAGAGCACATGAGCCGTGACAGGATCAGGTCGTAGAGAAGCTACGTGACTAAAATATTGGTTTTAACATCAACAACCACCACCAGTGGCACAGATGCTCAGGTCAGCAGGAATCGCTGATCTCCTCCTGCAAGCGCAGCAACATCAGCCCCAGGAGACCTGGGCAAAGGGGTTGAGCATCACTTTATTGGTGCATTTCTCCGGACCAGAAGGTCAGAGGTTTGGGAACCGATCAACCCTTTGTTTATTTTCGGACTGAACCGATTAGTGTAAAACAGCAAACAGCCTTTCAGTAACCTGCTAGCAAAACTTGTCGGGGTGTTAGCTTGAGTTTTGTGAGCCATGCTGGGGATTTTCTGGGCCAAGCCATTAAGTTCAGATTACGCTTCATTATGACTAGCCTGATTAAAAGACAAGCCAACACATTTTCTAAATGGACTTGTGGGAATTTCTCTTCTTTAGTTCGCCTTTGGGTGAACAAGCCTCTGGTAAATATCTACGTACGTTTTTCTACACCTGGAACAAAGAAGGAGAAGTCCTTTAAGCAGCATTTAGGACTGGGATTTGTTATTTGTGCAGAAAATGGCCTCACATCAGTCAAATAAGTTGGTATAAAAACCTGAAATGACCATTTACTTTTGGTGTGATTGATAACATAAAGATGGATTAAAAAAAAAAAGTTTGCATCTGCTTTGATCAGATGTTGATACCATTTCCAATGTGGTAATTTATGGATGATTATTAACAGGAATGAAATGTATTAGATTTCTACAAACAAAAAGTGCAAGTGATGATAAAAAGACCACCTACTTTCATTATCTGAACTTACAAAAAAGTACAAACAATAAGGAGGAAAGGGTTCTGAAACCGGAATAAAACTCCATGGTTCAGTTCTATGATTTTTAACCACCTTTGAAAAAATCTTCAGATTGACAAGGTGACAAGAAAAAACAAACCTTCCCCATATTCCCTCAGTTTGAGTAAGTTAAGATATATCTGATGATGCAGGGAAAGTAATTATTATATTTTAAATACCTGATTTTAATAGTCGTGGTGTCTCTCACGCTAAATGAAAAGTAAGGCTGAAATTGGAAATAGATGTTATTTCGTAAATTTATGAAAAGCTGCAAATATCATACTGTTTAAAATGATAATAAATCAGCCTAGATCCTGAAGCGTATTTATTATGCTTGGAATTAGCAATAATAAAACCAAAGCTTCTGCAATATTCACCGTGGAATTTCATGGAAATAAAACGAACCTCCACAGTTTGATTTTGCGCTTAACGCATTGTCATATTTTTGGACCCAAGGCGCTTCTAAAATTACACGACTTGAAAAGTTGTAATGAGTGCATTCAAGTGTAAGTTGCCTTTTTTTTTTTTTTTTTTAATCTGGGTTTGACGCGAGGCCGGTGGTCTCCCCTCGCTCCTGTGCCGTGGCAGAGGGAGAGGCGCCGGCTCCGGGCAGGGCCGTGGCTGCCCTGGCACAGGCCCCGGGGCGAGCGGTGGCCAGCGTGCCCTGACGGAGAGGTCACTCCCATGCCTCCTCGGCTCTGCAGTTTTCAAAGCCAGAGTGGTTTCAGGAACAGGATCTGTGAATAACTCTCAAATGAAACGAAGCTGTATGTAGGTTCCAAAAATAAAACAGTATTTCCATACTCTGATTTTTTTTTTTTTTGCTAAGTTTATCAACCTCTTCTTTTTTTTTTTTTTTCTTTGTAACCTATATATTTTGCAACATTTTTTGGAAAAAAAAAAAAAAAAAAAAAAAAAGAACTTTTTTCCTTAGTCCTCCAGAAACCCAACAGTCTGGTTCTGCAAACCTCCTCACATATTCACTTTCCCTTAAAAATAAAAAAAAAAAAAAAAGAAGAAAAGATTTAAACATAACTCCGTGAGGGAGTCTGTCATTGGGAGAGCCTCAAACAGGGCTATCGCTACCACCTCCAAGACAAAGAAAAAAGTATTCCTGAGGAAACTCGCATCCAAGTCCTTTGAAGCAGTATTAGCTATGAAAAAATTGGACATTTTTTAATCGTCCATTTTAATGTTTACCAGTTGGCTGTAGCAATCTCCATTACGCCATAAACGGATGATTCTGACATCATCTGAGAAAGAAAGTGCCTTAACAGGAGCAACTCTGGAGAAAGAAACGTCCTGTTTTTTCAAGCATCTCAAAGAGTCTAAACATATGTGGTTAGTGGAACATAAACAAATAAATAAAATGGAAACAAATAAAATTATTTCCTATATGAATACTCGCTACACTAAAGGGAGCGGGATTTTAGAAAACATTCTGTAAACAGGAACTTGCAGAAACATACCCAAAACCCAAGTGGGGTGGTTTTTTTTTTTCTTCTCCATACACGCTTGGTGAAATGATGAGACAGAAACGCACGTAATAACTTCCATGCACGTGAACTTCCTCCTCACCCCCCCATTTCTATTGCAACTGAGAGTTGTTTCCCGCCCCCCCCCCCAACATCCCTACCCTGACTTGGAAAAGACTCGCTGGGGCTCACATTCGAACCAGGCTGGACGAGGCTTCATGTGAATTTTGTCTAACTCGCGGTGGAAAACATGCACACAAAATATGGTTTTGATGAAACTAAGCCACTTCAGCTCAAGGTTTGCATTAAGGTTTTCATTAGTTTGAACCTGAAATGCGAAGTTGAACGCTGGCTTACGGCCTCATGCGAGTATGAATAATACAGACCTCATTCACGGACCTCCGAGTGCCACATTTCATTTAGTTTCACTCTCCCACACTTTCATGTGGCTTTAATTGTAACTTATTAAACCTATCACGACATGATCCTTAATCAAGAAAATTTTTTTCTCCCCACCCCCCCCCCCCAACACACAACATTAGTTGCATTCATATTAGTTATTACCAGTAAAGGTAAAATAAAAGGAGCTTTTGGAAAACAGGGAACAACATTTTGATCTCCGGCATTAAGCTGCTATCAGGCTGCCAGTTGAACTACACGGTAGCTCACGATAGGGATGAAACGCTGAAATACAGCGCTTGCTTCTCCTGGGATATAAAGCAAGAGGAATGAAAGGAAAAACAAACAGTCTGGGCCGGGGGGTGTTGGCAGCGGCGGCAGAGCTGAACGCGATGAACCAGCCGTCTCAGCCCGTGAACCCGCTCGCTCCTCTGGGAGCCCGGTCAACCCCTTCTCCAAGGCTTAGTTTCATGCACGTTGCTCCCCAGATTAATTAAACAGAACATGCACTCGTTTTCTTCCTTTGCCCATTGCTATTAACCTGGTTCAATGCAAAATGTACCCCGGTTCAATGTAAAACATGCGCATCTTTAGTGTCTCTAGGTCTATCCGAAGCTGATCTGCTTTGGCATTGCTCCACTGCCCTCTTCAGATCTCCACCGTGTTAACCTAGAGCGGGACCTGGCCTTTGTTTCGAGGAAGCCTTAAACAGCAGATAGATTAAAATCACTACAAATATCACGCAGAAAGCGACAGACGCATCTAATAATTAAAAACACTGAGGTTTTTGAGTAATTCCTGCCTGCGGTTACGCTAATATGTGAGTTTGCAATTTTGCCCTCAAATCTCAGGTAAAAAAAACTTTACACGAACATTTGCTGAACGAGAAAAATGTGATGGTAGAGGCAGCAATGGGATGTCTGTGCTGCCAGCTCTATTGACTCCATTCCAAGTTTAATGACATTTTGTAGGTGGGTCTCAACTTTCCATTAAAAGGAAAAGCAATTTTTCAGTCTGCATAGAGAAGCAAGGCATGAAAACACAGTCTTTAAAAAAAAAAAAAAATGCGAGAGTTTCAGAATTTTGAACATGATTCTCAAATTTCAGCTGACTTGTGAAGCCAACGCCATCCTTGGAGGGAGCCTGCTCCGATTCTTGTTCCTTGCCGAATTAGGAAGGCACTTTCCACGAACAGGCATGGGAACCCTCCAAATCCTACTTCCACCTCATGTATTCTACATGTTTTAAAGCAATTATGTAAAATAAAAAACCCAAACCACTCGTAGTAGCAATTAGCCTCCCAAATGACAAACTGCACTACAGACACGCAGAGCTCGCGGACTGCCTCTGCTCTAGCTGAGAAGGAGACGTTCAAAAAAAGAGCTAACTGGGTGGAAATAGTAAATATTTGGCTCCTCACTTCGTTTTCATTCCTTCTTCTGTTTCACGGATGAGTGGTTTCCACGGGCCTGGGAGAGCAGACACCTCCCATGCTGGCAGCGTCACCGAGCCTGTGCCAACCGCGTAATCACCCAACTGCACCTTGAAGAAGGTAACCATCGCAAACCACCCTCTCTGCTCCCTGCAAGAGGTTCAACGACCCTTTTCTGCTCCCACTTAGAAGAAAAATCTTTTGCTGGTTCAGGATGGTGGTGGGATCGTTACTGGATATTATGGCCACAAGCCAGTCAAACGCTGCTTACTTTTGCCTTCCTATGAAGCAAGAGAGCTGGCATCCCCTTGCTGAAAGCTTCCCAAATGACTGTCTTCAACATCTGTACAGGTCTGGCTTGCTGAATGCTCCCTTGCCCCCGCTCGGGCAGGGGTGATTTATGGTTACCGACCATCCCAGCACACTCTCCGTGCTGTGGCTCGTGGGTGCCGACTCCCCCTGACCCATCCGATGGCAGCACCTGGGTGGGATGGGAATGTTTCTTTCCAAACAGTCCCTCCTCACAGATATGCTCTGCGCATACGTGTCTGGCGAGGAGCTTGGCCATTTATTTTTCCTCTCGGTAGGCATCCTTGGAGCTGTGGGTGGCCGCTCCTGTTTAAAATAAAGAAGCCAGGAGGAAGCTTTGTTCTTTGCAGACTGAAAAACAGAGCATCTGTCCTGCACTACACAGGATAAGAAAGCAGCAGAGCTTAGCCTGCTAGACAGCTCCACACCATAATTTCTTTTTTCTTTTTTTTTTTTTTTTTTTTGCTTGGTTTGAAGGAAACGGGAACACAGGGCAAAAAGGAGACAACCACCTCACAGAAGGACAGAATCAATTGCTCCAGTTGAAGAAAATTCTGTGATTCTGGGTACTCAACATAAAGGAACTCTTGTTTCTACAGGTGATCATGAGTTCAAAATATCCGATACCAGCTCACAGCTACCGAATGGTCTTGAGCCACGTTTTATGGTATTAAGGTTCCCAGAGTTATCAGCCCAGTTAGGTTGGAGAGACACATCTCCAGGGCCATTTAAGGCAGAATATCCTTCATCCTTTAGTCACTTTATATTAAAGGAGACCTCTTTAGAGCTTTGCTCACAGTTTGCCTCCACTTTTACCTATTTGAGGCACGAAATGATCCCTTTAATCATGGCTTCTAGCCTCATGAAAAAGACATGCAAAAGCAGCAGGGCTAGAACAGGATTTTTTTCTTTTCGATTCAGGGCCTCCTAACATATTGCAAAACCACCTTGGCAAACTTGAAGACACCAAATTCTCTGAAAAATTACTCCAAGCAGCCCAGCCCAGTCCATTAGTTGTGGGCGTACATACAAGGACATTACAACACAAAACATGAAGGACTAAGTCACCTCATCGATCCTCCCAGCACAGGACAGGTTGGTTTTCTGCCTTCCCTTTCACCATTCTATACCTTTTAATCTCATAATAAATATTCCCCTTCTGCAATGGAAATTTGTCCACTGCAGGGACATTTATGACTTGTCATCGGATGTTGGACCAACGTAAACACATCGTGAGCAATCTCAACCTTTTCACTCACGATTGTTTCTGACATAAAGAATGACTCCTGGATGTTTCTGGTCCTGCGTGCCACATCCTGACAACATAAGAAACAGGCTGCAGTGCCACTAGCCCTTGATTTACATAGTGTTCGTTATATCACTGCTTAACTCAGCTCTGTGCATCCAGGCTAAAGCCCATTTTTCTGTCTGAAACTTGGCTAAGGAATGGTAGGAGATGCTTCATTATTGCATGTCTTTAAGTGGAAGAAGAGCCTATTTTTAAACTGGTATTTTGCAGGTCATTAATCCACAACCTGGATGTGAGCCTTTAGCCATTGACCTCCCCAGTGACCAAGTTATTTACTGCATATGAGAAATGGCTATTTTTCATAGTTGTTTTCAAAAGACATTGCACATTTTAGAGACGTTATGGAGCATTGTAGCAGCCTTCACGATACCCAGTGGCTTGTATCCTTAATCCACCCTGAAAGATATACAGGGCACTTCAACAGTGACTCATGCCCATGTAATAGAACGATTATGTCATGTCCTTAACATGTGATGCATATTATTCTTGTTATTTCTTGGATACTTCAGTCTAATAACTCCACATGGTATTAATATTGAGCAATTATCCAAGAGTATTCAAGCTGTGTAACACCCAGAGAAAATCTGTGAGAGTCTTATCGATGCTGTTCCCGTGTCAAGTCCATGTCCGTGATTAGCACTAACCACCGGGCAGAGCCGAGCTTTTAGGACCAACTTGAAATTAGATACAAGAGAAGGTATCTATTGCACATAGAATTACATCCCACAGCAAATGAAGGTGGTTTCATTAAATAAAGTTTTAAAAGTGACTTTCTGGCAGTACTGGTAACTGGTACAAACAGATAAGAGAGGACGAACGCTGATCTGTATGGACACCGAGATTTCTGTGTAGGGTCAGAGCAGTGATCCCACCAGCCCAGCAGCTGGTCCCTCAGAGCAGGCATTTCACAGGGAGGAGGGAAGCTGGAAGCAGGGAGATAACCAGCCCAAGATTAAATTGCCAGGGAAAGGAACCAGGACGAAATTTATGCACCCAAACGTTAGCCCCAGGCTCCCCAAGATCAATTCTCCCTCACTTTTCACATGTCTTCAATTATGCCTCCTACATCTCCATGTCTCTAGGCATTACACAGACCCAGGACAACTTTGCTAGTGTTGTAATAACCCACCATACTACACAAATGACACTTCGCCGCCTGTCTCGAGACAGAGTGAATTAAAGAGGACATGACGATGAACAGAAGGTCCCCCAAAATGATACTCTCAGCCTAAGTTTCCATGGCTTAATCTGTGTTTTGGTTTAAGGGGGAAGAACTCCATGGTGGCGTGTTGTTTTAGTGGTTGGAGTATGACATAAAGTAAACCCCATAAGTTCAAAGTGTCTCGCTGTTTACGGGAATCCCACCACCCGAGAACTGGCAGGAGCGTCCCGGATTACTCATCTGCATTAACTCTTTGGATAAACATTTTCCTGTTGAGCGTAAGGTCGAGCTGCCCATTCCCTGACAAAAAGCCATGTTCAAAAATAAACACAACGTATGTCTGAATTATGGGCTTATTTAAAAAGAAAAAAAAAAAAGAGAAAGATATATTTACACTATTTACACGAGGGTAGCTCATCATGACATGCTCGTTTTCCAAACTAGCAAGCTCCCCTCCTGTGAGGGGATCTGGGAGGAATAATTACTATGGAACAGAGATCTAAATATTAACGAGTGACAGCCCTTCGAGGAGCAAGAGCAGCGTTCAGCCCTGCCAGCTACGCGAGATGCGAGTTTGGGGATGGCTTCGTAACCCTTGGTCGCGGTGAGCTTGGCCGGCAGCAGAGCTGGCAGAGGCGCCGGGGTTGCCGCAGCGCCGCTTCTGAGAGCCGGGCTGGGAAAGCGATCTAATGCTCCAACGACAGAAACACCTACGTCTCCCACATATACCATAATAAATTATTGGCATCAATTGAATTTCCATGATGTCAAATAAGTGTGAAGGAAAATAGACTGCAGCTAAACGGAGGAAGGGAGCATGGAGCAAAAACGCAGGAAAGCATGGTTGGTTTCTGGGTTGGTTTTTTTTTTTTGCTTTTAGGAGGAGGCGGCACATTTAAAAGTAAGAATTGAAACAGAAACCCAACTCACAGTGACGACTGCTCAGAGATTCTACTTAAGAGCAGCCCTGCAAGCCCACCAGATTTTGTAACGTAATTGTATGCGTCTAGCACTGCAGGTTAAAGTGTGCATTGATGGTAAATAACATTCAAGGCGAAAGAAATTTATAATTCGAGTCCGGAGATACCTCTATCCTACAAACTGCCTTTAAAGACAACTCATCAATAATAATTTCTATAGAAAATTAGAAATCTGAAAGATGGGAGAATTATGCTTGCAATGCAGCACACACCTAAATTGTTTCATAACCGCACGTTTTTGTTTTACAGTTAAGCAGCAATGTGACATCATTCCCATTTTCCCTATTTGACTTTCCCCACCAGTTTTCTGGGTTTTTTTTTTTTTTTTTTTTTTAAACTGCAAAAGGGATGGACTTCTAGTAAAGCTCAGAGCCTATACGCTGCTGTTCAGCATTAGCAAAGCCATAACGTTTATAATCCAGTGCTGCAGACACCAGAGTCAAAAGAACAGAATAACGTGATGTTATTCACTGGGAAAAACAACCATCCCTCAACTGATTCTGTGCTCTGAGAATATAAACAACCATCACCTCCGAAAGGGGAGGGCTTCCCAAATAATCTAATCCTGGGAACCTTCTGGGTCCTGCTAATCCCAGACGAAGTTGTCTGGTCACTACAAAGAAAGGGAAAGGTAAGACCCCAAGAAGCCATACATCCTAGGTGGGCCAGCTCCAAGCCCTAAGTGCCAGCGTTGGTCATGACAGATTTGTTATGCGCTTCATTTTAAACACAGAGGGTTAGGATCCTTTGGGACCAAGAGGGCAAGTCTTGCTTTTATGCAATGTAATTTCATTTCTGCAATACGCAGAACTATTTTATGCAAATAATAATTTCATTTCTGAACCTCTTGCCTGCAGTACGAGCTGTGGATGACAAACGAGGGGGAAGGTTGGCCTTGCAGTCCTGTGGTCAGCCCCAGCAGACGATGGCTGCAGACAGACATTCTCTTCCAGATGCCCATGTGCCAGGGGAACGGATTATTTCCCCCGGCTGCCTCCTCCTCCCAACAGTTACCGTTTTCTGGCAAAAAAGCTGCTCGTAGAAACATACCCTTCTTTCGCTGATGTTCTCAGGGGCATTTGTGCTGGAAGAGGCTGGGGATGCTCACCCAGCAGTTGTGCCGGGGATGACGAGGGCCAGCCTGGAGGCAGTGCCCAGGAGCACCTTCATCAGCGCACTTGCGCCTGGAAGAGGTCAGTCCCCAGCTGAGGAGGACTCCCCTTTCCATGGCTCAATTTCCACAGCTGCAAGGAATGAACCCAGCAACGTGCATCCCTCTCCATACGCCTGCGTGGCTTATACGAACTGCCTGAACTCCAGCAGACAGCCAAGAGTTTCTGAAGCAGTAACTAATTTGTGGTGCCCGACCCAAGATACCTGAAAGACAACTGATACTTAAGGGCTGGATGTTCTTAAAAATCTGGCAAGACCATCCTTAAACCTCTTGGCTCTAGCAACATACTGAAAATTATTAGCATCTCAAATGCTGGTCACACCATCTTCTTCTGGGCATAACAGAAGTAAAATAAAAAAGAAATTCACATACAACTGGAAAAAACAGTCTGCCTTACTGTTGCAGCTAATAAGTATTATGTCTACTCTTCAGCTAGAAACGAGATGACAGGTAGGCCAGCAAGGCCAACTAAGATTTTTTTGTAATGATTTACAGCAGAGAAGCCACATTTGGTAGTTTATCAATTCCAGTGGAAACCAAGGATCATGGAACTAAAAGATATTAATCACTGTGGATTAGAGAACCCAAGGCTTCTATTAATTTCCCTGTCCAGTTTCATTATCTTCTCAGATTTTCCTGTCATTTCTTTAAGACTTTCCTTGTAAATTTTGCATTTAAAGCTGTAAGAAGACCATTAGAAGATGGCAGGAGTCCTGTACTTTTCTCGTAATGAATTCTCAAGTTACACCAGGTTTTCCTGTGCCAAACAAACTGAAGCCACACACAATTATCCCTCAGCTGCACTGAACAGACATTCTTCAGTAGGATCTTCTATTTTTAATTCAGCTACTGCAATAAACCAGCTAAGGATTCTGGGCTTTACAGCCCCTTGTTATTTGGTGTAAAAATAAAACATGAGGAACAACTGCAGTGTAAACACACGCATGGTACATTATTCATGCAAATAATAATTTTGGGTTTGTTCTAGTTGGGAATATGAGAGTTAGGGCACTCTGGAAGCGCTTGCTCTCCATCGATCCAGCCTGTGCAGCTCTTGCTCGTGTTGCTCATGCCACAGCAGCCCCCGAGGAAGCCCCCTTCACTCGGGGTTCTTAAATGCATCGTAAGCAAAGGTGGTAGAGTTCGGCACAAGGAGAAGACCGACTTTTTATTTCCCTCCCATGCAGAATAAAAAAAAAAAAATAATTTGTCAGCCTAAGAAATCTAATCTGGGAAGCTGAATTTCTTCCCTGTTATTTGCAGGGCAAATGGGGGCAGTCATTCCCTCTGCCCAGGCAGCTGCTGCTCCAGCAAAATCTGGGAGCTCTACTGGCTGATGGGGCTGAAGCAGAGGTTACCATCCATTACCCCCATCCAGAGATGATTTTGATGAATTGGAAGAATTAGCTTTTAATGAGAATAGCACTTAAAATTTTCTTACAGGGCCCCCATAGTCATACAAGCATGAGATGAGCCACATCTTTTAGTCTCAGTACACGTCCTGAGCGGTCTCATGGCAGATGCTCTAGCAAACATCAGACCTTAGGCAGCCACCTACCTACCAGGGCACGGGTAGGACTATTCAGCCCCAGGTGGAGGGAAAAATCTCCCATTACCCCACCAGGGCCCCTAAACAGGCCATTTGTTTCAGTTAAAACCCCTGGTATTTTATATTATAACAATATGAAGTTTTCCCTCCCACCCGCCCCCTTATATTTTGAGTCAACTCAGGTCATATTTTCAAGCTTCTTTCTACAACCATCAGAACTAAAACTGAGCTTCCCATCTCATTAAACACTTGAATATAGCCCATTGATGTCAAGAGCTGGTCCCCGGGCTGGCCAGCAGCATTCCCCTGGGTCTAAAGGTTTTAACTCACGCTGACTTCAACTCCATACCGTTCAATTTAACGCAAATACTGGTTTCACAAAGTTGCACGTACTGTTTGGGCAGCCCTCTAAATTGAGAGAATGTTCCCTAAAAAAAATAGGAATTATTGTTAGCGACGTTATTACATTTAAACTTTCATACCATTCCACTTGCAGGTTGTACTGAGTAAGGCAAAATCAACACATTTTGGGTTTGTTTTTTTTTTTTTTTGTTATTTTTACTGTAGTTTCGCAATTCAGCAGCTTGTAATAAATAGTGGCTTGGTTTGCAGGACAGAGTTCCTTATTCATCAGTCAGGCAATAGACAACTTTTTACCTTTGTTTTATTCTCCTGTAGCCAGAACGGAATCCACTAATGATGTTAAGACTGGTGACAAGACATTTTTCTTGAGAAGTGAAGAGTCGCTAACTTATGTACGAGGGAGGAAGAGGAGAGGAAAGTAGGAGACGCAGGAAGCATTTCTTTGGTTTCATGTGAGAAGTTTGCACTTTTTAGCCAGAAGCTACTTACTACTAGCGTACTGCAGTATGGCAAAATTTATCAGGAAGAGCTTATCTTTGGATTCCCCAAGTCCTACTTTAAAATTTTTAAACACGTCCATGCTATCATTTGTTTCATCCAGTGCTGAATGACCTCTCCATTTACATACCTCTTCCCCCCACTATCCACAAAGTGAGCATATAATATATTACAGGTTGATTTCCTTTGATATACCCACCACTTACCCAGCTCTCTTTGTAAACCCTTTTACCCTGCTCCCAAGCCATCTATTAAACGGCTCCCAGGCAGACCATGGAGCTGGGCAGCAGGATACCTTTGCAATAAGTCTTAAATTGAAAGCTCTGCTGCGTCTCCCCACTGTGAGGGCCTGCTGAGATAGGCTTCTTTTAATATTGCCTTAATAGGCTCTTCAAACTCAGTTAATTAAGTTCAGTGTATCTAGACAGATTTTCATTGCCTGCGGAGACCATGTGTCTTGGCAAATGGGAGCCCATTCCTGCAACAGTTATTGTCAACAGAGGTTTAGAGAACGCGATTATAGCACTCGTGAGAAAACGTAATCACCTTCTATGATTTTGCTGGCTCTGCACCTTTCTGGTGAAGATCGTGTACAGCCTGATCCGAGAAGGAGAGCAACCCGGAGCCGCGGCCGATGACCCTGCCGGGGCTGGAAAATTGCACCTTCAGAGGCTTGGACCTGGGACCTGCAGGGAAAGGCTGCTCATACTCCTCACATACATACCCTTAAAGATATGAGCTGCTGGGGCTGTTAATCACTCAATTAGGCCCTAATTATCAACACCCGCTGCATCAAAAGGCTTCCCATGGTCAGGGAAAGGTTGCAGCCATTCACTTTGACGGGTGATGCCTTCCCCATGCACAATGCCCACAAAGGGCTCGGTGGAGCCGCTGGTCTGGGGGTTCCCGGGGGGGATCCCGGAGGATCAAAGCCGGGGAAACAGCTGATCGCAGACTGGCTGCACCGTGCTTCCTCTGTCCCAGCAAGATGTAGCACGGTTTTATCGATTATTCACCCAGCACCAGGGCTAAAATGAAAGTCGTGGCCTCAGGGAACAGGGCAGGAGGGGTGCGGGGTCTGCTCCTGCCACCGAGGCGGCGAAGGCAGGCTGAGATTTTAGTGAGCTGGGTCAAAAACCCCAGATGTAAAAACAGCCGGCAGAATTCACGGCCTCCAAAGTGACCTCTGCAGGTCAGATTCCTCTCTAATTATAATAATGTCCCTAATATTGAAAACTGGCATTGAGGCGAGACTTTTCCAGCAGCTTGGGCTGTACGGAGTAAAACCCTATTACGAGGAAGAAGACCGCTGAAGGCTGCTGTATCTCCCCTAGTATAGGCGTGTATGCAGAGCAGTAGAAACAAAGACAAAAGAAAATTCCATGCCAGAATTCCCTACTTTGAACACGGTACAAATGGAGATACCACCCCTTCAATCACTGCAAGTTAACACTGAGAGTTGGGAACGCACGCCTTTTCTTTCCTTCAGATGTAAATACACAGAAAAATACCTGCTCCCTCCCCAGTGTTAAATTAACTTTTTTGCACATATTTTGGATTTCTTCTTCTCCGTCCTTGAAGTTCTTCAACGCAAAGATCACACTTACTAGCTCCTACATTTCCTGTCAGGGCTAAAAGATCTTATTATCCATTGCTTCGTATTAAATATAGATTAATAACACTCAGTCTGTAATGGCGCTTTCGTTTTTAATCCATTTCTGATATTTGGCATATGCAGCTTAAATGGAATGAATTATTTAATGAAAGTTGTGCTTTCATAGAGTAATGAAGCTCTTGGAGGGAAACATCAATGCACCACAAGAATAAATGGTGATCAGGCTGGAGCAAGAATGTTCCAACATTTACAAGGGCGTAAATTGGCAGTGGAAAACTGAGCCCAATAATCTGGCATTATAGGATGCTACAATAATACAATAATTCTCTCAGCCTTTCCAGTCCCAGCCTCATTTCCTGGGTTTTAACATTACTTCGGGTTATACAGGCATGCAGTGAGTCAGCCTGTATCAATTTTCTTAATCCTCACAAAATGTTGATAATTTGTTCAGCTGTTCTTTTTTAACAGAGTGACACAACAAATGCGTAAGTAGATTTTTAGGTTAGTTTTTTTCCCTAACAGTTTCAAATTGGCATCCAGTTGAAAGCTTGTGACGAGGGATTTTAATTCCAGTACCCACAGTAAAGGCATTTGATGGCATACTTTTTGTCCTCAATAACACGATAAAGGTTGAGATGGAGAAAAAAGCGCACCCTAGTCACCTTAGAGTTCCCTGAATTTGAATTCCTAAACTCCTGCCTGGCCTCAGTCCTCCATCTGTGGAACAGGAATTAGTCAGCACGGACTCGTATGTGCTGTTTCACACTTCTGACACTCATTTCCAAGGAGGTGGAACATTGCAGATTAGAGGCATAACAGACTCCGGCATTCCCAGGGCGGTGTTCACGAATCCCCACTTCAACCAACGCTATTAGAAGTACAGGGGAATAAAAATCCTCAATGGTTTTGAAGGAGCAATCCAGAGAGAGAAGAAATGCACTCTCCAGCTCTAGATTCTCTAGACCGGCATAATCTTGCTGTCACATGCTAGCCCAAGATATCGCGTGCAACCCCTTTTATCCTTTTAGGTTTTCTTGTCTAGGTCTGCAAACAAAGATTTTGTAAAAGTGACAGGTTATTTAAAAGAGTACATAACAGATCGCGTATATATTTATAGGTCACAGTTGTAAGTTAAATATATAATAGATTCCTACAGAGAAACTTCTAAACTGGAAACCCTGAATTATTCTTACAAAGCCTGAGGAAAGTGCCGGCATATCTTACAGATGCGTCATCCATTCTTTCACCACCCGGGATTAACTCTAATCGAAAGCAACGTTCAAGACAATCCTCGTAGCCAGTTATTTGTTTTCTTAACGTAGGCCAGAAGATTTTACCTGCTGATTCCTTACTGCAATTTTGCAAAATACTACAAAAAAGTACCTTATGTTCTTCCAAGAGTCCTAGCATTGTGTGTTTATGTGAGAGGGTAATGAGTGGAGAGGTATCAGAGGAGTTCAAGGGTGAAGAGGTTTAATATAGTCACTTCTTCCTCTAAAGATGTATGTTAGAAATTTTTGGAGCGTGGATAAAATAAATTTACAAAGGTGGCAAAACTGTTTCAAAGGGGAAGAAGGTGCAGTCAGAACTGCTGGGCGCCATTCAAATCTAATCAAACCTCGACTTTTGCCACCCATGCATGGGGGTGCCAGTACTTCTAACAGCTGTGCTCACCATCGGTGCTCTTAACAGCCTCACCTCTACTCCCCTAACTTTAAGAAATAACCTCCCCACAGTTTAAGAAATAAAAACCCTCCACGTGCATCTATCTGGAGAAGTACAGAGGATGTCTCTTAAAAAAAAGGTGTTTTGATTTACATCACTTGAGCAACTTTTGTCGTCTCAGACTAAAAGAACCGATACCCAGCCGTGAATTCAGGGAATTTGATTTTGGGAAGACCTCTCGCGAACAAAAAGTACAACTTTCACCATGACATTCTTGAAATCCTGGGCCCCTATCCGTGGAGCACAGAAATCCTGCCAACTTCAGGGAAGCTAAGATATCTTCCTTAATGACCATAATTTCACGTGCAATCATGGCAATTGTGTGCAGGTGGCCAGCTACATTTTTGTAGATATTGCACAAATCGACCAGACTGCAGTCATAGTGCTAGTTGCCTTGAGGTGTAAAATCAAAACCCGACACCATTTGGTTGTCCAAACTCCTACATATTTAATGGAGTCCCCTACACATTGAATTGAATTTAATTCTTCTCTAGGTAAAGGCAGAACTAAGCACTTGGATATCAATAGGATCATCCCATTGTTAATGAAAAGAAATATTTGATGCAGAATGAGGGCAGGTTTTGATCTACGCAAAAAGTTGCTTTCAAACAAAAGTATTTTATTAAATTCAGAGAGCAGAACAGATTTCAGGACATAAAGAACAGGCTTGAAATTAAGGACATTGTGCATATTACTGCAGTGGTGTCTTAGTGTCCTTAAGTCATGTCTTACCGTTGAAATGAAATTTTTTGGGGAACAAGGACTGTTGTGTTTTCTTCCTCTATTTTTAGAGCATAAAGAAGAACCGGGTTTTTGTTCATCGTATGGATTGTAGTTGTTTCTGGAATAAAATAAATTGCAGCAGGACAATATATGAAAGCAAATTTAATCCCGTCACTTGAGTGATGGAACCTTTGCTTTGCATTCATCCAAAAAATCTGGCAGGCTTGTGTCCTTCAGTGCTCTGTGCTGAACAGTGGCTTTCCTTCACGTGGGCAGGGTCGGCTTCCCAACACTGCACCTGGGCTATAATTCACCACGTGGAGTTTGCAGCGGAGCTTTTGAATGTATTCCTAAGGACTGAAGTACCATACTGCTCCATCCTAGTTAAAACTGCTCCAAAGATGCAATGTGCTTCCGTAGACATACATACTATCTAATGGACCAAAAGCACAAGTTGTGACAGAGGAGGATGCACGGGGCAACCAACGGGCTTGAAATACATGGGAGCAAGAGCGGGAACAGCTTGTGACACAGATATAGCAAAGATGACTTGGATTCAACCCCAAACTCTTGACTCACAGACTAAGCAAGGGAAAAAGTAGTACGTGATTAGAGAATGACTAACTCTGGTCTCCGCTGGGCTCTGTGGCTTGGACACTTCGCTAAAGATTTTGTTGTAAGCTGACATTTTTCGCTCTGATTAATCCTTTCCAGTCCCTGGTCTCAGCTGACTCGGCTGAGCCCGTTGGAAGCCATTGTTCGGCTCTCTGAACTTTATCTCTTTTCAGTGCTTAAATAGAAGACCCCTTCTCCCCCCACCTCATCCTTCTTGCTAAAAGCCTGTTTGTAAGAGCCATAATGAAACTCCAGGTGGCCTGGTGATTTCGAAGTAATCCCCTCAGGGATTTGAAGCACTTGGTTATGCCTCATGCATCGTAACAACCCATGGATGTGATTTTCCTCTCTTTCTTTCCGCTGTGCTGCGTGATTTAATAAGTGCAGGGCATTAGACGCTAAAGGAGTACGAAAAAATAAAATAATCAAAACAATCCCTTGAAACACAACAAACTCTGCAGTGTGTGCATACGGACAGTATATCCAGTGGCTACCCACTGAACATTATATTATCTCCCGAGCCAGCCCCCGCTGAAGAGAACAGCAGATAGCTCTGGAGCAAAGTCCTAACGTAGCTGCAAGACCCAGGCGCTCTGTCAGGGGATACATCTGGTCCCAATTGCTTTTTCCCTCTGTCACGTGCCGAAACATCACCCTGGCTGCGCTGCCAAGCCCGAGTACCTTCGAGCTTGGGAAACAGCGAGAGTCAGGTCTGAAACATTTCACCTGGGCCCCCTCTCTAAAGAAAACAGCAGAAGAGGAACCGAGTGAAATGAGTTTTCAAGGCTGAAAAAAAAAAAAGGGGGGGGGGGTTCCCGCTATATTTGATGAGTTTCCAGAGGTCTGTTTGCCACATGTGTAAAAAGGCCAAGTCAAGCCCAATAGACGGGAAAAGCTTGGAAAGGCAACTGCAAGATTATGGGGCTTGGGATGCCACCAGGCTGCCACTGCCACCTGGACGCTTCCAGTAACTCATTTCCTAACCTGTGCTCTGGCAGCAGAACCTCAGCAGCTTTCGAGTAAAGGCGAGAAAGGTGGTGGAGCCTTTTCCTAAAGACTCCCGAGATCAGTCATTACTGCGGCTGAGAGCTTACCCCACTTTATCAAGTTATTTTGGATATTTCTGTGGATTAGTGAGAATTGTCAATATCGTTAACAGAACAAAAACATGAGAACTAAAAACAGGGCGCAGCTAAAGGGGGGGTTTAACTATTAACTCTTAATTAGTGAGATAGGACCTACACTGCCCTACACCCTGCGATTCGCCATCGTGAGCTGTCTCCCCTCAAACATCTGGTGCCAGTCACTGTCAGACCTGGGCTACCAGTCTGAAGGGATTACACCTCTAATTCATTACAGTCATCCTCATCTTCCTCGCGGTGCGTTCCCGGGGTGCGGAGCATTGTGCTCGATTGGTTCCACCAGAAAGGAATTTTCATGGGAGAGCCAGAAGGAATAAATTACCAGCAAATCGCTATTGGCAGGACGAGATTGGGAGCAAGAAGGAGAGAAGGACCTGGAGAAAGGGAAGGAAAGGGAGAAAGGAAGAAAGCATCTTCGCTGCGCGTTGAACTGCTTGCCTAATTTTTGTTTGAGACGCCCAATCTGGGGCAGCAGCTGCTCTGATGATGTATTACAAACGACTTATTGCTGTAATGCATCATGAAGCTCCATTGCCCTGATGACATGTTACCGTAATACATCATCAGAGCATTGCCCAGCAGGAACAGGACTCCTGGAAACCAAACAGCTCCATAAATTTCAGTACAGTCCCCCCCAAAACTGTTGCGAATTTCTTTTCTGCTCTATTTAAGGTTTAAGCTTTGAAAAGTGTGGGCCAGAGCAGGCACGCATTAAACAGTCTCCGATGGTTTCATAAGTCCCCTAAGTCATTAAAGGTTTTAATATAAGAGATTAACTATTGCTATTGTTGCTCGGCAAGAACAGATTATCTTTAAATATGTTTTTTTATGCCCTCCTAGTAGCAAGTCGGGAACTCGAGCTTGCATGCGAGGAGGACGCTGGATGTGGAGCTGGAGCAAAGCAGGGCCCACCCTTGTTAAACTAAAGTACGCGGCTTTGAGCAGAGAGGCCGCGTTGCCGTGACTCTGCTCAGAGATCAGCGGAGCTGGTGCTAGGACCACATTTACAGATGATTTGTGTGGCTTCAGTCTAAAGTAAGTAGGAACCACGGATGCTCAGCCTCTCTGGACGTTAAGCCCCAAAAGCCTCCAGGCTGTGCATAATATTGAAAACATTTTGGGATGGATTCAGTGAAGAGTTTAGAAGCTCAGAGAGGACCTCTGTGGACTCAATCCAGAGTTGCAACCCAAGAAGTACTGCATTTGGGCCTGACTAACCCTAACATCTGACAATCCCAGAGGCTCCTCCAACCTCCAGGTGTCTCAGGGGTCCATGCGGGCCGGCTGGGGATGGAGGACACTAGGGCAACATGACCACCTCAAGTCAAGGGCATGGAGAGCACGTTGTCCAGGAAGGTGGTGGAGAAGAGAGGCTGCAATCTATGCACTACTGCTCTTCCCACTGCTGAGACCCAAGCGAGCTGCTCCAAGGGTGGTGGGGATGCGCCCACTGTGGCTGCAGAGAAACCATAGCCTTGGAAATGTAACGCCTTGAAGGACAGCGTAGTAATTGGATATCACTGGGTATCTCAGCTAATGCTACATGAGCTCACAGAAGGGCAGGTGCAAGGGGAAGGGACGGGCTGAAAATCAGGGCTTTCATTTTCCCAGCACAGCAACCAGATTGTCTTAAGGCACGTGAAGGTTTGCAAGACAGACATTCTGCAAGATTCTGGTGTTAAAACCAGGCATCATTTCTCCTTGTACTTATTATGTTAGAGAAAAAAGAGGGCTTTTCCACACAAACAGCGGAACACATTGATTCAGAAACAAGAATTAGTAAATAAATAACTAAAAAAGGAAAACAAGGAAAAGGAAAGAAAAGAGAACAACACTAAAAAAGCAGAGCAATTTTACCTGTGTTTAGGTTATATGGCAAACATGATCACCCCCTTTGCGCAAACTAACCGGCAAGTTTTCCGTGGCACCATGGGGTGACTCCGAGGAGGGACCCCTGTGCTTTCATTGAGAACATGCTTTCATTCGCAGGCAGTGCTGGAAACTCAACGGGGGAATTGCCAGCAATTTCTTAGAAGCGCATTTCGCGGTACAGTATCAGCAAATCGAATTTGCCTTGGAAATGCCACCGCAGCTCGGGCTGGGTGGTGGCTGCCTGCGATTTTGTAGTTATTTTTGATCCAAGATTAAGTGTCTTTTTATTTTGTTGAAATGGATTTTAATTGAATGCGCTGCTCTGCTCGAGGTGCACCAAACTAACGTGGTTTGGTGTTTTTCTTTCCCAAATCCTAAGGGAACGTGCCCCTAGACCAACATTAGACTGTTTTGTTTTGGGGTTTTTTTTCCCCCTTGGTCAAAAGATCCAGTGTGTGCTAATTCTGTCGTACTCTCTCTCACTCAATCACTCATATTCAGTGCCCCCTAAAGAAACATTGCAGAAGCCAGAAGGCTAAGAAATTACCCAAATGAACTGCCTGTGCTTTGCCCTCACATATCACATACTGAATTGTTGCCACCTTGCTGGTAAAATTAGCCACGTGTTTCACAGCGTTACCTTTACTTACCAACTAACAGAGAAGGTGCTGTGGTGTGCTGCGCTACGTCAGGTCAGAGGACGACCCAAATCTGGTACCGACCGGCGCTTGATGACTTAAGAGAGGGAAAGGCATCTTGCAGAATTTTATTAACTAACCTTTTAAGCCAAATTTTCAGGGGTCTGTGCTGAGATGTGGCGGGTATCCTTTCCCCATACAGAAAGTCACCTTAATTTAAAGAGAAAAAGCAGTTCAAAGTTAGGAAGAAACCCAATGATTTGATGGCTCTGCAAACTCAGGTCTTTACTCAATTGTCCTGAAGCTTTAATGCTGAGATGGGTTCAAGAAACAGTTTATTTGATTTAAAACCACAGTTTTGCAGTGATCTTTCTTTAATAGAATGAGTTTTTAAAAGGAAGTGTCTTGATTTTCCATTGTTAAGAAACTCTCTTTCAAAATTTGCCTAGATTTTAAAAAAGCAACGGTAAAACAAGAGGTTAAATAAGAGAAAAAGAAAGGATTTTTTTCTGACTCCTGTTTCTATTTTCTATCTCACTAAGGAATCCAAAGGCATTCGCTTCAGTTCGACACAAGACATAATAATAACAAAAAAAAAATTAGTTCAGCCATTGAGCTGAAAAATCAAATTTTCATACAATTTTGCGTGTAAAAAAATATTTCTTCTGCCACAGTTAATGAAAGCTGATGATCGTTACATCTATTACCTAGGGGTAAATTCTTTTCAGTCTAAAACCAGCAGAAGGCAAATGAGAAGCCAGACGCAGAATGGCTGCTGGGACCGGTAGAGGAGGATGTTTGCTGCCCACTGGCTTCCTGAGTTATTGGGGCGAGCACCAGACCCAATTTGCCTCCTGCTGCAGCCGGGCCATCATCCTTTGGGATGGGACAGCACCAGGAATTCTACTTGGGAGCAGGCCTCAAAGTCAGATCCAAATTTTGCTTCTAAGGCAAATACCTTTCTTTTCCTCAGGCTACATAAATTACGCAGCACCATCGCCAGCAAATACCATTCACGCACAGAACCCAAGCGTTTTTTACGATGACAAAACCAGAATAACGAACCAAAACATTATCAGAACTCTAAATTTCAGGAACAACACAGGTGAGGCAAAGTGTGGTAACATCAGGAGAGCCCTGACTCTTTCCTGTGCCTCTAATTGCCTGAAAAATGCTCTTTCCCACCAAAGTTCACCGGCCTCTGATGTGCCTTGTTGTACCCCACCTCAATATTCTGGTTTTGCGTAAATTATCCAAAGATGTAAGGTTAACTGAGACTTAGTTTGAAGCTTCTGTATTTTGAAAGTTGCATGAGTTAGCCGAGACTCAGGTTATCCATGAGAAAACATGACACCCTGAGGCTGCACTTGCAGCGACGCCTCCTGCATCAGCCCTTAATTCCGAACAGAGCAGCCAAAGCTGCAGCATCGCGCCGAGGCACCGACCCTGCTGCTCTGCTCTTACAGAGGAGCAGCATCGTGGTACTCAGGCCTGGGAACACACGGAGCAGCTTTTAGTGTTTCACCAAATCTAGTTTCTTTTATTAGGGTTTGATCGGTATCGCAGTATTTCGGAGCCTGAACTGCAGTGAAACCAAACCTAAGCGCGGTGATGGAGACGGCGCATGAGGAAGAAGAGTGCAAGCCCACAAGGGGAGGATTCGAGGCACAGCAAGTGCAGCAACTTGCCCATCCTCATACAGGTGATGCAGCAGCAGAGCCAAAAACCACAGGCTCGAGGGCTCCCGCGCCTTCCCTCACTGTCCGGCCGCTGTCTTTGAGAGTCTCTTCAACAGCTTCTTCTCCAGAGAAGAGCGTGCGGGTCCGCAGCCAAAGCCCCTTACGTCACCGGAGCAAGAAAAAAACCAACCCTTTCAGTTCCCCAGCCTTCTGCAGCCCAATTTATGTCCAATTTGCAGACTTTCAACATAGCAGCCTCACAGTTCATAAAATCAAACTCAGCCAGGGCTAAGTCTCTGGGTAATGGATTTAGGATCACTCGAGGTGTTACCGGCAGTTCATGATGGGTAACTTTCTTGTTAACTAAAGTCCCCTTTTGCTAAATGAGTTCCAGGTTTAACTCCCCCCAGCTTTCACTCTCCCTTTTTTCCATTTTTTTTTTTTTTTTCCCCCTTTTTGGCAGCACTGTTCTGGATGGGAAGGGAGGGGGAGAGGAGGTGGCACAGGACTTTTTATTAGCCTGCGCGTGGAGGGCTTTTCATTGCGAGGGCTACGGGGAGCAGAGACAGAGGGGGGGGAAAAAAAGGTGGGATAAGTTAGTCTTTGTGTAAGGGGAAGGTGGTGAAAGGAAGGCTGTGTGCTGGGGCCGGGGGATCAGCCCTCTGGCTCCGCTTGTCTACACGGGGACTATGGAGACAGCCGCCTGCGTAGACCGGTGCTTTTTGGTTTCCGCAGGTAACTGCGAGCACTGTGGGGAACGTGGCCAGGGAGAGAAACCACAGATTGCACATGGGGAGGAAAACTCAGCCCCTCCTGGGCACTGCTGGGGTCCTTGGGGCTGGTGGTGCTGCCAATGACCCCATCCTCGGAACGGGGAACAGGATGGCTCCCGCCAGCCGTCCGCCACTGAACATAGCTTCCATCTTATATCCATCTTATATCATCTGTGCATTCCTCTTCCTTTAATGTTGGATTTTCCAGATGAGAAGCCATGCTATTTATCTGGCAGAGATTAACTCCTGACCGTGTTGCAGGAAGGGGACGCATCATTTCGAAGTGCTACCAGGCTTGGGGGACAACCCTCCCAGCATCCAAAGCAAGATACTGGGGACATTTCTGTTGCTTTAAATTGCCCTCTCCATCTAACTGGTTTGCAGACTGCTGGAAAATTTGTTTTTTTCTCCATTCTCTCCTGCCTTGTTCCCCACTCCCTCCTGGAGAAGGGTGAAGCTGCACTGCGTGTGCTCCCTGTTCCCCATCCAAAGGGTCAGATCCGAAATCTGTCAAGACAAACAGAGGGATTTTTGTTGAGTCTCAGTGAACATCACACCAGGGCCGTGCACGTTCCTATGGATACATGTATGCCGGTGGGCTAGAAGTTCTTTGTGGAAGAAATAGCAAAACACATGGTAGCGAGGGTCAATAACAGATTGTCAGCCCTTCATGTAAGGCGAAAGGCGAAGGGAAGGCTGCTTTCACCACGGTGAGGGAGAATGATGTGGCCCTCAGCAGCCAGGATGCACTCTGGGGTGGCCTAGTTTATGGTCTGAGGTGACCCTCTATGGACATGGGGAAGGATAAAACACAGCACCAGCAGCAGATGCTCACCCCTCTTCCCGGCGCACCCCAGATCCACCATCCCTGAGAACGGGGAGCCCGGCAGGGCTCACGCTGGGCTCTCTGCACACCTCCAGCCACCATCACTCCTCCTTTTTTTTTTCCTTTTTTCCAGTTTTTCAGATACAATCATGGAGTTTTAGCGGCTTCACCGTGGATTTCCGGTGCCCACGGGAGCCGAGTGAGGGGCCGGAGGCTGCAGGTGGAGCAGAGGAACCCGGGCGGCACCGATGCACCGGGGCGCGTGAGGATGGGGCTATCATGCCATAAACCAGCACACGGCGTTTGGGTCGGGCTCTTGCATGATGGAAATTAGTCCTGTGAATTGCTGCTGAGGGTGTTTCCATGTGATTTTACTGGAGCATGTCTGACAAAAAAGCTTTTATACACAGAGGCAGGAAGAGAGCACATTAAAGCAGCTCTTCGTGACAGCGCGGCCTTCCTACTCATTTATTATCACCTCTCCTCAGATGATTTCTTACCCTTCTTTTACTCCTTGTCTTTGATTTCTATTTTCTTTTGCTTCCACGCAATTCACCCCGCCCCTCCCCCCCCCCACCCCGGCCCTTGGACAGCATTTCTGACAAAAATAAAAAATGTGGCGGTCGTGTTTTGTTTTGTTTTGAACCAAAGCAACCACTTTGTCATTTCTCCTCAGATGACTACTGCTTTCAAACATTTACCTTTCGAGTGTTTTCTTTTGTTGAAAAAATAATCACCCCAGGAGCTCTGCGCCTCCTGCCGCCATCCCCTGCGGCGGCCCAGGGGACAGGCCTTGGCAGCGCGGCGGCTCGCGGCGGCTCCCTCCGGAGGCTTCTCCCCAAGGCAGAATACGTCAAAACCAAGGAGGACAGCCACAAGGAAGTGCTTCTCAACGGGAAAGTGCCCTTTTACTGAGGCTCAACCTATTTGCAGGAGTTTTGTTTGCAGTGAGGTTCTTCATTCAAAACGCATCTCAGGTGAAGCACTATTTCAGAAGTGCCAAAACGCCTCATTTCATCGTCTTAATATAAAAAAAAAATGGCCCTATTTTCTGGTTTAAAGCAGCATTTTGTTTCGAATCTGAACCAACGCCAAACACTATCATTGGCTGAAGGGCCCCCAAAAGATCATCACAAGCGCGGACTCGGTGGTGTGAGGTGCTGTACAGAAAAGTGAGTTTCCCGTCTCAGTTTAGCACACCCTACAACCCTGCTCATGGGTGCATTTTACAGGCTGGCTGCAATAAAATTAGCCCAGGAGTGATTTATTATTGATATCAAATAAAAATCCACTTGATAATCCAGATTCTTTACCTCCGGGAGAATATTTTCTTTCCTTTCTGTAGATGCCAGCCAACATTTTATAATCACGGTCTACGAGAAGCCTGAAGCTATAAATGGAACGTTATAGTAATTCAAGTGGAGAACTCTCTTCCACTCCATTTCATCGCTATTTGTTTTGAGTAACTTATATTGTCATCTGAGCCTTTTTTCCTCCTGGAAGGGTGCAGCTCCGCTCATTGTGGTTATGCCAGCTGCCTGCATTAGCTCACTGCGCGCACTCCCCGTAGCCCGGACGGGTATTGTCTTTCAAACTAAACAAATAATTTTATTTAAAAAAGAGAGAGAGAGAGAGAAGAAAATGTCAGCCTGCTGCCCCAACTCCCCGTAGCTCTGTTTTCTCTGGCTTTTGTGACAAAGGTGGCAGTGGTTATGGGCTCTGTACATGCAACTGCCTGAGTGTGCTCTCCGGCAATAACAATGGATCATCTCTTACTAAAAAGCTAAAAGCTAAAAAGCTAAATGTTTTAAAACTGAAGTGATTTCTTTTTAAAACCAACTCATGAATATTAACTTCAATCATCTGCCTTATTTCTGAGGAACCACAGTAGATGGGCTTCTACTAATTATATTGCAAAGGTGACTTAATGGGAACTAATTCTGATGAAGACGATGGAAATTCCTAGACTGGGACAACATCCACCTTCCCAGCGTCGTGTCCCGGCAGAGGCCGTCAGGCCACGAGAAAGCACAGGATGCCAAAGAGGAAGCAAGTATGGAGACCATGGCAACAGGATCATCCGGATCCTTCTGACTCAAAGACCGCAAATTATGAGCGTTTAAGTCCTCGAATGCTAAATATATGTGTACGTGCATATGCATGTGAGGATGTATGTGGATGTGTTAAGAAATCACTGTTCACGAGAACAAAAATGATACCGATAGCTGATTATTGGTTCTGGTTTTACCACTTCATACTTGATTGCAGTGAAATTCCAAGCATCTAAAGCTAATCTTCAAATTCAGATAGGATTCCAATTTCGATTTTTTTCCTCTTTCACTTTTAAAAACTGCAAATAACTAATTTGAGCCAGGATAGAGACCTTTTGAATGCCAAAGCAATATTAAAATAAAAACACAGTTTCATGTTATGCAAGTATCAGTATCCATTGATTAAGGTCTGATCTTTCAAAAAATAACACGTTCTAGTTATTCACTTTAAATGTTAACTACTGTTAACTGGTAGGCATGTTGGCTGCTTTTTAAATAACTTAATTGCTTTTCAAAACATTTGTGGTGAGAAGGAAACTCCAAATGTATGGGACAAAGCTCTATTCATATCACTAGCAGGCGGCGCTGTCACCCACTACGGGACGACGCGACGCGGCACGGACTGGGGGATTTGCTGAAGAACTGCAAGACGTGGAGTTTTAACCCTGCATCCTTCTTGGCTTCTCTATCCCAATCTCGTCCTCTTCGTTTCTCAGTTTCTCCAGCTATAAAGCGTGGATAATAAACCCGACAAACCAGCCTAATTCTTAAAAACACAGACTTGTGCTTTTTCAGATTGTCCAGAAATTTTCAGTTGTGCATTCTTGCTCACACAGCGAACGTTTTAAGTGATTAGATTATTTCTTCAACTGATAGCAGAAAAATGACATACAGTTTCTAGAAAAATAATTGTCCTTATTTCGAACAGAGCAGTTCCAAGTTCTGAAGCTCTAGGAAATGATTAGGAACTGCATTCATTTTTACGGCATATCTGAATATAATATTTACGGATGGAAATGCATAGGGGTTTGAGAGTCACAGGATGGTTTGGGTTGGAAGGGACCTTATGATGATCCAGTTCCACCCCCCGCCCCGGGCAGGGACACCTCCCAGTAGAGCAGCTTGGACGGCCAATCCCCGTTTATGATGGGGCCGGCGACTGGGGCTGGACGGGCGGCCGCTCGAGTGCTGTCTCCCTGTCTGAGCTCGCTGCTGCTGCACTCCTGGTAGAAATGTTTTTCCTCCGTAGCTCGGACACTGCAGCAACATTTGCTTTTCTCCCTTTTCTGTTTTATGATATTCGTGTAGTCCCGCTTGCCAGGGACACCATCACACTTTCCGTTCCCTTCAAAGGAAGAAGGAAGGAGAAGTGATGCTACTTGTAAACCTCGTTTTCCATCTTTTTTGTTTTGTGTCACTTTATTTTAGCACACCAGTAAAACTCCACCACATGTAACCAACTTTTAAGACCAGCTGACGAATACAGCCTAATAATAGCTTCACAACAAATACCTCCAGAAAGGACACCCTGTCTTGATATTAAACAATTTAAAATAACTCCTTTCCCTCTAATTATAAAAAGAAAAGCAACTGAAAACAAAGTGAAGGTGTGGCACAACCAACTAGCTGAAAGTTCCACGCGTCGCCTCCCAGGATTCGGCTAGAGTACAAGTAAAATACAAAGTACCCGAGCTTTTGTTTTATAAGGCAAATAAGCTAACCGAAGTTTTACAAAACTGAAACCATCTCACAGCTCTTCTGAGGTTGAATGCCAAAGAGGAGGCCTGGGTGTACACGGGGAAGGTCACCCGCAGCCACCTAAAAAAAAAACCACCTAAAAAAAATATACGCATTTATTCTAAGCTGGTGCTGGAGAAAGGCTGATGGGTAAGGGATGGGCTGGGTCACTTCTGGAGCTGGTTTCTTCTGGCTTCACTGACTCCAACGGGAACCCGGCTGTCACACGGGGCCAATGGGTCCAATCGCTGTTGTACCGTGTCCCAGTGAAACACCAGAGATGATACACGCTGCAGCCTGAACTTGAGTTTCCAATTCTCTTGCAAACCCAACGCTAAGGAGAGAGGGAATGGACCTGACTGGCAAAGAATTATTCAGCAACATATATGTTCAGGTGAAATGAAACTTCTTCTTTGGTTTGGAACTTTTTAGTGTTCAAAGGTATTTGCAATAAACTCGCAGGAAATTCCCAGTGAAGCCTCTCCCATAGCATAAATTGTTAGGGTTCCATCTTATAATGTCCACGTGAAATGTTTTCACTTTTGAGGGAAATAATAACTCTTTTTGGCTTTTTTCCCCCCAACCAAAGCGGAGCTGCTAGATGTTTCAAGGATCTGCTTGGGTGTCTTAATCTCCATTTTTTACAGAAAAAAAAAAACCCCAAACATTGTTTTCTTAATCCCAATTTGTTGTTTTTTTCCTTCAACAATATTTGAACTATTTATCTACACGTGAGTCAGTCAGGGAGGTCACAACTTGTGCAGCTTCAGGACAAATCACAATGTGCTGATAGGAAGAGACCATTATTTGAAATCTCCGGAAGATCCTGGGAAATTGGGGGACTTTCGGGGTATGCCCCTTTCTTCCAGTGAAAGCCTCCGGATAATCTCTATCCGTGTCCATACCCCAGCCCTGAGGAGCTCCCTGATGTACTTTTCCATAGGAACCCCCTGAATCCTGCATCCAGGGCCAGGGCAGGTGGGACGCGGACTGACGCCCAGGCGATGGTCTCAGAAAACACATTCATTTTCAGCAACTCTAACAGTCAGGAAAGAATCTTGACAAAACAAATGGCTCCCCATAAACATGTCTAAGGAAATTAAGATGCTACAACTGATCTGCTTTAATAAAATTACTCAGTCGGCTCAGTTTCCAAAGTTAGTCACTGTATTTTCTGCATCACGCCATGCAATTAATCCTTCCTAAAATAAACGGACTGATTAAAATTCCATTATCCTGACAGTTCACAATAAACCATGGGACCAATGATCCCCTTTCTTTTTAACCATTTAAGCCATTATAATTAATTCTGGATTTATATCATTTGCTGGTAAATGTTACGATCACCTTACTAACTACTTAAACAATTTCAAACAGTTGCACTCCTTCCCAAACATGTAAGCAATGGACAATAATTGAACTATTTAACCTGATTCACGTTTCATGAAGTTTCCTTTATACACAAAGCTCAGTATTGAGCTGCTGGGGTCTCATTTGTTTGCCTTTTTTTTTTTCAGTATCTAATTAAATGCTTACAAAAAAAAAAAAATAACACTTTGGAAAAAGACAGGGAAGTGTCTGAATTTGCCTTCATGATTATTTTGGTCTCATGGTCAATTTGTGAGTGAAAAGAGACCTCCTGAAGAACATTCTTTTATATTATTATTTCAAACATACTAAAAAAATGCCAATATTTTTCTTACCAAATTTTCTGCAAATCACTTTTGCCCAAAGTCAACCTTCCTTAGCATGCCCTGTGTTTTAGGACGACAATCACAACACTCATAAAAACCCATGAAATTATAACAATTTTTCTCAGTGGAATCACTTTTTGCTCAAATGGCTCTAGTTTTTACAGCAAACACACCATGGTAATGAAACCAATCCTGCAGTCAAGCTTATTCCAGCTGAAAATATTGGAGATTTCCTCCGGCCTCTTTCTGCTGTGTCTCCTGGCAGCTCCCACTCACGCTGCCAGACATGGCCATGGCACTAGGGAGAAGGTGCCCAAGACATGGCCATGGCACTATGGAGAAGGTGCCCAAGACACGGCCATGGCACTGGGGAGAAGGTGCCCAAGACATGGCCATGGCACTAGGGAGAAGGTGCCCAAGACACGGCCATGGCACTGGGGAGAGGATGCCCAAGACATGGCCATGGCACTGGGGAGAAGGTGCCCAAGACATGGCCATGGCACTATGGAGAAGGTGCCCAAGACATGGCCGTGGCACTGGGGAGAAGGTGCCCGAGACATGGCCGTGGCACTGGGGAAGAGGATGCCCAAGACATGGCCATGGCACTGGGGAGAAGGTGCCCAAGACATGGCCATGGCACTGGGGAAGAGGATGCCCAAGACATGGCCGTGGCACTGGGGAAGAGGATGCCCAAGACATGGCCATGGCACTATGGAGAAGGTGCCCAAGACATGGCCATGGCACTGGGGAGAAGGTGCCCAAGACATGGCCATGGCACTGGGGAGAAGGTGCCCACCTGAGCGCTGGGAGGTTCTGCCCAAAAAAGCCCCAGAAGTTGGGCTGCCCATACAAATATTCCTCGACTATTTTCTTTGACTCATCTCTGCTATCCTTGTTCTCTCTTTTACAGTTCTACTTTTGGGGTCCTACACCATCAGTTGTTACGATACATCCTCCTGGCTTGTTGGGATGGCACTTGGCCATCCCTTCTCTCATGCACCTCCTCTCCAGCTCCTGGTAACCTCCCGGACCTCACAGCAACGGTGTCACACCAAGCACAAGGCTTAGCCATGCTGTCAGCCCTTCCTAGCCCGGCTGCTGCGTTTTGGGAAGACCGCTTGAACCGGTTAAGCATAGGACTGAGGGGCTGCAAGGTCCTCCCTGTCCCAATCTGTGGCCAAACCCACGAGAGATGCAATTCTTCTATATACTATAGCAATTATGCAAAATATGGAGAGATCAGCTGGCTTGGAGGAGGTGGATTTGCTAAATCAACCACTCCCTTGCCTGTAATTTGTGAATACTTTTTCTTCTCTTTTCCTCTTTTTACAAAAAAATCCAAATAAAAAATAAGGTGATACAATGCTAATAAAATTGCCACTTAAATCAATTTGTCTTGGTTTTGGAAAAGAGTACCAAAATTTTAGCTTCTCAAAAACTGCGACTGCAAACATAGATATAATCTCCAAAGGTTTTAGAAGGTGGAAAATCCATTTTCTGACCAGCCCTACTTACGACTGGGTAGATGGGTTACTTATCCAAACTAACACTGACCTTCAAAAATGTTTGGGTTGATGTCAGTGTTTGGGCTGAGGTTTGGTTTGGCCGGTTCTTATTTTTCCATAGCAATTTACCCATCCCTAGAAGAGATGCAGCTCTGAAATGGAATAAAAAGAAGAATGCTAAGCACACATAGGCCAAACTGGGCTGCTATTTAATAGAAATAATAAAGAAACCCTTTACCTCATCTTTATCTGACCGATTGCACACAGCGCTTATTAACATAGCAGCTGATCGCATTATGAAAGCCATCAGCCGTAACAGCAACGCCTGATGAAAAGGAGGAAAGAAAACAGATTTATTAAACAGCTAAACTTTGTTTACATTGATAAATGAGCCTTTCTAGAGATCCCAAAGTTCATTTAAAAACCCCTTTTTAGCAGCTATTTAGCTAGCCAGCTGCAGAAGCCTCCCGAGATCTCCCCAGTGTCATTTGCAGAAACCTTCCTTCTAAGTTTCTCCCGAGGTCTCCAGAGCTGTGCCCAGGTGTTGAGATTTAAGGATGTGCTATTCCTCACATCAGCTGCACAGGATGGACTCTCGCCCATACTGTCAGCACCCTGCGAACAAGAGAAGGCCTTCTTTGTGCGCACTCTCAAGGCCCGGCACTGTGGCTATCTCATTCTGTTTCGAATTAACATTGGTGGTGATTTCCGCTGGCTTTGCTTTGTAGAAAGACCTCTATGTTCTGCAGCCGCTCTCCAATTGCAGGGCGCCATGGGAGGCTGCAGGCAGATGCAAATAGCGTTGTCTCAGTTTGCTCCCATGGTTTTGCTTTCCTAGGAGGCTGAGAAGCGAAGAGATGGGGGTTTGCTCATTAGCAGCCAAGGCGGACCGAGAGAAGCGAAAATTGGGTTTTTAGCATAAAGCGCGAGCGTTGCACGGCGCGCTGCGTGCTGAAGACTGCAACATCAACTGCAAAAATTGTCTTCCCTCCACTGGCCTCCAGAACATGATGAAATGGTTGAGCATATTAATCAGCACAGCCACAGAAATGGGGAAAGGTGAGGCTAAAACACATCAGGTAGTGTTACAAAATATGCGGGACAGGATGCGAAAGCCCCTTAGCGTCCAGCGACAGAGCTGCAACCAGTATTATTAGATCACAACCTAGATGTGTTATAAATTTTAATCCGGTATAGAGCGTTTGGAAAAATAGTTTCCCGGTGGCTGCTCTGATCTCGGCAGTCCCACGTGCTCCGGCTACTGGGGAAGGCGCAGACCGCGTGGCCGATGAATGCCGACTTTCTTCGCCCGTGTTTCCCTCCACTCCGAACAAGATCACAGACGGTATATATAGGACCGTGCAAACATACGGGGATGATTAATACTTGCTTGTGATTAATTGCGTGTTTACTCCAGCGAATGACTCAATAATTAGACGAATGTTTTTTTCCGATCCTTTGCTGGATTTTATTACCCTCCAGCGCGCCGCACCACGGAGACATCATGAGATACGGAACAAAGCCAAGGTCAGCGCGGCGCTCCCAACGCCGTGCCACGGTCCTGGCCCCAGAAACCCTCTTCCCGGTCGGGATGAGGCTGACGGGCTGCGAACCACCTCACGGAGGCAGAGCTGACAGTACAAAAAGTCTTGGACATATATATATATATATAGTCGGTAGGAAACCAGTTTGAAAAAGGGAAGGCTATTGTACTCAAATTGTGCCCACAGCCCCAGACTAGATGGGTGTTTTTCACAAAAGCAGACGGGAGAGTGAACTTGTTGACGCTATACTTCAAACAGTAGGATTCAAAGTCAACAGAAGGGTGGTGAAAATATCTCCTCGGATTTATTCATTTATTTGCATTAAATAAAACTTGCCCTTTCTTCCCAGTAACCCAACAAACAAACCCAAAATGGGGTAGAGTTGCCAACATGTTCCAGTTTGGTCTTGCAGTTTTAGTCCTGACCTCTCGACGGGGCCCCCTTAGATGTGCTGGTCCACGACGGGCGCACTGGTGGGATTTTCCTCCATCCAGCCCTGAAGGATGATGCCCCCTTGAAAGAATCCCACAGGGATAAACAGGTTTCCTACCTCCAGACTCATCCATAAATAATTTTATCACCCTTATAACATACGTAATTCTCCCCAGCCCCTTCCAAGGACAAAAAGCATTTCAAGTTTACGTCTGAGAAAGCTTTAGGCACCTTACAGGATATTTGGGAATATTCTGAATTCAGGCTTCTTTTTTTCCTTTTTTTTTTTTTTTTTCCCTTCTCTGGTGCAAAGATGATTGGATTTATATTTAGTCTGTGTTTCTGTCCCTATTTTATAAACACAGGAGTTCTGAGACAAAATAATAATAGTGTGAAAATGGACCAACCGCAGTGACGGCAAATATATGGATAGACGTTTTAGTTTATAGTTACACAGAAGATGTTTGGCTGAAGTGGTGGTCCCTAATGTAAGATTCACTTTTAATTACCCAGTACATTCATATTTGAGTAAAAAAAATAAATAGATAATAGAGGCAGGGAGAAGGATATGAACTTCAGTGGTCATGAAATCATTGACTGCAGAACCTAAATGATGTATTTTATTAATTTAACTAAGGCCGTACACCCATAGCTTTTCATTGCCAGTGCCGTAATTTTGGAGTTTAAACTTTTATCTTTGCACAGAATTTTTAATGCCTTTAAATCTGCGTGGTTTATTTGCCTAACTCTGCTAAATTTCTAACTGCAGTAGCAAATACTATTTACCATTTTTAAAAGGGTTGTCAGAATTATTAGATATCAGATGAGTGTAACCAATATAGGAAATAAAAATATTTACGTTTCCACGTCCAGTAAATAATAAATATTTTGGATTTTATCCTTTAACTGTTCATTTTGTTTTCCAGTTGGAAGCATTACCACTGTATTAGTAAAGAGTCACTATAGGAAAAGACTAAATGTTAAATTACTTTTTCAGCTATCTTGACATGGCATATTTGGCACGGCTTCCTCGGTGAACAAGCTAGTCTATATATTTCTGAGAAATTAAAACCATATGGCAACACCTTAAAAAAAAAAAAAAAAGAAAAGCCCTTCTCTGGAAGCATCCTTGGAGTTTTCAAAATGTGTATGAATTAAATATAGTCGTATTTATTTAAAAAGGATCTGCTCGGATTAGACATAGACCCCTCATTTCTGCTCCAAGATTTACACTGCCAATACGCTACTGCTGTAAGTCACAACGGGAGATAACTTAATGATTGCATTTCTATTAATAGCCTCTTCGTCTCTAAGTTGAAGAATGTATTTAATTTTGGCTACACTCAGCTTTTGTGAAGACTATTAAATTAGGACATTGATTAGAGGATGAGAGCTTTCTTCTGCCATGCCAGATAATGCCTATAATAATATTGTCGCTGGAAGGAGATTCCACTCTTCACTGTCATTGAAAGACTACGGAAGGTTTTATATGAAGTTAAAAGGTTCTGATAGGTATTAGCTAGTGCTCCGCAGGTCAGTACTGAGACTGGCTTTGAGCTTCCCCTTGCTGCTGGCCCAGGACCAGGAGGCAGGAGACCTCAGAGCCTTCGAGGCACAAAACTCCTTGCAAAAAATCCCATTTGGGACACAGGACCGGGGAGGTGGAGCACCAGTGGCTCACGGACCTCCCCAACACATGGCCCTTCTGGCCAGATACCATCATATTCCTTCTTAATACGTTCATTGAGGATTGTTTATTATTAATATTTAGAGAGTCTCTAATTTCTCGAAGAGGAGGAGCTGGGTCCCAGTGTTGCCTTCTCCTCCCGTGCCTGAGCTGGAAAAAGGTGCCTCTTTTCTTGAATTATCTGGTGACGTTACAAGCTTTGACAAGAAGAGAAATCTCCTCCAGCTCCTACCCAGCCCAAGATGTGGTCAAATATATGACTTCAGCGGAAAGCATTTGATTAGATGAACGTAGGTATATAAAACCACTCAATTTGGTATAGATATTTTGATATAGGAAACATATTTTCAATTTTGTGTTTTATGTCCGTGAGGAAGCATGTAAAAACTTTTCAGCAACATAATACCCTAAAATATAAAGCCCTCAATTTTCCCCTGCCTCTGTTCCTACATACTCCTTGTATATTTGCACATTTGGATATGATGACAATTAGTTCTGTGCTACGGGACTGGATTGATTTCGCTTTCTGGGTCTCGTCCAGCTAAAATGTTACAGGTTCAAATACAGAAGCCTCTGGTTAATGAACTCCAGAAAGTGTAAAATACTGAGGCCCTGCAGTTACACGATCACCCTTCCGAACAGAAGCACTAATATCTAACAAGGCGAGCTACTGTTCTACCCGTTAGAAGAAGCTCATAAAAAGTAGGTTTAATTTGTCTGGGAAAAATAGACTTTAAAAAAGTGGTCTAAGTTCCCTGGTGGAAAAACATGCTTCTATTATGAAGCCTTCCCACCAAATGTCTTGGAAATTAGGCAAAGTTAACATGTCCAGTTGGAGCCGAGCCAGGAAATGAACAGTGGATGTTCTCTTGTAAAAATCCTGAAAGCTGCAAGTAGCCCATAAACAGTTTGCAGAGTGAGTCAAAATGGACCATTTTATGTTCCCTAATGGAAATGCAGCTTATTTGTACATGGATTCAAAGTGACAATGTGATGTCATCAAATGATTTAAGGTCAGAAGCATAGCGAGAGTCAATATACAGCGGTGGATGGAAACATCCTATTCTTACTGAAGTATTTTGGAGGAACCACCAGCACTAGGGTTTGTCTTGGCCCTTTGGAGCTGGTACAGGAAAACCTCAGCGGCTCTATTCCTGGAATTGCAAGGTGGGAAGTTTACTGTTACCATCAGTCTAAGGAGGGCTTTCAGGAATATTAGTAAAGTTTGCATTAGGTTCAGAAAACAGAGAAATTTCCTACAGAAAAGTGCACTTTTGGCTGGTGCGGCCAAATAAATGATCTGTGTTCGGTATTATCTCCAGAATTAACACTGAGGTTTGCAGATCGGATTCAGGTATTCCAATTCACAGATTTGCTGCAGAAAAAGTGCACACCTGAAACAGTGTCCCTTGAGGACGAAGCTTCCTCCAAAGTAAGGGGAGCCGGGATGTCCCTCAACCTTTGACTTACAGCCAGAGGCCCACCTAAACTGGCATTTGAACTCCATGTCCTGGTCTCTGTAGGAATATTAAAAGTCCTATCAGAAACATTCTAGCTGACAAGAGGGGATAAATGGAGAATATATTAATTAATATAGAAGACTCTAATTAAATAACAAAGCTGCAGATACCTCCAGGGAGCGCAGAGCTCACTCAGGTGTCTCTCCAGGACATGGCATCGCTCTCTGCAGACCCAGCTGGATTTCCTTTACGGATATTTTCCTACACGGTTTGTGGGAGTGAGCGGGATGATCATGATTTTTACAGACGTACAAAGGCACAGCAAAATGACACGAGATTACCAAGGTCAGCTGGAGGTAAACAGCAGAATACAGTAGATTTCTATTCCCTGGATTCCAACTCATAGGTCTTTCCTGATTCTACGGATTGTATGGTCTGTTTTCTGTAAGAAAATTTTGGAAATGAGAGCTTACTCTCTGAAAAACATGGGAAATCTTCAGCCATTTACTGAGGAGTTGTTAGGAAACATTAACAATCATCATTTATTGATAAAAATTAAAGCTATGGTTTTCAGGGGTTTATTCATTTTGAAGAGAACTTTTAAATCAGTTCTACTTATTGATATTTGCAAGCACTCATTTGCCTTTAATTTTGGCAGAAGGTTAGCTGCAGATTCAGTGGAACAAGTCACTGTTTAATCACCTTTCTGTATTTCATGGCAGCTGCCAATTAGAAGGTGGGAGAGAGGCACGGACAGGCTAGAACCATATGGTGTTCTCTAAAAGTAGATAATTTAGGAATGACATTTATTTGTATAAAAAATAGTGCCTTCTCTTACCTACCTGTTAGGCATGGCCTTTTCACGAATCTTGCCCACAGTTGCAAGAAAAGCAAATTGGAATAAAATGAGATGCCAAGAACAGCACTTGCTGGTTGGGAACATTACTGTTTTATTATAGGAAAATACCTGTATCACACTCATAAAGAAACTATTAAAAATGTAGGTAGGCTACCCTTTCTACCTCCTTCCACATACCCACACCTACGCACAAAACCTCCCTTTCTTCTGAGCCCCAATTTCAGCCAATTTCTTTATGAGGGTTGTGTCTAACCGAGCATCGGGAAAGTCACAGACAAAGAAGGGTATGAGCGGGAGGAATCTTTCTGTTTCCATTATGTTTCCATAAAATTCCGGTCCAAAAGGTGTAGCTGGGGATGCCGCAAGGAGTTCACACACACGAAGTCCACGCAGGAGATGGAGTTCCTGCAGATCCCCCCCCACACACACACACAACAGCACGGGTAGTCTTGTACCCTTTGTACTTGTTCCACAACAAGTAGGTGTGATCCTGAAAGATTTAATTAGCTACAACACTCAAACGTTGCTGAGAAAGAGAAAACCAAGAGGAGAATTAGCAAAGTGCCTTCCTCTTCAGCCTTTCTGTTGAGCTGTGTGGGGCTGAGCAGAAGCCACTAAATAAAGCGAGGAACTGAAAAGTTGTTTTCTTGCAAGTTGACTGAAACCAAATATACTTGATAACAGGGCTAAGTCCTCGTGGGAGCTGAGCCGAGTCTTTCACACATTTCCTCAGGTAGGAAACCGCTGTGCAACATTTCAAAGCAAGGTCCCTCCCATTTTTCTCAAAAGAGCTCTTTCGTGACTCCCTAGGTTGTGGTTTCTGCGTCCCACAGGCTGGACACGCTGTTGGTTCCCTATAGGACATGGTGTATGGGAGTCTTTCGGAATGTATTTTCCCTCATCTACAGATCCATACCCCCACCCTGTGGCATGGCCCGGCCTGTAAAGCCAACAGCGGACAGAGCTCACAGCCTTGCTCTTGGGACACCCTCCTGCCTCCAAGCTTGGAAAAGAAGGAGCAGGACGGGTCAGAGGAGCTACATGGAGGACAGAGGACATGATGCAAAACTGCTTTAGAGTGGCCCTGAGTTGAGGAAAACACAGAGTTTGAGTCCTCTCCATGCACAGTAAAAACTTAAATGAAATTCACTGTATCAAGAAAGATCCTCCGGATTTCCAGCAGAAAGGACAGAGGAATGCAATACCTGAAATTCAGCCGAAGGCTGAAAGATCTTATAACTTTAATGTCTGCACTAGACTATTTCGTTTCACTACAACATTTTGATTTCCAATTAGAATATACATGCACTCGAATTGCTGTGCGTATAATTTTCCCACGGCAGCCTCTCATGGAGGGTGAGCACGGCAGTTCTTGAGAACGATTATGTCTTCAGTCAACCATGGGCTCTCCACATCCAGATTCCCAATTTTTGTTATGCCATTGTAAATCTAGAGAAACTCCAGTGATTTCACTGAACTTGGGCTACTGGAAAGCCAAAGTAAACACAGTGAGTTGTCAAAGGAGTTATATCACATTGGCACCAGTATAACTGAAAGCATAATTTGCACTATTTTTGAATAATATGATGTCTTAGGTCGTTAGGAATGAGGTCCTGCAAACACATACGCGAGTAACTTTCTTCATGTGAGTAGCCCCTGTGCTGTCTTTTTATCTGAAGAATGCTAATACGCCAGATGTTGGGACTTCACCAGAAACTTGACTTACATCAGCCAAAGTTCTGGTTTACCATTCTCATACAGAAAAATGTCTGCTGGATTGGGCCCTTCTGATAATGTCCCCAGGAAGTGATGAAAATAATAGCCGAGAAGCCTTGAAACAGGTTTCTGGTGAAGCCTGTAGAGTAGAAAATCTTGAAATTTAGGGGTGGTAGGGCTTGTAAAAGATTTAAAAATCAGGCTGGCTTTGAGTTACAGAGTCTCAGAGTCAGTCATCAGTTACAGACATCTCAGAGTCGGATGAGAGATGAAACTTTAGGCTCCTTTGAATTATTTGGCATTAAAGTCATATGAAAGTTTGGAAGGAAGTCCAATCCAGAAAGAAATCCTTCATGTTCAGATAATCTCCGTGGTAGCAGAATCTCATCCCTCCGTCCTCCTTGTGAACCACCCATAAAGAAAACTCCTGTTACAGCCCCTGGGAAGGCACGAGCAAAAAGGGAGCAATTGAAAGGAGGAATTGAAAGGTGAGCTCCTGGTCCCACCGAATCCAGTGGCGACACTCTCACTGACTTCTAAATTGTAATGGTTTTGCCCCAAATTAGGTTCCAGTGACAAAATTTTCCACGGCGGCGTGGTATGATCGAGGTAAAGCATTGCATTCAGCTCCTTCAATGTAAACTATTTCTGGGGTATAGGAACGAGGAACGGAGTTTGTTGGGGGGGTTGTTTTCAATGAAAAGGTATTCCGATATACCTTTAAAAAATACGTTCCAGGGAAAACATAAGGAAATTAAGTTTGGGTATGGCTACGCAGCCATTTCCCCCCTCCCCCAGCCCAGATTCACTGAGAGACATAAAACAACATCTTGATATTTCGTTTTGAAGGGTCCTTTCTTCAGCCTTTTAGAAACAAATTTTACCTTGCATATAGTTGTAAATAAAAAAGTAACAAAATCAATTCATCACGGACTTTTATGAAGTGAAGAGAAAGTTAACACACCCCATTGGTTATAAATTGATTTCTGAAGGCATAAGGACCAATAAAGTGCATTTCTTATTTGCCCCCGTCTACTTGCGTGGCGTTTCCTACAGGTCAGGAGGCACACGAGCTGAGGTCAACCCCTAGGGTGTATAATTTGCAACACAGTGCCTTCATTGCAGAGCTTCCCTGCCACAAGGCGCAAATATGTTTTCCTTGGCCAGAGGAACTGCATGAAATAAATTATTCTGCAGCCAGTCTGACAGAGCTGGGCATGGGGTACAGAGAACTGGACAATTTCCCAGTGGCCTCTTGCCTAGAATTTGTTCTGAATGCATGAAGCCGAGCAGGATTTGCGGGAGACAGATGTGGACCGCGCGTATTAATTCCCAGTTCAAGTTTATCTCTTCACATCACAAAAGGACAACGTGTTGCTTCAGCAAATCTCATTTAGGAGAACTCAACGTGACTCCTACCAGAGCTGGAAAACTCGAATATATCCATCTTAGCATGGTTTAAGGTGGTTGCTCTCACACCTTGTGTCTTATCACATATTTCATGGCTGTACAGGAAGACTTGCAGGTTGAATTCATCGCTGGTGTAACTCTATCGGAGCCAGGTGTGCAGGTCTCCGGAAAATTATGTGACAGTGTGAACCTGACGGCAATAGAAGTTATCCGATAAAGGGGGAAAAAAAAGACATACAATATTTCTTTTGCTATCAAATACGTGTTTCCATTTTGAACAGAGAAAAAAAAATATCCCCTGAGCTTTTGCTTTTAGACATTAATGATCAGATTAAGAAAAGCATTTTGGCTTCTAACAGCTATTGAATTCAAGGGTAATCCATGTGAAAAAAAAAAGCAAATGAATGTACAGTGTTTGGCTTTCAAAAATATGATTGTGTATGAATAGGTAAGTAAATATTATGTTCTTTTCTGTCCTATTTGACTCTAGTCATGTGTCTGTCCTGCTCTCATTAGGATGACATCTGGTTTTGCTCCCTCCTACCTGTGTGTCTCCAAAATCTTTAACATATTATATTAAATATATAAAGTATTTACACGCACACATTTAATAAAAGCAAGGAAGACAGGGCAGGGGCTTTACATTCCTCTCTGTATTGCAAGCATATTAATGCGATTTTATTGAATTCACGTTAGCAGCTTTTGAATTGGCCAAAACAAGAAAACCTTAATAGTTACCTGAATTCCTGGAGAATCTGTTGGCTAAGAAAAGACACTCTGATGTTTGCATTGAGAATGCGGTCTGGGATCTCTCTCTTTCTCTGGGTTATTCTGCACATTTACGGAAAAGGAAAATGCTATCATATGGGAAAAATCACTTCCAGAAGTTGTTTCTTCACTAGGTCATACGGTAGCTGCTTTGAAGGACAAATCCAAATCAGAAGCAATGCAAGGTGGTGGTTTCACAGACTGAAATTTTGACTGCATTGCTTGTTAAGATTTTTCTCATGCCTGAAAAGCATTTTAAAACAACTGAATCCCACATTTTATATAGAAAAGTGGGAAAGGAACTCCTTTCAGTCTTAAAATTTGCAAATCTGAGAACTAATACATTTATCAAATGTGATAAGGTAAAACCTACATTATTAAAAGTGAGAGGAAGGGAATTCTTTTATGGCACCGGTGAATATTTGACTGTTTTTTTCAGCATGTCTGACTGCTATTTCATCTTGAACTTCCATTCAAAATAATTGGGAAGTCAAAGCACAGCAAATAATATCTCCTGCCGCTTGTTGGACATACCTGGTACATTATTGGATAGTTAAGTGGATAATGGTGTGAAATAAGCCTATAAAAACCAACACACTTCATAGTTAATATTTTTTCAGAGTATGATTAAGTTACTATGACACATCTGTCATAACTCTTACGGGGAGCTTCATAATGTGTCTGATCTTATGTACTCAGAGCTGTAATGTATCTCCTGAACTGCAGCAGACCTATGGAAACTGAATATCCACAGGTCAATGGCAATATACTTTATAGTGTCAATACAGTATACAGTTACAATGGCAGCGTGTAATAATGCCAAGGTCTCGTCTTGTTCTAAAGGATCTTCTTTTCCACCTGTGCACTGGCTTTGAAAGCTTTGCAATTCGTCTTCCTGGAGGAGACCGGCACCGAGGTGGGATTCTGGCATCCTGCTGTGTGCTCCCATAGCTCAGTGATAAAAGTCCCGATTCCTGCGTGCATCAACATGGCAAGAGTCCCTGAAAACTCCTAGACAAGGAAAGGACACCATTGCAGAAGCCGATGGTGTGCTTCTGTGAAGCTGATGAATGCTTTCACGTGCTGGGCTGGACAGGGAGGTAAGAATTTCCAGTCTGAAAGACAGTCCTACCATCGCATTTTAGCTAAAAATGCCCAAACTGAAGATGAAAAAATAGCACCAGCCGTCTCGTTTTCAGTAGCTGGGGAAAAAAAAAAAAAAGGAAAAAAGAAAAAAAGAAAAGACTAATCTGTTGTGAACCTGTTTGAAGCCTGAGCTGGGGTGTGTGGTCCCAGTGGGCTGCAGCGGGAGAGGCGCGGGAGGAAGGGAGGATGCGCAGAAGCCGGACGGGCTGCACCGCTCCGTCTGTCCTGCCGCAGCCGGGAAAACCTCGCTGCATGTGGACTCGGAGGTGAAAAGCATTGAGCAAAACCTCCCCGGAGCCCTGCCTCTTCCTCACGAAGTGATGGACGCTGACTTCAGGCAGTGCTGGCCTCCTCCAGACCGTTACTACTCAGCCGCTTGCCTTATATTCGCGCAGCATCTCTACTGCAGCTGAGAAGCTGTGACAGCGGAGAGAAGGACGGTGGCACCTTCAGCTGCTCTCCAAACTGAAGCACCAAAGGGAGAAGCTGCCGGCTCAGCACGCTAGGAAAAACAGACTGCTTTACTTTATTAAGTTCCCAACTCCAGACTGCAGAGCCTGACAGAAATCGCAATTAAAAAAGTTCCTCCTCATTAATCTACTACATTTGGTTTTTAATGCATTACTGAGAGGAAAAACACGTATTACTAAAAATCTGCTTTCTAGCTGAAAATAAATTTACATTACTAAATTCCATTATAAAGTAGCGGAGGCTCTAGAAAAAGTTGTAAAAATAGGACCCCTGTATCAATTATAAACTTCACGATACAGCTCATGATTCCAGGATGCTGAGAAAGCTGGGTTTGTGGTGAGCTCCCGGGCCGATTTATCTGAGCACTGGTGTGATGATAACTTCTGCTGGGTTACGAAGAATCCCTTTCCTCTGCATCACCCATCAGTGGCTTTTTCTGGAGTTCCTCTAAAACCAATAATTCCAGTCCAGTTTTGGAAGTGACAATTTTCTGTCCCCGGGCTGCTGTCCGTGCTCCCAAACCGAGAGGAGCAGAGAAGCAAAGCGGGTGATTTGAGAAACAAGGAGGTTTTGGTACATCTGAGCCTCAGACACCTAAAAATACGGGATTCCCATTCAATACGGCGCAAAGTGTGAAATTTGGACGTCTTAATTCTCACTAGCAAAGTGTGGGTCTGGGCTGGCTTTGCTTTTTTCACCCACATAAAAGGAGAAGAATCTAATGTAGCAGCCAGCTACTGAAATTATTCCTGTATTACAAGCAACGGAGGCTGAGCCTTGAAATGTGTTGGATTCCTATACGCTTCAAGAACGAGTGGTACTTTATGGGTACCTGTATTAATTCCCATAGTTTTAAATCAAGTTGTCTCACAGACACTAAGCTCTGCTTCGTGTTAAGTGTTGATTTCCAGGATTTTGGCTGAGCTCAGCGAGGAGGTGGGATTAATTTCCAAGGAACAGACCTAGCTCTAGATTCTGCTCTGAAAGAAACCCGAGGGTGTCCGGGCTCAGAATACTTCTTCAAACCTAAACCATTCTCCCTGGCTTGGACAAAAAAAGAAAACCCAGTTCTAGTTTGCTCCAATGGTTTGCAAGACAGAGGGAGAGCAGCTGAGTTGAATTCTGAGTCAGTAATGGTTTTCAGCTTTGAAACATCCACCAGTGTTCCTTTTTAATAGAGATGCTGAACACCGTCAAATGATTTGAGGGGGTTCCTTAAAACGTGGAGTAGACGTCTCATCACATGGCTACAGGAGCAATTTCTCAGCTCCGACATCCAGCATCTGTCTCTGCACAACAGCAGGTAACCCAAGAGCCTCTTCCTTGGATGGCTCGGTATAAACTTTATACACAGCTCAAATTTTACAGCTAAAAGGGTTAACGAGAGGGTGGGTTTCCACCTAGAGGCTCTTCTTTGAAAACGAAATGAAATGGAATGGAATGAAATAAAATGAAATCAAATCAAATGCGACAGTCAATCCTTCTGATAGAGTGGTGCTAAAAGGTTAACTTACAAAATGCTATTGCTCTTGGGCCGATCCTGTGGTGGCTCTGTGGTTTCCGCCTATATAAATTTGATAATATTTTACAAATGCAGTATATGAAATATATTCTTAACATGTGTTTAATACATTTACAATCTATTAAAATGAAAAACAGAATACGCTTCAAATACTGCTGGGGTATTTGCTTAATGCAGTATGTCTGGAACATGTTAAACATTATTTTAGAGGTAATTGAAACATTTCACACACATTCACCCTGCGTACTGTATGTGTGTACTGCGTGCACTTTGGGGCCAAACCTTGCCCCGAGCACACAGCCTGAACATCCCGGGACCGAGAAGTTCTGCCAGCCGGGCATTTCCCTCTGGTGCCCAGAGATGCTCTGGTCCCCGGGGCTCTCCCAGGGAAGCGGAATTCCTCTCCTCCTTCGCCCCATGGCACATCACCTGGGGCTCCTCATAGCGTCGGTCTCTCTGCATCTCCCAGCTTCATTTTTGCTAAATAAATTAGATCCAAATGTACCCTGGGTAACCCGTTACCAAGTTACAGGGTATTATTTCAGCTCACTTCAGCACATAGCCTGTCAAAGCGGCCATTAAATACTTCTCAAATGAATATTTATGTAAATACACATGGTACGGGAATATTCCTATGTAAGTATTTGCTTAGTTTCACAACATGTTCCTCTCACTCATGCCAATGTTCCCAAAAAGTGCACAAGGTGTATAGAATAATGATGGAGAGAATTCCTCGTTCTTAACTCAAATAAATGGCTACAAAGACTTGATTATAGTATTTTCCTCATTATCTCTATGTAACCATTCCACGTCCCAGGACACAGCAGGGTGATTAATAAATTACACATACCTATTTAAGGTGATGGCGTGGCTATCACTGCTGCAGAGAAGCAGTACCGTTTAATGGAGAAGAGTGAAAAATGTGTTTATTTCCAACTTGGAAACAAAACTGTGATGTGTCCCACACATCTGTCTTCTCTGTGCCATTTCCTTTTCATTATTCGGCTGCGCACAGTGTACACTTTTCAGACTAGGAACCTACACTTAACTTGCCATAAAGCTTTATATTTTCCCATTCTTTAACTCTAAATCAACAAATTAGGTAATAAATACTGAGGGAGATAGCAGTTACGCTTATAGCTGGCCATCGGAAAAGCTGTACTTCGTGCTGGGAGATTTGCTGCTTGGAAGAAGGCCATTTGTGTACAATTTAAACTCCTAAAGCTAAAAAATCAGGGGTTTCTTTGCTTGCATGGGGATGTTTTGCTTAGTACTTGGGATCCAACCTCTTTGGAGCTAGGAAAGCAAATTAATTTTGGAAAAAAACCATGCGAGATGAAAAGGGAGAAGATCTCTACGCTCATGAAAATGAGATAACAGCAATACTCAGTGGTTTTCTGTCTCACTCTTAGCTGGCAGTCTCATACAATATGGACCTTGATATCTCAACTTCTTTTTCCCAGTGGAGCCTTTACTCCATCTACTGCCTCCTCCTAACGTTTTTAATCTTTCTAAAATCCTTTCCCTTTGCCAAGTAATGTGGGCAGCTATAAATTTGTCCTGGTGGTGGTAGACTACAAGCTATTTATCATTTCAGCTTTGGTTGAGACACAAATTTTAGCTGGGAGCCATTAGAAGGGAAAAAAAAAAAAATTCATCAAAGCTTAAAATAGACTAAATTAGGTCTCATTAGGGTGGTTTGCGGATGTTTTATAGTTTCTGTATGATCTTTTTTCTGTAGCTCCTTCAGCGAGTTATCTTAGTACACACGGTCAGGTAAGATGCCCCTTGAAATGAATTCGTACGAGAAAGAAGATCAATCATTTTCTAAGGACAGCTCAAGCCGGAGAACACAGTTTTAATGCACCACATCACTGTCCCTCTTTGCATTTGGGCTCTCTCTCGGGCAAGCAGCTAATGGAAAGGAGAGACTGTGCTCCGTATTCCAGTTTCTTCAAAGGAAATAGCTTTTTTGTCCAATGCAAGGTTGTGCTGTGTAATTTATTATTTTTTTAAAAATAAGGATTATTCCACATCATTTATTTATAAATTAATAAAACCCCCTTTACTGTTGTACTAATGTGCTCTATTCCTGCAGGCAGATGGTTCAAGACAATTTGTAAGGAATTCACCTGGGAGGGGGTTGGCGGCAAGTAGTGCGTATTACCAAAGGTTCTTGCTGAAAGATGACTAATTTTAGCCATAAACGTCCTACGTACCTCACCGAGACTTGAAAGAGCATCTCGATGGAAGGGCATCTCTACCAGACTCTGAACGCCCCCATAAGGCTCTTATTTGAAAATGTCTTTCGTGTTCATGGCAGATCTTAAATGTAAATGTTGTCATCGATGCCAGCCTGTGATCTGAATAAACCAATAAATAAATAAATCATACTGAGTGGAAAGAGGCCAACATGGCAGAAGCCACGATACTGGATCTCTGCGAGTGGTGCACAGCGGGTGAAACCAACACCTGCGCAGAGACAGAGCAGCAAAGATTACACATTGGGTACCTCAGGGAAACGGAGCAGCCGTAACGCCCAAATTTACAGCGAATGTTTCTGTGCTTTTTACTGATATGAGCCGAAATCTGCAATGGGCTACAGCTGTTTTCTAGCAGGGTTTAGGAATAAGTTCTAGTCTCCTGGACAACGCACGTTATTAACCGCTTCTGCTTGGGTTACAGACTGTTTCTGTAATCTCTGATTCTCTGAAAAGTGTTCCTGAGCATTTTTCAACATTGTCTGAGGGGGAAAGAAGGGTAAAATCTCCCCAATTTCATTTGCTTCTGATTTTAAAACACTGAGCATTCGCACCACTGTGAAATGGAGACATGAGCAGCAAAGAACTTTAGTTTATGTACCTTATATTTTTGGCAAGTCAGGCTTTATTCCTTGCCTCCTACCTTTCCTTTCATCTCTTCCTCTCCTCCTTCGACCCACTCCATCCAAACCCAGCGTATCCTTTTCAGCCCAGGAGCCGAAAGGAAAGTTTGTAGATTACAAATTTGAATAAACTTCATTTCAACAGTAAACAAGTAAAAAATGACCACATTAGTGTCAGGTTCCTGATAAATATTAGGCCTGACGTAGGTTGGGGTTTTTCCTTGGACTTCTGCTCGCTGTTGGCGTTCCAGGAATCCATTTTTATAGTAGGTCTTTTTCTTTTTTTCTTTTTCTTTTTTTTTTTTTTAATGAATTGAAAACTTTACGTCGTTTTCCTGCCTGTAACCACAGAGTGCATTGTACTCACTAGTGAATGACACTGTCAGAAGCAGAAACCTGTCTTGAACAGACAAGTCTCTCTTGAAATGCTTCTTCTTCATAATATAAGAAGAGGTGTTAAACAAGGGCTGTGCTTGGTGGCTCAGAGTGGCAGCTAATTTTACAGAAAAGAAGATACCTGGGCATTAATTTATTTTATTTTATTTTATTTTATTTTATTTTATTTTATTTTATTTTATTTTATTATTTTATTTTATTTTATTTTATTTTATTTTACTATATTATAGTATATTATAGTAGAATATATACTATACTACATATTATCTTTTTTTATTATTATTATTTCTTCAACATTTTGTCCTATGGAGTTCCCAAAAAGCACACTTTTTGAGAACTGAATAACAACCAGACACGCATCTACTTTGCAAGGCAATGAAGAAATTTCCACATGAGAAGTACTGAAAGCTGCCAGTGCAGGGATTATGTAGCTCAAGCAGAACTTATTAACCACAAGACGTTTCTGAAATATCAACCAGGTTCTTTGCCCCATCCTATGCTTCGTACATGAATCAGCTCAAACAATTTTTAAAACAAAGATGGGCAAAAGAGGGACAAGAGGCAGGAGTCATGTGAAAGAAACAGGCAAAGATTGATTTTATGTAAGGTGCAGAAAGGACAATAAAATAAGAGACTCGGAGAAAATTATAGTTCTTCAAAAAGAGGTGAGATTATGACAAATTGCACTTTCCAGGTCTAAGAAGCCTCAAGTGTTTTTTTCAGAGCAGTGTTTCAAATATAGGAGTGGCTGAACCGCAAAGAAATCTGACTGCCCACATTTTCCAGTGAGCGTCTTTCTGAAAACAGGTGACTTTGCTGGTGTGGAATGAGAGGTTTTAAAAATCTGTTCGGTTGCTGAAGCTAAAATAAAGCTTAATCAGGACACGGGAGTCCTGAATGCCGTCCTCCACTCAAAGGCTTACCTTCTGAAATCCTTAGGCAATACAATTAATTTCAGCAGACCCTGAATGAAACTGTTAGGGTAGAATCCAAACAAATCAGGATTTATAAGCCTAATCCTGCACATTCCACTGAAACTGTTTGCTAGGGCCAGTGGTCCCATCTACCATCAGAGAGACATTGCCCCATGTGTCCAGCCCAGCGCTTGCCGAAGAGTATACAATATTATTTAACTTGAGGGGGGCAGGATCAATGTGTAGGTGGATCAAAGCCACTCAGAGCAGCAGAAGAGCATCCAGGGGCTTCCCTGTGTTGTGGGACCAGCTGGGAACAAGAGGCAACTCCAAGCAACCAACCCGGAACTGGAGAGATCGGGCAACACATCCCCAAGGAGACTCGCCGTATCTTCAGCCCTAGCACAGCATCCTCGTCACATTTGAACCATGGTTCTTTCTAAAGTCCTGGACAGTTTCTGCAAAACCTGTTTTTGTGAATATTCGATTGAATTTTAGTGACCGTCAGCTTTGTTTTGTCTCTCTTGCTCTTCTCAGTCTATTCCCCTTTCTTGGCCTTGTTTTGTCTTCTTTTCTTCAGCCTGTTGTTCTCTCCGATTGGGAAGTATCCGAGGCAGGGGCCACCTTTGACTCTGTGTTTGGCACCGCAGCGTCCCGTCCGAGACCTCCGCATACTGCTAAATAGCAATACTGCTGAGGGTGTTGTTTCAATAGCATTCATATCTTATTTGTGAATATTTCTGAAAATATTGCAGTAGCTGAATTTATAATAATACCTACTCATGGCCGAGTGAGTTCTGAACTGATCAATACCAGAAGATTGTATAAGCGTTGCAGTCCCGTTGTCAGGCAGCAAGTGCATTCATTTGATGTCCGTGACCCACAAAAATAAACAAACAATTCTGAGTTTTAAATACCCTTAATCAATTAATCAAAAGTAACATACACTTATTTCAGGATTTACTTCTTCCAATTATTCAGAAATATTTGCCTTAGGTTGTTTTTTTTTTTTTCACTGCTGTATGTCTCTTCCCAATATTGCATTATCTTTATGAAATCTGCAGCTGCTCCACCTAAGGCTGTGGTCTAAGATGGGCTGGGCATGTTTATTTGTACTTAGACTGGAAACCTCCAAAAATAAATTAAAGACCAGGTGTATCGAGAAGTGATGCTAAGTGACTCAAGAGGTGGCATCTAGCCCATTGAGTCAATGCTGCATTGATGATCTGGCACTGAGTGAGGACACAATGTCTTCTTTCTGCTGCCTTCTGCAGGACAGGGCATAAAACTTCCAGCTGTTCGTACATAATATAGCATATTGTTTCCTTTTTCTTCCCTTAGGTTCCACTCTAAGCTTGCACTTGCGAAAATGAATCTTGCTTTTCTCAGTAAGAGACGAGGCCTGAGGGAAGAAGAAAATGCGAGTTGCCCTCAACCCTTAGCTATTCAACATTTTGTCGGAGATCCCACGAAGATGGTAGTGCTGGAACATCTCAACCTGGGCGTTACCTACTTCCAGGCAGCGTTAAATCTTGAGGACTTGACTTTTAAGCCTGGAATTGCTTTTCCCTGATGAATAGCAGCAGCAGGAACTGTCTCTGTCCTGCCCAGTAGGATGCATTTCCCTCCCAGCATTACAACCCTTGCTGGTGGAGGCAACAGGGATTGCATATGTTCTGCAGCTACCAAGATGAGTCAAGATGACTGCCGATAGTGTTTGTTGTACAAATATTGCTCAGACAAAACAAACAAAATAATCACTGGTTGGCAGTCTCCCCTTGCCACCGCAGAAATGGAAGTGTCATCTATTTTGGTGGTCACAGTGGTGATCTCAGCTTAACTCTGGTTTGACAGTGACACCACACGCTATGGCAGCCAGGAACAGAAACGTCAGGGGGCCACACCGACACTGGTTTTACATCCAAAACCTAAAGGAAAGCAGATTGCAATACATGCTGTGAGAGCAGCTTTGGCATTCATGTTTCCTGAATGAACCAGTCTTTCAAGGTGGTTCTCGCCCAAATCGATATGGCAGGGATGGGGGGACAGTCATGCTACTGCAAAACGGACAGTGCCGGCGTGGCCCAAGGCAAACACCTCCCGCAGTGACAGAGGTGCTCCAAGGCAGCCCAGCTACACGACTCTATGAACCTATTGTTGTTGACTTGCCATTACATAATTTCCCCCAGCACAAATCAGCGTGTGTTCAGGGATCAAATTGGGTTGGCAGGGTCCTAGTCCTTTCCAAGTCTCACGGCTAGTTAGCTCCATATTACCTCCCAAAATGCTCCTATCTTTACACTTCTAGAAAATATCCACTGCTCCTAAAGAAGTTTCCAGTCTCATTCTAAATGACTTATTCCTTTTTTTAATTTTTTTTTTTTTTTCCCTCTAAGAAAGTGAAATCTGTGTGCTTTCTTATTAAGCCACTTTATTCTTGGCAGGCTTTGAAAAAAAGCCCTACTTCAGCAATTTAAGCTTTTCTTCCTGGAGGCACAATACTCAGACACGAGGAAAAGTAAGTCAAGAAGACAAAATAAACATATTTTTCAGGAAGACTCTAAGCCAACTGGAACTTTCAATGAATGATTGAGAGAGTAGCTGCTTTTGATATGCGCAAATACGTCCCAGTAACGCATACCCCATGCAGGGACACACCACACCGCTGGATGCTGCAGAGTTGTAGAGGGAGAGGGGGAAAACTATAATAGATATTGTAGCTTGTCCCCTACAACGGCTTTGAAATGCATATGCAACTCAGTAAAGGTTGTACAAGTTCATGAATGATGAAATTGAATTTGTATTGCCCGGACAAAGAGGAGGAAGGGAAAGAACCACTGTATATCAGTTGTTCATAAAATGTTCCAGAATACCCTGGGATCTAGAGTGTTTTAGAAAATCCTAAAGCTTGTATTTACTTCCTACTCTCCATTTATTTGCTTAAATAAGAGGAGATGAAGATGACTGGATTTATATTGTGGTCTCATTCACACCAGATTTATTAACGATTAAGGCAGATTCATGAACCGCCATTCTCTAAGGAGGTTAAAGGCACTGACTGCTGAATACCAACCGGGTCTATGTCTCTTGATGATAATTATGGCTTTATCTGTAAGACTTAAATTAGTATATTCGGGATCTTTGGTAGTATATTGCAGTCTCGCATCTTCTTCACATTGAAGCATTTTTACCCGGCAAAGAGAATCCAAACGCCTATTTGGAAGATTGCATCAAAATAAATGGTGGGAAATCCATGGGAAAGTGATTCACCCAGATAAATACAAAAAATAATACTCACAAAACTTGCCAAAGAGTTCTGGGCATATAAGAAATCACTGCCATGAGATGTCCTCTGGCACCCTGGGCTGAAGACACCCACATATCTGTTATATGTCTTAGAACTGTTGTTCAAATTGACTCATGGATTTGCTCATGGATTTCAAGGCAGCTTCTTGCTCCTAATTACTTCTTTTATTGTAGGCAGCAGTTTAAGTCACAACAGCGGCAGAAGCACATAGGGCAAGAAAGCAAACCGTGATAAGATGGACTGGGAACTTGTGCCATCACTATTAGTTACTTTGATTGCAAATGTCACCTTCTGTGTGCTTAATATCCTGGAAATATACTCCATGATCAAGTGATTAATAGGGGAGGGAGAAATAACAGTTCAAGCCCAGTTCAACAGGACCCGAGAAACCTTCTCTATTCAGATGGCCTTATAAGCGAACAGAGAAAAAGAAGCTTAGCTCTGCATCACTTCTGCTCCACGAGAACTGAAATTGAATTTGAAGTTCAGGTTATGCAACAACATAGCATTGTCTCATTTTATTAAGGCCACCAGCTTCTGGAGGTCTTCGGCATGTTATTGTTCTCAATTAACACACTTCTCCTCTTTCTCTCTGGAATCTTTCCCGCTGGTTTGCATTGTAACAATACCTCCAACTCATAGTCTCCAAGATGGATTTCAATTTGTGAGGCCAGTTTCACTTCAAAACCCACTAAAGACTCTTCACAGTCTCCATTCTAACATGCTGCATTAATTAGGAGGAAATTCACAGAAACAAACAAACAAACAACAATTTCTTTGCTTTTTTCTTAATAGGTTGCTTTTGTGTGCGGAATAAATCTTTACATTAGAAAAAACAGTCAGCAAATGAAGCCAGACAGTAGCTGTGTCTTTTGGCAATGGGAATAATCTAATAAAACATCACCTTTCAAAGACAAAAAGAAAAAAAAAAAAAGTTTCTCTGGACACTCAGTAACGTCACCTCGGCACGAAATATATTCCACTCTTGGTTTGTGTTTTTTGGACCAATGCAGCTTAGGATGGTTGTTATCCCAAGACCATGCCACCAGAGTTGGAATTAATAATATAAACGGTGAGCCCAAGCTCTGATTGACAGCTCTGATTCTGTTAATACCTTCTAGTTGGTCTTCTACTACGGTCAGAAGTTAAAATTTATTTTGACAAGCTTTCTGCTGGTTATGGGGGCTAGAAGCTTTATACTGGGGTATCCAGTGATTAAATATCTGGCATAGATTATCAAAAACTATAGGGAAAGGCAAGGAAGGCCTCTTGATGACAAACTAGATCCTGCAGTGCATAGAACTTGGTTTTAATTAAGTTATTACCTTCCTTAATAGGAAGTAGCTGTTCCTTTGTTCTTTTGCAAGTCAGCAGACAGTAACTGAGCATGGAATGTAAGCAACTCAATTAAGGAAAGGCTGCCTTGACGGATGCTTGCATGTGCACGGAGGTCGCCCCGCTAATGTACCTGCTGGTTTCTGTTTCACCCAGTGGCGACTGCCTCTCCAATGAACGGCACGGGATTTCGGGGGTGACGGTGTCATGGCTCAGGCATATAAACTCTGCCAGGGTCAAAATGAGTAATTCAGGATTAAGAGGAGAGCTCCTGGGCTTAATCAGTGGATTCATAGTAATTAAAGGCAGAAAGCTCTATGAGTCAACCCATTTATTTCCCAGGGCAGCGGCAGGATTGTCTTCGTAGTTCATTTTCCACCATGCCTCAGTGTACTGCATGAGTGCTTCAAAGATGTTTTGTAAAACAGACCTCTTATTATCTTTTTGATCACCTGTACCAGTAACGTTCAAAACTAGTAACAGAGAAGGCAAGAAAAGCCTATTTTTTCTTTCACTTCCACTTATAACAGTATCGTATAAACCTACAGCCACCACAGCTCAAAACATCATTATGATTGAGTCCAATTCCGATTTCGGTGATAGTCATTTCAGCTCACAGAAAGTCAGTAACATCAGCATTAAGAGCAAAACCAGACCCATTAGTTTTCACCTTAAATTTTATAACAATTACTCTAGTTGCATCAGGAAAGAGCTGAGGTGCCGAGTCTGCAAGCAGAATTGAAGTCAGTAGAGAAGTACCGCACATCTCACAAAGGGATAATAATGCGTTTTTAATCCTTTACCCCTTTGGAACATCTTCCCTGGGAATTAAAAATTCCCTGTGGAGTAAAATGTGATATCAAACTCACTCCAGTGATGTAGTCGCACCTTATAGAGTAATATTATTCGATGCAGGGTTGAGATTATAAAAGCCTCATGGGTTAGTCTAAAAAAATGCTATGTAGACCATTCTTGTACAAAATCAATCAACAGCAACAAACATCCCATCCCATACCCTGCTGGTGACGGTTTGTATGAAAGTGCAGTCAAGCACAGACGCTACATATGGTCACGAGAATCTCTCATATAGAGGGAGTAGCCACCCAAAACTAACTTCAGACTATACACTTTACAAAGAGGCAATCCCCGTGAAGGGTTTATTAGGAAAAAAGAGACAGAAAGAGTTTAAAAAAAAAAATTGAGAACAAGGTTATTTTGAAAAGTCTAAACATTTTTGGTCAGAGGCTCGATGTGAAGCTGTCAGTCATTGCTCTCACCCTTTACGGATTACTGAACTTGTGTGCAAAGGTAGCGGGACTGTTGCAATGTTTAAACAATGGATATTTAATGTCTTTAAATAGTGAGAAGGGCAAAATTCATTTCAATAGCAAAGGAACAGTGAAGAAATGCATATCCTTTACTATGCTGTCTGACAATCTCAGATACTCTGCTACGCTCCAGACTGCTCACATAGCTAATGTGCCCTGCGCACGTAGTGAACAGGAGAGGAGGTGTTGGACTGACATCTCACTGAAGACACGGACGTGGGCTATAAAGATACTACGGTGCTAAGCAGGTCTCCCAGTCAAAAGTGCAAAAATTACTAAAAGGTCAAAGGGAGGAAAAATTAGAAGTCTTACTTGCTGAGAGGTAATGGGAATAATTAGCCCAATAAAAGTGTGATTGCATTATAATGTTATTACAGCCATCATAACAATAATGTAATTATTACTACATTCCCTTGTAACAATACTCATCATCATAAGAACTGCTGTAGACGCGATGAACACCAGCATGCAGTGCAAATCTTTTTTCTGTACACAAACTGTCCTCACTGCTTAAAAGAAAGATATTCTGAAAACAGTTGATTATACATCTGCACCTGAAGGATGAGAGCTTTTTTTCAGTGAACTTCTAAGAATTTTTGGGGACCTCAACTGTTCAGTCCAAAGTATTTTCACTCTGAAATAAAGGACACATTTTATTTAGGAGGAACAACTGATTCGTCAGGAGGAGAAGTAACAGAAAATCGCATCCGAGAGATATGGCTTTGGGGAAGCTCCTGCAGGCTTGGGGTGCCCATTAAACAGCTCATTCAATAGAAGAGCTAGAGCCTGCCTTGAGAAAGCACTCAGAGAAAGCAATAAATGTAGAACAGCTGCTCTTGTGCTAAGCTAGCACGTTCCCAAATTGAGATATGGGAGATATGATTGCATAAAACATTGGCTGCACATAAATCAGGAATGCTCCTGTGAGACAAGCCTCATGTTGACATATCAAGTATCACTGAAGAAAAAGCTAATGTCATGTTGGAGGATGACCTGGTTGAACAGTCTTCATCATCTTGGATAGCACCAGCTACAACAGTATAAAAGGTAACTGAGATTTAAAATATAAATGTTTGTTCCTTGAAAAGAGACTTAACTAATAGATGGTTCAAGATCGATCCCAAACTCCTTGTAGCAACAGGCACAAAATGTTTTAGCAGTTTTCATTTGCTAATGGACACCATCAGATTAAATTGGTATCTGGGGATCAGGAAAAACCCTACCTTGGTGACATACTATGGATCATTTTATTTCTTCATTATGCCTTTTTGTTTCATCCGTGCATTGGGGCCACTTCAAAGGGGCAGCAGCAGTTCATGTTTTCAGCATGGAAGACGTGCTCTTTTACGAAAATAATTCCCCAAAATTCTTGCATCCTGAGTGAGCCAAATACATTTCATTTCAAATTAGTTCAGCATGAAACTTCATCTTCTCATGGTGCCTTCTGAGAGTTATTGTTCTAGAAATGTCAGTCCCCATCAACCGTCCTCATAGCTCCTTTTGATGTGCTCCCCAGCCCATCCTCTCTACGATGCAATGTCACCCTGGACTGATGTGTGCAGTTAACCCTGGGAATTCAGAAGTCCAGGTACATCATGGGAGATGTTGGGGATAGGATGTGTATCCAGCTGGAACTTTCCCAGAGGGACTTTCTTGCAGGCTCATATTCATCAAATTGTAGTTTCTCTGTATAGTTTCTAGTTTCTTCTGCGCACTACGCTCCGGTTTCTCTTCAGATCGTATAAAACTTTTGGTTTTACAAACAATCAACGTTCATGGAGAGGAACTCATGGGTCTCATTGCTTATTGCTACATAACTCCCAGTACAGCCAACATCAAGTGAAGTGATTCTTTTTTTTTTTTTTTCAGACACTGTACTCGCTCTTTTACTTGGAGGTTGGTTAATATCCAGGCATCCTTTAGACAATTATGAAGCTTTTGTATAGGAAATGAACACATAATCCCTAGATCCCATGAGACTATGCACCCTTATAGAAGGAATATGTTTTTTAAGAAAATCCTTTGCCCTTTGCTTTAAGAAAAACTTTGCCCTAAGTCTCATAAAACAAAGCAGCTTAGGGATCCTTGCAATAGCAGGACTGAACTAAACACGCTTAACAAAGTTTCCCTTTGTCAACAGCATTTTGGTGAGGTTCCCTCCTGCAGGATGAGTGTCAGGCTTCAGGCTAATCTCTGTAATTCTTTAACTAGAGATTTGCACATTATTAAGAGGTAGTTTTCTCAGTGGGTGGAAAACTATCATGCAGTGGAACATTTCTCCTGATGGAAAGCTCAAATGCTCCATTCTTCACTTAAAAGGCCAATGATGTGTGTCTCAGCTACAGGACAAAAATGGCAAATGAAATCAGAATTAAATCCCCATTGAAATACTTTTATTCAACACATCTACCCATAGGCTGTGGGCAAGCAGAGATTTCTTAAGTTAACCCCAGCTTCTTTGCTAACCATTAATTAGTCTCTACAGGTAATTATAGATCTTGAAATGACGACCGAAGTGCATGGTCAGCAATCACAGCCTGGACTACATGGGACAAAGCAGGAGCTAGTGTGAACCTGTGATAAATGACTGGAGGAGTGAGCCAGCCTCAGAGTCTGTCTACCCTCAGTACCCTCAACAAAGACTCTCTTTTACTGTCATTTCAGCTGAATCCTGATTCTCTTCTACTGGGAGACATGTCACACAGCCTTTAAAATACAGTAAGTTTGTTACATCAGAGATCTTTTAGGTTTTGGTTAACACTATCCTTTTATAGACAGTGAGAAAATTATATTCACTCCTTGAAATAGGGCACCAAACACTTAAACGTGAGCTACCTTAGACCCTTACGTCTGACATCCAGTCCCTACTTATAACAAACCAAGTCCATGCCTGGCACGCCAGCACTGCACCAGCACACACACTGGGAAAAGTGAGAAACACGCAGGGAGCGGCACATTAAGCTCTACGAGAATTTGTGAGGTGCAAAATCAAAAGGAAATTCTCCATCGTTCATTGAAGAGTCATTTTGGTGGATAAGCTACCCAGTCTTTGGCAAACCAGGGTCACTTCTCTGAAACAATCTATCCCATTGTAATTTATTTTTAAGATTGCTTCCACATCCAACTTTCACCTCCTTCCCTTAACAAACACAGGGCCAAACTCCCCTGAGGTCTTTACAATGGCTTTGCTGGGTCCCTGTGCAGGCAAACTCCTGTTGGCACCGAGATTTGATCCTCAAGCTTCATCTTGAATTCATTTGCGTGTGGCATTTGCATGCTGATTTCTTTGACGCCCTAATGGTTCAATTTCAAAGCACATCTTTTCCCTTTTATCTCTAGCTGAATGAGATGTCTCAATAAGCGCCAGATAAAGACGGAAGTCTTTTGTCTGAAACCACACAGGCATGGCCAGCTGTGATGAAAACTGGCTGAAGTTTCACAGGCTGCTTGTCTGCCTTCAAACTGGAGCTCCAGCTCCTTTCAGTCTGGAGGAAGAGAGCAGGGGGAAAAGGCCTTTCTTGCACACATGGATGCCAAAACAGCTGAGCGTCTTCCAGTGTTTATTTTTCCTTCCAGAAGTTATTTTTGATAAAGGGCTTGGGGGGAGCAAAAGGGAAGAGATCAAGAGAGAAGAAAGAAAGAAAAAGAGAGCAGACACAGTAACGGTTAAGTCTATGATTTGCATCATATGGGTTATTAGATGGCAGATCATCCTTATACCAAGAGGAGACATTCCCTTTTCCATTTGAGCCTCAGAGTCAGCCATTATTCAGCTGTTTAACAGTGGGATGCCCTTGTGCTATTTCTCTGATTTTAAAAAGACTTGCTGTTGTGCTTTTGGGTTAATTGACCTGTTGAATACAAACAGTCTGGCACGGAAGAGTAAAGGCTATTGTTTCAGCCAGTTAATAGTGAGCAAAATTTTGTCCATCTTAAAAAAACTGTCAGTCTTTAAAAATTGTCAGTAGGACTACAGGATGGCATAATTAAGGAAGGATTATTACAAAACCAAAGGTAGCAGTAAGGAGCACGTTTTGAATAATACGTTTAAGGGCTTTAAGAGATCTACCAAAATATGAAACCTCCTGCACAGTATTCAACACTGGTCACATACCAATCAGCTTTGCTCACAGTGGTGTATTAGAAATTGGAAAGATCTAATTCTACTGCCTACGCCAAAAAAATCTAGATGGTGAGTTTGTTCCCCAAATGATCTGCCTTGAAGCTAAAGCAAGCTTATGCATTTTTCATGGAGTTATTGAAAACATATTGAGTTTAAGCTCGAGAGGTCTTGACACATGGAGAACAGTTTAAAACCTGCAAGGCCACGATGCTTGTTAGGATTATACATGGTGGAGACTGACTAGCAGTTGCTGATTTTGGTCTCATTACAGCCTGTAATGTGGTTTGTGCAGATTGTAGCTTGGCACCAGCTGCTCTCCATAAAAACAAGAAGTGAGAGCCACCGGCGCATCTTTGACCACACTTTGCACAAAGACTTGGGTGTCAACGTGAACTCTAACGATCCTGCCAAACCAGTGCCTTTTTATTAGGCTTTTCGGTAGAATGACAAAGAAACGTAGCTTCCCCATAGGAGCTCCAAGGGGTTAAATTCCCTTGGAGAAAGGAAAGTCAGATGGGTTAGTCTCAAATAAGCTGCCCATCTGGGAAATGTCAAGTTTTCTCACAATGTTTTTAAGGGTTTGTAATGTGGCTGATCGTTTGCATGCATGAAAACAGCATGGGAATGCAATATTTCCTACTATATGTGTGGTGGAGCCCTCCAGTCCAGCTGTATTTTGCTTGTCATGTTCTTGAATTCTGACACCAGTTAGAACATGCCAGTTACTACCGTAGAAAATGCATTTTCATTCTGTTCCCTGGATGAAAAGCACATTAAGGCAGAAGAGAAAAACCAGCAGATTCTGGAGCTATCAGTGAGGTCTCTTTTATTTATTTATTTGTTTTTTTAATAACATATCATTTCATCAGGGGGTTGAGCGGGTGGGGTAAAACTCAGTTTGACTCTGTCCTAAAAATGAGAATGTGAAAGTCTGGGCTTGAAGCCACAGAGGAAGAGAGAGAATGATGACAACATTACTGTCACTATATTCCCACACGCTGTAAATTAGAGTTAGTGGTAAGCAGTTTAAGCGTATTGCTGTCTGATTCATTAAAAAAATACAGTAGCTATATGGGCGCAAAAGTCTGGTTCTTCTTGTATCTGATATATGATTGGAAAGTCATATTATGTCCTGTCTTAAGGAGAGGTGTGTATTTTCAACGTTCCAAGTGGAAGAGCAGATGTGTAGCCATTGACTTCTGTGGACAGGACCCCATGCCTGACGTGCTGCCTATGTCTGAGGAGAATTGTCACTGAAATATGTGAACCAGATCCTCCGTAGGTGTAAACTGGCAAATCCCTATTAAAGTTAATGATTTACTGATTTAGTCCAGCTGAGGTCTGGCACTCTGTGTGCGAGTGTCAAGAAGAGGAACTATTTATTCCTAAGTGAACCATTAACTTCGGGTCCTTTATGTTCATCTCTGCAGTTAAAATTCCTACTACATTTCTTCAAAAGAAAAAGGGGTGATATATACATGAGTCATATGTCCACATACCATGCACCATGACCGGCAGAAGCTGTAATTAGTACTTCTCAATAGAGCTATACAAGTAACTGGCTTCTCCTCTTACTGCCAAGTCAAGTATAGACTTTTTGGATCAAATCATTACAAAAATATTTTAATGCAAATTGATATATCAAAACGTGTTTCCTGGGGGTAAAACAATGCTCAGCATTTCATTCGGATTCAGGCTTGCTTAGTTATATTTTAAATAGAATTACAGGCAACTTTGAAAGCACAGGTCACGTCACGGAGAAAAGTAAAAACGTTTAACCGTCAAATATCCAAACTTAGTTTTCTGAATGCTCCCTATATACACACAAGTATATATCAATCCAATGAATAGTTCGTCATGGTGAGTACATAATCTAGAGGTGTCTCTGAAACTTTGCATTTTTCACCAAAATATGTTTTATCAGAACGTTTTCACACAGCTCAATTACTTTCTGCAGAAAGGTCTAGAAGAAAACATTTGCTTTCTAGAATAACATCATCTACACCAGGCGGTGTTTGTATTACCTTGTCTGTCTACTCATCCATTCATCTAGGCAGGACAGTATTTGCAGACAAGACTAAAGGAGACGGAGGTCTGCACATGATCACAACGGGTACAGTAGGTCCTTTTGTGGTGAAGGTTGGGTTATCCATCCACACAGGTAGCAGAGATGGATGCATTGCGCTCACTGCTTCGTTTGCAGACAACTGCAATACTGTCTGAGCCCACAGGGTTTGATACCAGCATGCCTGTAACTCTGCTTTCCTAAATCTAAACCTCCTATATGTCTGCGTGACTACAACACAGAGGACTAATGGAGCTGTTGAAAGGAAAAAGAGTAACGAAGCTGAGAGCTGTTGGCTCAGCCTTGTTTCTGTTCCTGTAATTTATGCACTCGTGGTTGCTGCTTCATTTTCACCACGTGTGAGGCTAAGAAGATAAAGGAATGGAAAGAAGAGCAAACTATAGAAAACATTGGTATTTTTCTTGTTTAATGGTAAGAAATCCACTCTATTTGGTGGTCACTTCTACCTGTTTAGTATTTCTTGTTCTGCTCAGAGTGGAGGAGAAATCTCGTTGAACAGCAAAGTTTGGCATGTCAGGTTAGAAAGTACTTGGCTTTTCCCTGCAAGGGAGCAGTAGGAGACCACAACGTGCAAACTCTGCACCTTAGGGGCTGCGGCTGCAGTCAGCTGGGGCTCACATGGGGGCCAGATCAAGCTGCAGTGGCAGGCGTGGGAGAGCTGAGCTCTGCAGAGAGCAGCTCTCGCTGTTTGACGTGTGCTGGCAGTACAGAGATTGCTGGAGAAAGCAACTTCACAGAACCAAAATGGACAAAACCCAAGGAAACAAACCTCCCCTCTTTAATGCTGCAACGATGAAGCAGCAGGTTTCTACCAGATGAGCCATACGAGAACATAATTTGTCTCACTGCCTTATTTTGTGGTTGAGATGGGCAATTAAAAAGCCATACACGTGCAATATTTAAGCCCCAGACTCACACCTAATAACTGTACTGTACATCATCATGGCTTCAGACAAAACAAATACATGCAATAGCAGTAAAACAGACCTATTACTAATCCCACCAAAGATTTGCGCAATCAGATACTTCCAAGAAATAGGACCGTATTTCCTGAAGTGTCTTACAGTTATCATTGACATGTTACACGAGATTTTCCAAACACAGGCTGGCTGGAATATCATTCTCGGTGACTTCCAGTTCTTGATGAGTCACTTCTTACCAATCACCCAAGAACGATGAGATTGTAACTGATCTCAGTGGGCCAAAATTTAAATCTGAGATGATTTCTTTATTGAAAGGATTTGTTGCTGATTCCAGTGACACAGAAGAAATCAAAAGTCTTTTTTCTTACCACCTTTAGTCCTAATCATAAAAGAATGCTTAGTGGTTTCAGCCAATGTTATTACTTAGAACTTTGATCCAAAAAATATCATTTTAGATCAGCCAAAACTACTTGCAAATTTGAGTCAATCAAAAAGACAAAAAATATTGAAAAGCCAAAAATGAAATAACCAAAGGGAGGCAAACAATATGATCTTTAAAATGTTATTAAAACCAGAAAATATTTTCCCCTGTTGTGGATATTGGAACATCTCCTATTTCAGTTTGCCAGTTTGGTTTATTTATTGCTTTGGTGCTCCCAGGCAGAGCAGACTGGGTTGGAAAGCAACCTAGGTACAAGCTGTGAACATTCCCCTCACTTAACATCCATTGCAACATTTTGAAACTTCAGATAAGCTTCTAGATACCTGGAAACAAAATGAAAATGGGAATTATGAAAAAGATTACTTTTTTTATTTCAGGAAGGTCGCTAACTCTTTGCTGTGCTGGTGATTAATTTTGGCCAGAGAAAACAAAGCCAGTCACTGGATATGAACTTTTTGTCCTTTATCTTTTGTGTGTGCATACCAATGCCACTGTGAAGGCAACCATACGTGTCCATCCACGCTGCAAATATGAACCACGCACAAACAGCAGCACAAAACTGCAGCAATTTGAAGCAGAACATTCTGGTGAAGGTAAAATTAGAAAATGATTATTCAAACCTTGTGCTAGTTCCAGCTCTTAAAGCACATTCTACTCAGAACTGCGCTGTTAGCAACACTTGCCTAGGATTAATAAATCAGCTATTTTTTCTGAGATTTGATTTCATCAAATGTCATTTGACAAACTCCTATGGAATGTTCAACATGGCATTGCTCTTATCTAGCTGCCCAGCGTGGGACCGCTTTTTGGAATCATCTGATGTATTTATTAAAAGCCTGCAGAAGGTCACTCAAACGGCAAACTAAGGTCAGCCATAATAACGTCTGTATTTAGATGGATGAACTGCTCTGGGCTCCCCCACCTGCTGAAGGGTCTAACGAGCCAGCTGAGAGTTCCTGTCATAGCAAACATACCCCTTCTCAATTATAACCTGCAGAGCGGGCTGAAAACGCGTGAGCATGTACAGCTTTAGTAGTAGGCATTTGATGGCGACGAAAGAAATAAAAACAGGCCCAGAGAGAACACTGACTGAAAAAAGAAGTTTGCCTATAGTATGGCGAAAGATATAACGCGTTTCACTCTGAACTCTGGGCATGGGACTTATTTATGTCTCTTTTAAACCAGATTGCTAGTGAGTGATACGGTTTGTTTCTACAAGAATCCTGCGGTCACGGTCGCAGAGAGTGGAACAGCCTCAGGTGCGGACAGGCCGCCGAAACGCCTTCCCCACCGCTCAGCCTCCTCCTCGCGGCGCAGACAGCCCATCCATTACGGCCTGTAAGAGGAGGCGATGGGGACGGATTCTGCTTCGTTTCCTAGGGAAAGGGGCCTAAATTCAGTACGGAATACACGTACTGTTGATCCATCTGTCCACCAGAGAAGAGGGATTTAGAAGAGAGATGTTTAGGAGCCAGCGAGACGTGGATCAGCTGAGGACGGGAGGGAACAGCTGCAGCCAGGGGAGCTGCGCTACATCCACTCATGGCAACCGTCTTCCCTGTGCCACAGACATCTCCCCCACCACAGTGACCGACCTCCTGCAGCCTGACATACGGTAAAATACAGTCACACGTTATTCTAAAAGCAGAAACAGAGGGAGTGAAAGAGGTGTGTGGAGCTGTGGCGGGGGAGGCCCATGACCTGCAGGCTCCCTGGCAGAGAGCAGCGCAGCAGTCACAGAGGTGCCTGTGTGAAACCCGAGGCCACCCTCGCTCCCCGCAGCGGGGGACGGCGGTGGGCCAGGCCCCGCAGAGCCCGGCTCGCACAGCCCCAGGGGCCGCGGAGCCCCGGGCCCAGCCCCGGCGGCCTCGGGAGGGCCGGGCCGCCTCCCCCGCCTTCCCCTCAGGGCGGCTCCCTTCCCTATCAGGAGCGTGGCTCTCTCCCTCCCCCTCCCTCAAATCGATGAAAATTGTTCGACACTAAGCGAAAATATTTATTTCTATAAACGTGAGCGCCAGGTAAAATCTGGCTCTGGCGCTGAGGCACAAATGGCGAAGGGCCCAGCCGCGCTCGCAGCAGCGGCCCGTCGCTGCCATCTGCAGGGCACGGCCGGGACGGGCCGGGGAGCGGGGGACCGGGCGGGCAGGGACAGGGCTGGCGGAGACGGGCGGGCAGGGCAGGGCCCCGGCGGGCAGCCAGGGCGGGTGGGGCGGTTGGAGGCGGTGGGAGCGGGCCTGGGCCGTGATGGAGCAGCCCAAGGCCGCGGTGGAGCAGGCCGTGGCCCTGACGAAGTGCCCTGCTGCTGTTGCGGGATTTGAAGTATCTGTTCGTTTGAGCAGGGACAGCTGTGGGTGTCTTTGCTCCAGAACATAAGAGAATTGTAGAATAAAAGAGAATAAAATAGTTCTGTGGCAGAAACCCACAATGATGATCTAGTCCAACTGCAACGCCTTGTGGTAACGAGACAGGCCAGAGTTAAACCCTGGTTCAATGACAGGATCATACTAAGACGTTATTTTGATATCTGTGACTTATCTGACATAGTGCTGAACTCACCAGTGGGAAACTTGGGCACAAACTGGATTATTCAGGACTGAAGGATAGGGAAATTGTTCAAAAGGCCACAGGTATGGGATACCCTAACTAGAGACAGGACATTTTGATATAACTTTGATCATGGATGCATTATTGCTCTTCATCCAGTATGAACAGTCAAACCTCTTTCCTTTTGTAATGTTGGAGGTACTTTGATTATCCTTTCCTATGATTAGTTGCATTAGCTGCTCTCTGATGTTGCTTAGCACTGATATCTGCATGTGATGTGACGGGGCAAGGGTACCTCTGAAGCTCAGACAGTAAAATTCAATCAATTTCCAAGCTACTAATCTAACTAATCATAGCTTAACGCAGAGAAATGAATGGTATATCAGCTCGTCTCTATTCACAGTCAACCCCAGTCATGACAAATTACAAAAAGAGCAAGGTGTGATATTTTATTGTAGTGACAAGGCAGCTTTCAGTTTCAGGCTTCTGAGAGGCTTATAAGAAAGGTACAGAAATACTTCAAGTTAGAAACAAACAAAAAGTGTTCCTTAGAAGTTAGTAATTGTTTGAAGCATGTATATTTTCTTTATTCCACTGGAATAGTAATAAACAAAAACTACCTTTCTTCTGAGGGTGGACAGCCGATGGGTCAGGTTTAGCACAATAGCTGGGTTTTAGGCAAAGATCTGCACAGCTTTGGTGCCTTGGCTTTGCTATTGTAAACTCTCTGCTTAGCTTCGTTTCAAAACACTGGGGTTTGAAATCAATCATAGTTTTCTTTTGGTTGATACTTGTTTGCCCTACTTCTCAGCTTTTAATACTTCACGGCACTGACTCAGAAGTCTGTGCCAAGAACTGCATCACATTGATATGAACAAAACTCTTGCAAATTCAAGCTGGCCCTCAAAATCCATTAGTGCCCTAGGAAATTCGGGAGTTGGAACCGTCGCAATAGAAAGGTATAGATTTGGTTTACATATGTTGACATGAGGATCTCAGTTGCACCCGTTATGAGAGTAACCGCACTTGGTGATGAGTGAGTGGGTTCTCCAAGGGGGAATGGAAAAATCAGAAATGGACCCTGTGTGGGAGCAATACGCTAAGGTGCTGACAGCTTAATGAATAACTTGACTGTTATGACAGTAGGACACCTTGCAGTTCCAAGAGCAAATATTTGAAATCATATGCAATGCAGGAAATGTATATATGTATGTAGAGAATACATGGCTTACCCGTATCACTAACAGATGGTCTATGTTTTCACTTCAGAGGTTTTCTTCTGCACAATCATGAGTTACTGGGGGTGAGAGTGAATCCATAGCTTGCAACTGATGACATAAAATGGAACAGTGTATTAAAGTCCCCTTTTTATGGTGGCCATATGGCTCAGAGGTTTTGGTAACAGCTAATTAAGATATTTGCCTGTAGGCTGCCGCCCCCCCCCCCCCCAAACCTAATTTTTCTACTACTGCTCCAAAAGCTCTAGCCAGCCTATATGGTAAAAAAAAAAAAAAGGTGATTAGAGGATGGTTCTTTAAGGATATAGCTACATTAAAAATAATTAAAAGAAAAAAAATTCTGGTCTTCTACACTGTTGTTTACATTGTCCTGAAGCTTCCGTGGACTATGGACACAAAACCTACCTTTTGTCTAAGTGTTTTGCCTAAAGCAAGTTCTTGGGGTGCACATGAAAGAGGGGAGTATGTGAGAATCTGGAAATACCAGTTTCTGCCATGTTTCAATTTTGGGGACCTAAAGACTCTCTGTTCCAGATGTACTCATCTTGAGCCTTTCTTACCCTGTCATTCCCTGACACAAAGTAAAACCAGGAACCCCTTTTCTATAAATGTTCTGTATAGTTGATCCCATCAAGATTTTTTTTTTTTATTCTGTCTTGAGAGTGGATGGGAATTCTTGAAATCCATGGGGTTTGTGATTTTCCTAGATTATTCATGGGTGATCATTAACTTTGCAGACTGCTCAGATTTTGAGCACCACTTTTTTCCTTAAAAGTAACTTCTTACTATGTAAAGAAGGTGTTATGATATTTTCATTAAGAAATACACACTCTCTTCAGCATCCTGTTCAAGAAAATGGTTTATTTTTATTGTAGCAATTTGTACGGTGTATTAGGAATGCGATATCTCTGTTTCCAGTAGATAGACCTCTATGAGTGCTTTGTTAACACTATCTACAAAAAAAAAAAAAACAAAAACCAACAAAACCAACCAACCAAACCAAAGACTTTGGAAGCTAAAGACAGCTGATTATTTAAAGCAGCAGAAAAAATAGGCTGATTGACAGCTGAAAAGTAAAATCATACAACTCTTACAAAAGTCAAGGTGCTCCTACAGGACTAGTGGGAAGAAAAGACCGTTGCTGCTTGTAAACATAATACTGAAGGAATTTAGTACTGATGCAATTGAAGTGAATAATTTCTGGCAATAGATTTTCATGATTAAGTGAAATTCAGAAAAAAATTATACTCACTACTAATAAACAGAATTAGTGCATGAGGTTTCCTTAAAGCAAGCAGATCTTTCCATGCTCACTACTGTTTCAGCTTTAATTTTCTGATTGTTACACACATCTCACAGTTCATCTTCTGGAGTCAACTTTCCAATCCCACATACAGGGTTTGGTAGGGCTCCGTCCTTGGGGAAAGAACAGTCCAACACAAGCATTTCATGTGAGCCTGGCAAGGTAATTGTCTCCTGCAGCTGTCAGGACTAATCACTCAATGGAAACCAGGCCCCAGCATTTGTGGTAGCCTGAGGGCAAGCAAAATATCAATTGGGCTACAAATCAAGAGTGCAGCATCCTCTTGCACCATGAATCAGTTAAATGAGACAAGCAATTCAAGTCCTAAGTCAACATGGTCTGTATAAACAGGAGTTTGGAAACTGTATTCCAGTGATTTGCTTCACCTTATTTTTAAAAGGCAGCTAAAAAGAGAAGAGAGAGAGAACATGAATAAATTGTTTGCATTGGACAAACTGTTTTGGATAAAATAAACACAGGCCTGACGTCTTCACAGAAATTACAGCTCAATATATAATCTATTTTGGTTGGAAAAAGTTATCAATTTTTTAAAAAAAACCTCCATACTTCATTCTTTTTCATTTAATTGCAGACCTGAAGCAGAAGTATAATATACTAGATGCCACTTGAAATCTATTCTCATTCATCTGCAAGCAAACATTGGGTTTCCTCATACACTTGTGATTTACAGATTGATTTGCAGACTAAAGAAGCTGGGATGAGCTTTGCAAAGAAGAGCCTTCTAAGTAGGAAAATCCTTATGACAATAAGCTGACAGCTGAAACTTGGCAATTCTGCCTGAATTTTTCTCTTCAGCCCAAATTCACATTTAAGGATGTGAATCCAAGCCAGAAGAACGTTGCAACATAAATCCTGGGAATTACTAATGGCAGAATGGTGATGACTACATATGATTGTCGTTCTATACAAAGGCAGCAGTGAAGAATTCCCAGCAGGTTTGATGGACTTTAGTGGTCATGAAAAGAATAAAAGACAAGGCAAAACGGGCAATATCAAAACCGGCTGCAGCAATCTCCCTCTGAGTACAAATGTCTCCTAAGGTATGGTTACACATGCCCTCGTCCAGACACTTTGCAGGTGATTCTTGAGGCAGTGACGTGATCAGGAGGAGGAAAGCATGGGACGTGCCACGTTTACTGACACTTTAGAGGAAGCCCTTTCAATCCAGCATAGACAGGCCTGGCTGAGTAGAATTTCAGCTCTGAACACAGAATTGGGGGAAAAAGACCCAAATTTAAAAAAAAAAAAAAGTTATTTTTTTTTTTTTTAAATCAGGCCAAAAATGACGTTATAAGTGGCTTTCTGTTCAGACTAGGACACCACTGAGCTGGGGATGAAGCATAATGGTGGGCTGGTAAGGGGCAGCTCGTACCTGAGTCTCCTCCCACGGTCTCCATCTGAACCAAATCATTCACATCTACCGTCTGTCTGGCATCATTGATTTTCTTTCAAAGTAAATATTTTCCTTCAGTAACGGGAACCCGGCCCATTTGCACCATCTTAAGTAGGTGATATCCGTGTGTTTCTACAATATACATTTGTAACACACATCAGTACCCAAAACGCATTCTCCTCTCACTTACACTGCTTCTGCACTGATGTAACTCCAATACCTCTGCTAATCCTTTTTTACACTAAGGGGAGAATAAGAGTCTTAGTGTTTCTAAATATGACGCTACCAACATATTACAGACCCTTGATTGTAAGTGCTAGCTGTGTAGAGCACAGCCCTGGACACCAGTTTTGACTCATCAGATGTGGATTTAAATAATCGTAACATCCACATCTCATTTGCAACCCAAGATGGAAGAGAATTCAAAATGATGGAATGAATACATGGAGTTTGGGAGAGCGAGAGGATTGTACCTACTCAAGATGGAGAACAGGCTCAAAGTTGAGCATTAGTCTAAAATCATAATAAATGAATATTTCCGTTTTCAACAGAAATAAAAGAAACTGATAATATTGTGGCGTAGAAATGAATAAAAATATTGACTAATATCACTTTGGAATTGAATTAGTTTAAGAGTATAGGGAAGCTTCGTACCTGGCATTTTGTTGTCAGGGTGTCTAGAGCAGGCTAAAACAAAAAAAAGTCTTTTAATATGTGCTTTTATGGAAAAAAAAAAAGGGGTCATGCTTTTTCAGTGGAATTAAAAAAAAAAATAATCCAGTTCCTCTCTAATTTTTTTCCTTTTGTTTCTCTGGCCTTTGCAGTGAGACAATCAAATTTACTAGAGTTTGTAAGTGTCTAAAATGCTTATATTCCACTTCTGAAAGCAAGGATTTCATGTGGAAGAGAGCATTCTGCTTATGTTTCCTATGAGGCGTCCTTTACTTCCACTGTAAAATATATGGCACCTTGAAAAAAAAAAAGGTGGCAGTCAATCTGTGTGCTTTGCATCGTCCACACAAGCAGAAATGCTCTATGAAGATCATCTGTCAGGTCTTGAAAATGCAAAACTGATGCAAGTACATCAGCCTCTGCTGTCACAGAACGGGATGGAAGAAGATGTCAAGCAAACATCATCTTTATCAGAAGGGAGGGGAACGATGAGGTTATTGCTTGCAACTTGCTCAAAGTTCTGGGAAAGGGGTAAGGCTCATTAGAGCCGGATATCTGTGCCGACTTCCCTCTCTCCCCGACTGCCACTTGATTCTAGACGTGAAGAACAGACAAAAACTTATCATTGCCAGTGTCTTTAAAGATGCCCACACATGTTCCCTGCAGACCAGAGAGAGGGGAAAAAAGTCCATTTTGTCTGGACAGGTATCAGTTTTAAGCTTGTCTTATCTTCACACACCCACCAACCTCCCCATGTGGGAGCGGGACTATCGCTGTACAGTGTGCAGGGTGAACTCCAGCTCTCCCTTCTGAGAACTGATAAGAAGGGATGCATGAATTGCCCTTTTCAGCCAAGCTCACGGTGTGCAGCCAATCTTTATCTCCAGTCTTAAGGAAGGAAAAGCAGAAACCAGCTAAAAGCCTTTCTTTCCCCTATTCTCTGATATTCTATAAGTCACATTGGGAGATTAATATTGCAACCCGTCCCTCCTCCTCCCCCTACCCCAAAAAATCCCTGTTGCGAATAAGCAGGCTGATAAACTTCAAAATAAAAACAGATGTGGCAGGAAGAATGATTTATGGACTTCCCCGCACACTTCGGTTTCTACATAATGCCAGAGGTTTGGGCTTTTTTATTTTATTTTATTGTCCACCTAGTATTCAGCCAGCTTCTGCTTCCAAATTTGAACAGGAAGGGAGGTGAGAACAATACCCAGACCTAAAACACCAGCATGAGAAGAAGAATGAAGCACTACTGCAGTGAGATGGAAAGTGCCAGACATCTAAACTGATGGCTGCAGTTCACAGATGCAAAAGAGAAGGGGAAAAAGTTACGTGGAAAGGAAGGAGCAGAGAGGAAACCCCAGATTTCCTCCCATTCCCTAGTAGAAAGTCAATAAAAGAAAAAAACTGCAATAAGTAAACGCTTTATTGGTCAATAAGCAGAAAGTGAATGTAACTGGAACAAGTGGAAATGAGGGCAATAAATGTTGCACTGAAAAAACAATTAAAATTTGAGGTGTAAAGGGAAGATAAGAAATGTTCAAATGTCGTCTGAAGAAAAGTGAATGCCTCTGAAATGCACTCGAGGATCTTCCAGCTATTCCCAGTCAGAGGTGAGGGAGGGCAGACGAAGACATACCTAAATGCGTGTATTTGGGGGAGAACTTGGGGCACAAAGTCATGGCAGGGAAATGCAGTTCAGTGGCATAGATTCATTTCTACAGCATGCATCCTTATTAGGAGTGACTGGCAGTCTTGGGATACTTGTAGTTTTGAAAGCTTAGCTTTGGATGCCTAAAATGGGAGCTGGTAATACTAATTACTGATATTTGATCATTCAAATCTCCATTGAATAACTAGGTCTGCAAAAGAGGACATGCGGATTGCCTTAGTGCTGTGTTGCTGCACTCGAGCCTTGTGGTAACAGAGAGAAATCCGTTGAATTATTTTTTAATTTTTTTTTTTTTTTTTAATTTCATTTCATATTAAGCATCCCCAAAGACACATGCAAATGTCCCTATCAGTGTATAGGCAAATCACCAATAAACTATACGTACGAAAATAGGCTGCGCTGGACAACATCCAGGAGAGGAGGTGCTTGAACTTGAGGCCATTGCTTGGCACTAGTTGCTGGTATCTGGGTGCTGGTTCAGATCACATGCTATCTAGATTGCTTCGCTGGCTTTCTAGCATTTCGTGCCTGTTTTCACTCAAGTGTTTATTTCTATAAACAGACCTAACCTTAGAAAACAATATAATGACATCCTTCCTGGGGGAGGAGGGGGAAAGAAGTTTCCTCAAATTACTCAGGAGGGTTTCCGCTGGCTTTTTATTTTCAATAATCCAAGAGGTAAACGGCCGCTTTTGAACTCTGCCCTCTGCCCTTTTTATTTTGCAACTTGGGCAAAGATCAAGCCCAGAGTCAAAAGTGTCAGCAAAAATGGCTGTGATATGCGTGCGCTTTCCTTTATGAAAGTCCTCATGATTATGTTTACAGAATTCATTATAAACTCAGGGTCCAGATTAAAAGCAAATGTCTAAGTGTCCTGTGGGGAATTGCAGGGTTGAGGATGCGGCTTCTAAGAGATGCGTGGGATCAGTAGGGGGTTACGAGCATTACCAGGGAAAAGGGAGCAGAGTTATGCTAAAGGTGAAATGTGGACATGGGGGTCATCAAGAAGACTAGAGGTGGATGTGGGAAAGAAACAAACAAACAAAAAAACAAGAGTCAGAAAGACAAAGTACTTTGCCACATCAAAAGCAATACAGGACCATATGTATTCAGAGTGGATACACAGTTCTAGCAACATCCGATCATGGCAGAATCCCAAATGAAGACAAAAAGATCTATCCAGATATAAAATAGAAACAATCCAAGACAGAGGGATGTTACCAGACCGTGTTGAAAACAGAACTCTATCAAAATCTGTACTGCAAGACCCCCTCTGAACATGTGAAAGGGGCATTGAGGCATTTAATAGAATGAGCTGCAGAGAAAGGCCACATACACGAGGGCAAGCCACCTATATACCTATTTATTCACTATTCATACTGCTCCTTCCCCAGCCAGCGTAGGAACGTTGGCATCCCGTCTTCTGTTACTTACTGCTCCCAGGCCTTTGTGACACAGACCCAGGGGATAATAACCCTTGGCTAAAATAGATGGTGTAGCAGTGACGTGTCCTTTTAGATTATTGAATGGCATTTTTCATTTTGAAGAAAGATCTGGGTACACCGGAGAGGCAAATACACTAAATAGGTCCCTTTTCTTCTGAAAGAGCTTCATGGTAATTGCTGCTGACAAGACTCTGCTATAGCGGTGAGTCTCAGGAAGAACTGGAAACCATCTTAGAGCTGATTAACGTGAGGTGTTATCCCTGACCCCTGTCACGGAGAGACCCTCTCCACAGCCAGCATCAGTGATAGGGAAGTGGTGGATATTAGTTGATTTGGGATAGGATTGGGAGGAGGTGGGGGAAAAGTAAATTGTTTTAAGTTAGTTCCTGAAATGACTCTAGATAACTTGTTTGCTTTTTTTTGTTATAACTATTTTGAGGCTGTCAATGCAGCTGTTCAGAGAGTCATACGTGACAGGGCTCGGAGAACCGAGTGTTTGTTAAACTTTTACTGCGGTTAGACGGAGTTGTGGGGGGTGAAGATGGGGCTGGCCACAGGGCTGGGAGTCCTCCGGAGCGGAGCTGCTTTGGATACCCCTGCCTTCTCCGCACACAGGCAAATGAGCCTGACACAGGGATCCTCCTGAAGAATCTCTTGGAATTGTCTTAATTACTAATATGTCTGAGAAGAAGAAAACAAAAACAATGCTGCACTACAATGCATTTACATTCTCCTACACACCAGCTTGTAGACACTGTTAACTGGGGTGGAACTGCATCACCGTCTTGCAACAGATGATGTGGATTTTTAAGTTGTGCTAAAAGTCTTTTCCCGTTTTGTACAATTTAGCAACTGTAGCACAGCCTACACAGCTTTAAACAGATTTGATTTCATTTAAGTAAAATGGGCAACTGTATAGCCCCAGGAGTCTCTTTAATGGGTCACTCATCCATCAGGGTAGTGGGCAATGGGCTGCTTGTCCTTTGTGGATTGTTTGTACTCTTACAGCACAGCATCCCTCCAGGTCTCCCCAGAGCTGCTTTGAAATGGCCAACATTTACCAAGGATATATTCAGATTTCACTTTATCCTGGCTGTCAAACTTTGTGTATTTTTCCAACGTCAAACAGATTTTAAGATGGAGGAAGGAGATAATATGATGATAAAAAGACTTGACCAATTTAAAGGTAGCTTTTAAAATATTATATACAGCACAGGACAATTTACTTTTCCCAAAAAAATTCAGCTGAGTGGTAATGGAACATACATACGTAGAGTGGGCCAGAAGCAGACTTTCTTAAAGAAAATATACGTGTGCATGTCTTTACTCATGCGTACATGTGCACATGCATGCACACAATAAACCATGTGGTGCTGCATTTTTTTTTTTTCCTCTAAGGCATATTTTTAACTTTCTTTTCTATCAGCTTGTAAAACATGATTTTTATTCTTCCTTTAATGGCCTGGGCTAATTACTCACAATGACCTTTGACCTTCAAGTGCCTTCATTTATGGTAGCGCATTCCTTTCAACAGAAACATATTGGCTTGGTTTTACAGGGTGCTGATGTCTGGCCTGGCAGTCCAAGCCTCAACAGTCCTACCACCACCAACCAGCACAGCCTGGTTTCGGGAATCTATAGCATCATCCTTTCATAGGCCAAGTTTCTGTGAAAGTTCCACCTGAGCAGAAATACCAAGATTTGCTTTCGATATTAAGATTCTGGAATTTATCTCCGGCAAAATTGTGTAAATTAGTATAAATATGGAAAAACGTGAAGGCATGTGCAAGTATCTTAGAAAAATCAGGGAATGAAGCAAAGTTTAACTGTACTGGTAGAAAGCTCTCTTGGTTTAATACACCTAACTGCTCAGGAACGCTGAGCGCTGCAGCGCTGTAGCGCTGGCTCTGTTAGTTCAGCTAGAGAACACACCTCCAGCAGCTCTTGGTGAGTGTTTCCACTAATTAGCATACCACATGGAAACTTTTCTTAGTGCTCATCTCTTCCAAGAACAGGATTCTACTCCTCGGGATTTAAGAGTAAAATACAGGCAGCAAGAATACTCTGTTGAAAATATCACAAAAAAAATCTACCAAATACATGGAAGTTACAGAAAATAAAAGATCCAAGATCCTGGCACACCTGTTACCAACAGCAGCAAGATCGCATGCAAACGAGGAATTAGGGGTGGTCTGATGGTTGGGGCAATTGGTTGGGTTTTAAAAGATGTGTCTTCCATATTAACCTCTCCCTGATCTTTCACAAATTGCTTAAAATTTAAACCTGGAAGTTGCAGAACCTTCTGGCCTAAGGTCAGAAAATCATGGAAGCCCCATATGAACATAAAATTTAAGAGCAACCCCAACTCTGTTCTGAAAGATACTTAAGCACATGGCTGAATTCTTGAATAGGGAGCGTGAGCTGAAATGGATTTTCTGTCCCAGCTTTTTGTATGTAAAAGAACTCATCTCTTGTGTTGAGGAGCAGTAATATTAAATATATTAAAGCTACTCAAATGCTATTGCAATGATAGGACTACCTGGTTCAACAGAATATATGTGGAGATTGTGCAGTGCAAAAAAGAGAAATAGTTCTTTGTCAATCACTGTTCACCTAACCAGGGAAAAAAAAAGTATAGAAGGAGATATACTCTATTGAGATAGATTGCTAGAGAAAGAAGAGGAAGAGTCATGCAGAAAATGAATGTCTTTGTAGGTGTTTTGCAGTAGTTACATAGTTTTCATGATAAGCCTTTAAGCTTTTGGGTTATTTTTCTTGGGTCTTTTAGATTCTTTTTTCTTCCTCGGCCTCCTCTGCACTAATACAGACTCTCAGAGAAAGACCATTTACTTGCTCTGTTGTCAACGCATCTGGACGTCTTGTCAAAACAATATAATTTTACTTTGTAACTTTTTGACACTGGTATTTATTGCACCTGTCTTTAGTCATGATTTATGACTTGTCTGGTGAGTATTACTCTACAGCTCCAAGTTTACAATACCAGATAAGTGAAGCATTTGAAGTCCCGAATGGGCTACAGATTTATAGATGTATATTTCTCTCCCTTCCTCCAAAAAGGGAAATTAAGATGAGCATTTTCTCCCTTTTTTCTGGGTGGTAGAAATCAAGATAATCAAAAGTTCTTTGGAAATGAAAAAAAAAAAAAGGACAATAATGGAATAATGCTATTTGCTACTGTCTATTAGGAGGAATGCAGTCAAATGATCTTTGTTAGGGGAGTGCTTTGCAGTCAGAGTAGGGATTTTTTTTAATTAATCAATAGCTGACTGTCTGTACAGCATTTTAACACCCAGAACTATATCAGTGATGGGGACATCAGCATCATGCGAGTTGTAGCATTCGGGAGTATCCATCAGTCTGACACTCTGAATTACTAGGTTTGTGACACACTTCCTAGGATAATACTAGTTCCTACTTAACACCGAAACATTAAGACCAAACATGTAAAATGTAAACGGTACCTACCTGAGTAACCTCACTGAACAAAATGGGTTTGTTCACACACATAATGTTAACTGTGTCTATGAAAAGCTGTTGTAGAACGCGAGTCTAAATATTTGATAGAAGTAACAATCTTACATTGTAAAAACTCCAATTTTTCTTTTCTTCTTTTGTTTTAGAAAACCTAAATTTGGGGCCTAAATCAACTTGACAGTATCCCTTAAATATATAGTATGCTTGAAAGGTATTTATTATTCTACTGCTGTTAAAGCGGGTCTTTCAAATTTGCCAGACTTTAAAACAAATCCGGGCTTCCTTCCTAGTCAAGGTTCTTTTCAAATCTGATCCGCTATTGCAGATGTAACACAAGACCGTTGACACGGTTTGGTTGTTGTAATGTAAGTATCCTTCCCGTGTATCTCTCATCTAAGCAAAAGCAACATGTGAATGTGTGAATGTCAGATAAAATTGTTTTGTAAACATATGGCCACTTTAATTTGTCAAAATTTCATTAAATTATAAAGGTACTTGACAGGGTTTGCTATTGTAATCCCCTAGGAATATATTTATCAGTGAGATTCCCTGAGCTGATCTTTTGATAGAAATCGGGTGGAACTCAGGGACTGTAAGCTCTGGGTAGCTCTAGAAGGAAAACCTGAGATTTCTCTCCCAACTATTTTTCAGTTTTCAAGTAATAAACAAAAAATCCCACCAACCCTCTTCAGGCAGGATGCATGGTAAGCAACTGTAAGAGGCGGCTAAGAAAACCCTTGCTGACCAAGCTGTTGTTTCAAATACAGCCAGTGATTTCCCGTAACAAAGCAACATGGGAGCTGGTATCTGGAGGCAGCACGGATTGCCGCTCCTGCCCCAAACTTTGCACATTCTCGAATGCTTTGATGGACTGCCAATGAAAATATTGGGCAGGCATCAACTGTGCGGTTGCCACGGAGATCTAGTAAGCCAGGGCAGTGGGAGCAGAGATTTCCATCAACAGGACTTTAACAAAAGCCTTGATTCAGTGGCAGACTCTTAGGTTAGATGCTTCTGGGCTTTAGCAGGTTACACAGAAAACGGTAAATTTACTACTGAGCTTACTAAGCAACTGCAAATCGCGATTCCTTCAGGGAAGAAAGTACAGCCCTACATCTCTCTCTGGTTCAAGATTGACCTTTTTAATTCTTCCTTGCCCTTTAAAATGAGAAATAACGAGGCTGGCTCTCTAGCAGTCAAATGTAATTCATTGCCATTTGAAGATATCTGTATTATAGATTTGGGGGTCATAGGATCACGCCATCAGTTTTGATGCACATTCTCATCTCGCAGAAATTACTGCTTGCTGCTTTGAAAAGGCAGCAGAAATACCTCACGTTGTTGTGACAGTCTCAGAGGGCCTAAAATCTCTCCGTACATAAAACCGATTAACATTATATTTGTCACTATAATGGATTTTTATCATTAGAGAGCCTGTTGGCAATTTGTGCTTGAAAAGTGCCGAAATAAAGATCTTAACAGAGTAGATAGCAGACCAAAATAGCAAAGTAAGATATTTCAGACCAAAATACCAAAGTAAGATATTTCCAAAATCTCATTTCAGCTGTTGGACACAGAATTGTGCGTGGATTCCTATTAAAATTCTAATGTTAATGCATTCAAAGCAATATTAAACTCATTGAATGCACTTCCAGTTTTTTTCAGTAACAAACAGCACATTTTTGGTACATTACTGTGTATAAGCTGATGTGAATTTGTACTTGCAAGTCAAAAGTAGCTGCTTCTAAGTTTAAAAACAGAACTTAGGAATTTTGTGTCTGAACTTTCCTTCAAAGAGATGCACATAGGACTATTGCATTTAGAAAGAAAAACTAATATTTTATGATCTTATGAAGCCCTAAAGGCAGCATGAAAATAATGCTAAAATAAGAAACTTGATTGTTTACAGATTTCCATCTAACTAGAAATAAATTTTCAGGCACTTAGAGCAATTAAATTATACATCTTGATAAACAAGCACAAATTCAGTGAAATTTTATACAAAGTTTAAATGAAACTCAGATCTTTTAAAGACCATCTTAGGAGAATTTGTGAAACACCAAACACTAATGATTTCTTATGCTCTAAAAATGAAAGTTCTGATGTTTTCTGCCAGAAGTCATGAAGAGATTGGTTTCCGGGTTTAATTACAGCAAAGATGAGACAAAAATACTCAATCTCTATTCACTGTCATTCGACTGAGCACAGGTACGATGTAGGAGACACCATCTCTGACACTGACGAAGGAAGAACAATCAGAGGAAACCATTTCAAACACGTGTCCAGGTCGTAATTACCACTAACAGTTGAAAGGGACAGCAGGCTTCGTGCTTCACTCCTTAATAGAGTCTCCAGCAGAGATCAGACTGTGACCTGCTGTATGGACAAGTTATTCCACAGTTCTGCATCCTATGGAAGCCCTTAATCCTCCCTTGAAGCAACTGCCAATGGATACTGTCAGTCAAAAACTCTGGTAGATAAGTTTTGGCTCCAGCTTCCCATGTTCTTTTACATTATCACTTAGATGGGGAAAGAATTTCAACCCAGAATGTTCATTGCATTTAAATTATATGGAATTTTGCTGTTATCCTCAGTGTGACTGGACTTGATTCAGTGTATGAGGCCTGATGGAGCATTCTCTGGAATTAAACCAGAGCATCCAGGACACTGTCTGGAATCAGCAGTTTCTTCTGTATGCATCCAACCTGTCTGAAACACACCTAACCAGGGTACCCAGTTAAAGACAACTGTTTGAAGGACCTGGACGATCAGGATGAAGTCTGTAAGGGAGAACATCATGCAAGACACCTTGGTCTGGCTCTGGTTTCTTGAGGAGCTGGATCTAAATGAATTATGGCTCCATTAACACCACCGTCTTGCCGGTAGGATAAGTTATGTGAGCACACAGTCCTTCCATTTCTTCTCTAGATAATGAGCACAAGTTAATTCTTTTCGTAGAAGTTGGGAGAAAAATCACATTGCTACTCATGCTTAACCAACTCAACCAGTGAGTTGCCAAGCCCGTGACATCATCACTGGCAACATACAAGCTTCAGATTAGAAGTAGTCTGATGACATCACCCTTCCAGTTTCTATCTAACAGATGGTTTCTGTATATTGTGTAATTTTAGATCATTATTCATGGTTTTGGTCAGTATAATTCAGGAAGTGAAAAAACTGCCAAGAAAAATTGACCTGGAACTAGTTCAAAGGGACTACATTATTTTATTGATTAGACTCCTTAGCTTTCATTTTCCAGCAGAGCCATCATGAATCATCGATACACAATAATATCTGAGTAATTTCTGTGCGAGCTGAATTAAGTGCTCCAAAACAAGGTAAGCTTTGAAGGATTAGGCCTTCAAGCTGTTTGAAAACAAGATAGCTAAGAAGATTTGCTGGGCAGTCCTGAAAGGGGGCCAGAAGCTATTTACTGAGGCAAGTGGTTGGTTTGAACTGGATTTTTATTTATTTTCATATTATACTTGTTGACTTCATATCCGCCTGCAGCTCGGCTCAAAGGCGCGGGAGAGGCATGTTTTTCACCAACATGAACATGGGCCAGAAAGGAAGGACCTTCTTAGAGGCCTCACCAGGCACAGCCCCAGCGCTGAGATAAAGCACCGCAAGCCTGCCGGAGGAAGGGAAAAAATACAGAGGGAAGGGGCTAAGAAAGGCTGGGGAGTCTTTTTATTACAAAGGTTTACAAGAAAGTGCAGCCATGCAGAAGCCGTCGTGTAAGAAATATGCAGAGGGCGGTGATGAGTGAAACCCTGCATCATTTGTCTAGTATAAATACATCTGTCGGATGGTTGTATGGCACAGAGCGCACAGGTTTACCTTTGGAGATGCCGTGGCAGCGAGTTTCCTTCCTGACTGATCCACGGCAGAGTGCAGGATCTACCCCGAAATCAGCATAGCTTTCACCAAATATCCTGGTGGCTGCGGAGGTGCCAGCTGGGTCTTGTAGAGGGGGCAAAAGAAACAATTGAAAGAAACTATCCGAGTTCAGGTTTTGGATCTTGTTCCCATCATGAATGATACCTGAATATTGCACCTCTATCAGCTCTGAGGTCCTTTGAAAATGAGAAAAAAAAAAAAAGGAATACAATAAGCGCCAAGTTTGTCATTTAGTTTCCTAGTATTTTCCTTTCCATAGAACGGAATGGACCATTGCATTGCAAACAAAGCACCGTAATTGGCCTGTTTTCAAAATGAAATATTTAAGATCCTTCCTATCAGTAGTCAAGCTCTTCTGTAAACTGGTTGTATTCTTGCCTTAGATTTTTAAGAACACCAACAAAACACAGTACCTTGGCCAAGTATCTATTACCTTTACAATATCTAAGGTTTTCATATGTTGTCTCTGGTGAGATCATTTCAACATTTGTTCTCCAGGAAAAGGAACTTCAGTTTTATGAGAATTTAACCTGGGAGAACCACATAGAAGTAAAACAGCAAAATCGGGCCAACAGTCTTTCAGTTCTTTACTGCACATCAGAAGAAAGTGCAACAGCTTCTCTACAGGCGTTTTTCCTCTTTTCCTGTTATGCTTAAATAAAAGAGCATTAAGATTTAATTATATAAAATGCTGTTAGCCCAGGCTCAGCAGGCATTCAGCAAAGACAATCACTATTCTCAGATATTTACATACAGAAAACCTACTTGTGGAAAGATGCAGAAGTATAAATTTAAGCATGGTAAATCCCACATATTACTGAACATGTTAACTTCACCATCATTTTTAGAATAAAGTTCTAGGGATTATTAGATGCTATTCTACTAAATGTCCTCTTACCAAAATATCCCAGTTTGCCAAGCCTAAATATTTAGGGAAGACATTGTAGTTTAATTAAAATCTTTATAGGGAAAAAAAATTGGGCCTTGCCTTTCCAGTCACTCAGAAATGAAATACAGCATTTAAAACCTGTCTCTTTCCATCCCCAAACATATGGTTTGACACCATTCTGTTTTGTGAGAATATTTCACAAGTTTGGGTTTTGTTCTAATGTAAAATGAAAACAAATTTTAAAGCCTCGAGGTTGGCTGCAAAGCAGGAAGTGTTGTTCAAATGCCAAATTTAACACCTAGTTTTTGTTACTTGAGTTTCAGGTGCTGAGGTTGCAAAAGCTTGGGGAAACTCATTTTTAGAGGATTTTTGAAATTTGAGCCTCTCTTCTGTTCTTAGCGCAGAGACCCTGTATTTGACACACTGCAAAAAAAAAAAAACAACTTGTCACCATTAATACAGTGTGTGTGCGACCCGGTGTCATCCGTGCAATCTGGCGTTGGTGGGAGACCTGTCTGTGCTGTGCTGGGGTTACAGTCGGACGGGTTGTGCATGGAGCCCTTTTTCAGATAGAGTGAAAGATTCTGCAGTATGTGCACAGAGAACATTATTCCTGACTGCAAGAAGAGCATGGCTTTCTCCAAAGCAAATACCCATTTACTACCACCCTTATTTATTCCTTCATTTTCTGCTTGTTTACTGACATAGAAACCTACTTGTAAGACAATTTCACAGTAGTTACATTACATTTTATCAGTCTGAGCTGATAACAATCTTTTCCTAAAACTGCATTAGGGGAGATTATTGGCCATAATAAACTACTCTGCACTCTCATTTCCAACTAATAGCACCCAAAACCTGAATGAAAAGCCAAAATATTTTCTTTTTCCATTTTAGAAAGTCAAAACATCCAAGAAAGCCCAATCACAAAGCTCAGTTGTGTCAACAATGATAAAATGATTCCAAATGACCTATCTTAACCTGAGGGAAGGTTACACTATAAAATCTAACTTAATCTGTGGATGATTTTATTATCTAAATTTTCATGAAGACTAATCATAATAGACATAAATGTGTTCCGGGAAGATACTCCATATATATATATATATATATATCTCCAATAGGAGAGATATTGAAAGGATTTTCTCTAAAATTATGATTTTTATTAAGAGTTAATATTTATTACTGAGAGCCATTTTCAGCCTTCTGGTTATTTGCAGATTTTGTTTGCAAACCGTTCCCAAATAAGAAAAAAATTCTTTCCTCCTTCCTGATTTCAATAGCCAAATGAAAATCAGTGCAGTGATCAAGATGTAATTCTGTTTTCTTTCAAAGCTCGTGCATTAAGTACTTTCCTCAAGCATTTCCAGGCTAGATAGCATCCCTTTCTGAACATCCCACTTCAGGAAGGGGAAAAAAAAAAAAACCCAAAACACTGACATTTTCCTTATCAGTTGTATGAGGATCAGCTCAGGATTTTTGCAGTATTTAGCACACCACATGGAGGAGACAGCATGGATTTGGAGGAGGATGTCTACAGATAAGAAATTTCCCTTGACTATGTTTGCCAAACCACGTAACACACTGATGACTATTTGCTTTATCCTGTTTCAATATGTTTTGTCTTCATTTTCATGCTCTTATAGCAGAAAATTATACTTGAAAAAACAGAGAGAGAGTATTATGTATGCCTTATATGTCCACAGATTTGCTGTTACCTAAGTAATCTAGTGAAATATTGGCCAGCTGGAACGGGGGAGATGATGTTGCATAGTTTTCCAACAGTGACCCCTGAGGACTGGAACGGAGATGTATTAGTTATAGCCAGAAGGGAGCACTTTGTCTCCTAAATCCCTTGGAGTAAGTTGGTTTTTCTTGCCAGTCTGCGATTGATTGAGTCATCACAGGTCAGTGATGACTGTGGATAAATATTTCCTTTGAAGACGTCAGGCTTTAAAAAACAGTACAATAAATTCCCGCACATTGGGCTGAGTCAAATTAGCAGGACTTCAGCAGTCCCAGCTGGTGTGAAAGGAGTATTTGTGGGACCTAAATGGACAGCACCATTTGGAGACATATGCAAAGCGCACCAGACTCATGTTGTTCTCAAATGTTCTTCTCCTCAGGCAGGTGAAATTGTTTTGGGGTTATTTTGTTTTCCCCTGGGCTTTTGCTGTCCCCATCTGTCCTCTCCCAAGGAGTCAGAGTCCACGCAAGTAGTAACTCGATGTCTGAAACAGTCAAGATTCAGCTTCATCTGTTGTTCAGGAGGGTCAAGGTGGAGGCCACCAATCTTCTAACTGGACTAGAACTTCACCTTCACCTACATCATGATGCCTAATGAAAGGATATGGCTATGTCCTGTCAACTCATCATGCAGAATATTTTGTGCAGCATTACCTGTGAAAGCCTGCTGATTTTGCTAAAAAACATTACAGTGACCAGTGAAACGTAGAATCCATTAATGTTGGCTGAAGGAATATATTCCTATGAAGGGAGCTGTCATTCATAGCTGGGGAGGCAGAAGGTTTGGATGATGATTCCTCATTTAATTTCTCTAAATTAACCCCAAAATTCAATATCAAGGCTAGTTATAGAGTAAAAAAAATACAAAATATTGTTTTTCTAGACCTATTTATTTTGCTTGTTAATGGATTAAAATAGTTCCCAGCTGTGCAAAGTTCTCATTATGTTCATTACTCATAATGCACCTCACAATGAGATGATTAATTCAGCACACTTGCAGGCCCTTCATTGAATGCTGTTGATTAAGCAATTATGTTAATCCACTAGAGTTTGTTTTCTCACTGCTCTGATGATGGTTGGGACCAATTTCTTTGCTGAATTATTCCATGTACATGCTAGAAGTTTTGCTAATATTTGCAAAGCCCAAATCCACCATTCACAAACAATGTGAAGGTGAAAATTGCAGACTATTTGTCTCTAGTGTATTTTGGATTGCTAAGAAAAGTGCCGGACTCTATTTTGATTCCTCCTGTTCTGGGCCAGCTCCTGAAGAGCAGTAACGTAGATTTTGTATGTCTGCTTTAACAGTGAAGTGGTGATTTCAGGCCAAGTAGAGATTAGTCCTTTCATTTCATTTGTGTTCTCTTGTATTGATTGTATTCGGTAGTTGATTTGATCTTTTATTTCCATGAGACTGGTAACAAAATGGTTTTTGGGAAGTGTTGTACAGATGGATGTGCAAGTAACCCAAATATGCCATTCAGAGTCAGAAGCCTGATGTTTGCAGGAGGAATATGACAAACTTTCAATGTCACCAGCACCATGAAAAAGGGATAGTTATTCCTTACTTGGTTTAGATTTAGTCTCTAATCTGATAGAAATCAGCAGATGATTAGAAAAGGGAAGGATATTCTCCTACTTTTAGGTGAAAGTATTTTTGTCAGTAACAAAAATGGAAAGGGAAATACTGTGGTAGGAGAAATATGTAATAAATTTTAACAGTCTTTGCTCAGCTTAGTTGCATGGGGCAGTGGTTCTTTAAGTATATTTGTCAGTTACCTACAAAGACACATGATGGAAATATTTTCAAGAGGCCAGAAACATCCTGCTCCATTCAATATACTAAACTCTCTGGGTGTCCGAGGAACCACCAGCGATCATTTGTAATAGTTGTCGTTTACCGTTCCGCCAGCTTAGCCGGCCACGATGGCCAGCTTCAGTGGAAAGGAAAGGAAAGACGGATCCGCATTATACCTCAATAGACTAAACAGTAACCCCGCAGCAGTGCCCAGCTTTGGGTTGGCTGAATCACTGGCGGATCTCATGAATAATAGACACATGAAAAATGCTAACAGACTTCCCACCCATCAGAGGAGCCAAAACCAAAAGGTAAACCATTAACACAAGCCAAACCTGCACAAAACTAGCTATCCCCAAAGACCTCTGATAACTTTTGAGTTCCCAATTTGGAAAAAATGTGATAAAGAAGCAGCATATAGATGCAAAGCAGCAAGATTTTCTGATATCCTCCCCCAAGGCTTTCTATTTCTGCCATTCTTTTCCTTAGCTTTTGTATTTAAGGGTATATTCATAACAGCGCCACCGGTATTTTCTGAATATAGACCATCAATGACCACAGCTTTTATTTTGGGAGGTCCATTTCCGTAGCAACAGCTCATAAAAGATACTAAATAAAGCTTAGATCTCTGCAGCTCAGGTTGATATATTATATATTGGTCACTGCAGTGTGCTGACGGCTTTCCTGCAATGTGGCCTGTGTCTTTTTTATTATGTACATTCTTGGTGAGTGTTGGAGAGATTGATCCCATTCTGGTATCCAGATTTTAAAACAGATGTGTGGAGAAAAAAGCTGCGGAGGGTGCAGGCAAGAGGTGCAAAAAAATCCAGAGGTCCTGAGAAACAGCCTTGGAGAGAGACCTTTTCAGGTTTGTCAAAGAGGACTGAAGTAGCATGATAGCGCTGTACAAATACGTTCACAAAAGGAAAGCACCAGTTGTTAAATAAGGCCAAATCTGGCAGGGAAAGACGAGTGCGATTAGCAAAGGGAACTAGAAGGGAAACAATAGGTTCTCAAGATCTTCTTGTCTTCAGGTCAAGAGGCAGATACCTTCCTAGTAGTGATGTTCCAGCCGGATAGATATTGGTCTTGGTAGGAGGCTGCAGGGTGAAATTTAATCTTCTTGATGTCAAACCACACAACCAGGTGTTGCCTTCTACATTTAAATTATACTCGTCTATCAAGAAAGCGTCACTGAGATTGGGGGGTTTAATTAAAAGCTAGCCTTCCTTTCATATAAATGTATCGAGAGGAAGCATTTCTTTTTCCATAAACATTCCTGTTGGGAAATTTAAAAGAAAAAAAATCAAATAAAAAAGCCTGAAGGACAGTTGGCAGCCATAGGCAAACCTTTAACGTTACCGTAATGAATACTTTTCTTTGTTCTTTCCAATTCCTGCAGAAAACAGCATTATCTGGTCTTTTCTAGTAGCAACATAACTTAAAGGTAAATCACAGAACATTATCACTTCTCTGGCATCCAGTACCTTGATTCCTTTCATCTTTCACTCCAACCAAGAGATGAGGATTCTGTAATTGTGATTATGTTGGGGTTTTTTTACAACAGCTTCAAGGAACTGAAGGCACCTAGTACTTTACAAGGCAGTTAAGTACAGTGTGGAATTTGCTCTTAATATTCATCCACATGTTTTATGAATTTTCATATTTGAGTTTAAGTCTGAATTTTAAAGCCAGACTTGTTTTAATTCATTTCTGTCTTAAACTCAGTACCGTTTTCTGTATTCTCCTATTTTGGGAAACCTGAGTTGAATTGCTAGCAGAGGAGAAAATGGATCAGAATTCTCTTTTCTCCCTAAAAACTGTGCTAAAATTGTGTAGCCAGCTGTTACTCTCAGACCAAACTCCCATCAAGTTCAGCAGAAGACGGAGCTTGCCATAACGTAACATTAGAAATCGTGAAAATCCCAATGGGCATAAGAAGGTGTTGAAGGGGGGTCAAGGAGCATGATAGACATGAAAAGGCTTTTTTGCAGCTGGTTCCTTTCTCCTATCAACTGTACAAAGGCTGGCAAGGGAGAGGGAGGGCAGCAGAGAAGTGAAGCTGGATTATGAAAGGGACACGCTTTCCATCCATGTTCAGGAAACCAGTGAGACAAAAGGCACACAGCAGCAGCCACATGGCAAGGGGGCTTCAGAAAACAGCCTGCTTCCTCTGTTGTTTCCTCAGAAGCCCAAGATCCATCGCTCAGTTTGTTTTTCCACGGAAATAATTAAAGATGTGGATAAAAAAAAAATTAACAAAAGGCTGACCCTTCCTTCCCCCCCCCGCCCCCCCCCCCCCTCGTTCTTTTTTCTGCCTGCCCACTTTAAGGGAAATCATACCCCCCTTCCGCTCTCCGTACACAATGACAACCCTGACACTGGAGCAGAGATTGGTTTACATCCCAGTAGAAGGGAATACTTAAGGAAACCTTTGGCAGTATTATGGATTGAAGTGCAAGGAGATGGTTTTATCAGGAGACTTCAAGGCTATTATTGTCCAAATAAACACTTGCTTTGCCAGACATGATCTACAGCTGCTGCACAGAGACCCTTGAATTTCATCTGAATTTCAATCTCCTTGTCCTTTTTTTGCCTTTCCAGCTTCACTGTTTTCAGACCTGAATAGCCTACTGTACTGCATTACTTCATTTTTTTCCATCTTAATAGGCTTCGCTAGGCTCTCACTCCTGACTTCCTGCCCACGACCCTCGTCCCCACTTCATCTAGATTTAGGAAACTAACACTTCCCCCCTCCCCCCCGCCTCCCAAGTTGCTGGGGGACAGGATGCTCCCCCAGACTTTGCTATCATGATGCAGCATTTCATTGCTGACCAGAAAAGTGTAACTTGGAGCCCTATAGAAGCCCATGCGGATACACACCTCCTCCTGCACGTTAGAGACAAATTCCTTGAATAGAGTAAGAAGCAGCCGAGCCAAACTTTCTTGGAAAGTTGTTAAATCCTTATCATTTCCCACTTTCCTATATCCATGCTGTTCTCTAGTCTCACAATGAGACCCACGAATGACAAAGCACAGGAGAAGATATTTCTGCAGCATTGCTACAGCATCAATTAAAAGGCATGGACTGAAACATAGACAGTTTCACTAAAAGACCATTTCTGAACACTTTCAAGGGCAAAGCTGCAGAAGAACAGCAGGAACAAGTGTTTCTAATAAGATTTAGGCTTTTTTTTTCCTAGAAAGAATATCTCAGAAAGAAATCATACCAGCAAATCGGCCAGGAATATGAAACTCTTCATATGATACCATAAGAAATTAACTTCTGTTTACTTCTTTTTAATTTTTGTTCCTTCTGTTACTGCCTCTTCATCTCGCTCTTGGTTTAGAAGCTTTCTGAGGCTTAAACATGTATCAGACACTCACAGCTTCAGGCACTTTAGCATGAAACACCCTCACCACCAAGGCCACTGAAAATCTGGGTATTTCAATACCTTCAGAGTGCATTTAGCGTAACACTTACCTGAGCACCTTCCTCTTTGCACCTGGGGACCAGCAGTTCCCGGGGTCAAACTCTCCAAGCTCACTTGGGCTGACCATAGTACAGAGCAGGGACTTCACTGTGAGCAGTTCCCAGGGAGGCAAACCCAGGCAGAGCCCCAGAGGAGGGTTATATTTGGGGTTTGCTTTGTAGGGCAATCGCTCACCCCTGGGTGCTCAGCCCCACATGCTCATCTGGCTACAAACCAGCTCCAGCTGTGACCAGTCTTTTCACTTACTGGTTTGGCCTATGAGTAAAATGCTTTGAGACTTGCTTGTAGCGTTGTTTGACATTCTAATTAATTTCCTTACTTTAATTACACAATTTTTGCCAGATACATAAACTGGTTTTTATAATAAATACAGCAGCCTTCCAATAAGGGGGATCTTTGAAGCTCGTAAGAATTAGGCTAGTAATAGCACACACATTGATGCTTTAAATGCACTATTAATGCTGTTCTAAAGTAGTTAATACCCTCATAAGAGGGTATCATAGAAATGCAGAAAAAAGTCTGGTAAAATGAGCTCCCAGATTGTAATCCCTTTCACAAATTCAGAAATACTTATTTCTTGTATTTAATCTTGAGAGCTACCGAGCTTGAACTGCAAATCTTGTATCCATAGTCCAGGACTCTTGAACTTTGTCTCTAAACTCAGTATCTTTTTTTACTCTGGGGACTAATCTGAGTGTTTCATTCTCCCACCAAGAGGGTTCAGACCTGTGGCCTTGCTAGACAAGTATAAAAAAAAGAAGAGATAGGTTCAAGATATTTCCTGCTTACTTCATTTTAGAGAACATTTTAGAGAACAGATAACACATCCATTTCTGCCCAACATAGAAACTCTCAGTAAAACCTGTCCCTGATTCTTGTGCTCCCCTACAAAGACAGGATATTTTATGTACTGCCTATCACAGGAGACATTTTGGAGAGCAGCCGCGTGGCTCACAGCAAACAAGCCAAGCTTTAAAGGAGAATTGGATTTTATCTGGTACTTTGGTTTCTTCATGTGCAGCCAAGGAATTAAGAAACTGGGTTTTCTGTTCTTTGCATTTCCAGCCATTATCCTTCTTTCTGAGTTTTGTGAAGGCAAATCTCGTATCCCCACTACATGTCTGGACCAGCGGTGGTTTCTGTAGCTCCCCCATTAGGATGCAGACAGGGGTTTTGCGTGGGGATGGCACATAGAGACATCCTCAGCTGCTCAGCTCTCGGGTGACAGTATGGCTCGGGGCTGCAGGAGGCAAGTCCGAGCTCTCTGAGTGTGCAGGTTTTGTTTGTTTTTTATACCTGAAAAGCAAGACTTCGTAAGTTTTGCCTTTCAAGCCTTAATCTTTAAGTTCCTCACTTTCCACCACCCACTCAAAAACTGAATGCAACATTTCTAAACCACTTCAACTTGATATACCCCATTTAGCTTGCTAAACCTAAAGGAGCCTTTCACAGTTCTCCTGGTGATGGGCATCAGCACTAAATGTAGCATGTGGGAGCCCCTTGCTTTGAATTTCCTTGGGGCATAGACAAGCCATGTTGTTCCTGCACCTTGATGAAACGATGAGACAAGAAGAAACCTTGTCTAACTTGGCTGACTTTGGGTCTGGGCTTCAAAAGCTGCTGTCAGCCAGGAAGGGGGAGATGTTTAGACCATTAAAATTTTCTCCTTGATTGGTCTGGAAAAATAGAGAGCCTTCCTTTCATGCTAGCAAATGCAATATACATATGCAAAATAAATACAAGTTTAGTTTCTTTCTACACTGCACTATACTACAAATAAACAGACCTGTCCTTCACAGACACACCAGCAGGATTCCTCCAAATGTAGCACGACTTGCAGAACTGTGGGACAGTTGTTACAGTCCTTGATTATGTCGTCAGCACATCTCTATCTGTTTTCCCATGAAATTGAAGTAATTACTGGCTTAACGCATGCCTGTAATTGAACCACGATCCTACCGATATGATAATAAAACCGTCAGGATTTTTTATTTGTGTGTCTGTTTCCATTTTAAAAAAACATATTCCTGAGATTCAGCTATGTGCATGACTTTTAAGTCACCTTGTAAGAGGTAGATTTTCAGTCTTTCTATTAAAAATAATAATTTAGAGCACTACGAGCAAACATAAATGCATCTAATGGATTGCCAACCGGAATTTTTTTTTTTTTTTTTGGCAGGTCTCTCTGTTACAGGGTCATAAGTCAATTGTCTCTGCTTGTTTTTTGGCAAGTACCTGTAGAAGGATGCTCCTGATGATATTAATTCCATAAACTATTGGTTTCCAATTTCCATAAACTATTGGTTTCCAATAAAATAAGGGAAGATCCTGAAAAGGTTTTTGTTCCTATTACGGTTTCTCAATCTCTTTGAAATAATGTCGGTATAGGGCTGAAGCAGGGTACAGTTTTTCTCTTTGGAACATTGTTTAGGTAGATACTCTCATCACTACATCTGCTGTTGTGTCAGCTTGACTCTTTCTCACTCAATTTTAGGAGCACTACCATCTTGAAAACATCAGACTTGACCTGAAACCAACAGTAAGCTACATCTGATAACAAGTCTCCATGTACCTGTGTGGTCTGATGTCAGAGAAATAGCTTGGAAATGGGAAATCAGATGAAATTACATGATTCTTATCTTTTTCCCCTATAGAGGGCATGAGCTGCTGATTTAGAAGTTGCTTGAAGTGAAGGGAAACTGGAAAAAAAGATTTTTCACTAAGTTTTCAGGCCTTGTAGTAGAAATTAGCAAGGGGCCCTAACGTAGTTATTAGCTATGCAAGACTAGTGTTTATTTTTACGCAGGAACTAAAGGAGAAAGTATCTATGCTTATTTTTCTTTACTTAGCTAAAGAAATTGTATAGCTTTTTGAAAGGGTTAAATAATTTCCTCCTTTCCTGCACTCCTAAGGCTTTTCTTGCGTGTGTGTGTGTGCGCGCGAGGTTCCCCACTAACCACAGCTCTGTTTTCCAAAAGGAAATTAAAATGAAATACATCAGGCATGCTGGGACTTCACACTTCAGAGACTTATAAAGCAATATCGCCTGTTTAAATTGATTGTCACTTTAACTGCCCAGAGCTACTCTTCAGGAAGGGAGCTTAAGGTTTTACTGTTCTTAATGGGACAATATCTCTCTTCCAATGACTTAATTTAGGTTGTGCTGAAACTCTATTAAAAGCAGGACCGTTAGTATTTCATTAAAAATGCCTATGATGTCAGTTATGTATAATAGAAAGTTACCTGCAAATCTACAGGAGAACCATCCTCTTGCCCCAGGGATGTGCTAGCATCCCACAGTAGGGTGGGGAAAAAGCTCATGAAGAATTGGTTGAAGCTTCTGTACACCTCAGCGCTGAGTCCCTTCCTCTCTTCAAGGGCTGCAACCTTTCTTGCCATTTCATTGTTTGTGTTTGTACAATTATTACTTTCATGTTAACAAGCTACAAGTAATGAAAGAGCTGGGAACACAAGTGTCTTCAGTATTACAAATGAAAACGTTTGTTGGCCAGAGGGGACGTGCGAGCAGGGAATTATGACATGTTCATTCTACAGTGCTCATTTCTGGATGTCTTGTTCCTCCTGGAACGCAGGAGAACAATGGGAAGGGAACTGTAAAGACATAACAAAGTGGTAGCTTTAACAGATAAATAGATAGAGTATTACAGATATACCATAAATTTGAATGTGTATGAACGTTGTATGGCACATCTTCAGCCAGAGTAACATTTTGTACTCCCCTGATTGTAAACTCTTTAGAGTTATTGACACCATTCAGCAAAAGAGGTAGTGTTTCCAGAGTTTATCTTTAAAATCAAGGTCTCTTTTGGGTAAAAGGAGAACTCTTATTATGAGCTTAGCAAATTAGAACTATTTGTTTCTCCACCACAAGAAAAAAAAAAGGAAATAGCAAAAAACCAAAAAAGCATGTTTGATGATCATGTTCCCCAGAGCACAGGGCACCGAAGTGCCAGGCAGCCAACTGGAAACCTGCCGGCTGCAGCAAGAGTGACAGGAACCCCAACCAAGCTGGGAAACCAAGGCTTCCGACTCCCATCCGGGTGCCCCAGGAATATTATTTCTTAAAGATTGCATCTTCTTCATAGCAAAATGGGGAAAAAAACGGAATTAAAAAAAAATAATAACCTGTAAATAAATTTTAAAATGTTCATAGAGTGCACTCAGCAGCCAGGTAGGGGTGGGAGCGGGATCGCAGCCCCTGCCAGCGCCGCAGCCGCCTGTCGCCACGCAACAATGGGGACATTGTCCTGCACGGGGACGGGATGCTCCGCGCGGGACCGCCCAGCCTCCCACCATTAGAGTGAAATATTACTATTTTGAAATATCTTGTAGAATGTTAGATACTTTAGGGACTGCTGAAACCCTCAGGACTCTGAGTTAGACCCCGCAGTTAGCATTTTATTATTATGGAAGGATATTTTCCAATTTTGAAGTTGTCAGCGTTCATTTCTCTTTGCGGGTTTGACGCACACGTCATCTTAGGAATTTCTTTGACTGACAAATGTTATCCAACCCAAACTAAGGCATGAACATGGATCTCACTGACTATGCGATTCCGAGTCACTTGCAATTCTGCAGGATAAGAATTGCGTACTGAAATGTAATGAGTACCTTTCCAAGAGACTTGAAGCGAGCATTCACTGTATTTTAACACAAAACATTTGGTCCCTTGAAACTTGTTTCTACAGTTGTTAAGTCTAACTTTGGGGCCAAAACGTGTGCTCGTTCCAGGATCAAACAGAAATCAATTAGAAAGCTCCCCTTTTCATTGTAATATCTACATTTTTTATTATTAGATATGGCTATTGGGCATCATCAGGCTTGCGTTTCCTGAATGTCGATATATCAAACCACATCCGAATAAGAACATTGGAAAAAGATATTTTCAAATTTTAGAAGCAAAGGCTTTAAGTGATAATGTGTGGCTTGGATGAGGGGTAGTGTATTGACAGAGAAAGGCTGCAATATTGCAAGCTTTATTATCCTAAAGTCTCATTTCAAAATTTGGGAACACAGTTCTAGTTTATGAGTTCAGGGCAGAGGGTAGCTAGTTATAAAACAGCATTAATATAAATCATAGTTATTACAGAAATCGAAAGCAGGTTATGTTTAAGGTATTTCTAAGCCTCTAGCTTTAGAGAAATAGGAAATGACATATATATATACACGGAGATCCCAGAAGAAAAATACAATGTCCACTTAAGTGTCAAGGAAGGACGCTGGATACGTATTGATATACTGCAAAAGAGAAATTTCTGCGGCAAAGGCATTTGAAAGGAAGCTGGGGCTCTCCTGCTACTTAATTTCCCTGGTCGTTCCCCACTTCTCTTCCTGGATAATCCACTAAGAAATCAAACTCCCAGAAGCGGTTACCAGCACAGCGCTGGAGTACAATAGTGTTTATGGCACTTTGCCCTTGCCAGGGACTCCTGCAGTGGGAATCTCAGCGCTCTGTGCATGGCCTGCCGGCAAACGGAGATGAAGATTGACTAGACAAACCTCTTAGAATAATGGGATAAGTGGAAAGGATTTATGCAAACAGGAAACATTCATTTTCCACTTGTGTGGGTGCTCTTCTTGCCCATTGCTCGCACACTCCAAAGCGTATTTGCCCGCAGTTCCGAAGCTTCCAGCTCTCCTCTGCTCAATTCCTGCTCTCGGTGCCATTACTGGGAAGATGCTCTTCTGTCTTTCCCCACCACTTGCCTCAGGAAGCAACTCTAATGTATCTTCTGGCAAAAGAGCGTTGTGCTGGAGCAGGCAAGATGGGATTCAGCATGCTTTTGGGGGGATACATCATAAAAATCACAACTAGACTTCAGTTCTTCAACACTTGCAATATTGTGTATCTGGAGCTGGCAGCATGTTTATGTGAATGTGAACAGATATATATATATACACATTGTGCTCATAAGTATATATGTATATGGTTATATATGCGAGCGTATTTCCTTCACTCCCTGCTGAAATCAGCAAAAATAACATCAGTATTATCTTTTACCTGAAAAGAAGTTTCTAGTTCTCGTGGAAAGAAGTTTCTAGTTCTCGTGGCAGAAAAGGAAATGCCAAAGTTTGAAAGCATGACAGAAATATATGAAAAACTCCAACCTAGAAGGTGAATCAGAACTCTCCTAGGGTTTTTTTTTTTTTATTTAAATCAAACAGGCTACCAAGCAACTTCTGAAGGCAAGCTCGTAGGAGAGGGGATTTGTCCGCCTGACTTTGGAACATTTTCATAGTCAAATACTGGATTTTGATTTGAAACTTATGGTAGTCCCCAGTTTCAGAGCCCCTGACATTTTGGTTGTAGGCAAGCAAGGTGCTGGAAGCAGTTGGCTTCGCCCAGAGTCCGGTCTGACAGACTGGGTGGACAGTGCTGCAGGGACAATGTTCTCTGACGTCCTCATCGAATTCACAAGATACTGTGTCTTTGGGCTGTGGGGAAATAGCAAATAACGAAGGGTTGAGAGATATCAGAGACAAAAGGGATGGCTCCCCGTTGGGCATCTGCCTTTGCTGCAAATTGTCCTCTGTCCTCCCCTTCAAGAAAGAGGAGAAAAGTAGAATACATCAGTAGCATTAAAAAAATGTTACTCTCCATTCTACCTTATTGCAGAAAAGTAATTAAAATCCTAGCTGCTGACTCTTTCCCCTGGGATCAAATTTTTACTGGAAACGAAAAGGAAAGGTGGTTGAACTGTGGAAACATTTACCAGCTGCAGGTATAATACTGTGTCTGTTGTCAGAGTGAACATTTCATTGGTTTATTTCTGGAGGATTATTTAGAGGGTTGTGGTCTTACGTCCAGGTCTCAAGAAAAAAAAATATAGCCTATGAGGTGTGCCTTCTTTCTACAGAATAGTGATTTGTTATGTGTTTGTCTGAGTTAAATATAGCAGCCAGTCATTCTGCACACTCCGATATTTTATCCTGCTAACTTTTAAAAAAGAAAAAAAAAAAAAGAAATTCTTGTTTGGATAGATGAAAATGTCAGCAGAAAAGCCACAGTTCCTAGGTTTGTTTCCAGGCCAGTTCAGGTGCTTAGTGTTGTAAAATTCAATAATCAGTCAATGTGATCAGTCAGTTTCAGACATAAAGTTTAGATTTGATGATCTTAAAGGTCTTTTCCAACCTAAGCAATTCTATGATTCTATATTTCAGTGCTCCCTGTTGACCATCTTCTTGCCAGTGACGATTCCTGCTTCAGTGAGGCTCCCAGCTTCAGAAGTGACCTCTGTTACTTCTTGGGTTCAGTCACTAGAGCACAGGAGAAGTTGTACCGGGCAGCTCAGGGCTCCATGTGGTGCCTGGCAGTGATCAGTACGTGGTGCCATGGCAAGAACGTAAAAGCAGCACAAGCCTACGGGGACAGTTTGCCAGCGCAGTCGTTACCTGCAGCTCTGAGGTGGTTTCTGTGTCTAACCGCTCTCTGCCTCCGAGGTGACCTGGTGGGCAGAGGAATTAAATCTTTATGGGAGGAGAATAGTTGTCTATCATTAAACCCACCTTGATTTCATGGGTGGGAGGAGCAAAATGCAGATGACCCAACTCATGCTTACCTGTCCCAACAGAAGGTCCTGTGGCACTCCACTGGTGCTGCTGCTTCAGTTGACAGCTGTGGGTGTCCTGCAGATTTCCTGGGTCAGGATGAAAGAAATAATCAAAGTGTTATTCTGCACTGGTAATTGGACAAGTTTTGAGGATGAAGCAGCTTAACAAGTCATGTAGATGGTGCTTTTTTGTTTTTAGCAAAATTTAGGGTATTCTCTTAGGTACCTTTTTTCATTCTTGAGCACAGATTTGGTTTTCTGTAGCTACGAGCAGTCACTGCTGCTGCAGAAGGCTTCGGTTGTGATTACAAGCCTCACTGGGAAATACCAGCTTAATAGCAGTATCTCTGAATGACATCCAGCAGAGATATTTATTTTTCCTCAACAAGATTTATTTGGCTCCCATCCAGGGCTCAGCCTTTTCCCTGTACTCCTTGAATTTTCCTGGAGTTGCCCACTTTTCCTGACTGCCTGCATTCACAGCTCCGGCTTGAGCAGCCTGCAGCCAAATACATCTCTCTGCACAAAGGAGCCTGCCATTCCCTTCATATCATTTCGCTTAAGGAACAAAGTTTTCTATCATTTCATACCCTCCCTATGCAACATATACTGGCATACTGAGGTTTCTTCTTAGATATAATTTCTGCTATCATCCTTTACATTCTCGTTACAGTCTGTAATGGGATAAAGACACATACAGAAAAATACTGCTGACTTTGGGCATGAGACTATTTACTTAAGCTAGCTGAGTTACATATTTTGGTTTAATAATTACAACCTTTTTCTCTTGCATCAATTTAGTGAACCCTACTATTTTCTCCCACTGAAGCCCAAAAAAGTATTTACACAGCTCAGTGCTCCTCGGGCTAAACACTGATGTGATACTCTAATAATGGGAATCAGCGCAAAGACCATTGATTAATTTTTTTCCCCCAATTATCTTTGAATCAGGGCTATACAGAGAAGACAGTGGGACATTGTCTGTAGGTTGGAAGGAGTGAGGGAAGGAGAGAGGTGTTTCCTGTCTTTAAGGTGCGGAAATGTATCTCAGCTCACTTCTGTTAAGTGGAAATGATACTGAGTGGAGCAATAAGTGAATCTAATATATTTTCTTGGACGTGAGTAGAAGCTAGAAATGCATTTATATCTATATAAAGACGGAATGCCACCAAGAGAGCTTCTGGGCAGAACTGTCACGTACTATGGATAGCTGAAGGTGAATGTGCTGTTTCCTCTGTTACTTGTTGGGGGAATCACGTCACACAGAAAGATAAAGAGTATTTAGGATACGAGAGAGGCTATGCTGAACGCAGAGCAACCCAGAGCAAAAGATAGTCCTCACCAACACCCCTGAAGCCCTTGGTATTACTGTTGGCTTTGGTGAAGATATTATTTTCTCATACCCGAGAAGAGAATTTGGATCTACTTTTGAATTTCTCTGGAATAAGGAGGATAAGGGTTTCATGGCATCTGCAATTTTCCTTCTGGTTCCAGACAGATGTGGCAATGGAAAAGGAACAGAGGGATAAAAACCAAAAAGTTATCTGAACATGGCCTGTTAGGTGTGATTTCTACACTGAGGGAACTATTTTTGTTGTTTTACGCTTTCAGCACCAGTTTTTCTTTCCCTACTTTGATCAAGAAGGGCCACATTATGGGCCTGGTGTTGTTTGTGATAATGGTATTCTGGCTACCTAAGTCAAGTTCGAGTGAGTAAGCTTTTCTATCTTTATCATTTATGGTTTAAAGTTGTGCCGGATCTCTTGCTTAATCCAGGGGAAAGTACCATAAGTAGGAACATACTTTGGTTTGCAGTTTATTTTTCTCTGCTTTCCCTTCCCTAATTCAAACAAACCAACATTTTCTTTGATTTGCACTACTGAATCGAAGGATGGTATTTCTCCGGAGTCTCCCTGCTACTCCGGGTGGGTTGGATGTGGGTTGTTACAATAAACATAATGAGATACTGGAAATAGCTGGAGTGATACCAAGTGGTGGGCTACTTATTTCTTAATCAGGCTTGTTAAATAAACAAAGCATCAAGGCTGAAAAGTGAAAATTTAATTATCTGTTCATTACGAAAACTGCTATTGAATCATGAACTGTGAAAATGGGGAAAAAAATCATACAATTTAATTTTTAAATGCGGTGTATTAATTTTGGAAAAATAATCTACTGATGTGGCTTGAAAATGGGAAGAAAATCATACAATTTAATTTAAAAATGTAGTGTATTAATTTTGGAAAAAGAATCTACTGACGTGGCTTGAAAGTAGCAGTGTGTGAATCAAGAGATATCCTGGCTTAATGCTATTCTAAAATCTAGGTTCCAAAACATAATTATGGCCACTTTCCTCTTTCACTTGCTAGTAGTTTTCCATAGGTTTGTTGTTCCATTCAGGAAGTGTCTGTGTTGTTGAGAGCAATCCATGACTTGAATTTCACATGACGGACTGCAGCTCTGAAGAAGGCCTTTACGTACCCATCGCTCTGGAAGTCATGATGGTGCTTAAGTGAGATGATTTAAGCATTTTGATTACCTGTGCTGATGTTGATAGTAATGAGTTGCTGGTGGTGAAACTGTTAAAAACCAAATTAGTAGAAGTATCTTCCAGAGATAAAACTTTTTTTTCTTCTTTTTAACTTTTACTGAGTCTATAAAGCTGGTGAGGTCATTCCTGAGTCTCTTAACCAGGGAACAGACATGTATTCACATGCTGCTCTGTGTGCTTCTCTGAAATAATAATCCCGTATAAGCATGGTCATCTGATACCAGGTACAATAAAAATAGTGGTTTACATTAAGTCCCTGATATATGTTTCTTTATGTGGGTTTTTTTTCTTTAAATTAGTTCATTTATCAATGCAGCTTTTAAATGACTACATTAATAAAACCTCTAGACAACACTGAAAAATTAATGCCGTGTATCTTTCTTAGAGTGCCGAGTCCAGAGTTGAAGAATGAAACGTGTCAATTAATATTTCAGCATAATTTTCCCATTGCCTCAGTCGCAAGAGGAGGTCTTTTTGACCCAAGTTCTGCCCAGTCCATTAAAGGATGTGTCAGAAGCTCATTTCATACTTGGGCAAGGAGGACAGCAAGACGGTGCATTTTTGGATGCTTTCCCTCCATTGCAGTCTTACTGCTAAGCCTGAGTCCTCCAGACACACTTGTACCCAATAGGATGTCTCCAAGTTTCTTTGTCGGCTAGTTCCCTGATGTTTGCTGGTTGTTGGGTTGGGTGTGCAGTTTGTGGCTCAAAACTAATCACTTACCGGCTATAAAATACCATCTGTGTAATTCAGATGATTGACCGGGCATCAACGGGGTGGGTAAACCTCTTCCAGCAGCATCGGTGTCTGTTATTTCCTTTTGCTACTATGCCATAGTGATCAGAAATATTGATGGTTTTTATTCTGCTCCACAAAAATTGAATTATTTTGGGGGGGGGGAGGGGAAAGTGCTTCATATTTAGGAGCTTTTTTCCTTCCTCTGTGGTAAGCATTTACATTTATATATGTATATATATGCACACACATATACATAAACATATAAATACATATTGTTTTTGCCGAGCTCTTAAAAATGTTCTGCATCTGCTGCATGAAGCCACATTTACCACTAGCTGGAGAGAAAACATATTAATATGAAATCAAATATTTGGCTTGTTGAATGCAAGATGTAATTACATTCACTTGAACGCACTTACACCCGGGAAAGAAACCATACTTTTGGGAAAAAAATAATTTTCAAAGGTGTTTTCATGTCTATCCTGGGAGAGAGAAAAAGTGGGGGTGACTTTGCTCCAAATATAATAATCTGCTTCTTTTTAAAAAGTATATCTGAAATTTTTTATGCCACAGCTCAAATCCTATAATTATAAAGTAGCCTTTGCAAAGAAGTTTTTCACCTAATTGGTACATGTTGGGTTCATGGAGCAACTTTTTTACTAAGGATTTAAAAACCTTTTTTTGAGAAAACATCCAAAAATAGAGGACTAAAGATTTTGGCTGCTCTCTGATCTCTGACAGACCCCACCTCTTGACTTGTATTTGTTCATAAACAATTTTAACCACTTTCCAGATGCGTAAGATGAACCTTGCTAAGGACAGGGGGGTGGTTCTTTCCTGGGAGAGCCGGGACTGGAACACGTGGGATGAAGGGACAAGTGGGGTGGGAGCTGCTACAATGCACAGCCCGTGAAATGAGAACTGACCACAGTCAAAAAGTGTGTGGAATAAGTCCAGTCCCGAATAAATTTGCTAAAAAACAGTCATTAGTGTTTTTCTGGGAGCCCAGTGTAAAAAACTGCTTAGGCACATGCTTTAATAAAGGCAGACTGGTAGTTTGTTTAATATTGATAGAGTTTCCCACTTTCCAAAAACTAAGCACACGCTTGATTACTTTGCTGGACTGAGGCCTGAGATAGGTGAGATGGAATACGGCAGTGAAAGCAGACATTTGCCTTTCTGGGTAGATTATTCACTCCATATTGCTTTCCCTCAGACCTCAATACTTCAGTTTGATTTCTGGTTGCAATAACCTTTGATATCAAACAGAAGCAGGAAGCTTTTTATTTTCAATCATTTTCAGCCAGATTTTGCCACCTTAAAAGCTACAACTGCGTCCCTGGTGTAACTGTGTTCAAAGCAAAGGAGATTTTAATCAGGTCTAAATTTGTCCCTGAAGATTCAGATAAGTTTCAAACAAGCCTTGGAGATGGTGTAACTCAATCTTCTGCAAAATGAAAAATCTATTACATTTTTTTTTCAGCTGGTTTTCTTCTAGCCTAAATAAATGACTGGACTTCAAGAATTACCCTGTTATTGTTTGCATGTCTGATAAGCCGCGGTGGAAGCTCCAGGGTTCCCATAGAAAAGGAAATAGTGCCTGGAAGTTGTCAGTGATTCTTAACTTCTTTTGTTTGTTTTACCAGCAAACCCACTTAAAACAGGACCTAAAATGGGATGAGACTGCCTCTCTGTTTGTACACACATGATTTAAGTGTTGTTTTCTAAGACTGTATAATATTTAGGAATAGAGCAGGACAAAAGTTAGTATTAACTTCACTTGTGGGTGCCAAAACTTTACAATTAACCAGCTCCTGGGCTTGGAACTATGGCTTGTCTAATGGCAAGGGAGCCAGCGGGACTCATGGCCATTGTTCCGTCTCTTTGCGCCGCAGTGTGTGTCTTTAGTCAAAGAGCAGAGCTTTCAGAGCTGCCTTTGGGCACGTCCTTTCTCTGATCAGGGCCATTTCTGCAACACAAAGTAAAATTCAGCCTTATAGTAACATCCTGGATCTGTTTCTTTTGGGGTAGTCTGTTTTTTCTTCCCTGCGAGTTAAACGGGATGTTCAAAGCCTTGGAAGAAGGACTAAAATAATCAGCAATTTATCTGACAGCGGAGAGTACGCTTTTGTAGCTGTCAGTCAGCTTCTGGAAAGCCACAGACTGTAAGACTGAGGTAATGTGCAAAATGAGACACATGTGTGCAAAAAACACGGTCCCGAAGTGTTTTCAAAATGTCAGCGTTGCCAAAAACACTCAGTATTCGGTGTTCATAAATAAGCTTCAGTTCCTAGTGTGTTTTAGGTTTCCTAGCAGCTCAAATAACTCCTGACCGTTTCAGAAATGACAATCGCATAGACTTCCATAGCCATCTTATTCAGGCTTCTCAAAAACATTCGATGCATGCTAATTATCTAAATTTACAGTCACCGCTGAGGGCAAGGGAGTATTATCCCTGTCCAGGGATGGAGATAGTATCTTTATGGCTATTTTTATGGCTCTATCTTTATGACTTCAAGGCCCATCTTTTTTCCAGCATTTCAGGGGGATAAGGGAGATGAAGCCTGGGTAAAGCTGGAAACTCTGACAGCTGGTAGATTTATTTCTTCTCACTTTTGGTTTGTGGAAGTTATTTTCTGGGGTAATTCTGAATTTGGGGGCTAAAAGGGAGATGTTCTATTTTTATAAGTTCAGCCCAAAACACTCTGAAGTTTGGTGTAATTGCTGTGAATTTAGCTTATTTTGAAGTTGATATCGAAGTGAGGTATTTCAATGTAGCCAAAACAAAGCTCATCCCACCTCACCCCCTGCCAATCATTCCGTTCTCCGAATTGGAAGGTGGCAGGGAACATTTTGAATTCTTTCCAAATCAGCATAAAAAAAAAACGAAAAGAAATTCGGAAACTTTCCAGCCTCCCTGGAATGAGGTCCAGCCTCAGAGCAGTCCTTCTCCGGCCCCCGATGCCTCTGCGCCCTGCGGTACGGTTGGTGCTCAGGTTCCCGCTGAGACGGCACACAGCTGTGAAGGAGATGGAATGGTCAATGTTTAATTTTCTCTTTGCTGTACCAGTCTGTGCCTTGGATTGCCAGCTCCAAGCCCCCGGCCGTGTCCCCAGGGTGCTCCTGGGCTTGCCGGGTCACTGGGAGGTGTTGCATTGCTGCCCATCCAGCGATCCCGCCGTGCCCCTCTCACAGGAGCTGAAGGTTTCTCTTCATACAAATACAGCAGCCCAAGTGCAACCTAGAGGAGGAAGACTTTAGTCTTGACGTGTCATTCACCTGCAGGCTCTTGGTGCTAAAATAAGCCACAGCCATTTTTTTTTTCCCTCTATTTGTTTTGGTTTTTTTTTTTTCCCTTTGGCAGTTCAAGCACTGAAGGTTGTTCCCTTTGCCTGCCAGTGTTTGCTAAGGTCGGTCTCATCTCGCAATTTCTATTCTTTGTTTTCTTTGCGTCCCGTTGCTTTTGATATTGAGCCAAGTTCTCCACTAAAGCAACCCGAGTCTCTCCCCTGGTCCTACCGAGCTGGCCCTGCTGCATCCCTCTGCTCAGCCCTCGGTCTCGCAGTCTGCCCAGGTTTTAATTTTAAAACAGAACTGTCTGAGACAGCATTGGAAAATACCAAAACCCCGTGGAGGACTTGCTTAAAAACCCTGCAAAAATAATTGCAGCTTGTTGAAAACACGAAAAAGTGGTTTCAAAAGTGCATATGAATGTTTGGAGATTGGACAGTCTATAATCAAGCAAAGATTCAATGAAATTTTACCTCAGGCTAATATATTTTGTCAACCTTTTTATTTTTTAAGCTGTGTCTGTGGCTATTTCCCCCCGTCCAAAATACCTCACATCCTCCCTCATCACGGCGGCGGTTACTGAAAGGTCCGTGGCACGGCGCTGCGGCGACTGCCGCGGCCAGCGAGGAGGCCTGGCCGTTTCGCCCAGTTTTTCTGTGGTGACACATTCCTCGTGATTTGCCGCCGTATTTATTACGTGTTATAGAGCGTTCCCAGCTGAGACCCAGCGGGCGCGGGAGGAACCCACAGTTGTTGTGTTGGTGTTAGGAGAGGGAATCTCCTCACCTGGATTTTCAGGCCGCAAAATTTCAGACACTTGTGCCTGAACTGAGGCCAGTAAGTTGCGTTTAGCCAACATCTATCATCCAAGACGGGGCTTAAATTAGATCAGAGACTTCAAACGAGGGAGAATCCACCCATTCCTTAAGGCCTTCCTATAAAAAGTCAATTCTTCTCCCTGCTGAAAACGGATGCCTTATTTTTATCTTAATTTTGGCTTTAGTTAGCTGGTTTTATGCCTTTCTTCAGTAGACTGGAAAGCCTCTCTTAGCAGATCTTTGGTTCCCTTTACATATGATGACAGCACAAGTGTGCTTACCTGCATTGGGTGGAATCTAGCTAGTCTGGCTAACAATGATAAAATAAATCTGCTACTAAATTCAACAACCTTAAAGCACAGAAGCATCCCACATTGACTTCTATAGCCTACATGACAGCTACTGTGATAGAATCAAGTCTTGAGCTTCTGTTTGGCAAACTACAGAAATTCAACACCTTAAATGTTTCGCTGAGAAGTTTTTCCAAGTTGCAAATCTTCTTATGCCTTTCTTTAGCCGCTCTCTAATTTTTCTTTTTTATAATGCCTTACATCACACAGCTCTGCTCTCAGAACATTAAATATTTTCAATTAATGCATCCTTTATGTATTTTAGAGATACCTGGTTACAGTAACCATTACTGTGCTCTGTCCCCAAGTTACATATTTTGAAAGAGACCTCTCCAAAAGAAAGTAAAAAAACCTTCCACCAAAATTACTCATTTTGGCATGATGTTCACCATTTCCAGAGTAGAGATTCAGGAAGGTTTCATGATTCTCCTGTAACTGTACCTTTATTATTTATTAGTTTCCAATTTTCAGCTCTTTGTTATGTTGGGAGAAACTCATCTCTTCATCCAGGAGGGAAAACCTTCTGGATTCTTACTTTGGGACATTGGTGTATCATTTAGACAAAAAGCATTTGACCTTTTATCCACACAGAGATGGCTAAAATGAAGATAGCTCACGCCTGCAGGTGCTCTCCTTAGATTTTCTGTCTTGATTCATTCATAGATAAAATGACTTTAAACACTTGCTAGTTTCACACCCTTCCTCCCCAGTTTTGTAAGGCTTCATTCATTCATTTTTCAAAACATTTATTCATACAAGTAAGAGTCTTTCATTACAATATGATCTGGCCTTTTGCACATTTTCTCACTTGGTAATTTTTGCAGTCAAGTCATAATGTGAAATATATTACTATAACAAGATCACTTTATTCTCCAAAGCTCCATCTGTCTTCCTGGGTGCTCCTTCAGATTTTGCTTCTACCCTAAAGATAAAATGATTACTTATTTTTTTTCCATGTTCCTGTTCTCTTTTAGCTTATCCCTCTTGGATAAAGATTATTTGCCTTCTTCATCGCTGTATTTCTGATTCCCAATTCATTTCTCTCCAGAAGGTCTGCAGTTTTGTGACTCTGCCTGCTCCTCCCCTTGGGCGTGCTGTCTCTTCACTAGCCACGTTTTCTGAAACCCTTCCCATAACGCCTGAAATTCTGTGGGACTTTTACGTGACATTTTAGACGGGGCTTTTAAATTTTTTTTAAACACGTAACAGGTTTTATATATATTTATATCTGTCTTTAATTTTTTATGTGTCTCAACTTAAGATGTGTGCAGACCCATGAAAAATCTCCATACTGTTCAACTTAAGATTTCTAGAGCTGATAACACTTGCATGCCAAAATTCTTTGCTGCTTTTTGCCTTTTACTTATTTACCTTCTCTGAGTTTTACTTCCATGTTCCCATTAAGATTGCAAAGTATATTGAGTCCAAAATCACTCCAGAACATAAACTTGAGTCTTTGAGTAACCTCCACATCTGCCAAATACCTCACCTCTCACTCACTTTAAGTACAGAGAAAACTCTAAATGTAGCTGATCATTGCATCTGTTTACCTTAAATAAGAGCAATTTGGATGATGCATGCAACCAGAAATGTGCTCTTGTCCTTAAGTAACTTAGCAGAAGAATACAAAACAAAAATTAGATTAGGAGTATTTATTCCCATCATCGGAGTGTGTATTAACACGTGCCCTACCTAAGCCACGGCCTCCTTTGCTGCATTTATAATCTGGAGGTGCTTTTCATTATAAGAAAAGCTTTAATTGGGTCACAAAGTTACATGGATTCCATATAGTCCAAACTTTTGAGTGTATAATCTATATGGAATAGTAATTTACCTGCACAAGTTGGTTCATGTTCTGGATACCAGCAAGGTGGAGAGCAGAGGCAAAGATTTTATGGGCTGAATGAGTCCAATGGGCTTTGCAATATTGGCATAAAATGCGAATTATTTTCCATAGTGAGACACATAAGAGATAGACACTGACAGATATGAGAGGACTTTGGGTGATATCCATCAAAGCCATGAGAATGCCATTCATAAATCTCACTGTAATTTCCTCGAGGGCTGTTGGCTGTTGTTTCATTGGCCTGATGCTCTGCAGTTTACCACTGTTGGCATTTATGCTGTGTATGTAATTTTGAGCTGGATAGTCTTGAAACCATTTAACTTGTGGAAGTAAATTGCTTGGAGCACTATGAAAATATCATTGAGACTGTGTGGTTTTTAAACTCCTTTTCACTGTACTGTGTTACTGAATTATTTCCAGCTGCTTCTAGACACTTCTTGTTGCCTTACAATAGTAAATCTACACACCCTATGCCATTCAGGTGATGCTTGAATGTTTGGAGACAATAAAAGTCCTCCCAAAGCTCTGCTATGAAACAGGATTAGTGGTATTGTTTGACGTAGTTATCCTTTTATGTTGGGAAACATATTTACATTTTATCACACCTGAGGTTTGTTTTGGAAATGCTAAACGTTAAAACACAGGTAAAGCCTTTTTCCACTTTATCTCCAACAAAGTATAGATTACCAGAGGACTCGGATGGTACTTCCATGTAACACGGAGAGCTCTGGCAAAACTTCCCATGAAACAAGCAGCTGACTTTAAGGCTGGTGCAAATTCCAGAGTACTTTGAGTCATTAAGAATAGAAAAAACTGGTGATGCTATACCGTCTTTAGGGAACTGTTGCCCAAAACATTAATTTAGTCCATTGTGGTTAGCCATTTTCTGGCTACTGACAAAACTTTTAGGCTGTTGGCACTGGCGCATGACAAATATGGGGCCATGGAAAAGAACAGTGCTGTTACCTTTGCTGACAGAGACCTGGTAACAGCTAAAGAAACCCGACCTTGACTTGGCTTCTATGAGCCAAAACGTAGACAGGATTTAGGTTCTGCTTCAGAGTATTTTGAGCTTAGAACAGACATTGTGTTGACGTATTTTAATGATGACCTAAAAAGAAAGACATGATGAGCTAAAGGTGTGAAATAAGCAGGGTTAACTCACTTTACGGGATGAGGTCTCACCCTTTCCACCAGTCCAAAACTTCACAATGTGAAAACACTTCCAGAAAACTCATGTTGGTAAAAGTCTAATGAGAATTCATCAGGTCTCTTTTACTGTTGCTGTATTACTTCCAAAAATAGATTGTTTTTAACTTTTACGAGAGACTTGTTCTAGCTGAATAAAAATAAAATGCCAATGATAATAGGAAAAGAACTGTTAATTGAATTTAAATACTGGTGGTCTTGAATGGTGCCAGAATTAATGACAATGATAATATATTTACGCAGCCCATTTTTATCCCAGAGCTCCTTACAAAATGACTTACAAATTATTTAAAGAGAAGAGCCGCCAAGTGTTGGGTAAAATATGGCAGTTGTTTTACAGCACATGGCAATGCTATACAGCATTTCAGGATGGTTTTCCAATTGAAACTGCAGGACGAATGTTGGGAGAATATATTACTGAAGCTGGAATTGGTCCAGATTCCAAGGATTTACACACTTTTACAATACTTTCTGGGAGATCTTTAAACATCGTGAATGCTTAGGATAACCATCTACAGTGCCTGTCTAGTGCTCTTGGTGTGTTCCAAATAGAGTGTCAAAAATAGCATGCCCAGGATGATACTTTTAGTAACCAAAGCTAGCAGAATATTAATAGATGGTAAAAGTCTCCACTCTCACAAAACCACTAAAAGCATGTTTTCAATTGCAAGTGTTTTAAAGTGGTTTGAGTCCTGATGACTTGTTTGTACAATGGGAACTTTTAAAACAGGCCTCCAAGACAGTCTGAACCTATTGGTCATCTCTTCCATTTTCTTTAAAAAAAAAAAAAAAAAAAAAGAAAAGAAAAGATGCCAGCGTAGTTATTTGCTTCAGGATTTCTCAATATTTCCTTTCGGAACCATTACTCAGGGAAATACAAGCTCCTGCATGTGCGGGGTGTGCGGTGCTTGCAGGGGAAGGATGGCGGTGGCAGGCAGCTGAGTCTCAGCTCCCATGTTCCTGCTGTCGCTGCTCTGGACGCGTGCCGTGCAGAGCCTGCCCCGGGTTTCGCTGGCTTTACTTGTGCAACCGGTGGGACTGAAAACTGCAGATTTCTTATCTCCCCAAAGCTGGAGTTGTGCTGATTTCTCACGATGTAACAGGCGAGATTGCTTCTGCTTTCTCCTGGTGATGGAGTTAGCATTCAGCAGCGTGGAGGCAGTTGGCATCCTTGGACTGTGGCCTCAAGATACCCTGGGTGGGTTTGACCAGGGCAGCTGATGGGATATTAACCCTCACGGGTCGCTTCCTTCTGCTCCTCGCTCTCGCACTGATCCTTGAACGGTGCTTTAAGCTCAGCCATGCCAACACTGAGTGGCTCAAGCTTGCACATACCCTGAGTTTTCTAAATTTGATGTTCTTTCATTAAATCCTTTCCTTTTGCTGAATTAGCCTTGTTGGATGGGAAAATTTCCCAGCTATTTCCACTTAATAATGCAACATGGGTCTACACGTTGGTGAAAGGGTGTGTATGACTACTGAAACAGCTTTTTAATGCTGTGAAAGAGCAGAGTTTCCTTGGGTTTTCTGCTCAGCCTCCCCAGTTATCGATTTCAGCCACGCAGTTTCCTCCACCTCTGCCCAAGGATTATAGAAAAAAAAAAAGTGACAGTGAGCTTAAGGCAGACACAGGGTCTTCCAAACAGTCTAATCCTCCTCCTGCAGTGTGGGTAATTATGTGGCACTTCTGTTTATTTTAACAGACTCTTATCTCCCTGAACAACTCTGTGAGTGACCTCACTCTCCCAGAGGGCAGCTGTGACATCATCAAATGGCGATACTGCTTCCTGATATTTTTAACCCCTGTCATAACCAGTTATAAATTCATAGAGAGACTTTGGGTTACTCTGCAAACTTCTGAGCTACCCTAATTTTCTCTTTGTAGAAGAACAACTCATCTGTTTTACCTGACTTGTTAGTGCACGTTGAGCAGAGCGTGGTTAACCGAGAGTAGGTTGAGGATTTAACACTCTCAATATAGTCAAACTTTTCTTTTCTGCAGCAAAAATTGGCAGCTTGGGAAGGGTGAAATGTGTATTATCGCCTTGATACTGGACATGCTCAGAGCATGACACTGACCCAGTATTATTACCATATTAGAGCCGTAGACTTAGACTGTTTAAGAATGAGCGATCATGACTTGGAAATCTTCCAGTTTCTGGATATGCCACTCCCAGCCTTGATAACTTGGCAGTGACTGCAGTGTTGAAGAGATGCATGCAACCTCTGGTAGAATAGCAATCATTTCTAATAGGAATTATATAGCTTTACATTCCCAGGTTGACTGGGAAGAGCTGGTTTGATGGTATTTTGCATAATTCAAATTACAGTCCTGTTAAGCTCATCTTGTACAATGAGCTCATTGGCAGTAACATCTAAAAATAAATAAATCACACCAGTTAAACTGGAAGATTTGAATTTCATTTCAGAAATTCCAGCCGTGTATTGTTCTGGCAACATTTATCTTTCTATCAGCCCGAAAGGATCTGCAAAATATAAGTAATGGATTTTTATTTTTGTTTTGCTTATAAACAAAAGGGCAAATAATTTATTTTGAATCAAATAATCAACCTCTGCAGCCTACAGAGAGGATTTTTACACATGGCTATAGCCAGGCAGAGAATAGTACAGTATGTTGTAGCTGGTTGAGCTAGTAGAGGTGAGAGTGTTTTGCCTTTGCTTGTGCCCTGTACTCGTGTAGTAAATGGGACAGATTTTTATATAATACATTATCATAGTGTGGCTATGAATCCAAGGATAGATTTTTTTTTTTTTCTTGCATGATTCAAATAGCAAATTGAAGTGGTAAAGCTTTTGAACAATGCTATGCAACTACAGCACACACTCAGAAGTAAGACAAATCCCCAGAAGAAAACGGGGCAATATGTGTTCTATAAAGCTTCTTTTATTCGTGTGAAAACTATAGACATTTTGCCCTAGCTTTGCTTGAAATAAATTGGTTTCGTCCCATTCAACGGGTGGGTAAAATAAATCAGAATCTCTATGAATCGCAGACGCCCAAAGTTGAACTGGGGTTTGGGTAACTTTTACAGCTCTGGAGATCACACTCTGTTCCCCGCACTGGCACAGGAGGAGGAGAACACCTACCCAGGAACACTCCAGAAATTAGACATCCTGTAAGAGTATCGGCTTCTCAGTTCTTACAAACACCTTGGGTGATTTGGGAGTTCAATTTAGTGTTGCTCTCACTTTCCCTAAGATTTTGATGTAAACTCGTCTCAAGAACAACTTGGTCAGGAATATTGGCTTTTGGTTAGAAACTCTGACCAAGAGTGGATGGTGGTAGTTATTCTTGAGTGTGCAAAAGCAACACAAGCTCATTTCAAAGAGCACTTGGCACAGGAATATCAAGTGTTAGTGCAACTTACTCCAGCTGAGAGTCATTATTTCCAGTGGCAGTGGAAAACCATTGAGAGCTCTCATGGGAAATTGTACAAAATGTTATGGCAGGAATAATATTAACCCTTGCCACTGTTTTATGTGAAATTTCCAGTCACAGCCAAACTTTACTAGGAAATGACTCCAAGATTTTAGAAAATGACACTTTTGCCACCCATGATTTTCATAATGTAGGAAAGGAAAATGTTAAACCTGTTGCTCAGTCTGTTCTCCTGCATCCCAGCACAGGGAGCTAAAAGAGAAAAGCAGTTTCTGCTAACTGAAGGATTTAAGAAGACTGGTAAGGAAAAGGCAAGGAATGGAAAAGGCTCCCTCGTAGGGATGCAGCTCTGGAGTCAGGGAGGGATAGGGGAAACGGCTCTAAAATATCAATGCAAAGATCTAATTTAAATCTTCAAACTTCTTCTGCTTCTCCAGAAATCAATACAAGATAAGGGATTTCAATGAACTGGGAAACTAGGTCACTCATTTGACTGTTCAAACAAAGAAATGAGACTGTTTTGATTTCAGGTTAATGTGGGTTTCGACCCATAGACCTGAATGAGAAGCTCTGGATACATCTGAAATAAATTTGGTCAGTGAACCCAGATTATTCCTACCTTTAGGCGCTAATGAATGATTACAAACCACCTAGACAAAAATTCGGATCTTAGGAAGGCCCATCCTTTAAATGCCACAGTCATCTTCTACATGTGAGACCTGATGGATTGCGCTTTAATTCAGCATCCTCGGCAGGAGGGATGAATCTAAGCACCCAGCTCAAGATTTAAGCAGATTCTCTATGTTTCAACTGAGATTTCTCATGAATTGTAGACTGAGAAGTCTCTGCTCAAGTAGGACATTATTTTGTGTATGACTTTTATTTAAAAACAGCTCTCCTGGAAAAAGAAGAAAAACAACCAACAACCCACAACACACAAAACCTAACTGCTTAATGAATGCTTTCTGTCAATAAACATTGTAAAGAATGGCCCATATATTGCTCTAATGGCGTTAAGAGTAATTCAGAAAACAGTACTTCACTGATTCCCCTTTGCCAATTCAGCCAAGAAGCAGAAATATTGACTAGAAAATGTAACTTAGCTCAGAGGTAAAAATTAGGCTTGTTAAAAAGTGTGATTGCTGCATTCATATTTCTCAAAGCAGTCTATGGTTACTGTTTAGAAATGCAGACACCCCCCCTCCACCACCTTTATAAGCCTGCAGTTTTGCTATCATTAATAAAGCCAAAAGGGAGAGGTGGGGCCACATGTGGTGTCAATACACTTTAATTAAGTGTAATAATTCCCCTTTTCCTGAGGTAGACGTGCTAAGACAGATTTCTCTTCAGAGATTTATGCCTCGTCGATGTATTTCTCAGCTTTTCCCTCTGCTTCGTGCGCAGAGCATCAGTGCCCTCTTTGGGAAGACCACGATTCTGCAGGACTCGTCTGGGGCGACAGCTTCAAGTACTTCTACACGTCCACTCTTTTTAAAAGTGTTTTTACAGAGTGAAACTCACCCCGGAGCAAAGAGCCTTTTCGGTTTGAGCTCCAGCTCATAAAACACGTAGGAAAGCCTCACCTGGACTTCAGCTGCAATCTGGGGAATCCATTCTCCATAATTTGATCAATAATTTAACGGTGAGAACATCCTGGGGCATTCTAATACCTGTACAGACATGGTGCTGTTTCTAGACCTTTCGTCAGGCTGAGACATCCTTGGCTGCAGCAATAGCACGGTCAAACCTTTTATCTGAGCTCGCTTTTCTCCTTTGTCACCTGGTCTGAGAAGAGGAATGAACAGGGTCCCCTCCAGGACAACACATTGTTGTAGTCGCAGTGGTCAGATTTGAGCCAGAAAGCTGAAATAGTCAGATCCTGCCAAATTTAATGGAATATAGATCCTCCAAAAATCCCTGTCTAGATAATTAGGTATTCAATTTGAAGCACGGAATGTGCACTGAAATCTCCAACTAAGGTATAGACCATGGCTAGGTAGGTTTGGGTCTTTCAGGGAAGTGTGCAGGAAGATTTATCCTTCCTTGAGAAGATGACTTGCAAAATTACTATGTGGGATTGGCAAGCTCAGTACCAGAATATAAGGCTGAGAGAGGATCAGTTTGTTGTTTCTTTTTGGTAGGTATTTATTTTTTTGTTCATGACTGCGAAGTTACTGACAGTTTCTGGTTGGCATCTCTGCAGGTCACGGAGAGAAGCCGGCAGTGACAGAGCTCCTCGAAGCATCTCAAGAGGGAGCCCCGGCAGCCCAGGAGGGAGGCACCGAGGTCTGTGAAGCTGAATTTTCCGGGGAAAGGGGAGGCTGAATGGGAGGGAGGGGATTTTAAAAGTGATCAGAAGCCGATAGCAATGCACAAAGCTCTGGATTAAAGGCACTATTGCTCACTGGAGGTCACTTTTCATCCTGAAGGATAATTCTTGCCTGCTGCAGGCTTAAAAACGCCATCTCACATTCAACATCTGTTTTAGCAATCTCTTCCAAAAACAAAACAATATTCCCCCCGCGATTGTGGTACAACAACACAACCCCCTCTGCTCCCGCCTGATACCGGGAAGTGCCCCGCTGCGCTGCAAACCTTGCCCTGTGTTCCTGCGCTGTATTACCCCCAAACAAGTCAAGGGGCTCTCTCACTTACACATTAAATACTGGGAAGGATTCACCTGGGACCGGGAATGAACAGTTTTGCTGAAGCGAGGAAACCTGCAGGGAAGTGCTAAGCAGACAGGGGGGGTTCAGGGAAGAAAGAGATCCTGCAGAAGCTTTTGCTCGGTGATCAGTATGCATCAGATAAGCAGGAGCTCTCACACTAGCCAGCTTTGGTTATGTAGCAGTTTGCGAGCAGTGCCAGGTCCTGATTAATCCATTGGATGAATAGTTTAACCCAAAGTTTGCTGAATCCACGTGCAGATTCACGTGCAATCCAGAGCTCCTATATAAAGTGCTACTTTCAGTCTCAGTCTGGGTTGTGCTATCGGTGCAAAATGCAGCTGGAGCGCCAAAAGCTCTGGCTGCAGGAGCAGCTTTGTCTCCTTGCACAGGAATTTAATTTCTAATTCCAGTATCACCAGAACCAGAGAAATCTGATAATGGAACCGGTAGCGTTATTGAGAATAGCATAAGATGATGAAATAGGGAGAAAAAAAGAAAAAGGCAACCAACCAAACAGGAATGATTTCTACAATGGTGTTAAAAGAGGAAAGGTTTTAATCCAATCTCTGTATATCTCACCAGACAAGAATTGTCAAATCTGTGTAGGAGTTGAAACTTTTTGCAGCGATAGGTGTGGAAGAGCTGTGTCAAACCCTCCTCGTCCACGGCTCTTTGTCATTCAATTTCTCAAGGGGCTGAAGAGGAAAGTTCAAACCAAAAAATCCTGGAGACAATGGCTTCTCCTCCCAGTGCGTTTGCAAGCCAGACTTCCTTACACAAGTCAGCCCCAGATCCAGTGTGGGGAAAGAGCCATTATAATGTGCATGCATGAATTTAGTTCTGCTTATAACAGTGAAAAGCCTCTTCTTGCGGCTGCGCTGCACACACACACACACACACACACACACACACAGAGAGAGAACCTGAATACCATGACGATGATTTAAAATCATACAACTCAACAATTCCCCCAGGTCCCTGCTGAAACCATGCAGCAGCTCATGACCAAGCCCTGGTACATCAGCCTGTACCCATCTCTGCTGGCCAGGTGAAGATAGGATTATCAGTGAGACATTAATACAATGCCATTTGTTTTGCAAAGGGCGGCATCTGCATTTCTCCTGGGCAGGAGAAGTTTAGTCCTTCTTGTAATAGTGTCTGGGAGGAACCTTTTTGGCAGCCTGGGATAAACTGTAGCCTCTGATGAACTCGATAACCTTAAAGGTCTTTTTCAACCTAAATGATTCCGTGATTCTGTTCTATGATTTATTCCAAAATTCAGACCATCACTTTTCTTTTCTGTGCTACTGTTTAGAAAAACAATGTGTTTGCTCCCCCTGCAATGTATAGCGTATTACCTAATCAACTGAATACAATTTTCTTTCAGAAGACTTTAAAATGCCTAAGACTTTTTCTCCATTACATTGACACAAGTATCACATATACTGCAAAAAATATTATAACTTATACCGTATTAAAAAAAATTGAGACCAGTTTGTGCGTAGCTTGAACATTGCATAGTCTAACGGACACATCAGGTTTCTCATTTAATTTCTAACACCTTAGATAAGCCATATGCCAATTTAGCACAACCATATCTGCATCCAGATATTACCAGACACACTTCAGAATTTGCTCTCCTATTCAAAAGATTATTTCTGAGCCTAATCCAACCTAATGCATTTGAATACAAACATCCCAGTTTAGGTGAAATTCAAGCTTTCCTTGGTGGCTAGAACCAGAAATGACCCGTGCCCTTTGAATGTAGAAGAGATGCTTGCAATTTGCAAATCCATCTACAATTTAAACTCACTTGTCATATGTTTTATATTTTAACCATTACGTGGTATTTGTAGCCCTTTTCCAAAAAAACCCATCTTAGTCTGTGTCCTGACAGTTTCCCGACTGCCAGGGGACTGGGTGTGCTTGTACCCAGGTGGCACTGGGAGCTGGGCTGGGGCTGGGTCGGGTCTGTCTGAGCTCGGGGACCAGCCTTTCCACAGGTCTGTGTGACGCTGAACAACTCACTACTGGTTTCCAATTTAGACTATGGTCACTCCAGTGCAAGAACCGGCTCTTGCCAGGAGTTCGCACAGCCTTTGACATCAACGACCAAAAAAAACCCTTCCACAAGCAGTCAGGGTCCTATGTCAGCACTACAATGAAAATCATGAAGAATTATATTTCATTGATGCCTTTGAGACTTCAAATCATGGGCCAAGGATGTTCTTCAAACTCCAGGTTATTACAGGTCTGTGCGGCAGCTTTGTTTCATTAGAACAACAGCGTGTTAAAATTGCCTTCGTGAAATCACGCTCAAATATCTGGACTCTCAAGGACGGGTCCTTGAAAGAGAAAGCAATAATCAAGAGGAAGCCAGCCAGCTATGGCTCAGATTTTATAATGTTTTCCTGCTGTTATTTTCACCACAGGCTACTTTATATTCCCCACCTCTTTTTTTCTCCATGAAGCTGCATTTTAAGGTCACATCTGTTCGGGGCATATAATGATTTTTATGACAACTTTCCAGAGAAGTGGAGAACTTGACTGCAGAGGGAAGTGCAGTCAGGCAGGTACATATCAGGGAGGATTTTTCTCCATCTTGAGACATTTTCTCATGTTGAACTCGGGTGACCTATCCCTAACCAAGAAATGCCTGGCCTAAAATCTAACAAGGCCCAAAGAGTGAAAACAGCTAAAAACAAAGTGGTAGAGAAACACAAATGCCAGAGCAATAGTTTATCTGCAAAATGCCGTGGGTTTACCTCTCATCGAAACCCAGGCATTTTAAATGTAGAGAAGTTGTATGCAAGAAAATGTAAAAATATTTTCAAAAAAGTCATAGGTTTTAAACATATGTTTTTAAAGGCAATGAAGAGCCTTTGAGAAGATCAAGAATTAGCAAGCTCTCCAGCGTATTGCACAGCATCTCCATCAGCATGTGTGTGTTTGTAGGAGAAGGGGACTGCTCTTTTCTTTCACGGTATTGGTATTTTTTGGAAACTTCCTCTGCCTTGTCAAGACATGTCTGACAAATCAGAAGATCCTTTTCCTTCTTGACCAGCTCCCTCAGCCATCAAAGGGCATCCAGCATGAGGTGGGTGGCTTCATGCCATCATCATGGTACTATGATACTATTGGCACGGCATTGGGCTGGTGGGGACATGGATGCAAGCAGCGGCAGAATTATAAAAGCAGCAAAAAAAAGCTGGTTTTGTGTGTTGGGAAAGGACCCAAATGTGGTACCGCAAGGAGTGGCTCGGTTCTCTTTCGCTAGTGCTCAATGCATGGCTCTGTGCTGCCTTTATTACGGTCGTGATATTAACTGGTACACTCTGAGAGCAATTCTTTATCATTGGATTTGTAGAACTTTTTACAAGTCCTTTTTGATCTTGGAGAAAGCACACGTTTGATTTTCTTCTTTATCAAATATCCCCTAAAACCATTTATAGGCTTCACAGTAAACAGGACCCTTGCTGAGATTAAAGCTCTAAAGTAGAAACATGGAAAATACCAATTTCAATGAAATTGCTGCCTTTCAGTGAGCATAATGATTATATCGTGCATCTGGTGTTCGTGTCCTGACCTGCATTAGTCCTGTCCATGGAGCGGTGAACACGCTTTAATGCTGGAGCTCCTGTGGTCCGTGCTCTGAATCACCCGTGAGCACAGGGCAACACATCGGCGTCAGAGCTCGAAGCATCCCCAGGATGAGTAGTCACTCAATAAATGCTTTAATGTGTCATCTCCTACGCTGACTACAGAAACATCTCTCCTTTTAGGAAGACCTCGTGGGAAAGTTTGGCCAAGCACAAAGATGACTATAAAAAGGTACACGCAAAACTGTACAGCAGTAGGACCTTCCCCCAGGCTCTTTCTGTCACATTCTGGATGCGCCTTTGTCTTGGGGCTCTGAAAGACTCTCCCCGTCAGATCTGAGCAGAAAGGTGTTGCCTGTTTATCCACAAGCTAAACAAGGGGAGTCCAGCTCTGCTTTTCCCTATGCCTTTTGCTTTTTTTATCCAATATGATTCCCAAATAAATTGCTACCAAACCAGAAAGGTAGCATTTTACATCCGTTTTGTATTGATGCAAATGACTTCGTAAAGAGCAAAGCAAGAGATTGCCTGGTTATCCTTCTCCGATGCAACGCAGAGAAGATCATATTGTAGAAGTGCTGCATGAAATTATGGCAACTGACTTCTGGGAGCTCTACTGGTAGCTCTATCATTCATGTTTAGCCTCCTGTGGGTGCATTTTTCAATTGATATCCCTTAAATAACCTTAATTATGTGTATGTTAAAGTGCCTCATACAGCAGGGAAAATTGAGGAAGACACTTATTAAAAAGAGGCACCAGCACATGTGGTATTATTTTTACAGTCATCCAGTGTGTTGATATAAAGTATTACATTTGAGTCAAACCTCATTTGCGTGAGTAGTTAAAGTGAAAGCCGATCTGTCTTTGCATTGTGGCTCGAATGGCTGTCCAATTAGCGGAATGATTAGCCCGGCTAATATCAACAGAACCATTCCTGTGTCAATTTGACAGTTACATCACCGCACAGTTTTCAGCCACTTCCTGAGGGTTTCTGAATCAGACCCAAGAAAACTGCAGCCCTACAAAATATCCCCATGGAGCAGGCATGTTTCGCAAGCGTCGTTTTAGGAAAAGCCTAAGAGAACGGTTTCTTATGGAGGCCAAATATTTGTGTTGACATTTTTTCACAATTTTCCAATGTTTTTTCTAAACATATGATCTGTTGTTTTCAGTTTCTGCTTCTGGAAAGACTGCTGAAAAATTGTTTGTTTTTACTGAGATTTTACTTGACCTTGAATGCAAGTTATTGCTTGAGCTACTGAATAGTGGTTTATGTTGATGATATGTTTGCCATAAATCATTGCAGAGGAGTCTCAAAGGTGTACAGGAATATTTATTTGTTTTATTTAAAAAAAAAAAAAAGCTGTTTAAACTCCCAGTCATTAACAGAATACGTTTTTTGCTTACGTAGAAGGTTTACAAATAAATAAGTTCTTTTAAGAATCCCCATCCCTGTTTATCATCTGTGGTTTGTTACTTCTCTCTCTTTTTCCTCTCAAGTAACGCCAGGAAGTCAAGCACGACTCTGTCTTTATCTGCCTCTGGACAAGTCAACTTCTTTTCTTCCGCTTTGCTGTAAGTTCATATTAGTTTCTAGAGTTTTCACCTGCTCCTTCCATCACATTTTGAACTCTCTTCTGCCAGGCTCAGTGGTCGGCCTTCCAGCAGGCTTATAAAGCCATGAGGCCTTCATAACCTCTTTGGTTTAAGCAAAGAAAGAGGAAAGATTCATGATCTTAGAAGAAGTATTTAAACAATGCCAGATAAGTCTGATTTTCAGAAAATTTTGAGCATCTGCTTCTGAAAAAAATAGATGTTTTGAAAGGAATTCCAGCTGGTTATCTACAAGTGGGAGCACCCAAATGCCCCAGTTATTTTCTTACACTTGTGTATTTGAATCTATATATATTAAGTGCTGTAAGCACTAAATGGCAGTTATACCCATTTAGTTGGTATAATTGTTTATTACAGACCGCACACATGGGAGATACCATGGAAACATCAGTGTTTTTTGAAGTCTGGACTCATACACATCTACTCAAAAAGACTGGCGTGCCAAGTCTGAAATACCTTCGTTCTGAAATCCCTTACTGTGATGCTGCGGTCTTTCCACGTGCTTTAAAAAATACCATCTTCATCTTCAGCGAGACGAAGGTGGGCCACAATCAACCTCACAGAACACAAACCCGAAGATAGCTTCAGCCTTGCTTGGTCGTGCCTGTGGAACCTTTCTATATATAACTAAAAACTCACAAATATTGATTGGAAACCAGCAGTCTCATGTTCAAGGGCAACAATCTAGATGACAATGTTTTCTTCAGCATTCAGTGTTCCTTTTCCCCTCTCATTCTCCTTCCAGCTCAGAGAAAAGTTCATTACACTAAGTGCAATAATTTAATGGAATAATTTTAACATTGATCAAGTGTTCCGGACAACTTTTGCTGATTGTGTTTACACTTTATTCTTAAAAGCAGAGTTGCTTTGAAGAGGGATTGGTAATTGTCATATCCCCAGAATAAAACCAAAGAGAACTAACCTGGACAGTGCGGGAACGGTTTTCTAATAAGCGATTCTACAGACATTTGAGAAGTTTTTGGTAAAACATTCAGTAGCTCCAGGAAGTACAGTCACTTCCTTATGGATTTCTAAAAAGTGGATGATAGGCATGTCCAAACCAATGATGGCAAAGCACTGACACCGGTGCTAAATTTGGCACTGGCAAATTTGGGCTGGCACCAATGACAATGAGCTATAAATGTTTTTTAAAATAACTTTGGCACCAGGATGGGGGATCTGTTCTAGATTACCATTAATGCTGGAATGGATGTCTGGAATTTCTTCCATGGTTTTTCCTTTCCAGGCTCCCTACTATGATCCATCTTGGAGTCTGTAATTATTAGCTCTAGAAAAAACTTTTTTACAGTATTATGCTGTAACGAGTTTTTTTGATTCTTTTCCACAACACAAACCTGGATCTAATCAACTCCCTTTTGTGGTTATTTCATTTGCATTTACCTTTGAGATGTGAAGTCAAAAAGACATGATGAGTTCTTCCTTCATTCAGGAAGGCAGGGAATTAGTGCAGGTACCAATGTAAACCACATTCATTGAATTTAATCACCTGTAATTTGTACATCTATTATGTTTTAGTCAGTGTCCTTTTTATGGGCACCCATCTGTTTCACTTGCAGTGGAATATTCCCTCTTTCCCCAACATACAAATAATCTTTTTTTTTTTTTAAATGTATTTGTTTAATAAGGAATTCTTCGTTTTGTTTAGCCCCGAAGGATACCTCCGTGGGATGTCATTTGGTAAGACAGGAAGCCAGGAACACAAACTGGATTCATAGTATGGAGTGGTAAAAATCACTTCAAATCTACAAAATGATTTTTGTTTAGAAAGTTGCTAAATGTGTTTTATTGTCAGGCATCATGCCCCATTATGCTGGAAATGCCGGGAGTAGTTTTCTTTCCCCTCCATGCCCTAAGCTGACATTGACTGAAATCCTTCCATTAGGGGAGTTTATAACAAGCAGAATTAGGTTGTTGCTTTTAGTTCAAACACATACCCCTTCATTTCCTCTAATTTTATACAATGTAAATAAATACTCAGTGGGGCTTGGAGGCTACTGGAAAGCACTGAATGCTGATCATGTGTTCTAAATAAGGCACTCCCAAAAAAAGCAATGCCTTTAGGCTGAGGAAGGTAATTGTCAGTCGTCGAGGAGAAAGGTCGAGGGGTGCAAGTGGGCTTTTTCCTGTATTTGTCCGAGAGGATAAACAGCAGGGAAGAAATGCTCTGCTAAAATAAAACAAAGCAAAAATATGAGGAAAATAGATGACTCCCCTGTTAGATGGCAGGTTTGCCTAAAACAAACTGCTCCATAAAAGTGACAGGCTTTGCTTCTCTCTGATGAAACTCCTGCTTTTTCCTAAAGCTGTTGCCCTCCAAGAGCAGAAAACCATGGTCTAAAAAGATTTGTTGCCCACATCACCTTTGAAATTGTTGAAAATGGAGCTCGAAACTGCTCTGCACGCTTTCCTCTCTTAGAGTATTAAACCTCTTCCTTTCACTGCTAAATAGTTGTAAAACATCCATACAAACAAGAAAAGGCAGTTTAAAGTGTCTTGCTTGCAACCGCCTAAATAATTAACTGAAATCAGAATAATGAAGATATTGTCACCATTCAATCTCAAGTCCAGGAAACGGAGATGTTTCAAGTCAGAGCCTTAGACCTGAGAGTCTCCCTTTCTCCGTATGAATAGTTCAGACACCAGGATTTCAGAGCACGGAATAGACGTCAGTTTCACTCAGCTATAAATTGGTCTTGCTCCTCCAGCTGAAGGGCAAACTAAAAGCGCTTACCATCCTAGAAATTGTGGAGAAGGTATTCGCAGGAATATTTTGCCCATCACAAAGAACACTTCCCCCTCATGCACTCAAGCTGGCAAAACCAAGCTCAAAAACATTAAAGAAATTCATAGACGTAGAACTAAAGAAAAGGTTTATCCCAACAGAATAGTGTCTCTATTCTGTTCCCATTTGTTTTCTAAATTGTTTAATGTAAGGCACAGCCTTCCTTTAATTTTAGTTTTTTTGGCCAGCTTTAAGAATTTTAAAGAGATCGTAATGACCCCTAAATCACAGATAACTGAACCTATAAAACACAAACTCTGGTCTCCTCATAATGTCATCTCTTGCCAGCTCTCTGTCGGGAATGATTTTCAGTCAATTTGATCTTCAATAAATAATAGCCTAGGTAAACAGGTGAACTCACAGTAGGCAGACTAATCCTCTTACCCCTTCCCTAACGCAGATGTCTCCCAGGGCCAGCAGGAGGGACAGTTATGAGATTGGCAGGCCATACAGCTGTGTCCATTGCACTTTTTCAAGGACTTAAATAGCCCTCAAGTGTGATTTTATACTCTAAAACATCCTAAAATATGACCACATCCTAAATGCATTAAAGATTGTTCCAGGGCCCCTGTGGTTAAATGGAAGAACCAATATCCTTGAGTAGCTCTACAAATAGGAAAAGAAAACTACATCAAATGTATAGAAGACTATCACGGTGAATAAAGGGATATGCGTATTTTGCTTGGGTTTAAGGAAAGAATAGTGAATCGAGTATCTTGCCAATATTCAGGTTCATTTCTTGCTGTGGTTTGGGACAGAAAAAGGATAATGAAGACTGATCAAAATGAGCCAGAAACTATCATACAACGCCTTAATTCCTAAGACTGTCTTGAGAAACAAGACGACAGACAGATAAATAGACTCATGCTTGCCTAAAGGCATGCTGCTTGTCAAATTTACACCAAGATTTTTATCTCACAAGAACTTAAATTATCCGTAGATTTTCTCTTACTTCAGATTCAACCCCGAGGAACATTCTCTGTGATTTCCTTGGAGTATCAAACAAAAATAACTCTTATTTTTCCCTAATAGCTTTGCTAACTCAAGATTCATCCTGTAGCACATTATAGTTCCAAAGTATTTCTCGTGGATAGAAAAGATTAATATAAGCAGTTGATCCTTTAAGACAGTTTCAGTTGACTAAAAACCAGATACAGAAAGCTGGTTTTGTAGACTCATTTTTTTCTACACGTAGTCCTTACGTATAAATACATCTCACCTAGTTTTCAACTTAACGTCATTGTATCTGACATGACTAGCTGTTTCTAATTTGAATTTTACAAAACTAATCAGCAAAGCCAGGTAAAATCTATTCCAAAGAAACAAACCAGCCCTGTCCATCTGGAAGACTTGATGGGCTGTATGGACTGTCAAGCCCTATAGGATGTCAAACCCTGCAGAACAGCTGAATGAAACCAGATGTGTTCAGACCTTGTCCAGTGCTACCTTCCACGTGAATGAAGCAGGTGTTTGGCTATTATCAGCTAAGCTGAAAAATCTGGGCTGTTTTTTTCCTTATCATGGGCTTTCAAACAACATGCTTGAAGAATAAAATTAAGGTCATTCCCACTCAACACTTGAGAGATTTAGATCTCACTTTACTCGCCTTTCCACCCCATATTCCTTTCATGACTTTTCCCCTTTTTGGTTTGAGGCCCAGCAATTTGCTGAGCAAGGTATCCAGCCCAGTAATGGGACGTAATCCAGTGCAGTGGGTGGTTGGATTGTACTGGGGAGAAATTTGAACTAGCCTAGTTAAAGTAAAATTGCTAAAGCCAGTTATAAAAGCTCTGCTTTTTTGTTGTTGTTGTTGTTTGTATTTTCATACATTAGAATTTGTTCCATATTCTTGTCAGAAATTCTGAAATTTGCCATGGTTTCATCAGCTCCTAAGTCTGATTTTGCTGATCCCTTGCTGTGAGTTGAAAACTTGTTTTACTAAGTTCTATTTGATCCACCTCTATAGCTGCCATTCCTGAGCTGTGCAGTACATCTCTACTCCCTGGAATTCATTTTGGGCAGAAAATCAGAATATTTGACATCCGCTGGAAGAAGCAATTCTTAATTTCTTGAGTCTGTCCTAGGCTGGAATTGTTCAACTGGAGAAAATCACAAACTAAGTTAGCAAACGTTAAATAATTGTAACAGTAATAATTCATCCCTACATCATGAATTAAGTTTTAAACCACAATCCTTTGAAAGACTTTGTAAAAAATCTAACTGACTTCAGCTCTTTCTGTTGTTTCATACCGCTTTATTTGTAGTGTGTTACCGTGCATAGTACTGAAAGGCATCTAAAGGAGTGGTTAATGAGGCCTGTGTATAACCTGGTGCTGGGTATCAATAAATATGTTACAGAAGAGTCATATGTAATTTAATGTGGATTACACTGGCCAAAATACTGTTATGCTTTCGTTATATAGCCTTGCTCTTTTAAACCTGAGACATTGATTTTTCCTATCAGTTTCATTGAATCTTCACTTAGAGATTTATGAAAAGGTGATAATTTTCTACTAGGCATTGTCAGGCAATTTAGAAAGCTCATGAAAAATTTTCTCACTACGGATAGGAGGCTTTTCCATAAAGAAAGAGTTGGTTTACGTTGCTATCACTTTACGGTGTGGTAGCTTCTTTTCTGACTTAAAAGAAGTGACCGTGTCTGTTCTGCAAAAGAAGAACTCTTCACCTCATCTGCAAAAAGAAATGACTCTGATTTATTCTGAGATGCCACAACTTGCTTGGATTGTCAGCAAGAAAGAGGAGGAAAAGGAATACTGGCCTTGGAGCAAGTTTCTTCCCGTGGTTCACAGAAGAGCATCCTCCCCATCTGCTTTCTCTTTTATTCACGTATTAGTTACACTATTTCCTGGATCCTGCTTTCACAGTTTCCTTTGCTGTTATGTGGTCGGTATAATGTATTATAATGAAGCATGGGTAGAAAGAGGCTGTAAACCCGAGCTGGATGAGTCTTGCCAGAATTTATCTCCTTGCAAAGTTGATGAGAATCAGGGAGGTCTGGAGCGTGGGTAGGTGGCACAGCCCATGTAGTGTAATGTTGGCCACTGTAAACAGAAGAAATGCAAATAACCAAGTCACTTGTCATTGCTTTTACTCATATCTTCTCTGCAGTCTTAAAAAAGGGCATTGTTAGAAGGCAGTCAGCACTGAAACAGGTAAGAGAATAATAATTTATTAACAGATACTCTATCATGTTAAAATAATTGGGCTTTTTTTTTTTTTTTTTTTTTATTATTCCAGTTATATCTTTGCTCCCTGTTGTCCTATAGCCTTGTTCCTTCCAGGAAAGTGTAATACTATCGTCCAATGTTTCTTAATTCCTTGCCATAGCAATGAGCATTGAGTCAGGCCCCTACTGAGCATTTGAAGAGCACAACGACATTTAGCAGCGTCGGCTTTGGTTTCTGCATAATTGCGACTCAAGAGCCTGGTTTTAGGCTGTGTTGATACAATCTAACAACCACTTAAAAACCAAAACAAATCCAAAACCCGAATAATCTACTAAATATCTCCTAAATTTTCTCAGTGCTCCTCATTTCTGCTGTTTCCACTGTTTGCAGCGTGCCTCTTCCTCGTCAGACTGTAACCCATTTCCTACAGCTTCTCCTCCCTCATTGAACCATGTGAGGCAAAAGGCTGAGATTTTCCATCTTAAGAAGGAACAAAGAAGCGCCAGCAGACCAGCACTGGCCATGCAACTCCTTGGTTACTCTGAGCCAAATCCCCTTTTGTTCCTCCAGATCTGGTTTCGGCAGCCAGCTGGTGCATTGCCCATCCGCCACACACTCTTGGCATCCTCGCAGAGGAGTGAGGACTGTGTGTGGCCAGGGTGCAGGGACCTCCAGCTCTGGCATGGGAACAGCTCTTGAGGGACCCTGAAGAGGCAGGTGCACCTCGGTGGAGCAGCTCCAACTGCAAGCTGGGCCAACCGATCCCTCTTGCACCTTGCCCTTCCGCTTGCCCTTTGGCTTTTCTTTGGTTCGGCTCAAGCTCTAGACCTCAGCGTGCATCTTATTTTTCACGGAGAACAAAAGCCATCCCTATGAGCTGTTCGTTACCCAACACAAGAGCTTTATGCTCCTTGCAAGGCTCAGAACCCCCTGTTGAGTCAATGGCTGAACTTTCCACACTATGAAACATGGATAAGAAGTGCTGAAAATCATGCTGGAGTAATCAAAGACACCTGTCGCTGGTAGAAACTATTTCCTAGTCAAAGCACAGCTTTTGCTAATAGAGATATACGGGATCATCAGAACTGCCCATAAAACTGAGGCAAGGGTTTCGGTTTTCTCCTTGTGGGCAAAGCTTTCGTATTCGCTTCCCTCTCATTCAAAAATAGTTCAACCATTTTGCTGGAAGTATTGAGGAAAATGTTATTTAAAATGTTAAATAGGATCCCTCCCCTCAAACATTTGCCAATATTTGCCCCTAAAATGAAAGCTTACGAGAATTTTGAGGAAATGAAACATTCATGAGATTTAGCCAAAGGTCTACCTTCTTCTAAGTCATAAATCGTATTTGTAGAAGAGTCTCAGCCAAATGTGCCTGTTTCTTCATTTGGATTTACTGGGTCACACTCACTATTTTTTACTAATTCTTCTAATAGCAGCTAGCACACTCCATGCATCCTGGCGCTCTGACTAGAAGCTGTGTTTTACCCTGGATTTTATGAGAGACTGCCTGAAAATTCCTTCTTTGCAGATCTCGATTTTTAACAGCTCTTTGATTTGTTGTCGCACTGCTCGCTCCTCTCCTGAATTGCTTCATATGCTATTGATTTTCTTCCTCTCCGCTGCAGTAATCTTCTCATCTGACTGATGTGAGATTTCAAGAGCCCTGCGATGAGGCTTCCTCCTTCCCTTCCAAAAGAGTTCAACAGTCCCCTCTCTTTTTTTTTTTCCTTTTTTTTTTTTCTTTTTTCCTTACATCATCCTCATGGCTCACATCCTTTCTCTGCATCTCCCTCCTGATTCATTATGTAACCATGAATCTCTCTTCAAACACGGAACATCTGGGGATGGAAGGAGAAGGGTATAATTACTATAACATGTGGTAAGAACAGCAGATTATTTTGGTATTATCATTGCAACTTCCTTATATTTCTCTTGCTTCCCTTTTGGCATTGCAGATGATAGAAAGTAGCTGAGTGAAATGTTTCCTTCCAGCTCTCTCCAGAGGACAGCACGCAGGTTCCTGCCAGCGTGCCGGTGGGCAATATAGAGGGGCCATAACCAAGGTCATTGTTTGAAACGTATATGATATCAAATAATGCCGTAATTATTAGGTGCTGATACCATGGCACTCCCTGACACTGGAATAAGTGTCCCTGTAGTCCTTAGAGGTGAGAAAAAGAGAGCAGTGATTCAGTCCCATCAGCACCACCAGACCTTGGAGCCACCACGATGGAGAGAAGTCCACCAGGAACAGGTTCATCTTCCCCCCTAAGGACATACCATTTAATAAATGAGAGACTGATGAGATGAGAAACGCCCCTAACCTCACAGTAACTCTTCAGAACTCTTGTAATATTTTGGGGTTGGTTTCTATCCTGTAAAACCATCAATAGATGTCATCCGTCCCTGCTTTGGAGATGGTATTCTGTATGAATTCTTCCACGCTAAGCCCATGGTGGAAGACAACGTAGATCAATCTGATGAAGAAGACTTGCATTTGATGTCATAGCAAATAAACTTTACTATGTAAGGAGTTCTCTCTGCTGACAGCCAGTGTTTATTCTGCCTGTAGGGTCTCTGAGATACATCTCCTTAGACACAGCTGTCTACCCAAAATGCACACTAAAAGTGTGTGTCAGGCTGGTGTCACACAGCATCGGAGATTACTTCACAATCAGAGATTACATCAAGCAGTCTATGAGTAGAAAGGAAAAAAAAAAATATATATATATATATATTCAGCATTTAAATCCTGGACTTGCAGGGAATTGTCTGTGCTACAGTCAACGCTATTAGGTATGCTGTAGTCTTATTTACATCCCCCAAGGTTGAAAAGGAATGTTTAGCAGATGGGCAGGCATGAAATCCTGCTCTCCAACAGCAGTGCAAGAGATATTAATACTCTTCAAGATTAATACTTCAAGATCAGTAAGCTCTTTTGTCCTGTTTTCATCTTAGTACGTTGCCAGTAATTTTGACTGGGGTTTTGCCTGCTCTTGTAGTACAAATATGCAAAAGTAGTGCTATTGCAAATGCACATAATTCCTTACACTTGTGTTTTCTCATTGGTACCTTTGTTATTTATCGTAGGCACTTGCAGTAAAACAAGTGGTTACTCTCCCTCAGGGTCCCATCTTCTCCTCCTATCATGCTTGATCCCACTGCAGGGACAATTCACAGGTTGAATTTATGAGTCTGGAATAATTTTCAGGATAGCCCACAGTGGTGTCATAAACACAAGTTCCAGCTGAGGGAGAAAAGAGTCTATAAGTGCGCACCTCTTCCCAGTCCCTCACACTAGCAAGGGAAGCAAAGGAGATTGATAGCTTATGAGTATCGCTGGCATCTGTGTCTATACCCTCTTTTGTTAAACCTTGGCAAATAACAACAGGGCCTACAAGCCACAGTACTTAGAGCTCGGTGAATAATTCATACTGAAATTCATGTTAAAGAAGTTGACTGTGTTTCTATTCATGAATTACCCATGAGCAGATGTCGATTTTCTAAATGTGCTCGTTATTAGAAAGTATTCGCTGGATAACTTCTGCAAATACTCTTTGGCTTTCCCGTTGTTCTGAATTCAGTTACTTCTTAGCACCGAACATTAAAAATTGAACTATTTTGACTTCATGCAGGAATCAGAAAGTATCGTCCTCTGATTTCTGTTCATAAGTTGCTAGTATCCAGGAAGAATATTTAGTAAGTGTGGATCCAAATTTTCAATTAATATTCTGTGTGGTTTATTTAATAATAACTGTTTGGCTGATTTTTTTTTTGCTAGATGTCTTACTTGCCAGATTATTCATACACTCATAGAAAATGGCCACGACAAAACTATCTGCAGGATTGATACAAATCATTGCCCAAATGCAAATATAGACATGCGAATTATAGTAATTTCTTCACTGTTTCCCATAGCCAAGTCCCTGAGTAATATCTGCTCTCTCTCCACATTGTTTTATTCATCTGTCTCGAGGCGTCAAAAAGTACTGTACTAAGTCATCATGTTTTGCTTTCTTATCAGTCTTTAAGGGAAAGATCCACTTTGATTTTTTTCAGCAGCGGTGCAGACATATGATATCAATTTAATACCAACAGCATGTGGGACTCATTGGCCTGACTCGTGGGGTTTCTTTGCAGTTATCATAATCGCTTCCGCTTGCTTCTGTATCTCCCCTCCTGGCTGCTCCGGCCAAGCTCCAGCTTCAAGCCCTGGCATGGGGCAGGCAAGGTTACACGGTGCCCTTCTCTCCGGTGTCATTGTTTGATCCACTGAGACACCCAACAGCCCATGAGTTGAGTGCTGGCAGGTTACCTTAGCGTTTAATAGTTATGCTTTTAGCCTGTAGCAATAGGATGAGGGTAATGGTTTTAAACTGAAAAAGAGTAGATTTAGATCAGATAGCAGGAATAAATTGTTTACTCTGAGGGTGGTGAGGCACTGGCCCAGCCCACAGAAGCTGTGGCTGCCCCATCCCTGGCGGGGTTCAAGGCCAGGTTGGATGGGGCTTGGAGCAACCTGGGCTGGTGGGAGGTGTCCCTGCCCAGGGCAGGGGTTTGGAACTAGATGATCTTTAAGGTATCTTCCAGCCCAAACCATTCTATGAGTCTATGATTCTATGATAATAGTTTAGAGGTTGACCTAAACTGCTGTTTGCTCTGCATTGAAATTGAGGAGCAAACTTCTGAGAATCATTTAGTGCCTCATCTCTGCTGAGGGAAAGGTATTGAACAACTGGGAGAAATTAGTGAACTGCTCAGGCATGATACTTAAATCAGCATGGCCGTTTCCGACCAGACCCAAACACATGTTCGTTCTTCTTATCATCACTGCTATGTGAAGCTGCTCAGGGGCTTCATCTCTTAGAATAGATACAAGATGAGAAGGGTGAGCTGAAAGAGGAGAAATACGCCCAGGCGTGGATGTATAATGGTCTCTGAGCTGCTTTGCATTCTGTGGAAATCTTTCCATATGGCCTGGGCTGTTTTTTAACAAAATAGTGCAGAGCTGCCAAAGACTCAGAACAGATAAATTTAACCTTGCGTGAAACACAGAGGACAGATCCTTCTCTGGCATAGCTTCACTGAAACCCACAGAGAAATGTTGCTTTCCACCAGCTGAGGATCCAGCCTAGAGGATCTGGCTTTAGAGGATGGAAAACCACTACAAAACATAAGCTCTCGGCTTGACATACATCTTGAAGGCCAATGGTGACTGGCGCCTACCGGCCATACGTCTCACACAAGCCATAAAGCTGATGAGCAGTGAAGAGACACATTAGATGGGGACATGACAGCTGGAGTATACAGAAACATAGGAAAAGGTACTTGATTTGATTTTATCTGTCAAAGAGCAGAATATTTCTTATGGTAAGAAACATAAACCAAGTCTGTACTTCTCATCAAAAGCAGAAGAGGATTTGATGACAGGAGTAGCTTGCTTGCTTGCTTGTTCTTATTTGATTTGTGGCATGAGATTGATGAGTTTCTCAGGTGCAGTTGAAGGGAATAGCTGGATAATCCTGCACAACACCATTCATTAGATTTATCACAGAAATGTACTTGCAGAGAAGCATCAGTGCAAATGCAATTACTTCCTCTAACTCCCAGCTGCAAATATGGGGTGTGCAAAAAGAGCTTTCCCATTCAGATGTAGGTTTTCATTTTAAATTGACTTTGGGGACAACTTGCCCAAGAAATGACACAATCTAATGTCTTTCCTTCACTTTAATTAGATCTCGTGTGCTTTAACTATGACAATGAGATTTCTTGATGTTATTGCTCTCCTTTAAAAATTCTAGTTTGCTTTAAAAGAATTGTTGCAATCTACAGATGATGCTGTAACAAAAAGGAAAACAAAAAAAAGCCCCCATGTATACTGGTATTTATACATCCCTGTCTGTCAAGAGCATGTAATTTGTAAATCTAAAAGACTTTTGAAGCCACGGGTCATAGTTTCCAAAAGTCTGATCTTATTAGAGGGTAAAACTAGCTAGAACAATGCAGACTAACACCGTTGCTCTGCAGGGGAATGTTTGTACCGTTGGAGCATCTAGTAAAAAAAAAAGAAGAAGGTTCCCGTCCTTCTACTGCCGAGTTTTCTTCATCCTAAAGAACTTCAGACTCACCCATGGGCCAAATTCTTGGGATTCTTCATAAATTCAGCTGGGTGTTTGGCTAGTTTACAGGCCAGAGAATGAAGCTTTTTAGCTTTTTATATGGGAGACGATGCAGAAATAGGATTCTTACCGCCTTGTGTAGACATAACAGAGGAATATGAACCCAGCTGCGAGACTGAGGGCTTGGGGTTTCTTCTTGTTAGTATACACAGGAACACACATTTCAGACCTGCTACTCTTTCCATCCAAAATCATATTATGGACACAGGCATGTTCTCATAAACCACATGGTAACATATTTCATCTCTTTATTTGCTCTGCAGACCCGTTTTCTTCTCTGACAGCAGAAGGAGAAACAGCAATGCTGCACTATGAGTCAACCAAGCGGTTGTCTGCAATGGCACAGAGGCCAATTCTCTTTTGGGGTGTCAGATAAAGCTTTATCACAAAAGTTGGCAATGCCTTGCAGGTGTTCCTTTCTGCCTCTCCTCTCTTTTGCTGCAAAAGCTCAAGATTGTGTTAAAATACTAGCACAAAATTTGGCTCCTGGAAGTAGATAGATGCAAGGCATCAGGAACTGGCTGCATGTATTTGAGGGCAAAGTGGCAGCCAGTGCAACGCCGGTCACGACTACAGCTGACGCTGTTCAGTTTATCCTTTCAGATCCCTATAGAAAGAGAATGACTTCTTGTCTTATGCCTGGTCCATGAGGCTCCAGCATGTCACGATGCCCTTCATGAGTCCCATTGCTGATGCACCCCGTGCTCCTGTCCCACAGTAGGTCCTACTCTAAATTGCACTCGGCCCAGAGCTATTATTGGCGGTGGCGTTCCATTACATGCATTTGAACTAAATGTCAAGGCAGATTAAAACAAAAGTGCCATTATAGTTTTCAATCCTATTTATTAAAAAAAAAAAAACCCACCCCAACATTAAAAAGGCCCAAAATCTATTTAAACAAACTCCTTCAGAATGTTCATAAACTCGACAGCTGTGTGGAAACTATGCACATCTTTCAGGTAAGTTCCAGGGCTTGTTCAAGAGGGAAGAGATCTTGCCAGCCCCTATTCTACATACGTTTTATTGGTCACAGACTCCCTATTAATTAGCAGAAACATCAGTGATCTCGCGGGTTGCCTCTTATTTCTGAGGTGTTGCCTGTTCTCCCTCACTTGCAGAGGCTCCTGATGTTAAAAAGCTGACCTCAGGCTTTGGGGATTCAATAAATCTGTTACCACATTCCTCTGATAAATATTTTCTCAAGCTGTTTAGTAGAACTGAACAGCAAAGGGAACTGCGGGTAGTAAGAGTGGCCAAATAAACATTCACATTAGTGAGTTGATTTTCCAGCAGCGTTGGTGCTACTGGAACTGGCCACCATGGGATGCAGGCTGCCTCTAGCCACGTGGGTGCTCACTTGCGCCGTTAAAGGTACATTGATGTGTAGGAGATGAAAGGTGACCTGGGCGAACTCATCAGAAAAAGACCTCTGTGAGACCTTCTGTATGAAACAAAGAAATCAAATGGTGCAGGACACCAAGCAAGGGAATAGTGCATTCAGCCTGCTGTCCTGGGGAAATTTCCTCTTAGCCAGAATAGGTGGACAGCCATTTCATGTCAGAAAGAAGGAGTTTGGGTCAGTTTCAAAAACCTGGGGGCTTGTAATATTTGTTTTCAGCTTCAGCTATTACTCTTCCCTCCCTCGTTACCCAGTACATCTCTCAGACTTCCTAAAATCCTGCTCTACCAAGTGCCTCATTGCCATGAATTCAGCATTTGTACTGGGTGTCACACAGGCAACAGGACATCCAGAAGAATGGATGATCTTTCCCTGGGCCGGAATGGCCAGGGCTTATTTTATGCTAAGCGGAGGACTGGTGTGGATCAAAACCTTGATAATGTGTAGTGTCATTAATTATTTTTTTTTTTACAAATTTTGCAGAATCCAGCCATTGCAGCTATATCAGTAAAGCATTTAGCAAATATCTAGCAGTCTTTCACCAATGATAAAATTTCAGTTTGACTTGGACTGAACTGCTTAATATGTGGAAATAGGGAATGATGAGAAGTTTTTCCAATTTAACTCAGCATCTTATCTTTTCTGCACTGTTTCCAGTGGATAAAGAGTGAAAATAGAACAGGAGGAGAAAATAACCTAAATCCAGTAAGATTTTTTTCAGTTAAAAAAAATCCTAAAGAATATTACTAAATTTCTTTAATTTTTGAAATAGAGTAACATTTGTTTCATTACATTGTGTTTAAATGTGTGTGAAACAGCTACAAACTGTTTATGGTTAGGTGGTTAATTATGGGTTAGTAAGGATAGGTCTTTTGGCCTGTTTGTTGAGATTGTAGAACTTGACCTATCGGGACTCCTTGCTCCTTGGCCTGGTTCAGTAATTAATTTGCCATATGGCTTAGAAAACAACAAGCAGGGTTGTTTCTCTCCCTGTGTAGTGTGGTTTTAGGAGTCTCCATAAAGTTCTTTCAAGATGAGCAGCTAGATGTTGCTGGAAGTGCAGCAAATTTTAGTGCAAAAGTATTCCAAAAAGTTAAACCTATTCCAAAAGTTAAACCTCAAATTGTCAAAGGCATTCCCTTCAGCGAGCATTGCCCTTCTTGCAAACTCTCATAAATAGAAGTCCAGCAGAGAAAGAAACTGATAAATTAGACATAGATCTATGAAGAGAAAGGGAGCCAGAGACCAATACCTACAAGGCATATGTCTTTATTTACTCAAACATAAATCAAACAGAACAGGAACTTCTGCAAGTAAATCGGATTCCGTTTGTATGTTTTTCCTGACACATAAATCTGGCTGTAGCAGAATGGCATGAATAATAGAGGAACCGAACTCCCACAGTGACTAATCTTTCACTGAGTCTGGACTGATAGCTTACCCTGCTTAGCTGGACTTTGGTGCTGCTGTGGTGAATCACGGGATCACCAGCGGCAACACGGACGGCAGTTTCTCTTGCTGAAGGCAAAAGGGCTTGGATATGAGCTCCTACGTGCTACTGTAGATACAACCTTTATTAATGTCATTTGCTAGACACTCTCTGGGGCATCTCTCTTCTGAGGCCTGGAAGAAGGTCTGCAGCTGTTTAGGTAACAAATAGCAAAGCACAATGCAGGGGATCTAATGCGAGTGATGCCAACTGGAAGTGAGAAAAAAATAAACCACTGGAAGATGTGTTTGCGCATGAACTTCCCTACGCAAGAACCCAGCTATCCTCCAAGATGTAGGGGAGCATCCCTTGGAATGTGGTGGGAGATGGCTTCAGTCACCCAAGTCCCCCATTCCCAGAAGGCATATACCATCATTTCCCAACACTCAAGCTGACAGAATATGCCCAGAGAGCTGCAGAATGATACGGCATTGTAACAGTTCTTTGCAAACTGTACAGGGGTCTTCAGAGCAGCTCTAGCCACGTGGCTCAGATACAGCTCACCTGGCTGACAATACTTGTGCTGTATCTACGTGCAGTATTAACCACGAAAGGCCTTCGCAGCCAGATTCATGAGGCATCTCCAGGAGAGAAAAATCCCTTCTTTCTTAGTTATGTTTTGCTGTCCAAGCTGCTGAGGCTGCAAATTTGACCATCTTATAACTTGAAGAGACCTTAGGTGAATCCAGTCTCACTCTTAGGAATGTTATCTTTTCAATTTTGGCAAACGGAGGATATTTTCATAGAGATTTCTCTTGCTCGCACTAAAATGGAGAAAGATGGAACATGAGAGAGGGTTTTACTCCTTTGGCTGACAAAGTCTGCTTTGAGTAAAAAAAATGGATCATGCAAAATATTATTAATGATCAAATCCACAGTTTTCACTAAGCCAGAACATTACTCAAGGTCATATCCCCTGAAATCCTCCTTTGACTGATGGAGTGGTTTCTTCCAGTTTAAACGCAGTCACAATATTATCCCTAATGTAAACTGGCAACATGGATGTTTTTGCAGTTGGTGTTGGTAAAGCATTCCCAAGAGTGGCAGATTACTTTCCACCATGGAAAAACAAATTCCACCCTCCCTGCCATCACCCCCAATTCCACTCACCTTTTCCAAACAGTACATTCGGTAGGAAATCCTGATGATGTTAAAGCTACTTCTGCTGAAAACCTGGCTACCTTAATTGGTCCTGTTCGCTTGATATATGACATTTTCTAAGTCAAAGCTTTCCTATGCTGAGCATACATTAATTATGTCTCCAATGAGGCCTTCCTGGTACTGTATCAAATCCATTAAAACCTATCTTGCAGGAATGGAAAATGAGTAAGCAGATCCACGGAGAATAACAAAACAAGAAGTTCCTCTGGGGTGTGTTAAAGACTACCTTAATGCAGTAGGGCAGGCGGTCAGGGCTACGGCAGCAAACCGCTTTAGAGGTTGGGAGCGGAGAATAGAATAGCAGCAGATTGGCAGAGTCACCTGGAATGATCGCATACGTTGAGTCTGTTGATGTTGAGTATCTCATAAATACCCTGATATAGAGCAGGAGGAGCACACCAGTGGCTCCCGTGGAGCAGGACATCGTGGGGCAAAGCAGGGAATTGATGCTTGCGCTGGAAAAGGGCTGCCCTGGTTGAGGAAAGAAAGGTTGCAGAGACAAGGGGAGGGAAGGAGGAAATGAAGGGAGCCTTATTCAAAAACCGCAGTGCGGTTTTAATTATACCACAATTGGAGTTAATGGCAAAGCTCCTCTCTGCTGTAAAGATCTAGAAGGCAGTTGATAGTTTTTTAATGACTTAGCAAAGAAGCCATCTGGAAGGACAAAGCGATGCATTATTTCTAGATTTGAATGTTGCTAATGTGTTGTTCTAGCGTAACATCCAGCGAGTTATGGCGGGTGTACTGGAAAGGGGCCAGGTTGGTTTTTCTACCAACACATGGCTGGCAAGTTCCATAGAAAATAGAGACAAATTTTCAAACTACACCACACTGCTCTATTAGATGAGTCATCTAAAGAGACTTTTTTGGGGAGAAAAAAACCTCAGCAACAATAAAAAACCCCACCAAACCCAGATGACATACAGAATGATCCCCTTCTGAAGTGACAGGGATACGTTATATTTCATGACACTGTGCAGGACTTGGGAGCAGGACTTTTCCCTCTCCTGTCACCCTTGCAGAAGCCAAAGCAGGGACCAAGGGCTGACATTTCCCACTTCCCTGCTGCAGCTCTGGACATGGGTACAGTCCTGGGGCAATGGCTTGAGATCAAAAGCCATCAAAAACTTGCCATCAGAAAGGCCTCTGATGAAAATAGCGTGCTGGTAGCTTTATTCTCAACAGTCCTTGTGTTTTGGGTCTCTGGGCCAAACAGGGGTTTCTAGTTCTCAGGGTGTGAATCTAGGAAAGTAAGAACTACATCCGTTAAACCTGTGTCAGTAGTTTTATGGGTGTAAGAGATCTCTATACAGTATATTTGTGAGTCTGCTTTTAGGTAGGTGTAAGCGGGCTGACAGAGTACCACATTGCCATGGTTAAGCTGATCTAACAAGCCTCTAAGAGAAAAACTATATGAGTTTAAGTTTACACGTTCACACAGCCTGTGGATTGGAGTTGAACCAGATCCTGCTCATACTGCACTGATTAGACACCCTCTACCCTCTGAGAATTGTACAGCTTCTTAAATATCCATCTATTCATCCTAATAGCTGTGCTGTTTGCTTGGGGTGATATCCGTCTTCATGGACTCTAGACATTTTAAATTTAGGCATCAGTCATCCTCGGCTCCCTTTATCATGAGAGGAGAGAAGTGGCTCTCTGGAGAGAGATTTATCACATGTTAAAATAGGTGTCTGAGAAAGGAGAGATGGATAGCTCTTTGGAAGGGCTTATTTCTCTAGATGTCTAACCAAAGTTATTGCACATGAATCTCAGCTTATCCGTGTCCTACTATCCAGCTCTCCTCCAGCTTGTATGTGCAGGTATCTGGCTGCACACCCACCCGACCAAATGTTTCTGTTCTTTATAAGGTGTGGGCATCTATCTAGAGATATGTATGAAAAATAATTAAAATTCACCAATGACTACAAAGGACTTCCCATATTTCACTGTCTACTTATCTCTGTTAACTCAGATAAATTAGGTCAACCAGGGAATGTGGCCCATGTGCTAAAATCATCAGTGGATGATGTCATGGTCAAAATGAGTCCTCTTTTAGGAGTTTAAAAGGTAATTGAAAGGTTATTTTTTTTAGAAGTTCACTTCATTTTTTCTAATGGGAAGTAAATGAGATTCAGGTCATATTCAGGCAAGCTCAGGGTGAAGTCATAGGGTGAAGAGAGGGAAGATGGAGTTGAAGATTAATTTGATTAGGATTTCTTAAGATAATATTTGATTTTATGAGGGGGTTAAAAGCAGCAAGGTCCATTTACTAAGTCTGAGCTGTTCACTCATTTTTTTCACGCTACACGGAAAGGTACAGAGTCTTGATTGGAGTTAAATGGTCAAAACTGGAGAAAAAATAATACCAGTTACAATAAGAATCTGCAAAGTGTTAGCAGAATAAGTGGATTTGATTAAATGCAGATTTGAAGATTCTCTGATTTCTCATAGAGTTTCCTAATTTTTGTAATACTCAAGCTGCGAACTTTTAACTTGGGTGAACACTACAAGCTTTTAATTCTACTACAAACAAGTCAATTAAAGAATCCACAGGAAGAAAACAATTCCTTGCCATACTTGTGGTTTCCAAAGAAAGTTGTTAAAGGTAGAGAACTGTCTTCTGCTGCTCCCAAAGAAACTTAAAACTTTGTAACTAACTAGAACAGCAAATAACATGGGTTCAAAGAATAAAATCTCAACGTTAGTAGACACGGGATAAATTCCTTCAAAACTGCAAAACATCCAGTGTTTGTGCAGGAGGATAAGATCCAGTACACAACACACTGGCCGAGGGTGTAGGACAATGGAGATCTGCTGGTGCAAAAAGAAGTTCACTCTGAAATACAGCAAGCACTCGCCTGGGTTGCAGAGCAGAGAACAATTGTTTTGGTTTTGAGGACACTCACAACAGTTCTGCAGACCATCCTAGCTCTGGGCAATCCATCAGTGTCACCAAAATTAGAAGATGTAAAAAAAAAAAAAAAAGGAAGGGAAAATGCCGTATCTTTCTGCTTCAATTTATGAATGCATCCACACAGGCAGCAGGGTTATTAAATAGCCATCAAGCTCCGGTGTGCCAGCACACCAACTCTGGTTTTGCGGGAAGTTTGGAGGGTCGCAAGAGCTTCACCGGTGGCTGGCAGAGAGTCCTGGATGACTGCAGTAAGGATTTTCTACGTGATGTGTTTTACTTTAAAGCTATGACAACCAATAAACAGCTTGGATGAAACCTGCACGAACAAGAATGTGACAGAATGAAAAGATCTTTTCCCAAGTATACTGTGTGCCTCTTGTAACCTTAAAGTGGTTTCTCGAGTCAACATAACAAAACAAGGATTTTTCAAGGTGATAGATATGAAGTGCAAATTTGGAGGAGGAGAAATTAAAGAATCCAACTGACTCTCCCACAACTGGCTTTTTTCTTTCCCAACAAAGAAGCCTGAACCAAGGTGATGCACTTGACAAAAAGATTCAGGGGGATTTAAACCTGAAGTTCGTGGTTTGTTCCTCTCGTTATAACCACGTTATTTGTATACCACATCTCATGTATATATATATATATACCCACATATACCCACGTATATATATATAACCACATCTCATTATTTGTGAATGCCCCACACTGTTGGGCATGCTGACATGTTTGAGATCCACAGTTTAGAGCTTGCTCCCGTTTTCTTACAACAAAAACATTTCTGGTGAAAATGGATGTAAGTCTGGAGATCAATGAGCCAGCTTATGCACACTCTTGCTTACCTCTAGGACTTTGGACAACGGCCCAGTCTAGACGTCATTCTGCGAGTCATACAGACGTTATTTTCCTTCATCTCTTCCAGGAGCTTTCCTTACCCTGCCATCTTATCAAAGACTTAGTATTTAAACAGCTTAAGCTTGAGTCAGCTTGTTTTTGATGAATTGGCCCCAGACCATTTCTACAAGCAGCTCACCAGTCAGAGGTGGCGAGCAGAAAACACCAGCTTTGAGGCTGGGACAGGCAGTACGGGCAGGCTGGCGGCTGTGACATCCTTCAGCAGCACTGGATCCAGAAGAGCTTTTGTGTCCACAGCTTATGGACAACCTTTCATTGTGACTGGAACGCATCTCCCAACTCCTTGCTCTCTTTATCACCCCACCTCCCTAGATAGCTTCTCATGCGTGAGTCACACCTCTCCATTTGAGACAGTCTTTTAACTCTTTGGTGGATGTTTAATATAATGGCTTTTATCGTAGCAAACGAAGTTCCCAGCATTATGGAGACAGGACTCTTGAAGCTAACAGCTTGCCCTGTTTTCTTTCCAGTGTGTGCTTGAGATGGATTAACTAGATTTCTTGAGTTGCTTTCCTGTTTGCTCTTCCTTGAGTCCCATCAAGCCGGACTGACGTGTGCTGTAAGGGGTTGAATAATGTTTATAGCTTTACACCAACATTTCCTCACTGTTGTCAATGTTTATGCCGCTGTTACAGGGCAATGTACTTAGATAAGCACACAGCAGCTTCCCCATCCACTGCTATTTGCATGTCTCATCACTGTAAATACTAATGCAATTATTAAGGAAATATTTCTTTTCTGTATGGGTAAAGGAGGGCAAATCATATAATCTGTGTAAAAGCAGGAACTTGAACCTCCATCTCCAAAACCAGGAGCTACTCTCCTAATGGAGAACCAACTTCTGTTAATTCTCTCTTACACAGAGCACTGGGGAGCATCTGAACAGGGAGGGAACTGTACTTCTGTCTCAGTAGTAGGGAAGGCAAGAAGACCTAGAAATTAATTTAATGCATATTTTTCTTAAATCCATGACGGTCCAAGCAGGCTTGGTCCTAATTTCATTTAGGGTTGGGAAGGCAGTTCAGGAAAACAAATGTGTCTCTCCAGATTAAACATGGGTGGAAGTTTGTGTAATGAATTGAATTGGCCCTAGGATCATTTTGCTCATCCTTGCTTTTGTGAAAATATTTGCAGTGTGACTTTTGGGCCAACTGAGAACTGCCTCTGTTTGTTAAGGACCGCAAAGAATGTTTAGAGTAGAATTTTGGAAATGTCTTTGAATAATGTGGATTAGTGGCTGCCTGTGTAATTTAAACTTTGCCATAATTAAATACCAACAGTAATTAGCAAATAACACCCCAAACCTGAACTTATACAAAAAATATCTTTAGAGAATGACCAACTAACACGAGGACTTGGAATATTGTGAAAGCTCCAAATGATCCTGAGGGCTGTCATCTCCTCTTCCTCTCTACCTCCAGAGTACTGGAAAGCCCGGTGGCTCCCTGGAGGGGAAGGATCTTGGATTTCTCCTGCAGCAGCCTGGGGTGGAAAACGGGACTGATCAGTTCTAACCTTCTGCCTGACCAACTTGATTCATTTATTTGGGTGCTCAGGAAGCTCAGGCACTATTTACTAAATGTTTTGTGACCGTTGTCACTAAGAGGATCCCTGGGGCATCTGCTGCCCGAGGATGTGGGATGCTAAGAAGCTTTTTGCCACCTGTGTGGGATTGGCACCCAGGAGCCATACAGAGAGCACTGAAGGTCTCATTGTTGTGGCTGGGGAGCGCTGTTCTTTCTGCTGCGGTCTGCGTAAAGCCAGGCTGTATTTCTGTGCACAACAACTGTTTCTTTGAGAACACATACACTGACACAGGAAAGAAAACAAGTGAAAAATTCAGGAAGGTGGAATGAAAAAGGAAAGAATAATAGGAGTCCGTGATTTATGAAACAGCACAATGAATGACAGAAATAAAGGAGCCTGGAGTTTTGTAACATCATCTGAATTAATTTGAGAAGCAATACAAGAAGTGAAGCTTTGTAGCTTTAGAGACAATATTCCCTCAACTTTTTATGTCTATTCAAATGCCTAGTGTGGGGGTTCGTCAAGCTTAAAAGACTAGGAGACTTGGCAATCCAGTTCTTTTATCTGCAAGCCAGGTAGGGCACAGGCAACTACCCAACTGTCCCGTATTTCCCTGCCAACATTTGCACTTTACACTTGAAGGGACTTGGTGCAGAGGGTACATGGAGATGCAGTCTTTGTGTTTGTTCTGCTCTACAGCACAGACATACAAAGATGCCAATGATGTGCGAGGATTACAGGAAAGTCCGACCCTTTGTTTACTTCAAAATGAGCTGAGAAGATCCAAGAAACAGCATTAAGCAGCACAAGCTGAACCCGGCCTGGGAAACAAGAGTCAAGGAAATATCTGGTAACTGGTTCGGGCAGAGCGGGCGCAGAAGGGTTGTGTACTGACTCCTCACCCAAGACATCCATCCAGGACATAAACATATCTGAAACTGAAAATAAAGTGCCTCCCTGGTCTCATTACCAGGACACCTGAGCAACTCTCCATCTTCCAGGCGGTCTTCACAGCTGGTTGGCTGCACACCCTCCAAAGAGGGGTTCACCCAGCCCTTAGATCAGGAGGGTGTAAGGGTGTAAGGAGCATCCTTCTGCTGAGGCATATCTCTCTCTCCAAAGGAGAGAGGTGACCAGTGCAGAGACATTATCCTGCTTTTAGCTGGTTAACATCAAGGAAGACAAATTCTGCCTCTAGTGAGTAGAGTGTGTCCACATTAAGGGTACAGACAAGCAGGATCTCGGTCTGTGTTCCCGGTCAAGTGGATGAAAGGCAGCTCTAGGTCAGACGCCGTGTAACAGGACTAATGGAATGCTGCGCCTGAACTATTAATCCCAGCACTGTGGGTGATGAAGACATATCCCAGCATGCCTGGGATGGAGTAAGGAGTTGAAACTGAATTTCTTTTCTTTTAGGCGGGCATTCCAAGTTATCTAATTCCCATTCGGACTTAAATATGCATTCTTGTTGTCTGCAAGCTAAAATTCAATGTCTGAAGATATTTTGTACTACAACCATTGAAACCTAAACCTGTTTTTTTTTCCTAATAGTTTCTGATGAGACTGATTAAGATGTAGTGAAGTCAGATCTGGGATGCAGGGTAACACATTCCAGCTCTGCTCACAATAAGCGTCTCAGATTTACTCCTGGATCCCAAGTGTTCCCCTCTGATACAGGATACTGCATTCCCACAGAGTTCTTAAATCCCTGCTATGCAGCAGAAGTGTGTGGTCAAGAGTATTTTGCATTGTTGGATAACAGATTTCAGTAATGTTTCTCACATCTTCAATGCAGCAGAGGACCTAGTTTTTGAGACAGGAGCCACAGACTCATTCTTTTCTGGGAAACAGCAAAAATCAGACATCAATCAAAGCCAGAAAGTCTCCATCTAAAATCTACCTCACCCTCCACCGCTTTAATACGTTGCTACTTGCACATGGACACTAGATCCAGATGAAACGACTGATCTTCTCCAAGAAAAAGGAATGCCTTCAAACATGAAATATTCACTTCATTTATGGCCTGCAAGATTTTTGGAACTCCACGCTGTGCCACAAACCTTTGGCTGCAGACCTTTCCATCAGCCCATCCAATTCGCCCCTCGCCTCGGGACATGCTGACTCCGTAGCAAATGCTCATACGATTCATTTTAATACCTGTCCGATCATCTCATTTCCATGGACCACCCAGACCTCCCTGAGCTAAAAGCACTCTGGAAGCTAAAAGGTAGCCATATTTCCACATTATTTGTATTTGGTTTTCTGGGGCTTTTTTTCCATACAAATAAACTGTGGCAGATTCACATTGGAATTGATCAAATCACATTAAATCTGTTTTCATATTGCAGTATAATCTGGATGGACTTGTTTACACTAATTGGAAACAAATTATGTGCCTCTGCTAAACTAGTAGGTTTTGACTGCGGGAAGTTCAGGGACTAAAGCGCTTCATACTTTTCACTTTGGGAGTGTTTTAAAGCTACTTTAACACGTGGAGCGAAATGGTGGGGAGAGTGAACTGATAAAATCTCAATGAATTCAAACCTTGCAGATGGTGGAAATCAACTGAGCTTCGTTCAAGTCACCATGAAGAGGAACCGGTCCGCTGTGCCCTTGCTGGAAGGAGTTTGTAAGCTCATTTTGAGCATAACACGATAAGAAAGATACCAAGCCAGCCAGGAGAGCTGGGGAAGCACAGGGGCACCACGACTAATATTTTGCGAGTGCTGAGCAGAGCCGTGGTGAGCTGCACTGCAGGACGGCAGCAGGGAGGTTCAGTATGAAACTTGCAGAAATCATTAACAGGAGACTTTTGTGCTATTTTGTTTTATTACCATGTTGGGTCCTCTACAAATAAGAAGCTGGAGAGGAACATGTGCAAAGAGCCTTGTGTGACGGGGGATCACACCGTCCCTGGGGTCCAGCTGCTCCACAGCCCAACCAGATTTTCCACCTGAAGTTTTCTTAAGCTGCTCCCGAACCAGCAACGCTGGAGCTTTTGGGACACACATGAAAATCAAGCAGTTACCCGAGAGCTGCTGACGTGCAAGTCACTGAAGGGATGGGAAATATCTCTGAGGGATCATTGAGACAAACATACGCGGGACGCTTTGGAAAAGCAGACTCCTGTGGCCTCAGACACCAGAAGAAGCATTAACCTCAGGGTCTAAATGAAGCCCTGAGCAAAAAAAAAAGCAAAAAGCTCAGGCCCTTCTACCTGCAGCAGTTTTATATCAGTGTAGTTCCCACGCTTTTAATCAAATGACAATAAGGGCAATTATTGTTTGATTTATTTAAAAAGCTGAGATGCTATGGCTTCAAAACCTGGACATCTTGATTCTTGCCATATAGCCCCTGAAACTTAGGCTTTAGATCTGTGATTTTAAAGAGGTGGGGGAATTAAATACACCTAGAATTTTTAGATCCATAAATGCCCACGAGCCTCACATAAGTTTCTACATATCTTAGGGCCTAAGGTGTTATAAGGTACGGGGTGGCTTTTACTTCAGGTGCAAAAATTCTGGTTTTATGCTTTTGCAACCGACTGAGAATATAGCAACACTACAGTGAACGAAAATCAAGTTATGAAAACTGGCTTAGCCAGTTCTAGGCTGCCTGTTTAGGTGTTGCTAACGCTTTTTCCTGTCCGATGGATATACGTGAAGCTGAGACTCTTCCCAGGACAGGACTTGTGTTCGTCTCAGAATTAATGCCCGCTGCTTCAGGCATCGGATTTGCAGGACCAGTTTGAAGTCACTTATGAAAAATTAGAGCCTTTTTAATAATTGGCAGGTTTACCACCAGGCGAACTGTGCTTTCATCGTCAATTGAGGAGATGGGGGCAGAATGGATAAGAAAGAAAAAGGGAAGAAAAAAGAACTAGAAGTGGGGTAGGGTGGGGGTGGGAACAAGGGAAAGCAAGCAATGAATCTTGTGTATCATGTATAAGCTCCAGGGGCACCGACGTTCTGTGCCAGGGTCTTATTTGCATGGCTATTTCAAAAAGAAAAAATAAACAGGCAACTCCACAGCTGCCGATTAGTATTCCGCGGCTGTCCCGGGTCTGGCATCGCCCTCGGCGCAGCCGGGAGCTGCAGAGCCCAGTGATGGCCAACAGTGGAGTCCTCCCACACTGGGCTGCCGAGCTCATCGAGCCCAGGTGCCGTCGATTTTAAGCTGACTTGCTCTCACGCGATACAGCTTGGCTACTGAGAATGAGGGAATTGGAATATTTTGTTTTCTCGTGAAAAGTGGCTAATAAGGTGTCTTTAAGCAACTGAGATGCTCAGCTCCAAACACAAAGTGCCTTCTTAGCGCAGTAGAGTTCGGCAACGTGGGCTCCATTTTTTTCCAGGGTTTCTATAGCATTATGTCAGAACATGATTTAAATGTAATAACAATTGTTTGGCTTGCAGTCCAGGAGGAACATGTGGTACCTTTTTACTGTTTTACTATTTTTATAAGTTAAGCTACATCATTTTTTGTTAACTTAGAGTATCTGCGGTTCCTAGGGAGAACTTGCATTCCAGATTTCAGTATTTTATTCTGTTTCTATGTTTGAAATATATTTTTATTTTCCCTTTCCAATTGCTTTTAAAAAAAAGGTTGTCTTTTAGTGTAAATCCAGATAAAACCATCCTGGTCATGTCACCAGCACCCTATTGTAACTAGAAGTGGATATTAAATTACCTTGTCCAACTGGCTGATTGCCACTAACGCTGACTTATCTGACTTATCCATGAATTCACTGTATCCGAGACAAGAAGTGTCCCGTATAATTTTGCTGCTTTTCAAGTGCGAAAGACCGCTTCTCTAATGGAAATTTCACAGTAACCTCTCTTTTCATGTAGTACCATTCACACACCCATTAACCTACGACGACACAAACGTTTGTGGAAGTGAATTTGAAGGCCGCATGCACATGTGTGTGTGGAAACCAAATGCTCTGTTGGAACGTGCAGTTATTCATGCCAAAGAGCGTGGGCATTCAGCCAGGGAAGGAAAAGAAACAATACGGCAAGACTTGTCTGGCCAAACAGGGCTAGCAAACCCCCCTTGACTGTTTAATATTGAAACCCTGCACTTGTCTGATGGAGTTTTTAGAGTAGGATGTGTTACCAGTACCCACCCCTTATATATGGGCTGGGAATTGTGTGTGGAGGAAGAAGCTGATGTCTACGTATATGATTGATAGATGCTCACATAACCAGCAAACCATTCAAGATGTAACCATCCAAGGCCAGGTTGGATGGGGCTTTGAGCAGCCTGGTCTAGTGGGAGGTGTCCCTGCCCAGGGCAGGGGCCTTGGAACGAGATGGTCTTTAAGGTTTCTTCCAACCCGAACCATTCTGTGATTCTATGATTCTGTAACCCCCCCGACAAGCTGCTCATGGATGTGAATATTTTGTCACACCCACTCGGCCGGCTCTACTTACGCATGGGCTAAAAATGGAACCTGACAACCAAATTCCACCAGATTTCGAGATAAGAGAGTCAAGCTCGTATCTCACTTGCTGGTTGCTCTCAGCCCGTTCCTGCTCAACATGCGACAGTAGCCACAAGGTTAATCCCTTCCAACAGCTACCAGCTCTCTTACTTTGGACCGAAAGCTGAGAATGCCTTTTATAATCTCAATATTATATATTACCATTGAGTCTGAACCATAAACCTGACTTAAACCTGTCCCCAAACCATAGCTAAAAACTCATTGTTTTGATTTATCTCCATTTCAAGAGGAGGAGAGCCACGAGTAGCCAGTTCCTTTTTTAAAGGGAATTAAGCAGCTCACAAAGCACTCAGAAATAGCTGACAACATTAATTTAGGGTGGTCAGTAACTTGCAAGTCTTACAGTAGTTCATTTAAAACAATTCCCGAGGCATGTGCATGGCTCTGCTAAGGGTCTGTCAGAATTCCTTTGCACCATGTGGTATTTTTTTTGGGGGGGTATGCACTGAAGACTTGAGTACACGGGACAGGTTACCAGTGAAATCATAGCAGTGTAATTATAATGTTATTATTAGGCACACTTATTCCAGAATAGAAGCTGCAGAGAAAGCTACACCACTATAACTATGGCAATATAATTAGGCAGTAGACAGACTTCTTAGTCATGCTATATTTTCTACTATGGCTCTGTTGCAAAGCTGACAGAATACCCAGGAAAAACAAGATGACTGTGCAGATTTCTGGAGGGGAGTCTGTGCTCGGGCTGCAGGATCAGCTGCGGAGCTGCACGTAATAAATGCCGGGTATCCTTAGAAATCTGCAGTAAAAGGCATCCCGCGCTGATTGAAGACGCAGACTTTGCCTTTAATATTGGACTGGAGTCAGTGGCCTGCAACCTGAAAACAGTTCTCAGACCACAACAGGGCATTTCATATCTTTATTTCTTGGAGAATTCGACCTGTCTCATATGAAGCACTGAAATCCAAAATTTAATCAGCAGTTTCTCTCGTAAGCTATGTATCAGGCTGGGAATCTCATCAGAACAGGATTTCTTGTGAGATTTCCAATTCCTGATGGCAGAAAATACCACAAGAAAAGACTTGCTTTATTCTAGCCAAACCCAGAAATTTCAGAGACGCGCAAAGCTAAAGAAGTGGAACACCCCGAGTGTTTTGAGAGGCACAGGAGTTTTTTTAGGATTCACGTTAATGCGACCAGATCTCTTTGCGGTCCCTCTCTTTCAGCCACGACAACCCGACTGATAAATTGCCATTTCCCAGCAGTTCAGGCAGAATTCCTATTTGAGGGAATGGGATTTCTTTGTGCTGAACGCACTCGGTCTTGCTGGAATCGGTGCTACGAAAGGGCTCCACGCAGCTACCCATTTCTTAGAAATGGAAGAAAGAAACCCCAAATCAAAACAGAAATTAGCTCAACCTGTTATTAGCGGTTAAAAGGGGAGAAGCTGTAATATTGGAGTCTGATGTGGTCCCACTCGCTCCTAAAGAGGGTTAATTTTTTATTTTTTTTTTTAATAGTGAAGTGCAAAAAGCAACTTGCAGCTTTCTCTTCTTTCCGAGAAATCGTAAAGATCTTTAGTGCCCTCTACAGCCACACCGAACTCGTTCATCCCCAGAATGCTCGACTCACTTTTTGTATTCTTGGTTCTTCCCTCTGTTTCTCAAGTGAGCTCCAACGTACAGTCCTTTAAACGAGCTTTCAGCACTGCATTAATCACAGGCCTTAATGGGCAAATTCAGCTTTTTTTCTTGCTAATATATTTGCATGCTCTTTACGTAACAGAATGCTAAAAGGTACAGTCTGTGCCGCTGGAGAACTACAAGCTTATTTCATTTCCAACCCAGCTATGCAGCATGTGGTTTATATACCGAAAAGAGAAACAGAAAGCACAGTTTTCCTCCCTGTGCACTGACACTTCATCTCTTCTGCTTGTAGCCAGCCGCCTCTGATTGTGGATAACTCACGGAAAAGTCTTGAAAACCCCAAATTACTTTGCAGCCTCGTACATTTACTGTGAGTGATTTACACGACGCGTAATGGACCTGTGCGCTGTTTTAGAAAATAAAAAAGGAGGCATCTTGACTAAGCTTACGTAGCAGTTTCCACGGCCAAAGATCTGAAAGCCCTTTGCAGACCGCAAGACTGATAAAGCTCTCAGAGCAGTGAAAATCGGGATAAAACCCTGTTGTGAGTTGCAATTACGCACCGAGCCTGGCCGGAGCTACAACATCATTTCACCCAGCATTTCATCCACATTCTTCTGCAGCAAAGACGACATCTCTTCTTAGGTGGCTTGCCTTTAACCGCAGACACAGGTTTTGTGTATTTAGCTTTGCCCTCTGGACAGCTGCGTCGTTTCCCACCCAGGAGCAGCTTCCACATGTGTCCTGTAAATACAGCCCACATCTGCTGACCTTCCACCGAGGGTTTTCGTGATGGGGCCATGAACTGTCACAGCCTTTTAAATGTTGCTGCTCTGTCATTCCGGGTGTCTCAGGGCCGCAGCCTGGGGGTATGAGCCGAGGTTTCAGCTGGCAAAGCAGCCGCCAAGAGCGGCTTGGATTTGGAGAGGGACTTTGGCCACCTCCTACTTGCCCAAGGGGGTTAGTGCTGGTCATGCTCCAGCTTGACCCAAGTCACTTTAAAATTAGCTCAGGTGCACACATTTATAGAAGGTGCCGGTGTGTTTCTGGATCACGGTGGAGACAAAATCGGAGGAACGAGGACAGCAGCTGGTGACGTGCTCGGTGGGGCACTCCGTGATGCTCTGCCTGCCACTGACCACGTCGACTTGCACGGGACCTGCCAGCCCCCCCCATCCCGCTCAGCGCTTGGTGGTGAGAGGGGTTTTTCCAATTACACGCACCATTTATTAATGGTGGAAACATTGTCCTTTTACTGCTCTCTTACTGTAAGCAATGTCTCCCAAATATCCTCCGTAGGAAAAGTTAACTGATCCGAGCTGGGCTATTACTTCATCAGGAACTCTGTGACCTGGGGAACTGTTAAAAACCTAAATAATAACAAACCTTTTATTTACAACTAGTAAATTATGCCCATATGTTTCTGAGCAGATCCTTTCTTAACAGATGAATTAACGTGCCAGAAATAACCCATGTTAATGCACATATTTTTTCGGCAAACCCTGATGCTTAGTATGGCCTAACAGCCTTTTGTTTCATTACGTTTCACCCTGTGTTCTTAGATTTAGAGTTTCCTGGAAAACCAAATTATTTATTTATTGGTGGGAGGAAGGGGATTGAAAATATGGTTCTGCCTGTGCTGTTTTCATTTCAAAACACATTTTGAGCTTGTGCCTGTGTGGATATGAAATAATACCTTGAAATGAAAATCCGTGTTTCATTTTGAAATGTCAGACTGAAAAACATTTTCAGCTTAAGATGTCACTTTATTCCTGTGTTTAAAAATACAAAAATAAGACTCCATGCTTCATTTTAAGCACTTTAATTTTTTTTCACACAACTTCTTTCCCTCGTTGGTGACTCTTCCCTCTTCCTTCCCCTCCCACCCATTCTTTTCTATGCTGGAAAAGGAAAAAAGGCAAAAAAATGGCAAAATATGGTAGAAATGTTTTTCATCCCTTTTTTACTTTTTTTTTCCAGATAGCATAATGTTGAATAATCTTTTCAGTTTAGAAAAAAGTGAGAGGTGGGAAAAAAGGGAATATTTTTATTGTTTCATGCTTTCTCACTTTTTCACCTTCTATTGTCTTGAATTAAGAACTTTGTATTGAAAAAATACAAGGGAGGCATTTCTAAAGTCAAAAATCAAGCAGCAGAAAACTGAATAACCCCATCTGTTTTCAGAAGCGCAGCCTGGTCCAAACACAAGATGAAATGAAAAATTGAAATAAAAAACTGGAAGGAAACCACGCGGTTTATCCAGACCTGTTGTTTAAAAACGTTACATTTTCACTTTCAACTTTCCAGGTTGATTTAAAAATAAGCAAAATCAGTGGGAAACTTTTGAAATCAGCAGAAAAAAAAAGAAAAAGCAAAAGCTTTTTGTCTTTCCAGATAGAGAGTCGGGCTCCGGTGGGGTTGGACAGACCAAATGTAGCGATGCTCCTTCGGAGGGGGAGGCTGTGCGAGGGGAAGGAAGGGTTGAGCATCCCGCAACAGCGACTGCTGCGCTGCTCCCTCGCAACGTCCACACGCACCCGGAACCCGGGGTGCAACAAACCTGAGCTCAAAATGGGAAGGAATCTCGAGAAACGGTTCCCGGGAGGCAGCACGTGCTGCCTTGGCTCCCGCCAGCGGAACCGCTCCTCCGGCACCTCACCTGGTGAGGTCCGAGCAGCGAGAGGGACGCTGGCGGGCACTCGGGTTGCCAATAAATTAAGCCACTAACACCTTCAACCGTCCCCGCTTGGATAAGGGCACTGTTTGTCTAAGGCTGGGCAAACTCCTGGAAAAAAAAAATTAAAAATAAAATCACCCCGTTAAATGCTGCGGGCTCGGAGTATCGCCCACAGGAAAGCACTAACGCGCGGGATATTTCCAGTTGCGAGCTGGCTCAGCGGGTGCTTTTGTGTGTTGTGAAGGAACATCATCTGTTCCCATTTACAGGTTTGTGCCACACAGGCACATGCACACAGAAATTACGACAGAGGATACAAGCGTAGAGTAGCTGATGACAATAAAATAGGATTAGACGGGAGCCTTGTCTTCACGTACTGATAGAAAAGGCAAGTCTCACAGAAGACAAGTTTAATCCAGCTGTGAAATGTTTCAGGGGGTCTCAGACACATATCATGTACCAAGTAAAGAGTAATAGAAACAATAAACCTACGACAGACACATCTGAGTGTTCTGAGTGGATGTATAATCACTTTATCGCTGTTTAAATGATATGCGGAGTTTATATTTCTGTTATTTCACATGCACCATGAAAGCAAACAGTGAATCCAGAGTGATTTGGGAAGAGAGATCACCGGGAGGGGAGAAATGTTAGACTTCAGATTAGTTTTCTACCTCATAAATTCAGCATTTCCATGCTTCTGTTCTTTGTTCGGCTCCACACACCCACCCTGATTAAATACATTCTGACAGAAATAAAGAAGTAAAGAGGCGCATTGCTCTTGGTAGTGCTCCTTATTTTCCATCCAGTTCCTAAAATATAAACATATTTTCTATTTTGCATAATTGATCCACTGGGTAAGAAGCTGTTTTCACACCCTGAGAGCCGCTGACTCCCGGTTTTCCTGGCCGTTTGATGCATGAATTGAACCCAGCTACGCCCTGCAAAATTACAGAAAAAATCAGGATGGAAAGTGGTGATGGTAAAGATGAAGAACTACTCTTAACAATTAACATTATTTGGAAGCTTAACGCATGCTCAGGGGTTCTTTTTCAGCTTCTCTTTTGGGATGAATAATGCTGGATGGATCATTACTCTCATCTCCTCCAGCTCTGACTCTGCTACCACAGAAACCGTATAGAAACTGCAGGTCCCACCTACGGGGAAAGCGCGAGGAGAGCTTCCAATTGCGCAAGACTGCAGTTCATTATCAGACTTCTAGTTTTTTAACTTCATGAGCACAGTAAAAATCTCATTTGCACCCCCTCCCAGCTCTGGATGGATTACTGCTTCTAGGAGGCAAGGTACAAAAGCGCCCGTCCCAGCCATCCCGCTGCGATGAGGAGAGCGAACAAGTTCCCAAATCTCAGCAAAGGATTTGCAGCGCAGATGAGAAGTGGGGAGCTGCAGGACAGACCCGGGGACATACTTTTCTGTGGAAAAAGCAGACAGGGGAAAGAAAATGAAAGGAGAAACTCGGAGCTCTGAACTTAGACTAGAAGAATCGGGGAGCATTTCTGTTTTAATAATCATTAGTCTATCGCCATGCAGATAGCGAAATGACTCCGTGACTCATTTATTTTGAGCAGTTTGCAGCAGCCCAGGTTCCTGTCTGTACTTCAGGCTGTTGCTTTTTGTTGCTGCTGACTCCGTTTAACCCACCTTGACACTTAAAGGCCAAAATTAATCTTCCGACTAAAAGATGGCCAAGATTACTAAATTATGTGCCTCTTCATTATCTTTAGGTACCTTCTTAGGACAGACGAATTGCCTCAAAGTCAGGGAAGAAAATCCTACAGGGAGAAAGCAAAGAATAATGTGCAAATACTGAATGAAAAAAGATGAATCTGCACCAAAGGAAAAAGGGAAAAACACACATGCCATTTTTTTTCCCCACTCATTCTGTTTCCTTTATGCTCACTGGTTCAGGGCCGCTGGTGGAAGATGGAGACATATATTAATTCTCCGTGCAGAAAAGTAAATAGTGATCTCCGTCCTCTGGGATTCAGACGTCTGGTCTCAGCTGTCCCTGAGGAACCTTCCTCCATTGCCTAATGGTCTCTGACCATAGCAGATCCATTTAAGGGATACCATATCATTTTCTAAAGCCTCATTTAGACTCATACACACACAAAAAAAACCCCACATCACCCTGTCACACTGAAGCGATTTCAACCCCGTAAACCTCCTTTTTCTTTATTTCTCGTAACTAATTTAAAATGCAGGGATGGATTTAAGCAAGAAAAAGAGAGGTGAAGGAAGGAAGGAAAGGAAATAGCAGAGGAGCTAACTTTCCAGAGCTGCATTAAATGATGGATTTTAAAAGTCCATTTTAAAGAAAGTTGTGTAACTTTTTTTTCGAACAAGTGCCTGCCATAAAAGAGAGAGAAGGGAAAAAGACATTATCTGGTCTAGTAGTTTTCAGGAAGTTGTGGTCTCAATTCCCTAAAAATAAAATTTCTTTATGATCATCATTTTGCGTATTACTTCTGTTATAGCAGCACCCTGAAAACCTCAGCAGAACTTGGGATCCTGTTGTAAAAACAGGGCACCAGTGACCAGACGTAGTGTTTGAATAAATGGAGGAGAGAGCATTTGTGTAAATACAGGAACCCTCCCCAGAAGAGGCTCAGGAGCTCAGAACTTGCTTTTTAATCTTGGGCTTGGATGAAAAATGAAAACATCATCATTATTTGTGAATTCAAGATTTTAAGAAATACTTATTTTGACTTTATCGAAATGTTTGACTGACAAGAACAAAATTTTCATTTTGACAATGTTTAGCCTCTATCATTTCAAGCTACGCATTAAAATAAAAATGCTAGCCCTAAAAAGATTTCCCATGAATGATTTGACAGCGGCAATAAGCGCTTGTGAACCGTTCTGGTTAACACGAAAGGGCATTTCCTAGTGGGAAACTTTTCTGGACGAAACTTTTCAACCGAATCAAGTCAGATTGGAAACTGCCACAGGACGGAGAGGCTGTAATGGAAGCTCATAAAATAGGAAGAGACTTGCTAAAGGGCATCGCGACAGCGGGGCCAGGAGCAGAATGAAATCTCCTGCCTCCTTATTCACGGCGTGGTTTAATCTTTAACTGTACATGAATTTATTCGCATGCAAGAGCCCTGCTGCGCTCCCTGTCCGGCACACCTCACTACTGCCAGCCTGGGGGAAAAAATCAGCCCATCTTTCTCATAAACGGCTGATTTTCATGGGCCACTCTGGTAATGCTATTAAAGACGATGTTTTTGAACAATAAGTAATCTGTTCTCTGGGATATTTGCACAGCAGAATTCCTTTTCCCGGCCCTGATTTTTTTTTTTTTTTTTTTTTTTTTAAGAAAGAAAACTCAATTGCTACAGGTAATCTAAAACTGTCCTGAATAATTTATGGCAGAAAATATGATTGGTGTGGAGCCCATCTCAGAGAGATTTAACTTTTCTGGGTCAGAACTTTAACTGGCAAAATTTAGTACAGCTCTGAAATCAGCAGAGCAAAGATCTGGCCTTATAGATTAACGGAGAATGAAATATTCTATAATATTTCAAACCTTTTTGAAGCCTTCCACTGAAATGAATAGAGTTAATTTGGGGGCTTTTCTGAAACGATAGTTTATCAGATGCTCCCAGCTCTGGGCTCGTTACACATCAGTGTCAGCAACCATTTCCTTCACCAGAGGACCCTCATGCTGTAGAGGTGACCGTGGGACGAGATGCCGGGGTCCTGCTTGGCCCCACTGCACCCAGGTGAGGACCAAGCGGCCTGGGCTGAACTGACCCAGCCCCTCTCTCCCAGCCCAAACCCAGGGCGAGCAGGATAGTGTGATAACGCAGTGCCCTCTGCTGGGAAAATAACAACTTTTACCCATATTTCAGGAGCCCTTAAAGTCACACCAACTGGGAGTTTCGGAATGGAGGAATCAGCATTTTGCCTCTTGTTGCTATAACCTTGAGGGGTCCGTTCTGCAGCCTCAGAGACTTGGGCAGCGGCTGTTGTGTTCCATTGCCATCTATGAATTTGCTATTCATTTACAAAGTTTCCTACAATAAGCTTTAAACCATTTCTTCAGATTGTAGTCAGAGCTCCCTGCTGGAGACAGAGCATTTCAGAGTCTTTTCAAAGGACATATAATAAATAAACAACCCTGTAGCTTGGAAGAAACTCTGTGGAAAAACGCCAGCTACACCATGTGCCTGCATCTATGGTGTACTGTATGTTTCCAATTTGTTCCCTTTCCATCGCTTTTGAAGCCAGATACCCATAACAGCAGCTCAATCTGCCATGAACTTTGGTGATGTGTTGGGCTGTGATCATTTGTCATTTTAATGTCTCCACCCAGATCTGCATTAAGTAGCGCATGACAGCGCCTCTGTGGCCTCAGGAAGCAACAGCCTTTGCTTGAGAGCAGAATTATGAGTTGCTAGAGGGATTTTGAAATTTTTGTTGTTGTTGTTACCTAAAAAGAATACAAGATATGAGCAACCACACACTAGAAAATAAAACAAGTTGGAGAAAAATGTTTCATGCGATACCATCTTCCTGCAGGATCTAGATGTGCGGGACACCTGAAATGAAGAGCAAGCCCTCCCTTGGAGTATCTATAGCTACCTCAGATTCGGAGCAGAAAGGGCACACGGGGAAAATTTTCCAGCTGCCTGCAGAAGAGGTCCCTGATCAACCACATCATTATGCTATGGATAATGCCAAAAGTTTTGCCTTGCATTGCTGGATCCGTGGCTTCAGCACTTTGTGCAATGTGTCGGGCATCCACCCATCCAAGAGGGCGTTGTCCTTTCGGGAGGAGACACTCAACCGCTGGCAGCAAAAGGATCAATCTGTCAGACCTCGGGGGATGAGGCAGTTTGTTGGGGCACAAGGCACTCGGGTGCTCAGCCAAAACCCAAACAGCGCTTTCAAACTTTTCAGGCTTTACTTGTTCCTGTGTCAACACGTTTGCTTGCTGGGACATGACTGGCACAGGATTTGGTCTCGTTTTAACTAAGACACACGGGGTAATTTATAGAGGAAATAAACCTCTTGTGGTGGAACAGTCTTAGTAAAACAGGTATGTTCGGTGCACATCCTTCGATGTTATTTAAAATGTATATTATGACTCTAGGTTTTATTTCTGGATTTGACTTGGTGCAATTCACACTCTTGCATTTATTCAGACCTTTGCAGGCAAAGGGGTCTCAGCGCAATGGATGCCGGACCTGTGTGAAATGCTCCGGTCCACGTTTCCTTCTTATCGACCCTAAAATCAGCCCTAGGTATTGTGCCTTTAGCAAATCAAAGCAAACAAAAAACCCCTCTCCAAGCCACGATTTCCAGCCAGATGGCCATTAGATGTGAGCTGATACACTCTGGGTCTAAACCTTCACACAAGAAGAGCAGTGACGTGCAGAACCACTTCAGACTTGTGACCCATTATCACCAGTCTCTTTAAGGTGAACCCGAACTTACAGGCAACTGCTTCTACCTACTTGAACATAATTTAACTGAGACTCAAAGTCCAAATAGCCATTAATTTCAGAAAATTCAAACTTAGCAGAAGGAACAGTTTCCTCTTGGATGGCCTGTGTTTATTTTAACTGTACTTTGGTCCGTGTGATTAGTGCTGCTTTCTTGCTCAGGATATGGGGAATTGCAAATGTTAATTTTTCTGACACACTATAATTACTGCAGACATCAACTGTTTTTATGCACTTCTCCAAAAACATGGTCAATAGTGTTTGCACAGGAAATTCTGGCTTGCAGGGAACGCCCTGGATTTCATCCGTCCTTGCCTGTAACTCAATCTCTTTGAAAAATCAGAAAATACCTGGTTTTACTTGTCTAATTTGTAAGTTGCATGAAGCATTGGGTTTTGGTCTAGACATTGCTCCTATATCCTTGCTGGCTACGTGAGTTTTCCAGGAATATCTTCTTTACATCTTTCAAAATGTCCCTGGCATTCTTCTCAAGTTAAGAATATATTCGCAGCCATTTCTGCTGCCTTTTTCAGTGTGAACAGAGAATCAACAGAAAGTCACAGTCTAGTATGGTGGAAAGGGAGAATCAGGACACTTGGACTCCAAGTCCTCTTGCAATTATTTTCCGTCACTGTACCATCATGTCTGTAATTAGTGGTGCATTTGATGGCAGTAGGGGCTACTCATGGACCACAGTTTTATGCAGAACTACTGAACGCGTTTCAGCATCGATCACTGGGCAGAGGCCACTTCTCCACCACTTTTGTTCTTAGTGCAGTACTTTTGGCAAGGCAGAAAGCAGGACAGAAACGCATACATTGTCCCCGTTGTCACTTCGTGCTCTCCAGCTATTATGGGCTCCTCCTGCCCTACTGTAACCGTACAGGCAGTGCAGGATTTGCTCAAGCTGAGCAATGAAATATCTTCGGTCTAGATACCCAAGCCCAAGAATCTTTTCTTTTTTAGCTAAAGAAGGAAGGGGAAAGAGAAGAAAAAAAGAAACCTAACAGCAGTCATGTCCAATGAGTTACCATCACTTTGCAGCGTACGCATCCCACCTCACCACATCCTTCTGTCGCGGTGTCTTTCCCTTTTGCAGAAGGCAGGCAGCTTTCACCACGGCGACGTCTCTGTCTTCTCCTTTTGCCTCATCCAATGAAAGCCGCTGCAGCCAGGGCCGCGTACACCCAAACCCGTAGCCTGTGCATTCATGTCATCGTTGGACACCAGCCCAAATCTTGTTATTTAAGACCAGAGGCATCACTGCTACCAGCTGAGCGTTTATGTCTGTAGAGTGATAAGAATTGAAGTCAGGATAAAAATGAAAACAGCCCCTTTTCCCAGGCAAGCTTTACCTAAATATCAAACACGGCGTAGCAGGAGCAGTTCCAAAACAATATTTGTGATCCTGATCTGGCCTAGGGACAAGAATATTACTTACACAGACTCTAGCAGCACTGCACATAACTTTTATGAGACGCGATCCTGCCAATTACTGCAACTGGAAACATACGTTTGCGCACTGAATATGTGGATTATGGAGAGATTTTTGTTTGTTTGTTCTGGGTTTTTTTAGCGTGTGGAATGTTGGAGACTTGGTTTCCATTTGCATGTGTGTATCTATCGGATACACTCCTAATGGAGCCCTTTGAATTACTTTGAGTAGCTAGACCAAGTGTGGATTACATTTGTCTGGAAAATAACACTTATGTACCTAGTGCACTTCAAATAATTAAAAAAAAAAAAAGGTCTAATGGATCTATCTACCTTAAGCACTTCTCTAGCTCTCAGTCTAGTGTCTGGTTACCTCGCAAATGGGAATTCTTCAACACAACGTACTTTCATTAAAGAGAAAGATGACTCGGTGAAACCACACGGTTTTGTGGAAACAGATCAACTCTGACAAAAATCTTTCTTTGAACCATTTCTTGTGCGTAGCTAACAAGAGATTGCCGGAGCAGCCTGGGTGGGTATTGATTTCTGGCAACGTATGGGGCTATCGACCTCAAGTTCCTATCAGGAAGATGGAACTCCAGAAGACGTGGGTGTGAAGGAGGGCTGTGTCAAACCCAGTGTCCTGTCCTTAAAATTCAGCCTTAAATCCTTAAGATTATATATTGGAGAAAATGTAAAGCTAGAGGAACTTCAGTCTGGCTCTTCTTATGACAAAAGGGACCAGGTCTTCCTCTCGTCAAGCCAGCACTTGAGCAGAAAGCAAAGGTAAAAATGAGCTGAACAGTTCTGTCAATGTCAGAAGGTATATGGTGCACACCTTTGAGAAAAGAACACTGTGTGATAAGTAGTTCCTGAGAATTTAAAAAAAAAAAAAAAAAAGGTGTTTAACTCAATCTAATTTCGTGTAAATGCAAGAGCTGATGACAGCCAGCCAGTCAGGGCACATTGCAGATGGTGTTTTTCATGGCTGTAATCTAATGTCATAGCTTTTGCAGAAGTGGAATTAAAAATCTTCAATTCTTTGTGGTGAAGAGAGACAGATGCTTTCCTGCTTTAATTCCTGAGTGGCCATAACATGTTCGTTGACATTTCAACTTGATGTTTTAATTGGCTGATTTGAATAAAACTCAGACAGGTTATGTTGCTCAGTTTTGGTTTGTGTCTCCCGGCCCAGCAGCCAACAAAAAGAAGACAGCGGGACAAGGAGGGGCAGTGACTTTTCACCTCTCTGATTCTCTCCGTGTTTTGTTTAGCTCTTAAGATATTTAAATTCATGCCTTGTTAAATTAGAACTGTGTCCTGGAGGGACTGAAGTCAGCCACCGTGGCCCAAAAAGAGGGTGCCCAACATTCCTCCTGATTGTTCAGGACAATGTTTTCTTTAAAGATTTGATTTTTTTTTTTTTTTTTAATGAATCCATTTCTCATGTGCAGCTCCAAAGTTGTGCTATCGTGCAGCGCATCTCAGGGGCGTGCTGCAACCCTGCCACCAGAGGAGGTGGTTCCTTAATTTTTCCAAACTGGGGGGGCCGCTTGCCGGGGTGGACCACTCCTCACCGTTCCCACCATCCCGAGGAGAAGGACAAGAGTTCCTCTACAAACCGTGCACATTTCTGCGTCTGCAGCATTGGCACCTTCTAAAGGCTCACAGACTGTTCAACAATCACTTCAACCCATCAAGGAAGCGAAGCTCTCGAGTAAAGAGCGCTGTGACCTCTCTAACCTGGATGCCTGTGGAAATCAGCCCAGCTTTGGGCGATTATCATTCCTCGCCAGAAAGATGAAAGGTCAAGAGGGCTGGATGGAGCGAGAGGGGAAGAGGAAGACAAGGAGAGCAAATGGTTAGCACGTAGCCTGATCTAGCTGGTGTTTCTCATCTGAGACTTGTTCAGGACCTGCCTACAAACTGCTTTTCTCCTCTGAATACTAAAAAAATCAGAGATGCTGGAAGCCACTCGCTCGTTAGTCTGGTGAACACCTCATGGTGAAACTCCACCAGCATCAGCGTTAGTTAGTTCTGCCCCCCCTTATTTTCCTCTGAAGTGAAGATACATGCCTATACTAATTTGGTTTGCATTTTTCTCTCTCTGTACATAAGTGTAGACCATAAAATGATACGCGGTTTCTCTCTTTGCTCGCTCAGGTTGAGCAGATAAAGCGGAGGATCAGTATCTGCAAAACCATTGCAACCTCCAATATTCTTGACGGCGATAACTGTGTGCGTGTGCACGCACACACGCGCGCGTCACGGCTCGGGGGTAATTCGTCTTTGAGAGAATGACAGGGAGAACGTGAGGTGTGCTTGGTGCGTTACCCAGCGGGTATCGCGGGTACCACGGAGGAAGCACAATCCGAGTGGGAAGCGAGTTTGCTCATCCCAGGTTAGCGCTTGAGGTGCAAGCCCGCAGCACAAAGCCGCCACAGACCATTAGCAGAGCTGGGCATCCATCTCTGTCACGGGGAAGGTCAGGGCTCAGTTAGCATGGAATCTGAATTACCTTCACCCTGGAGAAAGAGGCGCTCTCGGGTGGGATGGAGGTCACTGCCGGGGCAGCATCAGGGAAGCCCCAGCACAAGCTGCTGCCTTCCAAAAGGAGATTTCATTTCCACCTTCGGCGCTGTCTTTGCAACTGTAGAAACGCCATGATTTTGGTCCTTTCCTGTAAACTCTCCTGCTCCTCAGAGCAGAGCTGTCCTGTTGCCCCTCTCCTGGCCCTTCTTGTTCCTGTCGCCCACTTGCACCCCACGTAGCTGTTCGGCCTGCCTGAAAATCCGCGTCAGATTCCAGAAATCATGCTGTAATACCAAATCGGTGCCTCATCTCACTGCAGTAAGGAATGCCTTGACTAGGGTGAGTGTAATTCTTTTCATACACGGAGCGCTTTGCTGAAGAAAATGAATCAAAGTAAAACTGGCGAAACTTAGAGGAGGATCAAAATCTGTGGAGCAAATCCTGAGCAGCTGTCATTTGTTGTATTTCCATCAGAACTAGTTCTTTGATGATTAGCAAACCTAAACTCAGAAACCGGGCTGTAACGGTGCGAGAATGAGAAAAATCGATGTGATCCTCAGATGTTTCCTATGGAATAGAGGCAAGTCCATATGAAATGAGTCCTTCCTTCCCATCAATCAACTGTTAAACTAAATTATTTCAGTGTTCTAGTACTGAGCCTCTGGGATACTATAAGAAACTTCTTTTTAAAATTCTAAACTAAGCAGCAGCACAGAGCTGAAATAAAAGCATCTCCTTCCGAAGTAGCGGTCGGGATAAACGACGTGTGAGCAAATTTGTCAGTCCTGGACGTTACTTCATGTTTTCACCTGGGAGTTTTCAAAAGCGAAGTGCACCCTGGGCTGCCGACAGCGCCTGAGCCGAAGGGGCTGCCCGAGAGCAGCCTTTGCACGAGGCGGGTTCCCGTGCAGGGAGCTGCTCCTCTCCAGGCTGCCGTGGGGAAGAATCCGACCTCGCTCAGAGGCATCTGCTCTCAGAAAAAAAAGTTGGTCCTTCTCGCCCTCGAGCTATGTGCTAACCGAGTCCCTTCAGCCTGAAGGAGGCTCTTCCCGTGATGGATCCCCGGGCGAGGAGGTCCCTGGCCAGTGTTTGTGTTGGGAGGGATGAGCCGGTTCTCGCTGCTGTCTGCAGGCACTTACACCAGCCTGGGCTCTTCTCCAGACAAATCTCCGCCTGCTTTTATTAAGAACTGCCCAAAGCCCAACTGAAGTAACATCTTTCATTTCATCTTTGGTTAAAATGATGCTAGGAATGCAAGGAACATGAACAAAAGCAGCAAAAGTAAAAGGCTCCACGTGCTAAACTTCTTGATAAATTTTATTTTTGGGTTAGTCTTATTTAGAATGCCCTCCTTCACTTGCATTCAATTCAAAATTCACCCAGACGCATATAAGTCCCATGGACTTTGGGACGTCCGCGTGTGCCGATGGACAGAATTTGAGCGTGTGGGCTGATACTCAGCAAGAGCGAGAGACGCATTTTGTTCATGTAGCAGAAAGGAAATTGTGCTTTACTGTATTGTTTACTCTTCCCAGTACTTTAATTTTCCCTTTGTTTAATATTTCAGCAGAAGCCATTTATCTTCCCTGATGATCAAATAAACTGGGTGGTAAAATAGCGGATATGCAATTCATTGGGAGAGGGAAAATAGTATTATAAGGTAGACCAAAGGGATATAGTTTGGAAATCCAGTAATGTGCGATTTGCTACCTCACGCTTGCCTCGGTGCCTGAGGGAAGATGCTATTTTTTCATACCGAGCGAAGGTACGGGTTATCCTCTAACAGCACTGCGGCGCAGGGGATTGCAGCTCTGAAAGCCCATACTTGACTGCTTAAAAGAGCCACATCCAATTCGAAGCAAGGTCTTTGTCCTCGGAGAAGATAACGGGTAACGGAGGCAGCAATCAGCATTACGACAGGGTGAGGCTCAAACAGTGGGAGGCTCAAACGTCAAGAGCAAAATGATGCTGCCTGAAAAACAGAGATTTTTTCCTCCGTCCTCCATGGCCTTGATCCAAGGCCAGTGAAGTCTTTCCAGGGCCTTTTTCCAAGGCCAGTGAAGTCTTTCCAGGGCCTTCATGAGGGTTTCAATGCAGAAGGCCAGGCTGAACCCCACTGCCAACGTAGCCCTATAACTAACGAACTTCTCTGCCGGCTCAGCCGTGTGAGTAGGTGTAACACAACTTGAAGAGCTGCTACCAGAAGACGGGAAATTTTAGCCTATTGTTCCCATCAAATCCTTTTTTATGGGCCAGGATTCACTTCACGAATCTTTCCGTCAATAGTTCGTGGGGTGAAAATGCTTATCAGCCTTTTCTGCTATGACAGTTCCTTAAATAAAAGGTCCTGCTGTTCCCTAGGAACTTACAGCAGGGTTTTTGGGGGAGGATGTTCATCAGTTCGCTTCCTTTCATCATTTTTTCCTAGGTTTCTAGAGGAAAAATGGGAATCTAATACCCACCTAAGTGGCACCTATTTGATTACAAACAGACATGAAAAATATCACTTGCTCTTTTTAATCTGTTTATTATTCAGTTTTTTTATTGAGTCCTTTGCCTGTCAGACAAGCAGACTTTATATAACACAATCAACAAGAAAACAGCTAAATTATATAGAGCTGTTATTTTATACCTGTTTTTTTTGCAGCAAGTTGCTAAATTGAAATTAATTAAGAAATCCGCTATGAGTATCAAAGCTCTTTTAAAAATACCTTCTTTTTTCCTCTGATCTGAATTTTTTAGTTTGAAGATGGATTAACCAAATTAAGAACAGGAAAGTGTAACAACATGACATGCCTTTGAGGACCAGCCTTAATTTTTCCAGCATATCTCATCTAACCACATGAATATTTTTTCCTGTGAAGCAGTATTTAAATATTTATTTTAAAATGGTGAAGTGCCTTCGTATAAAGACACGAATAATTGTTTTAGTTGGCAGGCTGAAGATCAAATAAAATACCTAAATGCGGTTCAGATATTGACATTTGTTATTTTTTATGAGAAAAAATGTACCCTAGGAGAAGACCTCAAAATACTTGATTATTTTTGGGAGCAGACTGTGGGTAAAAAACCATCACCGCTATCTCAAATTTTTGAGAATGAAAGATAAAGTTGCCCAGTATTCATAGGCAGATGTACCTGTTCATAGGGATATGTGCTGGATACAGTCTTTTTTTTTTTTTTTTTTGATTTTTATGGACTAAAAGACTGGTGATGTTTCTTACAGGTAGGGGAACATGACGTTCTGCTTATATCAGCGTTACAATGTCTGAAGTTTCAGTTTTTCGTTAAATCGCTATTAGACTTTCAGTTTAGACAATCTGTGTTTCTGTGTGAAGTCTCTGGTCCCCGGTAGCGCGGCTGAGCTCCCCCGGTCACCTCGGCCTTTGTGGTGCCGCGCGTTTGGGCAACTCTGCTACCTGTTCGTTTCCACCAAACTTTAGCAGCATAGTATCTCTGAGACTTTCTACACCTAGACAAAAACATGGAGAAAGTTTTAAAAAATACTGTAGGGAAATGGATTCACCCACACGCAGCCACGTGCGCACTCTGAGTATAATCATTTCCTAAGTAAACCGGGCTTAAAAAATGAGGAGAAGAATCAAAGACAAAAATAACATCTTTGATCCCTAGGGAAGGGTCTGGCCAGGTTGTATCCTCAATGCAAACCTCCAAGTTCCTTCCCAGGAACTGAAATGTGACTTTTTTTCCCGGCATTTATTAAAAAGCTGGGGTTTTTTTTCATCCTTCTTTATTTGTTTCTTTGTAGCAGAAAGGATAAAATTTCTCTTGTAAGATCAAGCCTTTCTGTTTGCTTAGATCTTTTTTAATTCTTGCTACTGTGGTTTTTTTTTTTTTTTTAAATTATCCAAAATATAAATTATTTAAAAGGATCCAAAACATTTTTTTGAGAAAAGCTTTGGAGTAAATCAAAACTCAACTGCACTAGACCTCACAAACATTATCAAGGCATTGGATGGATATTTATAGTTGGGAAAAGATTTTTGGTTCTCTTAATTTCACTCAGGCTCTGCTACAAATGCTTTCTCTAATTGCGAAGCTCAGGTAGAAATAGGGTATAATTCTTGCCCCCATCTCTGCTACGTCCATCTCAGATTTTCATGGCACAAGATCAGCTGGGCAGGAGGTGCTTTCCTCAGCGTTTCCCTTCATAAAAACACAAAAGCCTGCTTCCAACGCTACTTTTACTGCTTGATGTTACGATGGAAACTTTTTAGAGTTTCCTATCCTATACGAAGTCCCTGGGAGAAACCTGCTGCATAGACACGACCGACGAAGGGATGCGGAGCACACGAGAGGAGGCGAGGAGGTGAGATGGAGGCACTTTGCTACAAAGAGCGCGGGGGTATGGGAGCACTTTTTCAGCGATAAAGGTGAAGCTTTCCCAGCTGGGCTCACCTTGACTGAACCATAAAGCATCCTACACAGGAGTGCTGGAGGAGACGTGATTTTAGTTCCCGGCCTTTCGCAAGTCCTGTAGGAAGTCAGGGAAAGAGCATGTCCACACAGCATGGGCGACCCTTCCCCTTAGCGTGGGTCAGAACTCGTCGACTCAGAAAGCTGCACGTTTCTGAAAGGCTTGTATGAAGAAACCTTCCAGCACCACCGTTACTTTGCCTTGCCGAGAAAGGCGAAGATCGAAAGAGACACATTTCCAAGTCTAGGCTGTGTTTCCGTTATGTTTTCTGCATGTGGTTAAATCCTGCCGTTGACTTTCCACTGGGTCCAACAGCGTGGCAGCAGACGCTGCATAACGGCAGTGTCCGCTCCCAGACACAGGTTAGATTGCATGGGATGGAGCTGGCAGATATGCCAGGAGAAGATGGCAGTCAAGGCGAACTAAGCACCGCAGCTTCGTTACCAGCCAAGAACCCTAACCGAGCTGTCTCTGCACGCTCAAACGTTCTGCATTTCAGAGCGCAGGAAAGAAAGCAATTTATAATGTTAATCCCACATAACTAAAGCTATTCCTAATGATGCCAGCCTGCCCAGGCACGCTACAGAGAAATGTTTTCTCTCAGCACTGCCAGATTTATTGTCTATTCATCTCTCTTCTGAAGTTGAAGAGGGAACACTCCGTGACAACTTGTTTATCTGATGGACTGTAAATTTTATCACAGAGAAACCATTTGTGTCATTTAGGAACATGTTTTTTTAACAGTCAAAAATGTCACTGCGGTGAAATCGGTGGCAGAGGCAACACTGTCACTTAGGAATATTCATTCACACTTAAAAATACAGGCACATAAAAGAGGACGGAGATGGTATTCATGGAGGCTCCAAAAGCACCGTGGGTGAATTGTATGAGGCCCCACGTGCTTATTAAAACACGTTGCAGAGATGATATGGGTTATGTGGTCAAGACCTGCTCTGATATAAACGACGCCTAACTTGTAGCATACATTATGCCATGACCCTTTATAAGATTTTTTCATTCAATTATAAAGGTCCATTCCAGAAAAAAAAAAAGGCAAAAAACCCAAATTACATTACAGGCCACCATTTGATAATACTGACAATGTCCGACACAGAAAGCAAAGACGGTCTCCAGAGTGTTTATTGCAATGAGTGGAGCGAGGAGCAGAGAATGGGGGTCCAGGCACTGGAAACAACGTGTCCTGGCCACGACGGATGGAGGAATTGTCGACCTGGGCTGATTCTGCTCACAGGGAGTTGCCAAATTGAGGAATTTATCATAAAAAGCTGTAAAGCAGGACGTTAAAACAGACATCGGGTTAAAATATACAACAACAACTGAAAAAAAAAAAAAAAAAAAGAGGTTAATTTGTTTTCATGTGCTGGTTACATTCCAAAAGGTGAAGTTTGTTTTTTCCTTTTGAACTAGCTTTGGAGGGGAGATACGCACCATATGCCACCAGTTGCTCTTGCACACAGAGCTGCAGCAAGATGTTTGCCAGAGGTTTGAACTCTGGTGAGCGTGGCCTTTCCCTCCCAACTTTCATTTCCAGCTGTTTATTTGAATGTGACTTTCGGGCTGGTGAAAACGTGCTGGATTAACAGGCCTTAAAAATGAAAGACTATTGATCCAGGCAGCAGGTAAGGCGGAGGCGGCTGTCTCTCCGGCATCCCAAGATGGTAAATATTTGGAGGCCGGTGGGTGACCGTGGTTTCTAACGCAGCGGAGGGTTGTGCCTGGCTTTTGTTGTAGGAATTCGCGCTCAACCGTATACATGCCCACATGAGAAAGACAGCGAAATATTTCCATGGTCAGAGATCTGTGCACGTCAAGGCCAGAGGGAGCACGGCGTTAACGTAGCTCGGCCTGTGACGCTTACCCAAATAATTTAACCCCTTGGCTTCTACAGTAAAGGGACTGGCTCCGTCTCTGGCAGGAGGAGAACACCGAATCTACAAAATCACGCCCGGAGGAGACCATGCGCCCTGTTAAAACCGCGTGTCCGTTTTAAATTCTCAGGATCTTCAACATCTTTAGGAGTTCAGAGGCTGCAGGGCTGTGTGGGATGCTGGTGGGGATGCGGCTGACTTGTCAAAGCCCCGGCTGCCCCAAAAGGGAGCCAAATCTAATCAGGACAATAATGCGAAGCGTAGCATGGGCTTGTGCAGCAAGGCTGGGTCTGTCACTCTCCATTAGCTGATGTGTACGAGCGCTTAACTGCCCCTTTACGGCTTTGTGTTTCCTAATATGTCCCAGTCTTAACTCCGCCAATAGACATAAAACTTCCTATCGTGCCAGTCACAGAGACAATTATATAAGAAACTTTTTTTTTGTTGTCGCTCTCCCCCTCTCTTTATTGCAGTTTAGAGAAACAAAGGGGTCCATTCATTCAATTTGCAGCTGAGTCTCTCAGGTTATGTAAATTGTTAAATCATCCATGCTCTTTCTTTTTAGCCATATTGCAAGCAGCGAATTTCCATACCCGGTTCAAACTCCACAGTTGATCTCTCCCGACAAACACGGCGAGCGAGAGAGATCAGGAGTTTCATCCTTTTTGCTTGCTTTCTCCTGGTTAACCAATATGTTATACTTCCGTGGAGAATAATGAAAAGAAATCAGGAGTCTTTCATGAAAAACTAAGTGGAATAAAACCTTGTGATATAATTAGGAGATGCCTGTGAACTCCATTTGTGCTTTATTCGTTTCCGTCGAGGCATAATTTAGTGCAGAAGCACAGCCAAGCTTCCATTTTTACTCACTTGATTATTTTTAAGTTATTTTTACTTATGTTTTTTTACTTATTATTTAAATTAAATAGAAGTTCCTTGGGAAAGCTGCTGCTTCTGCTCAATTATTGATGCCCAGTGATTTGTCAATACTGGAGCGGGAAATGATGGCGATATTAGAGTTACTCTTGATCGCTTAATGGTGCGTGTCAATAGGAATGTTTTGGCTTGCTTTGTGCACATCTCGGTTTCCTCGCACCTTTCTGTGGTTAAGTTTCAAAAGGGAAAAGAAGGTTATAAACTCCATCCAAGGCTTGGCCCCTTGGGGATATTTATAGTTAGCTTTTGGCCAGCAAGCGTAACTTTTTGCAAAGGATGGGCAAGCTCTCCCGTCCTTGCAGCAAATGAAGGTCATGGTCCTCTGCAGGGCTGGGCCTCTGGAGACCCTGCCCCTCGCTTTCCAAAGGCCCGGCCAAGGAGCCAGCCAAGGGGCTCTGCTCTGAGACCCTTCTTCAGGGAAGCACGAGTATCTAGCTTGGTTAATAAAAGAACATTTCGTATAACACAACTCTCACACGCATGCATCACTTCTACTGGCTTTACGGAGAGGTTTCGTCTGGTTAAGAAAAAAGCGTCACCTGCACACGCTGCTGGAAAAGGCAATAACTCAAGGACGGGAAGCAAGATGCAGAGCTGCGCAGAAAGCGGTGGCAGGTTTACGAACACCCAGACTAAAAAGCAGAGTAGAAAAATTCCCATCAATGCCCATATGACTTTCACCTTTAGCAGAACAGCAGCCCCAAGCCCAAACGTGTTAAAACAAGGCCTCTGTCACTGCATACTCTGGGTGGGCTTGAAATGTCTGGTATCCATTAGAGCCCAACATTCTGCCGAACCAAGAGATTAATTCTCTTGCAGGAACCTGGGCAAACCAATAGCAGCAGAAAGTTAATCAAGGGCTGATCCTCCCAATCCACTTAATCACAGCCAGCTGCTACTTAAAGCCTAAGAAGAGCAACATCCCCAGGGCAGCCCCTTTGGAGGAGGGGAGAAGCAATTTGGAGAGAGCACACTGGATGGGAGAAGGGCATTAAAAAGTTAATAAAATAAAAGTTAATTCCCTCAATCAAGGAGGTAGAGAATAGTTCTGGGAAGTTCTAAAGCTTCCAATATTAATTTCTTCCCGCCTTCCCAGCTGCTTATCCCTGGAAGGCATTTGATTTGTACTAAAATATTTGCTCATAACCCAGGTTTCCTCCTGGAGCGTACACAGACTGTGCAATGCCTGAGACTTGGCTGTGGTTTTTTTCCCTCTTTCATTCCAAGTGTCTCTAAAATCTTAAAAACACTGGCCACGCCAATTCAGTTTACGTTGGCTGGATAATCTTGTCTTCATTTTCTTTTGAGGTATGTATGGTCTCTTGGCCATGTCATCCTCTTAATATAAAATTTTGCCTGTTTTTAACAAATGTGTTATTCCCCATTTGAACTTTATTGGACTGGAACATTTTGAGGGGTTCTGACAGGATTTTAGGTGTTTAGGCTTCCATATAGGAAATCCCGAAGTACATCGTAGAGGCCTCTCTGCAAAACACTTGAACGCTTCATGTGATGTAGGAAAATGCTTTTCTTCCTGAATTCTCATTGGGGAATCTGAGATACTGTTGGGTTAAGTGACTTGATAAAGCTACCTGGGGTGGCTATGGCAGGGTTTAGATTTCAATCAAGCCTGTTACGATATTAATCAATTCACCATCTCTAAGACTGGGTTGAAGCCAACGCAAGGATGAGGCGCTATTTCCCAGTCAACGGTCATCACATTTCATTGTGGATTTGGGAGAGGATTTTATGGTCTAAGCTTGTGGAAGGTCATTTAATTAACGCGAAAACGACGTTAAGATTTTGGCTTGGTTGCGCAGGAATTTAGAAAGCAGTGCACTGAAAAGAGCGTTTAGAGACAATCTACCTGATTATTAAGATCTGACCTTTAGCGACGTGACTGTGATAGAGTAAAATAGGTGAAGGCTCTTGGCAGCGGTAAGGCTGGCGTGTCCAGAAGCTGATGCCCTACGAGACGAGTGCACAGTCCTGCACTGACACAAGCTCTCACACCAGATATGGTGTATCCCTCCATCCCAGAGGACACATGTGGGCAGCTGGCGGTGTCGGAAGGAACACCAACGTCGGCAGGGTCCTCGGTGGGAACGGTCGCAGCAGGGCTGTGCTACCTTTGGGCTTTCCATATGGATGGAAATCCTGGTTCAGCGTGGCAAAGCCTGCGACAAACTTCCCGCGTCTTTACAATATTATGAAACAAAACTCCACTTCGTTCACCATTTTAACTTGAGTCTGCTATAAGCAGGTTGGTTTTTAAAGAAAAGCAAGTTGTCATCAAAAGTAGCCCCCTTTAGTTTCACTGGGCTCCCTCTTTCTCATGAATCTGCACAACATTTTTAAAATGCAAAGCATTGGTCAGCAGTTTCATATTGCTGGTTGTTATCTCTGCCATGGCAAATACATTCCATAATTCTTTCCCTAATATTTAGTTTTCCGAAAAGTTTTCCACCAAAGAAATGTTCCTGCATATTAAAAAAGCAGCATATTGGACATACCACAGACTTTCACTTTTTTATTAGAACAGGAAATGTCAGAATTTTAAACAGATATTTACGTATACACACACACACAGAGACACGCACGTGTATGCATTCTCCAGGTACCACGATAGGCAAAAAACCCCATGTGGTCCCATCAGCATTCTGTTAAAAAGGCACGGTTCTTTTGGAGGTACATGGCTCACCTTATAAAAATCATTTGGACTGTATTTTGTGTTCTGTTTTAAAGCTGTTTGCATCAGAATTTTTTTTGGTAAGCCATCAGCAAACGTTTTCACTCTTCGGTTGGCGAAACACCTTAGCTAGGACAGTCTTTGGGGGGGGGGTTTCCACTAATTTCTGCAATTTTCTACAATACAGCTTGGCTGACCTTTTTAAATTAACGTGGGTGGGATTTTCCACGTGGGTGAAAGAAAATCTGTTTGAAGTGGGGACTTTCTATCTATCGCTTTGTGTTTACCAACTGCTGACTAATAAGTGTGCTTTCGAATCAATCAGCGCGGGAGCCGGTGGTTACGCCCCTCCCTTCCCCAGCTGTGCGCGCTGCAGCAGTTCTGCAGTACAGATGTGCTGCGCTCAACATCCCCTGCGAGCTCGCCCCCAGAGGTGCTCGTTTCCAGCGGCTAGACACCAGTGAGTGACAGCATGGTGAAAAGCCAGTCTGGATTTCTGGGGAGAAGTTCTGTCATCAGTCACCAATCACCGGGATCCCCCCAGTCATTAAAAGCCAAATGGAAGAGAACGGTTTCAAGGAGCTGCATATATTTTTCATACATCATTAATGAGATGATTTAGGTTGAGGAACATTAAGGAGATCGAGTGATGCTCAGGAGAGACCTCGAACATTAATGGATGCAGCTTAATTCAAAACTCCCTTTCTAAGGCCATTTAAAAAGTGATTTATTATCATCACACACCTGAAAATGTCTGCAAAGCATTGCATTCCTGCAGCCAGATTCAGAAAAGCCATTAAGCACATGCTCAAATAAACTCATTAACCCAGCGCTGCCTAACTCTGTGAGCAGGGGAATCATTAACAAATCACCCACGCGATTTTAAACCTGGTTGTATTTTCTATAGCAATACTCGCTCCAGCCCTCGTCTTATCCATCCCCACCTCCCATCTTCTTGCGTGTACCCCTGCAATTAGTAAACAGCTCCCGCCCAAAGCCATCACCGTTAGATGAGGAAGGCTTGCAGGCCACTTTAAAAATAACCTTTGCCAGCGTTACTAAAATCAATAATGATTGTTAGCCTGAGTTTATCACAGAGCAGAAAACTCATTGGAGAATTTAGGAGGCCAGAGTCCGTTGTACATTGTGCATGACCCGACAAAGAGGGGATGTGGTGAAAAATCACAGAGAACTTTTCTTACAGAGGAAAAAGCTCCTGGCAACAGGTTTTTACTCCAGCTGGGCATGGGGGAGAAGTAGCAGAAGAAACTTCACTTCACATAGTGGACACCTACAGGAAGGATGGGGAGGGACTCTTTATCAGGGGGTGTAATGATAGGACACGGGGTAACGGTTTCAAACTGCAGAAGGGGAGATTTAGATGAGATCTCAGGAAGAAATTCTTTGCTGTGAGGGCGGTGAGCCCCTGGCCCAGGCTGCCCAGAGAAGCTGTGGCTGCCCCATCCCTGGAGGGGTTCAAGGCCAGGTTGGACGGGGCTTGGAGCAACCTGGGCTGGTGGGAGGTGTCCCTGCCCAGGGCAGGGGGGTGGAACGAGATGATCTTCAAGGTCCCTTCCAACCCAAACCGTTCTGTGATTCTATGATTCTGTGACACAAGCTGTGCCAAGGGCCTGCTCCCGTGCGTCCCGGTGCTCAGTGAGAGGAGGACGCGCTGACCCGGCCCCTGGAAGCCCCACCATGCAGCCCTGAGCTGGGGAGGAGAGGGGGCAACCCCGTCCCTCGCGGGGATGACATTGCTCTGCAGTGGGAAAGCTCCACGAGATCAGATGGAAAAGTTTAACGCTACCCCTGCAAGGTTTTGCTGCATGAAGGATGGAAAAAAAACTGAAGAACATCCTTAAAATGTAAAACATCTTGGTCTTTTAATAATCCCATGCGGTATGTTTTCACTTTAGCAATAATTGTATTTTCTTTTTGCGTATTTTATTTAACAACATTTCAGGGCCCAGCTAATCTGTTCCATCTGTTGAGGGAGCGAACAATGTGCTGAGCGCAGAAACAACTGCCTTTATCAGGCTGTGGCAGTTTGCAGAAGCAATCCAACACCCCGGATAATTCCCCGGGAGAAATCCCGGTCTCACCTACTGTGGACGCCGCCATCTCTGCTGCCATCAGCGACCCCGCTGCAATTGCAGGTGTTACGAAGGTTCAGAAGAAATTTATTGTTGAAATATATCTAGTGTAACAGCAATTGCAGGGAGAGAGATGAAAGTCCTACAATAAAAAAAAAAATTAAAAAAAATCAGCATTTCTAAAGCCGACGTGAAGGCTTGCGGTGGTGTCTATATATTTTATATTACAATGTCCAAACCAAACAAACCATCCTAAGCAGATTAAGAGGTGTGACAGTTAGCATTTAACAGTTACGCTGCAGCATCTTCATCAACCCACCCGGGGTGTGACGCTAAACAGGGAAAGAAATACAGGGGCAATAAAAATCCCCTGCACTATCCCACACCGTGATCCAGCTCAAAGCCACGCTCTGTGGCAAGATCCCTCTTGGCTGCCTCCGCTGTGTAAAAAGAAAGGCATCCACGTGTTCCATCCCTTCTATCCCATGGGAAGAGGTGTAGCAGGTGTAGCGCAGGCTGGATGGGTGCTGGGATGGGCTGGATGCTCCCGGGCAGGTGAGGGTCCGCGGTGCCCGGCTGAGCCCACCCCGCCTGCCCCGCACCCGAGGGTGCTCTGGCTGTGTGCGGTGTCAGTGATACGAAGCAGCTGTCAAACATCCCCATCAACCGCCTTAAAAGCTGCTTCCTCTTCCCCGAGCGGCGCAAACCAGCCCGGGTGCAGCGGTGTGAGTCCGGCTGCAACCAGCCTGCCTCCAAATTTCCCTCAATAGAAAAGGTAAAAGTCACTGACGCAACGCAGCGCTTTCTGGAAAGGATCATCCCCCGCTGTTTACTGCGCGGTGACACGCAGGCTTAGCACGGATACGTGGGGATAAAATCCGGGAGGGTGAGAGCCAGGCTAACGGGAAAGATGTAGCTGCCCCGGCTGAGGTTTGGTCCAGCCGCGGAGCCGGAGGGGTGGTGGCTGCGGGAAGGCTCGGGCTGGCAATGATGCAAAAACCTGGGCTGTTGGATGCCTTAGGAGGTATCCTAAAGTATGGGGGTGGAAAAGGAGCGGAAAATTCAAATGTTTGCAAGAGAAAAGAGGAGACTCTTAGAGATGCAACTTGATTTTTAAGACATCCAGCTGCCTGAATACATATAATACATGTCCTAAGCGGAAGTGAGAGGCTTAGGATGTTTTCATTTACAGCGTGTGTGCAATATATGTGTGTGTGTGTGCGCGCATACACACACGTGTGTGCACACTTGCACACATACACAATAGCAAAGAACAAGCAACCAACAAACAAAGCCACCTCGGAAATTATTTCAGAAAATCTCTTAGGAAATACATATCGGCCTCTTCACATTCTGCGATGTAGCAGAGAGGATTATTGCAGCAAGTTGGGGGGGGGGGGGTGTTGTGTGAGATGCTCGTGAGGCAATCGTGTTTGGTATTATTTAATTTATGATATTGTTTGGCAGTTTATTCCTGGAATATCTCACCTGCGCACACAGCATATAAATTTTGCTATTCTTTTTTCCCTAGCGTGTCCAAAGTACCGTGTTTGATTTCCTGTTCTTTATCATTTTTTTGCATAACGGCAGAAATCCCACCCTTCCCATCAGAAGCAGCTTGAATAAAAAAATCCACCGAACGAAAAGAAAACAACCACGCCTGGAGGCCACATCTTCAGACACGGGCAAGTTCCCGCTCCCTGCGGACACCCACGGCGCCGCGCACATTTATTTGAAGTGAGGACACGCTGCATGGGGTTGTAGTGTTTGTTTCTCCACCAAAATCCTTTCTGGTATTCCAGGGTGGACCATTTTGAGGGGGGACGGAGTGGTGAGGTGATGATATGGTCAGTGCCAAGGGATGAAGGGTGTGCAAGAAACGCCGACAGACTGTAGCACAGGAAAGGGGAGGCCACCCCTCAACCCCAGGTACACACATCTGGCCTTGGGGAACTGTGCTCCTACAGACGAACGGCCGTTATTATCTCCTGTATACTGAGGCAGATCAAGAGGGATGCCAATTCCTCATACTTATAGATATCTTCCCTTTAATGCAAAGGAAAAAAAGTGGGAACTTGGGCGAGTCAGGAGAGAAGTGGGGTTTTCTTTAACCAGCTCAACAAACTGATGAAAAATGTATTGCCGGGTATCCCTGAGACCATGACAAAGTCCACCTACTCCCTCCCCAAGCCGGCCCCCCGAGAGAAGAAATTGATTTCATATCACATTTCACGCTTCGTTTATCCTGCCTCCCCCAGAGAAAGGCCCCCACACAATGACACAAAAGACATCACTTTTATTTACTGCCCGTCTACTTGTGTCTTTGTGTCCCATTGAGTTGCAGGAAGGCAAACCAGTGTGGGAACCCGGAGGATGGAGCTTGTTCAGTGGAGCTCGCCCAGTGGATGCAGGCACAGTAAATCATGCCTGACAGACTATTGTTGCGAGGGGGGCTTTTGTTTTGTGTTGTTTTGGTTTGTTTTTTTGCCTGGAGTGGTGTTGGTTTTTCCCTGGGATGGCTTTGTACTCCTGAAGCAAGGGTGGGCGCTGGGGGGGGCTGGGAGGGGGCGCGGGAGGGATGTGCACTGCAGCGTTGGGGTGGGGGGGCATTGGCACCGGGCCCGCCGTGTGATGAAGTGCTTTGAATGTTCACATTCCCTTTTTTGTTTTCCTTTCTGATTATCCTCTGGCTCTAAATATGCTGATGAGTTTGGCATCTCCTTCAGCATAAGGCAGTAGGGGAAGGGCTGAGGTAGCTCATGGGCTTCCAGCTCACCTAGAGACCTTCTCACTGGAGCATCTCAGAGCTCCTCCAGCCCTGTTCCTCCTCCCCGGGAGCCCCTGTGCCTGAGCCCCCACGCTAAGCTCCCCCACCCCTCATGGACACGTCATCTAGGGCTAAACTTGGACCTCGCGCTTCAACCTTTGCAAGGTCTGGGCTTGGTTTCCACTGCTGAGAGACAGGTCATCTCAGGAAGGAAAAGAATCCCCCTAGAGAGTAACGCTCTAAGAAACCACTTGGTATCTAGGAAGAGACAGAGTGTGACTATGTTTGTTCTGTGCCAGGTCTTCCTGCAATTATACAATGACAACAGAGAATAATCAGCCTTCCCAAAGCAAATACACTTCTGCCTCTAGGGCAGAAAGAGCGTCTTGTAATACCTCTGTACCCTGCAGATGTCTTTCTGCAGGGTTCTGTACGTCGTTCACGTACACATCACCCCGTTCATCGTCACATGGAATTTCAAATATCAGACAATTTTAAAAAGAAAAAGAAAACATCATTTACACATGCTCATAATACTTTAAAAAAAAAAAAAAAAAATCAGGCCGAACTAATCCTATGAGGACCTGTGCAGCAAAGTTCCTGGGGAGGATCGGTTTTGAGAGGCTTAAAATGGCTGTTCAGCAGGGCAAGAAGCAGGTTTCAGAATGGCCAACAACTATTCAAAGCAGAGAATGAGCACCATTAACCGGCTGAATAGAAGCAGCTACATAAATGTTCCCTGCCTTTGTGGGATCATCATCTGTGACCATTAGTGTTGCACTAATTGTGCTGGTGCTGAAGTAAAGGAATTTAGCGCTGCCCTCCATGGGAGATGGGGTCCCAGAAAGTTACTGTGTGTAATAGTGGGAGAAGATGAGGGAAGGGTTAATTAGATACTAGAAGAAGGCGGTTAGACACTGAGAAACGTTGCCAAGAGAAGCTGTGGGCTTTCCACCCTTGAAGATATTAAAAAAAAAAAATAGTCTGGCTATGACCCTAAGTCACCTGATTTGGCTGTGAAGTTGCATCTGACTTCGGCGATGGCTGTGCCTGAAGGAGTCGGTAGGTCAGATGGTCTCCGGAGGTGCCTCCCAACCCAGATTTTCCAACAGCTCTGTGGTATCTCCAGGTCTGAGCAATGAGGTTTTGTACGTGGGTACCAGGCTGCCTTTCTCTCCCCTGTATATCACCATCTGAGCATTAAAGTGAGGTTCGCAAAATGGTTTTGGCAGGTCTCAATACATTCCATGACGCAATGACCGAATCATCTTCCTGCAGATAATTTTAAAATCTCTGTTGAGTGTGAGGCACGAATGACCAGCTCTGGGCAGGAAAGTTTAATGTGTACGATCGGAATTAGTCTGCTTCCCAGACTGTGAACTCAGATCCGTAAGATATAGCTGAATTCAACCCAAAATCCCGGATGGAAATTCCCCTGTGCTTTTTCCTAAACACTCGACCCTGCTTCTGCAGCTCCAACGGCACTGCCCTTCACACAGGAACAGACCACAACCCTCCTTCCAGACCACCTGGCCTGGCCTAGACGGGTTAGTCCCTTGGCTTCCCACGTCCACCGAGTCCTCTCAATTCCCAATCTCCATCTAGATGAACCACACGTATTTTCACCCCCGCAGCGAAAGCTTTTCTTTTTCACTTGCCAGACTCATGAAACCAGCCCGTCCCTCTGAATGGGTTCCGTTTTGATGAATCAGCATTTCCCATTGGTGAGCTTTGCATCTGAAATTCCCTGGCCATCCCGAACCAGACGTCTGATGGCAATATTTTGAGCAGTCTTTTGGAGTCCAGGGGGAGGGACGCCTGCCCAAGTCAGCGCTTGCCTGTTTTCCCCCCAGCCAGAACAATTCGGCAGCCACACGGAACAAAGGGCGCCCAGCAAACACAGCCCATCGCAGCTGTCATCTACTGTCACTTCTTTTTATTCTCTCAAATAAAGGCAAACCCTTTTGAGCAGTGGAAACACTGGAGATTTAGAAACAATTGTTATGAGGTAGTGCCTGGAAACACACTTACAGGGCAGGATTCCTCCTGGAAGTATTTGCAAAAAAGCCTAGCCGACACTACCGTGCTTGGCTGCCGGGCCAACACGCATGGAAAGCCGGTGATCCTGTAAAAGTGCAAGGTGCCAAACGTGCCACTTAGGAAACTCGTCGTCTTTTTGGCCTGAAAGGAAAGGGGCTGTCACTTGAAGCGTGGGCAGAAGCAATGCACCACCGGTCAGCTGAGCACGCCTTTCGCAACGCCTTCTTGAGTTTGAAGAGTTCCAGGTCTCGGCTTTCGTTTTCTCTGCGCAGTCTTTGTCTGTATCCCATCTGATAGGAATTTCTCTTGCCTGCCTCTTTGGCTTGGATCTCTTTGTTTCAGCTGTGTGTCCTTCCTCTAGGCCCGATGCCAAAGTCGCAGATGTGCGAGATGGGAGAGGAAGACCAGGACACGGAGAAGCTTGTGCTTGAATTTATCAACAAGCACTTGACATCCCCATGGAGCTGTTTATTTCGCTAAAATCCCACCTGTGCACTGCAGATTTTTCAGCCAAGCCCAGCTGGGAGTAAGGCCAAAGGCTGAGTAGGGCTGTGTAGGCTTTTACGCCTTTCAAGAGCTCCCCTGTAATTGCAGCTTGAGATAAACCAATGCATTTGTTTCCTTTTCTTACTTTTTTCTGATCTTCTAGACGAGACAGTCAGTAGATATTTGATGTGCAGTAGAAGGGTTATGTGTCTGTTCAATAAACCGAGGAAGCTAAAGAGAGACTAGGAGATGAATATCCTTACAAGGAAGACCGAAATGGTAAAGCTTTGATAGCACGGATGTGCTTTTTCACGTGGCATTTCGCATCCTCTCGGGGCTTGTATCACGGCCCTGTTCCAGTGTCAAACCACCCCTGAGCGTGCAGATCTTATCTCTCAGGGGTGAAACTGAGCAAATATTTAGATACATGAAATGCACACGAAGAGCTAAATAAACTGCGGATTTTCAGCTGTTGATAGCTGGAGTTTCTGCAGATGTCAAAACAACCCACCTGTGTCCTTTCCAAAGTAGGTCATTTTCTGTCTTCAGTGGCAAGAATTCTGCTGGCCAGCCTCTGGTACAGCCTGCCTCGTGCAGTCTTTTTGGTAAAGCATCACCAAGCCCAAGGAGATACCCAAGAATTTTGCTTTCTCAAGAAAAGGTTTGTTAGCTCCAAAAGGCCAGGCCTTAGCGGTAGCACCTGAGCTCTAACAGCCATTTGGTACTAACAGTCGTGGCAGTAGAAATGCAAAATAATTTCACTAAATAGGTTTACATGATTTTTTTTTTCCCCCCCTTGAAATTTTTGTTTGTTCCTAATAGAGTGACAAGCACATACTGGGCGTCCCAACGTAAATTAGACGCTACCCATATACCTAATGCTTCCTTAAGACCTGCACTGCTTATTATAATAGTTGCCAGAAAAGTCCTTACTTCTAGGTATGTCCTTTTACAGTTATTGACGATAGGACATTGCCTTTAAGAAGTAGCAGAACTGAAAATTTCTGGAGTAGCATCAGCGAGGAACAGAGAAAAGGAATGTGTTGGAATAAATTAAAGACAAAAAGAAAGGAAGACCCTGAAGTGGCTCACTGCCTGCGCCATTGACGCAAGCTGCCCAAAATATTTCCAACCTTCTCCTTTCTGGAAAAAAAAAAAAAAAAAAGAGTTTCAATGAGCTGAAATAGTTCATGGATATCTGTGGACAGCATCTGCTTTGCTTTCTACTGTTTTTCCTACTTTTCATTCACAAAACTAAAAAAATAACGAGTTAAAAACTATTCACAATCTGCGTATTACTTCTATTTTCCGCAGCAACAGGAATTACAGCTCTGTGACAACACATCAATAATTTCTTAGGGAAAAAATAAAAAGCAAAGGCAAAACATTTTGGCCGTCTTTGGCATGAGCTCGTGCATAGCCCGTGCTCAGAGTCTTACTGTGGGAACAACCGTCTTGAACAAGCCCTATCCGTCTGCAGCCATCAGTATCCTCCTTGTCAAAACAAATGTGTTTATCTCTTTTGCAAATGCTTTGAAACATGCTGTAGGAGACATTTTATACACAAGGCTAAAAACCCCACAGATCTAATCACTCACATTTTTACTGGAACAGAAAGGTGGGAAAACATACATCCAAACCACTTTTTGTTGAGCTGGGCTTTTTTGAGGGGGAGAAAAACAAAGCATTTGGTAGCAATTAATATGCCCCCTACATTTGCAGTTTTAATTCCTGTGCAGATGCGTAGTGTTGTTATTCTAATAACTTCCTGTGGTGCTCCCTTTTTCTGTAAACCTCAACGCCAATTAAAATGTGATCCATCACCGAAAGCTTCCGAAACAAAGGGGAATGTCCAACTTTCTGATACAGCCATGAAAAAATCCCAGTCAGTCAAAAGAAGACCCAGGAAAAAAAAGAAAAAAAAAGAAAAGAAAAAAAAAAAACCATTCAAGTCTTCCCATTTCTGTTAAGAAAGAGTGGAAGAAAATGTTCTTTTGTGTGAGCCTTGTCATAGAAACAGACCGAGGGATTTAGACTATATTAGCAGAGACCAGCCAGACTTCCACTTGGCGAAAAGGTTGATTAATAAACGCATGGAGCTTCTTGTGCTGAAATGACAGTGTCTGGATATTCACCCTCTGGGGGAAACGTCCGGGATTGGATGGTACGAGCAGATGTATCTATGGATTCGCAAGTGGCTGAAGCCAGCTTCCAGGCAGCAGCGAGTGAATGCCGCCCCCGCTTTGTCTGCAGCGAGGAGAGGCAATGTGGTAATTGTGCGGATACACACAATTGTGCCGCCAGTAGGGGCTCCAAGCCTTACAGTAAATAAAAGGTGGGCAGCTCGTTGGTGGTTCACCAGCTTATTAAAGAGGGCTGATTTGCTTTTCCTTTCCACCCTGAATGATACAGCTTCCTCTGTAATGCAAATCAGCACCAAACAGAGGGCCTGAGCGCTCCTCTTGGTATGCTGGACACAACTGTGCCACCGAGGATGGTTTTTTCGTGGTTCACGTTTCCAGGCAGCATCCCAACACACCCTACAGTCAACACTGAGTAGGACTTACTCGATGGGCCGAACCCTCTTAGGGGAACGGCTTCTCCTGGGAAATGCTGAGATTTCTTCTTGCCACCTCTACTCCTCTACGACCAATGAGTCACCCTCTGGTGAAGAACACTCAGTCGCTTGAGAGGCACTTGATGTCCTCCAGGTACTCACTGGCTGCTGCATCGGTGCTGTAGCCGTATAGTATGGGGTTCCCTGAGGTTCAGCTTTAAGACATATCAGCTGTAAAAATATTTTGCTGATTTTCCGGGAGGATTCTCGTCAATTATGGAGATCACGGTGGAGAGAGCTCTCGCTAACACTGTAATGAAGACAAGCCTGCAGAAGACTCTGCGTTCCCAACTGCCTGACCTCCCTCGTATTTAGATGCATGTACAGACAGTAGGGACGTGCAAGGGATAAATTTTGGGTGCACGGTATTTCTGGACTATAAAATCAGCGCTTGCCTCTGAAATAAAAGAAAAACTATTCAATTTCAAAGGGACCACGTTCTGATTCACACCCAAGCTTTGTAGCTTATTCCTAACAACTTAAATCAGACGTTATGATAGAATGAATGTCTCCTCTTCGTATAGCTGCTGACTACGTGCTCTGCCCCCCCCATTCAGAGCCAGGACAGTGATAAAGAGATGCAAATGGTTTGCCTTTCTCAGTGTCGAAATAAAAAGATGCCACAGCCAATTTGCAATGGACGTATCTCCTCCTGAGTTCGGTCAGGAGGGGAGAGGAGGGACTGCAGGCGCAGGAAAGGAAGGTTGGTTGTTTATTTACTTATATCCTCTCCAAGCCTGTTTTCTCCAGGCAAGAATCCTTGCCAAGCCTATTTACAGAGTTCAGCCTGGGGATCGTGAGAATTGCAGCTCGCAGGCAGCTCGCAGCCCGGTGCTCAGCCTTCGCCCTGCCACAGATGTGTCCTCCTTCCTTCTGCTCTGCGCTGGACCTTTAGTCCTGTTTTGGGGGAGGAGAGGCGAAGCCGAGGAGGACACAGGAAAAATACATATTAGAGAAAACACGCGCTAGTGAAAGCGCAGTAAAAACTTTGTGTCTTCTTTCCTACCTGTCATTCAGACTACATTATGATAATATATTTCTTATCCTTAAGTATTTCTTCATGTGTGAACATTCATATAATTTACAGATTTGAATAGTAAACTCTTTCTGAGAGCCATGAGCATGAATTTGGATTAACATCTTGCCTGAAAAGCACCAGTTTTCTGGCCAGGTTACCCGCTTCCATGTTTCACTCTCATCTTGCTGGCATCAAATTGTAGTTCGTGAACCAGATCTGGAAGCAACGTAAAGTGATGCAGCTCTGAGGACCTCACAAGAAATACACCACTTGATCCTATCTTTAAATCTGTCATATTCATGCTCATTAGCTGGTTAGCCAGGAGTATAAGAAGCCTAAACTATATTTCAGGAAAGCCTTTCAAATTAACGGCTTTATTTTAATGTAGTCCAGGCATGAATTATTGGGAGATCAAGATCATGATCTGTTTGCAGGAAAAACAGTGTCTTTGTGATTTAAATGGACTTTTTATTGGGAAAGTTAATTTAGAAACAAGAATGGTACCCCGTAATCATCCCAATGTGTGTGGATATATGCTATTCTTTCAGGCCTGATGTAGGTTTTAATTTGAGCTGATTCGCTGAGGTAGGTCCTGGGCTGTTTATCAAGGTTACAGACTTTGAAATATCTGATGAGGGAAATCTTAAAAACGTCAAGGCTCCTAAGCGCTCTCAAGGATGACTTAAGTGGCTAAATATGCATGTGACTAATATGAGAGTGATGAAAGCAGTATTTGATGTTAATGATGATGTTTATTTTCAATATCAGACTATTATTGAAGAGTACAGTATGGCCGTTACTTACTTATACCACATTACGTCTCTGGAGAGGTTTAGGCACACACAGATTTCCTCTCGGCTGATTACAGTAGCGGAGCTGAGTCCCTTCCCGGCAGAAACCAACCCTGAAATCCTGATGGTCCCAGCGGTGGGGATGGCACCACTCGGCAGCACCCCTGGCATTCACAGCATGGCTTCAGCAGGGCCATCGGCGCATTGTGGAGGAGATGAGACAGGGGACAATTAACAGTGTTATAAAGACAGGATGGTTAGTGATTTCCCATCGTTTTTCGTACCTGATCTCTTCTTCCTAGTGAATGAAGCAGGTGCTTAGCTCCTATTTCCATCACTAACACGGACAGAAAGACAAAATAATGCAAAACCACAAACAGCAACTCGCAGATCTGATGCACTCAGCACCAACCAGTGGAAGAAACTTCAGGGAAAGATAAATTATTCCACTCCATCTTGGCAGTAGGTTTTAGAAAAGTCACATCTGACAACTCTTACAGTACCTATATCGCCCACAAGGGCTTAAAATAATCAAACTTCATCTATATGATCATAGAAATGCCATTGTAACAAAACAGTGATATAGAGAGAGTGCTCCTCTTTCAGCCTTACATCAAGCAACATCCTAGGTCTGGACATCTATTCCTATAACGCTATTTTGGAGCAATCCATCAGACGTGTCTTCCCCATTTTTATAATATTTTTATGTTGTTACAGGTAAAATATGATGGGTCTGGTCACCCTTGAGATTTACGCAGCATTTGTGTGTACAGACAGAAAAAGGAATTTAAATTCACGTTTGTCCGCCTGCAATATGTTCTTTACAGAAAGATCGCGTCAGGTTCTCCGATGCCTGGCTTAGGAGATCTCTTGTGCAATTACAAATCCTGGAGGTACTGTGTTAGGCTGCATGACCTGGAAGTGTAATTGGCAGAAGACGAGAAAAATTCTGGCAGTTTGTGTAATATTTTCTCTCTTGCTATCCTTCAGTGTCATGCCTTTTATTCTTTTCTACAACTGCCTTCCTGGTTTTCTAAGGAAGTACTTTATTAAACCTTCTCTCTCCGAGGAAACCGGTGGGCTTGCCTCAGCTTCTGTGATCTGTACAAGAACGGGCTGTAGTCACAAGAATCGATTTCTCACCACGCGTAGGACAAGTTGAGAAAAGCAACTTCTTCCACGCAGATATCAGGGTGACTTTTAAAGTGTGTTACTTGAGGGATCATTCCAAATCCATCACGTGAGACTTGTAAATAAGTTGATTCGATTTCAGAAGCTGACTGTAAGTCACTCGGGAGAAGTCAATCTCAATAATATTCATCAAAGACACACAAATACCCAAATAAAGGTAACACAAAATCTCGCCTCTTCTTTCACAAACGAGCAGAATTTCTTGCCCTAGGCAGAGGAAAATGCTTCTTGCCTAAGAGATAAAGCAGAGATTCAGGGATTTGCAACAAACCCCTTCTGAAATCCCCCCTCCCCAGTAAAAAGCTAAACCAAGGGGATGCTGGGGAGCTGTCGAATTGGCTAATTTAGCCTGGTGTATACACCATGAAAATACAGCTAACCCAGGAAAAGGCCTTGCACAGAATCCATTTACAGGCACGACGTGAGGTCAAGTTGTAAATTGTTCGCCCGGGTTTGTTTAGCACAGCCTTGATGGATCGGGAATTGCTGACGTTTTCCGCGAGGTCCGTATTTGCTCAGATGGTCCTGGCAAGGTAAGCAGCGGTTTCCATTGCAAAGGGAAAGGTTTTAAAGGGTATGGCTGCTTGGGCTTATCCGTCGGAGCGGGGAGCGCAGGCACGCATGTGCTGCCTACCCCGGGAACGCTAAGTGAACCTGAAAGCCTCCCAACATCTGGCTGCAGCTTGCCTTTGTTTGCTTTAGGCTTTCCATACAGACGACCACCCTGGCTGGGAGCGGGGATGAACAGGGCGTCCTCACGCATGGCTGGCGAGATGTTTGGGGTTTGTGTACCAGCGCTGGCTTCGGGAATGGGGAGAGAGGCTCCGGGTTTGGAGCTTTCGCTCACATTGTCCTTCTGGAATGAGCTCCTGGCGCAGTGGGGCAGCCCTTCTCATTGCATTTCATCTCTCTAATACCTCTCTGGAGGCCCACCTGCCCTGTCCCACCCAGGGGTGCACTAAGGTTACTTAAAAACCCTTTCAGGTACCCCATGACCTTCACGTATCAGGGTTCTCTTTGGACATTTGGTCTGGAAATGAACTTTTATTTTGCTGGACACTGTCAGGAAGGGACTCTCCTTGCCTCATTTCAGGAAATGTAGTTTTGGTTGAGAAGAACAGGGAGAGTGAAATGGAGAAAAGAAAAACCCAGATAGGTTAAAACTAGACTACTAAATAGCAGGCGGTTTCTGGAAGGCGGCATCTGTTCCTCTGAGATCTGATGCTGTTAGTTTCACCCTCATCTCAGGGTTCAGTTCCATATAAAATTCCATGGTTTGGTAGGTGTTTGGTTTTTGTTTAAGAGAATGAAAGAGACGCTGGATGGATTCTCTAGTAGCTTACTCCTCTGGGTGGACAGATAACCCAAGAAGCTGCACGAATAATCTTTTAGAAGATGAAGCAGCCTGACTTCTAGTTACAGCAACAAAAGGTGCTCTCCAGATACTCTTTATGGCACATGAGGCAATATCTGTGAGAACTAATCTCTTTTATCGTGCCCTTGATACAGGTGGAGGGGGGAAAAAAAGCCTTTCACAGTCCACAGCGTAACCCTTCTTCAGGTATGAAACAGAAGCAGCAATTTTAAAGATCCGTACAAGGCCTCATCTACCCCAAAAAGATCCCCCCGCCGCCAAATCTGTATTAGTTGGTGCTAAAAAAAATACCATGCGCTCCAGCAAACCTGGCTCCGTGCGTGTCTCTGGGCCGCCGTCGCTGTATCCATGCCACCACTTGTCTTCCATAGACTCATTTCTCGATCGCTTTGGCATCAAGGTTACCCAGTGACGTGCTGGGCATTTAAGCTTGCGTGGTATTAAACTGTGAGCTTATGGGTCTTCCCGTTGTGCTCTCCCTGATTCGCTTCAGACCCAGATGCAGTTTTCACGAGAATAATAACAGTTTAAGCTATTTCTATTAATGTTAATGGAGCTCCCTCTTGTGGATGAAGCAAAGCCCTTGCTGTGCGCCCACAGGTAGCTTTCGCTGCCCTTTCGCCGGTCTTCTCGCAAGTATTTTTCCCAACAACTGACACGCTGATGGAAAAAAAGTTGTTTAGTTGAATTTAATCTTTACCAACTGACCATTTTTTTCACAGCAGGTTACAACACACAGCTTTTATTCCAATATCCTTCAGGGCACCTGTAGAATTAAAATTTAGCTATTGGGAATTCAGCTTTTCCCTGTTGCATGGAAAAATCACGTATTTATTGATGACAAAGGGACTAGTCTTGGGTTTAGATTGCTTGCTTCACCACATCCTCACTGACACAGCTGAGCCTCAAGCCGAGACACTTCACAGTCTGTATGAAGTAATATTACATCATATTTAGCCAGAAACCTGTTTTGCTCACAGGTGAAGAACGTGACCCGTCTTTGCCCGTGACATCTCCCCCTGCTGGGGCCTCCGTCGGACACGGTCTGTGCCAAATCCACCACTTTCAGTGGTGCCACACATTGTGCAAGCTGCACTAGAGAGAAACAAAGTTCCCAGGACGTATTGGAATAGAATTAAATTTTCCATCACGAAGGCTTTGTTTTAAAGCTGAAGAGACACGTAACATTTTAAATTAAAGATGAATGCAAATCCCTCGGGGGTGGGGGTGGAACATGTCAAAAAGAATAAAGACAGCTTGGATCCAGGGTCAGGGAGGAGATCGAGCACTCCGAAGTCATTGCACCTATGCACGCCTCTTCCAGCAGCTCGAAGGACAATAAGGTTTCTTGCAAACTCTGCCGGCAAAAGGCACTTCGGAGAACAATCCAGGTATGCCAAGTCCAAGTTCAACACATGGTGGCAGCAAGGGACTGGCTCTGGAAGGGCTGGAAATGAGCTCAGGCCAGCACTGTCCTCGGCGCAAGGACATGTGAAGCACAAGGCCTTCCTGAAGGGAAAAAAAAAAGTTTTCCGACTTTTTTACATAAGAGATCACGGAGCAAAGAGGTTCTGTTCCGAGATGTGACTCTGACGAATGGCATCCCAGCAATGTCTCCTCTCTCGTGTGCCCGCAGCGCTGCAGGACCGGCTGCTCTCTTTCCTGTTTACAGTCTATGGGTCCTTGGGTGAGGTGGGGGCTAGTTTGCAGGTTGCACTGCCTTCAAACTCACCCGAGGAGCCCCGGTCCCGTACAACCAGCCCTTGGACACTCTTACACAGTCCCTGTGCCTTCTCCGTATTAAGGCTGTGAGCCCTGAAAGGATGGAAAACTAACTTACCAAGGTTTAAGATGTGTCCTTGGAAGCCTTCTTTTCTGGCACGAGCATCCAAATCACAAGGCTGGATCACCAATTTGCACCTGCTCGGGCTCCCTGGCTCAAGGACTGCTGTATTGCTTTTTATTAATTACAACAGCTTCGTCAAGAAAACAGCCCAGTGGTACGGTATTACCGGCCGTGATGCCGGTACCGATGAATCCCTGCAAGGCGGGAGGAAGGATGTAGAAGCCAACATGGGAACTATCAAACCATTATACAGGGGCAGGGCACGGCCAGCTGCTGTGTTTGAAAAGAACAAAGTTACCGCACCCTTTTTTTTCTTTCTTTTTTTAAAGGAAAAAGCAGTAGATGATACCAATGGGAAGAGTGTGAGACCTGCTCCGAGGCAGGTGTTTGAATCCCCCAGGTATGGCCATCTTATCAGCATTTCCTCTTGGCCAGCCCAGATAGCACCATGTGGTGGCTGTGGGATGCTCCCCTGGAAGAACACCGAGTCCAGGCCAGGAACTGACACCTCAAAATAGGGTGTGATGACAGCGGGATTCACTATACCCACCTCTCTGTGACTTTCCAGCCAAAGGCTGTTTTCCTTTGATACTCAGGAGTGGTATTTACCCATAAATATTTAATTCCTTTAAACTATTATGGCAGAAGGGATCAATGGAGTCAATCAGTTAAGTCAATCCCTCCATCTCATGCTCTAAAGTCTATGCACTAGGTTCACTTTTCATTCCAATTTCAGCCTAAGCGTGTCAGTATTTTTATGCAAGCGACCGCCTTTTATAATTGCTAATTGACAATTAATGCAAAATACTTTCTGCAGCTTATACTCCAGAAATTTCCCCTTTAACCAGTCCCGCCTGACTTGTATCAAACCCCTCCTCTGGTGACAGAGGGGAAATCCCCGTTTTATTCAACACCGCTACCTTCTGTTCGTTTTTCACAGTCCAGCAGTAGATGGAAATATTTCTTTCCCAGATCACCAATCGCAGTTCAGAGCCCTCCCAATAATTCATAGGTGATTCCAGTTGGCTGAGAAGAACAAATCTTCTCATTCATAAAGACAGGCAAAATGATGGCAATTCTGTAGCGGAGCCCGAAGGTTTCTGCTCCCGGGTGGTCAGTGCTACTCTCGGTATTTCTCTGTTGGATTGCTCGGACCAGCACGCATCTCAGACACATCCACGCCACCATGACCAGAACTGCTGAGTTTTGTTCAAGGTTTGGGGAGAAGGCAGGTGGAAAGGTGAAGGCGACGTACAGACCACACTCGCTCACCCCGTCAGCAGTGACCACCTTCCAGCCCAAGCTCAGTCACACGCATAACAAATCCGCAACGCTTCCCAATTAAGTTGATAGCTCTTTATTAACCTGCGATTTGAATGGTTTAAGCTCTCTCAGCTCATTTTGGCTGACACAGGCCAGGGAGCACTTGCATGATTAGCCAGGATGGATCAAAAGGAGAGGTAACCTCTGAGGACGGAGGATCACCATGAGGGTGGTGAGACACTGGCCCAGGTTGCCCAGAGAGGTGGTGGAAGCCCCAGCCCTGGAAGTTTTTAAGGCCAGGTTGGACGGGGCTTGGAGCAACCTGATCTAGTGGGAGGTGTCCCTGCCCAGGGCAGGGAGGTTGGAACGAGATGATCTTTAAGGTCCCTTCCAACCTGAACCATTCTGTGATTCTAGGATCGAGGACAGGAGATGAGCCAGGGGCTGACATGGCACAGGAAAGGACACACGGCCATAGCAAACAGAGCAGACACCTTTGGCTTAGTGTGGGACTGAGGGCTTCAGTCCCACATGGCCATCACCCAACATCCCTTTCAGCCACCAAAAACCCAAGCCCATCTCCTGCCTGCCCTCCACGAGGACACAACATCCTTAAGACCAAGTGCTGCGCCCCTGTCAGCTGTCACATAAGAGAGCTCGAGGCAGCCCTGGCAAAAGGTCACTTGATAAATATGTTTTTCTATGCTGTTTCCAGGACACAGCCCAGGCACCTTTTGAAGTCAGTGCTTTGGCATGTGCTCCACCGGTCCTTAAGGAGTTGGGTTACCCGAAGCCTCGGTTGCTCCTCCGAGAGCGCTGCCAAGCTGAAACGGAGCACCACGACCTCAGCTCCTCGCGGTCCCATGACGAGCGAGACAGGTGGTGGATGACGGGAGACACGAGTGCAAATCAGGCAGCCCAGAGCACGTCAAGCACATTTCACAACCCCCTGATTAAGGTTAATGAGTACCTGCCAGTTTCCGATCAGGAATCTGCTGCCACAAAAAAGTACCAAAGCCCTCCTTTTATTTCTCATCGCAAGGGCTGGCCGACGGCCATCCGAGGGAGGTGGAAGCGGTTCGGTAAACGAGGAAGACAGATCTATGCACCACCCAGTTACCTAATGGAAACAAGCGAACAAGAAACTGATCCCTGATTAACGTGCTCATTAGCTCACAGAAAGGACAACCGAGAGCCAGACAGATTTAAATTTTGTCCGAACACCATCTGTGTCCGAACACCAGACCGTTTGTCTGACTTCCTCCAATTCTGATAATCGTTCGGGAGGTGCCAGCTAAACATGAAGGACCTCACCGGGCAAGCAATGGTGGTTGGCTGCTTGGCCCCTGATTTTACTGGGCACAAAATGGGACAGTCTTGGGTGAGATGTTATTTATTCTAATGAATAAAGGAAAAACAAGCTCACTTTAGCATCTGCTATAAACATCCATGGCATGAGCTCCTGTCGTACAATGGTTTCTAGAAATCTGGGAAGCCACGTGATTATTTCAGATTTATCACACTAAGACAAAAATAATTATCCCGATAATGACCTAACTGAACTGATATTTCTTTCTTTTTTTTTTTTTTTTTTAAATATAGTATGAGCCTCAAAAACCGTGGATTTAAAGACCTTGTTTACAGGGGTATTTCAGGCACAACATCTGTTAGTCACGGGTAAGCATGTCCCTTTGCATGTATTACCATTTAGGGCAGCAGAAAGATCTATCTGAAATTAAAAAGCCAAATTTAGCTAGAACTGAATAAGAGAGCCAGCTAATATTTTGTGTATTTACGGAGGAAAATAGGGAAATCAGAGTAGAGATTACTTCAGATGAAAACAAACAAGGAAACAACAACAGTAAATCTGAACTAAATCACGTCTTTCCTAGACCATCGCATTATTTTTACGTCACTGTGGTTTAACGAGGCCTATATCTTATTAAATTCCTTTAACGGCTGCTTTTTGTGTTTTGTCTTGTATGAAGGCCTTCTTCCCCAAAGTCTCGCCACCGCACTGGCGCGCGCATACACGGTAAGAAGACTCGCTAAAGTCAGTAAAAATTAGTCTTAGCACGTGGCGCGATCTCATAAAACAGGGCAAGAAGGAACGTCAGTAGCTCATCCGTAGAACCATTTTTGATGCCCAACAGCAGCTGGATACTGTCCAAGACACCAGTAAAAGATGTTTATAAGAGGTAAGTGGATACTGTAGAGGGGCACACGATGTCCACAAGGTACGCGTAGAGCGGCTCTTGGCATGTTCTGCATTTATCCAAGGGACAGTCAGTCACAGCCCCAACGACCTCCCGAACCCCGTAGATGGCTTCTCCATTACACCAAATTAACTAAACCAACGCTGTTCCAAAGAGACACTTGTTCACGTATATCCTTGAAGTACCGGCGTAAGAAGCACAGCTTAACAGGGCACCAGCACGGCAGGTCTGCTCTCCGGGAGTGGAATAAATAGACATTAACCTCATACGGGTGATAATGATGAGTGAGAACGAGAATTAGGAGAACACGGGAGAGAACGAATGAGTCGGAGCTGCAGCAAATCAGGCAAAGAAGGGAGTCGGGTGTTGCAGGTGAGCCCAAACAAATACCTCCACCCCAAACAACTCATTATTCCTTTGAAGTTCAGGTGCAAGCTTTATTAGCTCTGGAGCACGTCCAACACTCCCTGCAATTAGGTGAGCTGCAGGCTGTCCGGACTTTGCTCGGGGCTGGCTGTGAGATAAGAACTCACGATTCCTGCGGTTTCGCTCAGTTAAAAAAGAGCCAAGTGCTCTCAGGCTTTTGTGCACCCGGGTCCCCGTGCTTTGATCCCTAATAAAAGACGTTCTTTCTCTGTAAACATTCTACCCTCAGCCTTTTATTGTTCTGCAAAAAAGAGAAATGTGCCATAAAACGCATGTAGGCAGGGTATCAATTTCCTTGTATTGATTTTTGAATAAAAGAATTGTTCACCTAATACTTTTGTTTGATTACTTTATTAAATGTATTGATTTGCAGCACAAGCATACAGAAGAAATAGGATGCTCATGACTCATACCTATTCTTCAGCAAGAATCCCCATTAGATAATACTTTATGCTAAGAATTACAGCTGCTGAGTCTTAATTATGATTAATTTATTCCCTCCCTTCGAGTGGATTAAATTTAATATTTGCAAGTGTTTCAATCCTTCCTACATGAAACAACTCAGAACTGTCTGGAACATGGATATGTTATAAATTATGGTAGGAATAAGTCTGTTTTACTAAGGTTATGTTGTAAATGACAGGAAAAGATTACTGTCAAGTAACAGATTAACATTTCAGAACTGTATACACTGTGGTGGGATATGGAAATGAAAACATTCACGCAACCAAGTCAACACAAGCACTTTTAACAAGGAAAACCAGCATCATTCCATCTAGTCTGCAGACCAGGCAACTTTGGTAGAGAAATGAACATCTGGGAGACCGTCAGTGCCAGAATTTGGACCCTCCGTGAGTTTGCTCTCCCGTTCCCCCCCCTCATTGCAGAGCCCCTGCGCGGGGGCGCAAAGAGAAGCGCCCGGACGCCCAGGCAGAGACGGGCCCTCCGCAAACCGGCGCGGGTACCAACGAGCACGGATGGGACAACAATTCGCCCGATCCAAACGTCGATATCAGAAAAATAAGTGGCGTTGGCACGAGCAAGGTGTTGGTGGCCTTAATGTTTGTAATGGCACGAGCAAGGTGCTGGTGGACTTCATGTTTGTAATGCTAACAGTGACTTCCCATGGGATAATAAAACACAGAGAAAAATCTAACTTTTTAGAATAACTTGGTGAGTTTGCAGAGCAGAGTATCAGCTGGTGTTTGAAATAGCAGGAAAAATGTGACCGAGGTTGCCGAGGGAGCTCTACCACTCCTACGTTCTTACACTCTTCCTCAAAATACTGAACTAGAGTTTGAGCTACAATAATGTCTGCTCTTCTGGTGTTCTTTATTAAAAACCCTGGGAGAAAGAGAAGGGGGGGGTGGGGGGGGAAGGATCACCTGAATCCCAGGTGTGTTAAGCCCAGCTGTAGTTCTACAACTAAACTTCAGCCTTTACGCCTCTTGTGCAGAATTAGGTGCCAGTAAATAGAGGAATTCGCAGCTATTTCTGCAAGGTGCAGAGGTGGGCAGAGAGTGGGTACAGTTAAAAATCACAAGCAGAATTTGTGCTTTGGAAAGCCGCGTTGTTCGTGCATTTTCCAACTAAGTTGTATGCTGAAAACGGTTTTCTACATGAATATCTCAGAGCAGAAGAGTTTTTCCCCTTCTGCTATGTAAAATATGTTTAATTGCTAAAAACTGCTGGATTTTTGCATAAGAGAATACTGCTGGTATAAAAAGGTAGCTCAAGCAGATGTTTCAAAAAATCAATACAGAATAAAAACACTGAAGATGGAGCCTGCGTTTTATCACGTCCATTGAGGAACGAGACGTGCACAAACCACAGCGCGATATTCATTTACAATTCTATTCAGTTAATAAATCGAATAAATGGACTGAGGAAAAGCAAAGACGGGAGCAGTGAGAGGGGGTCAATAATAAAATCAAACACGTCAGATGAGGGGTTTGTCAACAAGGCGAGGCCACTCGGTGTCTTTCACACAGTTATGTGCATTTCTAGGTGCCAGGCTACTCCGGCTCTGTTAGGAGACACCAGGAGCCCCAGTGAAGATGCTGGCTGCGTGTCCACGGCTTTCACCGCAACGGCTTGCTCAGCTTTATTGAGATATTTGGGTGTTTGCAGAATTCCTTATGCAGAAATCAGGCAAACGATCCTTAACTCGGAGGTGGCATTTCCCACTGATGGCCCGCGCTGGGTCTCTGCTCTGCAGACGAAGCGTCGCTGAAGTCCCTCATTTCCCTCCTGCGCTTGCAGGGCTCAGCTTAAAAGTTATTTCTACGAACACGGGAGCCATTTTTACAACCGCGGGTCACTCGGGGATATCTCCGTGCTTTCTGAGGCTCGTCCCAAGTTCTTTTTCAAGATCGGGTTGCATCTATGGGCAGTGACGCAGCAAGCCTGGCCCCGGGAGGGGTCGGGGAGCGTGGGGGTCCCGTGTACCCGAGGCAGAGGGGCATGTCACAGTGGGGCATGTCACAGGGGCCTCTGCCGTCTGCTCTGGAAGCCGGGATGTGAGCATGCGGCGGGAGGTTTGCGGGCGCTGCCTGCCAAAAACTCCGCAGAGAGAACCGGTGCGGCCGTGTCCAGACACGCTGTCCTTGCCCACGCGGTGTCTCTCTCAGTGGCCTCGCAATTTCTGAAGCGATATATATAGCTTTTGGTTAAAAGATAATGAAAATGGGAGTTTTACAGATGTTATTGCGAGCCCGGTGAGCCGCAGGTGCCTGCTGGGGCTGACACATCCCCTTTTCTTTTCTGCAAAAATCTTGATTTCTTAGGGACGATGTATTCACTTGCCTTTTGTACAAATTGAGGACAATTTACTTTGTTTCCTAATTTTGCTCCATTTGTTTTCTTTCCATCTGTCCCTAACTCAGGACCTGACCTAAAAATAGAAAAGGAGCTCGTGTCCCCTAAGAGGGGAGAGGGATCCTGGCAAACGTTTCCGTAGCTGTAGTAAAACAGTACGCAACCATCAGCCGCGCACGTTATTCACAACAAACTGCCTGATTTATTCTTTATTTGTCCTGAATAAATGCAGCTTATGCATTGGCAAACGTTGCTTCTAGAGCTACTGACTGCATCGCTGGGGATGGAAAGTTCTCGCTGAAAGGGGCTCGTCTGGGGAGCGCTGCTGAGGCACCATTTTTCGGAAGGTTTCCATTTTCTGGGCGTTTTAAAGAGCTGCAACCAAAATAATTAATTTGACGTGCAATGAGGGTGATCCTCCGGTTTGAGGGTATGGGGGATGTAGCAATAGATGGGTGGTCACTGGATGTTTTTGCGAACGGGAATCTTTATCCATAGCTATAAATTAAGTCTGGGGATGTATTTGACAGCGGTTGACAGGCGTGAACCCCCCAGAGCTCACGGGGAAGCCCCCCAAAACAGCCCAAGTCCTGCAGGAGCTCCCCGCGGAGCACCCAGCCACGCCGGGGGACGAGGTGGTGAAAAGCTGAACAGCTGTTGCCCATGTTCAGCCTGTTCTGGGCATAAACAAAGATTTAATTTTGCAGTAATGTTTAAACCAGCATCTTTAGAGTGAACATATGTTTATAGTCATTATGCATATGTTTATTAGAGCCGGTCATAATGTTTTGACAGAAAAGTCCAATGAGAAAATGCAGTTTTGTCAAAACTGAAATGTTTTGCTGGATTGTTTCAATTTCTGCTTCTCAGTAATAGTAAAATATTTAACTTCAAGACAGTAAACATTTTGCTTTAATTTTCCTATCACAGTAGAATATTATATTTAGTGTAACGCTTCCTTATTATTGAAGCAAAACATTCCAGTGTTTCTGATTAAACACTTTGGCAAATCTTCTTCTCCAGAGTTGTTGTGTTTTGTTTTTTTTTTAAAACATCTTTTATTCAGAATTGGAACGATTTCCAAAATTTAGTCTGCCCTCTCCTGCAGAGGGAAACAGGGAAACAGCAGCCCAGGGTGTCGCTGTGGCACCTCGACCTGTTGGAGCACACAAGACAGGAGCGAACAACCCCCCGAGACAACGCTTTCCTGAAATTAGTTTTCCCTGCTTGAAATAAACAGTTTTACCAACTCTCACGATTTTATCAGAAGCCTCCTGCTCTCTGTTTTGGTTTTGAAGCCAGCTCCCAGCGTCTACTGATTTATACGAACGTCAAAATGAAAAAGGAAACACGGCCATCAACAAGACGCATACATTTCTGGCCATTGTGGTTTTTGAATGAAAATAATCTAAAATATGAACCGAGAGGCTCAGAAACCAGAAGTCAAACAAAAAGAGCCCAAATGTATCACTTCTGAAAAGCCTCGTGTTTTTTCTAAGTCAGTCTCATGATTTTTCTTGGCTCTGAAAGAGTATTTCCAAGGATCGGAGGCTCACAGTATTATAATCTTCCTTCTGTTTCGCCCAATGCGTGTTGTGCTTCGGATTTTTCTTTTTCTCTGCACATGCTCCATTTTCTGTTGACTGAAGCAGGGTCCTGCGACCGCCACATTCACCTCTTCTGCTACTGGAAAAGCCCGTTTCCCAGGAAGTCTAGCCTGCTTATTGCCCCCACATCAGAGGAAAAACAAATCCCTGGTTTTGGGCACTAAGTTGTATCACTTCGCTAAGAACCTGACCCTAACAAGGGGTGGGAAAAGCAGCCGGGGCTGAGTCCCGGGAGCAGAGGACGGGCGGGATGAGGTGGTGGATGCGGCACAAATGAAGAGCTCTGGCAAGGAAAATGCAGCACGGCGTGACGGTCTCGCAATCGCCCGCCCTCAATTTTATCAGCAATTACTACAGCGGAGCGCGTAGGACTCATTTAATTTTTGCCTGTATACTAGGTAGAAGCCTTCAGTAAATATAGGGCAGCGGCTTTTTGAAGCAAGGGCTGTCTTTGTCCTCTTTTTCGTAGTACTTCACGCTGCAAGGCAGAGCAAGCTCACAATTTGCTACGCTCTAAAGAGCGAGGAAAACAAGTATAAATCACGGTAGGAACGCTGACGAGTAACACAGGCAGAGGGAAGGCAGAGAGCACACCACCTCCGCTGCCCCTCAGGACCCCCACTGCGCACAGACAGCAGAGCTCAGCCACACCACCATGTACATCACGAGAAGTTCAATTGCTTCCTAGAAGTCTGCAATCCCAAGAAAACAACGGAGAGAAGAATAGCATCAAAAGCTTAGACTCACAGAATGGTTTGGGTGGGAAGGGACCTTAAAGCCCCCCCAGTCCCCCCCCCTGCCCTGGGCAGGGACACCTCCCACCAGCCCAGGTTGCTCCAAGCCCCGTCCAACCTGGCCTTGAACCCCTCCAGGGATGGGGCAGCCACAGCTTCTCTGGGCAACCTGGGCCAGGGGCTCACCACCCTCACAGCAAGGAATTTCTTCCTCACATCTCATCTAAATCTCCCCTCTTAACTTAGTCACTACAACATTACATCTTGAAGGTTCTATGAGTTGACTAGCACTAATAAAAGAAAAAAAATAGGAGATCCAGTAAAGTTCTCTGGCTGTGCTTAGTTGGAAGTTCTCTTGTCCACAACTGTCAAAAACCCACTAAAAACATAAACTACTCTATTTTATACATACTAGAAGAAGGAAAAAAGCCTTAAATACCACTTCCCCACCCACCCCTCACACCTGCTGGGACATTCCCAGGTGCCTGCACTGACAATGCGGATGGCACCCAGCTGGCAGGGCTCTCCTGGAGGAGTTTTAAAGCAAATGGGCCCGGGGGGGGGATGATGGTCTGGCGGAGCTGCTTGGAGCTGCTTGGAGCTGCTTGGAGCTGCTTGGAGCTGCTTGGAGCTGCTTGGAGCTGCTTGGAGCTGCTTGGAGCTGCTTGGAGCTGCTTGGAGCTGCTTGGAGCTGCTTGGAGCTGCTTGGAGCTGCTTGGAGCTGCTTGGAGCTGCTTGGAGCTGCTTGGAGCTGCTTGGAGCTGCTTGGAGCTGCTGGCTTTGTTTGCTGGCAAAGTTGCTGAAGAGGAGGAAGAAGAAGGCGGCCTGGAGTTGTTCTTTTTTTCAGCTGGATGAAGCACCTGCACAGAGTAAGCGCTTATAAATTTTTATATGTTTATGAAGGCTTCCAAGTTCTTTAAGCCTAACTTTCACGAGTTCAGCTCAGTTCCTTTTGCCTTGTGGGTCAACTCGTCTCCTGGTGTTTTCTTTGTTGTGCAAATGGAGCAGAATGGCCCTTTTGCCTTTCTTACTGGTGTTTCTGTTTGTGATGGAGGAATGTGGCTGAGCTTTGTAGAAAGCGGTGTTCTTGTTTTGCTTGTGGGGTTAGTGTTTGCCACTGATTTCGTGCTTTTGTAGGGTCAAAGCTAGCTATAGAGTGCAACTGCTTCGCTACTGGTACTAGGTTGGAGTGTATTTAGTTAAAAAAAAAAAAGGTAATCTAGCTTTGCGGGTTTTTTTATCTTTTAACTTTAAGGATGAAATGAAGCATTTATTAAACCTTTTGACTTATCGGCTGTGTTTACTTCTTGTATTGAAGAAGATTCTAGAGAAAGGCTCCCTCACTGCAGAGAATAACTGCCCGAGCAGCTCCTGCAGCCCTGGGCTGTTACGGTGCCGTACTGGGTCTTTTCGCTTCGCTTTCCCCCCAAAAAAGAGAGGAATGGTACGTATAAATGCAGTTGTTCCTATGAGAGTTACAGCTGATAAAATATTGCAGAGGTTGTGGGAGTTAGCTGGTGATGCTGGTGTGAGTCTGGTAGGGCTCTGAAGATTGCAGTATGTTAAAACTGGGTTAGCACCCTTTATAAACGCAAAAAAAAGAGAGGCTTCCATGTGTGTTATCTGTGCTCTTGACGTGACAGTCGTATTTTAGTTTTGAAGCTAGTTACCATCTGTGCAATGGGGTTTGGATGAGAAGGCTTTTAGTAACCTGATAGCCTTGAACGTATGAAGTATTTTATTTTCCTTGCTTGAGGGTATATAAGTTGAGAGGAACCATGTATAACCAAGCAGCTAGAGATAAATTTAGGGATGTGTGTATATAAATATATATATACACACTATTTTCAATACAGTGACTGTAATGATAGTAGAACATGTGGCCTTATATCCGTTCAGGGCTTGCTTCCAACTATCATACAAGTGCATTTTTTAACCTGACCTCTTTGTCTTTCTCCTCTTTCCCCCTTTGCCATGTAAAACTTGGCTTGGAGAGCGTAGATCTCGATGGGGTTATTTCCACTGCCTGCAGTGGGGTCTGGATGGGACCCAAGGGGAGGGCGAGCCGAATAGAATAGGTCCCCGGCGGGCAGGGCGCGAGCGATTTCCTCTCTTTCCTAGGGACGGACACAGCACGGCCTCCTCACCTGCTTGTTTTCGCTCTTGCGCTCCCACAATTCAATAGCTATTGTGGAGCGCGAAGCCAGCGGCACGCGAGCTCTGCCTCCGGCCCCGCAGATGGGCAGAGCGGTTGGGGCGTTCGCATGGCAGCAGCTCTCCAGGGGGACCTTTATCTGAGGCCGAGCGAAGCCCTGAGAAATAACTTCCCCGAGCCGCTGCAGCGGCGTCCTGGCTGAAATCTCAGCTTTCCTTCCTCGGGGTCCCCTGGCTCTCTCCGACATCCTTTCTGGGCACAGGATCCCTGTGGGTTGCTTGGGCCGCGCGGAGTTTTCCCTGCCCCAGGACTGTTCTGCTTCCAACTGTTTTAAGTATTGTTTTTGCTAGAGCTTGGTTCTGGATAAAGCTCTGGGTTCCTACTCCTCCTTTTAGGCACGTGGATAGTGCGATCAAGGTGCAAAAACCATGCAGCAGGTGGAAGAAAGGTTAAATTCTAGTTTTTTTTCATAGCCTTGGAATAAGGGGGGGAAAAATCACTGCAAATGAGTGAATTTGTTAGGGTTTTTGAAGGCTTCAGCTAGCCTCTTGTTTGAGTTCTCTTTGCTTGAATCTCGTATCTGCTTTGAGAGAGAAATTGCAGTGTCAGGAGGGTACGTGGCTTACTGTAGCGAAGCCAGCGTGTTGAATGACAGAGCACTTTGATCAAGCTGACTTAATTGGAACTGTGCATTGACAGCACAGGGGATCTGTCTCCAGTGCTGTACGGTTCAATTTGGACGTGATCCTGACAATCGGGATGTGTTCAATATCCAGATTGAATGTTTGGTCAGGGTTCTGTTCACCACTATAATAAATACTTAATAGGTACAGATTCTTAAAAGTAAATAGTGACAGAAGTGTATTCAGAAGCTGCTTCTCTCTGTCCTGTGGACTAAAACAGTGATTCCTTTTACTTCGTGCTGGAGGATTACGGATGCTGCCTGAAAAATATCCGTTTCCTGCTGTGGTGTTGCCTGCTGACCTGGGGGAGGCTGGAAAGATGCAGAAACGTGATCAGATGTTCATGTCTGATCAAATCTGTCTGACGGCGGTTCCTGAAGGCTTGCCCTCTTCTGCATCCAGTTACTCCACGTTAGCAAACGTCCTGCCCTACGTTTGTCGGAGCGCGTTAGATCTGCGTGAAATGCTGTAACAGCTCTGCTGGCGAGGCGTTCCATCTGTTAGAAAACTAAGCGTGTAGGTACCAATTGGCATGTTCAAAATACTTCTAGCTACAACTTCAGTTAGTCAAATTTCAGAAATTTCATAGAATATTCCAGAACAGGTTTTCAATGACAGTACTTAAGGTCAGCACTTCTGTAAACAACTTCTGATTATCTTTTTAGTTCATGTGAACACAATTTCAGCAGTTGCGATGCAGATCCAAGATGTCTCAATTTTTTTTTCCAACAAGACGACCTATACTTTTATGAAAATACATCTATAGGTTTGTATATATGTGTGCACGAGATCACAAAGCGTACTGTTCCTTGCCTTACCCTGCTGGGGACTTGGGTCCTCTTGGCCTGTTCCTTGTAAGGTAGGAAGTCGGGGGGTTGTTTGCTTTTTCACTTACAAACAGAACTGTATGAAGCACAACAAATGACAGAGACAGCAGCTGAGGAATTTGAAGGTAGCCAACTGCTCACATTTCATTTAAAGGTCGGGATCCAATTAGCTATGCTAATGAGTTAGCCCGTGTTCCCCTCTGGTGAGGCTGAGTTGTTCGCCTCATGTAATTCTTTACAGTGGCTGGGGCCTCTCTGGGGTTTCTTGTTATCGTTGCTGAAGAGTAAGAGATAAGGCATTTAGAATGCTTTTTTTCCTGTCCGTCCCTCCTCCTGCTGGGAGTGTACATCGTACAGTGGGTGATTCCCCAGATACCTACAGATGGGAGTTTGAGGGCACACGCTCATTGAGCAGTTCCCGCTCCAGCGATGAGCAGTGACCCCTGACAAGACGTATCTGCAGATGTGAAAGGATGCCCACGAGAGGTGCGGGACGGCCTGAAGTGAAGCCACCCCTTTTGCCTCTGGATGAGCTCCTTGGCTGTGCCCTTAAGGCTTCCTGGAGGCTCTTTGCTATCCCTCGCTCCAAAGGCGGAAAGTTGCGCTTAAAAGAAGCAGCTGGTGACTGTTGCGTGGCATCCTGTGGTATAATTTAGGGTGAGTGGGACAGCATGTTTGCAGAGGCTCTTGCTTAGCATGTTTGTAACAGGCTATTTCAGGCCGTAACAGCTTATTTCAGGCTTTTGAACTGTTTTGGGATTGGCAAGAGCTGGGCACAGGGTGGAGGTTTAGCAAGAACGGAGTCAAGGGCCAGTGCATTTGACTATACCTGTGAGCGGGTTTTACGGCTGTCAAGACTATATTAACGCATAGCTCGCTATAAAAGAGTATGTTTTCAGTGTAGGATAGAGATGCAGAGATGTTAATACAGATGGCATGTTCTTGGAAGGAAATCAGTAGCGAGACTGGAGCAAGAGGCCTCCTCCAGATAAAAAAAACGGCGTAGATAACTCATCTCTTTCATGCGTGAGGCTTCTAACTCCTGCACTGATTTAATCCCTGTAAAATACCAAATCAGAAAATACTACCACATAAAAGGTTATTAGGCTTTCTAACGTGGACACTGCCCGCAGGTATATGCAGGTATCACGTCTTAAAGTAAATTGGGGGCCTTTAGAAAACAAAATCACTGTATAGCAAGGTGCAGACTGTCTGTATAGCCTTTCTTCTGTGGCGTCTGCTGCAAAGGACCTGGAGCACCGACGTTTCCCTGTCTAGGGATTTGAGGGTCCTCTCTTATCAGAGGTTCTCTCTACAGTTATTTCCAAAACCAATTTGTCCAAATAACCTCACATTTCCCCACTTCTAATCATTTGCTTTAGTAATTTTTGGCATTTCATGAATTTATATAGACAATGCCAGGACAAAAGAACCTAATGTTCCTGGAACGCTACTGGTTCTCACTGTGATTTTCTGTCTTGGCCAGTTGTATAAGAACTGGATACCTCTTGAAAAATGGTATAAAATAAAAATGCTGAGGAATGAGTAACACTTCATATAATTTGCAGAAAGGCTGAATTAATGTGACTGACCATCAACTTGGCTTTCTCCCGCTTGCACAAAAATTACTGCAGTGATTTTCATCCTCTACCGTGCAGAGACCTCAGCTCAGCATGGGAAAAGATTCAAGAGCTGCTTCTCCAGCTCAGAGGTGTCCCTTCTCTGTTGACATCTAAAGTAGCACACGCCCATGACCATCCACCAGCTGTGTCTGGTCCTCTGGTTTAACTCTCGTTGTAACTGTGACCGATTTCTCATTTCAGAACAAATTAATAAGTGTAAATGGTGTTTTCAGAGTGGTTTGGGTGTGCGAGAACCTTTTAAGAGTCAAAAATCTGAGCCTACGCCAGCTGCTAATATTTTTTTTTCAGTGACTTTTCACCATAGTGTGAAACCCATCGCATCAATTTTACACACGGAACTGTAAACCTCAGCACCTTTAAGTACAGAAAGTGTAGTGCAATGCTGTAGGAATGTATTGCAGATCCACGCAATAAGCAAAGACCTCTTTTTTCCAAAAGAAATCTGAGACCTGCAGAGTGGTCTTAAAATATTTATCATATAGATGACAACTATGACAAAAGAATGGTTACATGAAAAAAACACACTTGGAAATAATTGTGCAGTAATGTGTCTGGCAGCACTGGCACGCCTGAGGTAGGGAAATCAGTGGATATAAGGTAACGATGTAGAACGGAGCAGTGCTCTGCTGTGGATAATGCAGCCTGTTAATCTTTTTTTTTTTTATTTAAAAAAAATCTGCTTGTTAGAAGCCAAATTTTTGAGTTTCACTTTGTGGTGGAACCTCGGGTGTTTGTACAGTGCTTGCATTGATGGGTAGAGTCTAATCTCAGCTCACTGATGTGCCAAACTCTGGGCTTTCATAGATACGCAAGGAAGTAAAATACTGATGTATGGAGAGGTGTTCTGTGGAACTCCGTCATCAGAAATTTGCTGTCTTCATAAATTTTATGTGGATTGTGCAGCTGGCGTGGTTCGGTGGTGAAAGGATTGTGTTAACGGCTGTTTCACAGGGTTTGGAACGGTCGGGTTTTGCTGCTGGACATATTGTCTCTTCAGAGACGGAATCTGGAGAATTGCTACCTTGATAATCTGGAGAGTGGTCGGTGACGCACAGAACTCTTTGAAGGATCCTGTTAGTTTGTCTGTAATAATGAAACTATTGATAATTATTGCGATGTCCTTTGGCAATGATACTCCATCCTCAACAGAAGTGCATCTAATGAATAGTAGAATTAGAGCCTTAGCAAGCATAGGTGAAAGCTAGAGAACACTTTGGGAAACAAGAGTGTCTTTTCATTAAATTAAAAACAAGTATTCTCTTCTAAAAATAATAAAGGATTTATAGAATGAAGGGTTTGTTTTGATTCACCTGTTCTGTGGCCTTATTCTAGTCATTTGACATAAAATAGATTTGAGTGTACGGACTCGTGGATGACTCATCTCAACCCCGTTTCGAGAGCACAAAGAGCTCGATGTAATTGTGTGGAGAGTCTGGGTAAACCTCGGGTCTGGCTGAACCGGAGCGGTGAGTCTGGGTAAATGTAACTTGCAGTGAACAAAAGGTCTAAGCTTCATCCGTGCGTTCCCATTAGTACTTGGGGTGGCATATTGGATTTCCCCTCTAGCTCTTACAAATCTGTGTCGGTCATGTGCGTACCCACATACACGCATTTTGCTTTGGGATACCTGGATGACTCAGACTAAATAAAGTTGACGGGGTGATGTGTACTGCGGCAACTCATTTCACAACCGTAAAGCAAAGATATTGGTAACGAAAGCACAAATAGCCAAAAGTTGCATCAGCAAGCTAAATTAAAAAAAAAAAAGCAATATCCTTAAAAACATATACCCTTCTGCTCTTTATATGATTTTGATCAAATTAAGTTGAACCAGCTTTCAGTTTTCCAAAACTTCTCTTTTCCTTCCCAGGAGCATCTTGAGATCTTCTCAGACATGGGAGGCGCTCTCGGAACAAGAGCTTCTGCTTTATAGCGGTAGTCTGGATAACAAAGGGAGGAGGAAGGGAGGACATGAGCAGTGGTAGATGGAAACACGAATAGGGACGTAAGAGACCTCGTGACCTGTTTTCTGCAGGCTTGTTTGGTTTACCTCAAATCATTACCTATATAGATGGCACTGTGTGGAGAAATAGATTCAAGGTCAAGCTTCCACGGAGGTGTCATCTATTTTTAAACCGCACAGATGGCACAGGCCCCCTGTCTAGCGTTCTTCTCCCCACGTGTAAGTTCAGGGCTTGCTTGGAGCACGGACCGAGCCGGTGTGTGTTCGCACCACGCTCCCCACGCGCGGGACAGCCTGCGGCGGGCTGGGAGGCGAGGGCTCGGGCGTCTGGGGAGCTCGGCCGCCTGCGGCGGGAGACAAACGTCTCTGTTCGCTCGCTGAGAAATTAATGAAGCTGCGTTGTTAAAATAATTAGTTTTCCTCCCTTTTTTTTTTTAAAGTATATCGGTTGGTAGCTCTGCGACTTCGTTTGGCTCTGATTTCAAACCACTTTCTAGAACGCACCCTAAACATTTCAAAGTCCAATTAATGCGTGTGTTAGTTTTTGTGCCGGCGTTCTGCAGTCTTGTTCAATTCTGTCCCATTTTCTTGGCGCTTTCTGGAAATGGTGAAAGGTTTTTAATTTTTTTCTTTTTTTTTCTTCTCCTCCCTTTCAGCCGCCCTCAGTTCTGCAGCATGTTTAGTTACAGCTGTCCCTCAAAGCTACTGCAGGAGATACTTTGCATACAGAACTACTGATTTTGCAGCATTTGCTGGGACTGGTGTTCAGATAATGCAATGCTCCTGGCCAAAAGATATGTTTGTTTTTCTTTAACCCTTTACAGGCTGGTTCGTTCTATGCTTGCTGGAGAAAAGGTGTTAAATGTGAGATTTGCTTTCTGGGTCGGTGTAAGAGAACACCCTGTACAGCTCGCTGGTGTATTTAAAGAGCACCTCATGCCCTGTGGAGAGTACACGGCGCTCGCGGGCGATTAGCGGTGTATAGTGTTACGGGTGGGATTTCACTGAAGGAAGTTCTACAGCAGGAGAAAGGAAAGCTTTTACCCATTTAACGTGGGGAACATGGCTGGCTTTCATTAAAACACGGCTAATTTAAATGGCAGCGTTTCACTCCCTACAATTACTCTACGGCTCTGTTCAAAGTGTGTTAAGGTTATAAAACAAGGGAATATTATTTGAATATTTTTCAGGTCCTGTTCTGACTTTTTTTTTGCAGTCAACTACTTCAGTTCCCAGCATGCTTATGGCCTCTTCGGAGGCTGATGAGAACTAATGTCAGTCTAGGATCAGCTGGCATTACTGGGAATTGTTGCTGCAGGTGCAGCAAAGAGATGCTGGGGGGAAAACTGGCGTAAAGCAAAAGCGTTGATGATGGGCAGCGCAAAAGTAATTGGTAAAGGGTAGATACATGGAACTAGCAAAGGCTTTTTTAGAAAACAGTTGGAGACTTGTAACCTCATCTGTTTGGATTAGATGGCCTGTCTTGTTGTCTCTGTCCTTGTCTCAGAACAACTGATCCTCCAGAAACTCTTCACCTCCTGTCATGGTAGATGTGAAATGGTTCTGCTGGCTTGGCATGGGTCTGGTACGGGAAAGGTGCCTGAAAACATGGGATGGGAGCTATTCCTAACCTATTTGGGTTTGCAACAACTGGTCTGGAAACATGGAAATCGGCGGGATTTCTTCTCCTGGAAAGGAAAATGTGTTTGAGAAGTTTAGAAACAAGCTGTTCAATTTAAGTTATCCTTCCCCATGCACCGCTTACCCAGCCGGTCATTTGTCCTCACCTCCACGTGAGTGCTGATTTGTCCTACGGAGGGCCAGTAAGCATTCCCTTTGGATGGGGAGGATGACAGGGAGGAACATAGAAAACAGAGCTGCTTGCTGTGGCAGTGCACCCCGTTGGCACCGGGGGCTGGTGAGGATGGCTGTTATCCTGGGAAAACTGCTCCAAAGATGAGTTTGGGAAAATTTAAACACATAATAAAACCTGTTATTTTTTTTCTGAAGTATGCATTCGGTATCTATAAAAGGGATAGCTCAGTGGGAGAGTTCCTCAGACTTTACTGGGTTAAATGCTGTTAAACTCCGCCAAAAAATACTGCATTGAGCACTTTTGTATTAAGCACAGTCAGCTTCAGAAAGCATTTTGTTCTCGGGTAGAACTAAAGCAGGGTTTTTAGCCTGACACTGGTATCTAATACATCTGCGAAGTTGCACTGAGAATGCCAGCTTCAATTTCAAATTAAATAATGTTATAACATCAAATTTCTCCACCTGCTAAAATGGGCAATGCAGATAGGGTACCGTTTAAAATGATTTTCTTCAGTAGGTCAGAAGAGGTCAGCCTGGGACTAGGGGAGCTCGCAGTCAGCCTTGGAAAGCCGTCGGGCTGCAGAGCCGGGGCACTGGAAAGCGAAATCGTCTCCCACCATCAAGTGTTCATCCCGAAAAGAAGGAATGTTTAGCTTTAGAAACCGGTGATCGTGTTGGTATTTATGAAATATAGTTATAAAATATGAGTGTGTTTTGGAGACTCAAGCCCTGAGTGTTTCTCTCCTAACCGTGTTCTCGATGCTTTTGTTAACATGCCAGTGTGATGAATGGAATATCTGGGTTGCGATTCACTTCAAACCATCAGTTTTCTCCCTGCCAATTCGCTTGGCCAAAAGCGCATTGGTTTCCATCCGGCTGGCTTTCCGACCAGAGATGCCATTGGGTAACCTCTTCGTACACTAAAAGGACAAGGAAAAGTACTGCAGGAAGTCTGGCGTTTTGTATGTGCTGTCTTCCTTTTTCAATTTAGCCTGCTCTTTTCCCTGCTATGAAATCCCTGAAATGCATGGACACTGTGAGGATGGAGTCGCTTGGAATATCATGAGCCAAAGATGTTTTTAGTGAATGCAAACCACGTGGGACGGCGCTTTAGCTGGTGCATGCAAGCAAGTGTGCTAACACGAGCAGATTCTAGACGTTTTCTTGCAGTACCAGATCTTATAAGTTCTTGAGCCTTTACCATGTAATTTAAAGGTCTGAAATTCAAGGAAAGAATGAACTTGGAGCATTGTAGCACAGGACTGGTGTGACTGTTAGTTGAAAATTGCTCAACAGGTAGCGCTGCAATAGGTACACAACTCATGCGGTCTCATGCACAGGGCTCAAACAGAATTAACTTGGCCAAAGCTTAAAAGAAATCAAGTTAATGTGATGTTAATCAGGATTTCGGCTTTCAACATGTGTAAAGGACCATCTTGCTTAGCACTGACTTATCTCAGTGAGGGAAATCTACTGAAACTTTTTTACATGTAGAGGCATTGCTGCCTATGTGAAGTGCTGGCAGGAGATAAAGGTTGTTTTCTGTCAAATTTAACTGTCCTCTAAGAATATGCCTGGAAAAGACAGTTCTCTAAAAATGTGACAGGCTTTAGTTTCCATTCCTGTGTAAAGCAGAGCTGTATAAGCAGCAGGAGCATTTGCCTTGGGCTGTCAACTGTAAAGAGAATTTCTCCAAAAACCTGTGGTTACGGGTACCTTCTAAAATATTTGCTTATGGTGCCGCAACTAATTAGTTGCGGAATAAGTAGAGTGTGTTGACTCATCCTCCAAATATCACTCCAATTGTGAAATCTCTTTCTAGAAATTATGAAAGAATTGACTTCCAAGAGTAATATCACTTTATCACTTTAAAGACAAGTCCTTACATATGTATGTGGGGGGAAAAACAATTTTCTTTTCCTTTTATTTCATAATTAAAGATCCAAATTTTGTTAAAGAAATAAAGGAGTCTTCCACTGAGCCCTTTCCAGCATTAACAGCACTGTAGAGCTGGCTTCTTCCTTTAAACATCTGGACCTGGACTGAAGACCTCATTAGTAATAACTCTGTCTAAACTGCGTTACAAGTTGCTCTGAGTAAGGAGGATTTATCTTGCTTTAATGCAACTAAAAGAATAGGCTATTGCTACTCAACAGTTAATGAACCAGTAAAACCTGTCTAAACCAACATATGACGGATTCCTCTCTGCTGTGTAGTTAGCTTTGCCCAGAGTGATGCTCTCCAGCTGTGGAGGAGGCTGAGCTATAGCCTCATTTGATTCTGCTTTTGCTCTCCCCACTCTCTCTCAATGTGGAAGGCCAACAGGAGAGAATTTAAGGTCCATTACTTATGGCAAAAATAGTAAGACACGTTCATCTGCTAACAGCCTGCAGCGCGGTAGCTCGTGGAGGTACAAATGGGCTTGGGGATTCTTCTCTGGCACTGGTGTGGGTAAGATGCAGCCCTGCTCAGTGGTGTTTGAAGACAGAAGGGGTAGACTGGCTGGCAGGAAAGTTTTATGGGCAAACAGGGCTCGATGGTGATTAAAGATGCCTTCCAGCAAGGCCTGGTGATTGCAGATTGGCCTGTTTGACCCCAGCCCCTCCACCCATTTGTCTGGTGTTTCTGCAAGAAGTTCCTGCTCCTGGAGGAGGGTTAGCAGAAGTGTAAGTGGGTTGTTTCTGCAGCCATCAGGCCTGATAGCTTAATCAAAAAGTAAGTGATTGAAGTTAATATGCCAAGTATTCAGTATTGAGTATTAAGGCCAGTATTGTCTATCTTTTTTTTTTTTGCTGTCTTTCACAAGAATGACCCTCCCAAGCCCAACTTATGTGAACTGAGCTTGTGTCTTTCCCCATGCTCTTTGGAGGAAAAAAAAACAGATTACAATGTGGTGCTAATTACTCAGCCTTCAGTAATTATCAATGCACGGTACTGACAGTAATGAAAAAGAGCCACTGAAGAAGGGATGGCAAGGTGACAGCTCTTCTGGCTCGCTGTAGCCACTGCGCAGTGCTTAAGGTTGCTTGTGTGTAGCTCGTGTTTGCTGTGTGTGTTTAGAATCAAGTTTGATCTCCGTGTTAGGACTGTCTGAGATTCCTCTTTGGGGAGGAAGAATGTTAAGCACCAGTATAGGTTAGGGGTGGACCTGCTGGGAAGTAGTTCTGAGGAGAAGGATCCGGGGGTCTTGGTAGACAGTAAATTATCGATGAGCCAGCAATGTGCCCTTGTCGCCAAAAAGGCCAATGGAATCCTGGGCTGCATAGGAAAGTGTGGCCAGTAGGTCGAGGGAGGTCATTCTCCCCCTCTACTCGGCGCTGGTGAGGCCACACCTGGAATACTGTGTCCAGTTCTGGGCTCCCCAGTTCAAGAGGGACAGGGAACTGCTGGAGCGAGTCCAGCGAAGGGCAACTAAGATGATGGAGGGGTTGGAGCATCTCCCTTATGAGGAAAGGCTGGGAGAGCTGGGACTCTTTAGCCTGGAGAAGAGAAGGCTGAGGGGAGACCTTATTATGGCATACAAGTATCTAAAGGGTGGGTTGAAGGAGGATGGAGCCAGACTCTTTTCAATGGTTCCCAATGACAGGACGAGGGGCAATGGGCACAAGTTGGAACATAGGAAGTTCAGATCAAATACACGGAAAAACGTCTTTACGGTGAGGGTGACAGAGCCCTGGAACAGGTGCCCAGGGAGGGTGTGGAGTCCCTTCTCTGGAGATTTTCAAGACCCGCCTGGATGCAGCCCTGAGTGATGTGCTCTGGGCAATCCTGCTTTAGCAGGGGAGTGGGACCAGATGATCTCTAGAGGTCCCTTCCAACTCTGAAGATTCTGTGAAGTCCCCCTGTCTTGGATTTAGCGGGGGGGAGGAGGGGGGAAGGGCTACACAAATAATTTTAAAAGCTGCTGGCTCTCTCCAAGGCAAAACTTGCTGACCCTTTTAAAATAAATTGGTTTCAGCAGACAGCTGAGCAGGTAAGAGTTGGCATTCCTGGATGAGTTAATTTTCTTTTTAATGTATTTAAGCTATATTAGTATAGTAGCCTGCAGAGCTATTAACTGATGATTATAAAATGCGACAGCCATTAACTTACAGTATGTCTGAATGTGCTGTATTTATTTGTCTGTCGGAGTTATCACAGACGAGTCTGGGTCCTCCGTGTACGCGTGCGATGGGAGGTTCACTTCTCCCTCTTCCTCAAATGCAGTTGGGTCTGTGGCGGTGTTCTCATGTCACACTTTGCCATCAGCCTCTGGTGTGTGGTGGAAAGTGCAGGGTGACCTTTCTGTTGCTGCTTAAGGAGGCTTTGAGCTTTCTAATGTCCCTCATCTGAGCTCCTCAATCCCATTGTGAAGATGACGTAAAGCCCCGTGGCCCCAGGCAGCCTTCCAGCTTACAGCTGCTCCTTAAGGTCATGAGAATAACCTGGGTGTTAGTGCCACGCTTGGGAGCTATAACCATCCTGAGCATGCGAAGGGATGTTACTGCACAGACTCATAAAAGTAGCATTGCGAGGACAGAGGCTTGACGACATCATTTCCTACTCTTTCTAATATCATAACCCCCTACTGGGAATGCTTCCTTAGGACAGGAGTGTATATAGCAAACTATGGAAAAGCTTTGGTTTCGTGGTCTGTTTTGGTCTCTGGCTCCAAGTACTGTCGGATTACCCTGTCCCTGCCTTCAGGCCACATCTCCCTCTGGGGGAGAGAAGATCTGGAGGATCTTCTTGGTGTGCAGAGAGGACCAGGACTGGCTGATCTGAGGTGTGGTCTTGGACTGGGCAGGGGCTATTTGGAAATGCATTTTTCAGAACTTCTGCTGGAGCTGCTCTATAAGTGGCAGAAGGCTGTAAGGCCACAGGCTCCTGACGGTGCGACTTCACTTGAGGGTTCGGCTGGAATATGACGAGAACATTCCTGTCTAAGCAGAGATAGCTGTAATAACAACAAAGGCAGCAAAGGCTGAGTTTGGCAAACCCAGCTGGTGTATAACAAATGTTCTTTTCTTTCAACAGTTGTGTGCCAAGGGACTGAACAGAGTGTTTGTTAATTTAATATTTTTTGCATATATCTTTTGCTTCAATTTCATTTTTCTTTCATATTTTGATAAAGGCCAGAGATTCCATGTTATATTATGAATATGGATTTGTAGCCAGCAGCTATGTGGAAAAATCAATACATTCCCAGTTCACTCCCAGGTGTTCCTGCTAACTGGGAGGGCAGAACCAAGTGTGCTGCCAGGAATGTATTCTGCTGCCTGCTGACTAACGTGGATCGGGGCAAAAAGGCTAAAAACTGCTGCAAGTTGAAGGAAAAAATGGAATTCATTGCATGAATTAAGCTTCAGTTAAATTAAGATGAAGTCAGCTGAGAAGATATCAGTAATGTCAGAGGAAATAATTCCTCAGAGTGGAAATTGCCTATTAAAATATACAGGCTTGCAAGACTTCTTACACACCTTTAACAAATCCATGTAAATAAAGTCAGATGCTTTGTGGCGGATCAGTGATAAATAACCTGCCCTGAAATGATGCTCGCAGCTCGGCTACTTGTCTGCTGCTGAGTCTTCTAATGGGAAACATGTGAAGTGTATTTACTGAAGGAGCAGTGTAAAGTGAGAGCTAGAAGTGCACAACAAAGCTGAGAGGAGTGTGGAAATAACAAGGTGAGAGGTTTTTTGAAAGCTGCAAACTCAGACTCTGATAAAAAAAAAAAAAATCCTTGGGTATTGTGCAAAAATAGATGATAGTGCTGGTCTGCCCTTCAATCACAGATTTCATTTTGGACGCGATGAGCTGGGGATATTTCTCCTAACTCTCTGAGCCAAGGGCTGTGCATAGCTGGATTTAAAATAGACACCACTCTGAAAGGGCCTAGAACTCTCCTTTGCATGCTGTCACAGCTTGGAAAGCATGCCAGCTACTTAGTTAATTAGCAGATGACAAATTAAATGTTTGCTAAGTGAAATTGAAGACAGTTGTATTAGCAAGCTGCCCAGAATTATATCATTTTGAGATAGTTTGGGTTATGATGCCTCAGCAGGGCTAGGTATATAAAGCTCATGTTTCATAGGGGTGGAAAAAAATATTAATCTTGCATTCTTCCTTCCCAAAAGATTTCATCTGACTGCCAGTGTCATCAATAGGATTCCGTCAGCTCAGGGTATGATTGCCAAAGCTGTGGCTGAATTCAGTGGGAGCCTGGAGTTCAATTCTGTGCCCTTTAGCATCTCCGAGTTGGGAACTCCCCACTTAAGCCTCAATGACCCCTGGACCTGAGAAGACTTTTCAGAACCTGTTGGATTTCTCCTAGAAAGAGTGTTTTAAAACAAACTTATGCCAACTGTACATCTGAATACCCACTCTCCTTCATCCATGGCAGAGTAGTAATGTGGTCCTTGCTGAGCATAACTATTGTGTGCTGGACTGGCCGCTCCTCTGCGGTGCTGCTGGGTATAAATACCCTCAAGGAGTGTAAGTCAAGACTATATTTTGTTCACTACTATTGGGTTTTAGGTGAAGCTGAAAATCCAATCAGGACCCAGCTTTTTCTGGCTAGGATCTGATTTTAATTCACTTCTATGATTCCTTCTAGCGAAAGAGATGTCCAGTGTTAATTGTTCAAACTGTACTTAGTGTACAGACCAATGATGCGATTTATTTTGGTCGCAGTAGCCTTGAGTGCAACAAAACAAGGCTGGATTTTGATGGTGCTGGGGGTGGGCAGGTCTGTACCGTACAAGCACAGGGGCTGTGAGTTTTGTTCTGCGCTGGGGGCAATATTACGTCTGCAAAGCTCTTCATTTGTGCCGCAGCACGCGGGAGCAGAGCATAGCCCAGCCACAGACTGATCTGTGAAGATTGGTGCTACCTCTCCCTTCCTACAGTTGAAGTCCATCCCTTTATCACCGTGGGTTGCACAGCATCTTTGCAAGTGAATGTAATTCAGTGCACTCTGGATTTAAGATGTAAGCTAATGACTTGTTCTGACGTTGCTGTCTCTCGCTGGGCTTAGTTTCGAATACCTTGATGATGAATCCCTGAGGAGCGATTGAAGGAGCTGGGACTGTTTAGTGTGAGGAAGAGGAGGATGACGGGAGACCTCGTCACTCTCTACAGCTACTTGAAAGGACATTGTAGAGAGGTTGGTGCTGGTCTCTTCTCAGAGCTAATTAGCAATAGAACAAGAGGGAATGGGTCAAAGCTGCAACAGGATAGGTTTAGGCTGGACATTAAGAAAAAATTCTTCCCAGAAAGAGTGGTCGGACACTGGAACAGGCTGCCCAGGGAGGTGGTGGAGTCACCATCCCTGAATGTGTTTCAGACTCGTTTAGATGTGGTGTGGGGGGATGTGGTGTAGGGGAGAACTTGGTAGAGTGGGGTTGATGGTTGGACTCGATGATCCCAAGGGTCTTTTCCAACCTAAATGATTCTGTGTTTTGTTTCTTTGTAGAGCAGAAACAGGAAGAGAAAAAAAAAAGGCTGTGAAAGGGAGGACAAAGGAAGAGAAATCTATCCTGCAGAACTTCACTGCTGACAGTGCGTAAGGGCAGCTTCAGCAGTGTCTGATGGCCCCTCTGATCTATGGGGTGGGCAGCATCTTAAAAATCTTGCTCCTTCATTTGAAAACACTTGTTCGGAGAGTCTGCTCAGATGAATAAAGAGGATGAGATTTGGCCCAGGGTTTTACCAGCCTCTATTGACTTAAAACCTATAGAATGCTGTAAGGCTGCACTGGAAAGATAGGAAGTGAGTAAATGGATGTTGTGCGTGGATAATTGTAAGGCATTTTCAAGAAGCCTTAAACTTTGGTCTCCTTCCTTTTTTTTTTTTTTTTTGGAAGGAGCCTGCAAGCCTTAAAACACAAGAGAAATGTCTCTTACCAGAGGTCACTTTGCTGGCACCAGTGGTCATCTTCTGTTGTCAGATTTACTGCCACAAAATGGTTAGTCCGGAATGAAAATAACTGCATCTATGGGAAAATTTCAGAACAAGCCCGACACTGATGTAGCTGCTGCAGCACGCCGAGGGAAGAGCATCGGTTAGTGCTGAGTAGGGCTGGAGAGGGAGAGCAGTTCAGTTTCGCTTTTTCTTTTTCCCTAGCAGGGGAAGGAAAGGAAAAAAAAAAGTCTGCAGTTTTTTTAGTATGTCAAAACAGCCCTTGTGTGCTCACTGATAGAAAAGGGAGTTGTGTGAGTTTGTTACAGTAGGAAAAGGCTCGGTGCTGCCAAACAGGTGCCCAGGAGCTTTCCCCAACCGTGCCAGGAGCCGGTGCCCAGCTGGGATCCCAGTGAGCGGGGTCACCTGCGAGGGGTGAATTCCAGAGGTTATGCCCAGAGTAACTTTCTGGGAGCTTGACGGGTAGGGAATGATCCAAATAGGATTGGAGGACTGCAGGGACCTGTAATACCCTGCCAATCAAGTTGCCCTTTCATTTTATAATCCACAGAGGCTGTGAAAGAGCGGAAGAATAGTTCAGGCAGAGAGGGCTGGCCGGCGCCAACGTGTTCTCGCTGCACACATGGCTACTTTAAATTCATTTATGCTCTTGTCTAGCATAGACTGTCCCCCTCAGAGCTACATGCTGTCCTGGGCAATGCCCCTCCCCTTGTTCTGCTTTTACTGTGTAAAACAAATCTCAGTTTTACCACAGTTACTGCAACTCTGCAAAGCAGCATGTAAAAAGAGGGATCGATCAGACAGCATTTTAGTGTTGCTGTTTCAATGTTTTATTATATTTGGATAGTATGTTCAAAACGGAGAGTGTAAGACACACAAATTACCTGGAGATAGGGCAAAAACGCTTTGATGCTTTCTATTTAGCTTATAAGAAGGATTGAGTGGCGGTTTGAATGTAGTCACTTTCCCTTTCAGAGAGAATTTTGGTACTTGAAGGCCTTTTTAATCTGCCAGAGAATACAGAGTATTTCAGTGGAAGTTGAAGCCCTGCAAATTAAAACTAGAGACTGGGCACATTTTTAATGCAACGTATTGATTATATTCTGGAACAAATTGCCAAGGGCAATGAAAATACTCAAAGGCTGAGAATCTGTTACCCCAAGAGAGGAATGTATATTAGCTAAACACTGTCTTAGGCTTAGTCAAACCCAAGTACGTTATTTGGTGCTGTGGATGACTGATTGATGTTCAGTCTTCTGGTACACAGACGATCAAATGAATATTCTAATGTGCTTTTCTGAATATAAATTCTGTGGCTATTACCTGAGCCAAGGTTGGCAGAGATGCTTTGAAAAGCTCTTGTATTTCTCTTCCTGGCCCTGCTTCCTCTAAGTCATAGCTTTGTTTTATCCAAGTATTTGCACCTAATATGCACGCATGCAAATACATGGAACAAGCGGAGGAGGGTTTTCTCAGCGCCTTTCGGTGGCTGATGAAGGACACGACTGTATGAGCTGGTTGTGCCAAAGATGAAAGAAAGTTCTCGTGACATCAGGGTTTAGCTGGAGTGAGAAAATCTCTTTGCAGAGGTTGCATATTCTGGTCAGTGCTTAAATGGAGGTGTGATGATGTGATAAGTATAGTGTTTCTCTGGCTAAAGACTCTTTAATTCTATCAGCTTTATCATATCTATTTTTTGTGATGCTTTGGGAAAAGATTAGCACTTATTTTCTTTGGTAAAGACTTCTTGAAAGCCACTTAATTTTCTTCCTTCCTTCCCAAATCTTTGAACACCAGTTATCATTAATTATTTTTAATAACTCTTGTCCACATGCTTAATTTTCTAACAAATGTAACAGTTACAGAGAGTTTATCAGGAATGATATTGTGGGTCAAATTCCTTACCACGTCTTTGGGTCAGTGCAACACAACTTGAACTAAGTGGGATCTGAGATAAAGAATTGCCTCGATGGCCCTTTTTTGCCAGGCTAAATTCTGTCATGTTTCCTGGAAACATTTGACGTTAAGTCAGAACTCAAGATCTCAATACATAAGCACTTCAGGGTGAGTTGAACTCTTTCCACTTTTTTTTTTCCCCCTGAAACATCAGAGTTCATAAAGCCATAAAAATCCTTTTTCTCCTCTTTGCTCTGGCATCGAAGTAAAAAGCCTGTGATGAATTTTCTGTTGAACTAAGAGCAAGTTTAATGTGCTCTGATGTCACATACCGAAAGTGCTGTGCTGGGGATGAGATCCCGTCTGCGGAAGGCCCTACACGAGGGGCAGTATTGTGTGTGCAGCACAGGGCACAATTCTTCACCCACAGAGAGAAGTCAGCCAAGCCTTGGCTTGAAATCAAGTTGCAGGCGAAGCCAGTAACCCCTCTCCCTTCCGGCGCAGCACCCGCTCGTGCCTGACGGGTTGAATAGCGTTAATCTCATTAAATACAACTTATTCCGTCTGGAAGGTGGGGTGGGGGGAGCGTTTTGTTCAGCTGGTGACAGAAATGGTGAAACGGTTGATTTGTCAGGGCTGTCGTCGTTGGGCGCGTGGCCGTGATGCTCCGCAGTGGGAGCAATGCGAAGAGCTTCGGCCACCAGAGCATCCGCAGTCACGCTGGGGCAGCCGCTCCTGTCTGCTGTTCCCATCACTGCTGCCGCCTTTCCAGGTAGAAAGCACTGGAGAAAACGTCCCATTCGGTGCCTAGGATGGGAAGGGTTCCTGTTGCATTTTCATCCCCTCCCTGATCTATGCGCGTTGCCTTAAGGTAATCCTGAAGCTTGGCAAAAGGCAGACTATTCCACGCTTAACTTCTAGGAATTGCCCCTGAAGCCAAGCTGCTCTCATTTTAAGGCTAGGTTTTCCCTGTAGTAAATCAGAGCAGGGAATTACTTCCCCATAGCTTTTTGTTTGCGATTAAACAAACCAAATGGCGAAAATATTTGCTCTGTAGCGTAGCAACACATAAATGGGCTGTTTAGCAACATAACTGAAACTGTTCCTTAGAATAATATAGCTTTTCCCATGCAAAGAGATGATGCTGGAGGCACCTCACTAGGTAGGGTAATGATCCTGTGTGTAGACATTGCATAATAAACTAAGAAACGCAGAGATGCAGTTCTTCTCTGGCTTGTCTGCTGCTTCGGTCCACGGCCGTGTCGCTGTTTCTCTGTGCCTGTGCTTATGTTTCGCTTGGAGTCATTTAGACATTTTTTTTTTTAGGCTTTGAAGTGCCTCATCCACCTCTGCATTATGCTGTGGTGGTACCTGACCTTTGTAGGTTCTTGGTGTTGCTGGAGCAGGTGCTGCCGCAGGTTACTGCGTCGCTGTTAGGATAAAACCCGGACAGCCCAGCTCAGTGACCGCTGCCTTCTGTAACCCTGTCTGCTTTCTGCTCCCGCTCTCAAGGATGCGAGTTAGTCCCGCACTGGCAACTTTCTGGCTCGCCTCGGCCGCGCTCACTTTTTGGCCCTGTTCTGAGGGTGTTACCCAGATCTAATTATTCACAAGCAAATCCAGGATCTGTCCGCCGCGCATGATTTAAGGGCAACTTTCAAAAGCTTTTGTCTGCTTGAAAAATCCCAGAGCACCAGCATATTTCTAATGCGTGCTGCCGTTAAATAATAGCCTGTCAGAAGGCAGAGTTGGTAGAAAAGCCTTCCATAGCCATCGGTGCTTTGTGCTGTATTTTAAGAAGGAGATGTAATCGCAAAGCGGATTTTCGTTTCCTGTTTTTTTTTTAATTGTAAATCACTTTGAATTGGTCTTCGTTGGAAAAGCAGGGTTTGTTAATGAACAGGAACACGTGAGGCTGGTGTGAGGGCTTTTATTTCTCAGAATTGTGTAAAGTGCAGGGAAATTCCTTTTTATCGCTAGGATTTAGTAAAGGAAGATGGGAAGTTCCAGTGTATCAAAAAAGCTGGAAGTCCTGGATGTCAGTAAACAGACGTTCTTCATCGGGCAGCTACTGCCAGGCCAAGGATGTAATCTGTTATCGGTGATTTAAATTTCCTATGGATCTCAAGCTTGCCATGAGTGTTAATTTAAAGGGTTTGTTTTCAGCGACACTTTTCATGCTGTTTTCAGCTGGGGCTTGCGCTGCTCTCTGAAGGCAGCTGCATCCTCAGCCAGCAGAGGTCCTGCGCTGGTCCAGGGCCAGCTGTGACGGAGCTGGGACGGCAGGCGCTGCTCCTCGTGTCTCTTTGGGAAAGAAAAGAAGTGGAACGTTCCCATTTTGTCTCTTCCATCTCTATTTCTCACATCTTTTATGCGCACAGACTTTTCTTCCTGCTTTTTGCTTACTCTAGTTCTATCTGGAAACTTATAGAAGTGGAATAGAAAGAGGTCACTTGTGTATCTAGAGAAGTGAATTTAAATTCCAGGTGAAGCATCTTCTGTAACCTAAGGCTGGGTGGATTTTGTGCAGGCAGGTGTTTTCCCTAGTTCCTTGGGGTCAGCATGACTTTGCCACGGATCCAGCTCCTGTAGGTGCAGCGAGGTGTCTGTAAGGCCTTATGGAAGAAGGAACTATTGCTCAGGTGAGCAAGCTGGGAAGGTAGGAAAAGGCTCCATGCCTGACCTACACCTTCAGTCTGCCCATGTAGAGCTCCTACTCAGAACATGGCATGAGGGGAACATTTTGTAATGTAATTCAAAGCTTTCCTTCCCAGTCAAACCCGATTACGGGGTGTGCACTTCACGTCATACTCCCTTTGATTATTTTTTTTTAATGAGAATTGGTACTGCAGAGGCTGTTCAGGGTGGCTCTTTTTTTTTCCTCCAAAATATATAATAGAATCATTCTTTTTAACAAGTGAGAACCCTCATTTTATGGAAAAGGGCTTTGCTTTGATAAAAAGCTTGGGTGGTCAATTAACTGCGTCAACTTAAGCAAGCGAACGATCTTGTTATTTGAGGGGATTTAGTTATTGATGATCACTGGCCGCACTGTTTCTTTCCATCATTCCAAAGACATTTTTTTCCTCTTGGAAAAAATACAGAAAGGGTGCTTGATAAAAACCAAAACTAGGCAATCAGATGTGCAGGAGCGAAGTGGAAGCTCTCCAGGCAAATCCCCCATGAATCGCACGATGTGAATAATTGGCATCTGCGCATCTCTCCCCTGAAGGACACTTTTAAAAATAAAAATGGTGTAGGGGCAGATGGAGTTGCCCCTTCAGCGGGAAAAGGCAGGTACGAATGTTTTGCACGCTGGGGTTTGGGTTTGGAGAAGCTGGGAGTGAAGTTATGCTCAGTTCCAGCTTATCAAACACACAGCTAGCAGCCTGGCTGCAGGAGCACAGCACCGAGCACGGGCTGAACAACAGCTCCCAAAAATATTGCTAAAAGCAGCTGGGGGTTAAGCAAAGGTCCTTCAGCTCAAAGGTATCTCCAGAGCCTGGCAAAGGGCTGGATGAACTACTCTGACGACTCACTTCAAGCCTCTTGTTCTGATGGGGGGGGGGGGGGGCGGTTTCTGTTGCCCTCTGGTTTAGATATTTAATGGATCTTACCGTCTTTTTGCTTTATTCCTGAACGAAAAATCTGAAAGTCTCCATTCTAAAAATGGATAAACGGTGATCTTTCCGAAAGCTTATTGCTTTGTTCTCATCTAGGCTCCCTTTTCCGTGAAAGGGTGGACCAGATCATCTGTAGAGGTCCCTTTCCTCCTGGCTTCTCCCGTGATTCAATGATTTTGTGCTAGCCAGAATTCTTCGTCAGATTTTACCTGAACATGTTAATAGCTTTGATCAAGGCCAAATCTTTTTTCTTGTAACTTACCCAGTGTAGGCTGAAATAATTAATTTGGGGATAATGTACATCAGTAGCACAGATGTCTTCCTAGTTCCTTTCCATTAGTGGGGATATTGGCCTTTCCAGGGCAAGCTGCAGCAGGGCTGGCATTCCTTTGTCATAAGGAGCGCATTTACTGCCTCTGTCTTGTGCCGGAAATCCGGTGAGGTGTAGATTTGTAACGACTGGGATTCCTGCATTTCCTGGGGTTGATTTGGCAGGAAGCTCCATCATTTACTGCCACTTTCTTACTCTGGCTTTCTGTGTAAACCCCAATGAACTGGAGCGTGGAAGTGCAAGCAGGATTAATAAACCAACTTTGTTATTGCTGTGTGCTGCATTCTCACCCACCTTGTTCACTTTCTTGGATTGCGAGGCAATTACTTTGTGAGGCTCCTTGGTGGGATGCTGCTGTAGCTTTTCCTTTTAACTATAATGCAAGAAGCAGATGAAAGTCTCGGCCCCTCCAGCTGCTTTGATTGCTCTAAATAACTGTAATTTATAGAACCTCATTTGTCCTTTGTATGTTATCTTAATAGTAGAAATCATGAGGTAGACTTAGCGTTTTATGCTGAGGGAAGAGGAATCCATCAATTTAGCTTCCCAAGTGTTTTGTCTGAGCAAAAAAAGTGGTCAGCCAGTGGTCCAGGGTACTACTGCCCTGTGGTCTGTGAAATCCTGCCTGTTCCTAGTCCAGCCTTGTCGTAGAAAATGGATTTGGAAATGATGGATGAGGATGGAAAGCTCTTTCCTACCCCCGTGTTCAGCTGTAAGTAACCCTTGGTGCAGCTCATTCGGGTGGTCCACCTTGCGTTGGTCCTTAACAGGCAAAACAGTCTTGCTGCCGAACTTCTGTAAACGTTTTGGAAACTTTATTTGTAACCCTTTTGTCTTTCTCTGTGGTTCTGAAGGTGAAGGTGGAAGGACTGCTGCACCTAAGCCTGATGTAATGGGTGATAAGTTCACATCACACTCCTTCCTGCGTCATCTTATTATCGTCTCTTACAGTTATCCATCCCCTTGGCAGTTACTGGAATGCTGCACGGCAGGGAATGTCCCAAGGCTCTCCACAACTCTGTAGAGTTAGAGAGAAAATAATAAATTGCATCTGAAAATGTCCACTTGAGGAATCATAATGATACTATGAATGTCAGTAGGAGGGAAAATAAAAAAATAAATCTGCGCTGTGATGTAAGAAGCAGCAGTTGGCAGCAAAACCCTTCTGAGGAGGGGAAATCTAAATAGGAGCCACTTGTTAACCTTGTGCTGCGTTCTCGAGTGTTTCCCAGAACATCCCTTGATGCCTCTGACTCTCTGCCAGGGCACCGGCTGCGTTCAGTGTCCAGCCTCCTCTCACCCTCTCAAGGGCTGCCACGATGCTACCGAAAACCACGTTACCCCTTTCCAGGGTCAGGGACTTTCTATGCAATGACAGCCTTAATTGAGGAGAATTTAATCGCAATTAAAGGAGCGGCTTGTGTAGTGATACATGTAGGCGTGCTCACAAACGCAAGTGCATATGGGAAAATAATTCCTGTTGCCCTACGTTTTATCCACCTGGAATATTTTTTTTTTATCTTTTGGCAATTTATGAGAAGTTTGTCCCATCGTCAGCCTGCGGTAACAGGAGTCAAAAGACAGATCTGCAACTGGGAGCTCTGCAGCTTTACGGAAATGAGCAGGGTGGAAAAGGCTGATTCAAAGTGTAACAAGCTGACTACAAATCTTACGAGAATCACTTCAAATAAAAGCAACGGGAGCTTTTTCTTTTCCCTGTAAAATAAAAATGGAAGCAACATTTTCTGAAATTGTCATGGGAGCTTAAAAAAAAAAAAATAAAATAAATGTGTGCCTTTGTAAAAGTCTGCTAGTAGCAATATGGGATACTTCTGCTGGAAATCAAATATAATAACACCTCTCTGGAGGCAACCTGCCGAGCAAGTGCTGTTACAAACTGTCCGGCACATGATGTTATGCTGGCAGAGAGGATTCTGCCATAAATATAGCCCACAAATTTCACCTTCCATCTCTGCTAACGCCTTTGTGTTTGAAACTCAGACTGCTTAACCTCATGAGGGTGACACCTAGGACATGTTTGGGTCTTCAGTTCCAAGCTGGTTGTATATAATTATGGTTACTCAAAGGCTTGAGTAACACCTTGTTTTGGCAATGCTGATATTAGTGCTAATTGCTCATTGAATTCCTCTGGAAACTCTGAAGGCATCCACGTTCACCCTGTCGTGATTCATTATCTGTGTAATACTGTTCCTGCAAACAACGCAATGGGGAAAGCTGCTGTGTTTTCTTTTAATAGCAGCTTTTAATTAATTTACTGGAAGGAGTTGTGATCAGTCAGGCACCATGGGATAATGGCCACCTTCCCCATCAATGTTGGTAATGTTTTTCTTCATGTACAGATATCTTAATCATCTCATGCTGTAAAGGATTAAACGCACCAGGAACTTCCTTACTAGTTTATTTTCTTAACCTTTTCCCATTGTAGCCAAGAGCTTGATTATAAATGCAGATTGCAGCGCTGATGTGCGCTGTGAACACCATCACAGGCTCCCTGCGGGTGTGGGGGGAGTCCTCCTGCCCTCCCAGGGCTGGGGCTGGACCCCTGTGCTGGGCACGTTTGGGGATGTCCCTTCCCTGGAGAGTCGGACGTGTGACCCCTGGGGTGGCCTGAAGGGGGGAAAGGACAGTACGACCCGTTCAGCCTGGACAACAAACTTCTAGTTGCCAAAAGCTGTTCAACTTTTGTAGGTCCTGGCGAGTCTAGAGAGGCGCCTCCAGAGGACAGATACTTCTCTTTTGGATGGTTAGAGAGACATAAGTTATGATTGTAAGTGTATTTTTAAATATTTACCTTTGATAAAGGGACCAGGAAGACAGTGGCATCTGCTGGGAAACAGTTTGTGACTCCTTTTCAGCCTGAAAATTATTTCTTCGGCCCGTGCAATGAGAAATGACGGATGCTGCATGCCAAGCAGCTCTCATCTCTTGCTGGGGGATTTGCAAAGCTGGGAAAGGTGTGGAATCAGCCATGAATTTTACTTGTAACAAATAGCTTGGGTAGTGAGGACTATTATCCCCTTCATTTTCTTAAAGCTGTGGCCAGGGCACAGAGGCACAGCCTGGGAAGCGTTGCTGCTGTCTTCCTTCTATAAACTTCTTTCAGCTTAAAAAAAATTCACAAAATGCACATACTGAGAGTCCCTTTGTCCACAGGAGGTGGTGAAATGAGAATATATGTGGATGCTGAAGCATGGAATGTATAGGAAAACTTAATAGTGCCTGCAATATACCCAATGCATCGTTCCGCTGTTGCAGGGAGGCAGATTTGTGGTAACCGGTGCGTTGTGATTTGGCATCACTTTGCTTATTACACACCGGCCGTTAACAGGGGTGCGCATGCAAAAACACCAAGAAAAAACCTTTCTAAAGCAGGAGACAGAGCTTGCTCTACCGAAGCCCTCATAAAAGACTGAGGTTACTTTGGAGGCGGTGACATGGCAAGAGCTGAAACTGAGCAAAATCTCGTGATGCCAACGGACAGAAAGAAAAAATAGGCCGAGTAGCAGATAAACGAACGAATTGTGCGGAATGGTTGTATTGGAAACTAGTGATATAGTGATTACTGATTTATCAGTGATATCGAGGTAAAAGCCTGGAGAATGTAAGAGCAAAGGAGCCAAAACTGTCTCCTGGTGAGATTCCTAGAGGCTGTTTAAGTCCCCTAACCTGCTTTGACAACGCACAGCAGCCTGGCAGCACTGTTCTCTCCGTGTAGCAGGTGTGCCTACTCGTAGCCCTTTGCAGTGTTTAATTAGTAAGTCTGCAAATAAAAAGAGGCATTTTTTTTTTTCAGTTCTGTGCAGCAGCCACTGATCTGGATTAAGTCAACCGATTCTGACAATTAGAGTAATTATTTGGCTTGCCCAGTCCCTTCTCTACTTCCAACTCTTAATCAGCCCTTGATGGTATCAAATAATTTCCTGAATGAAAGAGCGATTCTGCCTCAATAAAATATTTATGATTGTGTTGAGTGTTCCCTGGTCTCTGCTTTGAACTTGGTTTTTCTTTGTTTGTTGAGATTCATGTTTCTCCATAGCTCTGGGATGGAGAAACCCAAACCCCGTATGTTACATGAGTGATAGGAACCGGCCAATTTGGGATGTTTGAAATAGTCACTTAGTCATTTTCAGCTTTTTTTTTTTGCTTTTTCCCCTGGGCTAGTACCTGTTTGAAGATGCTGATCCTTAACCTATCATTTTTCTGGTGAATGAACCCATGGTTAAGAACTGACTTCCCAAAAGCAGATTGTTTATACTGGGTTTAAAAATCACAACCTCGCTCTTACTTTCTACCACCATCCTTGGTTCTTACTAGCTGGTTGCAGGTGATCTCTCTCTCTCTCTCTCCCCCCCCTTCCTCAAGATGAAATTAAGTTGTAGCTGTGAATTTTATGTCTTATGATAACGTTTTTCTTAATCAGCCAACCGTAAGTCCGGTGCTGAGCTGTAGTAACTCAGGATATGAATGTAAGCAGGACATATGAGACACTGCAGGAACTATTTCTTCTGGGTTTTATTATTATTAATTTAATAGCAGGCTTGTGGCCAGCTAACCGGCATTGAGGATATTTGTTGTTGCTTATGAAGGTTAAAATGGAATCGACCCTCCGTGGATGTTTTCTTAATGCTTCTTTCATAACCGATGCCAGGCAAGGTGACTAAATCTAATACACCATAAAAGTTAAAATGGAAAATAAGCATCTGCTGGCGTGGTTTGTTGTTGACCAGTCAGAATGACTCCAAATAGGAAGCAGCTCACACTGCTCTGCTCGGAACACAAAGGCTGCGTGTTCCTTTTCAAATGGTTTCTTAGTTGGTTTGGAATATGATTATTTATTCCACCGCCCCCCCCCCCCCCCCCCCCCCCCCGTAACCAAATATGTATCACAACTGTTGATATTGCTGCTTTGGTAAGGTGATACATACTAGCCCTCATCAAATGCTCCCCAATTATCTCCAGAGATGGTAGCTTCTAAGACTTTGAAATAACGCAGACTTCAAAAAAGAAATTGGGCTCGGTAGCAGTAATTGTACCAGCCATCGCTCATTAGTTAAAAAGTGGGACAGATTCTTCTATGGGGAAGGAAATATTCCACCTGTTAATTTACAAGTCTTCAGGAATGGGTCTGGAATGAGTGATGAACTCTGGGAATGTCATTAATTTCCTTGTCAGAGCATCCTGCTCATCAGGAGCACTGCCTCGTCAGAGCACTGCCAGGAATAAGGAGGGAAAGATGGAGTGAAACTTGGAGTTAAGGAAACCATCCTCTTTCGAAATCCCTTCCTCCTTCATGAGAGGAGGGGGGTGGGTGATACATGATGTACTATTAAATGTATGGCAGTGACATTGCCTTACAGTAGTGCAGCCCGGTGACTTGCTACGGAAGCCTGAGCATCAAAAACCTGAAGGAAGGGGTGGGAAGCGCTTTTTCTGCTCCAGTACAAACTTGTGGCGTGACTGACTTCAGCGTCAATGAGAATCTCCAAGTTTTGCATGACTTCCTGGATCTCCAGATTTCCTTTCCCTATCTGACATGAGCGTTTCATTTATAAATGTATATATAGATAGATTTACCTGTAGATTGCACCTGCCTTTGAAAAGCATTTGAGAATGGGCTAGGGCAGGGCTTTTTGTGGCCTAAGGCTTCCTATATTCATTGCCAAGGCAAACCTGCTTTTTTAAAGGGCTGAGATTTATAGCCAGAGGTAACTGTTTTTATCATAAGGATACAGCCCACATCAATGGCCTTATGTGGAAAAAGGTGGGATGTCTTCCCAGGTTCTTAGAGATTAATTCTGTGCTGATAAGTGGTTTTGCCAGCATGGTAGAAAGGCTCGAACGCTTATGACCAGGTGTGTGTTGCTTACAAAAGCCGGTTGCTTACCAAGCCATGATTGCTGGTGGGTCTGGCAGCAGTTTGGAATTTGAGTTGTTTCCCTCCTATTAGGTGTGCAGCCTTTTCTTCCTTTCACCGCTAATTCATATCACAGCCTCATCCCCGCCTTGAATTTGGGTGTGAAAAGAAGCCTTTTGTGACTCCGGAGTCTGGCTTTCTTTTAAAGCAGCACACTCTGGCCACCTGCCTCATCCAAAATGTATGAGCAGAGCAGGACTAAAGGGCGCAGGAGGCTCGAACTTCTCAGGGCATTGCAGCAGGGGCAGCTCAGCTACCTGGCTTTCGTCTTCCCTAGAAATTAAAACAAAATACCCCTTTCTCAGTGAATGTACAGAAGCAAGGCAATTTGAAAAGCAATTTTTTTTTTTTTTGTGATTTGCTCATTATGTAACTTGGTTTAAGGATGCTGATCGCCACCAATCCTGCGCTGGAGGGTTCCCAAGGATGGCTCTGGAAGAGGAGGCTCAGCTGCTAAGCTGCCAAAGCACAGGGGGTGGCTCAAATAATTAAACTCACAAGCCTGTCATGAGTTACACTGTAATTTCATTTGGTTTTAGAATTTAGAGGCAGCTATAGGAAGGCTCAGAAAGAAGTCAAATGGCAACGGGATAAGGACAAACCCAGCCCTACAGCCACACTCACCGATTTTAGGCATGTGGTTCCCTGTTCCCGCAATGTGTTTGTAAACATCTGGGCTGTTTACTGAGCTGGGATGAAATCGGGCAGGGGTGGTCGAGGGGGGCGATGCTGAGATGCCAGTGTCTGCCCCAGGTGCCAGGTGATTAGATAAGGGGTGACAATATGAGGCTGTGTCTCATCCCAGGAGCAGCAGTCGGCCTGTGGGTTCCTGCCCTGCTCTTCCTGAGCTCCAGGAGCAGGTCACAGCTGGAACCTGCTTGTTGAGCTCTTCAGGAGAAGGTATCCATGTGAATCATAGACAGGGGAGTCAGAACAAAATGCAAAGCATGCATCAGTGTTCACTTTTTCTTCATTCTTCCTTCCCAAATGTTACTCCTGACTCCAGCACACGAAGCCTTATCACAGCCCTGGTTTAGTGCTGATTCCTCGCATCTCAGAGATCAGACTCCCTGAGATGGTCTCAAGCCAAGCAGCTGACCCAAAATATCCCCAAACCATTACACACAATTGGAAATGCTTAGAAGATTCTTCATGATATTGTGGAGGAGGAAGGAAAAGTTTTCCCTGGACTGTAATTCTTTCACTCTCAGTTGCTTATCTGTTATCACCTTTTTCCTCCATCCTCTCAATCTCCTTTTTTGTCTCCTTTTTTGTTTTGCTTTTCCTTCTCTTCTGAGAAATCTTACCATCCTTGCCTTGTTTTCATTGCAGCCTGCAAAAAAAAAAAAAAAAAAAAAAAATTGCTTTCTCGCTTGGGCAAATTAGTTTTTGCTGACATATATGATTTTCTTCCAAAGAGCTCGTTGGTTTGGGCAAGAGTGCTTGCTTTCGGCTTCCTCTGCTGTGCTTGAAGTCTTATAGCTGCCTTTTATTTTTATTAGTTGCATTTTTAATAAAAAAGAAAGATAAATAGGAATCCAGCCATGTATCTTCTAAAGCAATTTTCTTGCTGATATTTCAGTTAAGTGCTGAGCAGTATTCCAACTTTGGCATGTTTTTCTACATTAATCCTGAAATGGCAAACGGTTCTGGCTCTGTGCGGATTCTTAGCAGGCAGCTGGAGGCCAGCAGAAGTCTGCCGCGCCTGAGTCACGGTACTGTGCTCCGCGATAGGTGGAATTAGGGTTAGTTTTATTAGGAGTGCGACTGATTATTTACCTCCTTTTGGGGGGATCCTAAATGTGGTGCAGATGTCGTCTTCTTGCTGACCAAACCAAAGGGCAGTAACCATCCCCAAGAGCTTAGGAGCTAAGAATAACGCCAAGGTGACAGATGGCCGGGGCAGATGTGGCAGCGCAGGGACATAAGATGCAAGTCCTGTTGCTCTTCTGACAGTAATTCCCACCAACTCACACCTTGAGCAGAAGACAAAATGCATTACCAAGCCAGAAACTGCAGCAATTCAGATGCATTTAGCATAAGGGATTTCTTTCTTTTTTTTTTTTCTCTTTGGTTATAATTTCCTCTCACAGGAGCCAAACCAAAATACCTGCTGCAGGCATCTGAACGTGATCTTGGGCGAAGAGACGCTTGATGCAGTGCTTGTTGAAATAGACTATGAAAGCGAATGTTAGTATTGGGTAAGGAATGAAAATGGGAACTTAAAGTCTAGATGGGGGGGTGGGGGAAAAGCCATGAAGCGCCAGCTGGTGCGGGATGTTGAAAACCTCGGGCCTGGTGCTCGGGCCTGGTGCTCGGGCCTGGTGCTCGGGCCTGGCTCACCCGGGGCAGTGGTTCGTGGAGGTGCCCGTGGATGGGGTGGGCTGTCTCACCGGAGCAGGACCCCACCTGAGCGAGTATTTGCAGGACTATCACTTCGGCTTTAAATTCTGGCGAAGCCCCAGTGCTTCTGGTGACGTGGCCGCTGTCAGCTCAAAAAAGAGCAAGCGCCGTCGGAGCTGCTCAGAGCTTTATCAGAGAGGGACATAAGTCTTTCGGCACCAGGGGCGTCATAAATTAAGGGAGTGCTGCAGCAGCAAAACACCTGTCAGTACAGGATATAATACAGATGTGAGGTAATTTTCCTACTTGCGCATCTCTTTGGGAGTTAACTCTTTCCCTTCCCTACAAGCAGGCGGTGGAAAAGATGCTCCTGCCTAATGGCTGTGGAGGGAGGGCAACGCCTGCGTGACTCGATGGTTCTGGTTCCCATTGCAACGGGCGAACAAACTCCCTGTTTACAGATGTTGTACCGCAAAGATTCAAGTGCAGCAAGAGGAGAAATCTACTACTGTTTTCTATCAGGAAAACAGAGTTTTAACTCTGAGATGGGTATGAAAAAAATATAGTGACTTTTCATAATTGCCATCTTCTGCCGCCTATCTGCAGATAGAAGGTATTTATAAGCGTAGCTGTGACTGAGCACAACTCTAGGTTACCCTAAATCTGACATGATTTCTTTTTTTTTTTTTTTTTTTCCCCCTCAACCACAATGGGGATGGCAGGGGCCACATGAAGCAGTGGCTGGTTTTTGGTTTAGGGGCAGGGATGAAAGAAGGTGGAAAATAGTGCGTTTTTGAGCCAAAAATGGCTATTTGGAATCTGAACAATATTTTCCATTAAATGGTTCTTGTCTTTAAACTTTCAGAAGTTGTTGAATAATATAAGGTCAGATTCAGAGAATCTGAATATTCCACTTTGCTAAAAAAAGATTGCGACACAATGTAACTAGACACATTCTAATAATATTACTTTTGAACAATGTACGATGTGTTCTGCTTGAAATACCTGGGAACATCAAATTGGGTTCTATGAGTCTCAAAAATACAACTGATAAAAAGAAAGTAGTGCAGGAGAACACCATTAGCGAAAGGCATAGCTTAGATAAAGCAAAAGGGACATTTGGTTTTAATGGTAATTGCAAAAACGGCCTCCTATTAAAAACATCATTTCCAATTAAATCATCAGGATTTACTTTGTAGCGTGCTGAATGAAGTTATTTAGAAATGGCTCTGTAGTGCTGGGTCTTTTTTGTTATGGGAAAGTGTATTGGTTTGGTGCCAGGCTCCGATTAACTGAAATGCGCAGCAAGCCATGGCACTATTGTAGCATTAGGATTCTTATCCTAATTATTTTCTAATTGGAACCAATGAGAAAATTTGCTGCCATTACTCGGATAAACATACCGGTTGTTGAAATAAGGGCCGTGACTTCTAGACACTTGGGTAAAAACTCAAAGCTTGGGAACTTCAGTGAAACTTGCACCGATGATGGTGTTCATACGATAACTGCATGAAGGCAGAACTTGGCTCTTCTGCTTCGAAACACTTGCTCTGTCTTGCGCTTCATACTATTTGTGCATCTAAGATGGCTTTTTTTTTTTAATTAAAAAAAAGGATTGTAGGGAACAATGGGCGCCCTGATGGATTTCACAGATTGCTTGGCTTGAATACCTTTAAGTGAGAAAACATTGGGATAAAGCCTCCTTGGTGCTAATACTTTATTTTCCTCCAGAATTTCTCCCTCCTTGTCAGTTTTAGCGCGGTGTGATGGGGAAGGCTTGTTTTGTGGAGCTTTGAAATAAATGCTAGGGTTTACCTCCAAAGAAAAACTGTGGAAAAAGCAATGACTCCACATCCAAGGAGTTCATACCACCTGCCTTGGCATGATATTTCTCCCCTGATACTGCCATTTTTTTTTTTGCCATTGTTAGTGTTGCATTATGTTATGGATGGGTTAAAGCCTCTCCCTTTGGATGGATCCTTTTGTACTGAGTGGTTCCGTTGTGCGGCTGAGTCTGATGGCTGCACGCTTGCCCAGGCCGGAGTTGTGTGTGTTTGAGTGAAGAAGAGATTCTCTGCTGAGCCTTCAGTCTCCTCTGGGATGGCCCCGGTCAGTGTGTGTGGATTGGGGTTGCCAGCCCTATCCATGACTTCTATGATGAGGGGCTGCTTCATGCCCCTAGCAAAAGCTAAACCTGTCCTGGTGTTTAAATCGCTGGTGGGACAAATGCAGCTGACCAGCCTGGGGTGATGCTTCCCCAAATCCTTCAATGAGCAGGTGCTTTGTCCAGGTGGGCAACATTCCTCTGGAGATATGAAAAGCTGTTATCAGCATCGCACTTCATGGCTGCTTTCAGAAGCCCATCCAAAGATAAGCTGAGCCCACAGAAGCGCTCCATTGCCTTTGGAGCAGACCTATAGGGCACAGCTAATGAACTTTTATGGGAAATAAAAAACTTTTGCTGTTTCCTGGGTACCAAATCCCAGAGGTGTAGTTAACATGGTGTTCCTGGGATAAAGAGTGGCTTTGGCAAGCCTACTTTATATCAGAGGAATTGGCCTCTTTTTCCTTTGCCTTGTAAGTATTAATCCAATCTCTCAGCAAGACTCTGCTGTGGTTTTGACTAGTCCCCAGTAACTTCAGGAATAAAATAGTCTTTGGCACAAAAATCACTTCTGCCAGCTCCTTTTGACAAATCACAATAGAGTAAGTAAATTCCCCATGGTCAGTGACGCTGCCACCTGATATGTGTGTTTCCAGCAAGTTTTATCTTTGTCAAGTTTCCTGAAGAAATCAGACTTTGTGGCCACGGAGCTGAAAAGGATTTCTCTTCAGTGTTTGTTTTGGTTTGTTTTTTTTTTTTTTCATACCTGTTATGTTTGGGGACTTAGTCTTCAATTCTTAATTTTTTTTTTTTTCTAATGGGAGGTGGGAGAGAGCAGAGGGGAGCAGGAAAATGAATCCAATTTGGCAAGCTTAATCTGTCTTTCTATCCTGAAGCCAAAGCAGGAAGGAAACATCTCGCGTTTGGCCGCTGTCGTTTCTGGACATGTCTAACTGTTGAAAGTAAAATGTGATGGCTCTGGCCACCCCGGGGTTCAATACCAAATTTCAACTGATCTCACTGGATGGCAAAAACAGGTGTGGGGCAGGGGGGTGTTTTGAGAGGGATGGAGGGACAAAAAGAAAAAGGGATGAATAAAGCAAGAGTTTTTTTGTTACTGAATATAATACTCTGAATGACACAGCAATGTCCAAAAAAATGTGTATCATGTGGGGTGATTGAGGATTTAGTGAGATTACCCTTAATCGTCCTCGGTCAATAAAAAAGGAAACAAGAATAGATCCTGTCTTCTTAGAAAGACAATGACATTTAGTACGTTTGCTGGAGTTGGAAAATTGGCACGATGTGTTTCATGTCATAACAACACTTAAATCTTCATAGGTTTAGACACTAAACTTTTATCTACTTTGCCCTCGTGCATCCATGGCTAAATGCGTTTTTCTGTAAAGCTCTGAAACTCCTTATCTGACAGAAGGCTCGTAAATTTGCCTTGTGATAGAAATAAACATCGTTAGTACAGAGATGCTGCTGGGTTCTTCTAGTTGTCATTGAAAAAGACAACTTTAAACAGATACAGGCTTGATCTGTCTCGATAATTAATGAGCTGCTGCATCACGCCTTTGTGTTGCCTCATTTTCTTGTTTTCTTACCTGTGCGTCTTGAGTAGAAATGAAACTTGCTCTGAGCGTGGGTGTCGGGAGAGGACCCGCCTGCATCCCCCTTTTCAGGCGAGAGCTGGAATCCAGGTGGTCTGACAGCGAGGATGCTGAACTGGGCTGGAGAGACCTGGAATAAATTTCTTGTTCTGTCAGCACTTTGAGGTCTCCAGTAGAAAAATGCTATGCTAGAGCGAGGCAGCAGTGATTTGTCTCTGTCTCAGATCGCCGCTTCAAAATTGGATGAAATTACTTCCATGTCTTACAACACTTAATACACGAGAGGTTGGAAGACTATGGGATGCTTCGCTGTAGATGTGTAGGACCTCTAGGATTAAGCATTATTTCTAATTAGAAAGTAATATAGCAAAATCTCGGCTGGTTTTAGTGAGGCGTAATCCAAAGAAAACCATATCCATGTTAATATTGTTGAACATCCTGTACCTGCATGCCTGCGAAGATCGGTTCTGGTGTTTGGGTTGGTGTTAAGGCATTAATGTATCTAGAGCCTACTGATATGCCACAAGAGACGTTTTCTCCAGTAGAGCAGGTGAAGATGAGTTTGCTGTGCACGTGCACTTAGTGTGCGGGCCTCAAAGAATGGGCACAACTTGGTTTTTTGTAGAAAATGAGCTGTGCCAAGCAACGCTCATGGAGGAAAACTGCCTCAGTTGTGCTGAGTGAGCCTACAGGGCACTTGGCTTGAGAGAAGCCCCACCGTGGTCACTGCCTGTCTCCAGGCCAGAAGCGTTGTGAGTGTGCTGAGGTGACCTCTTCTAGCTGGCACGTTTTTGAGGTAGGTGCCCTGCTCTCTCCTGCAGCTAGATGTTCCTATTTTTCTGGCACTTCGATTCAAGAATGATACTGCTCTGGAAAACGTCAAGCATTTTTCACGGTCATTAAAAAAAAAAAGTTCGTTAATGGATACTTCATAATAAATCTTCCTCTATACAGCAAAAATACCCTGCATGGAGACTGGCTGTCCCAAGCAGCTTGAGCAGCATTTGGCGTCGCGGTTTTGTCAGTTTTCACCTTTTTTGAGTGTTTGCAAAGTTAGAGGGTAGTATTTCTTGGTTTTTCCACTGGTGAAGGAGGCTATTTGATGATGAAAAATAAAATTTTGTTTGAGCAAAATCTTATGGTATTAGTGATTTGCCACACATGGAAATATATTATTTAAATGGCAATGCTCTTATTTTCACCTTACTAGAAAACCCATCTGTCTCCAGTCCCATAAAAATATCCCAGATGAAGATGGAAAATGCTATAGATAGCAACAGTTCTTCCAGGAAAACGTCAGCAAATCTGTTACACTTCTTACCGCTATCATGTAAATACTAATCAATTTGGGATTCATACTGTATACAAAATAGGAATGTGGAAAGAAATCGGAGAACTACAAGCATTTGCATGAATTTCTTTCTTATTTTCCTAAGACCTGATCAACTTTAGTGATCCGTGCTACTAGAAGGGAAACGTCTTTTTAAACTCTCTGTCTGCAGTTCGGCTTGTAGAGATTTCCATGGCTCCGCTAACTTCAGCTGAAATATTTGCGCTTGCATCAGCTCAGGGTTTGGCATCCGCTTTGTGCAAACGTGGGTCCACTTGCAATAACCTGCTGGAATAAATGGCTGCGAACAGACACCCGTTCATTGACCAGCTCTGGTGGGTTGTTTTGGGTTTTTTTTTTCGACTTGCCTCCTGCACTGTTGTGAAACTCAAGAATAATATGTGTTGAGTTTAGTTTTGATTCTGAACTTATTCATGCAGTTAAAACGTCCCATATGGAGATGCTGGGAGGGAGGTAACTCAGGGAAGAGCCGTCTGCTGGAGGGCGCGTAAAGCTTGCCGTCTGTCTGACCCGGGAGGTACGGTGCCGTGATGGAGTAGTATAAAACATGCTGACTCCTCAGCTTTGCAGATGATTTCTGATGTTGACGCTGGGTTTTTCTCCCCTTGCGCTCACAGCTGCGTACCGCTCCGTTGTCACAGATGCTTTTTGGCAATTAAACAAGCTGTTACTGCTCACAGCAAGTCCTGGCTCCCCGGTTTTATTTGGAAACCTTCACCTTAGAAATGGTTAATTACTCAGCTTCTCTCAATCCCTATGAGCTGCTTTTTTCAAGTTTTCTAATTTACATTGCCATGACTGGGCAGCAATAAATCAAAGCCCAGCTGCAGCTACTGATCTCCTATAACCCTTTTTTTCCCCCCCCCTCTTAGTTGTAATTTCAACTATAAGCTCAACAATAAGCCCATCTCTTAATCTCAGCATGAACAAATGGAAAATGGTCAAATGACGCACAATTTTAAGCTTCTTGCTGTATAAATTAGACAGAGTGCGTCAGTTCACTGGAATACTCTGACCTTTTCTCCTTAAAAATACAGAGGGGGCGGGGGGGAGATCTGGATTGAGCCGTAGGTTAAAAGTCTTCTATATTTACAGTGCGCAACTGCCTAAGTATAAGGTACCAATATGTACAGAAGCTGGTGCTTAAAATATATGGGGAAATGGAAGCCGGAGAAGAGTGCCAATAAAAGCTGGACTGTTACTGGCTTTCAGCAGCTAAATTTACTATAGTATTTGTATAGGATAGTATTTCCTCTCCTTGGGTATAGGGAAGATGGATATGCTAGTTACCTGAGGGATTTAAAACTGAATTACTAATCGTTTTAATTGGTATTGCCCTTCTTTATTTCAGCTGTAACACAATAAGCCAAATTTGGCCCCTTTTCCATCCTTGCGGGGCTGTTGAAGCCAAGGGAGGGTGCTGCGGGGGGCAGCTGGGAGCTGGGAAAGGCTTGCTTAATTGTGGCAATTAGCACTCCGCTAAGTGGAGCAAGTCGGCTGCAATATCGCGGGATAATTTGAATATTAATCTTAATGCAACCCGTGGCTGAGAGTGAGCGAAGTGAGGTTATGAAGTGATCTGGGTGGTATAAAAAAAAAAAAAAAATCGACTTTTTGTGCCAGCGTGCTGGGAATGGATTTCTCCCCCTTGGTGGTCGTGGTGGTGGTTCAGTGCTGCGGCATCGCTTGGGTTTGGTTTCAAAGTGCCGGCTGCTGTAATGGTGATCAAGTCACACAAAACAACATTCTTCATAAACTTTGGCCAGTGGGTAATGTTTTGGATACGGGTGTAGCTCTGTACACGTAGAAAACATGTAGAAAAAAAAAATAATTTTCACTGTACGTCACCTGATACTTCATTTAAAAGAATTACTTCTACAAAAGAGTTTTTCCGGAGTTTCTGGACAAAAATTCGCGTTGATTTGTTTTAGAGAAAGCCCGTCTTTCAAACCAAGTGCAAATGATGCTTATTGGGTGTTCTCTTCCCCCCGGCGCAGCCGGGCTCCGAGCTGGCCAGGGCATCACTTCCCGCTCTCCTTCACTTCAGCGCTGTTGCTTCATTATTAGTGTCTCCTTTTCTTGGCCTAAAGGGAAATGATTCCTAAGTGTGGAGAGATAAACAAAAAAGGAAAGGGAGAACATGTAACAGGATCTGATTTTAGAGGCATTTTCGTTTTATGGGCTACCCATAACCTGAGGTTTTATCTGAGCTGAAACTGTTAAGAAATGCATTTTTTTTTTTTCTCTCAAGCATTTTGTCTGTTATTAGCCTTTCTCTAAGGAAGGAAGGAATCGCTTGGAATGAAGGAATGAAGCCGCAAGTGATGGCTTTTACTCCTGACGCTGGCTGATGCACCCATGGGGTGGTTTGTGATGTTAACGCCTCTCCCACCGAGGTTGGTCCTCCTGCAGGACAGTGTCCCCCCGAAAGGTGAGGGTGCCCATGCCTTACTGCTCAGGGTGATGGCGTGATAAAGGGGTTACAGAGGCTAGGGAGGGGGGGGATGGATGGAGACAACCCTGTTGCAGCACCCGGTGCTCCTTTTTTTCAGTGAAACCAGGTGGGAGGCTTCCCAAAAAGGCTGGTGCTGTGAGCACCGGTCACCTTCTCCCCAGCACCCCGGGATTTGCTCTGGAATGTGCTAATGTAAACCCAGCCTCGTCTGACTGAAGACTTAAATTAAATTTTAAATAATGAAAGGCACAGGGCACAAATGTGCTGGAAAAATGTTCGGGGGCCGGGGGGGTGGGAGGGAGGATGGAAAATCTCTTAAAGTGAGACAGACTTTGGATTCTTAAAGGTGCAGAGCAGGACGAGGGAGATGTTAAAGATCCACCTCCAGCGAAATGCCCGTGTGTCCTTTTGTTCTGTCTGTCTAACACCTCTTGAGCTGAGTTGGGGACTAAGTTCCAGGCCACTTGAGACTTCCCTGCCATTCCCTAAATCTTAGTCATGCACGTATGGTATTTATCAGCACATAGACCCCAATCTTCATTTGTGCCTTAGGTGCTGTTCTTAATTCACCTACTTGTGGCGTGGGTAGTGGAGCTGCAGGACTTCACCCTTTCGATACACACAGGCTCATTTTAGGAAGGCTGAAACCTGCTGTTTAATGCATTATTGAAAGCTGTTCTTTATTTTTAAACTTTCCAGGAAGTTAAAAATAGACCTGATCCTTTTCATTCTCTTATAAATAAAGAGCAGATCGGAATTATGCATTGAATGCTGTGTATAATCCATTGGTTAGGGATTACATCTGGTGAATGCATCAGTTAACTGAATCAAGTCTATTTATGTTTTCTTAAAGAAAAAAAAAAATAATATTCCAACCTGATTCTTGGCCATTTCTTTGCTGCCAGGATTAAGGAGGCAGTCACAGTGCTCTTGCCTAGTTTAAGTGTACTTGATCCACTGCTGGATTTGGAGCTCTGCAGTATTTGCAGATGGAGCAGAAGTTTGAGTGGATGCTCAACAGAAACGCTTTGATTTTGTATTAGTTGTGAGCCTCTTATTTTCTCAGATTGTTCTTGGAGAAAGTAACATCACACAGAGTGAACGTGCTTTTTTTTTTTTAAAAAAAAAAAATAAAATTTCTATCCTCTTGTTGCGTTGAATGGGGTGTTGCTCAGGAACACAACCCCCTGTCCCATCTGTGTGCGGAGTAGTCTGCCTTGACACCTTGTATTTCACCATGATGAGTAAAAGGACTAAGACGAGCAGGGCCAAAATGACCTCTGTAACCCTCAGCAGCTCCGTTAGAGGTTCATGAGAAGGACCTGGCCTGATGCGGAGGTGCCTGTGAACGTAGTGGGTACCAAATCAACGTTTGCGGTTTCTATGAAAGCACACTGTGCTGCTAGGTAGTCATGTCTTAAATAACATTAAGCTGCCTAAATGCAAGGAAAAAAAATCCAATCAGTGCCTAATTTATTACAATGAATTGTCAGAGCCATAGGGGTTTGTTTGCAATGCTGTGAATAATTAATCATTACAGGTGGGATTTTCAAAAGTGCTCGGGGGCTAGCTCAGCCCTGCTTATGCCAGGGAGATGGATGAATGCTCTAGAAAATATCATTGAAATACCAAAGATTACAGCTAACCAAGGACTATTTTTCTATGTATGCCCTTGTCTGTGACCTCCTCTACTGGAATTTTGGGACATGAAAAAAAAATAAGCGTCTCGCACAAAACTTTATTGGAAAGATAATTCTTCATATCTTGGTTTGACTTTTAATTTTTTTTTTTCTGAAGGAGTCTGCTAGGACATCAGAGTCAAAGGAGGAAAAAAATCAACTGGTTTCACCAAAGCTGTCAGTAACTGATAATTTGGGATAAAATACTGTAACAATCATTTTTTAGTTGCTCACAAAATAGCTTCTGTGTCCATAGCATTTTTCTGTACAATTATAATAATTTTTCTTGTGCCGTGAGTTTCAATGGGAGGATGAACTCTTAGCTCACGTCTGTTTTGAAAACTATTTTAGGCGCGCTTCTGTGGCTTTCTGCACCTTAAATGTGCTCAACTGTAAGAAAATCAGTCTCTTCTTGAAAGGAGGCTTTTTTGGGATGTAGACATGCAAATAAGTTTTTCCAAGACGAGCTGCAGAGTGAATTTGTAATAAATGGTCCTTCTCCAGAGAAGCTATCCCTGTGTACATCTCTTATTGAAGGTACAGGCTGAGCAAACGATCCACCAAGAGATTCACGCTGAGCACAGAAACTCTTGCTTGTACCCGTGGAACGTCTCCTGCAGGACCGTTGCTCACTGACTGGAAGAGCTGTCGGTGCTGGCTCTAGTGTGCATCTCGGATTCATATCCCATGCTTTGTAAAATATAATCTCCCCATGAGGAGTGTAAAATGTTTTGTGTGTGGCAAGAATTGGTCTTTGGGCTTCAGCTTTTTCCGTGTATGAAAGAGAATGCCCGCTAGAGAATGGAAAGGTTCGGAAAAGAGGGCGAACTTTTTTTTGCTGCTAGAATCTTTCCTGCAAGGTGTTCCGTATCCTATTGCTTATGAACCCTCTGATCTATATTTACGAGTAGCCTTAAAATGGCAGGTAAGCAAAAATAGGGTTGGATGAAAGGAATATTGCCAGCCACCTGGCTCACCAGCTTAGTATCGCGCTCAAGTCTTTCGACCTTGCTAGAGCCTCCATGAGGGGTGTTATAGCTCAGGGGGATTAGAAGGAATGAAAAGCACTAATTCAGCTTTCCCCACTGAGAGTAGGTTACACCCACTGTTGCTATCAGTTACAATATGATTTTCAGTTTTCTAATAGAGAGGAGTTGGCTGGGGAAGCGGACGTGCTAGCTGCTCAAAGATAGTGGTGGCTGGCTACCCCTCAGAGCTCACTCTTGTATTTTTGGAAATAAATTCTGGAACAGTTGATGGAAAATTGAGGAGCTAAGGACAGTGGCCACCTTTTGAAAAGTAATCTGGAGACACGTTTGGTCCCAACTCGCTTCTCCCAGCCTTGCATATGGCCAAGTGCAAAAGAGGGGTTGTGAACCTGAGGTTTTGTTTGTGACTTCAAGAATCATAGCACACCAGGTTGGAAGGGACATCAAGGATCATCTGGTCCAACCTCTCTTGGCACGGTCTAGACAAAGACGGCCCAGTACTGTCCAGCTGAATCCTAAAAATGCCCAATGACGGGGAATCCACCTCTTCCCCGGGGAGATTATTCCAATGGCTGATTGTTCTCATTGTGAAAACTTTTCCTCCTGTGTCCAATCGGAATCTCCCCAGGAGGAACTTGTACCCGTTACCTCACGTCTTTTCCATGCGACTCCTTGTAAAAAGGGGGTCTCTCCATGTTCTTTGTAGTCACCCTTTAAATACTGTGAAGGTGGTGATAAGGTCTCCCCTGAGCTGCCTTTTTTCAAGGCTGAACAAACCCGGTTCTCTCAGCCTTTCCTCATAAGAGAGGCTTCCCAGTCCTTTGATCATCTTGGTGACCCTTCTCTGTACCCTCTCCAGCCTGTCCACTACTTTGTTGTGTAGTGGGGACCAAAACTGGACGCAGTATTCCAGATGTGGCCTGGCAAGCACTGAGAGGGATAATGACTTCTTTCTCTCTGCTGGTGAAGCCCTTGATGCCACCCAGTGTCCTGTTGGCTTTCTTTGCCGCGGCAGCACGCTGTTCACTCATATCGAGCTGCGCGTCCACCAGGACCCAGAACCGTGTGAAGACCACGTTGACGGTAAGGTGGGCAGTTTAATACAGTAAACTCTTCACTAGTGTTTTGGTGATCCAAACTGATGGCAGAGGGGTCGGGGTTTTTGCTCCTGCTTGGCAGCAGTAACAGGAGAACACCAGACTTGGAGTCCATCCCGGTTCTTCACCCATCCCCTGCCTCCCTCCGAGCGGCAGCAGCAGCCCAGCAGTTGCCTCTTGTTATTGGAGTGACAAAATTCAACCTTCCTTCTGCGTGACAGCATTGAGCCCGCCCTGCTGCGGCTCCGTTCTGCCTTTTCGGGGAAAGGGCAAGGAGAAGCAAAAATGGATTTGTAAATGGGCTGGATTATTAGGGATGTGTGTTGCAACATAAGAAAGATTTTGAGTGGAAGGTTAGCGAGGGGCATGCTCTGGCCAATGCTCTATTTGTGCTTAAGCGTTAAAATACTTCAGTCCCCACTGACGCGAGCTCCTGCTCATGTGATTTCTGGTCTGCAGCATTTTTTCCTGTTTGCTTGTAGCTCAGCCACTGGATGACACCACTTCCGTGTTTCTGGAGATACCACCTAACACAATGAGCCCCAGACTCTCACACTTCTAAATATTTGATTTTTATTGTTTTTAAGACTCTCGTGTCTTGACCTATGTGAATTTCCCCCTTTAAACCAGCTGATTAATGCTCATGCTACAGCAGCTTTAAGTTCCCAGAAGCAGTATAACCGATCAGCCTCCAATAAACCTAAGCAATCCCAGCTGGAGAAGCTTAGGAAGGGTCTATAGTGAGATGTACGTAGGCTTTAACTGTCGTGCATCGCTCTGGTTCACAGAGCAGCATTCAGCTGTTCCGTGGGGGAAATGGAAAGTTCCGCTGCAGGGCTCCATGCAGAGGCAGAAAGACAACCAGGATTGTTTAGATGTGGAAGGGTAACTTGTCCCGCACCCTGCGTGCTGGGTGGGTGGCTGAAGACATTGAGGATGGACTAGAGCAAAAGCAACGAACAGCAACAGTTGGAAAACACTTTTTTTCAGTAATATCCTTTCCCAGTAAACTGCGGGTACTTATTTGCAGCAGCAGGTCTTCTCTGCTGATTGAAAAATTCCTGGGGAAGATTGCTTTACTTCCGAAGTTTCTCTTCTGGCCTAACCATGAGTTGAGTTGAATAGGAGAATTTGAGAATCTCAGTTGTGTCTGAATTAATAAAAATTGGAGCCGCTCCAAGCTTATACACAGGTATTTTCTGATCTGTCCCAGTGCAGCTGTTAGACGTGTACATTAAGTTGTGTTTAAATTGATGTCTCCGACTCAGAACCATGCTTGGGAAGGAATACCCAGCTGGAAAACAAATAGCCTTAAACATGCTTTCCCCTACTGTAGCAAGGGAAATCTGTGCTTGTTGCTTTTTTTTTTAATATTTTCACGTATTTTCTAAATGTGCATGCTGAGAAGTAGCAGTGTAATGTGAGAGCGCTTACTGTCATGAAGTGAAGGCAGAGAAGCAAAAAAGAAAAAAAGCGCACTTAAGTGTATGGCGCTTTTGTTTGCCTGAACAAGTCAAGCAGTTGCTCAGCCAGAAAGATAATGCTCACAAACAGGCTGCGTACAGAAATACGGGTGTGTACGAGTGGGCTTCAGCCCTTTTACTAAGCTGCAAATGATTAGGCCTGTAATGCTAAGTGGAAACATATAACACACAAAAATAACAGCTTAAAAATAAGTTTTCCAGTCTAGAGGTCCAGGATTTTATATTTACAAATTATTTTTATGGATGCCATTTTCTCTCTCCAGTGTTGTCTGTGTCATTGGTAGGGGAATTATTCATCTACTCCACTCCTCAAAGATTTGTTTGCTAATCTCCACTAACAGGTGCTTTCCAGGCATACACGTACCCATCCCTTTGTTAAGATGCTCTGGATCTGCCTTTGGGACTCTTCCCTCATCTCTGCTCTTAAAACCCAAGACCAAAAATGTCTATCTGTGTGCCTACTATTAGGTACCTAAATCCGTTTCATGTATCACGTGTAGAAGAAGAACATTAAAGCGTGCTTGTAAAGGGTGGTTGTAAAACTAAGCTCGTGCTCTATTAAGAGAACTATTTACAGAATGCACCAGCTCAAAGTCTGGCCAGATTTACAAGATGGGTTTGTGGTTGCCACCTCTGAACTCCTCCCTCTGACTTTTGTTTCTTTCTCAAAGATCAATAAAGTGGTTTGTTTTCCCATTAGGCTAAGTTTGCTGGTTCAGGAGGTTTTGGTGGAGTGGCCATTGGTTCCCTGTGAGAGAGGCCGCTATTGAGTGTGCATCGCCAGGAAAGCCCCTTGGCCGTGAGGTGTTGTGATCCATGTCTGCTCTTCGGCTCATTATTTCCTCTGCTGGTCCTCTTGGCTGATCCAGAAGTTCACTCTTCAGCTAATTGGAAACCTCTATGCTTGAGAGGTGATTTTTCTTTTTTTACCAAGACTTTTCTTCCTTACATTTTATCCTCCTTACAGATCAAATGTTCAATTCCATGATGTATGGGCTTCTCTGAGCACTTCTAATGGTCACTGTGTTTATCCATATAGTGCTGCAGCACAGGGAGATGTTGTCTCGGATATTACAAGTAGGAAGTTTAAACAATGAAAACAAATGGTCAAGGTCATAAAGTCTGTTCTGTGGTAGAAGGGGGCACCTGAGTTTTCTGACTCCTTCAAAACCTCTCAGTTGGTTTGAATAATAGTTCAGGAATTGTATACTTTTTGTGTGAATGAATCCAAATTAATGACCCGGCAACAGGCTGAAAATAAGAGATTCTTTGCATTAAAACCAAGTGAAACTGAAGCTTCTACCTATAACTGGGAAAGCGTGGCATTTTCCAGATCATAGGGAAAATTGAGAGAACACCACATGAAACAGTGGTATTTTGTGCACTGTATTGCTTTGGAAGGTCAACGATGAAGTCTCACACCAGCAGAGAGATCATGACATGTCTTGGAGAATAAGAGACCCACTGGGAGAGGCTAAATGGATTGTCCAAACCCACAGATCAATCCGCAGAAGCTGCTGAAAGGACTGAGTTCAGAGATGAAAAGAGGAGCCTCTCTTCTTTGCAGGGGGTCAGGGTAAGGGAATTGGAAACTAAGCGCTGATGGAAAAAAATAACTGCTAGGTTGGAGATAAGTGAATAAAAATACACTGCCAGCAAGCAAGGACAGCTGTGATGCTACACCCAGTGGCAACTGTGGAAAAACAAGGCTGTAAAATAAATATACACATGGGGAAAGGTTAGGCAGGTCTTACAGTAACAGTAGGGTGGAAAGTAACCCATATAACACCTTATTTTTGGTTGTGAACACAAGAACAGGGATCCCTTTGCTGTTAGCTGGTTGAAAGGTTGGGTGACAGTTGAGGTCGTTCAAAATCCGCTGTTTGGTCCGTCTGTCTCTCCAGATTTCTCTGTCGTTCTCAGCTGTAGGGACAGGGGAACTGTCACATCAGAGGAGGAACAGTGCTGTGGTGCTCCAGCAGAGCCATTGCCTTCATGCAGCTGGTGAAGCAAAAGTGTCCAGTCCTTCAGGGCAGACGTAGCTGCTCTGGCTCCGGATGCTGGATTACGGTGAGGGAGAGGTCCCTGGCTAATTATCACAAGTAGAAATAAAACAGGGTTACATCTGTGCTCGTCACAGCGTTTGAAATGGTGGCAGTTTCCCAGAAGGCAGTCATTTCAGCTGCTTGCTAAAACATTTCTGAAATGCAAAAATTCTGGCTAAAATAAAACATGGCAATTAGAGCGGTTGATTCTGTTCTGTAGTTTGGATATTGCAATACATTTCAAAGAGTAAGTGTAGAAATGATCAAAATTATTCCACGTTATTTCACACATGTTTCTAACTCAAAGAAAATAATCCTTTGTAGGAATAATTTATAGCTTTGTCGAAATTGCATATATTACTCTTCTATTGTCTGCAGACGTTTCAGGATCCTCCAGAAGTTATCAGAATCTCATCTGTTTCTCTGTTGTTAGACTTACACTAGGTTTTAAAAAAACATTTGGTTTTTAATACCTGTGTATCAATGAGAATCTTATGTTTATGCTACAATGGTCATGCTGTTCTGTCAAAAAATATGTAGAACTTAATCAGTTTTGCCCAGAGCCTTAATTAATGTAAGGAACTCGATGTTCACTCTTTCTCTACTAGAAGCGTGTGGTATGAGAAAAACGTAATTTGTTCCTGGTATAAAAATAGGAAAATTGCATCATTTCACAATAGGTTCTATCACGGAAAAATATTCAAGACTTTGTGCTGTTTTAAGTGGGAGCGTCGCGAGATGCTCTATAAATGGACACAGCATCCGAGTCAGGTTAGCAAGCCCCGGTCGCAGGCGTTGGCACAGAGATGAAGGTAGCAGCAATAATGTTTGTCAGTTTGTGGAGTTATTTGAGCACTTTGGCTTGGTGCGAAGGCGAAGTGTTTCTCCTTGCCTAAGCATAACCAAGGCAAGAAACGGGCAACTGCGGAAAGCTTCCTTCTCCATGAAGGACATCCCAAACGGTTTTGGCTGTGCTGTCTTGCCTTGCCTCTGCTGACAACTTGATAAGCATTTGGCTCTTCTCAGATGAGGTTTGCATGGTCTGAACATCAGGCATTGTCTCTAAAACCAGTCTCAAATATTTGGGGAAATAAAAAAAAAAAAACAACTATCAAGAATAATTATAAAGGTGAGCAAATAAATATGAAAAATCCCAACCAACCAGCTGAACTCCTGGCCGATAGGATTCCTTTCCAGCAACAGGCTGGAGAAGGGTCATTGCTCAAGTCTCCTACAGTCGCTCAGGTTATTATTAGTGCACTGTTGTTGGTGCTATTTAAGAATTTCCAGTCTACCAAATGGTAACTTTAGTCAGCATTGTCAGAAAAAAATACCACCTATAAACTATTTTAGACTTAAGCACATCAACAGTCACTAATACAGTGCTTTACGAGGCTCAATAAGTTATGGAGCTAAGCTGTCTGTTGGTAAAATAAAACCAAACACAATATTTAGCCTGCAACTGTGCACTTACAGCATCTAAAAAGTTGCTTAGTTTTCCATAGGGAGAGCGAGCTTTTTATGTTGTAATTATCAGGTGGCAGTTGTGTTGCAGAAATGGACTTGCCACTTCGACAAACGCATTCAATAAGACTGAGTGCTCACTGTCTGACAAATGTTTGTTCTGTTATAGTTTTGATTACTCTCACGCATGCAAAAACAAGCATTACAGTCATGAAAAGTTGTGTTAAGTAGGCTATAACAAGTAGTGTTTGTATAAAAAGTGTATAAAAAAATAAAACAAGTAAAAATTAATACCTACACTTCTGAGAATTGCAAAGACAAATGACTAAGCAAATAAATATGTAAACTGTCATAGTGTCAGAGTAAAAGAGTCAAACATCAGAAAATGAAAAACTGACATTTTTACAGATACAATGAAGAAAATTGTCAGTCTAGCTTGATTATTTAACCACTCATATTATTGGAAAAAATGAACATTAACAATTCCAATTAATATCTAATTAAGTTTTTTGGATCTGCCTAATGACCAAACCGTAACATGTGTCTTTACCTAATAATGCCAGTACTCAATGATGTGGCTTACTGCAACCTTTACTGCAAAGTTTGCAGATGTCATGGGCAAGACCTAATTAAGAGGTTGTAATCAAGCCGTATCTGAGCCCTGACCCAACATTCACTGAAGTGTATGATAATCCTTCCATCAGCCTCGACTGGCGTTGGCTCATCCTCTGTAGAACTGCTGCATACCGTCCCCAAACCACTCCTTAACTGCGCTCCTGCAGGGAAGACCCAGCTCTGGTGGCCTTTTAGAATTTCCAGTGGGAATGAAGAGCCATCAGATGGTTAGTTAAAATTGTTTAGGATCACTCTGTACTGTACATGACACATCTTGTAAGCGTAAAAACAAATTGTTGGCATTTCTCTTCCAACAATCGCTGGAGAGTGATTTGGACTAGGCTCCGTCCCTGCCAAATTCAAAGTTGTGGAGCCTTACTGTTTTGGCGAAGAGTACAAACAATTTCCATTGTGCAACTCAAGCAAAAAATACATACAAAGCTGTTGAATCTTGCACTTTTATGTGTTTTCATTTGGCACAGGAAAATGTAATCATTAAACAAATCTGTTTATCTAACAGGTCAACTTTGATGTATCTTAGCAAGTAAAAACCATCGTGACTGCGTGTCTATCTCTTGAGGAGTGTGAACTAGCTCTCTGAGAACAAAGAACAGAAAGCTGATGCTAGGCATGGAGGCTGCCAAGGGGGTATTTTATGGCCTTTCAGTGTCTTCCAATACCTTTGAAAGGAATTTCTATTCTTTATAATGTACCTCTTCCTAATTTACCTTTGGAATCACCCTCTGCTTTATTAAAGTAAAAAGCTTTTTCATTCCATTATGATTAGTCTTGGGGCAAGTCAACGTGATTTATTGAAGGCAGATACAAGCTCATCCTACTTCTTGCTTCAGCCAAAAGCCACGTAGGCCTGTAGTCATCTGGGTTTGGGCTCAGCACTGCGCGCACGGCGGCTGCATTCTGCGTGTTTTGAAGATCCTGCTGCCTTGAAAGACAAGGGCCCTTCTCTCACGCCGTCAGACCATAAAGCAGAGCCCGTTAGCTCAAGTATTCCCAGTTAGTGTCTTCCGGGTTCAGTACTATCATCTGTCAGATTCCCTCATCTGCAAAACGCCTTGTGAAGCTGTTCTTGATGGGGTGTAGGGAGTTAATGGTGTTATTTTTGTCCAGGTGTAAATAACTTTGAGAAAGGGCATGAAAGAGCCCGGGCCAAGGTGCTGTCAGTGTTGTGGGTGCAGATTTCCCACAAATCTTTCTTTTGCAGCTCTTCCCTTTTAATGAGTTACAAAACCTACTAATCCACTTTCTCTCATTTTATTACAAGCTGCAAGTGTCCAAATATTTCCCCATCTGAATTCTGACTGTACAATAAGCTGTCTTCCCAGTCCAGTAAAACTTAGCATTTATGACATTCCAAAAGCTGTTGCCCATTAGCAGTTTCTCAAGCTTGAAGAGTGTTTTGCAACGCAGCAGTCTGTCTAATGATTGAGGGGAAAACAACATAATCATGTGCTGACATTCCAAGTTATTTTATAAGCCACTTTTATCTCGGACACCCTTTTCCTCCCTGCCATGTTGGTCTAAATCTGCCGCCTCACTGTGGCATTTCTGTGGTGGAGCCTAGAGGTCCTCCTTCAGCTGCTTTGGGAGGTGGTGGATCTTCCCGATGGCAGGGCATGCCCCCCTCACACACCGAAGGAAGAAGGAATTCAGCTTATGGTAACAGTTTATTAGCTGTCCCGAGACTGCACCAGAATTATCCCCAGAGGCACCTTTACTGGCAGGTTTAATTTAAGGTATGTTGAACGAGGAAAAAAAAAAATAAATCTGCGGCTGGCTTTCTGGTGCGCAGAAGTGATGACATTGCTGGATAATTTATCTGCAGGGCTTAACTGGGCTTGGGATGTCTAGGGCTAAAAATACGATTGTTTCCTGCCTGTTCGGAACGCTTAGGGATGCCTATGCAGTAACAGTTGCATGTTCAGAGGTGTCCTGGCTGCCAGGCCGATGTAAAAAGCTGTGCTGTGTTCGCATCTCTTGGGTGCTGCTCCTGAACGGGGGGATACTCACAGTAATTTAGTGTCCTTTGTATAAGCGTTGCAGAGGAGTAAGGGGTCTTGTAACTCATGGGTGATGAGCACGAAAATGTCTTGGGTCCTGCATGGAGCAGGAGAGTCCACGAAACCATTTCCCTCTAATGAAGTGGGTTTGCAGAATGGGAAAAACGGAGGAGTCCCAGTCCAAGGACCATGGTAATGACAGTATCGTAGTCTGAGTGTTTACAGGTTCCCCTGCTTCTTGTGGATGCTGGAAAATAGTTGTTTTTCACCCTGGGTGGGTGGAAGGTGTGCCACAAACTCAGTTTGTCTTTGCGGGGTTTTGTTCAGGCTGGCTCCCTTTGAGCGTATGGCTGAGCTTCTCTTTGATTTCTAAGTTCTGGTGAGCTTAAAAAAAATAAATAAGTAAATCAAACCTGACACCTCTCCCCACCAAGCTGTGAAACTGCAGGTACACACCAGTGCAATGCAAAGTGATGAACTGGGTCCAGTTCCTGCCATGTTTTCAAAGTAAACAGTTTGTCAGCTTACAACAAAAGACCAAACTAGCTAAAAGCTTACGTTCTTTGGGCTAGTTTTTAACAGAAACAGCCAAAATGACCTTTTGCTGGGCTGAGATTTACCTGTACCCCTTGCAAATAAAGCACAAATGTATTATTTAATTGAAATTGGGAGTGTTCCCATAATCCCCAGAGGACAGGGGGTGAAAAAGGTGTAAAACCCAAACTGAACTCTAGGAATGTGGCCCCAGTTGCACTATGCAAAATAAATACTGCAAAGTAACTTAGCAGTGTTTTTATTCCTGGTTGATTTCTTTAATCCCTCCAAGAAAAGTTAGGGAACCAAAAGTGATACTCACTTCTGACAGCCTATTAATGGAAAGTTTGAGGCAGTGGAAAATAATTTCTTGTTTTTTAATGTCAGTGATATTTACAATTTGCCAATTCACTGACGTTTTCGGCAATTCCTATAGATGCCAGTAAATACCAAATACCAAAGCTTGGATGCAAAACAGGAGAATAGGGTAGTAAAATGATAGGGATTGTTTTATCTGCGAGCCAAGCCTGTTACCTTTAAACGACATTGATCATTCTCAGGACAGATCAACTATTTCTGTGGGTAAAAGTTTTATAAAGACTATTGTCTTGTTAAACTATGGAAGAGCAGAACTTGAACTCTCTCTGAAAAGTATCTGTCCAAAGCTGTACAGTTCTGTTTATGGTTATACACATGAGGCCAAACCACTGTGACTTCAAAAAGAATTTTCAGAAGAAAATAGAACGCTCATTCATTCATTCCAGAAATTAAATTTAAAAATAATTAAGTAAATTGAAAAGTAAGAAATTATTTCTGCATTGTTATATGTTCATAGTTTCCAGTGTTTAGATGTTAAAATTGCGGTCGTTTTTTCTTGGTGGCTGACTAAAGAAAGAATAGAGAAGGGGAAAAAGGTCCAAAGGGGATTTAATTAAAGTATTAAAAGTTATGAGGGGCACAGCTGTCTGATCACTTCATTGTCCCTCGGGGAACAGTCAAAGGGTCAAGATTAATGACAAATACATTTAGAGCATGTCAAAGGAAAAATAACATACATGTTTAAGCAGCCTTTGGAATTAACTGTTGCAGGAAGCCACATGAGTATATGGTATAGCTTGACTTTTTAAAGAGCTGGATCACTTTATAAACAGCAATAGCTAGGAGGTAATATTTATATCTTGACGCTTGACAGCTTTAAGCTGAGCTATGCTGCTGGATTTTAATGGTGCTAAAATCTGACATGCTCTTCTTGGCATAAACAAAAGCGGGTATTGCTGTCTGAAACAGCAGAGCCCTGCACACAGAGGAGTCACAGAAATCTAAATGAAATATCAGGATGTATATAAATTAATTCAGGAGTCAGGTAAGCAGATAATTCATCCTTTTAAAGAGTAGTTGATGAGATGTAGGGGTCGGAATCTCTTATATTCGGATTAAAGTATGGGTGCTCTTCTGGGTCACCATGAACGCTTTGTACCCAAATGTACGTGCTGTACATCTCTTTTATAGACCCTGCCTAACTGCCGCAGCTACGCAAAGAGATAGCAAAAAGTGCCCAAAAAATCCCCAAACCCAGAGTGAAACTCTGAAATACAGTTTGTATCTCTACAGCTAATTCCTGTAGTAGCTATATTGTCCACCTTACACAAAAGACTTTGAATATAGGGGATCTTTTTTTTTTTTGCGAGGATTAATCTTAATTGCTTCTGTATCACTAACTACAATATTCTAGCAATCAACAAAGAGGCAACCTGCCTGAGTGAAGATACTCGCAAGCAGTGAATAAAGTGTCACCTAAGGCAGCTTGTCGATGCAAGATACGGCGTGCTTCTGGGGCTTATTTTGTAACCTTGTTTGGCTTCTGAAGAAAATCTGCCTGTCTCCCACCTATCTTCTACTAGCCAGGGATGGTGAGTCGGTCCCAGGTTTGCAGATAATTAACTCATCTATTAGTTTATTAAGGAAAGAGTGTAGGACTTGGAAGTCGGGGCAAAAAACTGGCAAAATGCAGGAAAACTTCCTTGCCCCTCTTCCAAAGGTTTTTTTTCTTTTCTCAACCCCCTTCCAGTCTCCCATCTTGTTGACATTGGCATCATTTTCAGAAATCATATCCCATGGTAGCCCTTGATATTTTTTATTTCTCTCCTTATGTCTGGCTACTTCTGCAGCCCAGCCATTGTGCAGAACTACGGTGTCCACTCCTCCAAGTGCCATTGCGATCACAGATGAGCAGTTTCTATTCCACTAGTCCCTGCTGTGCCATCCACTTTCTGAAGACCAGAAGCAAAATGAGCGATTTAGCCTTTGCCCCAAGATAGCTCCCGAACTCCTGGATGCCCCAAGGATGCATCTCTGTCTTTCCTGACCCTGCTAAGGCACACACGACACTGCTGTCCTCTTATTTTGGGTCTGGTACCCAAACACCAGTTGCTTCCACAAGGAATCTCAGCAGTCGTAGAATCGCAGAATGGTTCGGGTTGGAAGGGACCTTAAAGATCATCTAGTTCCAACTCCCTGCCCTGGGCAGGGACACCTCCCACCAGCCCAGGTTGCTCCAAGCCCCGTCCAACCTGGCCTTGAACCCCTCCAGGGATGGGGCATTGACAACTTCTCTGGGCAACCCACGGTGCCCAGCTAGTAGTCACGATCCCCAGTAGTCATGGTACTACCTTCAGTCAAGGAACGGGAAAACTTGCATAGCAAAAGCTTTTCCCGCTTATAAATACTGAGCAACTGCCTGCTCTCTGGATCAGACCCAATTTTGTCTTCCTTGCTCTAAAGCTTCAATAAACTTGGAAGACAAAGGAGATGTGCAAGTTCTTATCAATTGAAGACCCTGACTGCCTTTTATTAACGTTGTGCTGGTTTGTTTTTCTTTTCTGTTTAAGATTAGGAATGGGCAGGAAAATTTAAACATTTAAATCGAGCATTCTTTCAAAATGCTAGCCAAACCTGCAGTGGGCTCCTTTCAAGTGTGTTGATGGGGTTCTTCTTAAAGTGTCCTGGCAAACAACAGCTTCAAAATATTAGCAATTACATTTGAAGGGGAGTTGGCTGAAAGTTTGCAAACATGAGGAAAATCAGTGCGAGCCACTGTTGCTGCGTGTCCTACTGCCAGGTCGGAATGAAAGCTCGCTGCCACGGCATTTGAAGCTTACCTTAAATATTCCCAAAATTGTTGTCTGTCACCCTAGAAATCTGATGCAAGTTAAAGGCTGAGATATACCATATATCTGACATGCGCATTCACTCCCTGAATCCTCAGATAAATGAAGGGTGGACAGCAGGAGAGTGAATACGGTTTTCTCCTGCTCTGTCAGGCTATATCCTTCAAAGGGAGGTACAAGAGGAGAAGCTGAATTAATTATAATATACCATGAATAATTCTGAAAGGCGTAGCAATGGAAAACAAAGGGCTAGTATGTCAGCTGCTGCAAATTAATAGGGATTCACTAAGCCAATAGTCATGCCATTTTTTAGCACCAGCTGGGGAAGGATCTGGCCCACTATCTTTTGCTTACATGAGTTAAGAAACGGAGAGATTCAGTAACATGCCTCTCTGCTGAGTCAATAGAGTAAGAACCCTTCTTTCCATGTGCATTAGTTTTGCAGCTATGGCAACAGTGTATGCGTGAGGAAAGGGAGTGCTTAAAATAGGCTCCTGCTCCTAGTTGGAAAGAGCTGACAGCAAACACGTGTGGTCACCCGAGAAGAGGGGGAGGCAACGTGCTATTCTCAGCCTCCCCCCGGGTCATCTGCCCCTGGCCGCTGGAGGCTGTGACCCGGGAGGTGGATGCACCCGGTCGCAGCAGAATCAATCATAGAATCATTCAGGTTGGAAGAGGCCCTTGGGATCATCGAGTCCAACCATCAACCCCACTCTACAGAGTTCTCCCCTACACCATATCCCCCAACACTACATCTACATGAGTCTTAAACACATTCAGGGATGGTGACTCCACCACTTCCCTGGGCAGCCTGTTCCAGTGTCTGACCACTCTTTCTGGGAAGAATTTCTTCTTAATGTCCAGCCTAAACCTCCCCTGCTGCAGCTTTAACCCATTCCCTCTTGTTCTATTGCTAATTACCTGTGAGAAGAGACCAGCACCAACCTCTCTACAATGTCCTTTCAAGTAGCTGTAGAGAGTGATGAGGTCTCCCCTCAGCCTCCTCTTCCTCAAACTAAACAGTCCCAAAGCTTTGGTGTGCCTCAAAACCTTCTCCCAAGCTCTGAGGGTTCCTCCTCCGCGCCCCTTCCCGTGATGCTGGCTTGTCTGCGAGCAAGCTGGGATGTGTTCATCAACAAGGGGCTTGAACGGTGCCGGTCAGTTGTGGAAGAAGTCATTTGTGACTGGCAGGCAGGCTGGTCTCTTCCGTCAGCGTATTCGTAAGGTCAAGACAAACCTCGTTGCCCCGTAGCTCAAACACACGGTAGAAGGCCTGCAGTAATGAGTAGATGTTGTAGGGTGTCCTTCTTCCAACTCCAGCTCTACTACGCTATTTCAGTGAGAGGGGGAACGCTAGGGAAGTGGAAAATAGTAGCTTTGGCTCATAAGCCGTAACCTGTTTTGGTCTCCATTAATTAATTTGGCATTGGCTGTATTGTATGCTATTATTAGGCTCTCTATTCCCCTCTGCAACAAATTAGGGCTTTCACATCTGCCTAAAAATAAAACTTTCCTGTCTGCTGGCTAACAAGCAAAACCAGAACTCAGCATATGTGTAATAAAGATGCACAGCTGTTCTGTCTATGAACTCGGGAACGTGTAAGGGATTTTTTTTTCTTTTTTTTTTTTTTTTTGTTAAGGATACGATAGGTACCCAACAGTGAGAAACAGTGCTTCCAAGAAACCGTCAAGCTTAAGGCAGAGATGTTTACAAAAGGTGAAACCAGAGGGAAACATCAATGAAGACTACAAGAACTTAAATAGAAAAACGTCCATTTGTTTTAGTTCTTTCTTTAAGTTAGTCCTGGAAGGTGACATTCTTGATTAAAGAGAAATAGTTATGAGGGCAGGTGTAATTCCCCTAGGATTTTATGTAACTCCCAGGGTCCCCTAAGCTTCAGAGGGTTTGCAACTCTCGGGTTTTTTGCCTCTCTAGTCCAACAGCTTGTATTGCCCTTCACACCGGAGCTGTGACCCCGCTCCCGCCCGGTGCAGATGTTCCCAGGTGGGGAGTGGTACCCACTGCTGCAGCCGGCAGAGGAGGGGGTTCCCGCAGGTGCCCAAAGCTGGGGCTGCACCTCCGCACAAAAGAAAAACACGCGTCGCTGGTGGCAATGACCGCAGCAGCGAGGCCATACGTATATATTTATTATTAAGGAGTTCCGTGGTATTTCTCACTAAGGAGCCCCCTATACAAGGTACTTCTCACTGTGCTGAAAACCCGGAGCAAAAGAAGTGGGATCTATAGGAGGTTTTATTGCGCCAGCAGCTGTGGGCTTGGTAGGACTGTTGTCGTCTCCAAACTCTTGCCTCTGCTGCTCGGCGGCGCTCGGAGCGAGGACGGAGCGACATGTAATACAGTATGTGCGTTTTCATTCTTTCCGTGGCTCAAGTAGGCAGGCATCTTCCAGAGAGCCGGTTTGAGCTGGCCTAGCTTTTTATCACCTGCCACATTTAGATATGCTCTTTAGATAAGATTAGCTAATGAATTTCCTTTGACATTGGTATTTACTCTGTCTCTGCATCAGTTGCGTTTCTGTGGTGTGGGATCCTTGCTTTGCTCTTTTTCATTCTGGCTGTCTGCGTGATGTATTAATATTGAAGCCTGTTATGTAGGCAGTAAGCATCTATTTTCTTTATTATTTTTTTTTTTCTTATTCAGAAATTGGTTACATGGAAATGATCTGTTTTACATTTGCATTTGGCCCCAAACTAACAGCATAGAATTGTTAACTAGCAAAACAATGGGCTGCAAGGCTTTATTTTTTTTTTTTTGAGATAAAAAAGAGGAAAAAATCTGTTAATCGGATTAGTATAAAATGTACTTACCATGTTCATTCAGATGTGTTAGGAGCCATAGTAATTAGTACTTTTAATTCCTAATTTTACGTACGGGAAATAGTAATCTCCGAAGCTAGGGAACTCGAGTCCAAGGTCACGCGAGGTATCCTCTCAGAGCTCTTTCCCTATCAACAACCTTTTCGTGGTACCTGAAGGATTTTCCTGAGAGGGGTCAGTGGAGTCCAGGCTCCTGATTACAAGATACAAAGTCCAACTACCAGACCACGCAAGGAGAAAAAAAAAAAAACCCAAACAAAAAAACCCTCAAAAAAACAGAAATAACGCTCTTGTTTTTCTCCTTTTCTTTTTCTTCTGAATTACATGACATTTCACAGAAATGACTGCAAAACTTTTTCCATTCAGAGACTTTAGCACTCGTTTGGTGACAAACTTGGTAAGATTAGCAATTTTCCATGCGTTATAAATGAAAACTGTTTCTGAAGCTGACTAAAACTTTCCGTTCAAAGACGCATTTTCAGGTTTTTTACAACTTTGCGAACCTTAAACCTTGGTTTAAGGATAACATTTTTTTAGGCCAAGAATCCTCATCCCTGTGAGACACACATACGCACACTTTTGCCTTAGCAGGACCCTCATCCACAACGGTTTCTGCCTATTGTTGGCCCCATCATTTAATCATTTTCTGTTCTTGTTTTCCTGGCTTTTATCTCGCAGCACACTTCCATGCGTTTTGAAAGTGCACGAACAAGGTAGTGTTCATCAAAGACTTTAAAAAAAATTCAGATTTTTCCCTATTTGTGTTTTTCAAGTTGAAAATTAAAGGCTTTGAATAGTTCATGTTTCTAATCAAACACATAAAGCTTACAAGCAAGAGGATATATTTGAAAAAGATGGCTTTCTTTTTAAAAACAATCAATGTAAGTTCATTAAAACTTAACGCGCAAAACATGAAACAGTTCCAGAGGTCTGTTTTCATGTGCTAAATTATATTTGTAAAAGCCAGACCATTTTTCAACTAAGAAAAACATTTTGTCTGAAAAATATTGATCTGCGGTAATACTACGCATTGCCAAATACGCCTTGTCTTATCTCTCCTGACTTCCCCACCTTTCTGATGATCGAAAAAGCAACAGCTTTCCCTGTTCCTGATGAAGATCTGGTTTTCTGAGCCAATGTCAATAACGCTACTACCATGCTGTTTTTCACCAAAAAAAAAAAAAAAATTAATTAATTTTCAGAGCTTTATTTGATCTCAGTGGATGTATGCAAGAACAAAAGTAAAGATTTCAGAGGCTTAAAGTGGATAATAACTAATTTTTGGTTTTTAAACTCCCTGTCCAGTTATTATCGTAACTACTAAAGCTTAGCAATAGGGTAAAGAAATGATATCATGACGCAAATTGATATTTGTAATCGATTTTTGAAAAGCTATTATTAACATCTATTAATGCAGGGTATAAAAAAAAAATAAATAAAATTACAACAGTGACTCATGTTCCCTGAGTCCTGTGCGTTTTGTGTAGGAACGTCCTGCCTTAGACACAGCCCCTGCTGCGAGAGCGAGGAACAGGTTGTGACTCAGCACGGAGGAAGATCTGTGCGACCTCCTTGTGCTGAATCAGAGAACCTGACGAGAGGAAAACCTCGCGTCACAGTAACCGGCGTTAGGGCTGGCAGCCTGCGGGGATTAGGTTGGTGCCCAGCTCTGTGCGGTGGTGGTTGAAGATGATGGACTGAAACGTTGGCGTCCTTTATTTGGGCTCTCCTTCCTCCGAGCGACCCAGCGATGGAGCTGGAATCCCCCCTGCTTGGGGCTTGTGGAATATAATCGAATGGGCTGTGAAAGAAGGCGGTTTTGGACTTGCTGCTGGCCAGGGCATGGACACTGGTGGCGTGTGGTCATGCAGGGGCTCAGCACCACCTTGCAGAAGGGTGGGAAAGTCACTGGCTGGTTTCGTACTGAATCTGGGATCTCCAGCACAGAGAAGCGTTTGGGATGGGGGAGTGAGCAGCGCAGTAGAGAGGTGCAATGGATTGAAAGAGTCTGTAGGTTCGATTCTTGTTAGTATCTTCCCCAGACTGCAGCAATTTCCCTTCCAGGCTGTCTCCTAACGTAGGTTTTCCTTGGCTTTCCAGCAGAAGAGACACAGCAGGACACACTGAGGTCCCGCGGCTCTGGGAAACGTATGTGGAAAAGACCTAAATGGTTCGATAAAGATGGAAACAGAGAACTAATTCCAAATCTACTGAAAAACTCCCTTTGTTAAATGCATGGTTGAGTCAAGCCCTTTGGCATGGTTGACAGCAAATGATAAAAAGGAACGTGGGGCAATATTTGTCTCCATCAATAAAAAGTCTGTAGGGATCTATGGGAGAGATGTAAGTCTCTGTGAAATAATAGCATTCAAATAGCTTCAAAGCCAAAGAAAAGGTTTAATAGAAAATCGGTGTTTTTCATGCAAAAAAAAAAAAACCAGATAAGAGGCCTGGATTTCAGAGCTTAGATCTGTCTTTGTCAGTTAAAAGCTGCTCTGCTCCCACAAAACAACGTAACTAGTGAGAAGAATTATATTGCCCGTTTGCCCTTTCTGACAGTTTTCTCAGAGACAGATCGGCCTGAGTACGCAGTGGAGCACACAGACCTCGCTCTGCCCCGTTTGATGCTCTTTCTATCAAAACAAACCTCTTGGTTCTCAAGCAAGACCACCTCACATCGTCTCCATCATCACCTTACTGTTATTCAAATACTTGGGCTGATTTACGTTTTCAAGTGTCTTCAGATAGTTGTTTCAGGCCGTGTTCCTAATTATTTTTTTTAACGTCAGTATTATCATGGTATAGATGTATTTGTTTAAATCCTGGCTGACTTTACAGGGGCAGTTTTTTAAAGGAAGAAGAAAATGAAAATCACAATCAAAATATGTGCTAGCTTTTTTGGGATGGATGCCAACCCGGTTTTAGCTGGCGCAAAAGTGAACAATAACTGTGGGATCGTACGCTCCTTTTTTCATCCAAATAATCATAGTTTTCTATTGTGTGATGTTTCACCTAGCTGCTCGATAGTTCATAGACCTTCTCAGCCCGGCAGAAGAGAGCAAGACTTCTCTTTGTGTTCGAGTTCCGGCTTCATCGGTTCTGATCCTTGGTAGAGACAGAAGGAACTAAGGGAAAGATTAAATGAAAAGCTCTAGTTTTCACCCATGCTTTACCCTGAAGGACAATATGGAGGGACACCATATTGTCATGTTTACGTTTTACTCTCCTACTGTGGGATGAGGACTGCACTTAGGATAGCAAGTATTTTCCAGTATATCATTAATTTCAATTAATACCTGTTGGATTTTAGCATTTTAACGGGTATAACTGATGATGATGTGGATGGTATATTTCCAAGCTGTTCTTCCACACCTTCTTGTTATCGGGCATCCTGAGGCTTACTCTGAAGAACTTTGAGTTAGGCATTTTCACAGGCAACAGACCGTGGATCTGATCCGAAATGGTGATTCCTGAAAACGGAGCTGAGGATTGTTACCGAGCACTGGAGAGGTTGGGTATGGAAGGTGATGGGTAGGGAAAGCCATGTATTCAAAAGGGACGATTTGGAACAAGTCACATCAAAGAAGCAGGGAAGACTTTGGGTGTATCTCAACCAAGTGTGGATTGGCAGCCTATTTTACTCGCGTCCGTCTAAAGTTTTTATTTTCAGTGGTCTCAACCTAGAGCGATCCCCATAAACTAGAAATGGGAATCGAAACCAGCTCCGGCATCAGACCTAGTGCTTGTCCTTCCTTTTGGGGGATTAAAAGTTTGGTCCAGGTAGCTCCTTTGATTAAAGGAAAGCAGCTGAGAAAATTACCCATAGTTTAGCTCCGAGGCTGAGGGAAAAGTTGGGGTGAAGGTCTGGAGAGGGACGGCAGCGGCCAGCACACCCCGGCACCTGCCTCCTCGCTCCGGCGTTGAACGCCCAACCCCGACCTCCAGCCCAGCCAGAGAACATGGGAAAAAATGAAATCCTACTCTCGGACCTTGACCAAAAATCGTTCAAGTTTACATTCTTTAACTTCGAATATTGGCACTGCTGCTAATGCTTTCACTCTGAGAGTGCTGCACGCACAGAAAGAGAAAATAAAGAACAAACGACAGACGGAAAAAGCGTGCTTTAGCCACAGCTGTTTCCTCCTTCCTTCAAAAAAATGATTTAAGCACCTTATAACCTAAGGGAGAAAAAAATGACGGTTTTCGAAGTGAAATATGTTCCGTCGAAAAATCTGCTATAAAATTTCCTATTATTCAGTCAGATAATCTCTCAGAATTATTGCTTAATGATTTAGGGTTTGGGTTTTTCTTAACCAGTCATTCCCAAATTTCCATTACAAAGAGAAAAAAACTAGCCATTGGTGACAGACTTTATGAGAAAAACATGAACAGAGCAGGGAAAACAGAAGGAAAAAATAAAAAAAGCTAAGGATTTTGCTTACATATGATGTTCTGCTTAGTGTAGATGGGAAAAACAAAATATTATCAACTGGTTTTGCTAGCGATTAAAGAGGAGACGACGGCACCTTCCCACCCAAAGAGTGGGAAGTTCCTGGCTAAGGTTTGTCCTCCCTAATATTAGATATTTATGTCTGTCTGTTAAGATAGAAAAAGCAGAGGGATAAAGTCAGCAATTAATGTTTTAGGCAGATCGAATCACCCTCCAGGGAAGCTCGTGTCTCTCCCACCTACCCGAAACCCTAAAATGACCGCGTTCTTAATGCAATAATCGTGCCTCGGTCGCAAAAATTAGGTGAGACGAAAGCAAGATCAAATCTTTTACGGACAGGAGAACAGATCTGGAAGCAAAGCTCGTTTTTGGAAGCAAAGCTCGTTTTAAGCAGCACCTGAGTTTTGCGTATCCCCTGCCACAGCCTTGCGCTCGGGTATTCACTGCTCCCGCATCGCTCCGGGGGGGGCTGGGGCAGCAGGTCCTAATGGCGGTTGACACTTTCTTGCGTATTGGTCGTTTCTTCCCATTCTACTTTCAAGCTTTCTCTAAGTCACTGCCGCTACAGAGGTGACTGCTGGGAAAGGTTTAAAGCTGCTTTATCTTACCGGGGGGGGGGGGGGACGACAAGAAGTCAATAGAGTTGAGGGAATAAACATCACATTTAAGATGTGGTGAGGCTGGTGTTTGGCAGGCTGCCTGCGGCTTTTTCCCTGACAGCGGCTGCGTTAGAGGTAAAAGAGTGGAAAGGACCCAGCTTGATCCTAACAATGATGTAGCACCATTGGTCATTAGATAAATAAAACTATTTTGGTCTGAAAATTGAGTAGGCTTTGTATGGAAACCAGCAGGGAAGAATAGATGGAGCCCCAGCTTTACACTTCTTAAGGCCCCAGTTGCACAAATGCTTATAGTTTAGCACACAAATGTCTGTATTTCATTTTGTAAGGTAACTCAAACGCGTAAAGCCCAGGCATATTTGGAAACGGTTGCCAACTGTGGGTCTAAAACAGAATTTAAAGAAGTGCTTGAAAAAAATTCTGCAGCAGAAAAGTAACTTGAAATTGTAAAGCGTTGCTGCTTAGAACAGGGAACCTATGTCAAAACAAAAAAGTTGCGTATCAATCTTTAATTGAGCTTTCGCATGAGACATGAGACATCAGGTATTAACAAAAATAGACAGGTTTGAAATAAGAAGCAGATGGTCACCCAAAAACTCTTGTCTTGGAAAATAAATGAGAGGAAAGAAAAGCAAATTGACTAGCAGTGACGGTTTTATATACAGTAATCTGGTCAGAGATCTGGAAATAGTTGACAATTAATTGAAATAACACATTGCAAATTGTCACCGTATGATGAAAAATCTTCGGGGGGAAAAAAAATCCTGTTTGGTCTGGAAATTTGGATTGTACTAAAGTCATTGTAAGGAAAAAATGTAACCCAACTCAACCCAAATTTCCACAGAATTTTCCCACCCAAAACACTTGCAGGGATTTTAAGTACAAGCTGATATTTCGTGTTAGAGTTTTTAACCATCAAGAGGTGGAGGTGTCCTTTATCTAGTATGAAACACTGACTCTTTGAAGAAAAAAAAAAAAAAGGAAACCTTTTTTCAAAGTTAAATAAAGCTGCCTGAGAACCTTAACCCCATCTCCACCAAGCTCCGGGGTTTTACTATGCAATTTGCGTGTACAAAAATAGTTCACTCCAGTTCAAGACTTAACCTCATTTCTCTTTCACATTGGATGCTTATCAAAACGTGGCATTCAGGCCAAACAAGCTCTTTTATATGATACGTTCTCCTTTATCTCCCTCGTAAATAACTCCTTTCTGCACTGGAGAAGAAAAAGGAAAGGGGGGAGGGAAATGCCACCCACAAGGAGGCACGTAAGTAACAGAAATCAAGTAAAGCAACACGAAATCTCCATTTTCCCTGATTTCAGCATATGTTCAAGTGGGAAGGACAAGCGAGGTTGGTTTCGGGGAAAAAATAAGCCCACGAGTACGGAATTCTGTTGTCGCTCCCACTTGTTGCGGTATCAGAAGTTCGGGATCAGCGGGAGCGTTAGCCGTTGGGCTACGGGCTTCCTTTTGGCGTTAACGCATCGCGCCGCCTCCAGCAGGCGTTGGGCCGGGCGCGCTCCTCAGCCGTGGCCGCAGCAGAGGGCACTTGTGCTTCCCGCTCCCCAGGGAAACATCGCAGAGAGAGCAAGGGGGAATTGGGGGGGGGGGGGGGGGGGGGGGGGGGAGAGAAAATTAAAAAAAAAAAAAAAATAAATGAAAAGAAAAAAACAACCTGGCTGCAAAACCTATTTGGTGTAGCCAAGTGGGAACTGAAAATATCTTCCTGTTACATTCTTTCCACATCTGCAAGGGCCATACTTAGATTTCATTAAAAATAAAAAAAATAAAAAAAAATTCCTCTTATCTTGAACAGGTTCTGACATAAGCCAGGTATTTGTTAATCCTAACACGCTTTCTTTGCCAGCTGGTCAGACTTTTCCTGCAAGATCTTGTTAAACTCCCTGCACTTTTTTATGTGCGCAAAGGGGCCTTTCATGATACGTGTGTCAGGATCTTTGTGGGAAGGTATATTCCAAAGACATCGTGTAAATCATCCTTTTTTTTTTTCTTAGGAAAATAGCAGGTGTGGTCATTTGCAGAAAAAACCAGGTATAGATGTGTAAATAATGAGTGTGCAAATAGAGGTCTTTGTTATGGGGACCTTGGACAACCTGGGCAGAGGGTGAACCGTTGCTCTTCAAGAATTTTCAGTTCCTTTTTCTGGACTATTGACTCTGCCTCTTCCTTCTGCAGCTAACTTTTATCTGCGTCTTCTGAAACCCTTTCTGATTTTTTTTCTGTCTCGGAGAAGGATGTCCTGTTAAACTAGGTTATCACCAAAACTCGTTTTATTCCGGTAGATTTTTTTTTCCGCCTTACAAAAACCAAGCTGCTCCTTGCTACAACATGAAGTCAATGGGAGTTTTACCACTGACTTGACTTCAAGGAGAAACAGATCTTTCCTCTGCCTGCGCACTGTGCTTCGCCTGAATGGATATTGATGTTGATGAGAAAGAGAGAGGCAGTAACGATGACGGTGAAAGGAATTAATGGCTTTTACTAAGCTATGGAAGGGAAGCTGTTCTCTTCACCTATCTGTATTCTTCTTTATCCAATGAATATATGTATATATATTTGCTCATTTTTGAACCTCTAACTGGGCCTTAAAATTGTAGAAGAAAAAGCAACGTCCTCATTTGCTGCTGTTGATGCGAAAATGGAAGAGCTGCAAAGCTTAATGTAGTAATACGCTGCAATATGATACACGGTGTTTTCTCGTATGTCTGTGCATGACAGAAGGGATGTGATTAATTGTTGCATTACTACGCAGTGATTGTTTTGTTACTGGCCGGGGTGAAAGCAAAGAAAGGACCGTTGACCTTTCCTTTGAGTCCTCAGATTGCGATACGATCCTAAAATGTGCTGGCTGGGAAACTTGCACAGAGGAAGGGTCGTGGAGGACCCTCATCACCACGTCCAAAAAGAGGAGCTCATTGTAGGGAAAGGGTAGGAAGAATCTGGGGAATGGGGACTCTTTCTCTGAGGTTATTAAATGGGATTGACTTGTTTTGCCTAAGGAGAGGAGGCTGAGAGGAGATCTGACAGCTGCCGATGAGTGCATCAAGGAGGCAAGCAGCAGGCAGAGGAAAGTTATTTAAGCGAAGAGACAATGTTGGCACAAGAAGAAATGGGTATAAATAGACAGGCGCTGGAAATCCCTTCCAGTAGGAATAGTGAGGACACATAAAAAAAAAAAAAAACAGGCCAATTTTTAAAATTAAGATCATGAAAAGAGATTACGTGCTTTCTGCGGCAGCTGGGATCCCTCGCACAGGAGGTCCATCCTCTATTTCTACAGAAGTAATTTTCCTCTTTCTGCGTTTAATATTAAGACTGGCATCAAATACACCAGGGCCCCTGTACCAGCTGAATTTGGAAAGAGAGCTGGCTTATAGGGTGCTGCTACCAAATATCTGTGACTTGAGATGCTCCCTCTTTGTGACGGAGTTGGACTCGGCGTCAGTACTAGAACCCGTCCAAGTGCGGCCCAGTCCAACTTCTGCTGCGTCGCGTTTCGCCAGCAGAAATGAGATACTTTCCTGAGTCTGAAATGTCTTTTGGTGTTGTGTGAGCTCATTAAAAAGTCAAGATTATTTTTGTCTTTCTAAGTAAAAGGGAAGATTTACTGTGTTGATTTGATGACCTGATGTGTTTTCTGGACCCCACAGTACTCCAGTCTTGGAACAAAGGAAGATGAGCGCATCCACAATTTTCACAATAGCAACTTTTCCCTGTGGCACCGGTACAAATTGTTGCAGAAGAGGTTTGGAGTATTGAGCAGTTTGCTCCAGACAGGCAGAGGTTTGAATGATCAGGAAAAACAGGGTAGGAACAAGTTTCTTGCACACATCCTTGTTGTTACTGGTGTCAGTAAGACTGGAAATATCTTAAAGAGAGTCCCGCTTTGGTATTCCTTCGATTAGACTCAAAAGTCTAATTGTAAAAAAAGTGGGGTTTTAGCCCAACTAACAGCACTTTGAACTGTGCTCATTTGCTTTCCCTTGAAGTTTTCCGTGGTTCGCAGTAAGCTGGCATCCTTCTCAAGGCGACAGCCCCACCTGGTCTGCCACAAGTTTTTTCAGATTCTCTGATTGTAATTTCCAGTATTTGCTTTTGGAAGTGGACATCGTTTAGCAAAGTTTGGCGTTTGTTGTTTGTTTTTTGTTTTTTTTTTTCTCTCTGGAGTTAACGTGGTATATGTACTTAAAGAAAAATCATCGTGAATTATCGCAATTAAAAAGAGGTATGTTATTTCATAAATGGTCACTTTTATATTTATTTTTTTCCACACACAAAATGTGTGCCTTTTTGCTTTTCCCCCCCGATATTATCTCCTTCTATCAAGAGCTCATGTTTACCTTTAGTTTTAAACTTAGGTTTCAAAAACTGTTGAGCAAAACCTTTATTAGGATGTTGCTAAAACAAATCTTAGTACGCAAGATTGTCACTTGGCAACCATTTCTGCACAAAGGTCGTACCCAGTTCGAGAGCAGGGCTGTTGGCAGTCACGAATGCAGCGGGTCTCGTATTTTCTCCTCCTGGGCGGTTGTGGCAGGAGGAGGAACGGTGACGTTTGTAGTTCAGCAGGAAATATCTGGCCTCACCAGATGTACTGAGAGCGCTGCAGCGAAGACGACTTTTTCCAAAACTGCGAGGCTCCTTGTGCCATGTCTCCTTCTGCACCCCTTTCCGTGACTTCAGGCTGCAAACATGAGCTCTTTGGTTTTGTCTTTGAGGCTCATCTTGGCCTGCAGGACCAGACCTCTGTTTCTGCCTTAGGCTGACACGTTGGCTCGGTCCTCGCCTGCGCTCCCCGTCATTTTCCCTTTGCAAACAATTCCTGTCTCCTCTCTCACGCAGAAATGGTGCAGGGCAGCAGCCGCTGTGGTTTTTTTTTTCCTCTGAAACGGCTCCTACCATCAGGTCCAGATCTCTGACTCGATATCCTCGATGCTGTAGCATCACGTTCATTTGTGTGAACCAGCCCCTCTTCTCCACGGAAGAGACAGGTGGCGATGAGAGATCCCTGTACTTTGGTTGTGACGGTAGAGTTTAAAATATCCTTGAATTAAGTATGAGCATAAATTCCTGCTTTTACCTTTAATACGGAAGAGATGCTCCCTGAATTAGCTTCATCTGGTCTCCCGCTGTCCCTATGAATGTCCCTGGTCTCCATGTCTTTCATCACTCTGAGAAAGGCATAGATATGGTTTTTTTGCTGTCTTTCCACAGAGTTTATTCCACTTTTTATCTTACATCTGCTATTTCATTTACACATCTTTTCAAGTTTAGGGGAAGTCAGCCAGCCAGCCGAAAAAAAAAAAAAGCCAGTAGATTATTGTTTGCTGAACATTTGTGAGATGAATTAGGAGTTCTACACAGAGGCTTATTGCTATTGATATTTTTTTTTTTTAATCTGCACTGTATGCAAAGGCGTTACAGATGGGCGTTTGCTTAGAGAAGGATACTGCTAAGAAAATATTGGACGAGTGGGTGGTGAAAGCAATAGGCTGAGGCTGTCGCAGAGCCTAGCAACAATGGCCTGACTTGCAGCCAGAAAGATTAGCGGGAGGTCTGGAGGCACCGCGACCTCAGCGACCAGTTAAAAACCAGCTGCCATCTCGGAGTGGGGTAGAACTGGGTTTTATGGAGCACTTCTCCGCTCAGAGATGAACAAATGGTGAGTCTTTACTAAAGCTAGGCGAAGCGGAAAGCTGCAAAATTAAGCTCTGGGGCTTCTGCAGACTGTTGCTGCTGGACCAGACCTTGTTCTGCCCGGCTCCAGGTCCCTTTCTAGTGCTACTGGTTCAAAATGGGAGTTTTGAGGCCCTCTGCGCTGTACCTCCTAGCACGGGAGGGATATGGCCAGCCAGGCAGGTGTTCTGACTAATGAATTGGTGTTTAATTCTAAAACAAATGACTGAGAAAAGGGATGGACTCTCCCTGCTTTCACTTCTTCACAGTAAGACAGGAAATTATTCATAGATTCGAGGTCAAGGTAAAATACGATAACAAGGTTGTGACCAAAAGTTTGGCTTTGACTTAAATTCTAAGAATCTATTTAAAATAGATTGAAATGTCATTATAATATTTTTTTTTCTTGTGTTTGGGTTTGTAAAGGCCAGTGAATCTGACGCCATGGCGATGAAGCAGCTCTCACAAATGTTGTTTTCAGGAAAATTCATGAAAAGCGCATTTTAAACCAGATGTGTTTCCAAGTGATGGTAAAAGATTGAGTTTTAGGAGGATGCCTTTCCCCCGTCCTCACGAGAGGGAAGAGCAGAAGATTTTAGGCTGCGACAGCTCATCCTAAATCAGACCCTGCAGCTGCACATCCAGTTGCTATGGTGAAGCAGCTTCATTGTATTTTTCAAGTGAGGCTCTGGGTTGTACCTGACAGAGATCACAGCGAACACTGCGGCTTTAATACTCTTGAATACTGCCGTGCGCAGGTTACCCTTTCAGTTTTAGTGCTGTCTGGGTTTAAAAACCAAGGGCTTTTGCAGAGCTGGGTGGATGTACAGCAGGAAGCTGCAACAGGTTGTTCATTGGAGCCTGGGAAGTCCCAGGACCATCACACGGAACCAAACACTGGCAGCACAGCTGCCAGAAGCGCAGTTTACAGCAGAGTAAATAATGCATCTATCCCCTTTTGATTACGTTTACACTAAGCTCCGCATCTTCCTTTCGCGTTTCCCCCAAAGGCTGACCGATCCCATCATTTAAACAGCCTCCACCCACCCACCCACCCACCTTGGGTCCTGCCTGCCAAATGGCAGGTGGGGAGAGATGCCTGCCGAGGAATATTGACATCTATGCGAGAAACCAAACAACCGAAAACACGCGAAACATTTCTCCAAAGTGCAGCTGCAAAAAGTATTTTTGCTAGGAGCAGTTGTAGCTCTTAATGACTGCTGAGCCCCGTGCACTTTTAACTCACATAATCCTTTTTCCTACAACAGCACCATCTTGGAAGAACCAGCCAGGGACCGTGAACATATTTTCCTAGTACTTGCATTCTTGCCATATATCAATGATACCAATGGAAATTCATGAGGAGTGGGAATACAAATACCGCCACCTTAAGGTTCAGATACTCCAGAGGAAGGTTTCCATAGGGATCCAAACATTTGGACACTTATCAGGAGCTGAAATTAGCTTAGGATTTTCAAAAGAGCCCCTAGAGGTTAGACGGTTTGGGGGACCTAATTATTTTAGGTCCTTTGTAAATCCCGGCCTTAAAAAGCAAAAGCAAGTCTCCGTGCACTCACTCGCCAGCAAGAGCTGGATTCATCCCGCCCTGGTTTAGACTGGGGTTGGAGGTGCCGAAGTTAAGAGCACAGTCATTTCTCCGGACAGTGAATAAAGGGAGAAAGACGTTTCCCCAGAATACTTTTTTTTCTAAGAGGCAAATGTGGTCTAAAAATGTGATTTTCAGGATGTAGGCAGCAATTTCCCAAAGGCCACAGCAGTACATCAGCTTTCAGACTGTTGGTAAAGCTTAACGAATTTATTGTAATGGTAGACTAGCCCAAAGTACACAAATAGCTATTATAAGTAAGGCAAGTACATAAATAGTTATTATAAGTAACGACCAGCCAGATAAAGGGGAAATCATCTAGTTAAGGTAAAACTCAGTGGGACAAGTGGTCCCTTAGTTTACCTTTCAGCTCTGGGATTGGCATTTAAAAGCAGACTGCAGCTGCCCGGAGAAGTACGTGGGGTACTTCGTATGTAATTCAAAAATTTTAAAATGCTTTCTTTTCTCACATTTTTCTCCTTACTTGTGTTTAGGTTTAAAATGTAGCTTTGCCGAAACAGAGCTAATTATAGGATGAAGTCAGAGCTGTGGCGTGAGCGTGCACGCAGGGCTGGCAAGAGTTCCAGGTTGGGTTTTACGTCAAAAGTGGTGCAAAAAGCTTAATGGTGAAACCAGTCGGATTTCATGTCTCTGTCCGCAGCCAAGGCACAGGCTCTGCTAATATCCCATCTGCACAGCACAAAGGCACCACAAACACAGTTAAGAACTCCCATCGCTTTGTCTGCCAAAGATCTTCATGTCTCTCCTACATTGATTCATTCAACACTTGCTTAATGAAAAGTTTTTCAGTTTTCCTTTTTTATTGCCCTTGAGAAATGATGCCAGGTTGTTCTGCAGCCAGTTTCATTGGAGATGACTTGTAGAAAGGGACGAAATTTCCTAAAGGCATTACGTGCAGCCTCAGGTTCGGTGGTGATGAATTTCCCTGGTATAAATTGGTCAGAAGAGCCCAGGATTAGAACAAAAAGATTCTTGCAACATTTGAAGGAGATATATTGCTTATATTTGCCCAGCACTTGTGTTAACTTTGATATTTATATGAATAATAAATAGCCACTAATTTAAATACACATATCTTTAACAAACACCTGTGCAATCCACAGACAGGTAGGGGTGAGGGAGAGCTCACTTCTGGTTGCCGAGGCACAGCGAATCAGCTATTTTATTATTTCATTCTGTTGAATTGGCCTGTCCCCACCTGGATGAATAGTGCTCACCTGGTCACGGCTCCACCTGGGCAACGAGAGTCCTCCAGGCCCTGCCCGTCCCTCCCGCGCTCGCTCCTCTGCCACCTCTCGAGGGCACTTCAATGTACCTTGGCTGTGTTTAAGGCAGATGAAGAAGTGCTTTAGGGTGTCCCCGTGTTTTGGATGTGACCTTCCCCCCTTGGCACGTCGCTGGGGCCGGAGGGGAAGGTACAGCACACTGTGGTTTGGGAGAAAGGCTCTGGGAAGCGCACCTGGGAGGCTGGGCCTCGCTCCTGAATTTTACGGGTCCAAAAGGGTCTAAACAGGCTGCCCAGGGAAGCGTTGGAATTGTCATCTCCAGAGGTATTTTAAAAGATGGGTAGACGTAGTGCTTAGCGATATGGTTTAGTGATGGTTTTTGTCAGAGTGAGGTCGATGGTTGGGCTAGATGATCTGAAAGGTCCCTTCCAACCTGGGCAATTCCGTGGTTCTAAACGGACTTTGGAAAGTAGTAGGAGCTTCTCAGCACCCAAAGGCATGTTCCTTGGAGTGCTGGGACATGTATTCTCATTTTAGGGCATGCCTCTGCTGTCCCGCTATCGCAGTACACCTCTGGTGCTCATGACTGAACGCTCGCAGCAGTTCCCAGGCACATGCTCGAGCGCTGTTGAACCCAGAGCTTGAAACGCACGGCATGGGTGGTTCAAGGAAGCAAGCCGGGACCCAACGCTGTGCTCATCACTCCTCTCGTGTGGATCTGACGCTTAATGGTCGGTTCTTGCTGTTCTTATAAACCTGTTCTTCAGGTCCGAGGCTCTCTGATGGGATGTGGCGTAGCATCGCTGAACCCGTCCCCCGCGGGGCTCTGCCGCGTCGCGTTGCTCAGAGATGTGCGGGCACAACTCGGGAGGGATGCTGGAGAGGTCGGTGCGCTGGTCCGTGGTGAAGCTAAGGCCCATCTGTAGTGATGCCATTGTGATGGATCGTTGCAAAACGCAAAATCAAGCAAACGGCCCGAAGGCTATAAACTCCGATCCAGGATCAAATCCTAACAACCCTTGTAGCTTTCCCCTCTTGGCTTCCTATCCATTATATCTCCTTCCCCTGTAGTTTTCCCCTCTTGGCTTCCTATCCATTATATCTCCTTCCCCTGTAGTTTTCCCCTCTTGGCTTCCTATCCATTATATCTCCTTATCAGCCGCGGAGGTGTTAAAGCACCTTGCAGGTCCCCAAATCTTACTCCCGAGCACATTGCCCTCCTTGAACTAGCACAGATGAATGCTGCAAAAAGCAAACAGGCCATTTAGCAAGCGTTGGTATGTCTTCAGCTGCAATAAGTGATCAGGGTAAGGGTATTAATAAAGCACTTTATCAAAGCAGCATTGAGCTATGCGTACTCCACAGTCTCAAGGTATAGAAATACGTGTGTGTGTATATATATATGTACATGCGTGTGCACACAAACACACAGTAGTTGGCTAGAGGGATGGATGGAAAATGTTTGCAGTTCAAAGGTTAAAGGGCAGCTGATGCTGTATGGAAAACTTCTCAAATATCCTATTTATAACAGTTCTGTCAGAGGTCAGATTTTTCTGTGTTTTACTTCCCTGGGTGTATTTTTATGCATAAGGATATTTTGTCACTTCACACCTGCTAAGAAACTGGCCTCAAAAGAGGTTTTAGGAAGTTTAGGACCATTTAGGATCCTGATGAACCTTCCTCCTTTTTGGGGCACGGGGACTCTGTGCTCACCTGCTGGAGACCATTTGGGGTATTTGTACAGTCGAGTACAATAGCCACGGTTGACTAGGTATTGTGTAGCTCTGTGAGGGTTATCATAGCTCTTCTGTCTCTGAGACATAGGAAAAAGCACAAAATGTTACTATCTATATTTTACTCTAAAATTAGAATTCCTTTGGAATATGTCAAGCAAAAAAAAAAAAAGACTATTCCATTCCACTTTTAATTGAGAGAGCAATTAGGATATCCAGTTGCACTCAGTTTAAAAGCATCTCTTGAATCGGGCTTAGCTGAGGCCGTGATTAATTTAGGAGACTTTGGGGAGCCTTGAATGTGCCCAAGATGAGTTCCCGATTCACGCTGCCGACCTTCGCGCAGTGCTGCTTGCCGGGGCATGCATGCAATTTGTGCGGGGTTTGCATTTTTTGCTTCTCCAAGCTTTCCTTTGAACATTCCTTCCTTGTGATCTGTCCTCTGACACATTCTGTCCTTTGGCTTAGCTGATGGCACTAACCAATAATATCTAGTTGTCAGAGAGGTGGTGGGTTTTTTTTTTCCCCCGCTGTGATGCTTTGCTGACATTTTCACACATTATTGCTTCATTGAGGTATCCAGGAACTTTGATTTTGCAAAGATAAGAGCTCACATGGCTGAAACGCAGGAGGAAAGTCACAAAAAACGTTGTTCGGCAGCAGAGAGGGGGCAAGGGAACTTAGGGCAATGCCAGAGACTTGCCTGAGATCATCTACCACCCACGGTGGAGAGGTTGTGGCTGGCAGGTCCCTGGTGCTCCGAAACAACTGAACCTCAAGGTGCAGAGCAGGGTGAGAGCAGGTCAATGAGAGGCACCGTTCGGTCCGCACACAGGGCATATGGCAGCGTGACGCAGTGTTTTATCTAAAGCAATATTCACCTGCAGATAAAAAAAAAAATCCACCACCACATAGGTTTCAGGCTATAATTAGATAAATGCCGTTAGTGGAGCTGCTTGATATTTTCGGAGACGCACGGATAGGTTAGCTGCAGCTAGAAAAAGTACAGGATGACGTGGTAATAGTGATTTATATTTCAGTTTCAGAAATAAGTTTGAAAGAGATTCGGTATCCTGGCTGGCAGTTACGCCAGTGATCGAGTCCAGTCCTCACCTCTCCGCAAGTTACACGGCCGAGAGACGAACGCAAACTGCCAAGTTCATGTTTAAGGGCTGGAAGGCAGTGGTTCTTTTCTGTCAATGTGTTTTGGTTTGGGGGGGGTATGTGGTGTGTCAGGAAGGAGAGATTTCCTGCTTTAACATTTCACAGTGAAGGGGGAAAAAAACCCACCATCTTTTAAAAGCAATGCTAAATAACGTTAATGGTGTTCGGCTGATCATCAGCTTCTGTGAAGAAGATTTAAAGACTGATGTGGCTTTGACTGTTTGATTTTGAAGCCTAAAGGGAAAGCGGTGGAACAGCCCACCTTTGGGAGGAAGAGATGGGATGGGAGAGCATCCCCAAGGCTGGATGTCGGTACCTGCGCTGGAACACGGTCAACAAAAGGCTTGAAATTTGAAGGGGTGAAGAAGATTCTCTGCTGAATCTGCCAAACGCCTCAAACTGCCCTTGAAAAGGAGAGTGCAGGTTCTGAGCATCTAGCAGACAGGAAAAGTTTCTTAAGAATTTTAATAACGCTGTATAGATATATGTATTTACAGTTGTTGGGTTTGGGTTTTTTTTTTTTTTGTTTCATTGGGTTTGTTTGCTGTGGTATTTTTTTTAATGCTCCAAAAGAGCTTAGAAGGTAAATGTAAAGCAATGCCTCAAAAAAAGGATAGCTGTCAACAGAGGAATAATGCCAAGAAATTAGTGAAGGAATATATTGGTCAACTCAAAAGACAGTGAGATGCAGGATGCCAGTCACTTAACTTTCTCTTCATGGTCAGATTTGCTGTCTTATTTTCTGGGTATTATGTATTTAGATTAAAGCCTTCTCTAGTATCGTCTCGTGTTAACGCAAGAGACCAAAAGTCTATGATAATAAAACAGGAACATTTAATGCAATTCCGATCCCTGACAGTTTCTTAATACTGCTTATCCTGCCTTCCCTTTCAAGATTTAGTCATCCTAGATTTCCTTCCAAATATGAATGAGGTGGCTTAAATCAAACCATAAATTATGCTTCCACTTATTATTTGCTTGCTAATCAGGATGGAAATGAAAAGAAGTTGGTTGTCAACCAGGACTCTTTCCCACAATATCCAGGAAAGTATCAGTATTAGGGAATTTAACAACAAAAGGAAACCGGATTGCACCTTGAGGAAGAAAGAAATAACCTGCTAGCCAGGAAGAATAGAGGAACATAGATTTTGCCAAATAAGCTTAAGAAAAAAAAAAAAAGAAAAAGATACTAATAATTAAGAGGGCCTGCGAGTGAAGCTGGTGAGGACAGAACTGTGACGCTTCCTGTTAGTAAATACAAAGAATAGACGCTAATAGGACTCCAGGGGAAAGCGATAGCTTGGGAATAGCCTTGGGAAGAAAGACAAACATACACAGAGGATGCAAAAACAGTGTGAAAAGTGATTCATGGGGACCCGATGCTATTCCTAATTGTTAAGGCTTTTATTGTATTAGCGCATTCCTACAAACTGAACAAAGACCGTTGATTTCAAAGCGGTTTGAATTGCACGGCCGGAGCCGGCCAAGGCTGGGGGGAACACCTGCTGGGGCGTGCGGAGCAGCACCCCACCAGCAGCCAACCAGGAGAAGTTTGGATGAAGGTTAAAGTGTGTGCAGATAGCCAGGAGCGCCCGGAGACTTATTCTGGCTATCTGATACGAGCCCTTTTTTTAAATATTGCATTAGCACGTACAAAACTACGACTGTGCTTAACATGACTCGAGATGAAATGTGTGTTAACTTCCAGCCACGGGATTAAGGGGCTACAGCGCTTGGAGAACTGTCACCGAAGAGCCAGGCTGGTTTATGGCTTGGCTGGTATTTGTGTCTGTCTCCACAGACTCGAGCTTCTTTAGCCACAGTTTATGGGGCTCCTAAATTGAAGGTGCCAGGACCGCCACAGGCCAGATTAACAGTCACGGCCGTCTTCCAAAGAGGAAGAGCTCTGCATTTAGAGAAGCAGCTCCTAATCCACCGCAAAACCAGCATGGAGACTCGCCCAGTCTCAGTGTGCCAAGGTGACCAGCACTGGGGCTTGGCGGGATCCCTGCCTTTGGATCCGATCTGGATTCTGCATTTTTTGAGTTCTTGGACTCCCGCTCCTCGGCCATGTTTATCCTCACGCTACACTGAACTTCCATTGTCAACACGGCTCGTGTAACAAAGACAGCAGAACTACATTTCTGCAACGACATGGAAGCTCCAGAGGAGATATCAGGAAAATCTGTCTTTGCAGAGTTCGTTTCAGCCCTACTAAAGCATGCAAGCTAGAAACCAGAACCCTACTTACTGTTTGCCATGTCATTCAGGCGTGAGCTCCTTGGGAAAACAGAAGCTTTTTGTGGTTGTTAGTTGAGATTTTGAGCATTAACCTTCATGACAACTTTAAACAATTTATTTTACAGGTCAGATCTTTCTTACTTTTCTATCTGTTTTGCCAATTGACTTCTATGAGCTGATGAGCAAGAAAAATCAGAAGAGCACATATTGCTAATAAATTTCAGAGATTAAAGGCATGTGAATAATACTTAGTCCAGTAGTCTTGAACATAAATGAATATTCAGATAGAAGCAGATGTAATATTTTGGAAACTTTCAGTGATTTGGAAGTTTGTTCATTAGTAATGGTATGTTTAGGAAAGTAAAGGACCTGTCTTGGCAAGTAATCTGTAAGTAGAGGCACATGCCAACAGCTGGGGAAAAGTTCTCGGGGTGGGAGGGAAGTGTTTCAGGATTGTACCCTGGAGTACAATCTTCCCTGCTTTGTCTAGTCTGATTACAAATGATTCAAGTAATGAAGTTTCTACTGTTACTCCTGGGAAAAATCTGTGGTTTTATGTTACTCGTGACTTGGGCCGTTCTTTAAACCAGGGAGCGAGGAATGTTCATCATTCATATTTTATTAGTGTTCTCTGAACTTTCAACATTTACATTTAAAAGCATGAAAAGAAAAACACTGGGAAATTGTTTTCAGGAGTAACGCCACCGAGACACACACGTGCATTTACAACACACACACAATAACCCCTTACGTACGTTGATGCACTTGTCTGTTCAGGCCCCGGAGATCCAGTCCTTAATCCTACCTGGAGATTTTAAAATCAGTGAGGCAACCAAACAAAACTCAAACACAGCCTAATTCCCCCCTGCCCCATTCATACCTGCTTCTGAAGCTTGCCTGGAAATTCAGCAGGTCAGAAAAGGTGTCGTCTCCCCTCCCTCTTCCCCCCAGTGTTTGCATCCATTTTCCTGCCTCAGTTTGAATAACTGATGGAAAAAGCAGTGGCTAGACCAACATCCACCAAGTCTACAAGGAGCAGCCCTCTTCTCTGCCATCTGCCCGGGGGTTAGTTCCCACAAGGGCACTTTAACCAGCAAATATCCCAACATTGAGAGGTTCAGGGCTCGGTTTAAAAATACCAGTGACGTCTGCCTCTTGGATGTCGTGGCTGTTAGTGCGGTCTCCCCGTACCTCTCTGCATCTGTTTTTGCCAGGTGCGGAAGCAGCATATGGAAGTGAAGCTAAGAAGGTCGGAAGGAACCATGAGCAGGAACGCCCCATCCCAGAATGACTCCTCAGCCTCAACTGTGGGCGCAGCAATTAAAATAATCACTCTGGCCACCTTTATTTTAAGGATGGTGTCTTCCCAGCATTAGTTGCCTCGCGCTCTAGCTCTTGGCACAGGAACCAGGAAGAGCAGAGCACTTTGGAACCACTTGCTTCCACAAAGTTGTCCCCTTTTTCCTCTCTTCTCTGTCCTCTTGCGTAGGCGAGCTGGTTGGAGTTTGGGCAAGAATATCTGCCTGCTCCAGCTGCAGGCTGGGGGAAGCCGGGGAGGCACGTTGTCAGAGCACGGCTGTCGGCTTACTTTTCTCTTGTGCATTTTCTTCAAAAACAGGGTGGTGGCCCAGACGGACCTCAGACCCACCCTATGTGTCCACCCAAGTGTATAGTGGTAAGTACAAGCAGTTCCAGTACACGTGGCCCCTTCCCAGTGGGCTTAAGTAACTGGTTTGGCTGATTTGCTTCCTTGTAGCTTCTCCCTCGTTAGGGCGCCTGAATTAAAGCAAATACATTAAATCCCGTGCTGTGCCGCGTAACAGGCTATGCGGCACGCGTTCGTGCTTTTGGGGAACAGCAAAGGATGCACACGAGCGAGTGAGAAGTGCTCTGTTAGCAGGTTTGATTAGCTGCTGTCTTCCCGTTTGGCGTAAGAACGGCGGAGTCCTGGAGGCACTCAGCCTGCTGGAGCCAACTGCTGCCTTCGCTTTTTGTTACGGCTCATCAGCTTGTTTCCAGCTTGGACACTGAGAAACGACTTCGTTGCTTGTTTTTAAAATAGGCAATCTTGCCAGAGCTTTTATTTCTCTTCTACGGAGTCTCTTTTGACCCCCCCCTCTGATTTCTTTCTGCGCTCCTGCTGTTCTGAGCGGCGTGTTATTATCTTTCCTTGCCTTACCTGGAATTGCCGAGGGGCTGGCAGCCCGGCACGGAGCTCGGAGGTGGCGGAGCTGACCTCTGCGCAATTAACTCAAGAGGTCCGAGCTCCGTAAGGCGTCTTTGCTTTAGAGGACATAGGGGGGATGAACGCTCTGAAAGAGAAAAGCAGTGATAGGAATTGGAGAAGAGGCGCTGAGCAGGAAAGGCGGTGTGCTCTGGTTTACAGAACAGGATTGCTGACGTGTCAGCCTGAACTGATAATCGCAATTTCAAGCAGAAACGAAATGTGACTGCCGTTCAGTTTTTTCTTAAAAAAAAAAAAGTAAAAAAAAAAATAAAAAAAATCAAATTTGAATTGCTTGCTTGCCCAAAATTTCTTGGGAGAAAAAGCAGTCTGCCTTGGCACAAGTATAGTGGGTTACACATCACGGAGACCCCGAAAGAACAAAGCGTTTATGACCCGCAGCCGTCCATACGCCAACGTTTATGGCCTGAGGAAAACTTGAGCCACAATGATGAATTGGGTCCCCTAAAAGTACGCTGCAGAGGTAGTAACGTGGCCAGATAAGTGTAATGCCTTTGGCTTCGTGGATTTGCTTGAGTAAAGTTAAAAATACATTTAAACGTCCTGCTGGGTCAGAGCTTGAGTGAGGAGATGCAATTTGTTCTGCGGTCTGATGACACACCGTCAGCTCCGGGACCGTCTCAGTGGTCAGCTGACGCCGCGCCAGCTGATGATGTCAGGTTTAAATATGAGCGCTATTGTGCAAAATCCAGTGAATGTGAGAGCTGATGAGTCAAATCAGACCTGACAGCTGGAAGCGTGAAGTGCTCCTTTGTGCTTTTGCAACTGTCAATCTCTTATTTACGCAGCGTAAACTACTTGGAGCAGGAATGGTGCGTTTGGTTCTTTATTAGCACAGGGCTTAGCAGGGCAGTGGCCATGGCTCGGAGAGCCTGGGCTTGCTGTGATACAGGTATCTAACGTCAGGGTTTCCTGGGTGCGTGTGACCCCCTAGGTTTTGTCAGATAAATCAGAATTCTTGAAACTTTCCATAGAAACATGTTGGGAAAACATAATTTGATAAAAATTTCCAGGGTGGAATTTCTCCTTAAAAGCAGGAAGAGGGCAAGCCCACAATCTGTTGGGGTTACGGCCCTTATGTGGGATACAAAAGCGTGGTAGAGGAAGGCCCTATGGATCATCTCGTTTTCAAGTGATAACGTCAGCTCCTAGGCTGTTCCTCACTCCCTGCTCTGCTCTCTGCCCTCTCCCTTCCCCGGCACCCACCTCTCCTGAAGTCTTAACCTCCTTTTGTCACAGACGAGGTGCTTTGTCAAAGGCTGAGAAAAGTTCCAACGCAGAGGAAAAATGCTTCCTAGGGAAACCTGGTAATATCAGAAAAGCAAAAGCGATTTGCTCATTGTCTGTATTCGTGTCCGAGGTGGATGCAGCGTTGGGTGCAGCTGAGGTGAAGGGAAGCATTTGTCTGCATCATTGCGTCGTCTGCGTTCATTTTTGTAGGTTCCTTCTGCAGTGGTTGAAAAGGTTGAAAGCAGAGATTCCTTCCTTTGTGTCAGACCCTAAATCAGTGGGGAGAATACTCAAGCTCAGAGACAGGAGGGGTCAAGGCCAGGTTGGACGGGGCTTGGAGCAACCTGGGCTGGTGGGAGGCGTCCCTGCCCAGGGCAGGGGGGTGGAACGAGATGATCTTTAGGGTCCCTTCCAACCCGAACCATTCTATGATTTCACAACAGATTCTGGTTGAAACAAAACCAAGACATCCTCACCTTGGCCATGTCCATCTTCCCGCTCAGCTTTTCTTAGCTACAGCATGAACTCTCCTGGGGCAGCGGGACGGTGGCGTATTTTGAATGGTAGCTGTTGCCGTGCTGCCTAAAACGAGCAGTACAAGAATAGCCTGCTCCCCAAAATATAAGTGGTCTTTCAGTTCCAAGTTTTATAAAAGCTCTTTTGCCTGTGGAGCACATGCCAGATGGAAAGTGCCCCTCTGATTTCCTCCAAACACGCGTGCAGCTGTTACTGCTTCCCCCTTTTTTTTCCTAATGAAATTTTTAGACCTCACCTGTTGACACATGCATTATAGGGTTGGAGGGGTTTTTTGTGTGTGTTTTTTTTTTTTTTTCTCCCTTGTTCCCCTAAAGGAAAATGACTTGAGATGTTTTGGAGAAATGACACAGGGCTGAAGCTGTGAAAATACCTTTGACATACTTTTAAGGGTGGGAAACTTCAGATACCGGCAAGCCTTTGTGCCCACAATACAGTGCCTGGCTGGAACGAGTCTTTGTTTATAGCTTGCTTTATTTTGTGAGACAGAAGTTGGAAACTGCCCAGGTCTTAGGGGGAATACCGAGCATTTAGCTTGGACAGAAATAGAGCCGCAGCTTAGGACACACTGAAACAAATGGAAGACAAAGTGATGACCCAGATCCAAGTTATTAAGGGTAAATACATATTGACAAGATTGAGGATTAGGTTGAAGGTACTTAGACAATGAAGGAACCGTCTACGCGTTGCACGCAGAGTAAAGTTTGCGCTGCAATCTGGGGCTTTCTCAGAGTAGTCAATTTTTCATTAAAAAGAAGATAATCAGCTCAAAGGAAAAAAAAAAAAAAAAACTTAACTTCTCTTTCCCAGCCCCTACTGTATGGTGAATGCGACGTGACCGGTGCATTGAAAAAACGTCATGATAAATCTGGCAGGAAGGTGTCTGTGCTGCTCCAGCGCGACAGCCGGGCTTGTGCCACGTAAGGATCTGGCTCGTGGCGATGTCACGGCTTACATATGTCACCTTCTTTGCAGGAGTCTTCATTACTCACTTCACCTTGCAGTGCCCCTTTCGCTGTGACTCGCAGCCCTGGCTGCTCATAGGCTTAACAGATCCTTCTGCGTCAGGTGATGCTATTAAGAATGACCCAGGGAAGAGGGAAAAATAGAGGCTCCTAAAATAGGGGTTGAAGGGAGGACAAAAGATTTTCATTAACCGTTTTGAGAACATGAGCCCTATGTGAACGTGGCTATAGGAAACGCCAGGGGGTTAGGAAGCAGGTGGAAAAATATCCTCAAAGGAAGAGATAACTGTGGCTGAGCTAATCTTTCACATCTCCTAGCTGGCTGCTACCTCCAGCTGAATGCAAAGACCTAACGTTTAGCAAATAACGTTGCTCAGTTTAGCTGCTGGTTGATGCTCATCATTGTCTTTTAAAGGGTTGTACAGACCCACCAGTAAAGCGCGATGCAGCGTGTGCTGGGCGCGTGCCCCGCTGCCCCTGCACGACGAGGTGTGCTTTTGTCAGGATACTTTTATTAGGATGTCAGCACAGCTTGCTAGCGTGGCACATGGCAGTCGTGACTCATAAATGAGATGTCGACAAAACCCCGACTCCTGCAACTGTCAGATAAACTACCATTTCCCTGCAGAAAGCAGATTGGGGGGAATATTTTTGAGGCGGGGGTGAAGTTCAGTCTTTTGGAAATGGTGTCAGATAAGAGCTAGGAAACCTCAATTCTTCCTCAGCTGGATTAGCTGACGATATCCTAGGTCAAGAAGCACGTTGGTTTAGAGGAAGCCTCACAGCGTTGTTAGGGCTATATTTAAGACTGTTTAAACGCTTAAGGATGCAGAGAGATCCTTAGGTGCTCCTGAAAATCCCAGCAGGCATCCTTAGAGGAGGTGTACAAGCGCCTCAGTGGTTTGTTTGCCTGGTAGGTCTGGGAAAAGGGAAAGAACAGGGAAAAACTCTTCACTTTGTGCCACGCAAACCTAGTTTTGTTTCTGTGCCCAGCAACACGGAAAGACCAAAGACTATTCACTCTGTAGCAGAAACAGACCGTTTGACCCAAAGTGAAAAGTCTTCTTTCAGACTGAAATGATGATTTATTTGTGCATTAGTGTGTTGTGTTTTTTTTTGTTTTGTTTACAGAGAGAATTAGTTTTAGTAATATTGAAACAAAGATTGAAATTTTCTGAAGTGAAAAATGGCAGAGAGTCGAGACGAATTTCAAGCAAGTTCTGTTGTGGTTATTCTTTGCTTTTTTCCCTGACAATTTTTAGTATCAACATTTAAACTTTCTTTATGAAATCTGAGGTCTTATTCCACCAGTTTTTCTCACATACTCCAGAGTATGTTTGATCTTAGCTTTAAGTTCTCATTATTGTTTGCTTTCACGATACTGAATCTGATGAAAATTGTCATCCTGAAGACCCACAAACCTCTAGAGGAAGGGGACTGAGATCCTAAAGATGCATTTCCAAAAATGAATTTGTAGCAGAATTGACCCCACCTGACTCGCTCTACCGAGATTAACTCACAAATAACGCCGCTTCTCCAAACTGTTTTTCCTTACTTGATATTTCCTTGCATTTTGTTTGTCAAAGATCCTTCAGAATTTGGCCTATGACTTTTAAGCTCTTCATGCTTTAAATTGCCGGATAGATATAGCCTGGGGGCATCTGGCGTTTGAAAGTTGATTTATTAGCCGTCCCCCAAAGCTTTGCCTCCGTTCGCAAGTAGCTCCGTGCCCAGGGATGAAGTGTTCTGGAGGCTGCGGCGCTATGGGACATGGAGCTATTTTCATACCCACAAACAGCGGGTATTTTCACAGGAGGGGGAGCAGGAAGTTATTGTTGCAGCTCACCTTGAATAGACAAAGGGGAAATCACCAGCAACCCCAGCGCAAGCTCCTGCTCCTCCAGCATCCAACCATCGCAGGAGCTTCTGGGGCTTAGAACAAACACGTAGGTCCGCTCTATTGTTCCTTAGTTTTCTATAGCCCTTGCTTTTTTTTTTTTTTTTAAAAAAAAAAAAAAAAAGATTTAGAAAGCCTGCTAGCGCAGAGCCAGGCTTTGTGCTCTTCTTTGTGCGTGTTATTCCAAAACTTGACTCCGCTCAAGTTGTGGGGATTTAAAAAAAAAAAAAAAAAAAAAAAAAATCTCTCGTGATTTTTCTGACTTGGGGTGGGGGGGGGAGGGGTGGTTGTTGTTGTTGTTTCAGTTTTTAGCCAGCTTCCTGTATTTACTTTTCAGCCTGCTCTGGTGGTGTGCTGACTTCTGGTGTTTACTGGTTTTAACAGCTGCAAAGCTCCGGGAAGGTCTTCCCAGCTCTTCCCGCGTGTGTCTGAAGGGTGCCCCAACCCCTTCACCCCAGGGCTGCCGGGGGGGGGAAACACGCGAAATGGGTTAGAAACCTCCTGCTCCCCCTTTCCCTGCTGGCCTAGGTAAAGTCCAGGAAAGCATTTTGCAAATAGCGGATTCACCAGCTTCCTGGAAGGAGATTCAAAGTCCTTTCAGATGGCCACCCGACACAGCTACCCGAAACTAGGGATATTCTTACTGGGACAGTCCAGGTTTATCACATCCAACATCTGCTTGAAAACTGCCTGCTGGAGTGAATTCTGCTGAAGGGAATGGTACAGGGCTATCCCAAACCCCGACACAGCCCAAATGCCCTTTCGGTGGAGCCCGCAGAGAGCCGAATCTGCCCAACGTGAACTCGTTCACTTCCCAGGGTCTTTTACATGCACTTTTCATTTCTTCCTGTAAAAATGAAGCTGTTCTTATGGCGTCTTTCGTGGGCAAATGGTACAGAGACGTGTGTGTGACCTTGCTCTGACACGCACAACAGGCAAGACAGATTTTCCCCTCAGCCGGCATTCCCGAGAGCCGTCGGGAGCCCGGTGCAGAGGCAGGTCCTGGGCGTGTGGAGCCCAACACCTTCCCACCTGCGATTTCTTCCTTGCTGGGGACAAGGAGGTGGGTGCTGATGTTACCGCACGTTTAAAGCTGGACCCGAAAGGCATTTATTTCCTGCGCTGCTCTGTCTGAGCACAAGTTTTGCCATCCCTGGGTTATTTAAAGGATGTAAAGCAACTCTGAGTCCTGTTACAAAAGAGCGGTTTGCACTCGCTCTGCTCGGATGCCTCTTCTGCTGGGGAAGCAGCACCACCCACTCCCCCCTCCCGCTGCCAGCCGGGGGGTTATTAATTTGGGAGAGCTGGGGGCTGATGTTGCCATACTTGGCTCGCATCCACCTGGTAGCACTTTCTTTACAGTTAAAATTATTCTTTCTGAAGCGTAAGCAAGCTCTTCTAGCGCTTCTGAAAGAGGCGAGCAAACGTGGGTTTGGATTTAAAATTAAAAAAAAAAAGCCAACCTTAAAATCTAGACTAGATTTGTATTTCTGCCGTTTTAAATACCCTCAGCGCAGCCAAAGGGATAACCTGTTCCCCTTCGCTTGAACCCAGTGCAAGAGCGTTCTTGCCAGTGTAGCTGATTCCAGTTTGCAGAAGCAAAATGAGAGATATCGCGTAACTGTAAAGGATTTTCATCGGCTTTTAGTGGCTGGGGGGAAAAGCCCCGCTCGTACCCTGTACGCTTGTGCCTGCAAAGCACCGAAGCTTAAGAGGCCTGAGGCAAGAGGGCACCATGTCTTACCGAAGTGCCCTTAGGTGCCATCAGAAGTTTTATTTTCCCTTTCCCCAGAAGATTTCCTTCTGTTCACTGAAGGGTGTGAATGTCCAGCAAAAGCAGCGTTAAAAAAGCGCCGCGTCTCTGGAAGACACGAGAGATGAGTGTCATCAAACAAAACCAGGAAAGAGGGAGAGGAAGGGCAGTGTTGCGAAGGACAGGAAGGTGGATATTAAAAACAAGGAAAGCGTAAGAGGGATGGACACATCAGACTGAAATAGCACACGTGAGAAAAGTCTCCCAGCAGCAGCTCCCGCTGCCTTAAAATGAAAGCTGGGGGCAGGAGGAAGGGGGGGACCGGCAAACTGAGACCCTTCGCTCAGTCCCCACGCAGAACCAGCTAAAAAGGAAGCGAATGGAAACCTGTCGCAGTAAAAACCTGAAAGTCAAAGTTCTTTCGCAGCAGAACTGAGACAGAAAAGAGGCAGAGAGAAAGTTATTGTAAGACATCCTGGCTTGGCATCTCCTACGCCTGCAGGTATTCCGGGGTCTGGAGTTCCTGTGCCTCGGAGGCTTTTCTTCTTTTACTGCTGACAGCAAGGAATTTAGAAAATACACAAGATGCCACATTAGTTAAGATTTTTGTTTTATCTTTTTGGCTGCGTTTGTGTTTCTTTTTTAACTATTTCAGTCAAAGGGGCGAGGGAGGGGAATCGGGTGACATAAAGAACAAGTCAAATGCTTGCTGTTGGTTTCTTATCAGACTCACATAATTAAGATATCTGCTTATTACTAAAACATTTCAGGGCTGGACCCAATGTGTTCCGGGCAGTTATGTTTTGCAGAGAATTAAATAAACTGCTGATTTTGCAGGATGACATTAAAAAGCGAAGTGCCGCCCAAGTATGTGGAAGTGAGAGAGAGATTTGGATTTTTCTGATTAGAAGGCAAAGTGTGAAGAGCTCTGTGGAAATGCTCTGAAGCGTATAAATTCACCTATTGAAAGATTTCTCTTTGCCTTTGAGATCTAGATTCGGATTGATTTTAATGTTTGTTAGAGCAATGACATTCAGATTCTTCCTCCTTTTTAATAGGGTTGATTAGTAGTGTTTTTTTTAATCATTCACTCATAAATCCACCAATCTAGGACCATTATACATTGTACTTTGGCTCGGGACCATAGAAAACAATGGCTGAAATCCCATACATGCTTTGGCATCCAGTCAATACCTAGTACATTCATTTATGCTAAATTTACTTCTGTTTTCAATATTTCCAGCCTGCCCTAACCCTTTTGACCTACAATCTGCTGTAAATCCCTTTTACTACTCACTGACACGTGACTTTGTAAATCACACAGAGGGCACTGAGATGATCCTATAACTGAACCCGGTATTTAAACTACAATCGAAAGGTCATAATTCTGGGCATGTTTAAAAGGCAGAGCTCGCAGCAGCAGTTAGCACATGATTCAATCTTTGACCTTAAAAGCAAAAGGAAACCAAGGTTCCTGCCCCCCCCCCATTACCACGCACACATCATTTTATTTAAAAGAGTGCATTCAGCAGATAGATGAAGCAATTTGAGTTATTCATTCCTCAGAACCCACATCTTGCAAATATCTGGCACCAGCACATGCTGCAATGCTCCGAAACCCAGAGGAGCCCGCAGGCGAGGAGATTCAGCTGCTCCCTGAATCCTTTCCCAGAGGAGGGAGAGGCTCCACACATTTTCATACCATATTTTTCTCACTGGAAACCTCAGGTATTTTGCTACAACTGGAGCAGAAACTGCGAATCCGAGGCACTGTATCCATGAGTCAAGATGTCGCTGCGATTGCAACTGTTTGGTATGAAACTGCTCGTCAAAGTATCTTAGAGATTTGGGGTAAAATAGGCAAGTTCGGCTTCCCGTTGGAGTCAATGGAAAGGTCCTCATTAGCTGCCTCATGTCCGCTCACACGTCAAAGCCTATCCTAAAGATTATTCCCACTTTATTATTGGGTAGGACTCATTGTGCTGTCTGTCTGTAAGGCAGCTAATGTAAGTCAGGTCAGGAGTCAATGGGATAAGCCTGCTTATCTCTGTGGACTCTTAAGGGAGATGAGGAGAAGACCCAAGTGGAGACGTTTCCAGTGTAGATGCCCACAGTTAGGGAAGACGAACCCACCCTTTATGCCTGAGATGCATCCAGTGATGCAGACTGAATACCGCTTTGACCAGTGCTCAGCACCCTTGTGTGGCTTTCTCTCTTGCTATGTGGACATAGATCCCGGTGGCTTCAGCTGGTGCTGGATGTGACTTCTGCAGGTCTGAACTTGCAATTTCATCCAGTCTGCGTTTTCTCCGCTCATCTGGTGACTTACCCCATCGTTCCCAACCAGCCAAGAGGCTCATCACTTGCAGAAGCTGCCATGTTATCAGTGCAGGAATGTGAAGTGTTGTATGTGTGTGTGAAAAACTGTTCTAGAGCAGACTCATCCCTGAGCAGAGAGAGAGTGTAAATTCCATGAGTAAAAAATATTGGCGCTGCTCTTCCCATCAGCCACTTAGCAAGGCTGGTATTCACCACTTGCCTTGCCTAGTACCCAATAAAAAGTTGACTTGCTTTTCATGCCTGCAGGTTTGGAGACCCTTACATCCACTCTTGAGGGGAAGCAGGCTACAATGTTGTAGGTAAATAAAGAGGGAACCCAGTCCGGTTGCAAAAATAACGGCTATGAAAACAAAGCGAAAATACAAACCTCTAAAAATCCAGAGCTTTTTCTCTTGGCAACTTTTGAAATAACAGACTACTGCTCATAACATTGCATAACGTGAGAGAACATTACTCACTACAAAATGATGTAATGTGACATCTGGTATTTGGAAACTTCAGCTATACGCTAGCTATATGTTGCCTTGACTTGTTACAGTACTTGCAGGATACTCTGTGCGTGGAAAGCGCGTGTGTCGGCACAGCCAATGCACGGCTCTCGCGAGGACTGCGTACCTGCCGCTGGCACGGGCTTTTGTCTTCTTTCTTTCCCCAACTTCATCCAGTTTCCAGTCACAGCCCTCCTGCGGATGCATCTCTGCCAAAAGCCACAGCGGTCAGAGTTCGGGGCGGCGAAGGGTAGCACATCAGTGCAGAGTATGGCCCTTGGGTGGAGGCCTCTTACACGCCCTCCTATCAGCAGGCTTTTCATGTATGGGAATTGCGGCATGGAGGAATAATTCATGTTCTTCATCTACATTATCAGTTTCATGGATAGATATGCTATTTTAAGGCATATCTTAAGCTTTTAACGAAGGCTTTACTTGATGTTCCTTGCTGGGCAGTTCCTGGCCATACAACTTTCCCTGATTGCTCACCCTAAAAGGCACAAGGGCCATGTTTACACCGTCCTATGCAATTTAATTTCTTTCTAATTTAGTTACAATTTAAGAGCTACCTTCGATTCCAGGTATGCCTGCTCTCCTTTCCGCAAACCTGCAAGTTTAGCGTCCCATCCCCAGGCTGCTCATGAGACAGACTTGTGTACGGAAGCCGCTGGGGAGCTGGGGTCAAAGAAAAGACACAATGGAAATATGGCTGGGACTTTCCGAAGTGTCCACACCAGGCTAAGCATTCCTGCTGAACGCACTAGGACAGCAAGGAAACCGGAGCTGGCTTTGCCGAAATGGGAGATCTGTGTCCTTGAAGCACTCGCTCCCTGCCCCGCTGCCTCCCAGTGCACCATCCTCCCGCTCCCACATCGTCGGATCGATTTCCCCTGCGAAATGTGAGCCTAGGATCTCCCATCTTCTATTTTTATTCCAGGTTTGGATCACTCTGAGTTTCCAGAGAGATTTACCTCCCAGGCTGTATTACAAATACCTTTCACGCTCTCTTCTCACCTTCTCCCTTCCCACCCAAATCATTTTCGTCGTCTCTCTCTTGGTTCGAGAGAGAGAGATCCTCTTTCTGCCTTGACCCCGAGGGAGCGCGGCTGACCCCGCGCCTCCGGGTCCCGCGGCAGCCCTGTGAGCTGCTGAGGGTCCAGCTGACCGCGGCGGACCTCTTCCCTCCGCTTGTGGTTGTTGGTTTGTCTCTCAGGCACCGCTGGTGAGATGACACCCGGCTGACAACCGCACAGCGTGAGCTTCAGAAAAACTCCGCCTTTAAGGCTTTGCCTGTCCTTCACCTTAGAGACTGGGAGGAAGGGGAGAAGAAAAGGCAGGGAAAAAAATCCCAGTTAAAACTCACTTTTACACCCTTTTGCTCGTTTGACAAGGTGCGCCCTGCAAGGCATAAACCCACCCGCAACGTGCTCCCGTTCAGCCCAGGACAGGTCCCGTGGGACAAAAGTTTGGGACAATAAGGCTGGAATTAGTGCAGGTTTAAAAGGTTCCTTCCCACGTGCCAAAATTTCACCTGTTATTAGTGTGACAGCTTTAGCGGTGTATCTGAAGGGAAGGCGGCCCAACTGTAGGATGACAGAGTTGTCCCCGTTGTCCTTTCCTGCACAGCTTATCACCAACAGCTGCTACCAAAAGTCCTGAGGCCGGGGCATTTCATAGCATGCCATTGCCCTTAACCCTCACCAGTTTCTTGAAGCATTCAAGGCTTGTGTGTTTTTAATTTTTTCTAATGCTTCCATATTCATTCCTTCTCTTTTTCGGATAGCGCCTGGCAGTTCTAGAAAGATAATTTGTAAACATCAGAAAAAAAAGCCATGTACATGCACACGGGCTTTAATATAAAACCAATAACAGATCACTTCAGGTTGTAAAAGACTTTGCTTTTCTTCTCAGAAATTAATTACCTGAATATAAGAAGCATCTTATTAGTATCTGTGTTACATGACATGCCAACAAACCAGCTCCTTTCTCTCATCAGCAGCTTATGGCACCGTTTAACATGCTCTTCAGTACGTGTTAATTAATACGGACGCCTTGTGTTTTCATTAGTTATAAATAGCTTAAGTGGGTGGTAGGCAATTGGTTCTTCCTTGCGACATAACTTTTATGTGTAAACTGCTGCGCGGTAAGTATTTAGTGTATGATTCATAGGAAGCACCGCAGTGAAGACTTGTAATAGGATGGATAAAAACCAACCAAGCAACCGGTCGGAGCTGTAAAACGCCTAGCGGGTCCCCGGCTTTATTTCCCCCGCCGACAGTGCTGGATTCTTCCCTGTGATACTGCCTTCTGGAAATTACTGCCTAATAAAGTTCAGCAAAAAGGAATATTTCCAGGGATCAGTCCAAGTGTTTATCTTAATATTTGCTGCAGAAGTAAAAAAAAATAAAAAATGAAATTTCATAGTACTGCACATCAGGAGACTGCAAAGAGCAGCGAGGTCTGAGATGCGCTAGTTTGCCGTGTCTTTCCCCCCTTTTTTTTTTTCCTTTTTTATTTGAAATTGTTCATATTATGAGCTTTCCCTCAATGTGTATCTTGACATACCCCACCACAGTGTGACTTCAGGATCAGTTCACAATTGGTGATAACAATGACATCCAATTCAGGGTATTTCCTAGGGTAAATGCATAAGGATTTAAACTGGAATTCATTTCTTGCTTACAGGATAGGTTTTTGCTGTCTCTTCCATCCAGATCAAAGTCGGTATATAATTCATTCTTGATCTCTGACTCACCTGGAAAGGAAAAGAGAATGAGATCGCCGCTCTTGCAGAAAAACGGTGCTGAATTTTCTTTACTTAACTTGTATTACTGAATACACAGAAGATTCATATTGTTTACTCTCCATCTGTTATTTCCAATGAAAGTCTCACAACAGGTGAGAATGAAGAGATTACTTTACATGCAGAGTAGAAATTGATAGGAAAACAAAAAGAAGAAATAGTTATTGTAAAAAAAGCCCATTGTATTCTCTAGATATGGCTGCTGTAGTGAATGGAAGATATTTTGTTAACGAAGGCGTTTTGAAGAAAAAGCGATGATTGAAAACTCCGTTCTAGAACGTTTTCCCAGCTCTACCATGGATGAACCAACCAGCACACTGCACTTTATGAACTTTATTCCCCGCGTGGGCGCGCACACGCGTTTTGCTCTGGGTACCGGCCTGCAGAGGGGTTTTGCTGCCGTCGTGCGCTACCTGCTCACGGCTCCCGCCAGCACCGAGGAGCGAAAATACAGGGCGGAATACAGAAAATAGTCAGGCAGAACCACAGGGTCCATTGCCTCCAGGCAGCTCCCATGTAGCTGAAACTACGCCACCAAAATGCTGGGATTGGAGTTGTGAGAAGAATGTCTTCATGCAGTCAATATTAGTCGGAGGGGGAAGGGATGGCAGGTGAGAGAGAGAAGGAAAACTTTCTTTGGCAGCCTTTGAACCTAAAATTATTCTTTAAGTCGCTGTCTGGGGGCAAAGGAGTGTGAACTTTAGCACTTTGTCTAAAGAAACCTAAGAAAAATGTTCTCTGGACTCCCCTTTGGATTGTCAGATGAGCACCCCAGAGGTGCCTCTGAGCTTTGTGGAGCTCCATGAGAGCTGGACACCTTGAGTCTCCTCATGGCGGTGAAGCGCAGAGGTCAGCGGAGGAGAGGGGTGCAGTCCATGGAGCGTGGGGTGGGCGTTACAAGAAAGGAGCTTGGAAACAAAGGGGGGAAGCAGAAATCCAGAGCTCTGACAGTCACTTGGACTGAGGCTGGGAAGTCATACATAATCCTTTCGAAGACTAGCCTTCCAAAGGAGCCATTGTTTGAGTGCTGGCATGATTTGTGCCTGTACTTGCAATGGAAGAGTTTCTCTAATCATTTGAGGTCATAGGACTGTGATTTAATTATTGTGAATTCCACTGCTAAATAGTATTGAAGTACCAAGGGGGAGAAGGTAGCCCAGCTGACAACACACAATCTTAAACCTCTCCATGTCTATAAGTAACTGCATTCTTGCAAAGAGTTTGCGATTTTTCTGCCTCAAAACACAGGTTCGTATTGAGACAGTCACTGAAAGTGGAAACCAAACCAGCTCTTTGGGAAAATATTTTTAAGGAATGCTGCCAACCTGTATCTACTGGCCCTTGCTTAGTAGGTGATTTTTTGACATGCATGGAGAGGGTGTTTTAATTAACACTTAAAAAAAAGACAGAGGAAAGAATGATTTTTCATCTTTCAGAAGGTCAAAAGGTGTTCAGGTATCATAGACGTGGATATAGTGCGAGAGCCTAAAGAGACAGAGAGGCATGTCAAAACACTGAGATACCGCAGCCCCTTAGAGTAGCTATTTTCTTTCTGTTATCGTGTTAAATAGAGGTATCACCGAAATTAATCTCCTGTTCAGACATGCTCAAAAGATAAGGCAGAGGTGGTGGTAGGTGCTTCTTGTTCAGAGGGCTGCATTTGGCCAAAGTAGTGGGACTGCTTTAAATAAACAGCTGTATGATTATTTTGTAATGTGCTACCCCGTTGCAGTTAGCCCTACAGAGGGCTTTTTATGAAGACGTGGCATTCACAAGTGTGAAAGGTTAATGAGATTGTTCTTTAGCCAGGCATCTCACATCTTTAGCAGGGCACCTCACGTCTTCTGGCTCGGAAGCGCTAAAAGGAGGAAGCTTGCAATGGGAAAACCTTTTAAACTCCAGTTCTTGTACTTCTCTCTAGCAGAGACCATCAGTCATGCTGAACTTTACCGAGAGCTCCATAATGCACTTCGCTTGAACTTTTAAACTGCTCCACTCAGCTTTTGTTCAGGCTGGGACCCCCAGATCAAACTGGTTTTATATGAAAGAGGTTGGTTTACCACAGGGAACGTCACCCCGTTTACTGAACTTGCTTCAGCGCCAGCCTGCACATAAAGAAACAACCGGTTTTGCTGGGCACAAAAACTGCCTTACACCAAACTCTGGGTGTGCCCGCACACGTGGTGACCCCACGCGTCTGCTCCCGTCTGGGGGGGCGGATGGGCACGGCCTGGTCAAACAGCTCCTCAACGCGAAAATAGCAAAAATATGTAAAAAGTAAAAATTCCTCTCGTCCTGTTTCAGTGATCAAAAAGGCATAGTAAAGCTCTCTCAAATATGAAAATTGAAATGAATTTGTTATATTCAAGCTTGCATTGCATGCAAGATGGTAATAATAAGAATAATACGATGCTATTAAGCGTGAATTTTTCTCTTTAAGCGGTTGTGGGAGATGCTGTAAGCTGAACGATGAGCCTACTGTAAGTAAAAATTGAGCCCAGCTCCCAAACTCTTACGAAGAACCTGCACACCTACAGGAAAGAATTTTTATTAAGCTGAATATGTGAGAAGAGACTTTCGACAGCTCGAATGCTCTTAGAAGCGCTGAAAATAGATAATTTCCAAATATATTTCCCCATCCAAGGCGGTACATCTGTTTAAACAGCTGAAGGTGTAAAGGGCTTGCAAATGAAATGTGAAGTTTGCAGGTATCTATGGCTGAAGGTGATTCGAAGGTTGGAAGACAAGAATAGAAAGAAGAGTAGCTGGGCTCTGGTCCTGCAGGTGCCACGGTGGCTTCACCTCTGGAGCTACCCCCGTTTCTTCAGGAGAACGTTTTAAACAAGTCCTTCCTACCCCAGCTGATCCTTTCCTATCTCCTTTCCCACCTCGTATCCGCACCAGGAGCCGTTTCAGTTGTGCCAGCTAAGCTGCCGAAAACAGGTCTGAGAAATGATCCAGGAGGAGGAGGAGAGCGAGTCTCAGGTTGTGAGCCTGGATCTCACGGCTGAATCGGATCCAGCTGAATCCAAACAACTGGATGGGGACTAATTTTGAACAGGTGGCAACAAATGGGCCTGGAAACGTATCAAAATGCCATCAGAATAGTAATGTCCCCTAGTTGGCCCATCAGAATATAAATTATTCTCACCTTTGGAGTATCTTGTGGACTTAGTACTTAATATATTCAGGTTTCCCAAGCAGTCAGAGCCCAGGGAAGAAGGGCGCTGTAGAAGTACAAAATATCAGCATTACAGTAAATTGCAGAGGGGAAGCGCCCTGTCATTCCCGTGTAAAAACAAACTGGAGCTGTACGCTGACTGCCTGGTGGGTGGTGAGAGCAGCGCTGATGCTGTGATCTACAGCCTCCTGGAAAACAGAAATCTGCATGATTAAACTCCACGTTTCTCCACAGCCCTAAACAATTAGGCAGGGTGGAGGCTGGTTTCAAGCAGGCATAAATCTTTCTTGCCTCTGCTCGAATCTCACGCTGATAGGAATAAGTTTTCTTATCGGCCTCTGATGGTAAGAAACAAGGATCCAGATAAAGTTGTTTATTCCAGTCAGGTATTGGCACGATGTGAGAAAACACACTGGGAGACCAGATGTTCAGGAGTTGGCCACTGCCGGCGTTTGCTCGGGAGCAGGAAAAATGATTTTCCCTCCTTTTCCCTGGCCTCACTTTGCCTGTTGTTATTTCCTACGAGCACCTCGACTTTTTCCTCCGTCAGTCGGCGAACCCGTCAGAGCAAAGCACGGTTTCTCCTCTTCCGCGCCCTCTGTTTTCAGCGCAGTTTTTGAACACTATCAACACACAAATGATAAATACCCCTCGGGATCCAGGAAAGCGTTCAGCTGAATACGACGGGTAGAATTTGAGCACATTCTTAGTAATCCATTTGGCCCCACCAGTTACCACCAATCTCGTGTAGGGCAGCGTTGACAGCTCAGCTGTTAGGTAACTTGTATCTTCTATATATCAGAGGAATCGCCTGGCACTTGCAATGCCCCGGACACCAGTTTAGCAGGAACGGGCAATTACGTTTCTTTAAGTCCCTACGGGTGGTTGGAGCATAGTTGGCAGCGTGGATGGGTGAAAACTTGCTTGCCGCAAGCTAGTCTGTCCCCAGATGTACCAAATTCATCCCTTTCGTCGTGGGGAGATTCACTCACAAAATAGAAGGACAGCTTTTGTGGACGACTTTGTTCTTTTAGGGGTTGTTCGGAGGGTTTTTTTCCCCGATTAACGCTATTTTGGTAGAAGCGAGACAGGGGAGAAAAAGCACAATATGAAAATGTTCTTTGATCTTGATCAAATGTTTACTCTGTTAAATAACTAATTAAAAAAAATGAGCAGAGCTGCGCGGTCTCATCTGTCTGCAAAGCGTTTGTAGTCTACAAACACAGTAGGAGATAATCAAATGTCTACATAGTCTTCCCTTTTAACCTTTTGATAAGGAAGTTTTTCCAGCCCGGCTGTACCTGAAGCAATTACTAACCGCGCATCTCAGCCGATAGGATTCCTTCCGAGGGCAGCCCATCGTACGCGGCATAAGAAATATTAGAAAGCACTTCATTAACCGATCTGAAATGAAAGCATTCAATCTTAATCCTGTCATCAGGGTTGCCTAATTAAAGGAATGGGCAGATTTATGAAGCTGCTATTTTTAACAAAGCCCCGGCACATTCAGTGCCTTGGCCCCTCGGCGCGGCGGAAGTGATGTCAGTGGTTGCCTGAGCGAACATGAATTATGTTTACAATATCCCAGGAGAACTTTTGTATTTTTCAACTCCCACAGAAAACTATCATATTTAGCTTCAAATAGAAAACCTCAGGCAGGGCTCCAAGTGATTTACACAAGCTGAAGCTGCAGCTTTATTTTTCTTTCATATTTCATCTTACAATATCTTTTCCTGACTCCTTTTATTGCCATAAAATCCTGATCTTTTGCAAGTCCGGTTTAAGGCAGTGGGATACATTTTCTTGCCGGTGAGATTGGAACAAATTTTCAGGGTTCCTGTAAAGTCATGGAACATAACCCACGTTTGCAGTGAGGTCAGTAGCGACAGCGTTTGGAGCTTGTGTGTGCTGGGACACCTGTAAACATCTAAAAAGTGAATTTAGCTCACAACAGATGGGGAATTTGTAGGAGAGAGTGGTCCCCTCTTGGCCCCTTGGCACTGTTGGCATCATCTCTGCCTCTCCCACCTCTTGGAGACACGGCACTTTTTTGAGAAACTTCCTTGTAAACAACTTGTTTGTACAATGAGGGATCTCCAGGAGCATCCGTGAAACAGCCTCAGCCCCTTCCTTCCACCCTCTGTTTGAAATCGTCGTCCGTCGTGATGCTGCCGGGGGAGAAGTGGAGAGGGGAAAGGTCCGAGTTTCCAAAGGCAGCTCTCCTCCAAGGAGTGACAGCAACAGTCTGCATTGCAAAAGGCAAAGAAGCCCCCCTTCCTCCCCAAAAATCAGACAGAAAAACCCCACGAAACCAAAACCAAAGGAAAGAAACCATTAACACAATTTACAGAGAACAAAAATTCAAGCTCAAAGTACGTTCGGTATTTTGTTCTTAACATGTATTGATGAAAACCTTTTAGAATTATCCCTATATTTAGCATCGCAATAGATGTTCCGCATCCCCCCCACTGCCATCACTGCTCATTTAAAAGCCTAATAGCTTAATTTATGACAGGTTTTCATTCTAATGCCACTGTTTTCATTCTCATGAATTATAGATCCAGCTCTATATACAGTGTTGGTATCGGAGAAAAACTAATAACTTCTCTTTATGAAGAAAAAAAATAAGGTAGAAAACTGCACTGCGACAAAGGACAAATTTATCGATTGCGGGGGGGGGGGGGGGGGGGGGGGGGGGAAGGTTTTTTCTGGATCTTGTCTTGCAACAAGTCCTCAAACCCTCTGTCAGGTCCTGCCTTATTCATACTGGGGGAGAGGAACTATTGATTTCAGCAGGAATTTCTGTCTTACAGCAGACCAAAGAGCAGGAGAAATGAGTAACTGTCACAGCACTGAGTGGGCCAAATCCCTATTCCCCTGTCTAGCAGGGATGGCCCCTCACTTTTCTGTAATTTATCATGATCTCTCCCAAACTAAATATTCCTTTACCGAGTTCTGACCTGGACACTATCCATACCCGTGGTTCAACATGTTTTACTGCTATTGACCAGCATTTCACTGCCCTACCTTCACTCCCCCTTTCAGGGGACCTTATTAGCGAGGAATAACATTCCTTTTCTTGAATTCCTTCCCTCCTACGGTGGCTCACGTTGGTAGAAGTGGGCAGATTTTTACACGTCGTAAACCAATGCAACATGAGTCTCGCACCCAAAATGTAGAGGAAGGATGAACTATTTAATTAATTTTTGCTTTTAAGTTTGGAGGACAAAAATGCTGTCAGTTATCGAAACGTCTTTACTTGTCTTACGTCTCTGCACTTCCATGAGACGCTTCACTCTCTCCAAAATTAAATTTGTGAATGGCATGGATTTTTTGTTTCACTGTATATATTTGTACCTCCTCGTTTTCTCCTCTTACACAAGGAATCTTGCCAAGTGGTGCTTTTTCTCTTCTGTATCTCTTATCTCCATATTCTCCTTTTCACATTAGCTGACGGTCTGTTATGTCCGTATTCTGGCAATTTCTTCTGCAAACTTCATTCCAGAAGGAAGGAATGCGAAGGCCAGATAGTCAAACATATCTTTGCAAATACCTGAAGCTTCCTTTCCTCCTGTCAAACCGTCCTAAAATAAATGCATTCTACACCTATAGCCTGAAAAACTTTTACAAGGCAATGCTTTCATAAAACAGTATAAATCGCAGTGGAGATAAGAATGCGAACGAATAAACTTGTATATACAGTTGAACCGCGGAGGTATGAAGGTCTGGCAGATGTGACCGAGATACTGTTTTCTAATTGTTTCCTCACACAGAAACCATCTTCTTCGTCAAAGCCCGAGCAACTTACAGGAATATGGTTTAAGCAGTGCCTGCTTCTGCCGTGAGTAACATTGCCATACTGACCTTCCGCCTAAACCCACGCAACGTGGGGTAGCAAGTTGTACATTTTTCCTTGCTGTTTAGTTCTGTCTGTTCTGCCGCTATTGGGGCAGCAAAATTATCCCCATTGGATGACCAAAAAAATGTAATGAGGAGAGGAAAAAAAAAGGAGGGAGTGAAAGCGACTTTGAAAACCAAAATATTTTAAAAAATAAAAAGCCAAATATATGCAGAGGAGCAAAGTTTTGTGTCGAAACTCATAAAATCCAGGAGGCCAGTGGTTCTGTCCGGGAGCTATCACAGGATATGGACACGCACACACAGCCTTAGAGTGAGGGTCGGTGTCAGGGAGGGTGGGTTTGAAGCTGTCACGGAGGGAAGAAGCCGTTCGGAGTAAAGGTGCAGGTTCCTACAAGTCGAGGGAGCTCGGGGATCAGACCAATGCCATCGCTACTCCCAACCGTACTGAATATCCCTTTTTTGTTAGTGCTCTATAGAGCCGCGTAGCATCCAAGCAGCAACACCACATCTCCGAGCAAGATTCCCCAAATTGCTTTACGTGGATCGATGCGGTTAGTTATTTCTTTCTCACTAGCAAGCGTGGTGAGGTTGTTCCTGTTTTAGCGGTAAATTGCATCTCTCAGGTACGCGTTGTCTTCTAAAGAGTGGTGGGTGATTTGTCTTTACAAGGAACGTGTTGCGACTCGCGTAGACATTTCGGCGTTCCTGGGGATGCCAGGTCAGCTGCCTGCCAGGAGCTGACGGAGAGGTCGGAAGCTGCTGCAGCTCATTTCTCTCCAACACACGCTGATGATACTGATACGCTGCTATTAGTTTTGTGGGACACTGGACAGTGGCAAATACCAACCAATTCCTGATGCTCCAAATGGAATTTTTCTGAGGTGGAAACGCTCACAGGGTTTCACTGGTTTCTTATAAGGGAAGAAGAAAGCCTAAAAGCTGTACTTCTGGAAGAGGCAGGAGCGTTTGGTCCATCAAAGCCTTGCAGAACCCTTTCACGAAGACCTTAGCTGTGCTTGAAGGCAGCCCCTGTGGCTCGGTGGAAGCAGCTGTTGGGACGACAGCCCGTTCCCCAGCTGGCTGGGACAGACACCTCCCCAAGCACAGTGCTCGTCCCTCCGTCGCCCCCCCGGCGAGCTCAGCTGGGCCCGTGGCACCTTCTCAGCTTGGACCCCGCCGCGTCCACCCGCTGGCTCTGTCCGAGGAGCTGCTTGACGTTAGTTTGGCGGCATGTGCCTACAGGAGACAATGAATGGCTAGAGAACAAATAAACTGACAATGTCAGAGATATTATTGGATGAGAAAACTGATATTTGAGATGAGCTAAATTTAATTATGATTGTTTAAAATTCTTTCTAAGTCTTTTCTATATTTTCTCCTCTGGTTCTCCACCACCACCCGTGTTCCTAGGGCTTTCAAATTGCCGCACTGGGATGAGCTTGGCAGCAGAGGCTGCCTGGGAATTGCCAGTGCTGGAAGCCCTCAGATCCCCAGAAGCCCATCATGAATCCAGGCATGGTTCCATTGGAAACCAGCCTTTGATTCACCAAAAGCTTGACATAGCTAAGATACATCAGATGAAACAATTTTGGGTTCTGCGGAAAAAGAATGACTTCCAAAAAATATTCAAACCAGCTCTAACCACTACATCTTCAACAGTGATGAGCTGCTACCTCTTAATCAACCCCAAGAATAGCTAGATTAGATATTTTGCTCCATTTTGAACAAATGATGGTATCCTGAAACAAATACTTGTGGGTGACTAAATTAGTCTTTACAAATGTATAAACTAATTTGGGTTAATTGTCAGTTAATCAGCTCAGAAAATGAGGCTTAGGCATTTCTCAAGAAATGCATGCAAAAAAACCAGAAAGACAAGACACTTCTGATATTTTTGAGGCAAATGAATAACAAAACTAACTTGTAGACTACTTTTGCACATCATCAAAAGAATGGCAAGAGGAAAGAGACACAGTGTCCACACTTTCTCCTGGAAAGCAAAATCCTGATGATTGATTACGTAGTGTCCTTAGAGCTGGATCTCTCAGTAGTACCAGCTGTAGGAAGCACCGATACGTGTGTGACTGACTTAACTTGGAGGAGTAAAAAAAAGATAGAGTGAAGGAGATTGTCAGGATTATTTTCAAAAAAGAAAATTGATATCCAACTTCCAGTTTGATGGGCAATCCCATGGGATTGGAGATGGTTGTCTTGAAACCTGTTGTCTCTTAAAGAAGGAATAGCATGTTACATTACTCTCTTGGTTCAGCTTCATCTACTCCTTTGAATATGGAAACGGTGGGCATGTTCATTCTGAAGGTAACACTAAAGTGCCACAGAGCAAGTTACGTTCCTCCACCATTGGCACATCTGTAGATCATCAAAATGAGACATCCAGTCCTGCACCTGCTGCTCTTGGGAAGTGCATCATCTGGGAGACCATGGGCTTCACCCAAATAAGCGGCATTAAAATCCAGCTGTTGCAGGGAATGGTGGTGGTGATTCAGTAGGTGGCACTACTCCCTTTGAGTCAGGACCAACACTCATGTGTGAAGTTAGGGAGCTTTCAGCTGGAGCATCTGGCATCCTTCAGCTGTCACATTAAAAAGGTTCTCCTTACTCATGAAATAGCACATCATTAAAGATCCCATGGCATGTTTCGCAAGACTATACTCAGCAATATCGGTGCACTGAGCAAAACTCATTACCTTCTGCCTCCCAAAATTTCTGTTTCCATTAGAGAAGGAGAATTTCTCCTTGTCAGATGTTACTGATGTTTAATAGATTCAACCTTCCACACTAGAAGCTGTCTGCGTTTCGGTGGGAGGGTGTAGCCGAAATGGTATGTTTTTGTAGAATAATTGGATGCTTTTCAGGAGGGCAGTGTATCAACGTCAATCAGTTTTACTATGTTTCTCAAGCTGCTTTGTACACGGTACGTGAACCAAGCATTTGTGTTGGATGGAAATTCATGGGTGGTGGCATGTGCAGAGACCTCATTAGCAGGAACTGAGCCCAAAGGTCTCAGCTAGTTGCAGTGTGATTATGTTGTAACTCTGTGAATTATCCATGAAAGACTCAAATCAGTCCTAGAGGGTGTTCGGAGACATCTCCCCAGGAGACAGAAGTGGCAATGTTGTTGTAAGTGCTGAGATCAGGAGAGATGGTACACTCCCTGTTATCCATACACAGGGAGAACAGACTCCAACTGGAATAGGGAAGATGTACTATTAACAGTAGGTTTACTCTTGTAAAATGAAATTAAAGACTTTCACCTATTTATCCTTGAAATGATGGCTCTGAAGTAAGAACTGCGTAAATACATCTGGAGGTAAGAAAACTAACTGTTTAAGCTAAAGGAAGCATTAGGAGAAGAACAAATGGCACTAAAATGACGATGGGTATAATTAGGCTGGATATGGGATAACTTCCAGTAACCTGAGCAGGAAGAGTAGGGAACCACCTTCCACTGAAAGCTCTGGAACCACTGGGAGCAGAGAGACTAATAGTTTTTAAGACAGAACTTAATCAGCTTATGAAATGGTTTATATGACGTAGCTGCTGAATACAAAACCTATTCCAATCTGTTTTTGTGGTCGCACTCAAAACAAATAACTACGATTAGCTTCCTAAGTACATTACCGCACCGCTCATGCCCTCTTGCTATGTCTCCATCTGCTTATTGCTTGAACCTGTGATTTTGTCTGGCGCGTGTGGTATGCTTTGTACTGTGTGGTACCTCTAATCCCATTTCTTTCTGAATCACGCTTGATGCTGGTTTGTGTAACGCACTACTGATGTGGAAGAGAACGAATGCACATCTTACACAAAAGCAAAGGAGGACTCCTGTTTCAGGAATGCACTGGCAGTAATCCACCAGACAAAGATTGAACTTACAACCACAAGAATGGACATAAATGGTGAATGGTTGCCCTCCTGAAAGAGCCCAGGAATGCCACTGGTCCTCCAGTCGGTGCTCACCCCAGACATACCCCTTGCACACCTCTGCGTTACGTGTGTGAATCTACACAAAGCACTAGTCTTTGGGTTGGACAGAAAATTTGTATGAAACACAGGTTTTGACTACCCACCTTTCCACCTCTGAAGAAGCCTCTCAGGCCCGATACCTTTTATTGATATGTATTATTGCCTCGGATGACGTGGCTGGTGGTAACTGGAATATCGGCGTGCAGGTGTTTGCTCCTCTGAATGTTAATTCAAGAGATTGAGGACTGAATGGACACGGCAATGTCTCTGTGCTGGCCTTTTCCAGGGCGTTCTCCCCTACTTTTGAGTAGGTCTCTAGAGTATCACACAGGGCTGACATCCCCGGCTAAATTATGTTGTTCAGAATAGTGAGGCTCCCAATGTTTTATGAAACCTATTGTTAAATAAAACCACTGAGATTGCCTATTTTCAAGCTTATTGACATCGTGAAGGTAGAGTTTATGCTAGGTTCAGTCTGAGAGAAGATGCAACAAGTCAGAAAATAAAACTAAGTGTCTGTGTCCTCTGTATTGCACAGCCTGAAGAGTCCAACTTTCAGCAGTTTTTCCTGCTGTTTCTCCAGAAGCCAGTGGAGATTTTTTTTAATTTGTTTTCTTAAAATATTCGTAATAATTTGTCCCTCTGCAGATACAGGAAGGATGATGTTTCAACTCCTGCTAAAATCCAGCCAGCAGAGCAGTGGTGAGAGCATTTATCCTCTGTATTCCCATCTGCTGGTAGGCTCGGATTTTTGGATCCACAGAGACTAAACTCGATGTTGCTTTGTGTTTTTACTGTGGGAACGCATAGGCCATGAATCAATGGAACTAGAGTCTAACTTTATGATCTCCTGGGGAGCCTGAAATGCTTTTGTCTCTGTGATGAAGCCCCTTTTCTTTGTCAGCAAAGCAGTCTAATTGCTGGAGACCGTATCATGTTCAAACAGCGCTGTGCAGGAAGCAAATGGGAAGTGTAGTGGCGGTGGAATATAACCCCACCTGCAAACCGATCCCATCGTGGGCTACACGTCAACGGAATCGTCCAAAAAATGAGCGTCTTTACAACAAATAAGATCCAAATATTAAGCGGTTAAAAAGAAAACACCCTTGCGTTTGTTTGGATTTGGGTTAGTATAGATTTTATAGCTCACATTGAATGACGTTGACCATATGGCAAATTATTGTTGTTTCTAGGGTGCTTAAACAGTGTAATCAGTTCAAAGAAATGTTGCGGCGCACCTCACTGAGGAATTACCAGCTGGAGCGAACAGACGTGGCAACGCAAGAACAGGAACTTGGGAAAGGAGTTCCTGGCGTTGTCCATCATTATGAAGTGTTTTGTCAAGTGTCACTGAAGTTGTCTGGGCCTTTATTTTCTCGGCTTTAAAAGCAGGCTTATAACATTGACCTCAACACCATATGAACTAATTAAGTCCTATTGATAACATAGTTTGCATGTTCTGCTGACGGGCACTGAAGGATTGCCCATGATGGTGTTGCTGTTACGGCCCCTCTGATGTGCCATTTCCTTTCACTGTAGCCTAATGGAGCCCAAGAGCCAGAGACAAAAAGGAGTATTAACTCAGAAGCTTGGAGTCATTAGTGTTGCCAGCTATGAGCTTGATGACTATTTCAAAATTATTTTACTGACGTTAGTTAATATTTCAAATGCATTTGTATTTATTCAAGTCATCGTAGATTTAAGAACTCCACAGCGTTTTGGACATAGCCAGGCAGGCATCCATAGCTTTTTTTCTCCCCAGGTCTCTCTCTGGTAGTACCAGGCTTTGGGAGCAGTTCTGGAGAAGGGACCGTTGGGCAGCGTATGTCCAAGCCTGAGAGCCCTCATTCGTTTTCATGTCTGAAAGACCAGGCTCTCCTATTGCACGCGTCAATGGAGTAATTTGGCAATACTAAGCTTTCATACCGTTTTCTTAATTTTTAAATCTCTTTGATCTGACACTGCCCTTGTAAGATTGCTCGGAGGCAGATGATTAGCGTGGTGCCAGCCGGCATTCGGCACTGAGCGGTATATAAGATACCACCTCTGCCCTTTCAGATCCCAATTAAAGCTCCAGCCCTGCAGGATGCTGAGTGCCCTGGGAGATTCCTGTTGTCTTTCTATTGCTTCAGCTAAAATGTTGGAAAAAGACGTTACATTTCTTAAGCTGAGGCGCCCTAAAATTTTAGCTAGAAAAAAAATTTAATTTTATTAAGCATGAAGATCACAAATGATGAATACGTGAGCAATGTACCAAGCTTGCCTTACGCTTCCAAGGCAAATTGATGTGAGAGCGGATGGAAATTTTTAAAATATTCCCCAGGTCTTACGTTGTTCTCAGTATCCTGAATGAAATCTCCAACATCTCCGTGTAATTATGATTATGAATATGAGTTTAACTTTCATTAAGAAAAATAAAAATCCTAGCTCAGCGCTGATGCAAAGTACAGAAGTAATGAGCATTTTATGATTCTTTCTAACTTTTGATACTGTGCTTTCTGTCTGCTTTCTGTGGGGAAATCCATTCAAACGACTTAAATCTGACCAGGGTCAATCATAACCCCTTCCACAATCATGAGGAATTTCCACTTGGAGAAGGTGCTGGCTCCAGGCAATGAAAATCCGTGGTCCGTATAGAGGATGCGCCAATGGCCAGCTTCTGTACGTGCTGCTCCCAGCCTCGGCTCGAGGACCAGCTCTCTGTTTTTATCTCTCGATTCTTACACAGCTGTTGGAGGGAAACTCACCCGAGCGCCGTTAAGTGACTCAGGAAATATATTTCAAATCTGTTCCATTCTGGCCCTGCTCCAGAGCGAAACAGGGCTGTACTGGCCAGCAGCGACGGGTGGAAATCCACACGGGGACATTCTTCACATTCCGGGGCACGTGCTGCTTACCGAAAAAAAACCCAAAAACTTTCCACTGCAAAGAGGCACGGTGCTGAGAGACTTTCCCTCTGACTGTCCCAGTGCCACCAGAACCGGGAGCGGAATATTGTGGTACCAGCAGGAGGGCAATGCCACGCTCAGAAGGGAGAAGTTGGTTTTCTCTTGTCTGGCTTGAACATGTTGTTGGAGCATCTTTGCAAATATTTACGAGACAGGTTGCTTTCGTACCCCTAAATTATTCCCCGTAAGGTCAGAGCAGAGACTCGCCCAGCCCAGCGCCTTGTCCCGGAGGGAGCCCACAGCGGGTCTCAGTCTGGGACACCTCGATGCGCTCATTGAGATCCTTTCTCTGCCCAATCTCCAGCCCCCAGCAGTTAACAGATCGTGTGCTTGCCAGAACCGCTGGTAATACCGTTTTATGTTAAAATATTAATAAATGCAGAGCTGCTTATCCGCAGCTAGTGAACAGGAGCAGGTGAGCAGCACGGGGTGATTGTAATGGGTGACTTGATAGCAGAGGAAAATATGGCTGAAAGACTGCCACGGAAGAGCTTTGTGTTTTAATTGCTGAAGACAGCTTTAATTGCCATCTTCAACCACTCGCCGGGGGGCTGCAGAGAAGGCAGAGCCAGACTCTGCTCAGAGGTGCCGCGCGAAGGACCAGCGGCAGCAGAGACAGGTTGCAGCGAGGGAAATTCTAGTCAGATGGAAGGGAAAAAAATTCACTGCGACAGTGAACAGGAGCCCAGAGAGGATGTGAAATCCTCACCCGCAAAGATATTCAAAACTCAAATTATACGAGGCTTTGAGCAACATGGTCTAGCTTTGAAGTTCAGTCTGCTTTGAGCAGGGGTTTCCTTCCAGCCAGAATTGTGCTTTGACCTTATGAATCTATACCCATGATCTTTGACTTCACAAAGCTATACTCTTGCTATATTCAAAACTGTTTTCCCTAACTCTAGAGACAGCCTTGCTACGTGCTGTCTGCAGCCTCAAAAAGAGCATTTTCTTTTGCATCAGTCTGTGCATGCTGAGTCAATGTACTGCCCGCCTTATTCTTATGTTATTGATCTCCTCTGTAATTTTAATCCCTACTACCATGATTTAATTGAATAACAACTTTGGTTTTAGTTACCTATCACCAAAACATATGTCATCGATACTTCCCTAGAATTCTCACTGCATTGGTATAATTTGTAGTTGTACAGTCCCATCGCTGTACCTCCCTCACCTGGTGTTAACCTTATCGCAGGTATTACACGCCACGTTTCTTTCATCCTCCATGTGCACCTACAGATGCAGAAAGTGTTGTCAAAACACTTCTTTTTTATCAATGAAAACAGAGAGACAAGGTCAAATTCCCTTGTGCGAGTACAAATTCATTCACTGTTTTTTAGGGGACGGAAACAGATTGTCACAGGAAAAACATTTCTAATCAGCAATTTTTGGTAACCTGTTCTACAAAGTTCCATGGAGTAATTTTTCCTGTTCTCTCTTGTCCTAAATAACTGAACAAATACTTGTATGTCTGGGTTTCATCAGTTTCTCTGAGTCCCCTCTATCACACTACAACCAATTGGTGCCAAATTGTGAAAGTACGCTGAAGAACTCTTGACGTCGCAACTGAAATTTTTGGCTCCCCGGTCATGTATGGAGCTGCGGAATCAACCAGGACAAGACCCCGAACAGGGTGGGTTGGTTCAGCAGCCAGAATGGCGGCAGGTCCTGCAGCCGTGTTGGGAAATACGGCACGAAGAGGTGCTGAGCTGCGAGTGCAAACCTTGCCCAGCCCCACGCAGGTCCTGAGGGCTCGTGCGGCTCCTTCCCAGCTCCTGACATCGCCCGCAGTTGTCCTTCGGTTCAAACCAGGGGCAGAACGAGTCAACACTTCGACTGACGGGTTTAGAAACTGGGCTGCTGGAGGGAGCGATAAACAAACGCACGTGACTCCCCGAGCTCATGCCACCAGATCCTCAAGTTCAAACCCAGGCGATGTGTTCACGCCATAAGGAATATCCCCCCACCACCTCCATTTCGCGGGTTCCTTGCAGCAGTAGGCCGGCCAGTTTGGTGAGCAGCAATGACATTTCTCATATTTTCACCCACTGCTGGCATGAAAGTTGAAGTAAAATCGTTTTAACTTCTTCCCAATCTAATGCCCCTTTGCTAGAACTTCTAGAATCCCTGTGTGCTAGAGGAGCATTACGATTTCTGCTCCACAGATGAAGAATAGAGACACGAAGGGGCACATTTTCAGAAATTCTCAGCATGCACTGAAGGGACCAAAAGAGGAGAACTCTTAGATTGGCAGCCAGCTTTCTCCCTCTCCTTCTCCTTCTCCTTCTCCTTCTCCTTCTCCTTCTCCTTCTCCTTCTCCTTCTCCTTCTCCTTCTCCTTCTCCTTCTCCTTCTCCTTCTCCTTCTCCTTCTCCTTCTCCTTCTCCTTCTCCTTCTCCTTCTCCTTCTCCTTCTCCTCCTTCTCCTTCTCCTTCTCCTTCTTCTCCTTCTTCTCCTTCTTCTCCTTCTGCTGCTCCTGCTCCTTCTTCTTCTTTTTCTTCTTCTCCTTCTTCTTTTCTTCTTTTTTTCTTCTTCTCCTTTTTAATGCTGAGCACTCAGCAGTTCTCGGCAGCTGCATCTTTTAGATGCTTACACGGGCCTTGGCCTTTTATTTTAAGGAAAAAAAAGCTGGCTGTTAAATGACTTGCCCAAGCTCACACAGGGCGTCTGTGGCAGAGCCAGCAATCGAACCCAGATCTCCCAAGTCTCAGGCCAGCCTTAACCACAAGACCATTCTTCCTCTCACAAAGATGATCCCCATCCCATAGGAAAAATATTCTAACAGGATTAAAAAAAAAAATCCTATAAAAATACTTAAACCTGAACAAATATGTAATAATTGCTATTCAGAATCCATGCAGGGTCTAATTAAATCCATACTCTGTAACCTTAATTTAAAACAATCCCAATATTATTTTTAGGTTTTGGATGTGGATTTATTGCTTCTATCAGCAGCATGTTTGGCACCCAGTGCCATACAAAACTCTGTGTGTTTCATCAAAGTGCTGGCAAGAACCTTCATTTTCTGGACAGCTGCTGTAGGCTCGCAGCAAAGGAGAACTAGCAGCTTCATTTCCCTTACATGGTGGCTCAGATTAAAAAAAAAAATCCTTATTTCTTACGCTTACGTTACTGTACCATTAGAAAACAGGGTGGTTGTGTTACTGATAACGTTAGCAAGTCCTTGCTGATTTCCGCTCCCAGCCGCGGTTTGGGATTAAGCTTTAATTCCGGAGATGCGAGTTATATAATAAAGCAGAATACGATTCCCCACCGAAACGCCCTGACCTTCCCGCCCCGCGACCTGCGGTGCCGCGCTCGGACACCCCTCCCCAGCGAGTCCTTTCATCTCCTTGGGCGTGATTTCATTTCGCCTCTTGATGTGCAAGACTTTGCGGACGCCCCAGAAGTTGAGTCGAGCCGTAGGTGGTGTTTTCGCATGTGAGAGAGACGATAAAGGATGTTCTCTTCGTAGTAGTTGAAAATAAAGGCACGTGGCGACACATACCTTCTGATTTTTGTCCTTTTATTCCTTGTTTCATGCTTCTGTAATTCCAGGATCAGCTAGAGGAACTAACCACAATAATACCGTTTTTTACAAGATTTCTGACTTAATTTTGGTTAGGGACAAGAAACTCAAATATTTCTGGTAAACTAGAACAATGACGCCCTGTGAACTGCATTGGAAAGCTGCGCCATGAAGAATTGCAAAGCATCTATTTGTCCTTGTTTCTTAAAACCTTTCATCTTTGTTTATAGAAAAGGGTTAAAAGCAACAGTGGAAAAAAATGAAAGACGTCAAAATAACCCAGGCCAACTGCAAAGCCAGGACATGTCTCACGTTCTTATCCTGCATGTCGGCACCTGCTAGAATAGAGTCTCCTTTTTCATTATCCCAAATAAACACTTCACCTCTCAATCCCTGCTTTGGCCCTGAGCCTTCAGAGCAGATGAGGCGGGCAATGTTATAAAATATAAAATTAAACAATAGTGAGTAACCAGCAATGGCAAAGCCCAGGCTGGACAGGAGGAGAATGGGAACCCAGAGTTTGTCATGCAACTGTGGGACAACCCCGATAACGGGCGATTCCTCTTTTGGGTTCACTCTGTGTCCTTCAGATGATGGGACTGTGCGTGGAAATCACCTGAACCTGCTTTTTTGTTGTTGTTAGATGACAACGGTCAGTGCTTAACTTGTCATTCCTCCTTTTACAGAACTTCAGAGTTTGCCTCTGAGCATTGCACCTTCCTATACTTTGCACCTTCCGATACTTTGCACCTTCCGATACTTTGCAGACTCAAGAATCCAGTCCGGGACAGAAAACCTTTTCGCTGCTGGATTAATGCAAGGTACCAAAGGCCCATTCTGCCTCTTCTGAAGCTTTTCCCTGCCGGGTCACTGGTGTGCTGAAGAGAGAAGGTGCCTGGGAGAGCAGCAAGGGGGAAAAATCTCTGATTCGGTCCCGCGTGTGTCGAGGCCAGCAGCAGCCCCCACAGCGCCGGTGCTGGAGGTGATCAGACCCTGACTCCAAATGGGCACTTAAACACGTGCTCCCAGGGTGTTCCAAAAGTGAATTGACACAAGTACGTTCTCCCGAAACTGGGCACTACGTGAGGTTTGTGCTTTGCCACGCAGATACAGTCATATGGAGAAAAATAAAAAAAGCACTGTAAACCCAGAAGCCATTGTCCGTCGTTACCCCTTTGTCTTGCCGTGATGCCTACGTCCAGCCTCGCTTCGCTTTGCAAACCACTGGGGCTGGAAGCGCCCATCATCCTATCGGTTCCGTTGGATTAATCATGCTCAATCAAAATGTTTCACAAGAGGCCAGAAATGTCTGCAGCAGTTAATCCTGTCCATTCAGGTTGTCAGGACATTGGCATTTTACACTTCAGTTCAATTACAAGACAAATCTGCTAATGGGACGTAATCTTTCAGAGTAAACAAGGAAGCAAAGCACTAATATTCTGGCAATTGATTTATGCAGGGTAAATGGTGCAGAGTAAAAGCTTCAGGAAGCCACACGAGTGAGAACAGCCGTGAGCGTGTCTGGTGCTGTTTTCCCTTCCCTTGCACAGGGGGGAAAAAAAAAAAAAAATCATTACGTGAAGTCTCTTTTTAATTGATCCACCTCCAGGAGTCAGCTCCTGGCCAGAAGGAGATGTTGTACCTGCTGGGGTCCTCTCCCCTCCCTTCTCTCCCCACCGCGCGCTTGGCTGCCAAGGGGAAGCAGGGTGAGAAAGGGAATAAGTGAAGGAGAAAAGCCTTTGGTGTGAAGGGTGGGATTTGGGGGCTGTAGGTGCCCCCCCTTGCAGCTGGGGGGGCTGGCGAGCTGTGGGGTTTGGCAGTGAGGGAGCACTGGGGGTGCTGCCCCCCCCGGCAGCGGAGCCACCGACAGCCAGTCCTCTGCAGAGGAATGAGTGGTGAGCTCAGAGCATTTCTTTGACTAAACAAACCTTTAAAGGTTTAATTAAAAAGCGATTTCAAGTGATGCAATTGCCTTCCCACGCACACGGCGATTTCCCGGGCGAGCTGATCGAACTCCCGCTCCGTAATCCCAAGCACACGCAGGCATCCGCGCACGCACGCACCACACACCCTGTTATCTCTGGCACATTTTTAGAACCGATGCAAGAGAAATAAATGTGAATCCTTTGTAGCTTCTGCTCATTGCTAGGTTACTTACAGCGCTGCAGCTCTGTAACTCTGCCTGCTCACTAATACCCTCCAACAGCCACTTGGACATCATGTTTTCATTAAGCATTTATAGCAAACCAACTGCAATTAAAGATTTATAAATCCTATCGCGTTACGGCACAACCCAGAGCAAGAATTGCCCCTGAGGTCAACTTTCCTTTCTTTTTTTTGGGTTTTTTTTTTTTTGTTTGTTTGTTTTTTTAAGGACAATAACAGATTGGGATCAGTTACCAGTGGAAAGTGCACGCGTTGCTTCTTCAGGGGGTTGTCCGAGCGATTTTGGTTTTGATGGAAGCAATTTGTTTGGAAGATAGCATTTATCAAAGGAGGAAGGGCCCGAAAATCAGAATACAAAGTTTGGAGAGACCTCCCAAACTCATTTTCACTCCCGAGTCAGTTCTTTCGGCATGAGCAGGGATTCGGCACGTTATTTGCCGGGTGATAGATAAAAACGTACTTCAGGCAACTCACTCGAGCTCTTAGAGGAAGGTTGGTGCAATGAGCTGAACCTGGTTTCCCAAGGGCTGACCTTCTCCCAGAAATACTGCACCCATCCAGGACGCTGCATGGCACAGCTGGATGCCAGGGAAACGTGCTGCTGGATTATTTTCAAACATTCACCTTAAGAAATTTAAGTGGTTTTGGTGGTTTTTTTGTTCTTCTGTAGGAACATTATACCTCAGCCCAGCAGTTGTTGTTGAACTTGTTCATCCACCTCCATCTCCAATTAGCAAATTTCACTGGGAAGGACGTTGAAAGCAAAGAGTGAGTTATGGAAATCTGAAATTACACTGTGAAACGATGACATTGTTAGGATCAAAAAGGACATTGTTATAATTGGGTACAACCAGACTTCTGCAGCACATTTGGAACTGAAGTCGTGTATAAATACTCTTTCTCAGAGTACCCATGGGATTGTTTTTTTCCCAAGGACTTTAAGACTTTACAAGCTACTTTAAGGAAAACAGTGTTTGCCCTTTCCGTTAGAAGTTGGACCATACCACCCAGATTCAGTCCAGCTTGATTTCTGCTCTTTTGGGATGAGGAGGGAGGGGTTTACCAACTTGTTTACTAAGACTTTACCAACCATTATGCTGCGGACGCTTAAAATTACACCTCAAAATTCCTATGTAGTCATCAAAGTAGCGGACAGACTTCAAAAACAGCTTAGCACTCCGCTGCCCTCGGTAAAGTCAATGTTTCAGTGTGACCAATTTTTGGCTCGGGGAGAAGTCGCGATCAATCCCCGGATATTTTTTTATTTTTTTTTTATTTTTTTTTTTTTCAAAATTTTTAAGACTCGGAGCGTTTTTTCACTTTTCGGGAAGACATGCGGGCACACAATCCGTGCAGCACACCCGCAAGTGTTTTTTCTTTTAGAGAGTGGTTAATTAATTATTTCCAGAACGCTGACAGCAACGCGTGGGTCGCAGCCTGATGTTTTCTGCTCATTTCTCCCCGTGGCAGATGAACTCCTGCCCAGTTGGCACAAAGCTCCGGCTCTCCCTCCGCCGGGCTCCGGGGGCTTGCGGAGGGTGGGCTTTTGGGCACAGGGCGGCTGGTGGGGGGACACGGCTCTCCGCTTGGTGAGAAGGTGCTCCACGGATCTCCTGCAAAACAGCTGCCCCCTCGCCAGCAATACTAAATTCTCTGCGCACGAAAAATAACCCTCCTCCTTCTCCTCCAAACTGGGATTTTCAAGGGTTTCCGATGCCCGGCCAAGGCTGGGGTGGGGCGGAGGGGCAAGAACTGCTCAGACCCAGCTCAATAACACACTCTCCAGACCCCAAACTCCACACTTCGCCCGTCAAAACTCAGCAGCGAGTATTTCGCTGCTGTTTGTACCTAGGCTGGATCTCCCCGGGGACCAGTGATAACATTTTGACTTGTGACAGATGCTTCCTTCATAAGGATATTTTCCAGGCTGACTTTTCCCCAGCCACCTCATAAAAATAGTCTCTTTTTATTTGAAATGAGTTATTTTAGCTGTCGGGGGGGGGGAGGATGCGGCATCCTTTAAAATTTTTCTTTTGATTAAAAATGAAAAATATAATTCTAAAGTAATTACCATGTGTGTTATTGGATGTACACTGATGATTACATTATAGGACTGGTTATCAAAGGATTACAGTTAAGAGGTTTAATATTCTCCAGCTGATGCTGTAGCAAATTAATCTGGTCTGACCTTTACTGTTCTTCGTTATGTCACCATAGTATCATTTCAGCTCTATCATCCCTTACCCCCTTTCAGTAAAGTTAAAAAAAAAAGTAGGGAATTTCAAAAATATAGCTTTTGGGGGAAAGACTGACAAAGCAAAGCTTAGCTTGTCCGTCGTAACTGATCGGTTGACAAAAGTAGATCTGAATTGTAAACTCTTGTGCCGCCGCAAACATCATATTCTTGTTATAACGGCAACAAGCTGTGAAGAAATCCATTGCCTCTGTAAGGATTAGGTTCAGTCCTAGATAAAACGGGCGCTGCTTGGCGCCACGTGCAAATTGTATTAATTGTCCCATCCCTAGAAACAAAGCAAAATACGAGGGCAGTGGCCTGCGTCTAGCTAGCTCACGTTCGAATCCGTGGTGTTCAATCCCCCGGTGTCCGCGTGAAGCCCACGCAATTAGGTGTTCCCCTGTGACAGTGCAGTCTCCCCGCCGCGAGGTCATACCCAGCGGAGGGGATTAAAAACGCGCTACCCCAGTATAATGGATTCAGACCCCATAGATAAGAAAAGCGGCATAATGACAGATTTCTGAGCTTTTTTGTCTGACTCAGCAGAGAACAAAAGACTAAGCCAATTAAATAACTGACATCTGCTTTTGTATACTTTCGCTCATCTCCACGTAAAGCAATCTTAGTAGGTATTTTTTACTACTGTCAGAAGAGCAGGTTTGTCACTGATCAGGTCTGAAGAGATGAATTTTCCTGTTGGAAGTGTTAAAACGCACCGGTGCTAGCAGTCAAACGTACCGTCAAACACACGATTACAAGAATGCGTACTCCAGGGCTCTGTCAAACCGGGAGAAGATCCAGCAAGCTCTCATGGAAACAGAGCCCGGGCCAGCGTTGCAACAGGCGAATGCCTTGCTGATAAGCCACAGGTGCACAAAACCCAACCGGCTCAAAGGAGACGCAGGAGGAGTGAATTTTCTGCCCCTGCTTCGCTCCCTCCGTGGGATGCTTTATTTCTCTCTGCTCTTTTCTGGGCAGTCCATCTCCTTAGGAGCCTGGGTGTAGAATGGCTGATTTTTGCCTGAGGTTTTTTTGCACCCATAGTCACTTAATGCCAGACGGATGCTATCCTACCCGCTCCCGGGAGAACAGGCTTTATTCATCTAGCACTGTTTTTCACGTTCCTGTCTAGCTGTTCTGCCACACCAGCTCCTGCGTCTCTGCACGCAGCGCCAGCGCCCCTCTGCTCCAGTCTTCCTTCTTGGTCTGAATTCGGATTGCCCGTTTGGTAGAAAGGGCACAACTCTGCCAGCTCAGAACAAATTGCTAGCCTAAATTTCTTCCTCCTAAGGAAGAAAATATTCATGTTTCCTAGGAAACTTAAAGCATTGTTCAGTATAAGCATAATCTTGGCATGTTTGAGGAATTAAGGCTCCTCTTCCATCACAGAAAAAAACCCTAGTGACGTTTATCAAACCTTTTCCCTCTTCCTGGAAAGGGAATTAGACCTTCATTATTCCCTTCAATCTGTTAAACCCCTGATTCAAAATTATTGCAGGCTTACCTGCAGCAAAAGGCACCTTCCTCATGACCTGAGGAGCTGTGGCACCACCCCAGCTCCATGATGAATGATGACTAAGAGGAAAGCAGCCAAAATGATGATGCGATCTAGTAGCCTGCTGAATATTCTTCTCCTGAAAACATCATACGCTGATCTACCTTGAACCAAGCCTGGTGGAGTGCTGTAGAAGACAGGGCAACGTTCTTCTCCCTTTACCTTACCATCTAGAAGTTGGGTATCGGGTCTAAGCTAATCGTCCAGGGATCCTCTTTGGTCACTTGAGAGTTAAAAGGCATCTTCAGGGGGTGATCTGTACCACCACCTTGAATGGACCATCCCGTTCTCTCCCAGCTCACTCCAGAGCCTGGGAGACCACCTTACATACAATGTCCAGCTCGTAGATGTTTAATATTATGTCACGCAGATGCCTACATAGATGTCCTTGAAAAGAAGCTGCATTTAGGGCCTCAACTCTCACAAACATATTTTTATAGCCCGGAAATTAGATTAATTTCCCTTTTTCTCCTCTGCTTTCCTTTCTCTTATCTCTGTTGTGTTCACATGGGAGTCGTCACTGGTCATTAAATATAAGTATTTGCATTGCAAAATGGAGCAAGTGTAGAATTCCCAGCATCCATTTCAAGATGGCATGAAAACATGAAATCCGGAGTGCAGTTCTCCGAGGGGTATATCTGTATTTTATGTGAATCACAAGAGTTGGAAAGCCACACCCAATGTAAGATCCTCCAGTTACGCAATATTGTTTAAGAAATCAGGCATTTCTTCAGATTCTCCTCTTAATTTGCCAAAAGGAGTTGATTGCCCAAGTCCACCAGTTGCCAGGAAATGCGTGATGTTCAGTTCTGCTTTGATATGGCAACCTGAAAACACTAATGAATAGGATTTGTTCTGACTGATGCCATTTCGAGAAGTACGTGTACACAATTGTAGGCACCTATAAATTAACCTGTGTGCCTATAAATTAATCAAAATTTTCCCAGTCTGTCTCTCAGCATTCCATTTGGTCAATAGTAAGGATAATAAATTCACTTTATGAATGCCCTGGTAGTGCTATTGGTAGCATTGTCCTCATTTCCCATTTATAAATTCCTGGTTTGGGTTACACAGAACGCTGAAAAATTTTAATTGTTTGAACTGAAATTGTATGTGGCGGAGTGTAGGTGTGAGAGTGCAGGTTTTCCCCTGCGAGCGAAAAAAAATCCCCTGCTTTCCCACTAAAACAGAAATAAATAAAAGAAGGAAAAAAAAAAGAAACTCAATCAGTTATAGTATTGTGAGACTTTGGGGCAGGGGCTTGAGATGTGGCTGCGGGAAGGAAAAACGTGCTTTTTGCCATTTGTGTGGCAGCGCATTTTCGCATGCGCGCGACGCACACACACCCCCCTATGTATAAAAGCTGCATTTCAAGAAGTGGTAATGCTATTTGTTTGAAACGGAAATTTCAAAAAACCACCTCTCCCACCCCTTTTTCTGCGTCCCCCGATAGCAGGAGACCTTGGGGTTGTATTTTGCAAAGCACCCTGCGCTGCTGGACGCACGGCTGGCGTTTTTGGCTTGCTGTGAGTTTCCTGAGAGCCGAGGGAACCCCCCACGTCCCCAGAGACACCGTGCTGCCGGCGGCCTTCACTGAGACGTCCAGCCCCAGCGTGGGGGACTGGGGGGAAAGGCAGCTCTTGGACTCGTCAGTAAGAATGGTGCGTTAAACCTCAGTGTACAAATACTAGCTTTAGTAATGCTTCGGCACTACTTTATTAATGAAAAAGAGTATTTAATGATAGTATTTTCTAGTCCAAAGCCTTTTCCAGCATCAACTATGATACTAGCAAACACTACCGTTTACTTACAGCCTACTCTTAGCGGTCTATTAGATTTCCCCAGACGTATGTTTCATTTAATCGAATGAACAGTTAATGAACTTCTAATAAATACCTTTAGATGTAAGCAATACAGCGAAATATCTCGCTGTGTCCACAAAGCTGCAGTAACAGTGAAGTCAGGAACTTTCATGTTGTCTGAGGCAAAACGATGTCAATATGAAAAGCAGCAACTTTACATCAGGCTTCAAGAAGTCGTGGAAAATTTGCTTCCCCTCTCTGTTAGGGATTTTTGGAAGCAAATCATCCAAATGCTTCTATTCTGCCTTCCCAGAGAAATGCCGTTTTCCATTCCTCAACAGAAATTCATGCTTGCTCTTCCATATGAATTTGCATTTCTTTTTTAAATTATATTCAGGGGAACCAAATACGCGAGTTGTATTTTGCATACAGTAATGTAACTCGTGGCCCAGGTGCCTTAATCTTTCCCATGAGCAAATGGGCACGTGGGTGGGCAAAGACAAGCACGTACACGATGCAGATTCACCTTCTAGTTCAGGCTTCGCTGCAGCTTTAGCAAATAAAGATTTGTGACTAGAGGTGACACCACCTTGGCTACCTGGAGCAGAGACGTCTGCTTCCCTCATTGAATCTGCGTTGATTTCGGTGGGACCCTCTCAGGGAAAAAAAGCAAGGAAGACTATTTCAAGCAGAGCTCCTTTAAAATACAGGCTAGCAATATAAATCTTCGTTATTCCCAGTGTTTAGCAATATTGGCAGCAGGCAGCAGTGTTGGTTGCTTTGGAGCAATGACAGAAACTCTGCGTTATAAACACGGTCTTTCCCCTCTCCTCCCCGGGTACAAAAGCACATTGAAGAGATGGAGCCCCAAATTCCAGAATATTTTGGTCCTTCAGGCAACCTGCAGGAGAGTTTTTCTGTGCATGGGGCACCTCTCCAGAACAACCCACACAGGACGGCTTGCTGCTTACGGGCCTAACTGCTGCAGGTTAGAATTAAACAGAATGATTTATTTTTTCTTAATTTGTGGGCTAATAAATCCAGATCACAGCTAGGATCTCTGAACGTTCAGCAGAACATCGTATATCCCCCCCAAAGCCTGTGCTTTGGGTAGAAAAAGGTAGGCAAAGGATGTTACCCAGTTTAGAGATGATGCGTAGATTCAAAGAAAAAGTCATGACTGATTTCAGCCAGGGGAGAAGTCGAGTTCAGATCCAGAGAACGAAACTGTAGATTTGTCCTAAATGACCTGACACAAATTCTCTTTTCGGTGCTCTTTCATGTTCCTCTGTGTGGGCGATGCTTTTCCAGTCTGTGCTGAGGATTCAGGGAGATTCACTCTGCAGAATTAAAACGGGGTCTTTGCCGTAGCCCCAGGGAGCAGCTCCCTGGGTAACTAAATCCTGGGAAGTACAGAGTGGGAGCCACGACAGAGCCCTCCACAAAACAAAACCATTTTCCGACCCAGCTTCTGACTGAGTTCATTAGCCACCAGGTCCTTTCTCCGGAGCGTGGCAGTTTCTGGAAGCGCTGCTCCGTAACACACGCCGCACTCCTCGTGGGGCGCAGTCCAGCTCAGTGATGTTTAGGACCCAGAAGAACCAGGGGCAGATAAAAATTGCGAGTGGGGGAAAAGAAAAAAAAAAAAAAAGCCTGTTTTAATATCTTTTATCAAAAAAAGTAATATGAAAACTTCGCCTGTTCTGGGATTATTCTGCCAATAGCTGAAAACTAGACCCAGGCTGTCGACCGTCCCGAGGATTACTGCTCCTCACCTTTACCAGTGCTGTGCTCGTTCACACCAGCTGATGGCTTAGTCTTTGGTCATTCGAGTGCTGCCCACGCTCGGAACAGTTAATTAAGAATAACAGAGTCTCTCCTGCAAACGACGGCGGCTCTGTTGCTTTAGTTCTTTTGGTAAATACTTTATTTCTGAAACCAGAGCTCCTGAACTGATTTGCGTTACAAGAGTAACTTTCCCTTATAATTAATTGATTGATTACTTAGTTAATTACTTAGCGATGCGATCTCTCGGGTGTATTATGGCATCTGGTAGGGTTGATAGTGATCTCCGACTAAGCGTATGGTTTGTAGCCGCTGGTGCCTGCGCTGGAAGCGGGGGGCGCGTTGGGATGTGAAGGAGACGGGGGGGCAGAGGGAGGAGTTTCCCACACCTCCGTCTGATCCTTCTTCCCATCGTGAACTTTGCGTTTTTGAAACCTTTTGGTAAGTTTTACTTAGGATTCAAAAAAGAAAACATAGTGTAAAGTAGGATGAGGGGTAACACGTACCCATCTGCTGTGGCTTTCGAGCACAGGTTGTGCAGTGTTTCCCTCCCTTCCCTCCGGCTCCATCGACTGCGGCTCCCCCTCCTCTTCCAGGGGAGGACACACACCGTCCCTGCGTTGCCTATGAGCTGTCAAGAAACTTCCTCAGAAAATAATGACCGTTGACCCACGTAGCCTGCGTGTCTTCCCCTTCTCCCCACGCCCCTGAATTTTCATAATTTTAATTTTCTAAACAAAAGCCTCCACTTCCAGAAATGTTTATGCTTCCATGGCTGAAGTTCCCCTGAGTCGGGTGCCCGCTTGCAGGATCTGGCATTGCTTGGTGCTGGCACCCCTGGCGATGCCGCTCGGTTACCGCCGTGCGTTTTCTCTTGCTTTGGTACGACCTAGGAGCAGCCCCACCATCCCGTAGCGAGCTGCTCGTAGCCCTCTGAGATCCCACGCTCCTGTTGCATCACCTGCGCCACCTTCGGAAACCTTTCTGGTTTTCTGATCCTACCACCCAATCTTGGGGGTTTTTTTGTTTGTTTGTTTGGTTTTTTTTAAAAAAAAAGAACTTTAGTAGTCTGTGAGCGGTATTTTACCAGTTGTCTAAAAACTCTGTAAATGCATGGATTGATGCTTGAAACATCTCATGAATAACTGTGTTCCGGCTAGGAGACATTTCTTTATACCATCTATATAAAAAAATTTAGTACATAATAGCATCTAATTAATTAAAGTTTTAGTGAAACATTTTTCAGAAAAATTATAGGTATTAAGGTTACTTTCTCCTAAACGATTTGGGTTTATTTTGCTTTTAGCTAGCACTTTCATAAGAAAATATAATTATAGCAAACACTCAGTTCATCAAAGTTTCAGTATGGGTGTTAGAACCGGATTCATTCTTTCTGGCCAACTCAGTTCTTGATGATTCATTTCAGATTATCATCAGAACATGCCCATCTTCAAGCAGGAATTTGCAAAAATAGTGTTTTGACTTGAGCATTTAATCTTCTTAACAAAGTAAAAGTTTTTTGTAGTGAACTCCAACTACAGCATCTCTAAAAACTGATTCATATACCTAAATTGAAATGTCCATCCTTAAAAAAAATGGTATTTTTTAATTTCCATTAAAACCTGGAATGCACTCAGCTCCATTTCATTTCATAAAAGCCATCCTAATGGATTTCTCTTCAGAGGTCTATCTTTTGCCCTGTGCAATGAGTTTGAATTAAGCGTTGTCTTTGGGGTTTTTCCATGTTTGGCTCATGATTTAAAAAAAAATTAAAAAATCCTAGTGTAACATATCCCATTTTCCAAAGACTTATTTTACAGCTAATTTTTAACAAATTATAACAAATCCCCGAACCTTCAAGAGTTTGAAGCCAGTGTCGTGTTATTCAGGGCAGGTTTTCCTCTAGTTTTTAACGTCTTCCACTCACCTTTAACTAATCTCAACCCAGGACTATAAAGCAGAAGTACATGGAAAAAGTATCCGGTGAAAAAGTAAGGAAGTCGTGCTTGAGCACCAAGCGGGTTTGTTTCATGGTTGACCAGCTCTCATTTTCATATATAAAATGTAATACAAACTACTTGTATCTCCTTTCTTTCTAGCTGTAACTGACCGGCGTTAACCTGGCTACTCAATACGCTCGGTTTTATCTTTCCAACACAATAGACGCAGAACTCCTTTTCCCCCCCCCCTTTTCTCTTCCTTCTCCTCCTATTCAACTTCAGCACCGTTTGGGAGAATAGAAAAATTAATTGATTTTCCCTAACGATGTCTCAGTGAGCAGATCAGGTTAACCGTGGGCGGCAGCTGCGGTTTAATTTCTGAGTGTGCAACTGGAGGTTGTACACCCGTTGGATTACGGCACCTGGCCGCGGGGCTGGCGCGCTGCCTGCTGGGGCTCCGAAAAACAAGGCTCACAAAAAGTCCGAAGAAATCCTAGTATCTGCGCGGATGTATAGAAGGGAAGGAGAATGGAAATCCATCCTTGTCCGTGCAGAAAAATTACGGAAGTTAGGGATTTTCTTAAGGAAGCCCAGACAAGTTGCGGTTGAGAGCTACTTCAAATGCCGTCGTGGTGTTTGGTGGTGTTAAACCCTACCATTCTCTTCTGGAATCGGCTCCAGGACCAAAAAGTGAGAGAGAAACACTGAGGAAAAAGCATAAATGTTAAACTACTCTATACTCGTTAATAATCTAAAGTGCCTGGGAAGTATCAAAGTATTATAAATCTTAGAAACAGATTCTTAATTTAAAAAAAAAAAAAGACAATTTCAACCTGATGAGAATCTTGATCTATATTTTTATCTTAAAGCTGACAGTGTGTGTGAATGTTGTTGAGGTTTGGTTTTGTTTTTTTTTTTTTTTTCCCTAATACTTCACATGTTTAAACTTGAGTTATTTCACTTCCAGAATATGCTCAGTTTCTCTTAGAAAACAACAAAAAGCATATTTTAGGTATCCCTGAAATAGAAAAGAGAAGCCAGCGTTTGGGCTATTAGATTTTTCCATTTGAAATCATTAATATTTTGCAATCTGGATGAAGCCGTGGATATTTGTACTCTGAAATGTCAGCCAGCATCTTACAATTTCACATACTTGTCATCATTTTACAGACTTCAGGTTCGCATTACCAATTGGCAGCGATACTTTTCAGGTCGTCGTTAACTGTTCCCTTTTTCTCTCTCCCTTACCCAGACTCTTACATTTCAAAGAAAATCAAGAGGCACATCATAGTTCCAGGGGAATGTATCACCTAGATACTGCTGGGGCAGGCTGGGCTCGTCCACATCGGCTACAGCTATAGAACACCAAAGGGCACTGGACAACTTGGGTTGCAAAAAAAGGCACCTACAAACCACAAAGACGATGCCTAGATGAAGGGATGTAGGGGGTGATTCTAAATTCTGGATTAAAGAGTAGCTAATAAGTTAGTTCAGAAAAGGTGGGAAGAAAAACCGGTACGTGGTTGTTGTTATATAATCCATCCAAAGAAAAAATTCCATCTCAACTGTGAGGAAAGTTGCCCCACGCTCCCCGTTCTCCCTGTGTTTCGGAAACCCTTTGCTTTCAATAAAACCGCGTTTTCTTGCATGTCGGAGGGAGTTCCCGGGCTGGGTCTGACAGCACTCGCAGCGCACGTGAGCTCCCCGACAAACGCGCGAAGCGCAAATGTACGAAGCACAGCTGCGCTCGGACCCTCTGAACGCTTCAAAGGCTTCTCTCTTCTAGCAAACGGGACCATTTGTCAAGTTCCTGCACTGAAAGCACTTTAAATCGAGCAGCGCTACGAACCACAGCCCTGCGAACCGCTACTTCCATTTATTCTTTTCTTCCTGCAGCCCATCTGGGAGGACCGGAGGGAGAAAACTCACCGTCTCCTAAGGCATCGCAACAGGAGAGAGGGGGCGGCTAACGCGGCTCACCTATTCTGCTCTGCTGGCAGAGTAAGTTTGTTTTCCTTTGCATATACAGTGCCCGAGCCAATATAAAAGCTTTCTCTGTCCAAATACCGATCCTTTAGCTGCTTTGAGCTCGGAAAGTGAGAGGATTTATCACTTGTAATTTCGTATTGCCCTGGATTAGAGGGGAATAGATGTACGCTCGAGCCACTGTTGACATTCCTGGCATGTATGGATGGCGCAGGCAGTTTGCGTCTACAAGCCAAAAACATAAAGAACAACCTTTTGTAAGCATTTGCTTTTCTTGTGACATCTCAGCTGTGCAGCTGTGCAGTAACCTCCGTGCCAAGGAGATGAAATCATCAACGTGTTCGAATTCTTGCTTTTATCAGGGCAGAGCTGCTATCATAATGGAAGGACTAACTTCTTGCTAGGTTAATTGGTTTTAATTTGTCCTCCGTAGGAATCTTTTGACTCGACTGTCAGATGGCATTTATATAACCCCGATCCTCTTCAAAGCACTCCACCAAGATCAATTATCTCGGAAGGGGCTCTTCCAAACTCTGCGCTATGGGTCTTCCCTTCGTAGCGTACAAAGAGGTTGGTGGCCTGATTTTTCAGGTCGGGGAGTCACACCTGCAAACTCAGCCAGACGTGACTCATCCCAGGTTAACACGGGGAGAAAATATCACAGAAGGGGTTAGAAAAAGTAGGAGTTACGAGGTCCCCATGTGTATTCGGGTCTGAAAGCAAACTCCCTGGCAGTTTGGCCCCTGCTCTGCCTGCCCAGATCACCAGGGAATACTGGATCCTTAAACGGAGGAAAAAACTTCATAGAATGAATACTTGGTCAGGGATCCTCAGATTCAGGTATTCGGCACTAAACACGGCATATTTCTGCATTTACCAAAAAGTTAATCCAGTGTCATACAAAACACCAAGAAAGACAGGAACATAAGATGGGGTTTCGCGTACAGCAGTGGGAGGGTTAGACCAGGGCTAGCTGGGCTGAGATGACAGTTGCCTTACAAGCATTTAGGGTGTCGAGTACCAAAGTCACTTCTGAATTTGGGACTTTGGTGGCATCTCGTGCATTTTCACCTTTCGGAAGCGCCGCCTGCCTTCCCTGTTCGAGTCCTGTTCATCTCAAGCGACTCAGCAGCGGAGACGTAGCCTCAAGGACTGCAAGACTTAAGGCGGAAAAAGGTTGACCACAAAAACGTTTGAAAACAATTCAGCATTTTAACCTCAGTGCAGCGAAGCAGCCTGCTTTCACTGGTAGATCTCAGAATTTATCTTTCTGGCCCGGTTCATTTGCATACATCAAAGAAGGAGGAGTGGGTGCCTTTATGCTGATAAAGCAGAGAGTGGGAAGATCCAGATTTATACGAAGATGTCGACAGTCAGCTTTTGTCTCTACATCTTAAACTGTTTCTGGGTTTCAAGAGGACCAGTTGCCATCTCCCATACGTGTTGTGTTGTTGTAGGAAGGTTAGCTTAGATATTGGCATCAATGCGAAATAAGGTATAAAACAGGATTTCATTCATATTAGGCTCTTTTTGTGGCACCAGGAATCCGATGCACAAGGAATCGTAATTCTAAAGCAAAGTGTGTCACCGAGGCAGTCAGTGTAATCCCCGAGGGGTTAATATGTGTTTATATCGCTCCTCGAGGGCTGCGGATCGTCCTTGTAACAAGCGAAAGACAAATATTCCCAGCGAGGGAGAGGTGTGTGGCTTAGTGTGGCTGAACAAACGCTTTGCTGAGAGCCGGGAGGCACCGAGGAAAGGAGCGTGTGAAGGGAGACAACGCAGAGAAGATGCTGAAGGAAAACCATTCACAGAAACTTATGGAAACCTCACAAAACCATGGATCTTTGCCTCCAGGAATTCTGCGTGAAATTTATTCTTCCTTGCACTACAGATATTTCTCTCTTTCTAAACACTAATGAATGAAGGTAATATGGTTGCACTGGGGCAGATAAACTCTGTGGAAAATGTGTTCAGTAACGCTAAGGTAACCGTCCAACTACTGCAAGAAAACTGGTGACCGCCCAGGAATGGATGTCCTGGACAGAGAGCATCCCTCTGTTCCCACTTTTACACCAGTGGAAATGGTGTCCACATGCTTTCCTTTTCATTACAGCTTAGAAAGGGCCCCTTTGCACCAGCTGCCTTAGTTTTGAGAGTCATACAGTTTCCAAACCGTAACTTTCTGCATTATATTTCCTGCAAACTATTCCTAGCCATTCCCAGCTCAGTTGTATGGAACTTGAGCAGACTGGTACGCGATTGCAGAAGAGTTTGCAGACAACAAATAGGAGCATTTGCTAAATACATGACTGCCAGATTCGACGTGGAAGAGTAATAAAATGCAAAGTACATAACTCAGCTCCACATAGCATGGTCTGGCTGCTTGCCCTTTTGCCTCTGAATTGCTTTTTGAATCCCTGCCCTGCCCAATACAAGTGAAATTATTCTAATTATACAGTTTGAAAGAGTCCCCAGTGACATGCTGGATGCTGATCATTTCCTAGTTCACTGCAAAACAATTTCACATATAATACAGATTACACAAAGGGTCATGAGCTCATAGAAACTCTGAAACTGTCTTGAAAGCTTTGTATTCGCTCCGAGTCTAGGTCACTTTTGGGTATGGATTAAAGAAAGATGATGAACCTTCTGTTATTTTAAAAGTAAGCGTCTAGATATTTTATTCTTCTTAATCTCAGACTTGCATCCTCTGAAGAAATAGAAATAGATCTGCTCTTTTCCTTATTCCATTTTCAGATGCATGATGAATTAACCAGGTTGTGCTTGTCATCTCTGTTTATTAAGATGGACCAAAACCAAGCCCCAGAACCCAAACAACGTGCTAACCAAAGGAAACTCAGGGTTCCAAGCTCAAATTTTAAGGGCATTTTCATCGGTATTTGGTTTATTTCTAATTACTAAGCAGAGAACCTGCAGAAGAGTCACGGTATCTCAAAAGGAGATAAAATGCAGATATAAAGAATCAAGAATCTTTTTTCCAGAGTTGTGCAACGAAGACTGTTTTTGTCACCACTGTGGTATAAATTAGCTATCTAAACAGGCAGAGGGAGGTGGATATAGTACCTTCAGTCATCAGTTTCTGCCTCTGCAGGTGACCCATCCCAGCGGACTCAGGCAATGACGCTCTTCTATAGTAACGCTGTCCTAATCTCCAAGAGCAGAAACAGCGGGAATGTTTATTTTCTCATTGACTGACTTATGCGCTGAGATTTGTTGCATCCCTGAACATGTGCTTATGACTACAGTTCAGTATAATTGAGGTCATAAAATGACATCGTCAATTCTATAGAATGACCGTTGTTAGTTCATAATGATACCTCATAGGATAAAATAGGGACAAGCTTCGCAAACCTTCTGTCAAATATTATTCCAGGGTTGTTTATTATTCTCTGTCTTGAAGGTTGAATTTTCATCAAAATCTCGGAAATGGAAAATTGTCAGCAAGGCCTACCAGCAGGATTGGGCTTCCCATCACAAAATCCCCCACGCCGGATCGCTAGCCCGGGGACTTGGTCTGTAATACTGAGCTTACGGGATTTGACTTAACACTGGTCATTGGTGGTATCAAAAATATGAAGTGAGAACGAACTACATCGAAAGAAGTAAAGGTCTCCCTCTCTCTTTCCCTATTCCAAGCTTGACGTATTTCCAAGAGTCAAAAACAAAAGATGTGCTCTGCCGTTGTAATGACCTCACCTGCAAAACACTACGCACAGTCATGCCAGCACAGATTTTTCATGCACATGTAATACGCAGTTATCCAGCACTGGTTTTCATATTATTTTTTTTCCCCCAGTAGTTGAATCAAGAGAAAAAATAGCCATGCACCACGCAACAACCTGGTGGTAGGAGGGGAAGAAGAAAAAACTGCCCGCAGTGCCAGGGGTAGTGACCTTGATTAATCAATAAACCAACCCAAATTTTTACACAAGCCTACACCTGGACACAAATTCAGTGATTGCATTTTTAATAGTCTTGTTACAGCTTCTTTATTCCCTTTAGTTTGTTTACTATTTTGTTATTTGGGTGGGTTTTTTCAGTTGCAATGTAGCAATGGAACTGGAAAAAGAAATACAGAAACCTAGCACAGGGTAAGTCTTTTTAGTATCTACAGGATACGCTGGCTCCCACATTTTGAGCAGAACTTCATGTTTTGGAAAGCCAGAAGTCAGGTTGGATAAAAATTAACTTTTTGCTGTTTTAAAAAAAAAAAAAAAAAAGTTGACTTGATCAAAGGAAATTCACTGCCCCATTAAAGTTATCAGTCATTTCTGATTAGGGCCAAAGGGCTCATCTGCGATATTTTAAAACCCAACAGAACAAGGTGGACGTACTTTAAGCTGTCTTCCAAGCAGGTGTCTATCTTACATGGGCATTAAGCTGTTCAGATGAGACATGGATGGACCAATGGAGGAGATCCCACGTTAGGGGATCCAGTTGCCCTGTATCCAGTCCCCATTGACCGTATACACCAGTCACTGGTGTTTCCACGCTGACCCCACAGCGCTGTGAGGGTGGTGGGGAGGACAGAGCCTTTTAGCACCATGGCTGTGCCTGAAGCAGCCCAGGAAGGCAGCCCCTCTCCGTGCCCTCGTGCCTCATGCTGGACATCTGCAACCACTTCCAGAACCTACTCTTTTTTTTCCCTTGAAAAAAAAAATTCTCCTCTCTCGCAGTTTATGCTTCAAAAGATAACTGAAGGGAGTACGTCCATCCATCAAGGCTGGGTGGTCCGTCCTCTTCCAACCTACCTTTTAAAATAAAGTGCACGAGATACTTGGTGGACCTGAAAGAGGTCCTCCTAAGAGGAGCTGAATTCATGCCAGAGCTCCGCCGCAGACCTATTACTTTATCTCAGACCAAGATGGTCCAATCTTTCCAACGCAGAGTGCCCAGTTGCCCATTTTGGGATGTTTCTGTTGGCCCTTTCTGATTTTAGGAAAATATCTCTGCTGCTCACCACCTTTCCAATTGCCATTACAAATAGTTTGGAGAGAATGATGTCTTGCCGTCTATTGCACAGCTCTTTGAAAAAAAAAAAAAAATGGCCCCATGCTCAAAGTTAGCCTTTTGGATCTTCTGGAGAAGAATTAAAACCAAAAATAACTTTGGATTACAAAATCAGTAATCGCAGCGCTTACACAGACAGCTTAAATCTTTCCCAAGCCCTTGAAGCCATCGCGCTCCAGCTTACAACTGCTAGCAAAGCTGAGCAGGGGACTGAGAAATTTTTTTCTAAATTAAACTTGGCCTGGATGTTTCGGTGAACTTGTCTCTTTTATAATAAATATTTTCCCCCTAAAATTATGGAATTGTCTGTTTCATTTCAAACTGTTTCTTCACCTCAGGATTCAGAAAGAGCAATGTTTTTTTAATGTGGAAATTTCTTGCACAGGTCCTTTTGTCCTTTGAGCCAAATCCCATTTTATGTTTCTTAAAGATTTATTTATTGATACTTTTTTGGCCCACCTGATGAGTTACACAACTACATATCACAGACGGGATGTAACCACCAGTTGAAAAACCTTTTTGAAATGTGACTCGAAGCAGCCAAAGGAGGTTTATCAGTATCACGCTGATTTATTTAGCACATACAATGATTTACTACAGCATTTGGTTTATGCTTGAAGAATTTTTTTCTTTTCTTTTCTTCTTTTTTTTTCATCTTTTTTGGTCTCTTCTGAAAAGTTGACACATGTAACCACTATTGTTTTCTATTCTAATCTTTTCAAATTTTTAGGGTTTAAATCATCTCTAATAAATAAAAACTTTCAGTTGAAACTTGAGAAGGAAAGTTTTTTTCTTTCCAACTACTCCTGACCATATGGCAAGTTGAAGTTGGGGTTTTTTTTCTGTTTTCTGCTTCTGTTTGTTTTGTAATTAAGAAACTACTTGAATGATAGAAAAAATATATGTATCTTGCCAATCTTGGATCCTTTATTACTTATAGAGCCAAACTTCTTTGAAGTTTCTGACAAATCCCATTATTTTTTTTCCTATTACACGCGAAAGTTCCAATTCTTAGCTCAAGCTGGAAGTGCTGAAATGGCAGAAGTAGTCGGTATTGTAACTCTCAGGAGATTTCCAGTAAAATTTTGGCAGCCTGGAAGGCGAAGCTCTGGATATTTTGGATAGGTATCTAAATTCATCTTTTCATACCTGTGTCTTTCATCAGTGGGGATTCAGCTTTAGCATTCGAGAGGGCTTTGCCCAGGGCAATTTTTCATGTTTAGCTTTCCCTCGTTGTTGGGGGGGAGCTGGCCCCACCGGGACCGGCAGAGATGTCGCACGAAGAGATGCTCCTTTGCCTGGAAGAACTTAGATTTTAATGGCATCCTTTATTACAGGTCCCCTTATTTTCACTACCCCTCCTGTGAGCGAGGGAAGCGGGGTCAGTCCTGGTTTGAAGATGGGAAAACGAAGCTCACGAGTGTAAATGATTTGTCAAAAACAATGGCAAAATCAAAAGGAAAACACAGAGCTCTTGACGTCTCCTCTAGTGCCAAAACCACCAGAGCATCATTCTCTTCCCTTTGCAAGGAAAAAGCTGCTGGTTCACGTCCCCTGGGGCAGATTTTCAAAGGCAGTGACTGTTGGGATTTCTCAAACTACGCAGTTGTGGGGGAGTTTGGTACCTAGGCGTGCAGCACCCACGCGCTTTTCCAGACAACTCCCTCTGCGTCTCGAAAACCTGACCTTTCTCCTAGGCACGGAGCATTCCACAGTCCGTACCGTGAGGGTTTTAGAGCCCTCTCAGAGATCCAGTTGTCATTTTTACCCTCTTGCTAAAACGTTTTCGGTGCCAGGCACGGATTCAGCAGTTTGCAGGGAAAGACGGTTCCAAGCTCTTCAAGTGCAGCTCTAGTCATTTTTCCAATTGATAAATACACCATGGATGACTCCCATCCCTTCCATTTCCAAAGACATAAACAAGCTACAGACCATTCTGGGTTTAAATCACAACCAGAGTGGCAAAGTCCCGAAATCCAACACATTATCTCATGTTAAATACACTCCTGTTCTATATGATTAATATGCTTTCTACTTAATTGAAGTGTGACACACAAAGCAAAAAATGTTAATTGAATTTTATAGCTCGTGAAAGTTGCCAGGTTCTTTGGAGATAATTTTTCTGAGGGGATAACTTATCTTTTCAGGCTTTATTTCTTTTTGGTTTTGGAAGCACTGAAGGAGCATTAACTTGGAGAGACAACACATTTATTTATTGGCTTTGCTTTCTTGCAGCTAATGGCTATTTTATTTTTCAGAAAACATGCCTAGCTTGGCTCTTGTGTAAAACTTGGTTTGTGTAAAAATCTCGTAAAAGAAGAAAAAAAAACCCGTTCACCAGACCTCGGAACTTGAGCCTTATCTCAGATTTAATCTCAGTTTGAAATGAGGTCTGACTCCCGTCCCGTTTCAGTTGAACATCCCATCACCTGCCAGACTTCTTTTCTGAAATACGACTTTTATGGTTCCTTGTAACTTAGGCTGCATCTAATATTACAGTAGTCCCTTCTGGGAGAGGCTGCTCCAAACTTGTGCTTCGCTATTCATGACCAATTAAGACAGGAAAAGAGCTGATTAGAGCGATTGTGATAGCAGTGACTGTTATAAACTACGATGCACTGATTTTGGTTGTTTAGAAGGTTTTTTTTTTTTTTTAACACACTGAGTATTGATAATCATATACAAATGAAGACATTTGTAAGGTAATTGCTTCTTCTGCAAGCCTATGCAATATATTTAAAATTTAGTAGCATTAAAACTGTGATCCTCAGTAAACACATTACGCTGATGCAGAGACAGAAATTCTGCTCCGCAAATACGTGCGTATTAAAGACACTTATTTGGCAAAACCTTTGCCAATGGTGCCTGGAAGATGGCACCTCGCAGGTCTCCGCCTGATGTTGTCTGTGTCACCAGCCTGAAAATCTCAGCTGTCAGAAAAAAACTTTGTAAATATTATAAAAAAAAAAAGGGGGGGGGGGGGAATTTGCTGGTTTGAAGACAGGCAACTCTACTGATTTCCTCCGTGCCACCGCGGCGGGTAGTCCGTGCCCCAGCCTGTTCTCTGCACTGGGGAGATAAGTCTGAAATATATATATATATATATGTGTATGTCCTGTATAACAACATCAGTGATTGCTCGCAAGCTCTTGAGAAGTAGCACTTCTTCATTTCTCGTAGATTGGTCAAGTTTGGGTCCACCACCAAGAAAAAGTGATAGTAAAGTTCATCACTTCTCATCTCGTGAGTACCTGTTTTCACGCGCAGGAAAAGACAAAAGGCCAAGCGAAGGCCACATGCTGTCTCATTGGCAGGTTTATTAGAGGAGCTATTAGCATTCTTATTAATGGTCCTGCTAGGTTTTCTTATTAGTGGAGTTGCCAGACCTGCAGCAACCTGAGGCCCGTTTTGCTTCTTGTTACGCTTTTAGCCTTAGCGCTCAGCAGCAGCGCAAGACAAGGTCAAATTAATTAAATAAAGCCAGTGGTCAACTGGGAACTGATCTTCTAATACAGAATATGGGAAGAAAAAAGAGGAAATTAAAAAGGAGATGAAAGGATAGTAAAATATTCCCAACTGTTGTGTGAAACTTCTCCCGTTTCTCCGTACCCCACCGCACTCTCCAGGCTCCATTGCGGAGGTAGATCCTGGACCGTTTTGCAAAATGCACAAACCAACGCTGGAAATCATGTTTGTCGGCTCAACAGAAATTAAGTTGTAATGACATGTCCGAGGATCACCACTACCGGAAAAAGCACATTAACGACCCAGGAGATCTCTGATACAGAACCAGCCCCTTCTCGTGTTTGCCTTCTTGAGCTTCCTTCGTGGTGAAGCAACCAGCTGGCAGATGACTGCGTATCAAAGCACAGCGAAGTACAGCCTGTGGTTTTAAACGACATTATCCTCATCCCCATTATGAAGAAATATAGCTCCTTATAATCCCCATTACACTCCTGCATAATTGTGAACAATCTGCTGTAGTCTCTCGAGAGAAACCCTTGAATCTTAGGCTGCTCCTAACTAGTTATTTTAAAAGCATTGATTAAAGCCCACATATGTTCCTTGTATTTTATTCAGAAATCACACTAATAAACAAGAAATCCGCTCATTTTCAGCACAGAACATTTGTTTCTCGATTTTTTTGCTACACTTTTGTTGATGCTACAAATTGTGCCTTCCACGGGAGAAAGAGGAACAAGCAAAGGAACAAGAACACAAACAGTCTGAGTGGAGAATTGCTAATTCTGATTGGGAATGGGAACTGAGCGAGCAGTAAACAAAACCTTTTGTAGAAGGGCAGCCTACAGCACAGACCCATATTTTTCCAAATTTTTAATCGGCGAAACTCTGCATGTGATTTCGTAAAAGGGTTTGGTAAGAAATCCCACGTTACTGGATACAAGTTTCAGAGCGCTAATGCAGGGCCCTCGTATATGACTCCTGTTTTTGAATTAATGAATAACGTTGACTGTGTGCTTGATAACCTGCCTCCACTGAACAATTTTCTGGTGTACCATGCAAGTACAGAATGTACAATACTAATTAGCTGCTTTGCCCATCTACTTAAAACGTTTTGCACATGCCGGCAAATGTAAATACACAATTAGGGGGCATATTTAGTTAAAAGGCAAAGCAAGACGAAGTACAACTATTATTAGCCAGAACAAAAATCTTCACGATCTTCATCCCTATTGAGGTCTAATTAAGTTTGCAAAATGTGCAAATCAGCCTAGCTGGTTATTTAAGGTTTGGAAAACTATCCGAGGTTAGAAAGTACGAGGCTAAGTGTTTTGATGGTGTGGGTGACTGTGGTTTTGTGACTGTTGTTACTATTAGCTGTTTGCTGTCTACACACATACTATAAAAAACTCACAAGCCAAGTGTGAAAGCAATCAGCGTTAGGAAGTCGTGTTAACAGGAATTAGAAAACTAGTCACAGGAGATCTTCATTACAGATGAAGAGTATTAAATGTCAATTGTATCAGATGTTTTGTGTTGTTGTACGTCTTTCTACTTAAACGGAGGAAGTAAATAAAATTCAGCTCATTGTCAGCTCAGTTTAATGGGAAAAACAAGTTTGAGGGGGAAAAAAAGGAAAAGCCTTTTCTCTCTCTCTGTCTCTCATTGAACATTTGCCGATTCTGTATCTAGAAATACTGCACTTTGCAGTGCTTGAGATTGTCTGGGTTTGTAAAGTGCTTAAAGAGTTAGTGCCAGAAAAGATAAGAAGAAACCTTCTTCCAGGGAATTCGAAGCATTCTTCAGTGCAGTAAGTGTTTTATTTTCGTGCTAGAGGTAATTCCCCTCAATCTGAAACACAAGGTCTTTTAGAAGAGCGTCGCCCCTGACACGAAGTATTGCTTTGCAACAGCCTGACAACTTATTTTCTTTCAAACTTAAAATAGAGTTGCTTAATTTCCATTGCAGAGGGTTTCAGCTTATGTCTAAAGGCTGACTGAAACATCATGGAATGGTGGTCGTCGCTCCAGCTCCCAATTACTCCAGTTGCTCCCAGGGCTGCAATGTGCATCCCAAAATTTCTCCACCTGAATTCCTCGACTAAGGATGCGCTGTGTACACCCGGGAGGGTTTGCCAGAGTGGAAGCGATACCCAGGCCACAGCACTGCCAGGATTTTGGGGCAAGACCTTCCTGGGCTCCATGTGGGGCTCCATCCAGCAGCTTCGTGTAACTCGATGCCCGTCCAGGCTCTGCCATCCCTGCGCGTGGCATCAGCGGCTGGGCTTCCTCCGGGAAGAAACAGGTAAGTTGACACGTAACTAAATAAGTTGGGCTGGTGGAGGTAAAACAGAGACACCGCTCGTCCTCTCTGTAAGAGTACTGCTGGTTACCTTTGAAGCAAATTTATACTCACGATAATAGTATTATTAAAACAATATTTTTTTATTGAAATGAAACTTAGCTTTATGAGTATTTCATCTCTTCCCTCTTCTTCACTTCTGAAGTTTAATTCCTACTTATTTCGTACATAGCAGAGTGGTTTCTTCCCCACACCCCTCCAAATCTGAGCGGGTTTCAGCAAAGCCGGACAAAGAGAAGCAACTGAGAGCTAATGACGAGTGCAGGCTGATACCAGACCCCAGATAGGCAGGGCTTGTGCTTGTTAAATGTGTCTGCAAGTTCTAGAAAGCTAATTAAAGCTAAGCATATTCTTCTCATCTTACAGGTACTCTGTGTCTGTGGGATATAAGATACCAAAAAAGACTTATGTTTCCCTGATCCTTTAACTGTGTGTCAAAGCAATGAGCCCTAAATGAAGTTTCATCTTTCCCGAGGTGTTGCTAGGTGCTAATTAGCCACAGGGCCTTATAAAAACGGGAGAAAGTGCAGCAAAGCATTTCCATGGAGACTGGTTTCTTGCCCGCTCTTTAGAAATAAGCCCTAAAGGAGTCTGTCATTAGAGGCTGCTGCGACATTTCTTCCCACGTTGTGGTTGTTCCAGGGACGGACTCTCCAGTTACTAATACAAGTATGTATTGCTGCTTCAGTGGATGTTTTATCAAACAGATTTTCCTCACTCTGTACCCAGGCTGTCGATAATATCTCTAAAGTAGAGGGGAAAACCAGAACAATATTTATACTTTCCCATGTCTTTGTTAGTTTGGCTCAACTAAGGAGAACTTCCATCCTGGACCAGGGTCTCTCTGATAACTCATTTATTATATCACTGTAAAACAACAATGAAGCAGAGCAAATAACTCGGTGTCGGGTGAAAGTGGGCAGAGCCGAATCAAGCCACAGGTCCTAATGCCCCAGCCTCGATTAAATTCCCAATGTCCTAATGGGTGGAGGAGTGGGAAGTGCCCTCGATTCCCCGATAGCCTCAGCTCTACGTGCTCAAACACTCAGGCCACCTTCTAATAAAGGGCTTTGGGAAACTGGATGCGGATTTGGCCTACCCAGATACCCACGTGTTTTTTTATTTTTTTTACTGTTCCATTTACTGTGAAGGAAGGAAGTGGTGAGAAAGTCAAGTTACGTGCCCAGCTGCAGAGTCCCAGCAGTTTACGGTATTCCCAGACTCCCAAGGATGGTCATATTCTTGGCAAACTGATGCTAGCGGTGGGCTCACCTACAAGTGCTTATGGCTGCTGTCAAACCCTTCATAACATGGCAGAGTACCTCTTGTTTGCGGATATCCTAACCTTTTTTTTATTCAATTTCCGACTGTTAAATTACCCCGTGCACTCTTGTAACTAGGTAATCACAGTCAATTCCTTCATTGTTTGGGGTGGTTGAATCCAAAGCTTTTGGGCTTTTTCGGGTCATGTGTGCCAGACCTCAAAGTGACCTTAACTAACAGTCCCTTGTTTCTCTTCCTCTTTCATGTACTTACTTTCCAGGATCGATCTCTTTCCAAAAATAATATTAATTTTGGCCCCATCCCCTACTCCGTTTCACTCTGGTGTATGTCCGGAGCAGTAAGGATAAGAACAAAGCGCTCTGTCTTTAAAAAAAAACTTTTCTTTCAACCACACTTGGGTCCTTCTCTTTACATCCACTGTATTTCCAAGGGGGAAGATGGAGTGTTTTGCAGTAAGGGAACTCTGCGCCCGGTGCTAGCGACTCGTGCAGCATCCATCGGGACTATTTACTGGACTTGTTTTCATCCCATTTTGATGTTCTTCGAATGTGGAAGGGAATTCGGAACCTAGGGGCACCAGTGCGTGGTCACTTTGTGCCAGCTTAGGACGTTTGCATTCTGCATTTTAAAAAAAATAATCACAAAACAAGTAAAGTGCAGAATAATGCACAGATACAGGAGTTTACAGGGACAGAAATGGCAGAAGAGGCTGATCCTGGAATACTTTGCTCTGTTTTGATGGATGCATCAAAAGTCAGTAGCTGGAAGCTGCTGAGTATAACAAGAAATTAGACGAACAGATTTAAAAGCCGGGTGAAATAATCCTTGGAAAGGAATTGCTGCAGGAGGCAGTGGACCTTTTTATCACTTCACAGCAAGGCTGGATGCCTTTCTAGAAGATACACCGGGCTGAAAGCCTGGACTTCAGTGAGCTGGGGAAAGACACTTCACCTCTCAACTTAAACTTCCATGAGTCGGTGGAAAGTAGACTTATTCCTTTCGAATGCACAAGCGTCAAGCCGCGACAGGGTTTTATAGACCTGGGAAGGCTGCGGGGTAGGCGTAATGCGATCACAATATTTGCTGCCAGCGAAAGGCCGTGAGAACCCCCTGGGCAATGTGCGCCCTCGGGGAAACGTCGCTGCTAATATCCCTGCGAAGGAGAAGGTGCTGCCTTGTGTTTCGTTCAGCAGCTCTTAGAAAGTCCTGCCGTCTTCCCTGTCCCCATGCAGTCAAACGGGAAAGGATGGACGTGGGCTCTAAACCCCGCTGGGTAAGTGGGGGAAGCCCTGGCGGTCAGCCCCTTTGCCCCATCACCATACCCTTCAAAACTTCCAGAGCTCTGGATGTGTCCCTGCTCCCCAGGGAGGACGGGCCACCATCACACCATCAGCGCTCCGGGATGGAGAAAGCTGCTGTCATTTGTCAACATCACCGTTTTTGTTGATTCAATAACAGGAACTGATACGTGTGCTGGGCTGTGATTCCAGCAGATAAATGTGGGATAGGATGGGCTTAGCAAGAGCAAAGGGATGCAGAGGCGTCTGTTCCATTTGCGAATTGCAGGGCAGGGCAGGAAGGGTGAAATGGAGAAGTGTTAATGCTCCATTAGCTTATCTGATGGGTGGAATTAGGACCGTTGGGTTTGAGGGTTGTTTTTTTTCTTTTTTTTTTTTCACGTTTCCTATTGACAAACATTGCTTTTCTTGCTCTTCCTCTCATGGGGAAGGGTTAATTGCCCTCCCTCCTTCCCTTCCTCTCCACCCAAGCACTGGACGGTGCAGATGGTCCAGCTGCTGATGCTTTGCGGGAGCTGGCGTGGGCACCTGCCCCAGCACTTCCAGGGTTTCTCGAGCACGCATCATTCCAGCTTTGCATCCTGAGTTTTGGGGAGAAATCACACTGTTTTCCAATTTGCAGGCTGGGACGGAGGGTAATTATCCCTATTACCTCAGCAGGCCTGACCTATTTTCACTGCCTGTGGTTCTCTGCTTTCTGGGAGCAATGACACTGGTATACAGTAAAGAAAGGGCCCATTCGGAGCCAAGTGCTATTTATTTAGAGAAAGATTTTTATTTAGAGAAAAGACTTTTAAGAGAAAACAGACTTTTAAGGGCAGTAAATCACTCTGTATCTCTCTACCTAGAGCTCTCTACTTAGATGTTAGATAGACACATCTGAGGTTTTTTAGACTTTTCTAGAGACTATCTTTTTCTGGACAGCCCTGGGCCGCTGACTGCCCTTCCGATCCGAGGGGGACCACTCCTGTGATGCCTTAACACCCAAGTGTGGCTCAGCAGCTGTTTCAGTTTGGCTGGGACCTTGAAATTAGGCCATAGCCTTGTAATTGAGTCATCGGCATTTGCTGAGAGATGGTTTATTGTGTTGTCCTGCTCATTCCCTTCCCATTCAGACAGGAAGGTCTTATACAATAACTTCACCTCGTGGAAAAGGTCACGTGCAGAGTTCACAAAACACTGTCTCTCTATTCCTTTGTTTATTGCTTAGTATCCCTATGCCCATCCCATAAGCCACAAAACTGGGGAAGATATTTAAAAATAATCCCCATTTTGGCACATCCCCCATAATTTGGCAGTATTTGGGTTGAGGCTTTTGGTTTACATTTATCTGGGTTTTGGAAAAATCAGGACAAAGCTCAGCTGGAGTTTCACGGTTTTGCTGAGCTTCACAGAGAACCCCCCTGCAGAATTGCCGCAGGTTTTATAGGTCTCCAGCCGGCCCATAAATCGGCTGAGGTCGACTTGAGACGCAGCCCAGGTATGCCACGGCACCCCAGCGGCCCCGCGGCTCATCCAGAGCCACGGAGGCTGGCGCAGACCTCGCTTCTGCTCCGTTCCTGCTCTGCCACCGACCTTCTGCGTGTCCGTCCCATCCCTTCTGCGCGTCCGTCCCATCCCGTCTGCCTTCAGTGGTCCGTTGCCACCAAACTCACCTACTTTCCTAGCGTGCCATTCCCCAGCCCACGTGCCTTAACGCCGGCATCCTCACATGAGCGATGTCCCCTGGTAGCAACAGGCAGAGCTGTTATCGCTCGCTGCAAACCGTTCTTTCCTCTCCGCGTATTTTTTTTATTTTTGTTTTTTTAGAGCGTCAGATGTGGAAAACCGAACAGGATGATCACTCAGCATGTACCTTGTCTCTGCTGCCTGCTGGGAAGTCACAGCAAGAATGAAAAATGACAGAGGGAAGAATTTAGAAAACACTGAACTGCTCAAAAGGCAACGGGGCAAATTAAGTCCAACTCCGCTGTGGTTTTGCTGGTCTTGATAGAGTTGCACCGAGAGACGACTGCTCAGATGTTCCACTGATTTGTCAGCAGGCAATTGGTAAAAATCTTTTAGCACTTTTACTTAACGAGTGATCATTTTTTTTCTTCCCACAGAGCTCCTGTGGGTATGACGAGGCGTTCCCCGAAGAGCACTAATGATCTCATCCTAGCTGACCCTGCAGAGAAACCTTTAGCCCGAGCATGAACACTGATCAGCAAGTGCTCGCTTATCACGGCACAATTGCTAGTTGATGCTCCGTTTGGTCTTGCATCAGTTTACCCACAAGGGTTTCCATGGACATTAATATACAGTATCATACCTGTTATATCATGCCTGATGTGCTGTTTTTCCACGGGGTGTACCACATGCCAGCCCTATAAATCCTTCTTGAAAAGCCTTGGATCTATAGGGTAGTAATTACCCGGTGTCTGTGGAGCAAATCCAAAGCATACTCTGGGTCTGCGGAGCTGTAATTACGCTATAGACTGCATGAATCACTGGCTGCTGCCGGAGGTTTTCCCAGTCACAAGGTGTAATGTAACCCTTGCAGCCACTGGATGTTTTCCTACATCTAAAAGCCTTTGCGAGGATTTTAGGCGCTGAACGTAATTCAGCTGCTGTAAACTGAGATTCAGGTTTTAGACCAGGTTTATTGGTAGCCGGCCTCTCAGTACACAACTTTCCCACCACGTGAGACGTCTGTCCCTCTGGTGACACGACGAGGACCCATCCCCAGAGCGCTCCTGCTCGTGGGGTCGGTCAGTGTCTGCGTGCCTGTGTCTGGGTGGTGTAACGGGAGATGCTCTGCTCCACGGCCTCAGCCTCCTTCTCCTGCTACGTGACCCCGTCCGTGAGACACGGGCTGGTCCGTGGATTAGGGACCCAGAAACCACCTGTGTCCGGCGTGAGGCTTCATGGGAGGGAGAGGGGAGCGTCGGCATCGCGGCTCCTGGAGAAGGCAGCGAGGTCTTTGCTCAGCTCTTTCCCCGTGCCCTGCTCAGAAGAGCTTTTCAGTCCTAATGTGCAGCAATATCTACCAGCCTCCAGCGTCCGTCAGAGGGGATCCCCCATGAGAAGTGACGTGAGGTCCCATAACTATACGTGTGGGCACACGTGCGCAGAGTCCTTAGCAAAGCTGTGCGATCCCTATGATAATTTTCTTTATTGTAAATTCAGCCATGACGATAATTTTCCCAATTTGGAAGGGATACAAGAGACATAAAGGGGAAGGTTTAAGACTTTAAAATGACCGGGAGAAAATAGATCAGTAGGGTACGGAGATGTGAGAGAGAAAGAGTGACATCCAGAGGAAAATCCGGGGTTCAGGGGTGGGATACTGGTGGCCCAGCAGCAGGATAAAAGGCTGTAACCACATGGTCACACCCAATGTATTACTTCAATTTTCACCTCATCTCCTTAAAACCACCTCTGGTTTCAGGCACCACCCATCAGAAGTACTACTGAATTAGCTAATATTGTGTTGAGGGCAGGGTATCTTCAGTAGCAGAAACACTTTCCTCTGAAATTAAGTCTTCCAAGATCCGCTTTAGGGAGCGAGTCTGATCACCTTCAGAGGAAGACACATGATGTATTCCTTTGTCCACTCCTGTCAGTCGGGTCTGCGGGTCCTGCCATTATACCAATTAATTATTCCTTCGAGTGTTTACCCACGTTTACGCTGCAGGGATTTGAAGGTTATACAACGCATGCTTGGGGCAATATAATTTCATGTCCTTCGGAAACCTCTGAAGGTACAGCAAGATCCCTGGAGCACAGATTGCTCCGTGAAGTACTTGTGAGAATAACGATAATTCATTTGCTTTGCCCAGTAGTTTTAGTTTGCATTCCAAGCACGATTTTATGGGGGACTCTGGAATTTCTCGTTAACTGTGGTACAATCATTTCTAAGAGTTACTGAGGCGTTTTACAAATGTTTACAGCTGGGACATGCGGAAAAAAGGGGTGGAAGGTAGATATAATTGAAATGAAGTTTGCTTAATACCACTAACCCATCAAAAGATAATTGTGCTAGTTAACACTTTACCCATAAGACGTGCCCGTACCACAGATGGAGGCAGTGAGCAGTGACTGGTGACCTGGCAGCTGTTTAAAAAATTTACAGTCACGGCGGAGATCTTTCGAAGAAACTTCAAGCAAGAGGATGGGGTCACATCCATCTGGACGTCGCCATTGGCAATCCACCTGCACGTCCGTTTACGGTGGGTGGTAGCTTTGCAGGGCGTATCACCAAGACAAGGTAAGGATATGGGAAGGAACACCAACAAGATGGCTAAATTGCATATCTGCTTTTTTCCTACGGCCACCTCCTGCAAACCATCCATGTTCTCACTCGCTTGCTCTCTCTTAATGTGGTGGACTGAGAGGCAGCCCAAATCTGCGAGTGGTCCACGTGGTTTTGCATGTCGCTTTGTGGAAGGTTGTGTCCACATTATGACTCTGTGTGTGTGTATATCACAGAATCACAGAATCTTCATGGTTGGAAGGGACCTTTGAGATCATCGAATCCAACCATACACACCTATATATATATATTTGCACACACACATATATTTCAAACAGCTCTTCTTCACCTTCTCCTCTTTAGCTTCTGAGTGGTGAACTGGAAGAAACTTTACAGAAAAGCCATTTCCATCCTTTAATTTTTAAGGACAAGTATAGGAGCTTCCAGAAGGACTTTAATGGCAAGCAAAGTTGTTGTCTCCTTGAGAGATTGATAAAGTGAAACTTATATCTTGCAGCTGCCTGAGTCATTCTCTTGAAAGCATGCTCACCTCGCTCCTCCGGCCTCAGAAGAGACCTGTTGCTGCCCTCCCGGCCCTGCTCCTGCCTGCGCTGGAACTCCGCTCGTCGGGTATGAGACTGCGCTGGGCTTCTGTTACAAAGGGATCGATGCCTTAGCTGCAAAGAAAAGAAACTGAATCACAGCAGAGGTTGCTGGAGAGAGGACTTTTGAAAACATTTTCTGTTTCTAATTTTGGTAAGGAAATAGGCAATTACTGTCTTAAAAAATTAAATGTCATGAAATTTCAAACTCCATTTGTTTCTGATAAATATCTTGCAACTTGTGACAGAGGTTGCTGGAAATCTCGCCTAATAGCGGTGCCATGCTGGCCAAGAAATGTTTGATCTGTGCTCTAGCCTTTTCTTCATGTGGGTTGGACTGGCCTATAGTCAGATAAAAAAATCATCTGCTTAGTTTAGTTTTTAAAAATAAATTTGAGCCAGTCAGTCTTCACTTCATAGAAGCTATACCCAATCTACCCGGAGAAGCAGTTAAAACTAGGAATCGGCCAGCACTGGAACACGGTTTGCCAACTTACTTGAACTTTATAGAGGGAGTCTGAAATCTTGATCTATGTGTCCTCAAGCTTTGGCTGAGGTCCAGCTCTACCTACTACCCAAGAAGGCTCGGTCGGACGGCGTGTGCTCGGTTGGATGCGCGTCCGCGGGGCAGACCAGCAGTGTTTACACACGCCGGCATCTGAGTCACCTCCACACTTCACTACGCCGTAATTCCTGATGTAAAACATGTCCCGTAAGCTGGGTTTAAATGGCCGCGTGGATATTTGGGCATCAGCCTGCCTTTGATTTTTGTCTTAGAAGGTTTGTTTGGCTCTAATCCAGCCTTATATGAATTTTCTGCCTCATAATGTGGTCTCCACTTACAGTACTCGGTGGAGTTACGGGAATACCCCGACGCCCATCGAACAGACCAGCATGAAACCTCGTTACCCAGATTTTTATTTAAAGAGCCTCACAATGCCACTAGTCCGTTTCAAAAGGTCTTTTAGGTCTAAATCCCAAGCGTTTGAATGAACTCACTGGCTTCAAAGCCAAGCAGAATTTGCTCCAGTTTTACCTGCGTTTTTGGCCCAAATGCTTGTAAACAGTCTCTTCCTTAGAAGCTGAAGTTTCATTAAATGAACTCTTCAGTGACTGCCCTGAAAGTCTGGAAATAGTCTTTCATGCTATAGCGTTCAGCTTTGGGGAATGGCACGAGGTGCTTTATTCCTAGAAATCTGCGAGGCTTGAAGGCAGGGGAAGGAAAGGCGAATGGGTCTCTCCTGACGTGCCGCCCTACTGTGGGCTGGAGTTTCCTTAGTCATTAATACTTGTTGGGAAACAAGTCAACATGTGTTGACTTTACGTTGCCGTGGTCGTATCAGAGACGGCAGAAGCAGAGGAAGAGCCACCAACCGCGGTGGGACAGGACGCCCAGTTGAACACGGCAACTTGGGCTTTAGCTTGCTGTTGTGGTGGAGCACAGCTCGTCTGTCACCGCTACTACAGCCCGCCGGAGGCAGTGGGAATTAATTACAAAGCTTGAGAAGAAAAGTCAATAAGAGAATTGAAATATTCCCATCGGTTTCTCTTGAATCAGATCTTCCAGATAACGTCTGCTGATGTAAAGTATGATGCCAGGTGAGATAATGTTGCTAATTAGAGGGACACTGCGCCCAGCCTGCAGCCAACTCTTATGAAGCTCCATGAGGTCATGCATGAATAGGCTCCAAGGAAAAAGGCAAAGTGTCAATAAGGATGACTTTCTTCAATAGATTAACCTGTGATAAGCACGTTCCGGTGACTCAGTGCAGGATGAATAGGTGCTGGATTTTTCACATCCATGTAAAAATAGTGTAGTATAGAAAAATCCAGTAAATGCCTATTTTTTTTTTTTTTCACAGATTCTATTTAAAGTTAGAGATAAGCAATAGGAAATCGCAGGCAGAAAACAAATACCCAGTATGGATATTTACTGTCACCCCAGGATGCTCTCCTCGTGAGCTAATACTTTGTAGTACAGTGGGGAAAAAAAACACGCACAAAATTGCTTCCAGTCCGTTCTAAGGTAGGTCCCGAGTGACCAAAATCCCTGTCCTTTGAAGCAAAACCAGATCATATTAGTTGTGCAGGCTGTGTTCTGATTCAGCGTGGAATTTGTTTTTCCCGTCATGTGAGAGGGAAACTGTCCAGTCCAAAAAGGGAGATGTCAGCTCGTACGCAAATTCACTCATCGGAGAGAAATGATGCCGCAAACACGCAAAGCAGAGGAGCGGGCTTAGCAACATGATAACTTTCTGTATGGCCTTGTGGACAAAACCATCTTTGAAGGATTAATAACAAGCTGAAAGCTCACTGGAAATCTCTCGCTTGTTTGTTTTGGCTTCCAGAGCATTTCTAAGTGTAATTACTAGCAGTTGAGAAACGGAGAGGACGAAAAAAATCTTGTGGTTAGTGCACAGGGCGGTGGCTCAGGAGACCTAGGTTGATTTCTAACCTCTGTCGCGGTCCAGTGTCACACAAGAAAAAAGAGCCTTTAATTCGTCTGCAGCTCGGGTCCTTCCCCCACGGCAGGGATGGAGCTGCGCTTTCCCTGCCCGGTGCCCGGGCTGCCAGCGGCTCCTTACGCCACGGTGCCTTCCACAGCCAGCCCTTCGGGGCCTGATGGCGCCAGTGTCATTCGGACAGCCGTAATGACGCATCCTGCCGTAAGGGTCCCCAGCGCTTAGATATAAGCCTCTCTTAACAGCAACATACTGCTTCAGATGGGGAAAATCCAAAGTCCCTGCGCGCAGATGCGCATCCTTTTAAGCCAGTGGATACGAATGGATTTGTGGTCCGCAAGAATGAATGTCTTCATTAAGATACATGTTTGCTGGGCAGTGACAAATCTTTCCTTCGGAAGACGGTGATTAAGGTTTAATTTTATTCCGGATTATAGGCAGCTGCATTTGCAATCCAGCCCTCATCCAAGTTTGCGCACGTATTGCCTGGAAATGAACGTTACTCTCCAACTGCTTAAGCAGATTTGGATAAGAAATGATGGTTTCAGGAAGATTAGGAGCACAAGAAAGATCTCCAGGCTAAGAGGAAGTTAAGAGAAAGTGCCATCGCGAGTTCAGGAAGAAATGCTGCCACCTGTGAGGGTGTGAGGCTTCCAAATCTCTCGGGAGAGTTGGAGAAAGTTGATGGGAAAAGGATGGATTAGTGAAGGGGATGAACTTGCAGATGGCGAGCATGAAGTCAGCCATATATATATAATATATGTGTGTGTGTGTGAACACTGTGCAAATATATTAAACATCACCAGGAAAATGTATAGGCTTCAGTCTGCTTAGAGAAACAAATCAGTGGTTGTGGTTCTGGGGGTTTTATTACATGGCAGCAACCAGGAGCATCCCATGAGACGAAGTTATAGGTGTCATCTTAAGCACAGAAGGGAATAAAGTCTGTCTTTCCCAGTTCAAGAGCTAAGAAAGATGGACAGAGAGCTGGAGGAGAAGCAGGGCAGAGGGAAGGAGCGATGCTTGCAGGGCTGGGATGCCAATCTTTGCCTCGTTACCTGTTCATGCAGAGCGTACCTCCTCTGGCGTTCCCTTCACGGGCACATGCCTCTTCTGCCACATAAAGGTGTTTAAATACAGTGTATTATTATTTGTTCTTAAACACATCTGTTCAGCCCCCGTGAGAGCAGGAGGAGGAGGACAGTGTGGATATCCGATGAATATTTCACCCTCGCTGTAGTGACAGCTTTGATTTGTGAAAACAGCTTGGAATAAAATGCTCGTAATTTTTCACGGAGAAAATAGCGGGCGTAATTTCTGCATGTTGCGGAGAGAACGGCAGAGAACTGAAATGCCTGGCCACACTGTTATCTGAGTGCCAAAATCCCAGATAGATATAAAACTTCACTTGTTTAACCCAGAGAAGCAAAGTTACAATCATCCCTAATTAAGTAGATTCTGCTTGTTTATTGTTTTCAACTAGCTGCAGCTCTACTCATCAATTTTTCACATTATTCCTCGGCTGTTTTCTCACGTTCAGTCTCTTTCCTGGTTTGATGTTTTGTTCTCTGGAGATTTCTTTCGTAATTTTTTCACTGTTTCCTCAGAGACATCTTTATTTTCTTTTTTTCCCCAAATGAATGTTGTCACCGCGCTATGGTGTAGCGAGAGAAGAAAGCCAGGCAGTGGAAACTCCTTTAACCGAACGACATGGAAAAACCCCTCTGGCTCCCTGTCAGCCAAAAGTGGTCGAACGCAGTCAGAGCTACAGCTTTGTCAATGGATCCTAAATCCAGTGTTTGATATTGATCTCCAGCTTCGCAAACGCCATATTGCCACTGGTGCCTTCAGTCCTGACATCAGCATGATGAAATACAACCAGGACATATCAAGATGACTTCATACCACCAGATTCGCTCACAGCGACCGCTGGAGCGAAACCAGAAAGGATCTTTTGTAAGTTTGATTAGTTATTAGTAATAATGTTTTGTTAGAGGAGCTCTGTAGGCTGGAGGGTGTTGCGCGCCTGCTCCCAGCTGCCCACGCCGGGGTGTTGGGGCGTGATGCTCAGGTGAGACTGAGAGGAGCAAAGCCTCGGTGGTTGGGATATTTGAAATCGGTGTTGCTGGCGTTTAAAGCAGATATTGTGCTCCCCTCGGCTCCCTGGCTGTGGGAGGAGGCCTGCTGGCCACGTCCTGTGCCACCCCATGGCTCAGCCGGTGGACCAAAGCTGATCCTCAGCTGATCTTCAGCTCTGGAGAGGATTTTTGGAGATTCATCTTTCCATCATCTGTTATAGCCCCACGCTAAGCACAGGCGAGCAGAAAGGGTCCCAAACAGCACGTTTGTGCTCTTGTGTTGCACACACGGGAAGTCAGACTTGGACGTGCCCCTGCAGAGCACGGACCCGGGGTCTGCTGCCATCGCTGCCTCTGTCGCTGCTGAGCCTGGGGACGCCCCTTCTGAATTTAATTAAAATTTAGAAGCGGCGCCATTAAATCATACAAAGACCGCCGGAACATTTTGCAAAAGAGTGTGCAAAGTGACCATGGTGGTATTGAGGGAAATGGTTATGAGCTGACAAAAATTCACATGGTAACTATTTTTTAATAAAATGAAGGGGGAAGGAAGAGAACGATTCAGATTTTCCCTTGAAAAATTTACAAAATTACTTTTCGCATACCTCAATTATCTCCACCTTCATTTCATATATGAAAATCTGTGCCTACAGAATGAGTCGATGAAAGCCAATAAAATGAGAACAGTATGAGACAGATCTTTGGACTGTATAAATAAAGCATGGCTCAGGTGACATCATTGGGGCAACCGTGATTTATACCAGCTGAGGATCTGGCCCATAAACCGGGAATAACTCTTTCTGTGCTGTGATTTATGTTCTCCGGTTATTGACTGCTTAGGAATAAGCCCTATGTTATAAACAATCTGGGAAGCGAAGGCGGCAATTGTGTCTTAATGAGACCGTGGTTCAAAGCACTGCCCTGTTACATTGACCCTTCTATAGATCAGAAAGTCTCCTTGATTTAATTACCTTACAGAACCCCAGACTAGCCAGCTCCAAAACTCTCATTTATGCCCCGATCTTTTTTTTTTGTTGTTTTTTGGTGCACTTTATAGTGATTTACAATTCAGCCAAGGGACTCTTCAGGCAACTGATGAGAATTGTTTAGAGGGGTTTGCAGTTTGTATGCAATTACATTTTTCCTTAAGGAAAGAAAAAGCCCATTTTGAGAATATAAATGTCTTGTCTCCTTTCCCAAGCGCAAAGAATAAGCAGTTCTGCCTTTTAAGTCTAAAGGACCAAAAACTTCAAGGATAGAATTAGGGGAATTTAAATTAGAGGCAACGCACTGCTCACGTCTGAAACGTTCCCATTTGAAAGTTCACGATTCAGTCTCGCACGCAGTTTTCAGCAGATATTACAGGATTGTTCCACCAGGATTATCTCATCTTCAAGGAGATTTGATTTTTTTTTCTTCCCCCTTCAAATCTGTGGTATAAAGCAGTGGAAATAATACGATGTTCCCTTCCATTCCCAAATGAGTGTTCTCTTCTGTCTCAGGATGTCTCACAGCCTCTAATTAGATAAGGCTCAAAGCACCCCAAAAAATAAACGAAACGCCCAACTTTTACATCTTATTTTGTTCTGGAGCAATACTGCGCTGCGACCAGGGGTGCAGCAAACGGCCCTGGCTCCTCTCCGACGCTGGGATTGCGCCTCGCCACTGGTGGGAAGGGATGCTGAGGGTCACCACGGCCCCGCCACTGGTGGGAAGGGATGCTGAGGATCACCACGGCCTCGCCACTGGTGGGAAGGGATGCTGAGGGTCACCACGGCCTCGCCGCTGGTGGGAAGGGATGCTGAGGGTCACCACGGCCTCGCCGCTGGTGGGAAGGGATGCTGAGGGTCACCACGGCCTCGCCGCTGGTGGGAAGGGATGCTGAGGGTCACCACGGCCTCGCCGCTGGTGGGAAGGGATGCTGAGGGTCACCACGGCCTCGCCGCTGGTGGGAAGGGATGCTGAGGGTCACCACGGCCTCGCCACTGGTGGGAAGGGATGCTGAGGGTCACCACGGCCTCGCCACTGGTGGGAAGGGATGCTGAGGGTCACCACGGCCTCGCCACTGGTGGGAAGGGATGCTGAGGATCACCACGGCCTCGCCACTGGTGGGAAGGGATGCTGAGGGTCACCACGGCCTCGCCACTGGTGGGAAGGGATGCTGAGGGTCACCACGGCCCCGCCACTGGTGGGAAGGGATGCTCAGGGTCACCACGGCCTCGCCACTGGTGGGAAGGGATGCTGAGGGTCACCACGGCCTCGCCACTGGTGGGAAGGGATGCTGAGGGTCACCACGGCCCAAACCGAGAGCAACCCGGGGACCGCTGCCATCGGCCGTGGAGTCACTCGGCACCCCCCTGCCCAGGGGTGGCTGATGGCCACTGGATGTCTTTGTGCTATCAAAAGTCTCGGTAAATATTCCATAAACACTGACCTCCCTGTCGAGCCTTTGAAAAAAGTCTCCTGCTGAAGCTTTTCCCTCATCTCTCTCTGGATTCAAAGACTTCTGTGTTACAGTTGCCAAAAGTCCCTGCATGATTTAAAAGCTGAAAACCCAGCGCATTTTCATAATTTATGGTTGCTTTCCAGAGGCTTTGACTGAAAGGCACAATTCCCACTCACCTTCTTCAGAACTTCAGAATCAGGTGCACATCACCTACCCTGATTCGGGATCCGCTTTTTCCCTTTTCACTACATCTTCCCCTCCCGGTGCTGACCCCTTGGCGTTTTCCGTCTCTTCCCTTTCTCTGACCACAGATGGTTGGAGTTTCAGTCTTTAATGTCACGGACTGACCTTGGCACAACCGCTGGTGTCTGTCTCGGTCCCGGGGGCTTAAAAGTAAGAGCCTGGTACAGAACGGCGTCGGGTCCCTTTGCCCCGGCCGTGGGCGCACTACCCGCGCTCAGCAAAGCACCGCCCCAGGTGTCGTGTTCACATACTGTCATTAATTAGCTCATGCCATCAATTATCACTAACGTTCCAAATGCAGCACCCTACCTGTGCTCAGCAAAGCACCGTGCCGGGTGTCAGATACTGTCATTAATTAGCTCATGCCATTAATTATCACTAATGTTAAAAAAGCGGCAGAATTTTGAAGAGAAAGCATCCCATATATTGGCATTTTTATACCTTGTGAATATATTTTTTTCTTTATTTTCAAGTCCCTTCATCAGAAATTTATATTCCCTCAGGAATTAAGTCTCTTGGGCAAAGTTACAGTATATATTAAGAGGGGAACTTTAACCCGTGCTGTAAGCCGCATATTAATATTTACTAAGCCCCTGACTCCTTTCAAGTCAAATAAAATATTATTGCGCTCTCAGCTGAAATATGTTGAAATGGAAAAATTATTTATATTTTTCCAAAACAAACAGTCCTCAAGTGAAGTTCTTTTGCAATTATTTGAGAGATATTTTTGTGAATTGGCTGGGTGCCTAAAAATAACGTTGCAGATTGTAAGACCTGACAACACCCTGCTGTAATTCAGCTTGAGCACCCTACCTGCCTCTGGGGAACAGGACTCCCTTTTTCTCCTTGACGTCTAAGGCATTTTAATGTATTCTACTTGGACATTTAAATCTACAATCGTAAGCTCCTCTGGAAAATACAGTCTTGTATTTTTAGGACTGGAAAAGGACATAGGGAACTTGTTTTTCCCTATTAAAATGATAATAAGTGTCTCTCCTAATAAGAGAGGGGAAAAAAATGGAAGAGAATAATGTGACAATTGTAATGATCCTACTCTGTCATAAAACAAATATGTTAATAGTGAAATACAGTCACTCTGACATCTGGAGCGAGTTACGGGCGCGGGACGGGGAGCCGGTGCAGCGCTGCGCTGGCGGGAGGACAGAGCCGGCCCCCGCCGCTCGGTCACAGAGTCACCGGCTCGTCGAGGTTGGGAGGGACTTTTCAGATCATCGAGTCCAACCATCAACCCAACACTGCCAAGTCCACCGCTAAACCGTGTCCCTCAGCACCGCGTCTGCCCGGCTTTTAAATACCTCCAGGGATGGGGATTCCACCACTGCCCTGGGCAGCCTGTTCCGACACTTGACAACCCTTTCGATGAAGGAATTTTTTCCTAATATCAATCCTGAACCTCCCCTGGCACAACTTGAGGCCGTTTCCTCTTGTCCCATGGCCTGTTCCTTGGGAGAAGAGCCTGACCCGCCCTGGATACCCCCTCCTTTCAGGGAGCTGTAGAGAGCGAGAAGGTCTCCCCTCGGCCTCCTCTTCTCCAGGCTGAGCACCCCCAGCTCCCTCAGCCGCTCCTCACAAGGCTTGTGCTCCAGACCCCTCACCAGCTCTGCTGCCCTTCTCCGGACAAGCTCCAGCACCTCAGTGTCTTTCTTGCGGTGAGCTCCTCCAGCCTGGCAGAGCTGGTCCTGGTCCCCTCTGAAAACTGGGGGTGCCGCTGAATCAGCCCTTAGCAAGGTCCATCACCAACATCGACGCCCCCTGCAGCAAAGCACGTTTCCTGGGAGGTTTCAGCGGCAGTTAGGAGACGGGGTTGACTTCTGGGTGCCCCCGCGCACGCGCGTCTCGGCTGAATCGCAGGCTGGATCTAGTCGCTGTTCCCATAAAACGTTTCCTGTGTTCTTGATGATTTTTCTTTGCTTCGTTCAGCGCAAGAAAATGGGCGAAGGGAAAACCAGCGTGGTGTAAAGCCTGGTGGCCGCTGGCAGGCTGCTCGGCCCCGGCGTAAGCAAGAACAACCTTTAGGCTGCTAATGTGCTCCCGGCTACCTGGGCTTCTGAAGATCTGTTTCGATAGTCATGAGCCAAGTTTCAGGAAGACTCTCTGGCCCCATGTGCTGCTCGGTCCTGCCAGGTCCATGTCCGGATCCCAGGGTGGGATGACGCTGCATGGCATGTCGCCTCCAGCGTCTGCCGAAATCACCGGGGCTTCGGAAACAAACACGTCCAGGACACAGAGCTTGCTTAGCTCAGACCCTGAAAGACCCTCTACGACATTCACCAGCGTGGTGCTGGTAATTACGTTAATAGAAGGGTTCCTTAGAGGGTTTCAGTGGGTGATGGTCAACCAGAAGCAATGGAGCTGCACTGCCTTACCCCGCCGAGCGGCTGGCACCTGGCAAACCGTTGGCAACACAGCCCCCAGAGGATAAAACACAAAGGAAAATAGCTCTGCGTGAAAAGAAAAATGACACCAATAACAGCACAACGAAGCCCTCCCACGTATCAGATGGCTGAAATTGCTGCAAGCAAGTCCTGTGCGTTATCTGGCAAAACATGATTAAAATTATGCGTGTAAGCACCTTAGGGGGACAGCTATGGTACATAACGAAAGTTATACTTGCTTCAGGGCTTCCCTGTCCCTCTGCAGTCAGATCTGCAGGTTTCTGTCATAGGTTACTGCAATGGGGCGCCCCGGGGTGCGCGCCGCTCCCGGCCGGGTGCCGCAGGGCGAGCGGCCCCACGGCGTCCCACCCGACGCTGAGGCTGGGCACCGCACCGGCACGACTGCCAAAGCCCACCCCGGCTGCTCTTTTATACCGCAAATGGGACGCGAGGAACAAAAACGGTGGTGATGTGCGCTATTGACAACGCGTCCGGGCTTTTGACTAATTGCAAATCAACACGACGCAGTGGCGTTTCAGAAAGTGAGATTGGTTTCGGTGTTATTTCAGTAATCTGGTCCTTCTTTAAACATTAACCAAGGCCTGCTGCACCCAAGCAGAGACCCTAAAGGGAGAAAGCACTTCTTGCAGGACATCCCTGCCCCTCAGTTTTTTGCTCAATATTTTTAAGTGCTCTCCTTAGCCCGGTTTCCAGTGCTCCCAAGTGATGGGGACTCCTATCCGGGCAGCAGCTGAGCAGTCCTGTTTATTTATAAGAATCAACCAGAGCCACACAAAAGGTTATGGCTACAGGCCAAATGTCTTTGACATCATAGCCTGTCATTAATGGCATAAATCCTCCGTGATTTCATTTCCCAGTCAGCTAACCAGCATCTATCACAGATTATTTTAAAGGAAAAAATGTCTAAACATTTACCTTCAAACCCCAAACAGATCATATCGGTCTATTTTGCCTTCCCAATATTAAATATATTCTCTTGCATATGGCATTTTTATTACAGGTTGCGACCAGTCACGGAGCTTGTTTCAGAAAGAGATATGTACAAAGAGAAGTTTTCTTATTGTTCCCTAAGGGGAAAAACAAAAAACGGCATTTCATTTAACAAAACCTTGACTAACCACAGTCCTTCGCTGTTTTAATGCATTTTTGTTCCCCGGCTTGTGCACCAGATCCCTATCTGGTCCTTCATTTTGAGGGAGGGAGAAATTAAAAAGGTTGCTCTCTGAGCTCCGGCTTCTTAAATCTGGGAACGTTGAACGTGGACGGGCCAGAAGAGTTTTCCTTCAGACCATGCCCATCCCCTTCTTTTCCATAAAATGATCGTGGTTGTGTGCAAAACGTTAGCAAATGACTCAGAGCATGAAAAGGCCCGAATATACATGTAACACCCGAGTGTTTTAATTTAAAACACCTTGGTATTGTTAGTCTTACTGACCTTGGTATATTTGCTGATGGAAAATACGCTGCTTGATAATAAGCCTTGATATTTGACCACTCTGGGCTGGTTACATTAGATTAGGCCTAAAAAGCGCAAGTTTTCCAAACCAGGCCTGGTGCTAAACCCGCAGGGGTAAACTGGGAATTCTTCTACACTCATAAGCAAAAGCAGATGGTCAGAGAGTTAGTTTTGATGTCACTTTTTTGCATATAAACCTGAAATCACTGGAATTGGTGCAGACACTACACCGTTGGAGAGCAAAGGGCCTGGCCAGGCTGCCTCCAGAAGCAAACGTCTGTGAGGGGAGCAATGCACGGCGCTCCCTTATCGGCTCTCATCTCGAAAGCGCCCTGTGAGGAGAAGTTAATTATACGCAATTACAGATGAATTCCGAGATCCGGATGAATTCCCAGGGGGAAAACTCAGCCGCAGAGCAAGTCCGTTCCACGTCTGCTGCACGAAGGGCAGGACCGCGCAGGCCGTTGGGTTCGTGGTGGTTATCGGTCGGGCGGCGGCAGGAGCGAGTCCTGGGGCCGGTGAAACCCCGGGGGCTGTGGTTTTTCGGTCCCCGATGCCTGCGGGTGGCAGGGGAAGGGAGCATCCCAGGGAGCACCGTGCCGGGAGCAGGGGACCGAGGGACCAGGGCAAGGCAGCCAGGGTGGCCCCAGCCTGAGAAACTACACCTGAATTTTCCCAATGCAGAAAATAAACCGTAGGGGCAGAGGAGCAGGACTGGGCCGAGCAAAGCCAGTCTCCCCACTCCCTCTGGCCACCCTGCGGGGTTTGGAAGGGAAAGGACAGAACTGGAGCTGGACACCACAGCATGAACCCGGAGTTCCCATTGGAGCCATCACTCTTGCCTTCCTCCCACCGTAACCCTGTACCCACAAGCCCTCACCACCACCAACGGATTAACAAAAGGACCTCCCGCGTACCTTAGCAAATATAAATTAGATGTTTCCTTTTTTGAGCTGCCTGGAATCTCAGGAGGCACCCGCAAGCAAACGCTACGGAGACGTGCAGACAGCGCGGATGTGTCAGAGCGCTCGTGTGAGAGCCAGAGTTAAAATACGCCTGCAAAGCACCAGTAGCTCCATTCTTATGACTAACGCATCCCCAAGGTGCCATAACACGCACTGATGCAATGAATTCTGGGGCGCTGGAAGGAGTGCAGCGAGAGGAGGAGCTGGAGAGGAGAGTTCCATAGGAAAGCCAGCAAGTTATTTTTCCACAATTTATCATACTACTTTTACACAGCGAGTTAGCCTTTTCCTCCAACTGCGGAGATGAAAAGTCGCACAACTCCAGCATGAATTAAGCCAGCCAAGAAAAAGAAAAGCAGCTTTCTGTGCTCCCCAGGGCATATATTATACCTATTTGTTAACATTTTTTGATGTGCGGAGGAGACAAACTTCAAGGAAGGAATGCGGTCATCTCCTATCTGAAACAGAATCTACCACGTTGGAACGGGCTGAACGTGTTCAGTTGGGAAGATGCGTTGGGGGCAGGGATATATTTGAGTGGTAATGCTTACATTTTTCAGCCCAAATAACACAGCGTGGTGCGAGTAACAGTCCCACGATGGACTTTTAAAGTACTGGTGGAAATAACAAATGGCACGCCTGCACCTGGCAGAGGAGCCGTTCGCGTGCCCCAGCAGAGCTGGGGGAGGTCCGCGGCAAAGCAGACCCCAACCGCCACCGTCGCGGGAGCTCCCAGGGTTTACGTGCTCCCGTGGATGATGAGCCGAGTGTCGGGAAAACCCCATGAGCCTTTAGAGTACATAAAATTACCTGTAAACATGCTGGGAAACTTCCTTCCGAACAGGCATCATCAAGAAGCATCATCTGAGGCAACCTGTCCAGGGCCATGGAAATGTCCGTGGAAGGAAACCTGCAAGATTTGAAGTGCGTGGGGTGAGGCTTTCAAGCAACGTGTAATTAATTCTGTCATCTCAAACGCACGCAAATAATTTACACGTGTAAGAAAATCCCCAAGTCTGAAAACCCGGAATGTGAAGGACTGCAACTGTTTAAATCGTTTACTGTAATAGCAGCATTGTCATTAACAAGGCGCCGCGATGCGATTCCTGCAGCAGATGAAAAGGAGGGACAATACACGCAAATGCTACTCACATTTTCTTTTCCTGCTCTCCCAGTGGTTTAATTTATATCTGATGAGACTACAGTTTTAAGAAGGAGAATGGCACATTAGTCTCACTGGTAACACCGCTCAGGATGAAAGCGCTCTCATTATTCGCACTGAAAGATCCAGATTTGCTTAAACAAGAACTGTCACAACATGCTGAGGTCCAGAGATTCCTCGGGGAGCTAGCCTGACATACTTGAAGCCGATTTGCATCAATTTATGAATATTACATAGTCTGTTTGTCCAATGGTTCTAAAGATGTTTAGTCAATGCATACCTTGAGTTAATTCAATAGAAAAACTGTCAGACCATACGCCAAGGGACGGGCACGGCAATTCTGGCAGCCCCTCCTCATTAACCACCGAGCGTGAGGAACTGCAGAAGGATTTCATCGCAGGAGTTAATGAGCTATAAATATTGAAAATTCCAAGACGCTCCATCTAGATTAAAATGTTGCAACTATAAAGGTAAATACCAAATCCACAAGGGTCCTTGAGATCAAAGCCTGGCGAAGGCTGTCACTGGGAGGAGAGGGGAAAGAAGGGGGAAAGCAGGAGAAGGGCAGAAATAAACTCCCCAGCCCGCTGGGAGGTAGTTTTGGAAAACTTGAGATAACGACTCTAATACAGCTCCAGACTGGCTCTAATTAGGATAAGTCAGGGCTTCCCTAATTGCTTTTAATCCCCTTGGCTTCTATGAAACCAGGAGTGACCACGCACCGGCCGTGGAGGGGAGCACCGTGCCTGAGATCCGCAGCCTCCCGGGGGGAATTCTCCGCGTGGGATCAGATTTGCAGGTCGGGCAGGTAGAGGGGAGGAGGGAGGCCAAGGCCAGCGGGATCTGCAAAAGCGCCTGCCTCCGTCAGCACAGGCTCGGCAAAGCAAGATGCAGCTGACGTTGTGCCCTCCTCCGTTGAATTAATTCCTCTCCTTTTCCAGCTGTTGCCATTACCATCTCCCAAAGCCCCTGCAGAAGAGTGTCCTTCGGGTGGAGCTACTGAGCTTGCTACCGGGAGCAGGTGGAGCTTCGAAATGCGGCGTGTGCAATTGAGCCGCTCCATAGCTTAATGCACTTTATTTCCCTTTAAAGCCTTTTTTTTTTTCCCCTCTTCTTCTTCAATTAGCTGCTGGGCTTCTTATTAGAGGGTAGACATCTCTTGCCAAACTCTCTTGCAGAAGGAAGAATGGAATTCCCTTCCTTTCCATCTGTAGATCACGGAGGTATCCTGACTCGACTGCAGGCAGCCAAAAGCTCTCTTGCCTAAGGGGCAAACAGAGAAAATACCAACTTTTCATCCGCTTCTACCTTTCCGGCAAAAGTAAAGTCAGCGCGAGTATCAACACGGGGGGAAAAAAAATTAAAAAAAATTATTTGCTGGTCTGTCTTGAATTGCGTGTGTGCGGGAAAGGACTCACACGTAACTACAGGGGCAGAGATGGGAACGTTTTGGTTAAAGGTAACTCATCCTTCCTGGGAGCTAACAGCCACCGCGCCATTTAAGAACATCGAAAGACTTCCAAAATAGAGCTAAAGCGGTGTTATTCCTCTGGGTAATCTCTCTGCCCCGGGGTGAGATTCATCCCTGTTCATAAAGATCCAGTGCTGTTAAACTATAGAAATCTATCCTCTCCTGTTAACAGCCTGTTATACATAAATTAAATGATTAATTTAAAAAGAATTTAAATTTCATTAAATGAACTCAATGTCAATCCGACACTGATTTCGGTGGAAGCAGCATCTTCGAGTTTCTTAGTCTCGGGCAACGCTAGCAGCCAGATTTCTCTCAAAGCCTAATAACCAAAAAAATTCCTTAGGCAGTGACCTGGAAGTGCTGCGGTTCCGTCCGTTCTCCGTGTCCAGCCGCGCGGGTGCTGCAGGCGGGAGCGGCGGTGGGAGGCCATGAGGCACCTCGCATGCCACGTAATGCAAAATAATTAATGAGTTACTTTGAATATCAAATGCGGTTTATGCACAGCAAGACATTTTGCCTTTCAAAAAAAAAAAAAAAAAAAAAAGAATTAAAATAAAAGTTAGTAAAACATCAGTCCTGGAAACCTGGAAAGCAAGAGCCCACGGCTCCCGTGCAACCGGGAAGGTGCCTCCTGCCGCAGGAGGGAGCGGGGTTTCCCCAAGGAATCCTCCCCCCGGCTGCCTGGTTACGAGGAATAACCAGAGCAACGCCAAGTTTTGGCGTACGAGACCTAATACTTGGGTTTGACCTTGGTTCCTGCGCTCCCCTGGAACCTGTTGTGGCTGGGAGGTGCGGAGAGGAGGGCACCCAGCGAGGACAGGAGGGCGATGCCGCGGGTCCTCACTCCCTTTTGCACAACTTCCCAACCGGAGGGATGCAGTAGCTTTTTCAAAACTTAACGTATGTCACTTTTCTGAGTCCCGATGTAGCTTTTTTACAAGAAAACTATTTCCAGTGTCTACGGTTTGAAATCCACGCCGGTAAGGAAGAGGAGAATTTATTGGAAAGAATAATACAAAGTTTATATATTGCTGAAACAGGTGCATTTATAGCCCCTTCCTGTCCTGCCCACCCAAATCTGTAAAATACATCGGCTTGTGCATAATTGCGCACTCACACAGGCTGTAAATGTTGGTGCTAGGTTGAAGACTGAACTTTACAGAAGACTTCGGAAGGAGAAAAAGGATGACGTTTTCAAGAGTTACATTTCATTTTTATATTCTTGACCTTTCTATAATTTTCGTTGCCTTCACTCTTCTGTCCTGACTCCAGACACTGTCAAACCAGCAGAAGCATCTCCGCGATCTAGAGGGGACAAAGCAAAGGCCGTGCACCAGGCTAAAAAGAGGGAAAGGTTTCAGGTGGCCACGAGAGTCATAAAACGGCGTTAACTCCTTGCAAAATAAAGTCTGCCCTCGGCACAAGATAAATGGAAGGATTTATCAATGGATTGTGGTTCCATTCGGAGAATCCTCTACTTGCCATGAAATGCCGCGGCAGCTGGAGCAGGTGGTGGTCAGAGCTCGGGGGCTGCAGGACTCCTCCTGCGCTTTGGCCTCCCCCGGGAGGACTCGTGGCTCTCGCGTTTGCCAGCATCAACAGTCCCGTTCCGGCTTCCACCCCGGCCTCCGGGCTGCAAGCAGGTCTGAAAATTGCCAGTTCGTTGCATTTAGAGAAAAGTTTGCAAGTGCTTTTAAGATCCTACCTGTCTGGGAGCCAGTGGGGGGTGTGTTATCTGAATGCAGATGAAACAGATGACTCCGTCTGAATGCAGATGGTGGCACAGATGGAGAGAGAGAAGCAAAAATCAGCCTGAAAAATGTGCAAACGTTACCCTTCTAGTCTGTCTCGCACAGGTTTACCGAAGTAGGACTCCTTACGCCACTGCCTTAGGGGTGCAGGCAGCCGTGGGGACCCCCTACGTGCACTGAACCCCCCCCCAAAGCTGACAGCGCCGTCCTCTAATTGCGGCCAAGCCCGTCACATGGGGGCAAACGAGCTAATCCAGACAAGGTGGGTGCACGTCTCCTCCAAGGCCGTCACTGCAGGGTCGTCACCTGCCACGAATCCAAACCCGCAGAACAGGCTCCCTTGAAAAAGCACGAGTTTAGTTTGACCATTTTGAAAGAACGGACATTCCTTTAAACATTATAATACATTTTTTGCACAGCGACGGAGCCTGCGCCCTTCAGCATGAGCTTGGCACGTCAAAAGGCTCGGCAAGCACTGCCGGTTTGATGAGAAGACGGGGGGGGAAAGGGGCGACGGTTGGTTCATGCCGCTTTCTCTGACGCCCCTCCTGTGCTGTCTGCTGGGGACCCCTGCACCCATGGCGCAGCATTGCCCGTCTCCCGCTGCCGCCGCCGGCGTCCCACGCTCCTGTCATCGCATCTTCGGCGTCGTTTTCCTCACCGAAGGAAAACGCTGCTGTGGAGATTCAGGCAGCGCACGCTTGGTGCTTGCGAGATGCGTCCAGCCGGTGCGGGAAGGAGAAGAGTTGCGCTACGACCTCGCCAGCTACCGAAACACGCCGTCTGTGTTTTGTTGCTGTATTTGTGCTGACTCCACCTGACCTGCCGAGTGGCCGGCAGGAGAAGGGAAAGGCACTGACAGGAGAGGGTGCTAACGATTTAGGGAATGGAACCGGAGGGAGCTGGGCGGAATACGCAGCGAGTGGCCCCCGAGAAACATGAAACATCAAAGGCAGGGTGGGATCAGCGAGCGGCTGGTGCAGAGGGTGCTTTTCAGGAGGGAGAATAAGCAGATCCGGGCTGTGACGGCTAATCTGTATCTCTAAATCCAGCCCGGTAATTCTTATTATAAGCTTTCCAAGAGACCATTAGATTTGAAAAGTAAATTTGAATTTATAAATGGAGTCCTTCTAGACAGGGTCAGGGCTTTACCCGAGGCATCACTTAATAGCATTACGGACTGATAAAAAGTTGGCAAAAGTCAGCAGAGGGGTCAAAACCGCGTTGAAATGCTTCACGGCCGCCCCCAGCCGCTGCAGCCCGTTTGATTCCGGTGAGCTCAGCAGTTTCCAGCTGAGTCACAGTTGTGCAGCCTCGGTATCTGCCCTGGAGGCCACACACAAGCAGCGGGAAAGGAGCTTCCCAGCCCAGACAAATAAGGGCATCGAGTCCCTTTTGGGTTACGCCAGGCCTGTTCCCGTCACGCTTCCCCGTCCCCTCGCACAAAGCCCAGCTCCCGACACCAGGCTGGGGGCTGCAGCCAGGCCAGGGAGGGATGAAGGCCGCAGCGAGCGTGTTTGGGATGGAGCTGCGCTGAGGAGCATCGCTTCCGTAAGGGGATGTGCCAGGCGGACATGAAACGTGGGGATTTGAAGATGAGTTTCCTGCTTAATTTTCTAATCCCTTTCCAAATCTTCCAATGTGCTTGCTTATGCCCTGTGTTTTCATCCCCCCCCACCCGACCCCCGTCTCACCCCCCTTCCCCTGATTTGTAGTTTATGCAGACTTTGAGCTTTTTTTTTCCGTTCCGTACGATTCGCGGCTCACGATCTGGAGCTCCGCGGTTCCAGGTGTGACCTTAAGCAAGTCCCTCGGTCTGGCTGGGGCAGATCTGCCTTCGGTGCAAGTTGCCTCACACCCGCGCCGTGCCGCGTTTGTGTTCTCACCTGGGAAATAATGGCGGGATCACCTTTCCTCCTGCCTTTTTGCGGAGGCAGAGAACGACCCGTCTCTTCCCGAAGTGCTTCAGACAATGCCTGTGCTCAGCCAGCCACGGAATCGCCTCCAGAGCTGGCTCCCCAGTTCATGGAATCACCTCCAGAGCCGGCTCCCCAGTTCATGGAATCGCCTCCAGAGCCGGCTCCCCAGTTCATTTACACGCACGCTGCACGCATCAGTTCATTCTCAATTTTTTTTTTATTTATTTATTTATTTAGAAATAATAAAATAAGACATAATATATAAAAATCTGTACAATCCACAATTTGTGCAGTACATTAGGAAGACTTTGATACAAAAAGGCTGCAAACAGGAAAATAGTAATGGACAACTGTCAGACGCCTCGATTGTTCACCTTACAATAGCTGCAGGCCGAAAGTCGTTACGGAATCAGTTTCTCGTTGGCTGTGGGATGGCAACTACGCAGCACCCTTCTACTTTACAGTGGTCGTCAGCAGCCATAATTTAAAGACATTACAGTACTTCTCAGTTTTACCTTGTAATCCATTATGAAAAAGAAGACCGAAGAGAACAAATAAAACATCTGGACCCTTTGTCTTTTCCGAGAAGAGCGAGCGCTGAACTACCACCACCGAAGTTTATCGTGGCTGGGAGAGAGGATCCTTAAACGCGGCTAATACGTAGTGATTTCTACCCTTGCTACTTAACCAAGGACAACTCGCACGGAAGAGACAGAGGAAAGAAGCGCTCCATCCCCACCTGCCTCGGAAATGCTTTTTCGTCGCTGTACGCAGTATTGTGTTTTAGACAATGTGTCTCATTCAAGTATTTTCAGGGAAGGGCAGAAATAACATATTCCCCCCCAGACCCTAAGCGAAATACAGTATAAACCTTCTGTGCGAGCCAGTTGAGCCAACTTTATCCTTGGTAAAGAGGCGGAACCAACGCCTGTTGGGAGTCCGCGGGTAGAGCTCAGTCAGTTTAAAGGGCTCCTAATTAAGCATCAGCTTGGCCCAGGATCGTCGGGGACTGAAGAAACGCTGTCAGTCACTGTGTAGTCCTTAAAAAATAACATTTTTAAAAAAAACGACTAACCCAATTTGCTGCTGTAGAAGTGTGCTACGATAGTGTGTCCTACCCCCGGTTCAGCGCGGCGAGTTGAGAAAATAGGGAAATGATGGACAAGGGGGGAAGGGTACCATGGAGCGTACATTGCAGGTCTCTTCCTAGCAGCTTCCCGGAGCCAGAGGCCGAGTGCAATTCTGCAATGTGAGATTCAGTCGGCAAAGACAAAGGGTTATTAAAAAAAAAAAAAAAAATTAAAAAAAAAAAAAGAAGAACGCGGCAGAGCGTGTAATGGATTACCCCAATGCACGCCCTTGACGAGACTAGCACTCGGGAAGCTGGGAACTTTTAAAAACGCCGGTAACTAGAACATGTTTTCAAATGAAAAGTCCATGCTTAAAAATAAATAAAGAGAAGTTCATAGCATTAGGGATCCTATAAGGCTTGCAAGTATTTGCTAAAAATCATGCTAACCGGTAGCATCTAGGTACGAGCTAGCCGAGACTGCCGAGCAGAATTTCTACTTTTTGTGGCCTTTCCTTTTCTTCTTCTCCTTGTCCTCCTTTACAGACTTCTATTTACATTTGGCTTTAAATATGAAAATACTTGATAAACTTTATAAAATGTACATTTTAAAAATATTTCTGAAAAACTGACTTGAAAAACAAAACAAAACAAAACAAAACAAAACAAAACAAAAAAAAAACCCCAAAAAACCTCTGCATCAGAAATGTTAAGGGGGAGGGGGTTTTATTTACTTATTTTTTTTCCCTCTGAATTTCTTTTGCTTTAAAGAAACAAACTGAATCCTGCGTTTCCCCGTCCCTCCCCCCTCCCCCGTCTCTCACCCCTCCCTCGAACATCTCAGGTATCCTGTGGTGGGAGCGCTGTGCACCTGGGGGATGCTGACCCGGAGAAAAAGTCCCCCTTTCTCCCGCTCAGCCGCCCGTTTCCACCCCTTCCCCACGGCGTTTCCGTGCCCCCTCCGTTCCACTGAATACTCTTTGGTTTAGTTATTTTTCCTTTCACGCGAGGATCACAACAGCAGCACTAGCAGCACTCAGTCGTCTTCGCTACTGTTGACCCAGAAACTGCAACCAAATCGCCTTTGTATGTTCGGCCTTTCCTTTCTTTTACGTCCCCCCACCCCAGTAACAGCCTCAGCACTTGCACTTCATCATCTGCCCTCTCTAGTAGCCAAATCTGTGTTTACAACATCGAATTTCCACAGTTTCGAACCCACCCAACTGCAGATACCGTCTTATCGGAAACCAGTTCATTGCAGGCATTTCTTTCAGGCAGGGCTGGAAGGGGCCAGAGGCCTTCACAGATATCCGTTTGCAGAAGACATTACACCTAGAACAAGCTGTTTTTTAATGGCATACAGTGATCCAATACTGCAAGAGTTGACTAGGATTATCGTCCCCACCGCCACCCCTCTCCCTCTCCTCGGGGAGCGGGCGAGAAGCCCAGGCTCGCCGCCTCCTTCATCTTGGAGGCACAGGGAATTTAAAGCCTTCGGGGCGAAGGAGCCAAAATACCGCTCGAGCCGGAGCTTCGCAGAAGGTCACAAAACCCGCTGGGAGCTCGGAGACAGCGTCTCATCCACCGACCGCTCAGCAGGAGACGGGCCTCACTTCGCAGCCTCGTCCTCCCCAAAATGAGCAGGAAAAACACACGTTTTTCTGACACCCCGGCCCTGCTGAAGAGAAGCATTTTTTTACAAAATGCCACAATCCCCGCGCCATTCCCAAGCGCCGTGTTGGAAAAGTTCTTTTTTCCCTCGCTCTTACCCTCTCCCTTCCTCTTCAAAAAAAAAAAAAAAAAAACCCAAACAACAACCCTCTTCCCGGGGATTTCTCCATCGCTCGGCTCGTCTGCGCCCATCGCCCCAGCAGCGATAGCCCCCACCGTCGCCCGGCGGCTGGGCCCGGCTCTGGCGCGGTTTAACCGGTGACACAAGGGCAGCCCCGGGGCCGGGGTGGGCGCTGGGGGTGGCTCAGTTTCCAGGAGAACGGCTCAGCGCCGAGGTCCAGCGTTGGGTTGGGAACGTCCGCACCAACGCTGGACCTTCTGCCGCAGCCCGGCTCGGCGGGCGAGCGGCCAGGAGAGATGTCGGCTTCTTTGCCTTCCCCCAGCCGCCTTTCTCCTTACAAGAAAGGAAGGGAATTTATTTCCCCGCAGAAGAGCAGGGGGGAAAGGGGAGGGGGTCCTAGCTCACTTTAGATCCCAGTCTTAAGCTTTTAGAATAAGGTGCAAAATAAAGGTCTTGAAAAGAAAAGAGGAAAAAACAAAACAAAACAAAACCAAAAAAAGTGTCTGAGGTTTGAAATTTTTTTTTGTTTAAAGCAGCCTGTTCCTTTTCTTTTTTTACCTTTTTTTACCTTTTTTTCCTTTTTTTTTTTTTTTTTTTTTGTAAATAAACTCCGCTGTGCAAAACTGTGCATTTTCTTTGGTATCCATTTAGGTAGTTTTAACTTAGTACTTTTTCTATGCGTGTGTGTATATAGATAGAATTTTATTTCATTTTTCCTTTAGAATTAAATTCTCCCCCCAAAAATCGTAATTTTGCTGGAGGCTCCTGATTGGCCTGATATTACATAATGCCCCTTATGTAACGGGAAAGAGAGAAATTGATTCTTGCTATCAAACTACTGGCCTCGAAAGGAGTTTAGACCTTCTGGCAACATCGGCCTCTCTGAAGCGATCGCGAGCTTTTCAACCCAAAAAGTTCAACACTGACTTTTTTTTTTTCTTTCTTTTTTCTTTTTTTTTTTTTTAAATTACACAAGAGAAAATAAAAACTACACTGCAACAAAAATAACCATTTGTGTTCATGTAGTTAGCAGCAGCTCTTTAAAAAATAATTATAATAATAATAATAAGGCAGAATCTTGCCTTTGTTATGCCATTAAAAACATTCTTGTTCCCTAGAGAGAAGCATTCTGGAAAAAGTTGAAAAAAAAAAATAATAATAACCCAACCAAAGCTTGCCTGCAAGTTCAAGTTTTGTAAAAAAATATATACATAATTTATTCTACAACATATGTGCCTTCTGTTCATACTTAGACATGTTTAGTGCTTTGTGTTTAGAGTTCATTTTCTGTCGTCCCTCCTCTGAGGACAGCCCTAAAACCAGCCCGGGTTTCTCAGGTCTGCTTGCCTTCCCCCCGCTCTTCAACAGTACCGTTGTCTGAAAACTGTTCTGGGCCAACTTCTCAGGTCAACGTGCCTTTGACCGATCGATGTGGTTTGTGGTTTTTTTTTTTCCTTTCAACCAAAAGAGAGAGGAAGAGTTTGTCAGTCATATTTCCGACTCCCGCCGTAGCGGCCGTGGCTCTAGAGGCACCCCTGCTTGGTTGTGGTGGTCCATGTCCGGGTGGGTGTCTGTGCTCATGCTCTCAGGCACCCCTGTGTCAATCTCGTCCTCCTCTTTGCTGGTGAGGGCCACTTCGTTCTCGTAGCAAAAGGAGTTTGCGTTAGAGAGAATGTATTTCTTTTCTGCTAAGTCTCTGGCACTACAGATGGGTGTGTTGGGCACTTCGTATGTTTTGTGGAACCTGGAGTAGTCCACTTTGTAGTAGTTTTTCTCTTCAAAGAGTACGGGCTCGTAGCGGTGGCCCCAGAGGATTTCGTTTGCCAGATATGAGCTACGGCACTGGGTAGTCATGGCGGTAGCTTCCACCATGCCCTCTAATATTACTACAATTTCAAAGTCAGCATTGTCCATGTCTTGTTTGCTCAAGTCATACAAAGGACTGTCTTCATCTATTTCATGTACTATCGTAATTGGGGAGACCAGGAATATGCGGTCTATCCCGCTGTCAAAGCCTACGTTGATGTCTATTTGATCCAAGGGGATGTACTCCCCTTCCGACGTGATCCTGGATTTGAGGAGCTGCGCTCGCACGTGTGCCTCCACCAAGTGGCTTTTCCTCAGGTTTCCAACACGCCACATCAGGCACAGTTTTCCATCTCTCATGGCCACCACGGCATTGTGGCTGAAGACGAGAGTTTCATTTCTCTTTTTTGGCTTAGCCATCTTTGCCATGACAGCACCAATGATGAAGGCATCAATGATGCAGCCGACTATAGACTGGAAAACCACCATGAAAACTGCAATGGGGCACTCGTCAGTGACACACCTGAAGCCATAGCCGATCGTGGTCTGGGTCTCAATGGAGAACAGAAAGGCTGCGGTGAAGCTGCTCACTTGAGAGACACAAGGTTTGCTGTTTTCTTGATTCTCCAGATCTCCATGCAACAGTGCAATCAACCAAAACACACAGCCAAAAAAAAGCCAGGAGAGGATGAAAGTCAGGCAGAAGATAACTAGCATCCACCTCCAGCGGATGTCCACGCAAGTGGTGAAGATGTCTGCCAGGTATCGCTGTCCCTTCTCACCCACGTTAATAAACTGGACGTTGCAGTGGCCATCTTTTTTGACAAAGCGGCTCCTGCACTGCTGTCTGGTGTGTACCTTACTCTTTCCATTCCCAAAGCCGTTGGCAACGGCCATGGTTGCCAGCTTCATGCCGTCCTCTTCCGAAGACACGATGCTGTAGCGGTTGGTTCGCACGCTGCCCATCACTACTGCTGTGGACTGAGGTGCTTCTGCTTTAGAAAACAGTCTAAGTTTCTGCAAAACCCTTTGGAGAAACAGTTTTGAAAGTTCTAGAGGAACACACACACACAGAAAAACTGGGGAGAGGCCGGAGTCCCCAAAAGCCCTTGGATCAACCAAGGACAGTCTTCTGGCATGCAGAGTTAGCTTAACAAGTAACCGTCATAGAGAGGGCATGGTCTGCAAGAGAAAGAGAAACGTCATATTAGATCTCGGAGGAAAAGGATAAGGAATCAAACCTGAAAGCATCAAGTAAAATTACTCCTGTGGAGCTGCAGGAAGTTTCCTCATTCTGAATGACAGCGTTTTCTGGAATGCACAAGGTGCGCGGTTGTGTATTGACAGAAGCGACATCATCACTGCAAAGAAGGGATCACTCTTCCCGAGCAAAAGCACCGAAGTGATCGTGTCACACAAGTCTCGAAGCGATACTCGCTTTAAAGCTGGACGTGCAAAGAATCTATCTGCTATTTACAACTGTGCTTTCTGTTTATTTCAAAACAAACAATTAGCCTTGACATCCATCTGTTCCAACAGAAATACTGAAGCAGGTTCCAGTGACACACAATGCGTCTCCTGGAGCGTTTTGCCTACGACAAACAAGGGAGGGTGCAAAAGGAAAGACGACGTGTACTGAGAAATGCAATAAATGTGGAAAAGGGAACATGTCAGTGACTTGCATGAAATTATATCACACGTAACTTTTTTTTGAAAAAATGAAGCTAAGAAAAAGAGTTGTGTGTTCTCTGCAAATGGCAGGAGTAAGGGCTGCATTAGTTCCTCTTTAACTCCACAAACTCACTGGGATCTGCGCGGTTTTTACACCCACGTTAGGCTCAAGGTGTAGGAAGCGAACTAAACCTCGTAACGACCCTCATCTGCGCCTGCAAATGCCACCAGCAAAAGGCTCCGATGGAGTAGAACCGGCCGAGTGTCTTCCTGACACCTTTGGTAACAAGTACCAGCACCTTCCCCTCGGGAGCCCGAGGCAGCCAGTTCCTCCTCCGACGGGTAACGGTTCCGAGTGTCCCGTGGGTCTTAAATGTCAGCAATTAAGACTCAGCAGAGAGGCTACAAAACCTTCTTCCTGAGGGTAGGAGCCACCAAACTTGTTTCAGGGAGGTCTGGCTTAGACCCAGGTTTAGCTTTTAACAAGTGCGTCATCCATTAAGTCATGCACTGTATATCAGGAAATGTAATTGAAATACTGCAGAGGAGAAAGGATGCATTAATGCAACCGCTCCGTCCACACATGCGCCCCACGGAGGAAAAAAACCCTAAACCCGAGTGATGAGGAATGTCTGCTGTCCATTTGTCACAGGAGAGGAGGCTTCAGCACTGTTTACAGAGCGGGAGATTACGCCACCACGCTCTTCGTAAATCAATATTATCAAAACTCACTTGAGTTTGTCCAAAACCCAACTGCAGCCGCCAAGGAGCACGACCCAAAAGGAGCCCACAAAGCGGCTTCAGTACCCTGTGGCTCTTCCTCTGGCTCCTATCTGACAACAGCCGGAGGTAAGAGTTCAGCTCCGTTCCCGAAAGCAGCCCCTGAAGCCCTGCAGAGGTGTTCCAAAAACGTGAGGGATTTCCAACAGTTTCTCAGCCCTCCCACATCCTCCAGCCCCATTGCAAGGGCTTTAGGTCAGCAAACACTTGTTAGGAAAAGAGCAGGTGACAAAGAACAACGCGGTGCTCGCAGTTGCGTTCAGGCTGGGCTTTTCCTTCTAAAATCTCCTTGGGGTTTACTTTTACCTTCTTTTTTTTTTTTTTCCCCCCTCACTTCTGTTTGTTGTGCAAGAATGCGTCCCAACGCCTAGCTGCCGAGATTAGTCATCTGTGACTTCAGCGGCGTACAAGACGTTTTGGCAGCTTTCGGTAGGTTCGGTAATGGCGGGTTTTGAGCCCGGCTCTCAGCAGTGCCGGCTGACGGGACGGTAGAGCTGCCTACACTGCGTGAGGATTCACTTTTTCTCCCCCCCCCTCACACCTTTTTGATCATCCCCTCAGGATATCGTTCTCCAAAATACAAAGGAACTCTTTTCATGTTCCCTTAAATTATTATTATTTTTTTTTTTGGCGCAAAAATACTTTTATTAGAAACCTGAAGACAGGGGGGAAGTGAAATTACCATTAATACATTCCATACTAAAAACTTCTTGAAAAACCACTGCGTTGGTCTGCAAATCGATCACTTTTATAAACCACATCCTATAATCACAGTCATGTTCAACTTCCACATTCAAAGTCTGTTTTGTTCCAACCTGATGGAAATACACAGCCTAGGAAACCCTTTATTTTCAAATCTTTTTTTTTTTTTTTTATTTTTTTCCCCCTGCATTGTCCCTTGGGTTTTAGAGGAAAACTTGTGGTGGAGGGAAAGATAAGCTGTAAAGTCTCAAGTGTCTGAATATGCAGCTTCCCCCCCCGCAAAAGTCTTGACCCAAGGACATTTGTTGGAATTCCACAAATCACTGAAATCATAACGCCGGCTTCCTGCGGTGAGCTGGCTGCGTTTAGAAGTTTGGGACCCGAACTCGGTATCCTACATTGTCATATTCCACCCTCTGAGTGGCTGAGCACCTTCTACCTACTGTACCTTGCCCAGCGTTTCTCCTTCCCAGCCTCACGCTCCCGGTGCTCTGCCCTTGGGAGCAGACCTGCACCAATTTGCCTCTAACGGTCCTTAAAGCCGGGGTGTGCTTGGGGGCACCTGGGGCTACCTTTACAGGCTGCTTGAAGTCTCTACGACACAGCTCTGGCACGCTCCGCCGCGGCACAGTTGTCTTCTTTCTTTTACAGCGCAACTTGCCCCTCTTCCTTGCAGCGGGGAGGATGCCGGGATGGGAGCGCGACCGGCGCCGTGCGCAGGGACCGGCCAGTGCAACGCAGCGGGTCTGACCTTGTTGCCGCTCGTGGCAGCGCAGGCCCTGCAAGATGCCCAGCAGATCCTGGCTGCCTGGTCACGCACCTCATTGGCGTCCGCCCTGACTTGCACAACTAGTTTCAGTAGGGGTGTCCCCCCCCAAAAAAAAATCCCAGGAACAATCAAACTAGCATGAAAATCTAATGGCACTTCTTAATTTGCTAATCCACCTGCTGCTCAAAGGCGAAACAAGTCTGCTGCCCCCCACCCCACCCCGTTATCAGTTGCTGGTGGCACTGAAGGTGCCAAGCGAGTGTGGGACCAGCCCTGCAATCCTCACCAGACAAAGAAGCCAACCCAGAACCCACAAACCAACCCAAATCTTTGCATCATTGGGCCCAACGCACTGCAGCCGGGCGCACACACACGCAGCTGTGAATTCAATCATCACGAGGTGCGTTATTATTATTAATTCAGGCTACCTTTCCTCCTGGAGGAGAATAAGACTAGAGCGATGCAGCTTGTAATTACCAGCACTGGCACGGAGGCATTGTTACTGGGAAGGGATGAGATGATGGGATGGGATGGGATGGGATGGGATGGGATGGGATGGGATGGGATGGGATAGCCCTGGGCTTGCTCTGCTGCGAGGGGATGCTTGGAGGAGCAGAGAAAAACAGAGCTGTGCTGCATCTGCAGCATTTCTGAACCCACGTTTGTGGAAATGCCGCGATGAGGAGTCCAACCCCCCCAACTTTCCCCGTAGAGAGCATCCCCCTCCAGACCTCCCCCCAGGAAAGCCCTTCACATCTCCCGTCTAAACTCCCCAACGAACAGCTTGGAGGGAATTTGTGCAGAAGGTTTAACACGGAGCAAAAACTCCGATGTGCAAGAAGAGCCGGGGAGCGGGGTGGGTTAGAGAGAGAAGCACTAATGAGCGCTCGGAGCGGTTATTCCCAGGCTGACGCCACACAGCCCTGCGGAACGAGCCGGGCACATGTTGCTAAGAGCAGCACCAGCACTGCCTTCGCCAACCGCCTTCGCCAACCGCCTTCCCCTGCTGCCCTGGGTAAACTGAACAAAGGAGCCACTCGCACAGCCAAGCCTGTTCCCACAGTCCCCGCTCCCTCCCTGCCGGGCACAGCCACCCCGTAACCTTCCTCCGGACCCCCCTCCGTTACTCAAAAGTCATTCCCCAGGGCTCCTCCACTGGTTTGGGTAGGACTCAAGTTACACACAAAGCGGTGAGCTGCCTTCAGGAGGATCTGTCCTTTGCAATCAGGCAGTTGGGGGGGGGGGGGGGGGGGGCGGACACGACAGAAATTTAAAGAAAGAAAAAAAAAAAACCGAGCTGATGATGTAGGGAAAAGGGTGCGAAGAAACGAGAAAGGAAAGGACAAGTGGCGTTTGCATCTGCTGTCCTGCAAAGGAGAGGGGTTCAGGATATTTCTAGCTGATGACAAAATATCTCCAAGTGCAACAGCCATCACCAGGGGGTGTACTTGGTGCACCGGCTGGGAGGATGGAAAAGCAAACAAGTGTAAAGGTAAGGCTGGAACACGGGAACAAGTGCCGGCCGCCGCGGGCGGGGAGCGGACGGAGATGCACGTCCCGGCTCGGCCCCGGCCACCGGCTCGGCCCCGGCCCCGCCACCTGCGGGTCCCCGGCCCCGGGGCGATGACAAAGCAGTCGCTGAACCCCCGCAAATAAATCTGCCATTTCTTATCAGTATTTTTTCCTTTAACTGTCATGAGCTAAGTTGAAACAATACAGTCTCTTCACGGGCAGCCCAGCTGCAATGTTTGTTTGGTTGTTGGTTTGGGTTTTTTTTTTTTCTTCCTATTTTTTTTTTTTTTTTCGCAGGATGATTAAAAATCATAGAGAAAATCCCCCGTTTTCCGTAATGCAAATGAATGAAGTTACAGGTTCATTTCACACCCCTCTGAAACATTTCGGACACTCCTTTCAAAAGCACGCATCTGATCTCTAAGGCTTGATACTTTTGACCTCTCTTGTACAGGAAACAACAGGCGAGAAGAATGGCGAGGGGATGGAGCGGTGCTACTCCTGCGACACGGAGTTGTCATGCGAACTTCCAGCCCTTCCCCAGGATAAAATATCCCGGGGGGTGGCGGCGGAGGGGGAAGCAGCTGGTGCATGGAAAGTTATGAACATAAACAGATGCTGCAAGCAGATGCTCGAGTGTTCCCAGCATACCTATCTAATTATTTTAGGCACTGAGAATAGATCGGGGATGGTGCATGAGAAATGCAGGAGTTCCCCCTCCAAACGGCTGTGCCCGAGCCCGCCGCGCATCCGGCGACATGGAAAGCTTTATGTCGGGAATATCGCGGCGGGAATATTGCCAGCCAACCCCCGGCGCATCGCCCCGAGCCCGGGGACCCAGGATGGTGGCGCCGGGTGGGGCGTCTCGAATAAGATGTAGAAAGAAGGCGCTCCTTACCTTAAAGGTGGCCTTAAAGGAGGTGCTTATAGAGTTAAAAGGCTGTAAGATCCAGCAGCTGGGAGAGGGGGGGGATGGGGGGGGGAGGCAGCGAAGCCAATCCCAGGGTGCCCGCCGGCCGCCGCCGCACCGCTTGCAACTGAGCCACTCAATGAGCCGCGGCCCCTTTTTTTTGCGGGCTGCCATGGGATGTTTAATAGCGGCCGCGCCGTCCCCGCCCTCGCCGCCGCCCCGCACCAATGGCAGGCGGGAGGCCGGGCCGGGCCGGCGGCGGGGCCGGGGGGGGCGGCGGCGGGTGCCCGGTGCGGGGGGTCCCGGGGGAAGCCGCGATGCCCCCGGCGGGTGGCCGCCGGCCCCCGGCCCCGCGGGGGAGGCAGCGCCCGGCGCTCCCCCGGCCCCCGCCGGCTCCCCGCGGCCCCCGCCCGCTGCCACCGCGGGGACGCGGCACCTGCCACGGGTGTCCCGTCCCCCCCCGCCCCGGCCACGGCGAGAAGGGCTTTTGCAAGACTTGGCTGGGAAGTCGGGCCGGTCCCGTGTGGGGTCCGTGTCCCCGCTCGCTCCGGTCTCCCCGTCCCCGGGCCGGGGGCCGGAGCCCCGTGTAGTGAGGGAAAAATGCCAGCGGGAGAAGAGTTTTGTTCCTTTTGTTCTTTTCTTTTATTTCAGCGGAGGGGAATGGGGAGATGCAGCGTGTCTCATCGCAAACCCCGACCCCAGCGTGCACTAGAAGCAAATCAAGCATACCGCAGCACAGCTATTACACTTAACATCCTTCTCTTTCACTGAAATCGAGCGTTCCTCCCAAAACAAGAGCTTTGATCCCCGAACTAAGATCTTTCAGAGCAAGGCTGGAAGCAAGAGAGGTATTTGCCTGGCTGTAGTACGTAGGATCCCTTTCTTTGTTTCATAGATCACCTGTGCCAGGTCGGTCCGCAGGCTGGCTGGCCATCGCCGAAATACGCAGAAATCAAAATGATTTTTAATAGCTTGTCCTCCCTAGAGTGGACGTGGCCTAAGACAAAGAAAACAAGGATGAAACGCCTGGCTGGGAGCCTTGCAGGAACAAAAACAGCCTTGTAAGCACACACTGAAGTTTGCCAAGCTCCGGCGCTGATGGGCAGCGCAGGGGGGTTGGTTTCGGAGGCAGGTGGCCGCTGCGGCAGCGCTTCCCCTGCCCTCCCAAAGCCCAGCTCCCCAGCGCCAACAGCTGAAAGGCATCAGGGAGCCACGCCGGAAAACTAAAAGCAGAGGTGGCTGCTGAACGCAAGGGTTGCAGAACGCACAAACCTTTAGGAATTGGTGCGAACACCTTGAATTGCAACCCAGAACTGCAGCGGTAACCTCTGCAACACCCGGAGAACGGGTGCTGGGGATGCTTCTGGGACAAGACAGCGTTAATCAGCACTCAGGTTATTTTACACTTAACATCCTTCCCTTTCACTGAAATTGAGCGTTCCTTCCAAAACAAGAGCTTTGATCCCCGAACTGGAGCCGCTGGAGGACAGACTGGTCCAAGTGGGTCGGCCATGCTCCTCCGGGGAGCTTCCCTACAGTGTCCAGAACAGGCTCGGGATATGATTCCCTACTTCCCACAGCAACGCCAGTGCCTGCAGTCACTCGTAGTTGCTTAAACTCTCCTCCTTCTCCTCCTCCTCATTTGTTTCCTACGTTTACAGCTCTGACATTGGCTGTCTTTAAATACTCGGTGAAAATGCTTTGCCCAAATGCTTTCGCGTGGTGTACAGGCTTTAGGGACAGGCTCCTCGTGCTGCTGCTGAACGATTTCCACCAACTGCCACAACTGTCACTTCCAGTATTTGCCGAGTTCCCCATACTCCGAATGAGGAAGCACCGCATTGTTGCAGCAGCAAATACAATGGCCAAATGCAGCTGGTTTTAAAAGTCCCCAGTGTTAAGTGTGCAGGATACGCAAAATTTACATGATGGGGAGAGGGGAAGAAAAGACAAGTGCTTGTGGATATTGAGCAATCTGGCACATTGGGCAATTGAACTGTTTATGTGTTATTTTTGGGTGATTCTGTTCATTTTTAAGAGGAAGAAAAGTCCTGTAATGCAAGTAAGTTTCTTATAATGACAAATCTGGGAAAGAAATCTATAAGAGGGAATGGCTGCAATTATTTTATTCGTTCAGTAAGATGAAAATCATCAAATCCCCAGGATTTGAAAGCCATAGGCACAAATACTACACGGTTCATGTACCTGTATCAGAGAAAAAAAATCCCTCATTCCTCCGAGTGTATGTGCCTCTTATGGACAGCCAAAATAGCAGCAATTTGACCCACCTTGAAGAAGTATGTGGTCCTTTATATGTAAATGAAATAAAGCAGAGCTGTGATCCACTATGGCTAAGAGATGCTCTGCTGAGAAAACACGCCGTTTGCTGGGGGGTGGGTCCGCCCAATCTCTCCACAATATCCACAAGATATTTCAGATTACAGCCTGACCGCGTAGACTCTTACTCAGCCTTTACTCATGCGAACCAACGGAGAAAGACTACAGACCTCCTACTAGACCCAGAGATCCCAGATCCGCCGATATGAGTAAGGCTTACTCACGGCAGCGCAGACTTGCGGGTCAAGCCATTTAGCGTCTCGTGCTGAAGAAGGGTAGAGCGTGAACATCCCGACTGTTTTACAGCTTGCTTAAAAGTCAGAGCAGCTCTGCCCAGAAAGCTCTTCTTAGAATGAAATATCGATTCTAACCTATTACACAGAAAACAAGAACGGTCACAAAGTTGTCCCTCATCTGCATGGACTTCAGCGAGAGAACTACTCCTAAACCCCCCAAACAGGGAAGCTGAAGTTACAAGTTTCTAAAAAACCCTTTCCTGTTGCAACAACCCAGGACAAAGAGGGCGAGAGACAGCTGAAAACTTAACCCTCAAGCGTGTGGGAGGGTTTGTTTTCCTTCTCTCAATGAATGGGTTTCTAATTTGACGTAGTCTCGCTACAGAAGTCTCCTACTGCCTCACTGCAGAGCCTCCTTACTGAAATATTAGCGGAGTTATGCGAGAGGGTCATAGTCTGAGGAGTTTTCAAGGCAAGATCCGCTATCTGCAGAAGAAACGGTATCGAGGGATAAGAAGGGCTCTGGGAAGGCAGAACCTTCATATTTCATACCAGCGTAGGAGGTGGAAGAAGAGGAGCCAGCCAGAAAGCAGGATGTTTTTTCTCCGACAAATTGCAGCCAGGCCCTATTGGTGAAAGAAGGGGCTTTTTCTCCCCACATTTTCTGTTTTCCGGCACTGTTCTCACCTTTGCCCATCGGAGCCCCCCCCGTCCCTCAGCCTTGCAGGGATCTGCAGATGCCTCGTGGAAGCAAATCTGAGCGTTGTATTGCAGGCATAGTCCTTGCCAGCTGGGACCAGAGGCTTTAGCCCCTGTCTTCCTGCACGGGAGATGTTATTAAATTGCTTTTTCTGTCTTGGCGGTGAAATGACCTAATTATCAGATTGCATTAGTCTTCATCTCTTAAAGTGGCCAAATCTGCTTTGGTTCTCAAGGATTTTATTGCCAGCTGAAAATAGCTTAATTGTATTGTACTTGCAAAGAAAACATGGTCTGGTAGAATCAAAGCAGTCGGTTTCCACAAGATGAGAAGAAATGCCATAAATAACGCATTGGGGCTTTTTTTTTTTCGGTCTCGCCATTTCCATGCATGTAAACTGGCATAAGTTAACCTTTCTTCTCTAACCATTAAGTCAACTGGAAAAAATTCATCAGGAAAAGGTGGTTTCCCCATTCACAGTAAACCACTGGGGTTTAGACATTAATGGGATCTTTATAGGTCTAATGCTGGGATCTCCAAGGAAAAATGAAGCCACATTGGTAATAGAAGGATTGGGTAAATCCAGTGAAAATTCCACAGAGAGACGGTTACGTGTTCGATAAGACTTGAGAGAGCAAATAAATATATTTTGTGCTTTGCAAGCAAATAGGATATACAGATGTGCCGCCAGCGACACAGTTCTATTGGGTAATATTGTGCTTGTTCATAGACGGGGTGACAAGGGAAATTGAATGGTTTTATATATCTGAGAATAGTGGAACTCACACACCATTCACATTTTTTTTTTCTCTCTTTCTTTCCCAGATACTTTGTGTCCAAAATCTTTGCTTAAGATTTCAGGCTGTCTTATTCAGTCCTATACGGAAGTCAAATCGCCAGCCAGTGACTATATTTTGAAAAAAAAAAAAAGAAGTATACACCTTTAGTCTTTGCTACTGCAGACGGTGGATGTGGGAAGCAAGGTGAGGAAATTGGGAAATAATGAAATACAAAGAGCAATCCACAGCTAGCAGTAACTGTATATAAGTAGCAATCCAACAGAAACTCAAGAAGTTCTGCCAATGAAAACTTATTTCCAACTCTATATTCCACGTGCCTCGATTCTCAATACATTCAGATGCCTAATTTAAAGGATCTTTAATTTCCAGCTAAACTTTCAGACCCAAGAAAATGTGATAAACACCTCTTGGGAAAAAGTGAGCCCTCTCAGCAGACATTTCCTCTGCAGGGTCAAAGGCCTTAAAATGATTAGGAAATGTTAATCTCTTATTTAATGTACGCTTTGCCCATTCTGGATTTTATAGAAACTGTGCTGTAGTAAGACAGTTGTATTACCATCCAGAGATCTATTTTCACAATTTAGGAAATTTAGGATTACGGGTAACCGTTCTGAAATGCAGTAAGCTAGCATCTAGCACTGTTGGTGACACGGCAATATTCTTTATTTTTCCTTGTCCAGCCCTCAGTCAGCTGCGGGAATTTGTCCTCAAAGGCACCAACGGGGAATGTATGTTCGGATTAATGAGAAGGACATTAGTATAAGTGATAAAATTGACCAAGCAATTGCACGTTAATGAGGCTAATATTTTCTTATTAATCTCAAAGTAATCTAACGATCTCCCACAGTTCCCATTCTTTGGATATCTCAAGGGAAAAGGGAGTTAATGGTTAATAGAACTTGCCAGAGTGGTGAGAACATGCCCATGGAGCTGACATAGGGAACTTGACAATTCCTGGAAGGAAAAGGGTTAAGAGCCAGCAACTTACACATACAAAACTGTGTGACTACACTTTCATTCTCTTCCTTACAGCCTCAGCTGCTCGTGTTCCTGGCCTGCCAGGCTTCCTAAACTCAGGATAGGCTCACGCTCAGCTGAACACAACAGGGTAAGAATATCTTTGTATTTCTCTGGCTTGCAAACTTTGGGTTATGTAAATACTGTCCGTAAGCAGGAGGGCTCCCAAGGGAGTAGAGATTCACAGGTTTTTCAATGAGTGCTGTGGGCTATCACCAGGCAAGTCACCCACTTGCTCCAAAGCCCGCGTGGGGCTCAGCCGACGTCCAAACTTCATCTGCAGAGCCCACTGTGCTCGGAGACAGTGGACAAAACCTCAGCCTCCTTCCTTGGGGGTTATCAGAGTATCAGAGTTTAATGAGTTGATGGCAGTTAGCCAAGGTGTGAGGGTGGGGAGAGCTGCAAGATGTGTTTCTGGTCTGCTTCTCTGCCCCCACAGCATCTTACCACCAACCTTCCTGGCACAATCACGTTCTGGGTAGCAAAAAACAAGTGGTACCTACTTTCTGGTGTTCTGTGCAGGATGAGGAAGGGGTAATGACTACAGACCCGTGTTTCCTCTAATGTCACCATGGCTGTAAGAGGAGGGATGAAGCAGAGATCTGCTTCGGCCCTTGTCACTGTGTGTGTGCCACCATAGGCGGGAACGTGGAAAACTTCCAATGGGAAAGGGAGTGGCAAGAAAGAAAAAAAGTAATTTGCGATAGAAAAAGCTAGAAACATTTTGTCTTTTCTCATAAAAATTAACGTGAAGTACATGCCTTTTCTGCAGCTCTCCTACTGACCCATCTGTATTACACAGCTTGGTTCACCAAAGCGATTCAAGTTGGGCAGCTTGGCTTTCTCAGGTGGCATTTGGTAGTTTCTGAAAGGTGATGGGAAATAACATGGGTACACGATGAAACCTGCTTCCAACAGCAGAACGCTATACCCAGAAGTGACTCAGAGAGCCTCAGTTAAAATCCTGTGAGTTTACTGCAGTGCAATGTGCATATCGCATTTCTACTGCTGATCATTTATTATCACTGCACTTTATTACCTGTCAGTGTATCCACTCCAGTGAAAACTGCATTTACAAACTCAGAAGCATCCGATTTGCGTTAACACTGCATAAACTACTGCTCTCCTCACTTTCTTACACTTATTACTTTATTATATTAGCTTAGATGCAAATGTCCTCAGTGTTTTCCATCAGTTTGTACCAGAAGATAAGAATTTGCCTGGAGTCCATGGCCACAACGTAAATGACAACATCAAAGTTTATTTTCTCTCCTGGAAAGCAAATAAACTTTGCTAAAAACAGCGAGTTACATCACAGGCCACTGTGGAAGGAAAAACACAGCAGAAAACAAGCTTAAGTTTCCTGAGGCGCCCTCACATGCCAATTTACATCGGCTGTGAACTTCCATCTTGATGGCAGTGGTGCAGAGCACTCCCTGAGAGCAGCCCGGGTGACGGTGCGGGACTTTGTGCTGGCTCTGTCAAAGCACTGTCACCTCCGATTGAACACAGCAATTCCTGTACCGGGTCTGCAGGTGCACCAAAGAAGGTCCTGGAGCTGCTGGAGCTGGTGGTGAGCAGTCTCACCTTGACTGGGCGAGCCTGGGGACCTTCTGGTCAAAAGAGAGTCCTGGAGCTGGTGGTGAGCAGTCTCACCTTGACTGGGCGAGCCTGGGGACCACCTCGTCAAAAGAGGGTCCTGGAGCTGCTGGAGCTGGTGGTGAGCAGCCCCAACTTGACTGGGCGAGCCTGGGGACCATCTGGTCAAAAGAAGGTCCTGGAGCTGCTGGAGTTGGTGTCGAGCAGCCCCAGCTTGACTGGGCGAGCCTGGGAACCTTTCACAGCCATCACAGCATCTCTTCTCCCCTGCGCCTGCACTTCCCTGGTCAGGAAGCCAAGCTGAGCAAGGAGAGCCTGGCCAGGGGCAGGAGACACGTTGCCCGGGCAATCAGAGGAGTAGATCGTTGGCACAAAATGGCAGTCCAGCCCTGCTCGTAACTCCTGCATGGCTGGGAAGGAGGTTGACAAATTAAATTAGCTGGCACCTTTCTAAATTTCCCTCAAAACTAAAATTGAACAGATGAGTAAAACCAAACCAAGCTCAAATTGTTGGTTAAACTTCCTCATATTGTTTTTGACTGATTATTTGGACCAGCCCTCCAAGGCCCACCCACTAAAACACCTCTGTCATTTGCAAAATCTGTCGTCAGAGAGGAAATAATCTTCAGCAAGTAAATGCCACAGCTTCCTTTCTTCTGCTATCGCGAGCTTGTGCTGCTTATTTGCTTTTCTGATGCCATTTTGTGCCTCCAGGCTAAATTCTGCCTTTCACTCATATGCAGACGCCCAGGGGAAGAAGGATTCCTCACCCACCCTTGGGCGTCCTGCACTAAAACTTGGGCCAAACTGTGTGTCCCGGGCTCTGCTTTGGCCTGATGGAGCTGGGCAGGGGGAAAGGATGGCCGCAGAAGGAGGCTCTCCCCTGTTTTGCGCTAGGAAATGTTGCACCTCAGAAGGCATGAGCCACGTGTTTCTTTGTAATCTCCCTAATACTTCAAAAGTTGGCTTTGGTCCTCCGATATTATTTGAGCTAATGCCCAAACCCTATTAAGCAACCTTGTGACAGAGACTGGAGGGGAAAGGATTGTGCCGTTTCCCATCAAGTATTAAAAAATGAGTATGGAAAGTCGTGAAATGTCCAGGTTGCTGCAGCCCACGGGGACCGCGAGTCCCGGTGACATCACGGCCCGCCGGTGGCATCGCAGGTCCCAGGATCCCCGAGGTTCCCCAGGGCTGTGCTTGCAGCACTGCGAATGGGTGCTGGGAGAGCAGGATGCCTGGGAGGGGACAGGGATCGCCGCCAGTCCCTCCCCTGCCCCCACACTGGGCTGGCACCAGTTAGCGTTTTCTGCAGTTGGTTGTTGGCGTGAAGCGATGTGCAGAAACACGCTGCCGCTCCATAGCTCATGAAGAAGACAGGCTGGTTACAAGGAGTCCACATTCCTTCTCGGAGGCCTCAGACCAGAAAACTACCTTTATTCAGAGCAGCACTTGGATCCATATTTCACTTTAATCTAAGCACATGCTTAACTTGGCAGCCAAATGCCTACCGAGGCCATCAGCCCGGGCAGAGGGAACATCCAGCACCCAGGGTCTGACTATCTTGATTTGACAAAGGCCAGAGATCACATGTAGAGGCGATGGGTGGCAAAGAGTAAAGAGTGAGAGAGACAAAGAGATAGAGAGAACAAACAGAGGCTCGTCATGTCACTTGTTGCCGTACTGGAAGGTGCTTGTGCCCTCTGACAGCAAAGGCGACATAAAAAACCTTTGCAGAACAGACCGGACCAGAGCACAACGGGCCGGTTTTGTTAATCTTTCCTGATGGGGTGACTCCAGTGCTTAGGATCAAGTGCCAACAGTACCAGTCATTTCTAGGTGTTTTGTTAAAAAGAAGAAAAATAATAAATCCTCCAAGTTTACAGATGTTCGAAATCCCCAACCAGCCCATGTTTCCTTAATCGCCACCCGTGATGCTGGTCACCGGAACCACCAGGTGAAGCCAGGATGGTGCACAATTAAGGAGAGCGTATTTGAAAGCACGAGTGAATGCTGCAGAGAGCTGTTTGCTTTGCATTATTCACACTCTTCAAGCTCTGGAAAATTGCTTTTCCTCTGACCATACTTCACTGTAATTTTTTCAAGCTGAACTGGTTTGGAGAGAATAAGTGTCTGTTCTGAATCTTCATTAGAAATGTCAATTGACTTTGAATCCGTTTGGAAGGTCCAGAGAGGAATCGAAGACTTTCAAGCATCTTTGTGCTTTTGGTGTCTGGAAGTGGCTTCTCTCACAGGAGAGAAAAGAAAAGAAGCAGATCTATTCGAGTAATTTAATCTGTATAAGGTAATTTACTACAAGGCAACACTTCAGTGCTCAGCGCTTTTATTTTCCAGCACACAAGTATCCTTGACCTCACTCTTCTCCAGCCACAGTTGTGTTTCGGCTGACTCTTGTAAGAAGAAGCCTCCCTAAGGAGCAAATCTACAAGTCAAAGTCCTGACTTCCTTTGCTCAAAAAAGGACCCAGAAGACTGGATCAGCTGTGTGCATCTCCTCCCTTTATATGGTTAGGCTGTTCCAGCGCTTTCATCATCTCAGGTAAAATTAGCACCATAGTAATTACCCTGGGCCAAATATACAGCTGGGGAAAGTGCACATATTTCAGAGGGATGAAACCTGAGATGGAATTGGCAGGCACCGTCCCCTGTTATTTTATTAAGGCGAACGTAAGGAAAGTGATGGGAGCTATTCCAGCCCCACATCCGCATGTGCAGACACACACTCACATGCGATGTGATTTTCCCTGCTGGAGCTTCGCACCCACCTTCCCCGGGATTGCTAATGCCAGCGTAAGGTTTTCCAAAGCATCCCTCCACATCTCTGGGACAGACGATCTCAAGGGAGGTCTGTGTTTTTTTGGTCTTCTGTACTACCAGCCATAGGTTTGGCGCAGGGTGTTGGGAAATGGCCGGAGGTGTGCGGAGGTGTGCAGGGCTGATGTTTTGTGTGATTGCGAAGAACTGTATTTGATGGCTTTACCTGGTACTCCTCCAAAAAGAAGGATAAAAAGGGAGGTTCTGGGATAAAAAGCGTTCTGGGCCCTGTGTCAGAGTGGCTGCCAGCTCAGGAGTGGCACTCTGCTGTACCCACTCCAGGGACACAAGTGGCAAAAGAAAGCTGGATTTTTTGCCTATGGAAAAAGTGATCACTGAAGAGTTTAAATTGGTATATACAGTAAGTAATTCCAAGAACTGCAATAAAGTACTTACCAAATTTTGTTTCCCGACTCACATCCTACCACAGGTCACTCTGGAAACTGTCCCACTGGAATTGGTGGGGTCACATTTACTTAACATGAGTAAGGCCCCTGAGCTGGGCGGGCAGGGAAGGTTTCCCCTTGGGTACACTCACCAGGGTCGTTTTTTGGTTTCCACTTGGTGATCTGAAACGGGACCTACCCATTTATGCGTAATTCCTCTTTTTATGCCCTCTTTAGGGCATGCCTAGCACAATTAAAACATTTATCAGTCAAAATGTGAAACTTTATGACACAGCCAAAAGGCAACTCTCCTAGGACAGCGTGCTAGAGACACCCAACACGGACATTTCACCGAGCCACAGCACAGAGCAGTGGTTTTGGGGAGGCTTTGGGACCGTCTCCTCTCTATCGCTGCTTTGTACAACGCTCACATCAGGGCCGTCAGCTCATTTTGGCACCTGGACTAAGCAGGAGTCGTGCCGAATGAACATCAGACCAAAAATAGTCCCTCCCCTGTCAGGCAAGTCTGAGAGACAGCCTGTGATCAAAGATGGGGAAACACGAGGAACAAATACAATGCCCAGTAGTCGCAGCAGACCAGCTGCCTGACAGTTGTGGGGCTTCCTACAGACGCCGCCACGAAGGAGAGCCTGAAGAAAGGATGTGAAGAAGGATAATGATATAGATGGTTCAGCAGATGTTTAATTGGAGCTACTCCCATGCGTGAGAGAACGCACGAAGCTGTTCAATGGAAAATGTGCGTTCAGAAGTGGACATGGCACTGAATATGAGATAATTATTAAGGCATTTCTATTTTGGAGCCCTTCTGTGTGTCGTTTTACATAATAAACGTTAGCGTTGCCTTTCTACACGCACACACGTTGCCGGGTCCAAACAAACAAGCAGCTTTTTGCTTCTTGTCACTGATACCTCTGGAGGTAAGTATCTTTGGCCACAAATAGATCATTGCCCTATTTGAAAAGTTCCTAGTGGAGTGTAGCCAGTTTTGACTGGCTATATATACCTAAGCTGGCAAACCAAGCAACCTCTCAGCTTTTGCTTCTATATATAAAGAGGAATGGTATAGGATAAATCAGCTGGACGGAGCACATGTCATATCAATTTTTATACCAAAATCATTTTCTTTTTGAGTTTGATTTATTCCGCGGAGCCTGAGAAGGCAGCTAGAGGAAGCCCTAAGTCCCAAGTTTGCCGAGGATGGTCAGGCAACATCAGGAATTTGCTGACAACAGGTTCCCCGCTTATGCTGTGGTTATAACAGCACCTTTATACACCCAATTTAAGACCGGACAGGGAATCCACCGGCGGGGACAGCATGCCATGCCTCCCAAATCATTATCATTGTGAAACACGGCAAAGGAGTGCTTGGAACAGCGAAACAGCGAGGGGGGCCTGGCATAAGCCGTTCAGCGGCCGTTATGGTCCTTTTCTCCTAACAGATGCCCTGGGGAGGCCACCCAGCCAGTGGGACCCGGGCGAGCTCCGCCGGGGCCGGGCGGGGAAGGGCCGGGGGGACGCGGGGACAGGCGGGGAAGGGGCCGGAGGACGCGGGGACAGGCGGGGAAGGGGCCGGGGGCCGGGCGGGTCGGGGGCGCGGCGCGGCCGCTCCGCGGGCTGCCAGCAGGTGGCGCCGCAGTGCCCGCGGCGGATGGCGGCGGAGCGGCGGATGGCGGCGGGCGGAGCGGGGTGCGCCGGGAAGGGCCGGGGCGCGGGGGGGCGGCGGGGAGGGGAGGTCCAGGGGGGTTCCGACAGTGCCGGGTAGCTCTGCATGGCGGAGCACGGGGAGCATCGCTGGCAGGTGGCAATAGCACAGCTTCGAAAAAATCTGAGCGTTCTAGGGAGCCACGGGAGCCCGAGACGGAATGATCCAGCTTCGCAGCGTTTTTTTGCCAGATGTTGATCCGACTCCCCCATCATCTCCCCGGTCACGGGGACTGACCCCAAGAAAAGCTTTAAATTCTGGAAGTGGCTCCTGTGCTGTGATTTTACGCCCCATGAAAACATCGATCCGCATTTTTCAGCCCAGACTAAAACTGCTCCTTGCTTCACTCTTGGTTCATTTCTGTCACCCTTCCCCTTGTCTGCTTGGAAGTGAATTTGTTGTCAGATGCTTCCCTAAATGGGCCTCTTCGGCCCACCACAGAGACACCAGCTCTTGCTGTTTGCAGGTTCCCAGCTCAAAACTAGCAAAGACTTAAGAGCTAAAAAAAGCTTACAAGCAATTTTTCCTTCCCACACAAACACTTCTGATACCCTGAAAGGTACCTGTTATTTCCTGAAGTGAGTGTAACCATAATGCTTCAAGTTAGGTAGGCAGCTGAAGCCAGACCTCCTGCACAGTGTGTCAGAAACAAGGGATAAAGAAAGGGATATATATTATGTCCCACATCTGAAACTCGGCTTCACAGAAAATATGCACTAAATGATACATGATAATGGGGAAGGAAATGCCAGCTGCCTTAATGAACGGTGGTAGGCAAAGCTGGAAAAATAAATTATATAATAATCTCTTATTGCATTCCCTTTGACATAAACTAATCTTGACCCAGAACAATGGTGCTACTTTCCAAGAGAAAATAACCGAGATGCAGCTATAATCACGATACAGGACTCCAACGCAAAGTGGTTTGTACTTTCTCTTTGTTGTTAAAATTTTGCTTCATCTGGTAAATTTTGTGGAAAAGATGGAAAAAGGGTGAGCAACTTCCAGCAGAGGCAGAAAGAGATGCCAGCTGCTGCCTCTCGGTGGCTGGGAAGAAGCTGCTGAAGTTCACCCCAGTGAATCCTTCTGCTGAAGAGTCCCGGAGCACGTGCAATGCTCTGGAGGAGCAGACAGGTATTTGGGTTTCACTTCAGCTCCCAGCTCACTGAACAGCCCGGAATGTGGCCAGACACTTACTTTCGGACTGGTGGACACGCTCATCCATTCGTCAGGGATGACTCAAGGGTCAGGGCAGCGTTTCTGCTGGGTGGACGCATGTGTTCTTACTTTTGTTGGGTTTCTGAGAGTCTGCAACAGGAATGAATAAAAAAAGCACCAAATGGAAGTCCTTGGGAAATATCCTCATCTAGAAAGAGCAGATGGGCGATGGGTGAGGAAGATTCTCCCTCCTACATACCCAAAGCTGCTGTACGCCAGTGCACTGCAGTCCTGGTTTGAGGACAACTGCAAGAGTCTTTTCTAGGTCCTCTCCTAACCAAGGAGGACGTAAGAACTGGCTCTACCAAGAGCGTGGTCATGCCCCACCTAAAGGACAGTTATGGAAGGATTCTGCACATTTTGTGTGGTTGTGTGTCCCTTCTACACCTCTGTCCGTTCCTGTCTCACCCACCCGGTGCTATCAAAGCTCCTCCACCAGGTGCGGAGGTTGCAGGTCCGGCACACGAGCTCTGGCTGCAGCTGCCGTGCCGCAGCCTGGGTGTGCGTGTCTGCGAGCAGGGCTTTGTTTGGCTCCTTCCTCCAAACAAACGGAACTGCTGCTAAGAAGCTTCCACAGAATGTATTTATAACTTTGTGGGTTTGCTTGTGATTTGGCATCTTTTAAAGTCAAAAGACTACTCTGCACCTTATAAATCTTTCCGTGACCTCTTAGTGCATAAGATATGGAAGCTTAAAACTGCGGCCGAAGGGAAGAAAAGTAAAACGTGCTCTCACAAGGTGTGTGGTAAAGGCATGTTCTTTATTCATAAAAATGCAATGCAGGCTTTACTATACATTATTATACATAGTTTTTATACTGTGATAAATGAAATTAAAATATCAAACAGAGAAACCCAGAAAAAGCCAGACTGGTTGAGACCAGTGGTTCAACCAGTATCCTGTCTCCAGCACGGGCTGGTATCAGATGCTGCAGATAAAAGTAGAAGAAACTGTATAGTAGCCTGTTACGAATTAACATGCCCAGGAGAGAAGTTTCTTCCTGACCCTCATCAGTTAGTGGTTGACTTATATGCCAAAGCATACATTACTGTACATGCTCACGTATTTATATCTATCTATACCAAGAAGCATGTGACAAAACGCTAAATCAGACTCCTGGTACTTTCACTTACAGGAAAGTCATTCCGAGGAAAGAATTTTCTTCACCGCAAGAGGCTCGCACAGTACAGAACTGGGAGAGGGAAAGGCAGCTGAGATTCACAGCTTGATAAAGGAAACTACTTTTACAAACGGCACCCGAAATATGCACCTTTTGAAGATATTTTGGGGATTTTGATTACATATCTCAGTGGTATCTTATCTCTCTGAGTACCTTTCTTTACCTATGTAATTAAGCAAATGCTCACGCGTGTGTAAGTACTAAGTGATCAGTTAAGCAGATTTCATGTTAGACATTCCTTTTTGCTGAAAATCATAGGATCACAGAAAAACAGGCTCGGAAAGTTCAAGGCAAGGCTGACCATTGTGTATCACTCCTGAGAGCCGTTTTCTCCAACGGGCTCCCGAGAGCCACCACCACAGAGGTTACAACCCCCCAGGTCTGTTGGGGCTTCGCCTTCCTTATGACAGTGCTTCCTAATTAACTTCTGTCTCTTTGGCTTCACTTTAAGGCCATGTTTTCCTGTCCTGCCCACCAGATACAGGCAACAGATTATCCCTCTCTCTTGAATTGCAGTTTTTGAGAACTGTTTCTTTGTTTCCTAACCCCTTCTTGGACTGAAACACCTTAAATTATTTCCCTGCTTCCTCACTGACATGTTTTCTACATCTCCGGATTCTGTTCAAATTGTTCCAAGTCCTTCCCAAAGTGCGGTGCCCAACATCAAATAACATAACCCAGCCAAGATCTTTCAAAGACAGAGGAGTGTGGAAGGATTACTTCCCATGTCTTGAAGGTTATATTCTATTTTATACAATCCGGATGGTGTTTTTTCCAACACCACATGAGTACTGAGACCCTTATACATTTTCCTACATTCCATTTTTTAAGGCTGTTTCCCCAGTGCGGGCCTGTGCTACAATCCAGGATACAATAAGATGTTTTCTACTGCAGTTATAGATGGATGCTGCTGATGATTCAGAATATAAAATAGGATAATTAATGAGCTTTGGAATAACCACCTCCCCCCAGGCTTGTTAATATGCTTGGTTTTACCTAAAGGGATCACACACATCCAAAGACAAGTGCTAGCAAAAGAGAAATGCAAGACACGTTAAAATGATGCATGAATACTACTATATGCAGTAAATTTCAGGAAAAAATATTCAGCATGCTATTTTTCTTCATTAAATGTGATGAGTTCATAAAACCTTTTAATTAGTCAGGATGATGTGAATGACTCGTCAGACCTAATTTTAGCAGCCTAAAGTTAGCCAGCATTTCCACAACAGTCGCCTCATCTCCTTCAACAAGAAATGGAGAGGGATGAACTTTTCCAGGATAAACATCCTATTGCCTTCAGCTCCCTAAAAAGCCAGAGTACAACGGGATGAAGAGAAGAGTTCCAGAAACCACAGAGAGCCTTGACCAGTAGGCAAACACTTAATTTCTTGACGGTTGAGGTCAGGTGAGATACATCCCATTTTAGGCAACCATAAATTCAGAGATAATTGTATTTACATTAGCATGATAATTAAACACAATGCAAATTAACTGTTAATCATCAGGGGGGGAAAAGCATGATGAGATATTGCTTATCGAATAATTACAGAGATGTGCAGAGTATGGAACTTCCATGTCACAGACAACTTCAAAACATTAACATTTTCCTTTTTTCCAAATTGAGCTGACAGCTGAGTATGTTGAATTTCTCTGTGAAGGATAATTTTTACACAGTCATTTCAGATGAATAAAAATATTTCATTTTGACAAAATCACACTGTTTGGTCTCCAGATTGATCTTTAAAGAAGCATAATATACTAAAAAGAAAAACAAAGCTGACATTCTGAAATGAAAGACATTTTGATTTGAAATATTGCACAGCTCACTCTAAAAACATGATCTTCTTTCTGAAGCTTAACCTGATTTTGCTGATTTCGATTTCCAACTCGAGGTCTCGTTTTGATTCCTGTTGAACAGTGCAAATGAGCCAGTTTGGCCAGTCCTTCTAGCCCTCTGAGCCACGCAAGAAAATCTTCCCGCAGCCCCATGCCAGCTGCCACACCACATACCTCGAGCCGCTGAAGGAGTGGCGGCTCTGGGAATGGCTCACGACTAGGAAATGAGAAAAGCTCTCCAGGATCCCACCGTGGATCCCACAGGACTAGGCAGGGTGTAAGCAGGTTTCCAAAGCTACCCAGTAATACTGGGTTCAGTTCTTCTTTGCTCCCTCCTACACAGAACGGCCCCACAGATTCACCACTGTATCCCCGGGTTGGGAGCTTCATTTGAACTGCTAGAGAGGTGCAATGAAAGGAGTAACCGCTTGTTGTGATGGTGGGGGAGCTTCAGAGCCTCCTAGAGAGACTGGGAACCGGCTTTCCAAATAAATCAGGCAGCTTTGAAAAAGCTGACCTAGAGGGCACACTACATTGTTTTTGTTCCCTGCCTAGATCATTATCTGTCTCTGGGTACGTCCAACATTGGTCCCTGCAGGGTAAGAAAGTTTACAGTAGTTTGCTCAAGTACAGTAGCTGTCTAGTCAACCCAGATGTAAGCTGTTTTCTTGTGCCAACGCTAATCTGATACTGATACCCACGCTAACCAGTATGAAGCTCCTTCTAGCAGCTCAGCGATGTATTACAATGTAGGCATGCTGTCAGCAAGGTTTGTAATATAAATACTTGTGCATATGAGTTCATTGTTTATATTCTAAAAGCTGTGATGGAAGAATTTGTTGGAAGTGGTTTTAATTGCAGTACAAAGCTAGATTTGGGACTCTATAGATAGTCTACTTAAGGTCACAGCTGCTTTCTGATAAGAAACTTCTCCAGAAGGCTGATTGACAGCTGGCACTGAGTCTTCTGGATCTTCACAACTAGTTATGAGGGCAACAGCACTAAATGACTTTTGGTTAGTATTAAATGACTTGATCTCCAGTGCTGATGTCTCTGCTTCTTTCTTCTGCGTCTTCTTGGTTCGGTTCCATTCTTGCTCCTTCCGATCCAGTTGCATGGCACTGCAGTGAGGAGCATAAACTTCTGTAGTTTCTTCAAACTGTAAGCAATCCACCTTATAGTATTTTTTCTTTACATGTAAGACATCATTAAACCTATGACCCCAAAGAATCTCTCTGGGCACATATGAGCTTCTTGACTGATGTGAAGTTCCTGTTGAGTCACCCGTGTAGACAAATGTGACCAAGATTTCAAAGTTGTCCTTGGCCAGAGCTTTGCGGTCCAGACCATACAAGGGGCTCTCGCTATCGATTTCATGTACGACTGTCACCGGCGTAACAAGTATGATCTGGTCATTTAGCAACTTCAGGTCCTTGTATTCCATCGTCATTCTCCCCTCCTTGTCTTCCTTGTAGCGCAGAAGCTGAGCTCGTACAGAGCCCTCAACCATGTGATTTGGCCGGAAATCGCCAATGCGCCACATGAGGCAAAATTTATCATCCCTTAAGCCTACTACAGCATAGTAGCTAAAACGAATGGTTTGAGCTCTTTTTCGAGCTGTAGCCATTTTAGCCAAGGCTGCTCCGATGATGAAGGTGTCGATAATGCAGCTTAATACTGACTGCAGGATAACCATAAGGATTGCAACAGAGCACTCCTCTGTAACACAGCGGTAACCGTAACCGATGGTCGTTTGGGTTTCAAGGGAGAATAGGAATGCTCCTGTGAAGCTATGCACATTTGCAACACAGGGTGTTATTTCATCATCATTGAATAAATCTCCGTGTTGGATTGCTATCAGCCAGAAGACAAGTCCAAAGAACAACCATGAAAGAACATACGACAACGAGAATATCACAAACATATGGCGCCACTTGATGTCCACCAGTGTGGTAAATATGTCCACTACGTAGCTCTCCCATTCCCCAAAGATGTGTTTGAAGTACACATTGCAGCTGCCATCCTTGTGGAGAAATCGCTTCTGCAATCTTTTCATCCCCATTTCAGGGCTTTCTTGACAAGCGCCTTGGTAACTGATCTTATTTCCCTGTATGTTTACAGGCCTATAGCAACCACTCTGTTCAGTCATCTTTCTCATATCTGCCTCGTGGCATCAGTTTAGAGAACACACGTGGTCCCAAGGGCTATTGTTTTCTTTGTTCATTGGAAATCTATGAAATAAAAGAAAAAGTTTATTTTTGTATTCATTTTCTATGCCAGAACTGTGTAACACCAAATCTAAATACATTCACTCCGTGGCCATCACGAGCAATTTTCTGAAGAGTACAGACTCTGACATTTATTATACAACATAGCTCAAAAACTTAGGGCTGGAAATATGAGGCAGCTAGAAATTGAACTAGTTAGAAATGTCCATATCAATCCTAAAATTTGGCATGTGGATGAAAAGAGAAATCAAAAACCTTTGTGGTGACCCCACTGTATCTCTTCTAATGTTCTAGTGAAGTAACATTCAAATCAGGATGGGCTCTCATGAACAGTCACAGGAATCGCATGAGCCCTCTTAAAGTTAGTTAAATATTTGAGGTAGATAATTATTTGTTTGTTGCTGTATTTTTTTCCCCTCCATTAGAAGAAATGCCTAGGAAAACACCCTCCTTGAGACAGAAGACTTCAGTAGCATGAGCAGGCAAGTTCAGTGCTAATATGCTTTAACCAGAAAACGTATCAAACACACAATCATTCATCATCATTTGTGTTTCAGTATTGCCCAGAAAAAACTGGTCATGGAATTGAACTTTACTGGGCTAGTGCTACAGAGACATATTTGTTTAATTTGTAGAAAAGTATTTACATTTCAAATGAAAAAGAAACCTCTCTGAGGTCCTGGAAACCCTCACAAATCATTCCTTAAAACAGCAAAAAAAAAATCCATCTGCCAAAAAGTATTTAAATTTTTATTAATGAGTTTGAAACAAACATGCAGTATGTTAATAAAATTTGTGGATGACACAAATTTAGGAAGTGATGTGAAGTAGGAGATTCCTCTGTCAGATCAGAGAAAAAAAGGATGTCTTTGCAGATTGCAACCATATGAACTTCAGCAGGACGAAGTGCTAGGCTATACACTGAGTGACTAATAACACGGACTTATGTTAGAAACTGAGACTCATCAACTGGAATCCAATAAAAAAGGAAAGAGCTGAAGGAATCAGTTACAGGATGCTCATGAATTGCTTGTAGGATACAGCACTGAAAAAGGCAAATGCCTTTTCCTGCAGGTCTCCGGCTCATTCTGCCATATCCCAACCGGTAACACACAAAACCACTGACGACTCAGAAGTGATAGGGCACAAAGCTAGAACAATTCCGAATTTTTGCCAAGTGTCATGTTTCTAACTGACATTTCTGAAGAAAAAAAAAAGGTAATATTTTTGAGGAAAAACTGTCATTATTCTTTCAAAAATTGTAAGTTTTCGATGGAAAAATGACAAGTACTTTTCCCATTTTTAAGCTGGTTACAGCTGACAAAAGTTCAGATGTAGGTTTACAATGAAGCCAACATATTAATGGAAAATGAATTTAAAAAAAAAAGTTTCCTAGTGGTAGTCTTTTTCCTCAGCTCTTCATTCACTTTGCCTGCGTATAAGTGACTGCACACACTTCAAGGCAGAAGAGAGTCAGGCCCATGGAGTGTAATATATATTGGATGGACTGGATTAACAGACCGAGAACTCTTCTTCCATCCAAGGAACAATGACAAGCATGCATAGACGCTATTCCAAAAACACTTAAAAGCCAAACATAGTTTCCATTTCTTTTTTCTTTTTTCTTTTTTTTTTTCAGTACAGAAATGAATGTGACATATGGTGTCGTAGCTTCAGAATGTGGCCTTCATTAAAAAACACAACATTAATGTTTCCAAAAATACTTCTTGGAATACAGTCTTTGGAAACATTCATATGACTTGCTTTACTCATAGCTTTAAACAAACAGTGTAGCCTAGTCTATTGAAGACTCTTGACCTAACATTTTATAAGTCATATTTAACAACAAACAAAAACTGGAAACTGTTGAGTTATTTTTTTAAGAACCTCATAATATGAGGTGTGAAAATGAAGCAAATTGTAATCAGGAGCCAATATAATTGTAAATAAAAAACATACTTAGGCTTATACTGGTTTTCTTATTGACTGATTCAGACTAGAGTTCCTTGAAAATACTCACAAACATCCTGGGACTCTAAAAGGGACTAAACAGTTCATGAATCAACGACTACTGAGTTGATTCCACTCTCTGCTATTGCCATCAGCAAATCATCGTATTTCAAAAATGGTGTTTTGCTGGCACCATCTTTAGATTTTGTTAGTGCTGGCAAGAATCACGCACTGTCACACATGCAGCTTTGTGGCAAAGGCCACTCCGATTTTGCGGTCGCCTGCCACACACAGGAGACGGCTTTGATTGTAAGGCACCTTGCATTAGGAACTCTGACTGTAATTAGGGTCTCTCCTAAGTGCCGGTTGCAGTAATAGATACATGCTCATGGATGTCTGCGATGGGTTTTTGACTGGTGCAAATGAAGCCATGTAGTAAGATGCCAGATTGGATATTGCAAAACTATCAAAAGTATGTCTGTAATAAGAAAGGGAACGTGATGCAGAGCTTCCTAAACCAGAACCAAATAATCTAGCCCTGAAGCTGGATGGAGTAAAAAAGAATCAGTGCAGAGCAATGCTAACAGACATATATTGCTCTCAGGATCTGAGTTAATCTTTCTCCGTCGTGCTGAAAATTGGATTGCTCAGAGCCATTTGGCATTGCACAGTGGAGACGTGCCCCAGATGACCTAAAATCCCAAATGTGCTTGAAAGTCTTAGGAACTAGGCTCCTCAGCCACTCAAAAGCATATAAAAATGTTGCCCAGTATTTTGGGTGTGCTTAAAGGTAAGCCAAGCCTGAACTTTTCCAGGCTACCTCTTAAAGTCTCTTGAGTGCAATAATAATCATGCATCATAATTAATAACTCTTTCACGTTGTCTGATGTTGCTTAGAACATTTAAGTCTAAAAAACCATCCTTCAGTGTTTCGGAATTATGTAAGTCTGTATTACGATCTGTACTTCATTCATAGGGACACTTTTGAACAGGCACGTGATTTTCCTATTCCAAATGAGAGGCAGTGAGGCCATGAAGCCAGATGTTCCTCGCTCACTCTACTGAGACACGCTGCCTTTTGCAGAACAGTCTGAAGACCATTATTAATTACCAAATTTTAAAGGGGAGAAGACCACAGACTTACAACCAGACTTATGAATTTAAATCTTAGAGCCATTTCCAAACTCTTATTTTTCAAAATGGAAATATTGTACACATCCCCAAGAAAGCCATACGAATTACATTAAAGGTCCTACTACCTGGTAAAGATTAACAAAGGGGGTGGGGGAGGATTTAAAAGCATACTCTACTCACTAAAGCTCATGGATCGGTTGCTGCAAATGATTCTCAGATGTTGCCGGGAAGTGTTTTCACCTTCCTCTAACACTAGCACACAAACCCTTGTCCTTTTTTGTCTTGCTTTTACTTTCTCTGTTTTGGTTTTGTTTTGTTTTGTTTGTTTTTTATCCTTTATTTCTGGGCATGTTCGTACACATCATGAGCCTCCTCTTGCACACTGTTCTGCTGTTCAGAGGAGGAAGTGTGCTGAAATTTGCAGTACTTTTGCTAACCATTCTTATAAACGTGTTTCCCCCCAAAATAAAAACTTATCAGAGATAAAAATGGATCAGTGAAGCTAGGCAGGATAGCAGAAATACAGAACTAGAAAAACCTCTAAGATTTCATTAGGGTAAATAGCAGAGAGGGTTTAGAAGTCCTTCTAAAGCATGTATGTATCAGACTGAGTTCAGAAAATCAGAGTATATTCTTACTTATCTAAGGCAAGGCTAGGATCTTACTGTGTTGGATACTGAAACGTGCTGAGGGAGACACAGAACTGCTCCACAGACTCGTGTTCACGGGGTCTGCATATTAACCCCCCAAACTGATATCTTTGACATTTTCACCCCAATTAGATATGGGAGAAAGGTAAGTAAATTCCTGTATTTCAAAGGTCATAAAGCAGTGCAGTGGCAGAAACAGGAACAAACCCAACGCCTACTTGTACCCAGTGAAGAGCTACCACAAAGCAAGCCCTAGCAGAAGCAAGCCTTTCCGTCATATTCATCATGTGCATCTGGTTCCTCTTGAACAGAGCAGCAGCACCAGAAGAACTGGAACTCTTGATTTTCATCAACTCGCTCAGAACAACAGTAACTTAAAAGCCTTAAGTATCGAGTTAAGCCTTTTAAGGACTTCCACTAAATGTAATTGTCAATTTAATTGTGATATTTTGAGTTTAGGGCTCAGTGTTTTATGAGGATAATCCCTGTATTGCACTTTACCTTAATACCTAACGAGTTGTTGCTACACCCATTTTATGGCTATGTTTTACCATTATGTAAACAAGTAGGGGTGAATTTTTGTTCAGTGACAACTTCAGTCAACAGCCTGTTTGTAAAACATTAAGCAAAACAATGTGAAGATCTGGGTTCCAGAATAATTCTGTTCTGAGATTAAATCAAAAAGAAAACAACTTGCAACCTCCAAATAAAATCGGGTACTCTCACTCTAACCCCACACAGATGGAAGTGGATCTCTCTCTCTAGCATTGGTTTAGCAATCACCTCAGTTTCCTGCTTCATTTTGGAAATGGTCTGAAAGGTTTCCAGTTTTAGTCATTGTTGTGTAACCCTGGAAGACTTTCAGCTCAGAGACCAGAAATGTGACAAGTAGAAACCTTTTGAGCTGCTTTGGAATTGACTCAAATACTTGTTCCTTTAAAAAAAACTTACCAGCCAGAAAACCTAAATAAATCTATTACAGGACAGCATCGAGACTCTTCCTTCTTTCTTTCCTTCCTTCCCTCCTTCCTTCCTTTCACTCCCCTGCAAAGGGACCCAACTTCTCCTGATACTTATAGCCAGTCTTTCTGCTTCTGATGTGCAACCCCCAGAGCGGGGCTGACACACGTCATGATTGACCATTTGTGTATCTCATACCATGCACACCACAGCGCTGCCCCACGGAGGTGTTTGCTAGCAGCCTCCAGCAGGTACACTTCAGGATACCTGAGTCTGGGCTCCTAAATCTGCTGCCTGCTTGGCTTCTAAGTCTCACTACCCTTAGCCCGCAAGATAGACTTATCACAGAATGGCAGGGGTTGGAAGGGACCTCCGGAGATCATCCCGTCCAACCCGCTGCCAGGGCAGGGTCACCCAGAGCAGGTGGCACAGGAATGCGCCCAGGTGGGTTTGGGATGTCTCCAGAGACGGAGATTCCACCACCTCTCTGGGCACCATATCTTTATGGTGTGAAAGCCTTCACTGGCCTCCCCTGGCTGAACAAAAAAGCTCAGTGATGTTCAGAGTTTCAGAAAGGGTCTGATATTCTTCGTCTCTAACAGGTCAGGCCTGAGAGCCTGATAAGCACAACTTTATGTTACAAGTGGGTTTTTTTATATTTAATGCTCCTTATCCCAGCTCAGATCCCCACAAGTGACTAAAGGGTATCTCTACACGGGGAGGGGGAATGCAAAATCCCCTAAACAGAACCCAGAGCCAGAGCTCTGGGGAACAGGGGTGTAGGAGAGGGGTTCCCACCGCAGAGTGGGACCCTGAGCCCTTTCAGACCAGCACGTGCTTTTGTGCTGACTTTGCAGGAGTGGAGCACGCCTCAGCCGGAACTTCAGTCACAGAACTTTCTTATATCCACAGAAATGTCATTGAAGCTACTGGAGCAAAGCTTTTACGTGGGTCAAGTTTCCCTCTAAAATAAGTTTTGTTTTTCAGATCACTTCAGCTTAGATGGCTGAGCGCGGCACAGGTTGGTAGGGCTGCAGTTCACCAACCCGCAACGGGACGCAACGGGACTCCGTCAAATTGTAACACCCATTTCCACATCACCTTGCAAGTAACACCTTTCCTCCATCATTTTGTGTCTATAGGTCTTTCAACAGCAGAAAAGAAGATTGCAAACACAGAAATAAAACTTGGAATAGGCTAAGCTCAGAGCTGGAGAAAAAGGATATTTCTTAGACTTCTTATTCGATACCTCCATACAGAGACAAGACCTAAAGTATCAATATAAAAGCGTTTGTTTACAAACATTTTAAAAGGTAGACATAAATAGCAGAGCGCAGCAGACCTTTGCACAGATTTTACAGTCATGCAATAGTGCTGTAACCTACACTGGAACAACTCACAGTAACAGATATATTGACATTTAATTCATCTAAGTGAAACCAGATCTCCTTAAACAAAACAAAAAAAAGAAAAAAAAAAAGGAAAGATGTTTGGTTCCTTAACTTCGAGAAGACAGACTCTGAAAGTTGCCCCTTGCTAAAGGCAGGTTGCCCGTTTGAGAGCCACAGGACAGGTTAAAAGTGAACCAGCTCCTCGCTTACCACTCACAGCAATTCCCAAAATCTGTAGAAAGCTGAAAATGTCTATTTTAATTTATTCGCACTGTATGCACTGCATGGTTTCAGCCAGGAACAAGCAGTGGAAACACTGAAATACCATGAGAAATGGAAAGTGCTGGCAACTTGAAACTCTTGATTTCGGGCCTCACTGCCATTCTTTGTCTCAGACAATTTGGCAGGAGTGAAACCTAAAACTGTTGATTCTCGGGACTCTCTTCCTCTTTTTAACCCTCAGCTCTCAGCAGCTCCTGCACAGGGTGACTGGACCCAGCGTGCACTCGACAACACGATGCCCACATCGGCCTGGCCTAGTGCAGAGGTGGGGGGGCACAGGGGGGCAGCCCCAGGGCACCTGCAGCAGTGCTGGGGCTGAGCCAGGATGGCCCAGGGCTGCCCCCATGAGCCAAGTCCCCCACCACAGCAGGGAAACAAAGCATGGGAGCACCGGAGACAACCCTCCAGGGTGGCCCTGCGGTGCATCTAGTGCGGCCCCCACCTGCAACGGAGCCGCTGGATCCACACAGGACCACTGTCATCTCCTCCTGCCTGAAAATTCCTCCTCCTGGTTCTCTTCTCATCAGCTATGAGCCGTTTGCTTTTGTGTATTGACCTGAGAGGACTATAGAGTCTCTCCTTCTGGTCAAGCCCCTGTAGCCTCTGTTCTTAGAAATGGCATAGCCAGTACACATCCTAGACCTGAAAACTCTACCAGACATACAGACATGGAACAGCTGGAAAGATATATTTTATATCCAGTCTTCCTCCTTTGGAAATCAGTAGCCAACCTATCCCGTACTTCAGCAGGCAGAATCCCCTGAGCTTCAACGCAAGTTAGCTGTGAGGCAATCGCATACAAGTGTTAGCACTAATTATCATTTCCTCCTCCCTCCTCCCCTGACACCCTGATGTCTGCGCCGACGCACAATGAAGGTTAATTTCAATGGTTCTGCAGATGTGAGCAGTGGGATTTCTCCACACATTGAACCTTATGCATTACATTCAGCCTAGAGGCACAGAAACATTCTTCGAGGAACTTTTCCACCAGATCTTGTTGGCAGGGAACAGTAGAACAGTTTGTTGCAGCTCTTAATAGACATGATGTAATATAATAATGTATTCAACAATAGGTAAGTGGCAGGTCATGAACAATGATAGAATCAGATTAGATAACGCTGACCACTTTCATTTAACGGAGCCAACACCCTCAGCTCTGTTATTTGCCGCAATTCAATGCTGTTGTATCTCTTCTCAAAACACAACAGGTTGTTAATAATGTAGGATTTGGGGGGCAGGCAAGAGCTGATATTCTAAATGGGTTCCTCCAGTCTCAGGGGCCGTTTCCTTTACGTCACATTGTGCAGTTCTGCTTCCTGAGGCAGAAAGCGTACTCCTTTTTTTCCTGTTTTCTGGGGTAAATTGTAAACCAAATATCCAGGGAAGGGCACTGTGACATAAGAACGCGGAGTCACTGTCTTTCCAGTTGTGCTCTTCATTCAAGTATGTCTGTAGAATAGGAAAGGTAAGGAGACAGAGGGCTGTACTTCTTGCGGCACTGCAGTTGGCTCCTGCAGCCCTCGGTGCTCCCTGGTCCTGCAGCTCACTGTGTGTGCACACATGGCAAAAACCACCAAGAGAGGAAAAGGTTATGTGGCTTTAACCAAAGGGTTATGTGAAGATCAGAGGACCCCTTATATTGCCTGCACAAGTTTTCATCCTGCCAATTCAAAAGGCTGCAGCTTTGACAATGGAAAGCCTTGTGTTGGTGTCAATGGAGTTTGGATCAGACGCCTGGCTATTGTATTTCATATAAGGAACAGAACAGAATAAAACAGAATCCCAAGTTAACAGCAAGAGTGAGCTCTGTTCAACAGATGAGAGAAGTAAGATGTGAGTAGGAAGCCTGAGGATCTCTGAATATATATTTTTCCCCCAGCCCTGGTAGAAAGTTGCCTAAGATGTAGCTTGACACCAGTTATTAACTCCTAAGGGCTATCCACAGCCGACAGGAACACTTGCAAGTTTCTACTGATCTCAACTTTGGGCTACTGAACCCATCAGGAATTCTACTATAATACTCAGAAGCTGTCTCATCCCACCTAATATCTCAAATGCCAATTAAATCACCAATGCCTTTACATTTTCAAAAATAAAGTAGGGTCTAACAGTGAAAATATCATTTTGTGTTACTTCCTCGAGGAAATGGAAGGGAGAAGGGAAAAAAAATCAAAATAAAACATGTAAATAAAATGAATCACATCCACTGTGACCTGATTTTTTCGGAGATACCACCAAAAAGCCCTGTTGTTTCAGCTTTCCAGACTGATTCCCAAATCAAAGAGGCTGAAATAATTATTAGCTAAGGATCAAGTCAAATAAAGTACCAGTGCTTTTTTTTTTTTTTTTAGGAAAAGCACCAGAAAATTCCATGACTGACATTTACACATGCAGTCAGATAAACCAGGGAATCAAATGCTATTTATCAATCATTACTAGGATTAAGAGTAACTACTTGCTTTTCTGAGCAGCTTTGTATGACTGTCCTTTCACTTGTGAATACAGATACAGCAGAACTTCACCTCTGATATGCCTAAATATGATTTTCTCTGGAGTCTGGTAGAGGATATCATGTAGCTCCTATGGCTGGTGCCACTCAGCCAAGGCCCATAGTCCTACACGGCATCGCAAGTTTCAGGTTCTTCATCCAAACCAAAACACGCTTCCACATTTGTCAGGCTATATATGTCACCACTTTTTAAAAGCCTGTGAAGTATATTAAATGGTTTCAGAGATCATAGGCCTGATCCAAATCCTACTGAAGTCAGCAAAGGGGTTGTCTTTGATTTCTTCTTTTGGATCAGATCTAGCTGTTGGGTTTCTTAGTATCACCACAGGCAGCATCCATCGTTGCTCTTCAGAATTGGCTTGGTTTGCTGGAATTACAGCAATACTTTCTAAGGAACAAGGGCTTTTTTAAATCTTCATTTTCTTTGGTTCACAGACTTTGGCAGAATGTTGACTTTCCATATTGTTGCTTAACTCCACCGGGGTCTATAGGAAATTTGGGAATGGGATGCTTCTTTCAGAGATGACTTTCAACACCTTGTAGAGCAGATGGCTGAACCTCTGTGCATGCATCCCCCCAAGCCGCAGTCCCAGCACGGCTGCATGTGATCTGGAAAGGCAGGTTACTCTGAAACTCAGTAGTTGTTTTTTCAAAACTTATACTCAGCATGATGTTGGCCACCCTTGTTTTCAACTGTCATTCTCTTCCCGAGTTCAGCAGTCTAATTCACAGTATGTCGGTGTTTTGCAAGTCAGATAATTAAAATAATGTGGAACTGGAAAATCACGTGTGTGTATGTTTGGACCGTACATTTAAGAATTTTATTTTTACCTCAGTGTGCGCGTTGCATAACTTCCTTTTTGGTCTCTTGAAGCTATCCCACAGCTTATTCCTGACCACCTGAGTCAGTTTCTGGACACAGTGATTAGTATTTTAAGAAATATGAAGAAAAGCAGAATGTCCTCTTAAAGCTTGTCTCTTCTTCCCCACCTTTAAAACATCATTAGATAAGTTAGTCATTCCTCTAAAGGTGGGAACATTCATCCTGAACCAGAGTTGAGTTTCATTTATGCCAGTGCCCGCTCTTTAACAGCGGTCCACATCAAATATTTAATGGGACAAACTTTATTCATCATTTATGACTCCATATACAAAGTTTCGCCTCTCCACTCCATCCAAAACCATATGTAGCAGACAAATTTGGTGCTTACTGCTTAAGACCCTTTTCAATATTTGCACCAATACTAACTGTGACACCCTGGTGAGTCACTACCCCTATCAATATTCCATTCTTTTGGATTAATCTATCACCTCTGGATCAGTGTTTCTCAGATCTAACCCTCCTCTTTTTCATGTCTTTTCACTGTCCTGATTCCTAGACTTGTCTTTTGGGCATATTCTGAGTTCTCAAGTGAAGACAGCTTTTGTTCTTGCTATGCTCGTCTTGACTGTGCATGTGGCATGCATTGCAACAGGTACTGAAAATGGTTCTCACAGTCCACCTCACACAGTTTAAAAAGCTACTTTTTGTGATGTTGAAAACCTTAAATCTTGACCCTGTTTTATTCTTTACTTAATTTGTGTAGACTACTACTACTATTTTTTATGTAATTTCCTAAATATTTTCTCCTTTATTTTTGTACCCATGTTTCAACCATTATATGTGAAATCTGCGCTTGCCAAACTGGTTTGTGAGTAAATCCCAATGACTTCTTCCATGGGCTCCCCAAGCCTCCCTAGTCGTAGGCAGTCGTTTTCTTCAGCTCTTGAAGGGCTTGAGAGGAATCCCAGGCCGGCCACGTGGGAGAAGGACAATCTAAGGCCTAAGGCTTTGGTTTAAAATCTAAGAAAAACATTCATGCATACGCTTAACTATAAGCTCATAATAAGAATGAACATAAGCCTGCTCCAGATCTTCCTGAGACCGGAGCCAGAGAGGTAAAATACTTGTTGAAGGCTTTACAATGAGCCACTGGAGGAATGCAACAAACTGGTTTCTCAGTCCCATCGTAATGAATCAGCAAATCCCTCAGCTGTCTTGGGGAAAGTTAATACATTATTTTCTGTTAAAAATATAAAATTGTTTCCAAAAGTGACAGCGCTTATTTAAAAAATAAAATAATTTAAAAAGTTAGTTTAGGAGGTTTTTTTGATAGGATTTTTTGTCTTGCAGTGATTTGCACAGAGGCGGACTATGCCTTCCTCAGTGCCCATGGTCTGTGCCTCTATGGCTGCTCTTTGTGTTGAAGATTTCACTCAGCGGTGCTACTGCCTGAATGAGCTACTTCTGGGAGGTTCAGCTCATTTCAAGATGTTTGTCAGGAACCTGTTCAGTCAGCCGTGTGTTTTTCCTGTTTTACTTCTCAAAGGCAAACACTGTGAACAAGCGAGCAGATCTTATCAAGACGATGTTAACAAAAATACATCAAATAAAAATCTGTTATATTACAAATGTCAACACTCACGAAAAAAGATATCTAAACTACAGTAGAGTTGATTTTATTGCCAAAGCAATTCCCAAAGATTGTTCTGAGAAACAACTTTTCTGTTTTTCCTCATAGGTGCTATGGACCTGTGAAACAAATGTCTCTCTCCTTTATTACACATTAACTTTACAGGGGTGCTGTCACGAGCGGCAGCAGCGTGCCTAAAGAGAATTTAAGTTTCTGGTTTGAAATTTATTTTCACTGTCCCCCAATCCCCTCCAAATTAGATGGGAGTTAGACAAATTGGTGAGCAAAATTAAATTCAAGATGGATATACACAGCCTAAGTGGGAGATGCTTTATCCTGTATTCTCCCTGGGTTTTTATTCATGTTCTCACTGAGTAGAACTGAGTAAAAGCATCGCTTTCTCCTGCCACAAAGCCAGAGTCACTCACAAGTCACACAAATCCGTAGGTGATTAATTAAACCTCAAATCGCTATCAAGGCCTGACAAGCGCCAAATCACATGAGCTTGGATTGGTGGCATTCTTCCTCAGGAACATTTTGTATAGTGCTAAGCTGTATTCACTTCATAATGAAAAGGTCTTCAGGGAATGAAGTCTGTGAAAAACATAAAGTGGTGTTTCCCACAGAAAAAACAAGCCACACCGCTTGGGTGTCTTAGTCTGGGAGCAACTGCAATGCTGATTACACTCAGGAGAGAAAGTGCAGATTAGGGAGACTAAAAAGTAACCTAAAAGGTTCTGGAGGGAAGCCAGAAGTACTGTAACAAAGGGAAAGCAATCTGAAAACAATAATGTCACAAAACATCCCGCGGAAAGAAGCAAGGATGAATCTCCAGTCCATATGAATGCTAGATAGATGAAGTTATCTCCCAGCTACTGCCAGCACAAACATCATTTACGGAGTGTGACAGCTGCATAGCAATTAGGAGAGGAGCTTGTGTTTACTTGTGTTTAAAGGCAGAAGCGGCGAGTGGGTTCCAGCAACATTATGACGCGTGTTGATAATTATGATATTATGCCATTGATTTGGTCTTTGGGTGTTTTTCAAATCAGGACTTGAGATCTCTTTGTTCTACTGTGTAAAACTCAGCTTTGAGGTCATTCTTCGCCTTACACACCCTTGGCTGTTTATGAACATCCTCACAAAACTCAAAGCCCATTTCCCATTGAGGAAGACAAGAAACAGGTTGTGTCATTGTCTGGCTCAATTGTTCTTCATAACTACATAATAATTCCAAAGAGAGGAATACTTACTAGCTTGAAGTTTTATTGTTGTAAAAACCTCATATCAACAATGAAAGGATATGCATCGTACCAGACACACGATGGAGGAGAATCTGCTTTTCATATTAAAAGAAAATGAATGAGAATGACATGCATCTATTTGAAAGGGAAATCGGTAGAAGGTTCAATGGGATACCCACCTACAAACAGTGTTAAGGGCCCTTTCTGCTACCTTGTCACCAAAATAGATGGCTCTAGACATCGATGTGTGACAGAGGTCCCCTACTGACATCCCAAAGGATGCCAAGCCAAGCCTTTTATGCTTTTGGCTTCAGGGTAGAGGGACAGACTTTGGCACCCTAACCTGACATTTCCTTAAAGCTGCAGGGAGCATATTCTCCTGTTCATGCATTGTTGCTCCTAGCTGTGGCTGCATTTTATTAGTTTAGACAGCACTCTGGGATCTTTCAGAATAAAAAGATTATTATTGCAGAAGTTGGAAAAATGTCAGCAGAAGGGATGAAATATTGCCCCATGCCCTTGCCATACTGAACAGGGAATCTTTTCTTCCAGTGTTGGTTTAGGACTTAATCCTGCAAGGTCTTGTCTGTCAGCAAATACAATCAGGTTTAAGAGCATGAATAACCATCCTAGAAATCACTGGAAACTATTTTGTTAGTGTAAAATTAAGCAAGTGTGGAAGTTCTCCAATAGACTTGGACCTGAGTACTCAGCACCCTGCAGAAATGAGCCTTTAGTTCCTAGAACCATTTATTGTGTCCAGAACAGCCATTCATTAGGGCTTTCTGCAGAAAGGTTGAATTTCACTCACTTGGAAGATATTCTTTCTAACCCCCTGAGACACACAGACTCTTTGGTTGGTTTGGAAAACAAAATGATTAATGGTATTTTACAAGTTTTTCCACTAAACAGATTTCAGTTGAAGTCTGTCACACGCTAAAGAATTTGCAGGAATAGTGTCAATCTGATGACATAGTGGCAATAAATCCTATTGTACTGGATTACGTTTTTACCCATTAAAATGCTTTGACCTATTGTCATCCAAGTAGAACCACATTCCACTGGCTGTTCAAAAGGTTCTGATTTCACTCTCGATTGTTACCAGGGAAACTGCACCTCAATCCAAAACTCTGCCGCACCAATCATTTAACTCGACTTGAACAGACTCATGTAGATAAAGCAAAGCACTAATTACTTATTCCCATTGAAAAAAGTCTAAATCAAGTCTTTCTGAGACCTAAATAACAGAAACTTCTATAAGCTATTTGAGGTGTACTTGGTTTTTTTGCATGAGGCACCAATTGCCTCACTTCTTTGGGGAATAGCTAGCTGTGGTGACAAAATGCCATGAAAAGATTAATATTCTTAGTCTATCCAAAGCAAAAGTGCACTAGATATCTCGACACAGGCCACTCCTGGAAAGAGTTCTCACTCGGTTTTGGAAAACTAAAAGGATTTTCATTAATAGTCAAACAGCTGGTTAAGGCTTGTGAGTGGAAATAGAAATGTTTGAATTTCCCCACTGAGATTTCTGGTGGAAAGTAGGCTGTGTTTTATGGCATCTACTTTTATATGTATTAAGTGAATATCTCAGTTGTTCAAGTTTGTCTTCATTTGAGCTATCTTTGAGTGGGAGAATGCCAGTTAGAAAATGTGCGTGTTCTCCCATAGCTGCTAAGGATCAGCTTTTCTTGGACAGCAACATGGACCATCTGGCCATGTCAGAAATCAGGTTGATAAAGTTAGTTCAGGTCTGACCACTTCCAGGATGCAGGCTTGCAAAGAAACCTCGAGGTGATGCCGGTACTGCAACACAGAATCAATGCCTTGACACTGACGTACACAAAATCAGGTGCCAATTTGAAAACAGTTTGAGAGAGAACATTTAAAAAAAAAAAACAACTGGAGATCCTTTGTGTTTGAAGTTGGCTCAGGAATGGAGATGCCTTTAGTTCTTATATATGGAAAATTTCCAGCTGATTTTACTCTTTTATCCAGATGAGTCTTCATTTCACACCGCCTAGTGAATCCCTGTCTTGGTTTTCCTTTGGGGTGCAGGAAACTTGTCTGAAAAATGGTTGTTCACTGAAATTGCCTCTACTCAGTTTGTTTCCCAGACTGATGATTTTTATCAAATGTCAGTTCTTAGATCTTCTCAGGCTAGTATTAACCTACTGTCTCCTACTATGTTGACAGCAAAGAGAAACCAAAAATTCAATGCTTCCTCAGCTGAATCCTTCGACAGGAAATTAAGGGCTGAAACGCTTTCCACTCTTCCAATTCTCCAATCCAGCATGTCACCACAAATAACATTTGAGTAGTTGAAGCATATTCTCCCCTGTCTGCACTCTCAAAACACGAATTTAACTGCTTTAAAAAGAGGAACCAGTGCTACTATCATGACTGCAAACTACAAAAAATGAACAGTTCCTTGTGAAAAGCAACACAATAGCTTCTTGGGTTACAGCATCGCTTCCTGCCAGACAGGACAGACTACTAGTCTGCTTTTACAATATAAGGTGAAAAGATGAAGAATCAAGTCAAGCTCTTATCTCAATTTAAAAAGCAAACAGAAAAGAAATCTGAGGTTGGTTTTGTTTGTTTGGCTTGTTTGTATTTATCATATGGCATTTTAATTGCACAATAGGTTACTGGAAATGGATGTTCTCTTACCAAACATTCTCACCAAAAGCTCATGGTGAAAATATTGGGCAAGAAAGGTAACTATTAAAAGAAGGGCAAGGCATCAGCCAATCTAGAGAATCTTAGTCATGCCGGAGAATACTGAGCGAGGTCAATTAGCAGTGTCCTGTTGAAAGGCAGAAACTTTCTCCGTATGAAGTGTTTTCCAACTGATCTTTCCAAGAGCTATTCAGAACCTCTTCTGGCAGAAAGGTGTCTCAGATTTCACCCTTCTTGTCTGGTAACACTTTGCAAAAGTTTGTTTCTTCAGAAACAGTTTCCTGAACAAGTAACCGATGCATCAGTCCCTGCTCTTTCTGCCTCCAGAGTGACAGATACAGCAATCTGGGTAAGAACTTGACTTGTATTTGGGATATTTCTTCCCTTCTGTTGCAGTGCGGAGTTGTTACAGCTACACTAATGAAGCCCATCTAAAATATGGATTTCCTGGACCTTGCCTGAATGTAGCAAGTTTGCAGCTGGTTAACTCTGATTGATCAACTGACATTTGCTAAGTGGTGCTAAACCATTTATCAACATGTACTATAATCTTGCGTTTGGCAGCACATAGATTAATTGTCTGATCTCTAGGGAGCTTGGCTGACTTAGTAGCACCAATCTTGTTACATCAGTATATTCACACCCTTTCAAAAGCAGCAATGAAACAAGTGCATGGGAATGTTTGCCCCCGTTTCAAAATTGCCCATCAGCATTGTAGAATGTGTTATGTAGATGTCCCAAGCCTTCTTTGCATTGCTTTAAATCATGTAAACAAAAGGAAACAGGAGGAGAGGAGAGGAGAGGAGAGGAGAGGAGAGGAGAGGAGAGGAGAGGAGAAAGCAAAAAGAAGATGAAAAAGTGCTGTGAGACTAGTTAATGAAGTCTTTGCAGATCATGAAAGCTAAAGAATTTTCCTCCTTTCCTTCTTTCAGTGACTAATTTCTGTTACTGTAACTAGCAGTAGGAATGTTTATCCACACCAAAACTGAAGCATTCATTTCCTCTTCTCCATCTCCTACAGTCACTTGAAAAAGCACTTCCCTCTCCATTCTGGCTCTGGCAGGAAAGCTTATAATAATACTACAAAAAACACTATCTATGAAAGAATTTCTTTTGTATATTAAAAGCTTATAGTCTCACTCTATAGTGACCACCATCCCGTGGAAAATGAGTCACGGGTAATAAGAAACACCAGCTCAAAGTTCCCAAGAGACCACACTACCAGAAGAAAGGAAAGTGATGTAACGCAAGGATATTGCAAGATTTCTTTAGGAAGGGTTATATGGACAGACCACCTCACAGGCCACCCCTCTCTAATCTGGGTCACTTGTGTCTTCTTCCCAGGCTCACAGCTCTGTTGTGGCCACTGCCATGGGAGGAGAACTTCAATCTGAAACTATGGCACAGGAGCAAGTATTTGAGGAAGTTTAACAACAAGGAAGATGCGGAAGTCAGTAGTATGTAGCCAAACCCCTGGCAAGGGCATTACAACCCATGCAGTGAGCAACATGACAATTGTATTGTCTTTCTCTGCCATCTTTCAACCTGTTCTGTCTGTCAGGTTAGTATTACTAGACAGGTTATCTTTGGCAGGCACACCTTGGCAGTAGGAGTGAAAACCCTAAATATACAGTAACAAAAGGAAATCCTGTCCACCAGTTTGCCTTCTATATGACCTTCCCAGAGCCTCAGCCTCCTTAGAAAGATATTACAGTGTTCAGTACAGTTTAAAATGTTTGTTCAGGATTTAGAAATCTAGAAATAGGGGTACCCCTAAGGTGGATGAACATAATTCTTCCTTTCTAACCTTTACTGGAGGGTTTTCATGGCATATTAGGGGTCAGAATATCTCAGCAGACTCCTTACACATATACGTTTGTGCACAAGTACGCATTAATACAGGCCCTCACACACAGATGCTCAGATTTAACAAAATTGTGTCCATTCTTATAGTTCAGGCCTTCAGTACTAGGCCCTCTCTACTACAATCTTTCCAACAAACTGGTTGCCCAGACCAGACTCATAAGGCAAGCTCTGGGGCAGAATGATTCTTCTGACTCACACTCATTTCAGCCAACATTTCTCAGAGTCTGTAACGTTCAATTTCCTCTGGTATGAGCTGAAAGTGCCTCTGCTGGTCTGCCCTCCTAACTGAAGAATTCATGCAGGCAGTTTTGCTACACCTTAGCTTTGTTCCTCCTCTGGTAATGACAAGTTGGATAAACCCCACCAGAAATGGACAGACAGGAATGGAGGAATGTAGGAACTGCCAAACTGGATCAGACCCGCAGTCTGTCTGGTCTCGTATCCTGTCTCAACCAGTGGCTAATACCAAATGCTCCAGGAGAAGGTGTAAGAGCTCTGCAATAGGCAGCTTTGGAAGAATTTCCCTCCTCTAACAAGTTCTTATCCTGATCTTCGGTAATTAGAGGCTGGCTTCAGCCCTGAAATTACACAGCTTAATATCCCTCCCAAACATGTACTCACACAAGCACTAAAGCTCTGCCTCTTTTTAATATTCAAATGAACAGGAACTCTCCTTCTGAATTTCAGAGAGAGAAACTGTGTTTCCAAACAGCAACTAACAAACTGCCAGGTTACAGGCAAAACACACTTCCAGTTGAACGAGATAAACAGTTTATTCCCATACAGGTTGTTTAGTTAGTTTGCAACTCTCTAAGGTAACAGAATTTCTGTTTACATGTACACACACAGAGACAAGCATAATTAAGGAAGTGAGAAATGCGCTTTTACCTTAATGTCTGCTGAGATCTGAAAGAATCTCTGCTTCACTCCCTCCTTTCTTTTTCTCTCCCTCTCCCTCTCTCTTGCATGGCTGGACTGACAGGTTGGCAGAGCTGAGAAGGACAGGTTGGGTTTGTTTTTTTAGGCACAACTCCTCCCCCTCTCAAAGAGAGAAAAAAACGCAAGACTGTTTGGGAAAAGTTCACAGAAAATCCCATCCTTTCAGCGCATTACAGCTGACGAGAAATATGCTACATTTGGGAGCCCAGCAGTTTTCTGATTTTTTCTCTCAGAAAGGCTCAAGGTCTACTTTGCAATAAGTAGGAAACAACCAGAGGATTTACACCAGGAACTAATTTGACCCCAAACCTTGCCCGTTTCTCTGATAACTGATCCAACAGATAATTGTAGCCCCTTTAAGGCAGCTTGACAAGAGGATTTTTTAAAAGTGGAAAGGGTTTTTTGCATGCAGCACAAATATTTTGGGGCCTTGGATTTTATCATTGCATCCCACCACCACTATGTATAATAAAAGTCACCAGTAGATGTCTGAAGTCCTCATTTTTCGCCCAGAACCCTCTGCTGCTGCTAACCTGCCTGCACTTGCAGAAGAAAGCAGGTTATTTTAAACTCCTGTTCTACTCCATCCTCTGACTTGGCTGCATAGAGACCAGCTCACCTTCTGTCGCTGTCACCTGAAATGTGATAGGCATCCCAGAGAGCTGGGAGAGATCTTTAGCAGGCCACATCGGCCACAAAAATGGCCATTGTAAAGAGAGGCATGTGCAGTACAGAGCGATGCTATCCGTTGTGTGCTTCCACAGGCCTTCTGGGGACTCATGGGCAGAAATATTTGTTAATAAATGCCAAGAAAGAGGAGCCAAGAGGTTGGTGGCTGGTGATGAAATAGCTTCAATGCTCCCACTTTCCTGCAATCTATCAAAAGAATTGAGAGGCAAGTCTCCTTTGTGCTCTGATACTTTCCCTCAGATGGCAGTTTGGGCACAAATCTGCAATTTCTACAGCCTGTTCTCTGCAGAGTAGCTGTCTCTTCCTTACCCTGCTGTTTCAAGCAACCATACAGTAGAGTAATGACAGTCATCTGCATAAATTTGCATCACAGACTCCTTGAAAAGAATCCATATCTCCTCTGGGTCAGCTTTGCAGCTGGTTTACAACAAAAAACTTTCGAAGACTTCATTTACCTGCCTCACTACAGCTGGCATTACAGTAGTCAGTGTGCTGATAAGCAACAGCTCTGCAAAGCCATAACTGTTCCAAAAGTTTTGGAAAAAGAACAGCCAGTTTAATTTAACATTATGGTGAACTAGATTAGAGGTGAATTCAATGGGTATCACAGAAAGTCAGTATGACATTGTGTACAGTAATGCCCAGTTCCACCTCTTGTTATCTCAGCTTTTTCTCTCATACCAGGGGAGGGCCATGTCCATCTACTCCAGGACCAACTTCCATTCCTCCCTAGTCCCCTGCAGAATGCATTTTCTTTCTGTCTCTTCTGTCAGGCAACTGTTCTCAATCGTGTTCAGCTCCCTACTTAAGATTTCCAGAGAGATAACGCAAATGCTCAGAAATCTTTCCTGCCAGTGGAACAAGTTAACTGAATCCAGACAAAACTGGCAAAGGCCAGCACCAAAGTTCAGTGATAATGAATCATGGCTGAACGCACCGCTGCCTGCTGAGTGCCTCTATGAAGTGAGAAACTGTTCTTAAGGTTACAGCATGGTAACAGTCTTCATGTTTCTGCCTTGATTTCTAATACAGATGGGATGGGGATAAGAATGTATTAGCATTAAGTGCATGCCAGTCTCAGCATTATAGTATCAAAGGTAGATTTACTAGCAGAGAGATCCATCTGCAGCTTGCTTTGGCACTGATATATAACACTCTTCTCAGTCCTCCCCCCTCAGCATTATGAGGCTGGAGATCCAGATCCTTCGAAAGATTTGCAACTTGCGGAATCCTTAAGGAGATAGGGTAGATCCACAGGGGTTTATTCTTTCTACTAGCCCAACACCAAAGAGCCAGGAACTAAACCATGCCCAGTTCAACACTCCTGCTTTACCTCTGGCATATTGACCCCACGAGGGTTGGCCAGCCTGTGGGCTTCTGGGGGAGGAGAGAAGCCGAGCCGCATTGCAACAAGGGAGAATGTGGCAGTCTCCAGCTATAGCTTCCTGCTCAGTCCCAGACCAAGCCTCTGATGCAAGCCTGGAGCGTGAATTGTGTTTGTGTGGCTAGGCTGTGTCCACCCCAGGAGCTAAGGGTCCATACAAGCCAAGAGCTGGCCCATAGTTCTTAGCAAACAGAGTTGCTATAAGAGCTTAAAATCAGTCAATAAATGCAGTTCAATTAAGCACTACAGTGAGGTCAGATTTCTTGTTTTTCCTGTTTAACTAGCAAGTTTCAAGATCGTCTAATAATGAACCTTCAGAGCACAGCTTATTACAGCATCAGAAAGGTTGCAAAATTGCATACAACTTTGGTTTATTATACCCAATTAGTTACACTCCCTTTAAAAAAAAAAAAAAAGAGGAAGGAACATGTCTCATAACGTAGGAACTTAATCCAAAATGTCTTTATGCCAGTGACAAGATTCCCATGGCTTTCAATCGACTGTGGATCAATACAACTAATATAAATGTGGGATTTTCATGTATTGCTACTGATGTTAGACAAGTGTTTCCCATTGATTTGCAATTGGATTCTGTATGCCCTGCTCCCCTGTCCTGCTTTGAAAACATCTCCTCAATGCATACAAAGTCCCTTGTCTTTGCAAGGGCAGGTGTATCTGAGCAGATACCAACCATGCTGGAGCCATCTATGTATTGCAAAGGAGGAAAGGGAAAAAAAACCCATCCAGATTTCAATTCCCAGCTTCTAGCTTTTGGGAGTGTGGATCACTCAAGCAACCTGGCAGTGGTCACTGATCCACATCCATTACCTCAAACCCCAGCAACAACATGCATAATCCAGGCTGCTTTTTTTGAACTGTCTAAGTCTGTTGCTCTGAATTTCCACCCATTCAAAGTTCAAACTCTCTTTTTACTACCTATAAAGTGCAGGTGCTTAAAGTTTGATAGGGAAGTGAGAAGACCCTGCAGAGGAAAGCAGCAAATGGGACAAAGTACGCTATCTTCAATGCTTACAGATTGGTGGTCCCATGAAAATCAGCACAAAAGTTCCTCTTAACTTAGAGGGCACAAATAAACCATGTGGATGTCACAGACCCTCTGGCACCTCTGAGGGGACGTTCAGACTATTGGGAGCTACAGAAGGGCTCTAGCCTTTCTACATGTGCTATTGCACAGGGAGAATATTTCAGTCTGGGGACTGAATAATTCACCAAGAAATCAGCTGGCCAGTGTGGAAATAATTTTAAATGAACTGAGCCCTTAGGTATTACATTAACTGGATCTCTAGGGAAGGATGTGGATTATTGCAGCTGAATAGAGCCCTTATTTATCAGATGGAAAAGGTTAATGTCATTTCCTTTCCTTTCCTCCATGGTTTTTCTTACCACATCACCATTTATGGATAGCATGAGGTGCAGACAGTGTAAGAACATGTGCTTGATTGTTTAAATGACCAGAGCTGTTACTTTAATGGGGGGGAGGGGGGTAAGAAATTAAGATTTCTTCTGGTTTCCTGGGGGGAATTACAGGGCTAGGAAACATAAAACACTGAAGAAAGGAAATGGGCTTGTGGAGCACCTGGTCTTTGATTTGACATCCAAGAGTACCTAACTGAATGAGGGAATTTTTGCATTCTCATCTACTGTGTGTACATAATAAGAACCAGGATCAAACTAATCTAATATCCTTATTTCATACTTTATAAAGAAAGAGTGCATTAAGAAAGGTCATTTTTTTTACTCCTTAATGAAGTTTAAATACAGTTAAATTAAGTTCTACTAATAAAGAGTCTATGCTTTTTTTCTAATTTGCCTCTGCAGTCTCAATAGCTGTTGACTTAAAGATAAATATCAGAGCACTTCAGCTATCTATTATATGCTTTACTAATGATGTCAACAAGGCAATTCTAATACCAGCTATGGAGACAATTTCCATGGCAATAAGACGGAGAGCAGCGAAAGCTTAGATTAAGAGAAGAAAACTCTTTTTGTGGTAAAAGACTCAAGAGATCTAAGTATATTTCCCTGTCAGTATACCCTTAGGTAAGCCACTTAGGGATATCCTCCTAGTGTAGTAACAAAGATGGACCTAAACTACACTGTCTATTGTCAAAGTTTAAGAGAAGGATGATAACTTCTGACCATTTGGGAATTCAAGGATGCCAGGACCTGGCTGCCTGTATGAGTCAACAAAGACAGATGAGTATGGCGTTTGTGCTAGGCTTCTTTCTTCTCAGTGTCTAGAGGTATTCAGATCACTCAACACAGGTGTCATGCATCTTTCTCCTTGCCATGCCATAAGTAATAGATTGTTTGAGTTCCTCACCACCCTCTTGTTTCCAGAGCCATCAGTAGAACTTAACTCCATGGTAGGCCCCATCTGAATCCAGCTGTTGGTCTCTCTGACTACGCAGAACTACAAGATGTGAAACTGCCTCCTAGCTTTGAGGTCCAGCTTCTTACCTCCCCCTGAATCCAACTCCATGTTGGAGCAAAACTCAGGCATGCACCTTTCCTCTCTCCACATCCCACCAGCCATGGAAAGAAATCCAAACTGAAGGGATGATGAGGGCCAGGACCTCTGTGTATTTGCTGGATGATTCTGAGGTAACCTCTCTGGTTTCCAGCTTTCCATCTGTGAAACTGAGACAGTAGCACTACCTTACCTTGCAAAGGTGTCTTGAGGACAAAAAATTAATATGTGGGGGCACTGCAACGGGGATAGCTAATTCCAGCTCTGAATGAAATGAGGACAAAGATGCCCATTGACTTATATGGGATTTAGAATGAGCCCTTATTCATTTTACATTAGCCACCGAACAGCCATCTGAGGATAGCAGTGAATAACTATTAATACTCGTGCAGTTAAACAATCAGCATCTAAGTTATAATGGAGTAAATTAATGTATGTATCTAAGGCAACCACAGTGTGACTACTGAGTTGGCTTCATGAAGTGAGTATTTGCAGAGTACGAAAAGAAGCACGTGTAAAAGCTGAGCGCATCTATTCTGGTTTTTTGGGTTTTTTTTCTTGCCCATAAAGGAACAGCTTTCCTGGACAACCAAGCAGCAAGATATTACAGTAAATAGTCTTTCACATAAAGCCAACCTTGACTTCGTTATAATTGCGATGTAAATATAATCCCACTCATCAATTAAATGCTACTCTCCTGAGCTAGAACATTATACATGTTCATTGAGATGGAATCCCTGTCAATTCAGTTTGCTAACTCAGTATTCATGTGCATTAGCCTTGGAAAAGAGAATGTGATTGCTTGAATAAATTCAGCCACTATCTCCTGCATCCCTGTATCAGTTGACACGCGTCAGTCTGACTGTAATATGGGTTCAGAAATATGTTGCCATGGAAATCCTAAATATTCAGTTCTTGGTAGCGGAATTCAAATGGGATACTTGATAAATAGAAATAGCCCAGCCCTTGCCAACTGCATAGCTAACCCCTTGGTCTTAAGATGTTACTGAGAATCAGGAAGTAATTTTTTTCCAAAGTACTTGAAGAAGAAAAAGTCTTAATTTTCACTAACATTTGTACTTCCATGTTCCAGAGTCCTTAGTGAGTCAGGAAAGCTCCCCCAGAACTTCCCATTGCATATGTACAGTCTCTCCAGTGGGGTTACATTATTTTTGAGCTGTCTGGATCCAGCCAGTTCCACAGGCCAGAGGGTAATTGTTAATGGTCTCTGACCGCTTAGGTATTGCTACTCAGCAGTAGCCCTTGCACTCAGGATGACCTATGCTTTCTGTCCCTGTACACTACTCACATGGGGCCAGCCAGTGTCTGACCCCTTGTTTTATGGTTATTGTTCTGTGTGACTGAACATTCTTAATAATTCAGCATGGTTCTATAGCTTTGCTGTTCTCTAAGCATAGTTGCAAACTTTACAACCCAAAATACAACCCATAAATAGATTTCCCTCTCGGGCAGAATCCAGCAGCTGTTTAACAACATACAACATCCCCCTGCAGCAGTTTAGCACAAGAAGTAATGTGTGTCATACCTAATTAAGCTGTAGGCAGTTCAGGCTGGAGAGCAATTCTTTGTTCTGTGTAAAGCAGCACAACAGACCATTACTGGGGGCATTAAGTACTACTGTAATATTTAAGATCTCAGTAATTGTTACTGGGGAGGAGAAATTAAGTTCCATGGAGCATAGTGAACATTGTCCATAGACATTGAGGTGCTGGAGCATGTCCAAAGTAGAGCAATGAAGCTGATGAAGAGTCTAGGGAGCAAGTCTTATGAGGAGCAGCTGAGGGAACTGGGGTTGTTTAGTATGGAGCAAAGGAGGATGAGACCTTATCGCTCCCTAAAACTACATGAAAGGAGGTTGTAGCGAGGTGGGGATCAGTCTCTTCTCCTAAGTAAGAAGTGAGAGGACAAGAGGAAGTGGCCTCAAGTTGCACCAGGGGAGGTTTAAATTGGATATTAGGAAAAAAATTTTCATTGAAAGGATTACCAAGCATTGGAACAGGCTGCCCAGGGAAGTGGTTGAGTCACCACCCCTGGAAGTATTTAAAAGACGGGCAGATGTGGTGCTTAGGGACATGGGTTAGTGGTGGACTTGGTAGTGTTAGCTTTACAGTTGGACTCGATGATCTATGATTCTATAGCAAAGCAAGCTTTGGAGCACAAACACTGTTTTGAACAACTTTTCTTCTGCAGAGCGCTGCAGAAGCACTTTGATACAGCTTCCCTTTCTGCAAAATGACTCGAAAACATGAGGAGCGGTCCCGAGAGGGAAGGGAGCGCCTTGGCGCCTTGGCACCTTGGCAGGGGAGCGAGCGCGGCCGGGGCCGGGGCCGGGGCTGGGGCCGGGGCCGCGGCCGGGGCCGGGCGGGCCGGGGGCGGGCGCTATCCCTTCAGCACCACGGCGGCGGCGGTGGCCGAGCACCGGCACCCCGCGGCGGTGGGGTGTGGGGTGTCTCCCTCCAGCCGGGAAGAACGGAGTCTTAAGCGGGATGGATGGGAAACCACCGAGGAAGCTTTCCGGCCTCCTGCACGGTATTAGTTCCCAGCCCTAAAATCACAAACCTTCCACCTGAGAGCACTCCCTGAAGCCGGGATCCGCCTCATGCTGCTCGTCCTGAGCGGGATTATCTCATTCTTCTGCGGTGGAAGGGAAAGAAAAGAAGAAAATGCTGTTCTCTCGTTTTAGGTTTCATCTGATTTTGTACTGGAAAACAAATTAACCTAAGAGGATTTTCTGAATTTGAGCTGGGAACAAAAGACAAGGTGAAAGTGTCTGAATTTTGAACACGTGCCAAAGACCAAAACTAGCAAATCCTTTTTCCGAATGTTGACTTACTAAAACCTTTTATCAGCACTAAAAGAAAAGGTGCTTGTTTTTTTCCCAGGTTAACAGAAAAGATTATCTGAGAACTATTTGCAGTAAAATATTGATTGTGCTTTCTCCTCTTCTCAAAAAATGTTTCCGTACATAGAATTATGGCAGAAGAAAACTAAGCAACCATGCAATTTGTGGATCTGATCTGGCAATTCAGATAAAACTATCATTTGAGTTAGTGAAGGTTAGAACTTCATTTGTCTAAGACATACATCTCTGCCATTCTCTTGAACATTTGTAATTTCATTTTCGGCTGAGACTGTTTCACACTCCAGTATTGAAAAATAATCTGCTGATGAACTAGATAAACTTAGTTCATTGTACACTTGTTCATTGCTTCAAGTTGAATCCGGAGCGGGAAAAACCTGTCTTTAGAATTGAGCAAATACCTGGGAATTTACTAGCCTCCTATGACATCAGAAATATTTGGAACACTTATTTTCTGGTGAGAATTTTTCCATCAAAGACAGAGAAATTCAAGTTTCTGTTCAAAATCAGTGCCTCCATAGTATCCTAGTTTTATGTGTTATATATTTAAAACATACTCATAGCTGGACAGAAGAAACATTGAAAAGAAATGCTTCTGCTTCTATTGAGAGAGGATATTTCTAAACACTGGTGGAAAAGTTTACTTAGAGGACTGGATTTCTCTTCCTCCTATAGACTTTGTCATTTATATTTGGCAACTTTCATGCCTTTGTGCTGAACAAAGCAAAGAATTGTGCAGAGCAGATTAAGAACTAAAAAAAAAACCTGCATCAAGAAGGGCTGTGAAACAGGAGTAGGAAAATATTCTTGTCAGACAAACCACTCTCACATCAGGTACACTTACAAGCTAAACATTTTGCATAAAACCATCCTATCTTCCTGCACATTAAAAAGTGTAATTTTGAAGATCTATAATGTACGATACTGCAGAGCACGAACTGCACCAGTGTTGTATATTCTGTAAATTGCAGTGGCTTTCAAAAGCATGTGAAATAATCTTATCTGCAGTCACTGGCTTGTATGTTATTTATTTTGTGTTTCAAAATATAAGAATAATATAATGCTTTGTTGGCTTAGTGGTGGAATTTGATTTGGGTTATCAAATGAAGTATGATAAAAGTCTAAGGTGCCCTTACTGCATGCTTGCTCCTTGTGTTAAAACCAGAAACACTATCACCTGACCAGGTGTTATCAATCACAGTCTGTGTGCTTGCTTCCAATTGCTATAAAAAGCAAACAGATACAGTTCAGATTGCAGAATCTCCCTGTCCTTCCCTAACTTTTATTACTTTTCCTGCTTTCCACCGCCCCAGAGTTTTCTTAGGTGTGTCATCCTTTGACTCAAATGAGGAATGCTACTACCTGACCACTCAGATTTTTTTGCAAAGCTCAGAGATCCTGTGCAGCTCTGACAGCACAGCAAGAACTGAATTACCAGCAGAGGGGGAGAGTCAGAGATACATTGTGATTTGATCTAACATCCACTGAAGTCAGTGGAAGTATTCTGACTGACAGTCATTTTATTGACTGACTACGTCAATAAAAAGAAGGAAAAACCTTCCACTAGAGACATTTGTGTGATATTTTCTCCAATTCATGTTTTCTAGGTCCTATCCACAACACCAGTTTTCCTTGCTGTTTATAGTAAAGAGCATTCATAACTTTTTCTGTGCGATTAAAAAACGCTCTGGAAAATGCAAGGCCACATACGGTCTCACGAATAATGATTAAGATGAAAAAAAAATCCTCTGTGACCAGAATGAAAAGGCACTGAGCAGCTTTAAGCAGATAATGCCGTATGCCAACCCATCATGCCCCTAATAAATCTGTATTTGATCGTGCGCTGTAAGTCCTTAAGTACATTGTAGAAATGGGGCAAATCCTCTTTTGGAATTTACTGACTTAAAAAAAGGAAAAGCAATATAATTCCATTTATTTTAACATCATTAGATTCTGAAAAAGAAACCCTGATCATATATATTATGGGATAGTGTTATTGTTATTTCTGTGATTACCGCTGCATTTTAACACTTGACACCACCCACTGCTGCCAGCCAACTGAGTCTCTTGCTGTGGAGTTCTCCAGGAGATGAGAAGCATGCTGGACCGAGGCACAAAAAGCAGTTACTGCTTTGCACTTTTTTCCCCAAGAAAACCTAATCTGTTTACTGTCAGAATAATGCTATTGGGCCTGGATGGGGCAGTGGTGCTGGAAAATTATGCTTTTCTGCTTTCTGTTCGTATGTCTCTGAAGCATAAGGTGGTATCCTACATATCCTATCCTATCCTTTAGGGTAACTAGGATGTTTGTTTTCACCAAGAGGTATACTGTCCTTTAAGTCCTATGAGAATTCCAGTTCTCACTGGTCCATTGGCTCCCTGGCTCCTTGTCAAGCCCTTCATCTTCAAAGCACTCCATCCCCTTTTGATGCCAGCATCTTTATTTGCATTTCGTAGCACCCAGAGCAACTAGGCAAATACGTTTAAAGTCCAACATAGGCTTTGTAGAATTGCCAGATTGGAAAAAAAAAATGCTCAGGATGCTCCATGGATCCTTAACAAACATTAAACTGCTGACAAAAAAAAAGAAGGCAAATGCATCCTCTGCTGACCTAGGTCACCTTTGAACAGACAAAAGGTTCTTTATCAACTTGCCAGTTCTCCCATTCTTTTAGAGAACAGGTTTGTGTTTTGTTGTATTTTCTTTGCTTGTTTATCTCTTAAATCTTTGAGTAAATTGCAAAATATGAATTTGGCCATTGTAGAAAAAGGTTGAAAGCTTTAAAAATTACTTCCCACTTACTTCACAACCACGGTGCCAGTCTCTTGAAATTCATGCAACTCCTCATTTACCTTTGCTGTCTTATGATTCAGACTTTCATAGTCACTTGGGCCTGTATTCTGACATCCCTCCAATACATACTAATTTATTCCACCAATACTCTCATTCATTTCAGTGGGAGTAAAGTGACAGAATCTAGCTATATGTGATAGACGTTTTGGAAGTATCTGTTAGCCACATAATCATCCCTGCAGCATCCCTTGCTTATGGTGCCAATGATCTTTAGGGCTAAACAAACAGCTGGATCTGATCAAAACACGGAATAGCAGAGTCTTTTTCCTAACCTAATAGGCTTACAAGAATCAGAAATGTGTGAACTACTCACAAACAGCTATTTATAGTTTCTTTTCAGGAACTATGAAGATGGTGTGTCTTCACAGCGCTTAGTGATCATGCCACTTTCACATTTCATTATGTGCCTGCAAACCTTTGCTCACAGATTCCTGGGTGTTTACAGGCCAAATACTGTGATTGCCAGTATAGCTCAAAGATAACGTAAAAGAACTGTTTCACTCCGAGAGCAGCACATACCATGTTGCAAATGCTGCTGTAATATAAATCAAAGTGCAAACAGTATAGCTGCAGTGCCTGTAGAAATCTCTCAAGCAGCACTCAATAGTTTCAGACATCGTCATCCTCACAAGGCGGCACACATGCAGAATTACAGAAAGGAGATTACACCTGAGTCTTCTTAAAGAATATATTGGGGCTGAGACGTTGTCTGCTTAGGTGGAGATCACACCTGACGTACAGCATTTACTCATGATGTAAACGGGTATTTTGAGCAGCTGGAAACAAGAACAATTTGGTTCTTCTTTACAAACTGAAGTTTTTAAAACCTGTTTCTATTAAAATGTTATTGTTTCTAAAAATGTGTAATATTTATGTAATATGTAATTATACAACACAAAGATACTTTTTGAATGTCTTTAAGTATTTGTTTTAATTTACACTCTTGATCGTCACTCAAATTTCCTTCGATGCATTACTTTGGCTAAAGTTCAATTATATCATTTTCCACGTAAATTTATGCCACAGCAAATAAAAAAAGATTTGAACAAGTGAATCCTTATCCCTGCAAACCAATTTTGAGCCACCACATAGCATACATAGATATTTAACATTATTTTAAGGCAAGTATTCACACCGTATTGACATAGTAACCAGAACAATTGTGAGACGAGTGTCCTAGTAATTTCTGTACCGTGCTGATGGATGCCTGCCTCACCAAGAAGCTTTCTTCTAGAATTCACAGCTTAACCCAGAGCAGAGAAAACAATCAAGGGTTCAGGATGAACCAAAACAAATAGTACAGCTTGTTAGTGTGAGCTTAGTGAAAGGACTGATGTAAATTCAGATCTTCATAGTGCAGTCATGCCACTCCACAGGGGGAAGAGGCAGACCTTTTCAGACTTGATCAGTACAGAAAAAAATTAAGAGGAAAACAATAGTTACAAAGATAAGGCTATTGGTGTGAAGAAAAGAGCGATGGAAAACAGTGTGTGTGTACTGGCAAGTATGTGAATGTCTGAACAAATTCACCATATACTCTTGTACTATGTATATAGATATTTTTTTCAGTTTGTGTCCAATTAGGATGAAATTAACTGTATCTATCTAGTGAATTAGTTTTAAAAAGACACAATTTAACAATGCTTGCTACTGACAGGTTTTTCTGCCATAACAGAAATGCAGAACACAGAAACGTGCAACCGCTTTCCCATGTACAGGTATGGAAACAATACAAAAGGTACTTTACCTTTGCTCATGCCTCCATGAGGAAGTTATTTCAAGGGTCCTTTGTTTCTTGTGTGCCAGCAGCTCTGCAACTGTAAAGAAAAACAGGGGTTGGGTTAATAATAAAGAAAGGTACAAGCCCTAGACTCCAAAGACTCGAGTTAAACATTTACTCCAGTTTGTTCTTGTGAGCAAACTCAGAGGGTCTGCTTTGCTAACTGCTGGCATCTTGAGAAACAGGCAACAGCCAAGATCTGCTTGCCCAGCTACTTCCCCGTCTGCAGCTCGGACACACGCAGCAGAAAGCTGAAGTCACCTGTGCACATCTAGACTAGGATTTAAAAAAGAAGAAGCAGGAAATTCTCCCATGTAAGAAAAGCCCTTCACAATTCAAATGGTACTTCAAATATTTGCACATGGGATTGGATTTGGAATTACCCATTGATATACCACTTCAGAATAAACAGGTTCAAGTTTATACTTACATTCTATTTTATTTATTCAGATATTTTTTCTACAGAAAGTCCTTTGTTTCTATGTTAGCATAAGTCTAAGGTAAAGATTTCCAGTGTACACAAGAAGTGCAATCTCCTTTTCTATTGGCGTCACAGAGCAGGCAGCATTACGTCTCAGTGCCTGCTAGGCAGATACCCAGAAAAAGGTGAGGGTGAAGTGCAGCCTTTGTCCCTACTCAGAAGCTCTGCTGCTTCGGGACCTTTCAGAAAGTGTATTAGCTACTGCTTTTCGCTTTTCACAACGTTACGTTCAGGCTGTTCATTTAGGCACCTGAAGATGAATGTAGGCACTTAAAGATGAATTTAGGCCACCTGAATTTCTAGGTATGGTTCCGTGCCATGCAAGGTCAGGAACAGACCAAACTGTAATCCCTGCACAGAGACCCTCTCCATTTCTGAGCCTTATCTATGAAATGAACCTGTTACAAATCCAAACCAAGAGCAAACCATAGGGACTAAACAGAGGAATGACTTGGTGCAAGGTGGGATGAGGTTTCTACAGCTCACACAGGCAGCCATCAACAGCAGTCAGTTATGCTAACTGACATTAATCTTGGTTTTGCCGAAACAATCTCATGCTATCTTGTGTTTGGATACAAGAAGGCAGGCTCATTCCTTTTAATGACAGCTCTGTTCTCCAGAACTGCACTCCAGTAGCTGAGGTACTAGGCTGTGACTCAGGAGAGATGAGTGTAATTCCTAGCTCAACTGCTGAGCAGCTATACTACTTAGGGCAAAATGCCCTTTGTCTGTCTGCTCTATTTAGACTATGGGCTCTTTGAGGTAAGACCAGTCTCTGACTGGATATTTGTACAGCACCTAATACAATGGAAATCCAGTCTTGGTTTAGTAGTTCTGTAATACAAATTAATAACAATAACTAGACTTGACTGCTTGACAAAAAGCAAATAGTTTGGAAAAAGCTGTCTTAAATCTTTCTATCCCACTTCCCCAGACCAAAAAAAATCTACAAATGTTATTTCTTTTGGCAGCTGAAACCTAATCCTACCTTGGTTAGCATAACAGAGAGAACAGGAAGCGCTGTGAAGGAATTTTTCATTCCCTGGGACGTCTTTGATCCCCCTCCCCTCCCTTTTCCTATCAGGTAATTTTCAAATCTTGATGTTTCCAGTTAGTCTAGGTATCTTCTTGTTTTGTCTACTTCGGTCAAACGTTATTTAACTTCCATTTCATGGATGAAAAACTGGTCTGCATTTAGACTTTGCTGTTGTGTAAGCCGGAACCTGAGAACTTCCGAATCCCAAAAGGGAATACAGCTAAAATTCACAGCCCTCGCTGGTGGAAAACCAATCATTACTTTGCTTTAACACAGACAAGGTGCATTCATACATTACATAAACGCTAAACAAATCATTTAATCATTTTCTGTTGCAGCCACCACTTTTTGTCACTTAGAGTTAGTGTCTCAGTTCAACTTTCCAACATATGGAGGAAATTTTTTCACCATTATATGTCTTGATTTATGCTCATCTAAAATGTGCAAAGCTCAAAACAAATTAATGTCTGTTTAATATTTGGGGTTCTGAAGGAATGTGTTGACCCTTATTTCAGTCCCACATGGAATGCAAGACTGCATCTCATGTGGGCAAGCTTTTGACAATAAAACAAGTAATAATTAAAATATGCATGACCCTCAAAGGGCTTAATTACCACATACTGCTGAGTGCAGCCTCATGCTTGTAGCAAAGACAAGTCTGTAGCACTACAAAGCAGGAGATGACAACACACGCAAGATAAAAATGAAAACAAGATCATCTTGGAGCAGATAATACAGCATCCTCTTTGCCTGCAGATGAATGTTCCCGTCACACAAGCTGGGGCTTCAGCAGCATGTGCAAAGCACACCACTTGGAACTGAAGCAGCTGCACATGTACTGTCTTTTTTGCCTCAGCTCTTCCTGCTTTGAACCAATCACCGTTTGCCCTGCCTGATGATTGTAGCATGCTGCATTTCCTTTTAGCCTTGAACTGTTCAGATGCTCCTTCTTTTTCTACTTACTGTCTTCTTTACTTCAGCTGCCACTGGCATCATCTCCACCTTCAGGTCAGGAGTAAAAAGTTCCTTAGAAGTCAAGCAGAGTGAAGGCAATAGCCTGCTGTAGAAATTACTCTGAGGGCTCAAACAGTTCCATGACCATTCTACAGCTTCTCCTGGTCAAATACACCCGTCAGTGGCAGTGACAGGGTTAGCTGCACCAATGACAGAGCATCTGTCATCCATCAGGTGGACGTTTTCATCTGTCATCTACTTCAAGGTAGGCTCAAAAAATATCTGTTCCCTAGGAGGCATTTAGCTCTTGATTAACAAAATATCTTACAGTCCCGCAACTCCATGTACTCCATCCTATAGTAAGAATCCTTAGTCCCATTGTATAGGTAGCAAACTGGGGTACAGAGACAAGAAATTACTTCAATCAATATAATTCTACTTCACACACATACACAAAACAAAAAATCAAGCAAAATACAATCGAACAGGGAAATTTCAATTAACTGATTTTTATATTCACATACACACAAATCTTGGTTTCAGGAGACTGCTATTGTGATAGTCCTCAATGGAATGGCATGAGATGTATCCATAAATCCTTGTACCCAGTGCTATACTACATAAGAACCCATTATATCGGGGGTTTTTCTAGGCCATAATATACCTAACATTTACTATTAACTATTGTGCATATTTCCAATTTTCTGATAGAATGACTAACAGTAATTCTCCTTGGTAATAATGAAGAAATATTGCTTGCACTGGCAAATAGCGCATGATAATCAACAGTGGTTTTGTCACTGATTCCCTTATTTGCAAAGCTGTCTATAATTGGAAGCCTCTGGAACAGATACCAACTTGCTTACATGATTATTACTACTGACTGCAGCACTGTTAAGCCTGAAAGATGCCAGCAGAACTGAAGATAAACTCAAGTTTTTTGTGTGTCTCTTTTACCCCCCTCTCCTTTTTCTTCTTTACCCAGAGATGGCCAACATTGCTCCTTCCTTCTCTTCCCTGAGAAAAGTCACACAAAAAGTGACTGGAAGGCAGAGTAAATATATAATTTCCCTCTTCTTTATGGCTTGAACTTGTGAAAATCCAGGAACTTTTTTATTATTATTCCATGTTATAATAACCTGCACATGGAGGTAGATTCTAGGCCATTATTGTCTTCACTGGTCCTGAAACAAGGACATTGCTCAGAGCTCCATTTACAAAATGTATATACCACTGTTCTGCACTCTTGCTTCCAGCTATTTATAACTCCCCAGTGCCTTGGAGCAAACAGCTGGGGAATGAGTTAGGGACTCAATGGCACTCTTAGGACTCAATGGCACTATGCTTTCCTTTTCCATTTTTTCCCTTTTAAAAATGAATTCTTTTCAGCATCAGCAGCATAAGACAGGCAAACAAAGTGTGCAGAGAATGAGACAGTACAAAGGCAGTCGATACTACCAGCCTGATGGTGCTTCTTTGTTGTCGCCTGCAAGCACAGATGCTGTGGAGATGCACGGGCTAAATAGAAGCTTGTGCCTCGAGGATCAATGTGCACTGACTATGCACCAACCTTTAAGTGTGTGTAATGGGCTGTGCCTGGCAATGACCCACCTTTTTTTTCCAAGTCTTTCTGGGGTGGTGGTTGCTAAAGGGACCTATACAGGCTGGAACTGCTCTTAACTTTATGTGGGTGAATCTGCCTCATCAACTTGTGGAAGAGCCAAGGACACATTAGCTTCCTTCTTACTTATCTATCAGAAGGACAGAAGAAGAAATTATAGACTGCGACTTCCATTGTTGCAGGATGTAACAAGAGAAGGATGGACTTATCTTGCTGGCAAACAGAGGAAATTAAATGGAGATGCGTGCCCTTATTTTTTTTTCATATTAAACAGTTCATTTGCAACTATCTTAGAAACACTTTCTCCCATTCTCGCAGACCTCTCCTCGGGCTTTCAAGGATGTGAGAGAAAGGGAGGAGGTCAGAAAAAAGATGCAGCAGTTTTCTATTATTTTTAAGTGAAGTAAAATATAATCACTTACTTCCTTTGCTTTGCAGCATCTCTAGGATAAAACGGCAGACCCTTCTGATGCACAGTGCCAGTCTGCTGCAGGTCCCAGTGTTTCACGGGAGCTTACGCATACCCTTCTGCGTTCCTGGGCCAGTATTCCTCTCCCCTCAACTGGCAGGTATCTGAACTGGAAATCGGGGTGCTCTTAAAGGGGCAGCACTGCTGTGATGGGAACCCTGGCAGACAAGCAAAAAAATACAATAAATAGAAGACCAGAAGGAGAAATCTAATTGTACTCAGTGAATGCTTTCTGAAAGGGACCCAGACCCCTCAAGGCTAAGTAAGCCCTGGAACAGCTTGCCTATGGGCACAGGCTTTATCAGTGGATGCTTTTCCAGTGCAGAACAGTGGTATATACATTTTGTAAATGGAGCTCTGAGCAATGTCCTTGTTTCAGGACCAGTGAAGTCAATAATGGCCCAGAATCTACCTCCATGTGCAGGTTATTATAACATGGATTAATAATAAAAATGTTCTTTCCCAGTGGTGTGCCTCAGGAAAGCCTGAGACCCCGCTGACCCCCCTCAGGGTCCACAGGAGGGATTCGGTTATTTCCTATTTACGCCCTGTTTTTCTCCACCTCGACGCTACACATCCCACAGGTGCCCCTAACACTCACCTTCCTCACCAAACAGGCCCCTTCTCCCCTCCTTAGCCCCGAACCCCGCCTCGGGCCTCCCCGAGCCGCCGAGGGCCTGCAGGCCCGCCGCGGCCCCTGCGCCCCACAGGCCGCGCCGCCGCGCGTCGCCATGGCAACGCCGCCCGGGGCCGCGCGCCGCGCGCCGCCGCGCCGCCGTCACGTGACGGGCGGCTGAAAATGGCGGGCGGGGCTGGTGGCGGGACCGTGGGCGACCTCCGAGGGGGCTTTGGGGGCCCGGGGGGCCGCCGCCAGAGCTGGGGGAAGAGTTCACAGGAACGGCGGAGGCGAAGGGTGTGTGAGAGGCAGAGCAGCCCCCAGACAGCCCGACCGGGCTTCAAAGCGAGGCCTGAGGGAGCAGCTGGGAGCCATCTGGGCCCCCATCGCCGCCGTTAGTGAGAGGGCCGCACGGTCGCCTCCAGCCCGTGTGCAGGGCGATGCAGAGTTCAGGCAGGGGCCAAAAGCAGGAGACGCAGAGTTATTCAAAGTTTGACTTATCCCTGTTTGTTAGAGAAATAAAGAAGGGAGGTGACAGGCGCGCTGGCAGGTGCCCCGGCAGGGACTGAGATTTGGGGCACTGATGTGAGGCCACCAGGTCTCTTCAGAAACTACTTTGCTTCCGTAACCAGAGATGGGACCCATTCAGGGAAGCTCAGGCATCCTAAGTCAAAGTGAATTCCTGTCCAGATTCCGATAGATTTTCTTTTAAGTGTTTTGGAAGTCAAGGAGTGAAGAGGCGCGGTGCAAACAGTACACCACCAGTGACAGTGGTTATTGCAGGGGCTGAACCGGTGTAGGAATTACAACTCAGAATACAGTCAGCTTGTCAATATTGTAACACCAGAGGACATGGTGGTTTGACCACTTCCCTTCATCCTTTCCAGCAGGATTTAGGAGAGCACAACTGACAGAAAAAAAAGAATTTGAGAAGGTCATTGGAAACAAAAAAAAAAAATTGGCATAACTGTACAGATAGTAAGACTTAATGATTTTTATTTCCAGTTTCATCTTTGTGCTTTCTTATGGAAAGAGTCTATTTTGGGGTGATGGTTCTTCATTTAAAAAAAAAAAACACAATTAGTGGAATGAAACTCTAATGACAAACTGTGCTGCATTGTGAGATCCTTTTATGCAACTATTCTAGTAGCCTTAATGAGTTGTAGGCATGTTTTTTCTTGCCTGTGTGCCTTCCTGGCTTTCAAAGTGCCAGTATAGGAATTGTTATTTTGAAAAGCAACGCAATAAAATTTTATTAGACAGAACAGGCTGGTTCTGCCCTAGTATGGACCAATTGCAGTGTAGGACGGTGGAAGCGACATGCCAAGCACAATAAGGAGCAAAGCGCTGGAATGTGACACTGGTATTTGTCTCCGATTGATTCTTCACCTTGGAGGAAAGATTTTACTCCGCAGGAAACTCTTTCCTCGTATTCATTGACAACTGGGAAATAATAGAGTTGTTCATCAAACAGTTGTCGTAAAAGACAAAAATAGCTCTGAACCCCTACAACAGCCCCTCGGCAGCCCTAGGAAAGACCTCTTTGCTAATCCTGTCGGCTCCCCTGCCAAGCCAGGACTGCTCTCTCTGCTGCAGTTTCTGGTGCTTTGGTTAAGCAAGTTCCAAATGTTCAGAGAGATGTGGCCTCTGTCATTGCTCTTTGCAGACTCGCAGCTTCAGAAAGCTTTCCCTGCTGTCTCGGGCATTAGTTTCCTTGACTTCATCCCATTAGTTATAGCTGTGTTCCGTATACCACGCTAAGCTACCCCTTTCCAATGCTGATACTACATTTGATAAAACAAGGCGTACAAACTGATAATACTATTTTACTTTTATGAATTAGTGTCTCCAGCTCAAAATCATTATCGTTGATCACTTCTGAATGCTATCCAGTCTGATGATATTTTTGCATGATATTACCAAGAACTAAGTACTCTCGTCTCTTTACAAATAGTTGTTGAGATATTTCCTTTTTCTTTCACCTGCATTCTTTTAACTTGTTTTTCTTATTCTTTGGCATATATAGTGGACAGAAAATGCTATGTATTAGTAAATTCCATTTCTGTCCAGAGTAATCTTAGAAAAAGCAGTCCTGAAGCCTGGGGTCAGTTCCAGGTTTCACATGACTCTGGCCAACGGCATTACTCACCTACATATAAAAATGCAAATTATATTTACCTGCTTTGAAGAGGCAACACGTAGTAGCTAAATTCATTTTTATAAGTATTCGTAAATGCTGTTTACATAATACATCATGGTAATCAGATTTTTAGCTGTGACTGTAATACGATCTTGTAAATTGACTGTTATCTAAAGGTTTTATTTTTTTTTTAAACAAAGATATGGCACAGCCCAGTAACTTTCCTCTGACTGGGAGGTGGCTGGAGGACGGCACAGCACTGGGGCAGCACTGCCACCTCTTCACAAGCTGGCTTTCTCCAGCAGTCCCCATTTTAGTGCCTTCCTCTCTGGTGAATTCCTGGCTCTCTGTGCAAGGAGCTCAGGCACCTTTCCCAGGCCAGAAAATTACTGTAGGTGAGAGCACATAGCGTCGGTTTTGTCAGGGATATCTGACAAAGTATTTCTACATGCCAAGCTCGATACCCACGTATTTCACATAAAGGGTATATTAGGGCTTTTGCAGACCTTTATGTGCAGGGTGCAAAACCCAAGAAGCTGTTTTCTAAATTTAACATCGCTGCAGTCATTGTGTTTCTAATAAAAGTAATTAAAAACAACCCAAAACAAAGTATTGTCTAAAAGAGCATATTTATAACGTATCATTTATAGTAACCACCACTTCAGTAAAGTCGTGGCTGACAAACTAGAAAAGTCCTCATTTAAATTTTTCTTCGGAACCAAATGTGTTTGACTTGACAATCATAATCAAACTGTTTTTCTTATTAAAACAGAACACACCCACAAGGTTGTAAAAGTCAGAGGCAAAAAATAAAATGTGGGTGGGGAAAACGGTTTTCTTGTGAACTGGAGGAGATTATTCAACTGTACTATGGGAATAAGCATGACCTGAGTTTCCTCACTGAGATTGAAATAGCTTCTGTACGTCTCGAATGCATATTTCTGAGAGGTATGAGAGAGCTGAAGACTGTTGCCCAGGGATGTCGTTTTTGATTAAAGAGTAGGTTAGGCCAAAACCACAGATCCCAAAACCTCTTAAACTTTCCCAAAATGTAACTCCTAATCTGAATTTAACATCTGTCTCTGTAATGAGCTGAACTAAAGCTTGACCTCCAACACCAATGAACTCTGGAAAAGTTCAGTTTCCTGTTTGAAACTGGATTTCCTCCCTCCAGATGAGCTATCCCAGGAAATCAAGAATTTGGTACATTGATAAATCCACAAATAATACTTCTAGGTGTTCTATATACAGGCTATTTGATGCCAAAATGTTTTATTCAGCTACCTCCAGATGATATCTATTTAGTGAATAGACATGTGCGAGACCTCATACACCTAAAAGAATTAATAGCAGTGGAAACTATTTGAAGAATTGCAGGTGAGGCATTTCATTGTGCCCAGGGGTATTTATGACCTGGTTTTAATAATGAAGACGGTGTTTTCACAAGGTCACTAACAGCATTCAAATCTGTCCCAAGAAATGCAGCTAGCGAATAGTTGAAATGAAAGAAAAAAATCAATAGAAACAATATTATTGTATATCTCGCACTGCGGATAAAGTGACCTGGCTCTCCAAATGCAAAAATCCAAGGGATGATGAGGGATCACAGAGATGCTGCATGCCCAGAAGATACAAAACCTTTCTCTCAGGACGATGAGGTGTTAGACAATCATGGTGGGAAGGTCCTTCAGAAAAACTGAGATCTGCCATGCAGTAGCATCCCTGTGACATTAGAAATGTTTGAGATGTCACTCCGGGTGCTGACATCTGGAGCTGTTTTTCAGGACGGATGCAGGCAGAAACACCGGGCTGCCGAGCATCCTTCACGTACCTCCAGCAGCACACAGAGAGTGATGCTCTGCAGCCAAGGAAAACATTTGTTTTAGCAACCAAATATAAGTGAATAAATAAAATAAGTAAGATGAAGCAAGCCAGTGTGTTCCTATGTTGGCAAGTCATTTAATAAGTACAAAGATTTAAGTCTACCACATGTCACAGACACCACTGAATAGAAAAACAATGCACAGTGTTGCCTGTCGGAGCCCTGAAATAGTGATTCTTTGTGCCATTCATTAGCTGTATAAATATCCTGAGGTGGGCAAAATGACTAACTCATTATCTGTCAGTCAGGGAATAAGCTTTACCAGCTCCATCATTTGCTACCCTGTAGTTAATCTCTTGTTAAACTGAACAAGAGGGTCTGCATCCGAACGGAGCAGGAAAAAGGGAGCGGAGAAGGTTCCGTGGGTAGCTCCAGGTGCAGCTGGCGCTGCCGGACTGCTTAACGATCTTGTCATACCTGCGTTAATGATACACGGTGAATAATCCACAGGTCAGAAATGCACTACAGTTTCCATCCCATAATTGTACAATAAGCCACACCAGGCTGTGCATTTCTAGGGGATTATTACACTCCACTGAAATCTGAAGTCGCTCGGCCTTTGGCCTCCCAAAACCACCCAAAGCTCTCAATAATCTCCAGGGTTTGGCTCCCTGTTGTGTCTTTCTCAGACAAATGGAAAACACATTTTCACTTCAAACTAATTCCCATTAAACATCACTGAAACCATGCAAACCCTTGAGCTGATTCTAATAAAAAAAGAACGTATTTAGAAGGAAATTAGTCTTGTAACTCCGGCACTGTAATATCATACCGTGAAAACCGCTGCTGGACAGCTGGGATGAGCTTCTTCCTAACTGCTTGCCTGGGCCCGAGCGACAACTGGCACGTTGTCGCTCCAACACAGAGATAATCCGAGCGCTCTACAAGCAGTTTAAGTCCTAACCTATGTCGGTGTGGGCTTTTCAGCCCTGTGAAATTACACAGCGTTTTGGTTTTCAGTGAAAGGGAGGGCCGATCCCGTGCAAACAAGCTGATCCAGAGAAGGGAACTCTACCTTGCTCCCCCGTGATTTTAATTAAGCACCTTAGATCAAAGTGTGTGCTGTGATTTACTGAGGATAGCGAGCAAAAGGTTGCGAGTAAGAATCTCAGCTTTGGGCTCCTTGTTAGTGAAGCCCCGGTAAGCTATTTCTGCAGGATGACATGGAAAGCCCTTTCAGCTAAATTACACTTTTCCTGGGCCACCTTCAATATTGCGCTGACCCTGCCTCGGCAGATGATACCTCACGGCCTGTCAAGCCTGCTGTCCAGCCACCAGCAACACTCGCTGGTTCAAAAAGGTGAAACGTTTCTGTGGTACACCTTGCCAATACGTTATTGTTCTTCAGGGAAATAAATTTCTTCCTGATGCCTGCAGCGATCGGTTCATGCAGTGAACATTTTCAGATTAGTGTCTCCAGCTGTGGAGTTTGCTCGCATTTGGAACATGGTGTAAAACTCATCTTTCTAGCCAAGCATTGTTTTGAACATCACTTGTGAGGGCTGGGTTTTGTTTTGGACTGGTCTTTTTTTGTTGTTGTTTTTGTGAGTTAAGGGCTTTGCATGGAAAATTGCTCTGTGAGATCTCTGTTCTGCTCCCACTTGAACTAATGTGTTGCTTATTTTTAATTCTCCGTTCTGCACTCCGCTCTCAGCGCACTGGTTACATCCAGCGATCATTTAAGATGTGCAAATGTCTTAACAGCCTATTCCAAAGCCCACTGAGGCTTTCTGTTTTCTTCAGTAGACTTTGATTGGGCCATAAGTAAATAACCAGGAAATTATTTTAACCTTTGTCTTACCTTTCTCCTTTCTTGCACTGACTATTTTACTTGCATTTCTCTACCTCGCCTCTACATATAAAGACACAAATTCTTCACATTAAGATTCATGCCTTTAACTTTTCTCTCTTTAGGTTTTTACAGATTTTGATTTATTAGTTCCAACCACCTTAAATGGCTTAAAATCAAATTTGTTGTGTAAGTGAAAATGCTGCTGGTATTTTGTCCCCAGGTTTTTGCAGAAAGCCCATTAAGAATGTAGAGGATAACTCTCTTAGGGGCTGTGTTATATTTTCCTTTGATTTGGGATGCACTGCTTTCACTCGGACGCTGGCTCAGGAGCTGCACAGTGTGTCCCCCCTTTTACCCCAGCCTCCTGTGTCAGGCTACAGCAGGACAAGGCTGTGGTTGAGGAGGGTCTGTGCTCCCCTTTCTGAGGAGGAAAGAGAGCAGGAGCCATCTCCTTTCACCCATGGAAGATGTCCTGGAGGCCCTTTGCTGGTGTGTTCTTTGACATTACGCAGTCAGGGCTCCATCTGGCCATGGGTAACCGCTTCTCTCTGTTTTATCTGCAGTTCCTCTGCTCATTCCCTGCCGTTCCACCGTTCCAGCAATTACCAGAACGATGCGTTACGTGCCACGAGGGCTTTCTGGTGCTCAGAGAGAAGCAATGGGAGGAAAAGGGCGCAAGAACGCAGAGCTCAGTCTGAGTCGCCTGCCCTGTTCACCTGGCAGTTCCCTGCTCACAGTGAGACAATGCTTTGTATTTTCTGCCCTACACAGGGTACTTTTCCATGGATTCAAACACCAGGTTGCATTGTCCCATATATTTTAGCAAATCAGTGCCAGATATTTTACAGTGTCTTCATTCCTCTTGTAAATAGGAAAATGGATTCCACTGTGTCATGTTACCTTCAGACGGTGCTTGGCCTTCCCTGGGGCAGAGAAGAGTACTTTTATTCTTCTAGGCAATCTTCTCTGGGGAAAAAAAAAGTTTCCATTTCCAAAAAGTCTGAGGGTCAAAGTCTTTGCTTTGCAGTGGATAAATTCAGATCATACTGTGTTATACCCTGCAGCTACAGAGGCCAGTTACTTGGTATTTAATGGCTTTTATTATGGTCTTAGTTGGCTTGAACAGGAATAGTTAGCAAATAATAGTTAAAATTCAAACAGCCATTAAAGTCTGGTCCTGACAAGATGCAACTACTCTGTTACTAATGGACTTTCCCCCACAAGGACACATTTGTTAAAGGAAAATGTTTGAAATATTTGGCCACTTGACAGTGGAAAAAAGGAGAGCGCAAATTCTGAAGTTCTTAGGAAGCTGTGGTGGCAGTATCCAGGCTGCACACATCAGCAAGATCCACTGATCAAGAGAGGCAGCATTGTCCTCAGGAAAGTTTTCCGCCAGTTGTCTTTGGACAACACATTTGTGCTCACACATCCCCATTAGCTTGCTGGAGAACGCTCAGGGGAAAAGCTACTTGAAGATCCATGAACGGTGTTTGACCAGTTTGCAGACTAAAGCCTGTAGTTGCTGTTGAAGGCTAGAGGAGTTCAGCTCTGCTCTGGTACAACTGCCATAGTATGGATTAGTATGGTAAGAAGAGAAATTTGAGTCAGAAAAACTCAAAGGTCTAAAGGTTTGAGTCCTGCACCGTAACGTGTAGAGCCATATGTGATGTGGCAAACACTATACCCAGATTTGGGACGAGAATTTTGAGGTTTTGCATGAGTTTCAAAGGAAGTAGAAGCACCTGCCAGATTGCAGTCTATACATAAAGATAATTTGGTTTCAGTGCTTTGTTTAGGAACACTGAAACTTTAAGCAAACAAATATTTTACATCAAAACAGTGTTGGTTCTTGGTTTGTCCCTGGATTTATAGAATTACTGAGGTTGGAAAAGACCTTTAAGATCAAGTCCCACCGTTAACCTAGCACTGAGTGCTTTCAAAATGAGACCCTGTTAGGTACCTGGTTTGCACTTAAAAATATTGGTCCCTATGTTTTGACTAAGTTGAATGTGATTTAAAGCCCATCCAGCAATTTACTATCGATATAAATGAGAACAGATCTTCCTGGACTTCAGATAATAACAGCCACTTACCTGTTTCTTCATTTGACAATATTTCTTTATAGATTTTGTTTCACTCAACACTTGTTAATCCAAAGGCATTGTGCATACACGTAACTATTTAACAAGATGTTTATAAAGACAGATCTGGTCCCATGAGCCAAGGCCGCTTTTTTTCTTCTGTATTCTGTACCGCGCTTGCCCATGCTGCATTCGTGTAAGTAATGAATGATAATAAAAACATCTGGTGTGGGTTTATGCATTTTGTTTAACGTCAGCTGAAGGGATACAGATAAAACTCAGCCATGAAAGACCACACTCAGGCTTTGTGTTTCTCCTCCCAAGATCACTTTTAACCTCCCCATGACGAAACGTACGTTAAGAAGAGGGAGAAACCTTCATTCTCACCTATAAAAGTTGCAGCTGTTTTCCTGTTTTTATAGAAAGCAGCAGGCAGATTTACTATAAAAGAGTAAATACTCTACAGCAAAGTACTGTTCACCTTGAGGGATGATGTCAGAGCCATAAATAACACTGCGGGAATACAGAGATGTCCTTAAAGGCCCATTAAGAATGATGTGAAACGGAAGTGAAAAATAGGCAAGCAAGTGCGCTATGCGCAGCACGCACATGCTAAACATCACTTTAATTTGATTTGGTCTCAAGTGCAGGAATGGATGGAGGCATCGACAGCATAAATGAACATAATAATCATAATGAAGTTGGATATGAATGCTTTCAGAGACAATTAAACAGAGTAACGAGCACCGAATGCATGCATCATCTGGGGGGATGGAGGAGGAAGGCTAGTGGTCCTCTTACCTGTGGTCTGCATGGCCACGTCGTCCTGTCTGTGCGTGTATTCGTTCAAAGTGACTTAGAACACCAAGCACAATATTCGAAGGCTGTTGTTGAAAGACATCGTACATCTAATAGTTTTTTTTTCCTTTTATTTTTAATAAGGGAGTGAAATATTTGCAGAATGAGATCTAAAGAGCTGCACTAGCACCAGCTATCAAGGAGCCTGCAAGGTGCAGTTTTTCAAACTGTAAGCAGACTAGATGATTGGTAGGTCTGGAACAGAATCAGATCATTCTAGTGAATTGTTCTCCCCTTTTTGTCTTCAAAAACTGTTAATTTTTGAATGAACTTGATACGCTTCTAAAAGTAGTTTAATCACTGAGAATGACTATAGAAAAGCAGCACACGTATTTAGAGACAAAAATCAAGAAAGCTGTAAAATGAGTTTCAGCATCCTAATGATGTAAAAGTCAATTATAAGGTATTCTAGAATACCAGAGGAAAAAAAAGAAGAAATAACATGGGTTGCTCTTTGTGTATTCTTACACTTCCCAATGAAGCGGTGCAAAGGTTTCTGTAGTTAGTTAACAAACTAGTGGTGCATGCCCTTTTTGGTGCAAATTCAATGTTGGAGTCTCCATTCCACCAAATAAAAAGAAATGTGCAGAATACTGAAGAAATTAATAGAGTTTTTTTAAAAAAAAAAGACATAGTCTTCCGGTTAAAAAAGTGATCTACAATAGTACAACGACAGTAATACTTTCCTGTCTGTGAATATCTCCTCTGGTGTATTCTAGGGCCGGATTCATCTTTTTCCTCTGTTCATAACCACATCTTCCTCTTTTGCCTTTTTTCTATGTGTTATATTCTGAATATGTAGCAAAAATTCTTGCTATTACCATTCACGCTTCGACAGTGCGTATTACTAAATTTCCATCTCATTGCCGTTACTCACTCCCTTGGGACTGCTTGGTTCTTCCCTTTTGGTATTCCCCTCCTCCAGCATCCACGTTTCAACCCCAACTTTTTAACATGCCCAAGAACCTGAAAATTTTAAAATCGGATCAGTTGAAAGACTGATCCCAGAGAACCTATAGTTGCCTTCCCGTCTCGTGCGTTACCCTTTGAACGAAACACCTTCCTCCTGTCTCTTTCACTAGTCTTGATCTTCTTTAGTTTAATGAATATCTTTGCACGTGGCAGTTCCGGTAGATTTGCATCCACTGTCAGGAGAAGATCAGTAACCAGTTAACAATAAACAGGTTAACAGTTGACAAGAGCAGTCGACCTTGGGAAAACCTTTGCTGATTCTTACCCCCTTCTCTTGGACGATTCTCACTGGGACCAGTGCCTGGCACTATCACGTGCGGACAGAGTGTGCTGCATGCTGCATGTGCCTTGGGGAAGAGAGAAAAGGTCCTTTTGGACTGCTCCTAGGTGCAGATTCTCTAACAAAGAAGGAGGAGATGCTCACAAAGCAAGACCTCTGTTTCCTCCCCTGTCCCACCAGTGGCACCACCCAAGATGGCTGAAGCTGCTCTGCTTCCCATCTTCCCTCGGAGCCAGCCTGCGTCGCCTCCGGTATCTGCAGCTCTGGCAAGGTTTGGTTGCTTAGAGAAGTACAAAAGGGAAAGCAGCAGGGAAGGGAGAGGGTAAAAAGCTGCGTTCTGTTCCTAAAAACCAGCAACGTAGTCAGAGGAGGTAAGTTCTCTGAACATGGCTTCCAAATGGCATCATCGGTTCATTCTTGTGGTTTTAGCTGAAAACGCTTGCCATTGCACTCTGAGCAGAACAGCTGTCTACCAAATGCTCCAAATGCCTCAAATTAGCTACCCAAGAGCACCCATCAGAAGGGAACGGTTCTGCTGGCACTGAAGAACATCAGGCTTTTATGACATGTCATTCTTTGCTCTGTCCTCATTCAACCTCGCATTGTTTCCCAGGCAGGGCATATCTTCTGAATTAGAGCGAGATTCGTTATTGGGAAAATATGGAGACTCTAGTAATTGTACTAGCTTGTGTAACCTTTGCTTAAGTTGGATCGCAGTCCTTTAACACCAGCGGTGACATAGTTTTCCTCTAAGACAATGGAAAGAGAAGAGTGTCAGGGCAGGAAGCAGAGGGATCTTCAGTGCTGATTTGACACTTTTTGTTATATAGTTGATGCAAACATTTTAGTCAGGGGAATAACAGGAAAACTACATCCCAAAGTTTTCTGCGGCCATAGCTCTGATGCTATCGGGGCAGAAATTGTCTCCCGGTTTCCCATGACAGCTGAGTTCCTGGTTAATGACAAAGGTGTTCGGAACTGGATCTTTCCTTCCTTATCGTGGTCCCATGGTAGCTTTTGTGAGCCAAAAAGATACTCAGGTAATCACACAACGTACAACAGTCTGGGTTATCGGCCGAAAGCACCGAGACACTGCTTATTTCCAGAAGCGTGTTACCGTGGAAATGTGTCCTTTGCATTCTAGGCAGCATCTTACTTGGAAGCGTGAAACGAAGGGGAACTCTTGCCTCCGTTAAGTTCTTGGCATCAAAAGTGTAGTGAGGACGGCGTGCAATGGCCTTACGGGAAGAGACCTCAGGACTTTCACTTTGGCCTGGAGTCAGTTCTTACGCTTTTGTTTGGTTTAGTATCTGCCGGCCTTTAAGGATTTGGGGTTTTATGTTTAGCGCTAAACATAAATGGAAAAACAGCCTCTTCCTTTGGGAGAGGGAGAGAAATTCTCTGCTGGTCTGGAAGTCTCTGCTTTTCTCTCGCCTTCCGATGTACCCCAGTGTAGTTCCCACTGTAGCACCAGGCTCAGCAGGGAGTTCTGCTTCTGTAGAACAATTCCTCTTTCCCAAGGCGAACCCTTCCAGCATCTTAAAAACAAGTCATGTAAGGGAGATTTAAGTCATGTAACGGGGATTTTTTTTCCAAGTACAAATTACTTAGTGGTCAGTGATACGATGATTTCTACCTACCTTAAAAAAATCATTCCGATATTCTGTTGAAAGAGACTCATTATGCACATACCATTTTCTTAATCCACTAAATTTGTGATGACAATGATCTCTTATCCTTTTATTTGTACAAGGCATAAGAGCAGTCCTTACACATCATAGCAGCTTATAGGCACTAGACCATAATAACAGCAGTCATAATTCCCGTCTCATAGCAATGAGTTTCACGAGTTGCTTTGTTTTCTAAAAGCTTCCTTTTCTCGTTTCTGAATTTTGCTGCCATAAAGTTTGTGGGAGAGTTATTTTAATACTATCGCTTGGGTGAGTAGGAGCTAACTTTTGTACATTCAACACTTCCAGTCTCTCTGTCTTCACTGCCAAAAGTTTTGCGTCGATTCAGAATAGACAAAGGCTATATATTAGCTGTAATTCAAATCCATTTTTCTTTGTGGGATAACTGCAAAATGTTTGCAAATGCAGCTCCAGCGCCCAACTTGTTGTTTGTTCACAGCTTCTTCAGGATATAAAGCCATTGTGACCCGCTGATCTGATGATCTGCAAAACACAGACGAGGGAATATTGCCCAGTAATTTGTGTATTAAGTTAGTAACTTATGTTTTAGCTGCACATCTTCGGAAATACAGGCAATATTCCCTTTCCTTCAGAGATACGGGAAATACTGGATTTAAAGATGTATTCCTTTCTAATTTATTTCACACTATTCCCAAATATTTGTGCAGGCAAGTGTTCCCTGTATAAGTGCTAAAAACGTACTTCTTAAAATTCTCAGTTGCAACAAATATTTCCGGTTCTTCAGTCATCTGATCAGCGCGTTAGTAACCCTGTAGATAAGTGGGTGATGTAATGAATGATCTCATGCACTTTAAACTTGAGCTGGTTGCAGCTGAATGTGAAAACTTTTTAAGTAAAGTATCTGTAGAATAGAGGGGTTCTTAGTGCAGAACACAGGCAGCGCTTCAGCCTTGCATCAGAGAGCTTTTTAGGAAAGGTGTCTGTTGCTTCCTTTCTCATAAATTATGGTGAAAAAGGGGAAAACAACTGCTTCGACTACATCGATGATCCGCTGGCCAAATGGAAGAAGAAAATCGCGGTCTCCTTGCCTTCAGGTGCAGTGCTCTATCCATTAGGTAGTGCCACCTCCCCACCATCATGTCGTGGTCGTGCCTACAAGACGTGTTCCCTCTCTCCGCGGCTGGGCAGCGATGTCCTGCCGTGAAGGACAAGGCAAAGGAGGACAAATGCTGCTACCCCAGGAAAAGGGTCCCCTGCTGTTGGTTGGTGAAGGCTGGCATCGGTGCGGCAGGGGTGGTGCATTGGGTTAAGTAGCCGAGTTTCCAACGCAGATTTCTGCTAGAAGTAAATGTACCCGTGTTTCAGTGCTGGTGGGTGAAACGGGATTCCTGGTAATCAACTGGTTTGTGTACATGCTCGCTCCTGTTCTTGGTTCTTTCCCCAAGGTGAGGAGGGTAGATAAGTATCATTTATTTTTCCCCTCTCAGCCTTGGTTGCCCTACAAGCTCCTTGAGCTCAGCAGCGTTGGAGCATGTTCACGAGCCACGCTGTGTCTCCACGTGCCACCTGCCCACGGGGTCCCTGGGGGTGGCAGCTCTGCCCACGCCGGCTGCGGGTGCCAGCACTTCCCACACAGCCATCTGAGCTTCCCCTGCTCCTCATCCTTATCCTGCACAGCCTTCCTCCCCGCCTGACCGGCTGTTTCTGTCTGCAGGGGCTTGAACAGTAAGGTGACTCTGTGGGAAGTGTCATTGTAAAGGGCAACGGGGGATTATGCTTTGTCCCTAACGCGATTTAACATCCTATGCCACCTTCCTGTCCCTGTTGAAAATACGTGCTCCGATTTTCCTCCCTTTGCCTAAATCGTGCTTTTCCGAGCTTCATTCGCAAACGGTGGGTCTCTGTTTATCCAGATCACTGTAGACTAAGCAGGATTATAAAACCAGATTTATTCAGGGCCATAATACTGTAGTTCCAAGGAGCACTCTCCGGTGGCTGTGAGGTGCTTAATCTTTTAGATTAACTAGAAAGATCTATGGCTTTAAACTGCTGGTTTGCGTCATGTCCTGAAAGCCGCTTTATGAACTGGTTGGGAAACATTATAACAGTGATTAAAAAATTGTCTCTGATCATGGATCCTGCATGAAAACTAGGAGGAGGAAGCACCAGTTCTTGGCAGTTTAATTCACCGTTGTCCGCCCAAGGAGTCAGACTTACTTACACGCATGATGCGGACGGCAGCGCTTTCAGGAATGATTGAGTGTTTCCTGAAGATGCGGAAAGAGAAAAGGAAAACACCAGGACCTGCCCTCGTAGCTCAGGGGAACGCTCTTCTGATGCTGCTCAGCTTACTCTTCAGCTCAGCACTCCTGCTGTGTGCTGAAACGCGCTCTTTAGAGCCAAATATTAGGCAGAAAATTAAAAAGTAAATAAATAAACCTGCACCATCAGTGAGAGCTTCATTACAGGCCAGCTCTTGGCTGCAGAACGTTTTGGTTCTCCCTCTCCTAACCCCGAGCATCCATATCCTCCCGCCCTCCGGCTTTTCCCGTCCTACCCCGTTTGCAGTGATTACTCAACCCACTCCCCATTGAAACACGCCACGGGGAGCTTGGATGCGATTTATGCTGCAAGAGTAACTCAATCACCCGCGGGGTGATTAAGAGTTCCGCGGGATAATGTGTGCGCATCGCGTTCGGTGCTTGGATGGCTCGCATCTCGGTCTGAGATGGCTTTGCCATCTCTGAACACACTCCCTTCTCCCTACGGACCGCGTATGGCTCATGGGAGAGAGGTGACACAGCATCTCCTCTGCCTGCTGGATGCCTGCGTGGGACTCCTGATTTTCATGAGTTAATAAGGCCGCTCACAAGTGCCTGGGCCTTTTTATTGCCCGTGTAGCAAAGGAGATCATCGGGACAGCTATGAAAACCCTGTCCAGGTAGAAATAGTCTGCAAGTGCTTTTCCTGGTGATAATTTTCTAAAAAAGGAAACGGCCAAGAGAAAAACAGTTCCATAAATTTGTTTATAGAACATTCAGTGGCCATGAATCATGCTATAAATATATCAGGCTATAGGTTTCAGGGTTTCTTTACCAGATTGGTGCAGTGGCTTGTAACAGACCTTGGTAACAGTAGCTTCATGATGGCTGTGATAAGCTGTTTTTGTCCCTTATCTCTCTTTTTACTCCTTCCTTCCAGTTACACCAGGCTTTTACCCATAATGTTTATTCCTCACCTCATGGAAAATTTTTGACCTAGAGAAAAAGATCACTTCTGTTGAAAAACCAAAAATGTCCAGCCAAAACCAACGTTTTCATTGTTTGGCTGAAAATGAGAGGTTTGCCATTTTAGGCTTAAAGTTTTTTGGTTTGGGGCCAAAATATTTTTGCCTTTTGCCCAAAGTCTCCAATAAAAATTCCCAATTTTTCAGAGAGACAGACACTTGTTTTTACATCAACAAGAAAAAAAGTTAAAAACCTGATTGCTCACCAGAAACAGTTTAGACAAAACCAGTTCCACAGGAAAGTCCTTTTTCTTCAAGTGAATATTAAATAGCAAATGAGACACGTTGCAGTTCACCTCTCTGCTACATGAAGGTGGCAGAGCTGAAGGAGGACGCTTGCCAAAAAGACTCATGACTGGAAGAGAAATGACATGTGTGATTTCAATGTTTGACGACGGGTGGGACAGTCCCTGCTCAGTCCTTCTCCTCTGCCTGCAAATCGCAGCTCGGAATTCATGAGGAGCAATGTTGGAGAAGGAGCCGGGAGCTGCTGGGCTTGTTGAAGCACCAGAGCTTTTATAACGACCGTATCAACCCTGATTTCTGGCCTGAACTTCAGTGAGGAGGTTGTGTGTGGACCTTGAAAATGCTAAACCCTCCTTATAGACATGGATGTACATGGCATTAGGGAGTGGGATTTTCCTCCTTGCCATTCCAGAAGTGACTCTTTAGCCACAACAAAGAATGAAATCTGTTAAAGCTGTTTTATTTCTGACACCATATCAAGAATTCATATGAGAAGTGCGGAGGGGAAGTCATTTGCAACTCAGACCACCACATGGTCGTGGACCCGCGGGAAACTGCGCTGTATATCCAGGTGCACCACTGATGATTGACTTTCTTGCCTGTATGCGCTTCTGTTTCCAAGGATTTGCCATTTTGTGGTAGGGCTGAAGTAACATCTAAAACCCTGCGTGAGTGTTTTTAAATGGGGAGGCGAAGACAGGGGCTGTGAAGAAGTGGGCTGCTCTTGTTATCTTGTGGAGACCTTGGTGCAGAACTCCAGGCTCAGCAAACACCAGCCACGCCAGTTTGAGTGGTACGGGCCTGAGAGGGGATAACAAGAAGTGCGCACCGTAAATATAAAGAAATTCTAGGAGTTGGGCAGTCAGTAAGTGGTGATTAATAAATGCTTCAATAAACCAGGCCATTATTTGATACAAGGGGAAATCTTTCCAAATGCTTTCGAAATGGTCTTCTTGCTCCCCTGCGTGTTTGCAAGCACGTTTCTTGCTTGTCTGCTTTTAATAATAACCAGTTGCTGCAACTTCTGTGGGGCTGCTTTTTCATACGGAGTGCCACAGGAGTTACTGTAGGATGGAGAGCACCGTGACGTACCAGGTGTCTCTGAAACCTTTGCTACTCCCCTGCGACAGTGGGAACATAGTGATACTTTTTTAATCCCCGTCAATGAGATATAGGTGGTGAGGGCCAAGCCAAGGTGCAATTATCCACCCTGGGAGAGTTCCAAAAGGAACTTAACCCCAGTTCTGTCTAGAATGCCCAGTACCTTAATGGGAATCAGGTAGACCATGGAAAGAGTCTAAATGTGGCATTTCTGAATGCCAAGAGATGGCCCAGTAGTTGCCTAGTTTTGGAGTGGATATCTTTTTTTTGCTACCCGTGTTTGTCATCCTGAACTTCAGAGACATTTCAGCGAAACGTCTATCAGGAAATTATAACATGGAAAATTGGCATTTTCTAATGATTTCCATAGAGCAATTTCCAACTAGATAGACATCCTGTACAACAGTAGACCAAAAAATGACAAAGCATTGATTTTCTTGAGAAGAGAGCCCTATATTTGTTACCCTCCACAGAAGTAAGGCCAGCATCGTGGTTGTTGTTGGGTTGTAATTTGTGTGTGTTTCCAGAGTATCAAACACCACGTTATTATGCTTGGCTAATGCTGGAGGTGAACAGTTCACCAGGGAAGGGAATTGGTACACATCAACAAGAGAACCGACTTGGTAATAAACGAGTAAGCTTGAGTCACTCTCAAGTAACACTGTAAAATATACCGAAACAAGCATTATAGTAACTGTAAAGCTTTTAAGTTGACCTTCAGGCATTTCTACGTCCCGAGTTGAACTTGGTACGAATAACACTGATTTCATTTGAACTTCAGGTTTAGTGTTTTGGTTGGGAGTTTTAAAGATCAGCTTAATGATTCCTTTACTTATCATACTGGTGTATTTTCCAAGTTGCCTGTAAATTAATATCTTCATGTTTATCAAATACGTTCTGTTTGGAAAAACATCATCACTGGGACCAGATAGAGGACTGGAAAGAAGTAATGATAAATAATCGCTCACGGGTATGAACAGTGGTTTCGGCACATCAGTCTCAAGTATCTTTAGTAGGCACAGTGGCACAGGGCAGCTTTAAGATAGGACTCTCTTTTTTTCCCAGAAAAATTGGTTTAGACGCTGGTAGATTTGGGGTAATTTTTTTCTTTTATCCCTCTGTTCTTTTTCATGACATGTATTTCTCAATGAAGTAATTTTATCCCTGCATTCGCATATTAAGAAAAGGAAAAAAATTAAATCTGTGGGTTCTCATTCGTAGCACGTTATGGTTTCCTACATGAGTTTTCCATGGAATTTGTTTAGGAAAAAATGTAGAGCGCACCAAAATGAGATAATGATGGGGTTTGGTGTTTATCAAAGCCCTTTTTCCCCCATCATCAAACTGCAGTCATCCCACTGTCTACTGGACGAGAGGCTGCACAAGCCAAAATGTGAAACCCAACCGATCTCTCGTGAAGGTTCTCCTTTGCAGAAACCAGTAGAGAAACCTGGGACGTCACGAGGGTCTGTGCCTTTCTGCTTCCAGCATTAATTTTTGGTGAGGAAGATGAGTGTGTTCATGAGCGTAGAACAGTGAAGACTGAATAATTGGTTCAATATTGTATAGATCCCCCAGGAAACTGAAAGAGAGCCCCATTTCTACTACCTAAATACCCTGTGATGTGGAGACCTCTCAGTTAAGTGGAGTAGTGGCTTAGTGCCACGGTATTGTCCGAGTAAGTGACCCATACCCTGTGGCTGCCTTGGAGTCTGGCCAGTCTCATGGGCACTAGGACTTTTCTGTGGCTCTTTGAAATCACGCTCTTTCAATGAGAGTTCTGGTCATCTTAGGTCGGTCATCTTAAATGTAGCACCTTAAATAACACCTGTTTTACCAGGTGGTTTTTTGATCCTGAAAAATTCCTTGAAAACTCTGTGTATGACTGTCGACTTCAGGGCAATGTGTTCATGAGATCAATCATAAAAGTAACACAATCTCTCTCGCCTACGTCGGGTTATTTCCCTTCTCTTCTGCTTTGCCTTTCTGTCATTTTTCAAACCCTAAGTTTTGTGCAAGTATGTTCTTTACACACTTTCTCCTTTAAAACTCAGTGGATTTCACAGTCAGAAAGGGCTTTTTTTTTCCTTTTCTTTCTTCCCCTCCAGGAAAAAAAAATTAAGTGTTTTATGTTTTTCCCATCTTACTGTGGGTGAAATCCTTAAGTGGTATAAATCAACGTCGTTCCACTGAAGTAGAAAGGTTCTACTTCCACTTGGTAGAGAAAATCACCTATTGAATTTAGTATTTTTCACCAATTATAATAACTTATAAGCATTTCCAATCCTCTTTTATTTCATGGGTAAAAATGGGGTTTATGTGTATAACTCCTAGGGTGATAATAGCAGGGAGTAGTTTTACTGCACACATATAACTTCTCCTTAGGCCAAGAAAAGCAGCCACAGCGTTTCATCTACTCCCAGCAAAAATTAAGCAGGATTAAAAAAAAAAATAAATCTAATTGATGGGGACAGAAAGTGGTGGGAGAAGAGAAGCTGAAGTATGCAAATTAACAACATGAAGTGTACAGAAATCACTCTGAGTAGTTTGTCCTCTATTTTAAATGTTTTTGAACTCTCTCAAATTAAACTTTCAATTAAATGATCATATTTTCAGTCTCTTTTTTTTTTTTTTCCCCCTGCAGCGACATGGGACAAAAATCAAAGGATGAAAAATAGAAACATGAATATTTAATCTGCGTGTTACTGTTGCTGACTTTTCAAAGCGCGGTTTGGCTTCCTAGCTGCCTGACCGCGGGGCAGAACAGCGGCAAAGTCACTCACGAGAGCATCCTTATCCAGGGAAGCTCGTCACCTTTACGCTAATAATCTGCATGTGGGGATCTTAAGCATTTGGAGAGGAGCGGTCCCGAAAATGGCCCTTAATCTATTAATGAGAGGAGGGCAGAAGGATGGCTTGGGTGAAAGAAAGACCAGAAAGACCCCCCCGTTGGAGTAGCATGCCCACGTATCTGAAGTATTTTGCAGGATTCAAGCTGTGTAATAATTGCAAATTTGAGTTTATATATTTTCCATAAAAAATTTGGTTCAGAAGGAAAATGGGCTTTCCACAGCACTGGACATCTCCATTTAAAGACCAGAAAGAGGATCGTATTATATATCTCTCTGCCCTTTTCTGCAGAGCCTGTTCTTTAATCTTAGAAAGGAATCAGGTTGTTCAGGCACGATTTGCCCTCGGTAAATCAGTGCTGACTTTTGCTGCTTTTCTTGTTCTTCACGTGCCTGGGGTTGGCCTCCATGAGGACTTGCCCCACGGTCTTTTTAAGAACTGGCCACTGTTTTCCGATGAATGCCAAAACAGTGCTGAGAACTAAAAGGGGAAGGAAGCAAAGATCCAATAGCGTCTGTTTTGAAACGTAACCTGTATGTCTGAGAGACCTGAGAGCCACACACAATTTCCTGTAGTGTTGCTTTTATGGACAACAATTTGAGCATCCAAACACAATTTCCCTCTTGCTTGTTCCCTTACACTGAGTCCTCCCCACTGCAGCCAAGGCAGTTATTAAATAGCATTATAGAAAATTACAGTTAGTTCCAGGTAAAGCGTCACCCAACTTCAATCTTATATTGAAGAGTTGGGGGAGTGGATGGTGGGTTGAGTTTGGAAGATCCTGAGGCTGGTGAAGGGGAAAAGGCAGCAGGAGGGAATTAAACAGCAGCATCGATGTGCACGGGGGACCAGGCAGCAGGAGCTGAGCTGCTCGTGGGTGCGTATAAATGTTAACTGTGTGATGGCACTGAAAGAATATAGGGGCTACATGAAAGAAGAAAAGGTCCTGCATATGCAGGGAACAAAAAGCTGATGGGACCAATGTGGGATAAATTTATTGTTGAGGTGAATGTATGCAAACCCATCTTTAATCCCGTTAAGGATCCCAAGAAAGCTGAAAATCTCAATATAAATAACCACGCTGTGAGCTCTTCAGTGTCGCTTCTGTTGAACTTCAATGTGAAACTTGAGAGAGTTAGGAGTCAATTAAAGAAAAACTATTCAAAAGTTGAAGATGGGCCAGTATTTTGGCCATACCGTTCATGGCAGGTGTTTCCAGGCTCCGAGAGAGGATGGGTGATGATATTTCAGCCCTTATTGCCCCTCTTTTAAATGTGAAATGAAAGATGTGGTGGACGAGCAAGGTGCATGAGTGGAGCGTTATTGGCTCCTGTTAAAGCACTGGGATTTGTTGATCCTCATCAGTGGCACCGGTCAGGAGTCATGGCTTACGACATTTCCTTCTGCGATTACCTCTTCTCCTAAATGTGCTGTAGGAGTCTGCTGGAGGCCACAACTGACTGGGTGGACGTGTATAAGTCTATGCGCATACATATGAGGAGGACCCCACATGTACATACAGACAGGATATTTTTTTAGGTTGTCTGTTCAAAAGAAAGTAAACTAGATGGTTTACATAAGCGTGCTTCTTCCTGAAAGGCTGAGCTATTTTAACATTGCATTCCACCAAAATGAATAATATTTGGCTTTTGGAGGCAGATTTTTCTGTGGTTACAACCTCTTTTGCACATCATAAAAGTCCAGCCCCATCCTCTTGCTTTTCTTTCATTAAAAAGAACAACAGCTAACCTTTAAAAATGCCATATTTGTCATATGCTTGCTTGGGTTTCAGCTGGTGTGATTTATGTGTCTATCTTCAGAGTAAACATACTCATTGAGGAAAATAATCAAGCATGTTAACACTGTAGAAATGAAGTTTTGGGGTGAGAGTGGGTCATGGCAGATGGTGCTGCCGAGGACGTGGTCTCTTTGGAGGTGACTTTGCAGAGGGGTCCCAGCTTGGGCTGGGCTGGGAGTCCAGGTGGGGTATGAGTCCACGCTTGGAACTGGAAAACCTCCACGGCTTGCAGCGGACCTGTGCACGTAGGGATGAGCCGAGACGGCGACGAAGTGCTCCTGCCTTCACGTGGGAGTGCCGTGGTCATGTTCTGTTTCCAGCATGGGTAAAACCAGACTCCTAAATCCCGAATCCTCCCATATTCTGCAGCGCGGATCCCATTAGTGATTTGTGGCTCCGGCTTACCTCCAGTTGTAGACTGGCTGGTCATCAGCACCTTCAGGTAGTTAAGCAGGCTCTGTTCTCGGGTGTACCACGAGTTGGTCCTGCAAAATTTCAAAGCAAACAGCAAGTTGTGCTAAAAGAATCTGGCCCAGCATAACTAAATCTATCCCTGGACTTAACAATGAACATTTTCAGCTGCTGCAGATCTCCCTAGTTCTGTTTAAGACCCTAGAGGTATCCCTCTTTACACGAGCAAATGATCGGATCCAAATTGAGCAGGATTTCATGGTAGAAGGGGAAAACTATTTGAGGAAGGAGCAAATGGCCCTGTATCATTCCAACTGTTCAAAATTTGTTTTGCCAAAGCAACAGGAGAAAGCTGTTAAAAAAAGATTTTAATTGTAAGCCATTTCGGCTTTCCCTGTAAGAAAACAAGGAAGAAGCGAACACAATGGCTAAAGAACATGAAAAGATCCCAAAGGTTAAGAGTGCTCCAAGAAAAATATGCTCTCAATCCGAAATAGTGAGCAATGGAAACATTATTTGCACTACTTCCAGTGCTGCCATTGGTTGCGAGAGGCAGCAGAGCCCCTGTGGTTTCCAGGGTCTGGTTTTCCCTGGGAAGGGGGCAGGAAGGGAGGAAGATCCGAGGCTGAGCCTTTCTGCCCCGTTTCCCAGAGCTGAGGCCGCGTGTTGGTCTCTGACGCTCTCCCACCACAAAGGATGTTGCTGCAGAGCTCGTTTGCGGGGTGAAGGCGAAGGCTCAAGTGGCAAATTGGATATTGATAACTTCCAGAAGACTTCTTGGGAGTGCTGTGTTATTCCACTCATCCGAAAAATTGACAAACATTTGCAGCAAAAAAAAATTCCCTTTCTGGCAAAAAAGCATGACTCCAAATGAATTAACTTCCAAAAGTGATATTTAAGGATGGTTTATTAGAATAATAGAATCATAGAATTGCCCAGGTTGGAAGGGACCTTTCAGATCATCGAGTCCAACCATCAACCCAACTCTGACAAAACCATCACTAAACCACATCTCTAAGCACCACGTCTGCCCGGCTTTTAAATACCTCCAGGGATGGTGCCTCAACCGCTTCCCTGGGCAGCCTGTTCCAAGGCTTGACAACACTTTCAGTGTAGAAATTTTTCCTAATATTCAATCTAAACCTCCCCTCGCGCAACTGGAGGCCGTTTCCTCTTGTCCCATGGCCTGTTCCTTGGGAGAAGAGCCCGACCCCCCCTGGCTCCCCCCTCCTTTCAGGGAGCTGTAGGGAGCGAGAAGGTCTCCCCTCAGCCTCCTCTTCTCCAGGCTGAGCACCCCCAGCTCCCTCAGCCGCTCCTCACAAGGCTTGTGCTCCAGACCCCTCACCGGCTCCGTTGCCCTTCTCTGGACCCACTGATGTCTCTCCAGGTCTTGCCAGAAGCATCATGTTGAAAAGCTGTAGACTCAGTTATAATAAAAGGTGCGTTATTTGTAATTGTTTCCTCTCGGTATTATCATGCAAGGGGAAAGGCAAAAGGAAAAGCACTTTTCAGTGCTCTGATCCATCTCCCTCTCGTTGCTCAGCTCATATTCTGAGCTCCTAAGGATGGAGGGAGCAGGGAGGCGTTTGGGCGCTGTGGTGTCGGGGATGTCCATGGTGTAGAGCAGAGCCCCACGCAGCAGGACGGGCACCAGCCCCGGCCACCTCCGCCACCGCGCGCCGGGCATCCCTCTGCCTCTGGAATATCGTCATTCTTAACAGGAGGGGGAGAAGAGTGCCTTCTCTTGTTTTGCTTCTCTTTGTTTTGCTGTTGATTTGTCTTTGTGTAATGTTTTTATTAATTAAGGATGGGATCTTTTTTATTTTTTTTTAAAGGAGGCAAGGATCCAAGTTTAGACTTTTTTGCATAAATATTGGCAGAACAGCTTATATGGGAGAAGGAAAACAAAGGTTATCATGATTAGCACATGATTTTACTTAGGCAGTGTATCAGTCAAATTAGTCTCAAAATTATAACATTTCAGCTGCTTGTGTTTTCCATATTAAAAATAAAATTTAATTTTCCAGTTTTGCAGAAAGAATTCCAACCATTTGTTGATTTCCACCACCACCACCACCAGAAGGAGGGAAGAGAAAGAAAAAAAGAAAAAAAAAAAGAATGAAATACAGCCTAATCCCCCCAAATAAATTTCCACAGAGGCTATTTCTACCTGGGGGAAAATGTCAGCGCAGCCATTTCAGCCACCCTTAGTGTCCGGCATCTCCCAGGTGGCGGCTGCGTGCGCTTCATTGCTCGTGGTCTCCTCGTGTGGGGCAAACCTGGCCTAAATCTTCCCAACTCTGGGATTTTGCTCTGTGCTTAGGGCTGTGGAACCCAGATGGGAATTTACCAGGGGATATGCTCCTCGTGCCCTCTGAGCCGTTGGACGTGAACGAAGGTTTTGCGAAGCAGCCTGGGCGTGCGCGCTGCCCGGCCGGCTCGCAGGGAGCGCTGCCGTTCCTGACCGTGTGTGGCAAGATTTTTCAATGCTTGGTTTAGTTCCATTCAGGCTACAAACCAGAGAACCAAACCAAAAACAGAGAAGAAGGGGAGAGAAAAAAAAAAAAAAAAAAAGAAGGAAAAAATCCTTTCTGATTTTCAACATAAAGCTAGGATTACCACCAAAGAACAATAAAAATTCTTTTATTACCAACAACAGGAAGAGCAAAGGGAAAAAAAACCCACAGAAAATCTTTGTTATAATTTTTCCATAACAAATAAGGTCTTTTCTGGTCATGTTTGGCTTTTTTTTTTTCCTTAAAATTGTATCTGTTTAGGAAAAAAAAAAAAAATCGTGTTTAGAATAAAAACAAAACTGCAGAGGAAAAAGCCTAGCTCTTATTAAAGGGTTTGACATCATAACCCATCTATTAAATAGCAGTATTCTTAAAGGAAAGTAATTTACAAATAAAAGGACGGAAATGAAAGGTTGTATGAGTTCCCGAGCCCATTGTTGAGGCAGTAAAGCACAGAAAACTTCCACTATCTATAGTCGCTGAAGTCATGGATTAGCAGGAACCAGCACTGGAGGTTCCCACAGGGAGAAGATCCTTGTAGAGAAGAAACGGCTGCGACTTGCCTTAGTATTTCTTTATTCCCCACACTTTTTCGTAGCTTTTCTGTCAGTGACTAGGGGAGATACGGTATTAAAGGGGAGAGAAATGTCCTGCTTCCCTGGGCGAGGGGCGTGATGGGGCTGCGTCCCGCCGTGCCCCGCTCCCCCTGGACCACCATGGGTGCTCCCACCCTGCAAGCGTGGCCGAGCATCAGCTGAAAACTGGCTCCTGTGATTGGGAGGGGGCGGTGAAGTTATCTCCAAGAGCTTTTTTCACGCTCTCCCTAGATTTGGGGGCTGGTTTGGTGGGGGTTTTTTTCACTCTTTCCTCTTACGAGGTCTGGCACGCTTTCTGCCTGCGCCAGCGTCCGCTGTGTGGCTCTGTGCGAGGCTGATTAGGGTCGATAACGTGTGGCAGTGAGTTATTACCATGTGAGAGCGTAACACCAAAATGGACGGATTTGACATAAACCAGTTACAGAAATGGTCTTTTTTTCCCCTTATCTGACTCCGCTCTCGATAGCAAAGGCAGCCTAGTAACAAAAGATTTTGTTCGCTGTTAATCCGTAGTGAGAAGTACCAGGCAATTCACCCTTCCATCAAAGAGGTCCGTTTGCTCTGATCCTCTGCCATGGAGTGACAGGAGATGCCGCTAATCCAGACCGGGGTGACAGCCGTCCGGGATCACAGCGGCTGGGTCCCCTTGGGCACATCCCAAAGGACAGCGGAGAGGCAGTGCCTGGATTTCCCCTTGGGCGAACAAGGGACGCTTTTCCCAAAGGGCCATTGACGGTGGCTCAAGAATGAAGCAACAAAGCAGCAAAGTTCTCATCAGGTTGTAATGGGATTGAAGCAGGAGTAAGTTCCAAGTTCTTAAATCAAATTCCCAAAATTATAAATAAATATTAAAATGCTGAGAAGAACCTCCTCATCATAATACAGCTCTCCTCTGTTCCTTCATTGCTACCCATCCACACCTTCCCACCTCCAAGTCCCTCTTGCTTTCCCTGGTTGCATTGCTTTGAAGTTACAGCCGGAATTGAGCAAGGACTTGGGAACGGGTTTAGCTTTAGGCAGCTTCGTTGGGATCAGTTCCCAGTTCCCTCTCAAAAGACAATTTGGGGTCGCAGGGACATGAAGCCCAGCAAAAGCCTGGGTTGTTCTGCGCTGGGATCTGCTCTTACATCTGAAGCTCTGAGCTCTTCAAAGCAGAGTTCAGAAATGGATGAGTTTGTGCAGCACCAAAGGGGTCCAGTCCTTTCAATACAATTGCATTGTACAGTGTTAGCCCCCTGCTCCAGTTAATTCGATAGCCAAAGGGGTCAAAGAGTCTCATTTTGTTTTGAACACTGGTGTCTTAACCCAGAAAACGTCATCAAATTAATCTAGAAGAAATAAAAAGACTGTTTCCGTATACATATTTCCAGATGTAAATACTCCTTTAATTTAGTAGAAAATTATTGTACTGTAAATTCTTTTATAACATTGCTAGGTTTCATTATTGGTTTTGTTTTTCATTTTCTTATATATTTTGTGGATTTGGGGTACAAATGAATTAGAGAGTAATAGCAATGATTTGAACTAGCTTTTAAAAGAAGTCGTTTTTTTTCCTTCCTCCTTGCAGCACTGTTTTTTCTCTCTGACCTCTTCATCATGGGCTTTCCCAGGAGAGCAACACATTTTGCCGTGGTGTGCGATGGGAGGATTAAGATTCCCGTGGCCAAACTCTTTGTATAAATAGCAGAGGATCTCTCAAGATGAATTCTGCAATATATTTTGGGAAGATCGTGGTGATGAAATGATGATACATCTCATCTAGAATCTGTAGGAGGAAGATGTCCCAGAATAAGAAGACCAAGCACTAAGCAGTCTTCCAGAGCCCAGTGCTCACATCTACAATCAATCGAAATTCAATAGCGTTGGGTGTTTTCCTGTAAAAGAGGTACCAATCTAGGTCTGAGAACCCTACGGAAATAAGATGCAAAGTCCAGGCAAACAGTGATTTCAGTGCTGTGTGGAACAGAGCTGAGGTCAGGCAGGGCTGGGGGGAGAGCAGCCAGCAGGGAATATGGCCAGGGACCTGAGCTGTGTTAATTACAGTGATTTAGATAAGGCAGAACAGGTAAGGATAACATTTACCTGTTCTCTTACACAGCCTGATATATTGTATAAAACCTACTCTTAATAACATCATTTTTCTATTTCGCAGAAGGCGATATAGCACAAGATAATTCCAAGACATGGAAGACCTTTATCTCAGGTCCGTCTAACCATGAGCTTCCCACTGTCCGTCCCTCGGTCCATGAAATACAATACAAAGTCATACAGAGAAGGACAGAGATCTGTTCTGATTCATTCTTTCCCAAAGACACTTTCTTTTGAGAACAGTGGAAAGTACCTTTTTTTTTTCTTTTTTTTCCATGACCATAATTTAATTCTTTATTTTAACCAAGTTGCTACGTTCTTTCTCCTTGATAACTCACGACTTCGAATGTAAAAAATGTATTATTACAAGAGACAATTATGGGGTTCAAAGCATTCTGAAGCATTCCATGCTTCCAGCTTCTGGTACTGATATAAGTAGAGGAATATTTGTGGTTTTTTTACTTGCATGAAGTGGAAGAGTTCCAAGAGCTGGTGGTAAAAGGCCTAATGAAAGTCTGCCTTCATCAGACACAACAAAGATCCTGCATCCTGGGAGGTTAACTGTTTATATGGACATGATGCCCAAGCACCATCGTACAACTCTCTTTCACAAACAAGCCCTCCACCATGTAAACGCGATTGTTTCATGCTCAGTCGAAAATAACAACAGCAAAATAATAAGAAAAAAATAAATCCTGGTTTTGTTTGGCTTTAATTTTTTTTTTTTTTTTTTTTTTTTTTTTAAATAAAGCATTACTTTGGAAGTTCAAGGTATGCAGCTCTCTAGTTCCCAAGGTTTGTTTGGACTGAAGAGGTGTCTGGCACCTTTGGTGGTATAGTTGGATACCGGCAGGCTATAGAAATAACGTCTATTTTGAAGTACGCACAGTTGTTGCACAAACGTCTGACTGCTGTAGTGCAGGAGGTTCTTTTCTGCTGAACCTTCTGTTTGTCATTTATTTTTCCATTTTATAAATACTGATTGGAAACTTCTTCTTGGAAGGAAGGAGGAAATCTTGTGGATTGTAAACACTGAGAAGAAGATGAATTGTTTAGGATGGTGAAAAGGGTATAAGGACTGAAAGCATACTGTTAAGTAGAGGAAAGTTTAGGCTGAATAACAGGATAAACTTCCAAGTGCTGAAATCTTACTAGACTGTGGAAAATTCTTCCAAAGGATGTGGGAGAAGCTCCACTGTTTGAGCAGTTTGCCATTAGATTGGACAAAGGACTAAAAATAAAGCTTAAACAATCTTGCCCCAGCAAAGGGGGTGAAGTGAGGAGGCCAAGTCAACGTATCCAACCACCTCCTTCGATTTCGTTGATCACAAACCAGTCCATGCCCAGAGAGCGGGAATATCACCGAGATGCTTCTGCCTAAAGGTGAATTCCCTCCCCTTGTTCATCTTGCAGGGATGGACTCTGACTCTCTCACCTGCTGAAGAGAAAACCTGTGCAATGCCAGAAAGTAGGACGTGCCAGCAACCTCCCATCTTAGCAAGACTTATAGCAATTTTAAACCAGCAAAATGGGAAGTAAATATATATATATATATATATTTGAATTGCTCTACTGTCCAGAGGGATAATTGTACCTTGGGGTTTTGAGGGCCTTCTTCATCCACGTGGAGTGGCCTGGGAGAGCGCATGAGGAAAATGACAAAGAAACGTTACGTTTTCAGACCATCAGAAAGAATATGGGAATCAATTTGGCGCAGCTGAGCCCAAACAGAAAGATATTGTGCCCCACCACAATCTGTCCTTAAGGGACCCGTCCAGATCCAGCACCAGTGGTGATGGCCCTGAGGAAAGAGCAGCCAGCAGTGACTGCGGACTTGCTGTGTCACTCTGGCAAAAGAATTTAAGTGCCTCCTATCAGATGGTCCGACGTTCGGGAGAGAATTTAAGTTTTAAATATGCATGTGTTTAAGTAACGGGCTAATAAAATTATTGTCAGTGTGGATAGCTTAGTATGAGATGATCTAAGTCGCTAACTTGTTTTATGTAGTAATGGCAGGTGACACGAGGCAACGCAGATACAGTCGGATTTACAGCTGTAACAATTCGCCAGCAAGATTAGTAGCGTTGAATCCACTCACTGCCTTTTCCCCTTCTCTTTATGGATGATCTAAAAGCGAATTCTATTTTTTTAAAAAAAATCCATTCAGGATGGTATTGACCAGAAGTTCCTGAAGATATGAGAATTCTGCCCAAGTGACTTTGCCGGGTCCTTGGATTTTATCAGACCGTCTAAATTTATGACATAAACACCCTGTTTCTGAACGGTTTGCTCCGGGGACTTGTTATGAGTCTTCAAAATTTGATCTGAGTTCCTTCACTCTGACTGGTCAGATGAATCACATGGTGGCGTTTCCAGCCCTGAGTGGAGGCATGTGTAAGCACATCTGGTGCAAATATTTCCTGGTAGACACCGAAATGTCAGTTTCTGTAAATACTTCTCTGTGTGATTCTGAAATTTGCTCTCCGCTACGGTTTTGGCCAGTAGAACTTGATAACTCAAAAGTTCTTAGAAAGCAAAGACAAAGAGATGTGAACGTGGCCAAAGTGACTTTACTGCAAATTTGAATGAATCTAATATCAGTTAAAGCACACGCTGAAGCTGCAGTAAAATTCAGTCTTTTGTAAAGACTTGAGAAGATGCACAGCTCTTGAACTAGTACTAGAGCAGATGGAAACCTCGGGTTTTTTAAGTTAAAAGCAAATCAGTTGGGATTGTGTCACTGTTATATGCATGGAAATACAGAATATACACTTTTAATAGATGGGAACAGAACACGGTGTTTCGTGTCTATTTTGTATTTTCTGCTGGACAGGTTATTTTAGTTGAGAGGGCATCTGAATCCCACCGCAAGTGTAGGTGAACTAAACTGGTCTCCTACACGTCTGTAAACTTCACTAAAAATCATTACAATTAGGAGTACCAGACTGGAGAGAACTTCTTGCTTATTTCCTGTCTAAACCAAATCCTCCTTTTTTTCCCAAGGAATTGATGGATATCAAAATTAATTTGAATCTTCTCCCTGTTTGGTTTTTTTTTTTTTTTTTTAATTATTATAACTTGAATAGTGTTCCAGAACCTCAGTGCTTTTAGGGCCAGAAATGTGATTTCTAGCCTTCTCTACTTGTAAATGATGTATTTATTTTTCTGCCGGCACCCAGACACTGTAGTCTGGAGGGATTCTCACCGGATGGTCCTGCAGTAGCCATCTCATCATCCCATTGCTGCCTTGGAGCCTGCGGCAGCTCCGGCGGGGGTAGGAAGGGCCACCTGAGGGTCACCTTTCCTTGGCTGATCCCTAGCCTTGATTAAGAGGATCCAAATTTGTTCAAGTCTTCTTCCACAGAAAGCCGGGGGCAGTGGCAGGGTGGGCTCGGCTGGGGGGAATTTCACTCTCCGATTAAGTCAACGGCAAAATCTTTTAACTCCTCCGAATGTGCGGCGATACGTTCCTATGGATACTTGACCTTGGGACCCAAGGATAAAGGGACTTCTTGTGTCTTTTCAAGTGAGGCACGTCCTTAATTCTTACATTTAGCAGGAGATTTCTCTTCTTTATTGCCCTTTCTTCTAACACATCTCTACTTTGTCTCATTTCTTTTTGGTTTTCATTTTTTCCTTCACACTCTTCTTTTCTTCCTTCCTAACTCTGTCCTGCACCTTTCCTTAATGCTACCCCAGATCTTTTTCCTTCTCCCACTGTTATGAATCCTCAAGGGCCGCAAGAATTTTCCATTTTCCTACCCTAAACTCTTCGTATATCTCTCCCCACCTCGTTACAATAAAATAATTCTTCCATTTCGCTGTCACCTCCATTTAGCTCTCTCACCCTCCACTCCCTCTTTTTCCCCTGGTTTAAAGACCGACCAGCATTTCCTGAATTGGAAAAGCCACAATAATATTTTTTCCATTGAAAATACCACAAGTACTGTATTTCCATTGAACATACCACAAGAACAGTGTTTCCATTGAACATACCACAAGGACGGTGCTTTTGAGGTATCTAAATGCTAAGATGAACTCATAATGTTCATCTTGGACTCATTAAACCAAAGCCCCTTCTCTTCTTAAAAAAAAATTTCCTCAGACAGAGAAAGAATTTTTATTCACAGGTTTAAAAAAAAAAAAAAAAAAAAAGAAAAAAAAATACAATAAAAACAAGACCTAGACAGAGCCAGGACAATTTTGCACTTGCTTTGTGAGTAAAATATAAATAGGTTTTAGCAAGTTAAAAAAAAATCCATTAAAAATGCTCAGAGTGGTTGAACAGCTGGAAAAGCAACTTTTTTTGATAACATTTAAAGCTGCTTAGCAGCTGGGGAAAAAATCGCCTGTAAAAACACTTAACATTTACAGCCACTCAGTGGCTGGAAAAGCAACTTGTTATAAAATTGATTTAACATTTCAGTGGCTGGAAAAGACATACACACACACATACATACAACTGCAGTGTTTTACATAGCTATTTATGGGTATTTAGACACAGATAATGCTATAAATAGATAAGCTTGGCATTTCAGCTGATGCCATTGTGGCAGAGGATAATTTCCATTCAGAGCACTCACCGTTTTATTTTATTTTTCTGGGAGTCTAAATCTAAGCCGTTTAAATTCCCACCAGTCTGACGTCTGGCACGCCGGGATGCTCAGCCATCCCACCCTGCCCCCAGGAACGCCTTCAGTCATTTTAGTTACAGAGCACTTTATGAAACAATAACTGAGTTCTGTAGCTGATCGGCTCAGAGTGTGGCAGCGGAGCCCGAACCGTTTTGTAAATAATATTTGTAATCAAGGGTGGGAGTGGGGTGGGATTGGGGTGGGATTGTCTCCGTCGGCTCCCCTGATGTGACAGGAGCTACGCGCTGCCTTTGTGCGGCGGCCCTCATAGCTGACAAGCCTTACAGCCCCCGAAGTGACAAGAACAATCTCTGGTTATTAAAAAAGGGATGTGAAAAGCACCGTGGAAGTAGTAGTTAAGCATATTTGTTTGCCTCGGAGAATTAGAGGTCTTTAAAATGCCGGTTTTAAGCGTGAGCCACGTAACAAGGCCTAGAGCGGCATCAGGCAGTGGCGCCCTCAGCCCCGCTCCCCACCACAGCTCCCCGGGCCCAGCTGTGCATCCAGAGGCGTGGGGCGCGCGGGTCCCGTCCTCGCCCCCCCGGCAAAGCCGCTGGAAGCGGGACTGAAGCTGCTGCCCAAGTTAACGCTAACCGGCTTTGTGTCAGAGCCCGTGAACCGCGAAAGACTTCCATGTCTGAGAACCTTGATGCGTGTGGGCATACTTTGGAAATAATCGCTGTATTAAATTACTGTAATAATGTAATAGATCTGTTTGCAGCACAGGAACTTAATTCTTCCCTAGAACCGGTGATTTCCATTTTCCCCGGCCCCCGGGGAAGCGGCGGGGCTCTCTGTCACTCTCCCTCAGACTTCACCTCCCCCTGACACTGCTATTTCATTTTGCCAAGTGTGTCTCTTCGACAAAATTAGCTGGACGCATCCGTCGTTCTTGAAAGATGCCACAAAACCATAGAGGCCGTTATTGCCCGGTGACAACAAATTTCTGCGGTAAAACATTTTATGCGATGCGTGTTTTGCTGGCACGGGGCAGGGGGGGGGGCAAGTCAAGGCAAACCAAGGACCCCCGTAAAAGCCGGTGATCCAGCCTCGCTCCCCAAGAGCCGCCCGCGAGCTGGTGGTGAGCCCCCTCAGAAGACAGCTGTGTCTCCTGGAGCAAACGCAGCTAATTACGTTTTATTTCCAAGCGAGGATGTCCTGACGGGCTGGATTACGGCTGAGGCTGCGTATCCCATTGCACCCTGCGGAGGGAAGAGGGCAGAGTCAGCGTTGCCGTGATTGGGTGTCATTTCCCAAACCCCGACAGTCCGAAACTTCTCCTAAAGCCCAGAGTAGAGCCCAAGGTGCCTCTTAGCTGGGTTTGATGCCAGCTTTTGGAGCTCAGATGAGAAACTGGGTGTCTTACCTCTGCCGGTAACTCTGCAGATAATGAGGCAATATTCCGAAAGGATCTGAGACAGGGATCTTTTCAGTGTAACCACTTTGTGGCCAACTACTTGTGAAAGTGGAAAAATAATAATTACCTATGAATATGTGAAGACGTATATTCCTCAAGGACAGACGGGAATTGTTTAGTGTCGTCCGGGTGAAGGGAGGAGGTGCAAAAAGAAGATTTTAAGAAGAGTTTTCCTGCCAGGGAGAGCTATTAGGCACTGGAATTATTTCCTCAATGAGAGCAGAGGAAGGCGATTCCTTCAGACATTTAATAATAGCTTGGGCAAAGAATTAGGAAATATAAAGAAGAAGCCTGTACTGGCAGGTAATGGAGCTAATCAGAACTAGTAGGACTTAAACTTCTATTTTTTTTAGGATCATTTAAAGTCAGCTGCAATAGATATTTCATTAATTTACAGTCTTTTTCATTGCAGTCCAATACCCAGGAGTGAGGCAGAACAGCTTAATATTAAAAAAACACAAGCCCCGTAGCTGCTGGGAACACTAGGATGGTGCGGTGCCAGCGAGGCGAGATTTCATGGGCGCGCATAAAATACACAAGCGAGATCGCAAGCAGGCCACAAAAGCCAATGTGGAAGAGGAGAGGTAGAAGGAGCCAAGGCTTGATCTGGAAAATAAAAAGGGAAAAGCAAGGATGAAGAACCAGGGGATTGGACGAGATGGGATGGGATGGGAGGGGGTCCTGGAGAGGACTCTGCCTTGGCAGCAGCCGTGGAAAATAAAAGTACAGAATAAAAAACTGCTTTAAGAACAGCCCGTGATCAAATACCAGACTGGCTAATTTGTATTTCAGGGGCTAGAGGAGAGGATGCTCGCTGCTGCCTCTCCACCTTGCAACACATTTTGTGTTCCTGGACACACAGCAAGTGCTAAATCACGGGCATCCGGCTCAGACTTGCACTGGGGTGTAAAGGCTGAGCAGCGTTAGATGGAGTAGCTAAATTTGGGGAAAGGCAGACGCTTCAGAGCCTGTGGTGTCTGGATTAGCCGGAGGATGGCTCAGCCAGGTACCTTTTTTCTCTCACTGTTCATCCTGAACAGCGTGCTGGGTGCCAGGTTGTCTTCTTTCATCCTTTCTCCCTGACCTGCATTGTTAAAATAAAATGTAGACCGTGCCGTAATTATTCCGTGTGGGATTCGTAACCAGTTCTGTGCATTGCTGGGAGCGGTACCATGATAGCCGGATGCTGAGGTCAGGAGGGGACGTAGCCTGGGGCGTCCCATCAGCTCTGTGAGTGACTGACAAATGATGCCCGGTGCATCTGTAACGCCGGCAGAACCCCAGCTCCCTGCGTTCCCAACATAGGACACCTTCCCCCGCCTACATCGGGAGGGGAAAATTTGTCGCTAAAACAAAGCTGAAAAGAAAGAAGGAAACAGAAAAGTCTGAAATGATGTCCTCACCCATAAATTCCGTCAGAGCTGAGTAAATGCGAATGAAGTTTATTGCCTTTTTAACAACATAATGGCACTTCAGATTATCTCTAGGTCCGATTCAGCAATCCATACCCGTTATGAATAATAATTACTCCCAGTCGTAACTCCACAAAGGCCGTAAGTGCTTGTCAGTATGTGGAAAGATTGAAGTATTTGTCCCAGAGGTGTCGGAGCAAGATGTTTATGTACCTGTTGACTGTGACGGCTGGAGAGGCACAGTCTAACACGCTTGTTCAGGTTTAATAGCCATTCACTCCGCAAGCATCGTCACTTAGTGACGCTGTTATCATTAAGCCTGCGTAATGATGTCAGAATCGGGCCCTGTACTTTTACAGTCATTCTGTAGCCTGCGTAGAGAAATCCTCGGTACAAATCCAACCCTGCTTATTCCAAAGCTGCTCAGAAGCCCAGGTTGTTCACTGTGTGCGTGCAAACTGACCAGAGCAATGAAGTTTTACCGTGATTGGAGCCTGGGATAATCCCTGAGCTCCAGCCGCCCCGTAGAGCCGCCGTCCCCCTCGGCTCAGGTGGCAGCTCTGAGGAACGCCGTACTCCGTGTCCTTCCCTGATGCAAGGGCACACACCGGAGGTGACGTGGTTAGAGGAGCTTTTGTCTCCTCGTCTCTTTGAGGGAAGAGGTGTCAAACATGGAAGGAAGAGAGAGGAATATTACGCGAGTCAGTGCTTCCTCTCGAGGTACCCGCGTAGGTTGCAGTATAATTAGGCCCAAGGAAAAAGGGAGCATGAAGGAAAAGAAAGCTAAATCTCTGAATTTGGACCATTGCACTAGGAACCAAAAAATACTTACTTTATGGAAAAGTTACTAACTTCATCCTGTACTGTGCAACTCTAATTTATACTCTATTAGAAGTTGATATCGCCATCAGATTTAAATTATAGCTATATTAACATCCATCAGCAAGTTGACCTAGAAACGTATTTATTTAAGAACATAAGTGGCCTGAGTAAAAGTCTTATTTCAGATGCCAAAAACAAAAACAAAAACAAGTACAATGGGTTTTGGATCTAGACAATGGTTGGGAACCATATTGGCAGCCATCAAGTTAGAATATTTGATCTTCACAGCTTGACGTCAAGAATGGCTTTTAAATCTCCTGGCTGGTAAATATATCTGGCTCTTACGTTGTTTAACATTCGAGGCGCTTATAGATATTGTGGTTACAAAGTTGATCAAACATGCAAGGCATTATTTGTAGGAAAAACATTTACCTTACTGGAGGGACTTGACATACACAGAAGGCTCAAATGATTTCCCATCTGCTTTAATGGATGAAATAAAGTGGAATTTGCTTTGAGAAACAAAAAAAAAACCAACAAAAAAAAAGGCAGTTCTTCATATGCGTAGTGCTGCGTCTGGTGTGGCTCGGGAATGCCTGTAGGTAAGCTGAGCACCGTTCTCTTTTGTGAGATAAAGCTTGCTCCAAAAGTTAGAGAACTTTCTACATTGTAAAGCAAAGCAAAAAGAAAAAGTGTAACTGAGATTTGAGAACTGAACATCAAAATTGTGGTTATCGTTTCAGTTCTCTTGTTCCTCTGTCAATGGCAAAATAAATTAAAAAAAAAAAAAAAAAGAGAGGGCAAAGGATTGGAAAGGCGGGGAAAAGAGGGAAGGAGAGTAGAAAAGAGAAATAAACCAGATGTTTTTAACATTTTAGTTGAAAAGTGTACTGAAGATTTCCCCTTGGGATGTGAGGGAGAAAAAGAAAGGTCCTGTTCAGAGGAGATGGTTTGAAGTGAAACAGTGAAGGAGGTGGAGCGTTTCATGGAAGGAGATCAAATCTTGCGTTCCAGGGGGACACGACGCAGGGATCCGCCTCCCTCGTTGCAGTTGCTGCCTTCACCTAGGGATGCTGCGCTGAAGGAGAGGAACCAGTATTTTAAAATACTAGTTTTTACCTCAGCACAGCAGCGTGAGGCAGAGACTGGAAATGCAGTAGTAATTAAGGAGGACTGCAGTGGATTAAAAGAAATTAGGGAAGGGAAAAGGGCTAATTCTCGTCCTGACAGCTATGGAAGTGAAAAGGAACGGCGCCCGCGGTTCGCATCTTCCCCTCCAGGTGAAGGGGAGCGCAGCAGCCTTCCAGCTCCTTCCCCTTCCATCTGCTGTGGTGTGCCACCCTCCTCCTCTGGCCTGTCGCATGCCTCCAGTCTGGCAATGTCCTAAGATGGGTATAGATGGTGTGACCCAAAATCCCGCATGCTCCTGAGGAAGCTGAGCCCCCGTGTTTGCTGCCTCTCTGGACGTAAGTATCCCTTAGAAGACACTCTAGTAAGAACAATTCAACTGCCAACAGGAAAACGTTGCTTTTCCACTCCAGACTTTCCTATTTTTCAATTCTTTCTGTTCTTCAAGAGGAAGAAGAGGGGTCTGACTGTACGGCGCGATGGGGGCTGGCTTGTGTGGGCTCAGCTCTGCTCTGACGCCGCTGTTCTGAATCATAACCGAGATAAAGATTATCTTTCCACTCAGCTTCAAAATACTCAAAAGCTTTTTCCTGGAAACAGTTTATTTTGAAGCGAACCGGTGCAAATTGCGCATGGCTGCCGCTACTCCGACTACGGCAGATATAAACCCTTAATAAGCCACTGGCAGAGTGGTTTTGCCAGAGCTGTGTGGAGGGAGGCAGCCAGACGTAGGGTGAGACGCTGCCGCCGTCTCCGCTGGGGGACGGATGCTCTGCAGGGTGGGTTCAACCATCTGGAACCCCCCAGGGAATGGGCATCAAAGGGGCACATCAGGAAACTCCCAACAGTGGGAAAAGCCTCAGCTGGCACTCACCCTTCTATTAGACATGGAAGAATGCAGCAGGCTAAAAGTCCATCGAAAACCCGGCTTCTCGGGAAAAACTTTCGTGTCTAACTTTCAAAGTGTGGAACTGCTGTGGGAACGGCAGCTTGCTGTATTTGGAAGGTTGGTTTCCAGCAGGTCGGGTGTGTGAGCCCCACAGATTCCGAAGCGAGAAAGCGAATAAAAAGCACCAATTTTGATATGGTTTTACGAAAAATAATAATAATGTTTTTTAAGCCAGTCCCCGGAGTTTTGGGCGTTGACTCATGACTTCTGAACGCGTGGGACGGACAGTAGCAGAGACTGTCCAGGAAGGGAACTGGAATATTCAGCATGAGCTGAATAACTAATGAGCAGCACTGAAATTGCAGAGACCTTGCATACCGAGAGCTATTGCTGAGAAAATTTATGAACAATTTTGAATAACAAATTCACTTCAGAATCCGACAATTTGTAGACAACCGTCGAACAGAAAAAGTTCCAAAAACCAAGCCCAAAGTCTCAGGATCAGCAAAGGATATGTACAAAATTCTCTTTTGTGTTATTATTGGACTGGGCCAGACGTCCAGACACACCGAGTTACTCAAGCTCGCTGTCAGCTACGCCATAAATTTGTATGGAATTTCAGTGCTATCTCAGAGGGCCAATATTGGCTTAAGGTGTTTCCATTTCAGAACCTTGTCCCATGGCAGATTGTGTTGGGTTTTTTTTTTTTTTTTTGCCCAGTTTTGCCTAGTGTTGAGCTTTCTGAATGACTTTAGCTTCACAAATCTTTATTGGCCACATATTCCTCTCCCAGACTGCTCCAGCTCCACATTACTGCAATCCAGCACCCGCCGGTCAGACTTAACACCAGTCTGGTGTCAGTGGATGCTACTGTGCTATTTATAAACCCTTTGCTACATACAGGTATTTATGGCACTGACTAGGGTCAAGAAGAACGAGAAGAGAAGAGAAAAAAAAAAAGGAAAAAAGAAAAAAAGTTCACTCCATTTTTATTAGTCAAGTTCACAGCCAACCATATGGCCACAAACTGGAAGCCGCCAGCTCAGACAACTGGAACAGCATCACTTTCGGAATCCTGCAAAAGCCATTATATTGTATTACATATGTGGAGAGAGATATATATATATTTTTTTTTTTTTAAGAGAGGGGTGTCAGATATTTAATAAATGATAACAAGTTCCTCCCTGAGACCCCTGTGTCGCTCTTGTACCTGATCCCTAGTAACAACAGAAGGTCCTTGGTTTTATGGACACACGTGCCTCCCGCGGAGGTGCCGCAGTCCCGCTGGCACTTCCCTCCCGTTAGACTCTTACCCAGAAAGATAGGGTTGGTTTTTTTTTTGGCTGAAATAAATCACGTTGATGAAGTCACAGACACGGTCCTGAGTGAAACAGGAAGAACACACAGCTGTGCCGGCGAGTGCTAATGGAGGGGATGGAGTCCCCTAAGTCCCCTGCTAACCACGCAGTAGATTTTGGAGATGGTTTCGTGTAGTCTTTTGCTCTGTCTTTTTCTGCTGTGCACAGTTCTTGCAGACAATTTGGGGGGGAAAAAAAAAAAAAAAGGTTTTCTTTTAGATTCGCAGCGACAAATGATTTGGGCATCCTCACAAAAGGTATTGTGCAAAATCGACAGGAGCTGAGCTGTTTTCAGCAGAGCGTCCTGTGTCACGTATCATCGCAAGCTGCACAGCTCCCGAGGGTGCCTGTCTTGCATCCTCCGGTGGTGCCCAGCAAGGGCTGATGAAGCGTGTAAGTGCATTTAGCTTCGTGGAGATCCGAACTCATGCCCCAGAGGGATGACAGCCGTGCTGGTGTCGTTCAAGTACGCCAGTAGGCTGTGCCTCTTAGCACATCTCGTTAGCTCAGGCGTGCCAGGATGCCAATAAACATACACTAATACCAGGGCCGCACTTGTCGGTCTTGCTGGTGGGTCTCTGCCCCGCTGAGCACCGAGGCCCGTGGGCGATCCTGCACACGAGGGCTGGTGCTCGCGTTGCCTCTTACTGCGGCTTTCGCAAGGTCATTCTCATTCTTCTTGCATCAGTTTCCCTATCGGTAAGATAAAGGTTCCCAATACCTACCTACCTCAGGCTTGTGCGTGGGTTTAATTAATAATCCGCAGTCGCTGTGGGAGTAACAAAGAGGCGGAAGGACTGGGGGAGGGAGAAGCAGGGTAACAGTCGTAGGAAACACATGGTTGCAGAGCTGAGCCGCGCAGAAATTCCCATCGGGGAACAATGCTGCACCAGCTGGGAGGCGGCGAAGGTGACCTCAGGCTTCGCCTCTCCATTGCCGCGAGCCCATTGTTCTATTGTGTCCTTTGCAGGGAGTTCAAGGGGATAAACAGCATTTTCCAACCCAGCTTAGTCTCCGGGATGGCTTTCTTCCCTTCTAGCTTTATTTAAACCAAGAAATCAAGGATCGATGCGCTGCACACCTGCCAAGGGTGCGGGTTCGGCATCTGGCTTTGTAGAGGCACTTACAGAGTCTGTCCCAAAGTGTCCTGCTGTCCCAGGCTGGGGGCTGGAAGGAGGCAGTGCGGAGCAAACCCAGGAGTCCCGTGAAATGAGGAATGAGGTCCCCAGAGGCTCCCCTGGGATCTTCAGCCCCAAGACACACAAACAGTCAAGGCAGCTCGTATGATCGAGAGTGCAGCGTCCTCCTCTGAACCGCAGCCGTGGCCGAAGGCGCCCTCAGAGCTGCTGGTGGGAACGAGCCCAGGGCTGGTGAGGAACCACTGGGGTCCTTCCCTACTGATGTCCGGAGCGATTCATCCCTGCACAGCCCATCCCAAGGAAACGGTGATGTCCAGAGGACTGACCAATGCTGCATCAGAGGGCGCTGGAAGAAGCAGTCACCACACCGAAGCAGGGTTAACGTTGTGTTTGAAATTAGACATGGAAATTAAAATCAAATGAGACGCATGAAGAGCTACAACTCCTTAGGTTCCCTAAACAGCTCAGCAAAGCATCTACCTGAAGGGGCAGCTTAAAGCACCTGAATGAAGAGCCCAGCATGAGCAGGCATAATGCAACTGCCTTGAGAAACCTGGCCAAGGCAAAGCACAGCGCAGCTGGAAGCAGCCTTCACTTTTCCCCATTACACCCATGCTTCCTCGGCAAGGAAACTGGCCATTCTTCTCATTTCTAATCAGGCATGATTAGCACACCTTTCTCCCTGCGAGCTTGTCCCCCGGTCAGCTGCGCTCTTTGGAGTCGGTGTTTTCTTCCAGGGTGTCCTGAGGTCTCTCTCCTTCACCTTCACCCTACCCAGGACTCTTGGAAACCCTCCCGTTAATATCTCCGTGTCGCTGGAGGAAGGAGATGGCAGATCTCATATTTTGTGAAATAAAACCCTGTACGTTCCAGCTGTTACCGTATTATCAGTCTACTTTGGCAGCAGGAGATGTGCTGCGCTCCCCCGGGCCTGTTTGATTTCAGCAGGAAAGTATGCCATGTTTAAATTAGAAGACACACCCATTGTTATTCAAAGTGCCTTAAATATACTTAAGCTTTCAATCACCTTGCAGTCTGTTCTTTCAGTACCTCCTTTTCTGCTGCCTTTTCAGAGCTCTAGAAAATTAAAGCACTGCAGGAACCCGGACCCACAGCGGGAGCAGCTCGGTCCCGTTCCCACGTGGAGCATCTTATTAGTGCCGAGAGGTCTGAGCCGCGGCCGCAGCACGGGGCACGGCCAGGGGCTGCAGAGCGATGGAGAGGCGAAGATGCGCGGGGAAGGAGACACCAAGATTCAGTGACAGCAGAGATTGCAAGGACTTGAACCCAGAGCCATCCTACGGGACTCAGTGGGTTTATTTTAAATGTGTGATTTATCCCTAGTCCGCGTGTTATTTACCCCTAGTCCGTAAATATTAATTTTACGGAGAGCTCCTTGGTGGAGTGGAACAAGAGACAATTTGGCAGTTGAGAATGATGGGGCGGGGAGAGAAAAATAGGGATGTGAAAAGGACCACACGTCCTAAAAGAAAGGGAACGGAGGAAGGTGAGAGGCACGAAAGGAAAGGGGTCAGCAAGGAGGGAGAGCGGAAGGGGGAGGCCCGGCGGCGCGGAAGCGGGTGGAAGGAGAAAATGGGAGCTCAGCGGCACGGCATCGGCCGAGCCTTTCGAAGCAAAGGATCTGCCAGCCAAAACAGCGGCAAGTCTGAAATTGGTTAGGGATTGTTTATTTATTCATACCACAGGATGTAAACTAATATAGTTAAATTCCCCTGGGAAAATAAAGCTGACATTTTTTTTTTTTTTTTTGGTACGTTTAAGAATACATTCATCTCTCTTTCCCCTCTTTCATGAAGTTTAAAAGGCTTCAAAGATTTGCTACTGAATTCCTCCTTCTGCAGGGATGAGAAACAGTCATCGCATGGAAGAGCGAGTGGTCGGGACCTTTGGTATCCAGCTGTAAGACATCTTCCTACAGTGCCTCGTGCTTCATGTTCAGGAATGACTTTTTGACTCTTAACCACTATATTTAAAGATTTGCTGGGCAGTAGATGTGACTGATATTTATATGAAATTAATCCCCCTGTGCAGGAGGCTCTACGCTCTCAGGTCGAAATGTGTTTTTGGTAGGAGTTAATTGGAGAACGAGTATTTACTTTCAGCTCGGGTTTTTGCTTCCTTGGCTTCAGTTCGTAAGCGTTGAAGGTTTCACCTTCCCAATGCAAAAATAAAAGGAAAACAACGAGATCCTAAATGGCTCGCTTAGAATAAGCTGAGTGGAGCTTTATATAAAATACAAACACTTCGGGAGAAAAAAAACAGAACCTGCAGCTGAAAAACAAGGTCTGCGGGGCTGCGGAGGAGAACCGCCCCGCCATGCCGGGCATTCCTCCGGCGCTGCATTCCCAAGCGCAAGAAAAAGTAAAAAAGACGTTTAATTGACTGAAGTCCTGATTGTCTTTTCAGACACCCTTCTTGATGTGGTTAGAGATTGGAACCCTTTTGGAAAGCGACCTGACATTTCATAGCTTAGATATTTCCTCCATTGCTTTTGACTTTCAGGCCTCAGTTATTTCCACCAGGCGAGCGTTTGCCAAGCTGATGAAATTGGAAACAGAGTGGATGTTATAAAATACAGGTAGCTCCGGCCGCTGTGCGTGATGCTGCCTCGTGTGTTTTTTTCATTTCTCTCCTCCCGGCTCCCTTGACGGGCTGCAGCATGGCATGGGCTGCGCTCCGCCGGAGCTGCTCCGTCAGCCCGTGCCTCTGCCTCCACATGTGCGTCCAGGTATTGGGTTTAGCTTGATTTCTAATCTGGAAAATTGCTTATAGTTTCTGCAGGGACAAATTATTCTTCCCGGTTGCGGAGGGAAAGGAGGGAAACCATTCTTGTCCCTCAACAGGTTTTGATGGAAATTATATTCCTGTGCCAAGTGATCACTGAAAAACATTTTTAAAGAACATTTACGGGGAAAATGTTGCAATTCGCTGGCTTTTTGTGCCCTGTTTAACTTTTCGTGGGGATGGAAACTGGTAAACTTTCAATCTACTGCAGCCATCCTGTTTTACAGCTTAGAAAAAACCCTCTTCCAGGGGCTTTGCTGTCATGCCTACGTGACACAACTGCACTAATACATCCAGAGCTGATGGAGCTCAGCGCATCTGAAAATTTGGCCCAGGTGGTGATGCTTAAATATGATGGATGCTCTCAGGGGCTCTTGACTTCTAACAGCGCTGAGTGAGGCTCCGGCTGGGATTGAGACAGCCAAGGGATCGTCTGGACACAAGGAAAAGGCAGCTGAGACCCTCAAAACAGGAGGTGACGCAGGATCCACCCCTCGGAGCAGCAGCACTTCCCTGTGCTGTCCCCATCCCCTGAGTGCCGTGCCAAACTGGTCCTGACCTTATCCAAAGAAAAGATTTGGCTCTGAATACATTGGAGTTGATATTGAAAAAGCCATCTGCCTCGAACAATGGTTTGTTTCCCATCAGGAACGCACAGCCAGGGCGGGAGTGGGATGGAGGCACCTGGGGGCACCGCTCGTCCCACCACCGCTCGCCTGGGGGGCCGAGAGCTCCTGGTACCGCACAAGGCTGTGCGCGCAATCCTCAATTATGTCATCTGGAATAATGAGATGCAGATGCCCTGGAGCAACGGTGATTTGTTTAGACCTGGCGGAGCTGATTACGGGATTGATGGTCCCACAGAGGAGCAGTATCTGTCCTCTCTTCCGGGAGACACCAGTCGGAGATATAAGGAGCCATTTGTCTCTGCCAGCACTTGAAGCTTGAGGACGTTTCTGTAGGAAGTAACAGTGGTAAAACATCCTCTGTAGCATGTAAACAATTTTTCCCTATTCAGTATGGTCGAAAATAAAAAAGGGAGCTGTGTAAACATCTCCGAGTTGCCCTTGCTTGTCTTTCACTCCCGAGCCATGGAGCAGAAAGCTGCGCTCAGGAGCTAGTACATACTGCAACTTCCTTCTGATCCGCGATCCAGCACAAATACAAAACCAAATCATATTTCCACGTAATCAATCCATGTTCTTAGAGAGGAAAAGAGTCCTTAACAGCTGACTAGGAGACCTTGGAGTATAATAGAGCTCTCCAAACGCACAGGTGTGCCAAAATACTTCACCAACAGCGTGTGAGAAAGTATTCACATTGTTCCCAAACCATGGGAAAAACATATCCTGTTCCCATTTCTGAAATGTGCCATTCATAAGGCTCTGCATATTCTGTTCGGTGCAGGAACGTGCGTTGTCTCCTTGCAGCCATCCCTGCTTGGGGGGCTGGCGATAAACTTTCGCTAGCTTCCGTGCATTGTGCTGGAGAGACCGCGCCGGTGTCCTTGTCCCGCTCGGGCGGGGGATTAAGACTGTGCCGACGGCAGCGTTGTGCTCTTTCTTTTGGGCTGACTTATATCAGGGAAAATATTAAAGGAAGAAGGTTTTTTTGATGCTGTGGAGTTCTCGCTGCCCGTTTCCCACGTGGATGCTCGGATGCGTCGTGTTTCCTACGGCGCTGCTGAGCATCCCGAGCTAGAGAGCGAAGGGAGGTCGCTAGGTGGTGGGAGAGGGAAATGAGGAAGACCAGAATAAACTCTGATGAGAGGAAACTTGGATGTTGTGGTCGCATTTAAATGAACAATATAATAAGGGAAAGAGAGGAGTGACTGCGGAGAAGAATGACAGATGCTTATTGCTTAATCGTGGTGAAGTGCTTTTACATTTTTGGCTCACATGAGAGTGTATCTACAATTTCCATTTGAACCGTTTTGGAGATACAAGTAGCTTTCCTTTTCATCAAGAAAAGGTCCATGCATTTTTTTGATTAAAAGTACTTTAAAATAACAACTGAGAAGCAAAACATATTTTTACTTTCAGAATTTCTGTTAAAGATCACTTAATTTTGACATTTCAACTCCGCTATGGGATCGGCAGCTCATGACCATCTCTCCTTCCTCTGCGCAGAGGACATGAGAGATAGTACCATGACATTCCACTTCTGAGTCATCCCCAAACATCCAGGACCTTTCTGAAACTCTGAGACGTGCCATTCTTAGTAACAACAACATGTTTAGAGCAAAAGAAATTGAAGTGGTATTTGAATTTGAACGTGCACGTTACCTCCGTCTTGTTTAAGGAATTTCTGTGGCTTCAGATTGATTCATTGACAGCTTCCAGCTCCTGAACTTTCCCGTAAGGGAAGCAAGGATACACCAGCAAGGAAAAAAGTGTGGAGCTTTCACAATCTAGTTCAAGAATTGCTAACGTGGCGTCCGAGCGTCACTAGACCACCCAGCAGAACAGATGCGAAACGCGTTAAGTCTGAGCTCATTTCTGTGGCACTGGCCAGATGACGTCGGAGCTCTCGTATCACCTCGAGGGCAGCGGCAGGAGGGCAGGAGGGCAGGAATACCCGTTGGCGGTGATGGGGACAGTGATGGGATACAGGGAGAGTGAGCTCCAAGCGGCCGGCGTGGCGTGTCGTGCGTTTTGATCTACTGCTGTGCGTTCTCACAGCAGATTTATGGTGACCCGAGCCCCAGGTGAGGCCATCAGAAAGTGGCTCACCCTTCCCAGGTGAGGAAAGGCATCTCCCAACACTTAGCAGCCAGTCTGGCCCGACTCGAGTTTAATCGTTCAGATATTGAAGCCACAATGAGTTCCAGCCTAGGCAGAGTTCATCGGAGGTTCAGGACGCTCAAGTCATGAATTAATTCCCACCAACACCAGAACTTCCTTCATTTTACAGAGTTTGGAAAAATACTGTGGTAAATAAAACCTGGGTGTGAATAAGAGCCCTTTTTGTAGACTGGTGGCCACGTTCGGCTGCTGGAGCGGTTAGTGGCATTTCTTACAGCTGATTGAAGCTCTGCTGTTATATTACAGCAGTGTTTTCCAGACACCGTGTTTTCCATTCCAAAACAGCAATTATTTTACTATCGATCATTCATTTCCAGTGATCTAACTGGAAACGTGTAATGATACAGCAGCCTGTATTTTCAAACACAAGTCACTGATTTTGGTTGTCACTTTTCCAACAGCCAGCGTAACAGTCTGCAGAGGAGCCAGATGTTTCTGGGGGCCCGATCGCTGACCCTTGAAAAGGAGGTGAGGGTGATAATCACCACCATAGTGGTTTCTTCAAATCCAGCCTGATGCGGGTGGTGTTGAGACATGTAGAGATGCTCTAGAGCACGTGGTAGGAGGTGGGCACCAACCTCTCCTTGGCTTTAGCCCCTGAATGACCCCGATGCTCGGCTTAGGAAAGGGTTTTTTTTTTTTTAGCAAGGACAATTGTTGCGAACTGTAGGGTCAACCGCAAGCAAAGGGACGACTCTCCCAGAGCAGAGCTCAAGCCCCACGGGCGTTGCAGACCCAAAAGCATCCAACAGCAGCTCCCCCCGTAGGTAATGTCCCCCCGGGGAAGGCACCATGAGTCACACTTCCACCGACTGAAGTCGGTAGCAGAAGAGCCGGCGTTTCCCAGCTTCTCCTCCTCGAGGGAGCAGCGGTGCCGCAGACAGGGGGGGGACGGGACCCAAAACTGCCCCCCTGCACCACCAACCGAAACGGGGAACCGCTCTGTCACCGCAGCCCTGCGGGGCCGGCACAGGCATTGCACAACGAGCCTTTTAAAAATAAAGCCTGTTTAAAAAAATACACTTTTTTTTTTTTTTTTTTACATTATGAGTGGCTAAGTGGAAGCAGCAATTTTTTTGTTTTATTTTGCTTTAAACCAATGAAAGTTAATGTTTATAGCAGTCTAGGAGCTGGAAACCCAACTTAAGAAACACTTAATGTTTAGATCTACTTAGTGGTTGGAAAAAACAACTTTTTAAATGCTCCAGCAAGTGGAAACAGCCACCCCTTGTAAACAAACCTTTAGCATTAAGATATTTCTTAGCAGCGGAAAACCTTAACTGCATGGAGACATATTTCTGAGACATTTCGAAGCGATCACAGGCTGCCGGCATAACCACGTTCTGTCAGCAGAGACGTCAATGATCAATGGAGATGAAAGAAGAAAGAGTTTCCATACAGGATGCTTGCTGAATGTTTGTTTCACGATAATTTACTGTATTACACACATAATTCATATCCATATCGGGATCCAGTTCAACACTGCGTTACTCCAGTTTCGCTTTTTAGGGTCAGTGAAGTTAAACCAACACAAACAGCAAGGAGTCGGGCACCAGAATAAAAAATATTGGTTGTTTTCTGCAAGTACAGTAAAATTTCCCAGCCGTAAGATAAGCCTGCCAGATATTTTAGCGGTGACCTTGAAAAAATAATACGACAACCTGCTCAGTCGGTGTTTTGCCTCCAAAACCTCATTTCAACCCTGCTGGTGTGCTTTGTAGCTGCTTGCCCTGGCCGTGGGTTGAAGTGTCCCTGAGGTGAGCCATGTATGGGAATTTTTTTTTCCCAAAGAAACAGTGGAAGTCCCATCATGAGACAATTAAATGCATCCGACTCGCTGTTGGCAGGGAAGTGGCAGGGATGAACTCATAGGTCTTTTCCATCCTTTGTGCTCTAAATCTCCTGCCTGGATGGGTCCCTGCACGTACCCGTTGCCGCTGCATCCTCCGGGCATCCACCAGCGCATCAGCGGTGACCCGCTGGGTTGTGTGACAGCGGCCGGGGCTGTCCTCCCGCTGTCCCCGCCAGCAGCGTGTCACCACGATGCCGCGCATCGTCGCTGCGAGCCCAGGAGGTCGCGCATCCCCTTCTCCCGCTGCGGAGGGAAAAGCGGCCAAGGACTGGGAAAACAACGCCGGGGAGGTGGGAATCTTTGTACAGCCCCAGCTCACAAGCAGCATGCTGGGGATAAGGCAGGATTTGGGAAATGCCATTTCCCTAAGGAAGGAGTCGTCGGGGCTGATGGGGGGGGACGCCCCTGTACCCCTCACCCAAGGTGGGGGACGCCTGAGCCGCGGGCAGTGGTCGCCTGGCGCTCGCCGGGGCTGGGAGCGAAAGCCGAGGTCCGACACGCTCCTGCTGCTGGGTCATTTCCTTCGAAACAATTGGGAGCTTTGATCCCGTTATGTGAGCGAAAACCTGCCGCTGTTCTCACTGTGCGCCCTCGGCGGGGCTAAAAAAAACCCCGCGCTGCGACCAACAATGCGCACGGCAGAGCCGCGCGGCCGCTGACTAAGCCCCTGTCCCGAGGTTAGGTAATTTCCTCGCATAAATCTCTTTTCAAGAAGGATTTTAAGCAGACTTTAACTAGTACCAGACTTCTCTCCTCTGGACTTGATCCTGAGGAAATACCTGATAATAAACAAATACCTTGCTGGGATCTTCGGCCTTGCCAGAAATGACAGTTGATTTAAAAATCACTTTTTTTTTTTTTCTTCCCCTTCTGTTTTCTCACTTTACCCTTTTTTTAGGTTAAAAAAACGCAAATGAAATTGTAACCATACAGGGCTAAGAAGGTGTTGCAGAACAAACAAGCCCCAGCAAGGTTAGCATCCGCGGAGGGATAGCGTTTCACTGCCGCATGTCCACGCTTCCAAAACACCTCAACCACTACTATATTCTCTACCTAATTTAAGATTTCCATTTGGATTTAGACCAGCATTTATACATTTCCAGTGATCTTATTAAAGACGGTAAGACTCATCAAGCTCCAGCATCACGGTGCTGCATCCTGCGGGAAGGCTGGGTACCCAGAACGTGCACCACGCTTACCCTTGGCCTCTTCAGCCTGATTTTCTAAGAAAATATGGCTGAAAATCAAACTCAAGGGATGCAAAGGACTTTTACATCTGTATCAGACCTCTGGGCGCGATTACGGTTCGTCTCCCTAAATTCCCCCGCAGTTTCCCATGGAAAAAGCCAAATTCCCTGCTGCAGAGCACTCACTGCTGCCCTGGCCCCGTTGCAGCGACGGGCTGAGTTGTTATTAGCGCCGTTGTTTGTGTTGCTGTTACGGTTTGTAAATTCTCAGAATACGAGACTAAATAAATTTAGGAGTGTTACCATAATGTCCCAATTTAAGGAAAATCTGTTTACATTTGGCCACCAGCAGGAAAGAACTGAGAAGAGGAAAAATACAACGTGCCATGGATGTGGTCCTCCTTCATCTCCTGATGGTTGATGTCCCTCAAGCAGCCAAGGAGGGGCATTGCCATAGATAACAGTCAGTTATCCACATGGGAGTGTATGAGTGGGATTTTTTAATCCCTAAGGACTTTTCCTAGCCAGAAGCAGCTTTCGGCAAAGCTGTTAAAGCCCATCAGCCTGGCTATGCCCGTGTCTGCAAAGTATAAGGAGACTGATGTCTTCTGGTTGCTGCAATCTCTTGGGGACTTTTTAGGTCCCTTTGCTCTGGTGACATGGGGTAAAGGTTCATGGTTTTTCCGTAGACCAGGCATTTTCTTGGGAGAGGGGGACAGTTTTCCGGAGCTCATGTTAGAGTTGCTGATGTTCATGACCAGGCACGCACTCGGGAAAGCAGGGTCTTGCAAATGGCTCAGCTGGGCTCATCCACTTCTTCTGGGATACCTGAAGTGTGTCATCGGCAGTGGTGTCGATCTGCAAGGTACAACTTACATCACTTGCCAGTAACTCAGCCTTCATCTGCACATCAGAAGTGTCTAAATCTGTGATTTAATTGAGTCGCATTTCCAGTCTGGCTTCCTGTGCTTACCCCGCGGATCACTTCTGGCGTTTCGTGTCACGGGCATGTCTGTGTCGACGTCTAAAAGATAAAGTTTCATCAAACAAGTGATTTATTATCCTCTAGCGGGGATCAACAAAGGTGTTTAAAATCCTGTGGTTCTATCTGCTTTGAGGATTAAGGGGGTTTTTGGAGCAGTGATATCACTGGGCTTCAATGCAATTTATACGGCGGTAAAAATGCACGAAGCTGCAAAGAAGACGTTGGCGCGATGGCTGTGACGAGAGGAGGCCTTGGGTCTGCCTGAATCGTGACTAGAAATGGTTCCCCATGAACACATCCACAGCCCTGAAGTCACAAACAGCGATGAGGAACTGGACCCTATTTTGGTTTAAATCGAGTTCCCTTTATACCAGTCTGTGCCAGTGCCTTGAAATTCAATGTGGTTTGCAAGTTTTTTGCGCTTGATGTAAGTGGTAATAACTCCTTCGCAGGTAAACTTGGTTATGTTACTTTCATAGATCAAGCCGTTATCATCGACTCGCCTTGGTTAGAAAAGAAAAAAAAAATAAAAAAAAGATTTTTTAATAACAATTTAAATTCCAACAGTATTGACGTATTTAAGAGGTTTTCCTGACAGTATGTAAAATTAAAAGAAGGATCATTTAGAAAAGAAAAGAAAAGGATCAGTAACACAAGCCCTCATTTGGGACTGTGCCTCAAATGATATCTACTTGATTCTGATTCTGACTTTCTGCCCAGGTTCCAGTGGAAACTTTTTTTTTTTTTTTCCATTTGAAAAGCAAATTTCTTTCTCTGAGGGCGACCAAACTAGCAGTGTTTATCTCTCTCCTTCTTCTTATCCAACTGTGTCCGCCGTCTTTCTTACTTACTTCTCTTTCTCTCCTAATTGAGTGTTTGCTCTGAATAATCGATTAATAGACATGTCAAAGCAGCTGGTGGAGCTTTTGGAGCCAGTACAGTAGCTCTGTATCAGCTGTACTTCTGGAGAAGTATTCTTTTGTCGTAAGGGATGTCTAGCTGTTCTTCCGACATGCTGGAAAACGTTGTTAAAGCCCAAGGAGCTGCGGAATGCGAGACCCTCTGGGCAATGGGGCAGACCCACTGGAAGCAGAGCTGGTGGGTGGCTTCGCCGGGGCAGCAGAGACGCTCTGGTTGGGATGAAGATGCGCTTGGTGATATTTTGAGTGGATCGTGGCGAATTCCAGCTCTTTCCTGTATCCCCCATCTTTGCGCAGCGAAACTCTGGGCTCAGACACGTCGTTTTAGGACTTGTTTGCAGGCATGGCCGTATCTTTCCTTCTCCCGGGTTAACGATGGGCTCAAAGTGAAGCTTGTGCTTTTGAACTTTGCCGCTTTTAGGTGTAAGCACGACCGTCAACAACAGTTTTGCTCCACGGGGTCCAAGACACACAGGTTTAAAAGACATTTACATTCCTTCTTTAACACTTAAAAATAAAAAAAGGGGGGCCGTATTTGGACTGGTTACTGTGGGGGTGCCACATCATCACGAAAAGCCATTTCAAAGGCCAAGAAAGCACTAAATAATGGTTGCGGCGTTGCCAGATCTTGTCTGTAGGGAGGGAGAGGCGCGGGGAGGAGTGCGCGGGGTGTCTGTGCGGGGTGATGGCAGCAGAGCTCGGAGGTGCTGCGAGGAAAACGCCGCCGCACCCTTTCTTCCCATCCAAGAAAAACATTAAAGAAGGAAGAAATGAATATCTTTGCGATTGCTTTTCATTGTGTCTTTTTGAAGATGTGATATACTAAGATTTCCTGTAATTACATGTAATAGCTAGAGGGGGAAGAAGGGGAAAGACAGCGAATGAAAGTCAGAAAAATTAATTCATTTAAATCTGTCACTAAGACTTTTACGAGCCAACCTGTAAATAACTCCACAGTTGAAGTAACTTTGTTTGCATAACTCAGCTCAAACCCCGCAAAGTTGAGGGACCCGGTGTTTTTCCCCTTGCTTCTTGCACATGAAGTGCTATTTGAGACACTAATAGTCTGTAAATCCGACTCTGTGGCACAGCACCAGATTTGAGTGGATGAAACAAGCTCCCCGTGCCAGCATACATGCCTAAAATTAGCACCAAAGATATTGGATTCTCAAGTACTTTATTCCTTTTTTCCTCTCACAACAGGACTGGATTTTTGGCACGCTGCTGAGGACCAGTTAATAATATTAGCCTGTGGTTACTGCGCCATTAAAACAAACCAGAATCGAGCACCTTTCGTTCATGAGATGAATAATAACAGCGCTCCCCCTCCCTCCCCAGCACACACCGCATCGAATTAGCCTACTGGGATAACTGGACGGTGTTGTTCAGGAGCCAGTGGACTTTGAGCTTTGCAATAATCGTCTGCAGATGGCAGGAGAACGTGAGCCTGAGTAAGGCAAAGTGGCTGGGTGGCATCCGTCCAGAAATCATCCCGGGCCCCGGGACCCCGTTAATAACGTGTGGCGTTAGAGGGGACTGTGCCGTTGTGGATGGGCTTAGAAGTCCTCGTGAGCCACGTCCCACCAGTGTCTTCCCAGCTGTGCCTTCCCCTGGCTGTGTGAAAGTGGTGGTGGGGCAGGGTGCCGGTGCTGTCTTAACCAGCCGTTGGTGGGACCTGGGTGGGGGGAGCTCAGCAGGAGCAAATACCCCTGCCCGCATTAGGCAGTGTGGTGGGTCTCTTTGCCCTGCCACCGCTCTGCGGTCCGTGCAGGGAGGTGGGCACCTCCAGAGGGTATTTCCACCCATCCCAGTGTAGCTGTTTGAGGTTGGATGGGTCCTCTGGAAGTGCATCAGGGAGCCAAGAGTGGACACGACCCCAGACTTGCATCCCAGCTACAGTCAGGATGCCAGCCAGGAGGTGAGCACAGGAGCTGGAGCGCCCCGAGGGGCAGAGCCTGTCCCATCCCTTCAGGGGGGTTGGAGAGCTGCAGGATCTGGGTCATCCAGGGCTCTCCAGCACGTGCTTCATGCAGATGGTGCTCGATGCCTTCAAAGGGTGGCCATGCGGTGCCGACAATGAGCACCGGCTGATGGGGCACCCGTTAGAGCAAGGGGAGCTCTGAGCAAAGAGGTAACTTCTGGGTCAAGGAAAATGTGATCCAGAGAATGGAATGAACGGAAGAATAGGGGCAAAGTGCCACTGGTTTTTCATAACCCAGTTTGAAAGGCCCCAACAGCAAATGCTGTCTCATACCAGGATTTCAAAAAACCATTGCAGGCAGCACAGGTACTGGAGGAACACTCAGAGCCAATTTTCTCTTGTACTTAGCCCATGGAAAATACTACTAATGCCTCATGCCCTGCGAGACTGAACTGACCCCAACTGGCCCAGCTTGTCTGGAGGCGTTTCTGCAAGCCTGACCTATTAAATAGTCTTTTTTTTTTGTGTTATTTCACAACAAATACTTCCCTCCCCACTTTTCTAATGAGACATTTGGCTGGCCAGCACGTAGGGAACGGAGAAATTCCATGACGTCATTTGCAGGTGGGCCAGGCAGAGGTATCTTTACCGTCAGTTTTTCATTTTATTAGAAATTACCAGAAAAAATAACTTAAAAAAAAAGTAGTAGTCTGACTGAACTCCAGCCCAACAGCAGCAAGATTTCACATAGCCATCTACTCCAGCAGATTAGCAGCCTTTAGAAGAGGAAGCCAAAGGACCTGTTTTTTTCAGTGAGCATTTTAAAAATCTCTAAATCTCTTGGATTTTTTCAATCCCAGAATAACTTCTGAAGTACAAGGATGCTTTTCTTTTTTAATGGTGTCAACAACTCCAAGTACAGATTCGTGCTGGAGAAATCTGAGAGTCTGCCTCAGGTTCAGATAAGTGGAGGAGAGTTGGCATCTTTATCTTGCTAAATTAATCCTCCAACCTCAACTCAACCGTGGAGACCCCATAAATTTTAGTAGGCCTGATGAGAAACCTACGCCTTCGTAGGAGGAGGCATTCTGGCTCCGATGTTTCCACTTCAGGTCAGACATAGCAATGTCTTAACACAATAGTCTTAAAATTTTCCATCATTTAAGAATCGTGTCGGCTCTGTTCAAACAGGAGTAAATGTTGTAGGGTTTTTTTCGGTGTCCCAAATAAATTGGACAAAAAACTATGTTTTAGCAACAGCAATGGAGCATTCATTGCAAGACAAGTCCTGCTGGTAACACTGACAAACTGTTCCTCTCATAAAATCTGCTTCTGGGGGTTTGGCTTTCAATGGAAAAAAGTCACCATATGCCTAAATTTATTAAGAGGTTCCTGAGTCTCACACTGGCTCTCTGCAGGGGTGAAGGCTGATCGATAATTTAGAAAATTTAAAGTCCATTTCAGCTTAGATGGCGTGAGTTTGGAATGGCGAGTTCCTGAGTTAATGTAGGGTGAAGGTGCAGGCTAGAAAGCTGCAAGTGAGATTCAACTCGTTATTAGAGGACTGAAAATATATGGAGGGAAAATCTATCATCCTCATTTTCCACATGATTTCAAAGCAAAAGGAAACTACTTTGAGTTAAAGCTCTGAAAAAAAGATCACCTCTGATTCCGTAAGTTATGGATCTATAAATCAGTCAAATAACACAGAGCTGGCCACAAGGCAAATATATCTTCTAGCACCAAGAAGTATAAGGGAGATTCTCTTATTCAAGAGTTGTTCATAATTCACTATAATTGGTGGGAAAGTGAGGGTCGAGACAACTTAATTCATTCGCAATTGGCAATGTTATTATTTCAGAACGAAAATACTGAGTTATATGAAAACCATCTGGTGTCAACAGAAACCACCGCTATGGTCAAGCAACGGCTTGGTACAAGCGGATGTTGTTTTAAAAGTCCTGGGGCCGAAAAGTTTGTTGGTTCCAGCCCAACGCTGCTGAAACGGGCACAAAAGCGTTAATTTTAATAAGAATGGTGTCACCCAAACCTGAAGAGTCCTGCTTACCTGTTGTTAAGCTGTCTTTACCCTTTTTTTGTGTTTTCGTAGAGTTTTGAGAACGTGGCCGCTGGCAGTTAGTGTGGTGTGGGTGAGTGGGAGACTGGCAATGACGGGGCTGTGCAAAGGGACTCCCAAAACCCCGGGAGAAGAACAAATCCTCCTCCTTGAGTAGCTTCAGGTGGACGATGACTGTTGGAAAAATGACTTTCAGCAGCGCTGAGAAGAGCGTGGCGCCGTGCTACCCACCGGGACCAGCAAACCCCAGGCTCTGCGCAGCCTCAAGCATTCAGTAAAGAAAAAAGCCAGAGTTTTTGTTGGGTTTTTTTGTTTTTTTTTTTTTTCTCAGGGCTTTGAACGTCGCTGTAGATGACTGCGTGATGTTTTCTGGGAGCGACTGCAACTCTGCTCCAGAGATGACAAGTTTTAAGAAGCCCGTGTAGCTCCCGGGCTTTGACACTCACCTGAGTCTTCACGGAGGCTCAGATCAAACCTCGGCAAAATCAAACCTTTCCCTGAGCATCTACCGTGCCTTGGAGCGGCGGCGGGGGGGCTCCCATTTAATTGCTTGACACTTTGCGGTTTAATCTCCAGCCAGAACAGGAACCAAAGTGAAAAAAAATAACCCTCGCACATCGTTTTTTGCGGCAGCGGCTCGAGCAGGTGCTGGCAGGAGCCCGTCCCCAGGAGCCCACAGGGTCTGGGTTTTGCAGACTCAGGCAACTGGGAGCGCTGGGACACCCTGAGGGGGAAGAACGTGAACGCTGGGAGTGTTTGTGTGAACTCAAACCCTCCACCGGAGCCTTCTGAGGCCCGTCTGTCAGCAGTGCTGACATCAAATGTGCATCCCCACATCAAAGCCCCGCCAAGGCTGCTGACTTCCTACTAAGGAAGACAAGGGAAAACAGATTTTCGGTGCGTGTTGTTTATTTTAACATGTTTTAAGTATTTGATTGATTTCTTTTTTTTTTTTTCTTTTTTCCTTCCCCAGAAGCAAGCCTGGGGGGGGTGGCTTGTTTTAGGAGGAAATTAGAATATAAATTTACTGGAGCAAGCTCAGGCGGTCCAGGCAGGCGCTGTCTCAGGGCTGTTGCATTTTGGCTGCGGGTACCAGAGTGCCCCGGAGCAGGATCTGAGGATGCTGATGGAGCTGGGGAAGCTCTGGGGATGGGATGGATGAAGCTGCTGCTCCGGGGAAATGTTCTACTCAACCGTGCAGGGATGGAGGGACTTGTAAAGGGGCTACTGCTGCTAGAAATTAGATATTTTTGGAGCAAAACGAAGCGAAGTGTCCCCAAAATCGAGATACTCGAAATCAAAGCCCACATTTTTAAAATTGCGGTACACCTGGGGGTTTTTTGGGGAGAAAAAAAGGCAGAGCTGTTTGCTCTGTGCATTTGAAACTCTGCTTTCGGTGAAAGGCTCACGGGCTGCCTAGAGAGCTCCACGCCTTTGGGGCTCTTCTCTGCTCATGGACCGTTTGCAGATAATATGTGATACCTGTAGACATTAAGAGACGTTATTTCCAATATAAAATAATCAGCTTCAGTGACCCCAAAACGTGGCCATCGTATGCATTATAAGCTGAAAACTGCAACGTGAGGACGTTGGGGCAATGCCAGCCCTTCCTGAGCGGCAGGAGGAATCCTGCCAAATGCAAACTGTACCCCGGGGTTCTTTTCGGCCGGGCCCAGGTGTGCGCCGTCTCCGTGTCTCTGCGCCGAGCTGCCCCGTCGTTAGCGACCGCTCCTAACGGTATCCCACGATATCCTAACGAGATCTGCCACCGAGATTCACTACTGCGGGTAAACACAAAGCCTCAAATCAGTCACAGAAAGTGAAAAGAGCCTTTCGGAAGAATTAAATTTGGTGCGAAGGAGTGAATCACAGCAGAGATAATATCCAGAGAAATTTTAGCTGCAAGAGCATGAATCACTGGCTGGGAGCACAGCCTGAAACAGGGAGCGTTCGCTGCACGCTGCAGGGATACACAAGAAATATTTCCCCCGCGCACGTCAGGTCCGTGCTTTGTCTTTGCTGAGTTACTTACACAGAGCAAAACTAATCCTAAAAAGCAGCTGCCAGCGTTAGGGACCAGATTGGAGCTGAATTTGCCTCAATATGAGGAATCTCAGACAGAAAAGGGGGGCGCGGTGGTGTCAGGAGTCCAAAACAGGGTGCAGAAAAACAGTGAAGCTTCGCTGCCCCCTCTGAAGCCCCCAGTTCTCCTTGTGTCTAAAGACACTTTACAAGGGCTTCATTCACAGGGGACATTAGCCCTGTGATGCTGCAGTTCTCCTGACTTGCATATTTGTTTTTTTCTTATCGATATTTAGGAAAATGACTCTTCAGTCAATAGTGATAAAGTTGGAGGGTTATTTGGTTTTTTTTTTTTGTGTACATTTGTAAAACCTGGACATTGGCATCAGTTATTTAACCTACAGGAGCACCAACTTTTGGAATCGCGTGGTGCATGAAATTCAAAAGATGCCAACTCTGTCCCCCTTTAATTTCTTTTTTTTCCCCATGGACTACAGTGATAGAGACCTTAGAAGAGCCTGACTTCTTCCAAGTTTGCATAGAGGCTTTCCCGACAGGCTCAAGGGAAAGATGGAAAAAAAAAAAAGAGAAAAACTCAGAACAAGCCGGGGATGAGACGGTTAAGGAACCTGCAGCTTCAACTGCTCTCGAGGGAGACAGGAAAGCCGTAGAGATTTGGCACTAATTGCAGATCCCAAAAATTAGATCATAGCACATAATTATCCTCCAAACTGTTCCCGGTGCCAAAATCTTAATATCTGGGATTGTTATAATTTGAAGTCATGTAGGAAATCCAGAGTTCCAATCAATTGCATTCCCATGCCCAGCCGCTCCATGTCATTGCCCGTTCCACAATAAAACGTACCTGGCATTGTGTACGGAATGAGTAACGATTCCTGTGCCGAAAGGGAAGAGGGAGAAACACCGAGAACTCTCTCAGCAGGAGCCGGCGGTGCTGGCAGGGGCTCAGGGCCCGTGACTCAGCCCCTTGGCTCCTTGGCAAGCAGTCGTCCTGCCGCTGCCACCCCGCGTCCTCCCGCAGCCACGCCGGGAGCTGCCCGTCTGCTCGGCAGATGCAGCTAAACTGCTCAAAAACCTCAAAAACGTGTCCCTGGGTTTGGGTCCAGCTACGCTGGCATGGGTTTAGTCAAAGCAAAATGCTCAGAAGAGATGCGATGCCCCATCTGGTGGATGGTGCCACGTGAGATCAAGTCATGGCCTGCAAACCATCTCCGAAGACGTTGAACAAACCGCCCCTTCTCAACTGTATCTCAAAAGTTATAGAAATACTGGCTCATTTCCCATCATCATTTCCATGGAGGGAGTTATATGAATGCAAACATGGAGGTTTGAGCCCGCAGGATGGGCTAACACTGGCCATCCTCCCCGACGGGATCGGTGGGAGGTGCTCAAGCAGCTTGGGGTTTTGCTGCAATGAGCGTAAGATGTCTGCATTGAGCTTTGTTTCCCTCCCAGATCCAGGCTTTTCCTGTAGCTCACCACAAAACACAGAGCTAGCACAGCTTTCCACCCTCAAGGTCTGGAGCTGCAGCATCCCATGGGATCAAACTCCCATTTTTTGCACAGTAGGTTCAGATCAGTGCGGCACAAACCCTGGTCATTCCATCCCACTCCAACACGCGATCCCATCCCATCTCCCACAGATGTCCGCAGCTGGAGTCCTACATGTCCTCTCCTGCTCGAGCCCATCCAATGGAGTGCAATCGGTGTGGGACATCTTCAGAAAAGAGCAACATGTGTGCAAATCTGCTAGAAATCATATAGGCCTGGCTTGCATCTTTCCTTCAGACATTAACCCAGCTCTTCGAAAATCCCAGCCCTGGAGCCGGGCTGAATCAAGTGCGTTTGTTCCTAAAAAAAAGATCGTTGCAAAAAATCCCTCAAACTCCCAGGAATCCAACCAGCAGAGGGCATGAGCAGCCACCGCAATGCCTGAGGCCAATAAAGCTTTTTTGGGGTAAAAAACACATGCAAGATGGGGTCCATCACCCCCGTGGTGGCACGGGGAGCAAGCGCCGGCTCATTCCGGCGTTAGGTGCCTGCTTTCCTCCACGCGCTTGCACAGCCAGGTGGGCAACCACCACCAAACCCCTGAACAACGCTGAAGCATGGGACATGGGAGCAGGAAAGGAAGTTTTATATGGCATGGAGCTGGAGATTAAAAACGTTCTGCCAGCAGAGATGCTGGTGCCGGTGCTGCTACCCGGGAGTCCTCCAGCTGCCGGGGACCAGGGGCTCAGCTGAGGACAAGCAACTAAAGCGTCGGTCGGGTAAGGAAGACACAGCAGCGCGGTGGCAGCTGAGTGTGTGGAGATTAAGGGCAGGACATGCCTTGGGATTTAGGGTTTCTTTTTTTTTTTTTTTTTTGCTTCCTGTTTATAGGTTGACTGTATTTCCCCAGCGTTTGAACTTCTTCGTCATGCCGTTTCTCCGCTGCTCCCGACGCTGAGCGAGAATTAAGAAGCTTCCTCTGAGCAAATAATCTTTATTTAAACAAGCTGCTGCCCTTGCCCCTGCAGCCAGAAACGTGCCAGTAAATGCCATTTTGCCCAAGGCAGGACGTGGGCGAAGACCCTTCCCCGCAGCGCCGCCGAGCCGCAAAGCTGCTCTGCTGAACCAGTACTTGCAGGGCTGGTCTTGTTTTCCGTGAGCGAGAGAAGGAGCCTGAGCAGGACGGAGAGTCTGGCACCGGTTTCTGGTGCTGCACACTCGACCTCAGACCTGCCAAATTTTTCCATAACCCTGGCCTGCCCACCGCCCCCCCCACCCGCTCCCAGCCCCCAAACTTGTTGTGAGCGGTGGAGTGGAGTGAGGAGGTGGCGGCTCGTGTTTTTTCCTTTTCCTGCCTTTAATTATACTGCAGCAATCTCCAAACAAGATATTTTTCGATCGGGACCTGAAATGTTTATTTTTCTGGTCAAAAAATGAAGCTGCCGCCTGTGGTATGCATGGCATCTTACATATTTCTTCCTCTACTCACTGTCAAGTGACTTGATATTCCAACAGATACTGCCACAAAAGCGGGAAGTCAGATGCTTTGCAAGCTAATTAATCAATCAGTTTGCTATATTAGCAACCTGAAAGGAATTCTGATGCAGACCCAGGGCTTAAAGCTGCTGCAGCATCTGCAGCCAATCGTGCTTACATTACCCCATTAACAAATTACATATGTGCTAAGCAGGATACCCCGGGCTTGGAGTGTGCAGAGAGCTCCTCGCAGGTTCTTGAAGTACCAGAGTCGCTTGTGTAAGCGGAGCACGGAAGAGAAAGGACTTCTTCACTGGAAAAGGTTTATTCCCCGCTGGTTGCACTTGTTACTTGGACTCAGAGAAGTTTGAAGGAGGCCAGATTAGCTCAGGAGGCTGGAGAGATTTAGCAGCCTTGCGATGGAATGGTAAAAGGAGTTTGAAGAGATGTAGCCTTTATAAAAATCTTTTATTAGGGCTGGCAGGTTTGCACATCCCTGACTGGCGGATGGGCTCAGGTGCTCTCTCCTGAAAGGGAAGCAATTTGCAGACAGTTACGGCAATTTAGGGCAGTTTGGGAGCAAGGAGAGTCTTGCTTTGCTCAGAGCATTGTCCGGTCTCCAGTTTGGAGAAGAGGAGGCTGAGGGGAGACCTCACGGCCCTCTACAACTACCTGGAAAGAGGGTGTAGAGAGGTGGGTGTTGGCCTCTTCTCCCTGGTGAATAATGACAGGACCAGAGGAAATGGCCTGAAGTTACAGCAGGGGAGGTTTAGATTGGATATTAGGAAGAATTACTTTACTGAAAGAGTGGTCAGGCCCTGGAACAGCCTGCCCAGGGAGGTGGTGGAGTCACCATCCCTAGAGGTGTTTAAGAGGCGTCTGGATTTGGCACTTTGGGGCATGCTCTAGGGGCAGAGATTCTAGGGGGTGGTTTGTTTTGTGGTTTTTTGGGTTTTTTTTTTTTTGTGTGTGTGTGTATGGTTGGACTCAACGATCTCAAAGGTCCCTTGCAACCATGAAGATTCTGTGATTCTGTCCCACTCAGCGACCCACCAGCCTCAGGGAGCATCGCCGGGAGATGCTTCTCCTGTGTAGAGCTTGCTGCTGAGCACGCGTCAAAGAGCCCCTTTTTAGGGTGCTTTTTGGTTAAAGCCCAGCGCTGACACAGCGCTTGGGGTCCCGGTGTCTGGGTGATCTCTCGTGTGACAGGTAGCGCATCCCTGCAGCCCACCCATGACCTTCCCAGCGCTCGGGGCGGGATGCGGGCCCGGTATTGCAACGAACAACATCCTACAGACGTACAAAGCCTCGGAGCAAGGAGGTAACTTCATCGCTGCTGTTACGAAGCCCGGATTCTAAATGCTTTTCTCTCAAAAAGCCTCTCTGCTGTGTACCACGCAGATGAACGCGCACTTTATTTTCCTTCGTTCGTTTCCAAGAACGGCTTCTGTTGAACGGGGAGCTGAGTGGTGCTTCACCTTATTTTTACTGAGCGGCTTCAAACCCCAGAGTAGCTCTAGCCTGTTTTGTGTTTGTCCTTCCTCAGTACTTACAGCACCGTCGGGGCGGCAGATGCTTTGCAAACGGCTTTAAAGACAGATCCGGTGCCACAGAAGCATTTGAAAGCTGCAGAGGACAGTCAGGGCTCACAGAACATCATGTACCCTCGTACCCGGCGTGAGTCTCCCGCTTTTATCTTCTGCTAGGGTACATCTTTAAACCTATTGTTCCCCCGATACAAGTTGTTTATAACTTTTACTGCTGAACGGGGAAGCAGGTTGCCAGAGTCGGTGGGAGATGAGCAGCTCGGGGCCGGCTTGTTCCCATTCGCCCTTTGCGAAGTGTCCACGTCTTCGCAGCATCGATGTCCTCCAGCCCTATCAGTGGTGGGGTGTTTCCGGCACCCTCCCTTCTGCTGGAAGTGGGGCTCCCGGCTGGTCTGGGGCGAGCCGGAGCTGTGCTGCTCCTGCGGAGGTGTCCTGGAGACCCCCTTGAAAGACAGGAGTCTCTTTAAAGCAGGTGAAAATAAAATCCATCCACCTGTGAATTGCTGTTTTTCTTCTCCCTCCCAATTACTTGTTGCCTGATGACTTCACAACAGAGGCACTGACGGGTTTTATTTGTTATTACATGGCATTTTATGTCAGTGGGACCAGTAGCTTAATGAGCCCCACTGGTCAGCACAGACTCGCCAGGGTCTCGTTAGCATGTTGATTTCTGCTGTGGCAGCTGGAGGCACTAACTGATCCCACGGATCGATCCCATGGATAGGAGTGTGTCTGGGGACAGGGAGGGCTGGGTCAGCTTTTGGCCCAGACCCGTGGGTGACACCAGAGCGATGCGTGTGAACGGGAGGCGTTGGCCTCGCTGGCGCGGCCGGAGCACGGCTCTGCCCGGAGATGCCCCAACACCCAGGCTCGGGTGGCACGGGGGCGGCGGGGCTGTTCGGAGGTGAATGCGCACAGGAGCATCGGTTTCCCAGCGCTGCTCTCTCTAGTGAGCTCCCCGTCCATCCTTTCCTATCCTTCAGGTGCTTCTTGGCTCCGTTATCCGGGATGCAGCTTCCAGCCTGGGGCAGCCGGAGGGAGTGGCACCCAATACCGATGTGCATCCCTGACAAGAGACAGAGTTAATCCAGTGCTGACATCCTCGCCCCTGAAAAACAGCTCTGTTTCGCAGGTAGCGGGCTTCCTTCAGTGACAGCAAAGGCGAGTGAATCAGTGGCTCTTTTATATGCTGCGTGACGGTGGGCTCGGTTAGATAAATATCTGCGTTTTCGGTTGTGTTCCTCGTATACACAGTAAAACTTTAAGCCAGGCTTGGTGGAGCTGCTCCCTTCCAGGACACGGGCAGTCTGAGGCTTGCCCTTTTTTAATCCACTAAAGTAAAATCATATTATTTGGGGCTCTGTGAGCTCAGTGCCACAGGTCAAGATGCTGCCAGGCTGCTTCTGCTGCTGCCCCGCGGCGAGATGTTCGCAGGTCAGACTCCGCGTAGTGGAGCGTGTTCCGATTCCCAGGCACGTGCCATTAACAGGCCACGAGGAGTCTCTAGGAGAAACAGGGGGAAAAAAACGAAGAAATGGGGGGAAAAAAAGGTGAAAAGAAAGGGCACTAAACTGGAGCAGAGCTTGGCTTAGTTCCCTGGTGAGCCTCAGAGCTTTGCGCAAGGGGCTCCCGCTGAGCACCGGCACGCGGATGCGAAGCGTGTAGAAGTTCCTTTTTCTGCTGAGGGCGATGTGAAAAGCCCGATTTCTGCCTCTGCCAAGGACAGAACGGGAATCCTCTTACGAGGATTAAACTTTCAGGAAAAAAAAAACCCCAAACAACTAAAACGTTCTCTTCTAAGGAAAGCTGCGCACTTCGCCTGTAATGCAGGTAATTAGAGAGAAAAACATCGGGCAGCCCATTCCACGGTCAGCATGAGGAGCAGATAGAGGCAAATTTGGTGAATTTGCTATGATTTGGATTCGATCTTCCACATGCAGCTCCAGATTAAGTTATATTTTCCTGATAGGATTATCAGTTTAGCCCTTTATTCTCCCACTGCACGATCTTTCCAACACTGCTCAGCTTCTGATCCCGTGCGTTACTTGGTCAGCACAGAACATGCTTTTGACTAGAGGCCAGTGACTTTTCCCATTGACATGGAGGAAATTTGGACCTCACCTCCATTACAGAATCTTTTTTCATTTGTCTGCTTTATTGCATCGTGGAGATTTGATCCTCCTCTGGAGCCACTTGGGCGATTTCCAAGGGATACAGTTGGATTCCCCACTTCTTTGTTTCTCCTTCCAAGATGGAATGGACTTCTAAGGAGCATAAAATCAAACCACAAGCTATCACTCGCGTTTGCTACGCGGCTCTTCCTGTGCGTTGGTGGAAGTGTTCCCCGAGGGATTTGCAGCCTGTTGTATGATGTGTGGGATGGGAAAAGAAGGACTCGTGAGATGGAGATGGAGTGCTGTGAGGAGGTGACGCGCCTGCCTCAAACGCCCTGAAAAGCAAGGGACAAAGCCCGGCAGAGCATCGTGGTACTCGTGTCCCCCATCCCGCCTCTCTCCCTGTGGTGACACCAGCAGCGTATCTCTCAAGGTGGGAGATGTCCCTGTCAAGACACCCTGTGTGACAATGGCATCTCTCCTCTGGGAGGAGGAGGAGGAGGGTGTTGGTGTCCCCTGGCGCGGGGCAGCCTGCGGCTCGCGGAGGAGGACGGTGCTGCTGTGACAAACAACGGCTGCTGCAAGTGTAGCACTGACGCCATCTCATGCGAATGGCATTCTGCACTGATTTATGTTAACGAGTTTATCAACAGCGCTTCCACATCTCCTTCAGAGACAGGAGAAGCAGTGGGAGATGCGGCGGGGGTGCGATCTGAGGGGTGTCTGCGCGGCAGAAGGGACGGGAGGCAGAGGACGTGCGGTCGCTCCGCAAACACACCTGGGCGCCGAGGGGGATTCGCCCTCCCCTGCCCACCTCCGTCCTCTGCCCTCTGAGCTGCCGACCAGGCGCTTGGGAGCAGGAATCCAATTTTGTGAAGAACAACTCGCATCTGGAAAATAAGGAAGCTGCTTTTTTTAAGGCATCGTGTCTGGGATGAGGCGCTGCTGCCTTGCCAAGGGATGTGTTCTTAGTTCATAAATAACTCAAGGAGACTACACCGTATTATATACCTGGCCTGTTGATACGAAGCTTTTCCTGTGGTGAAGCCAGGGCGAGACGCAAGCCAAGCAAAGCTGTATAACACACGCTGTAGCCTAGAGGTGAGAGGAAGTGCCAGGCAGAAAACTCATCTGAGAAAACCAAAGTCCATCAAGCACTTAACGGGCAAGTCGATACACAGCACGGAAAGTCAAAAGCTTCCTTGTAATCGCTCCGCCGTAATTCCCTGAACACCCTTCCCTTTCACGGCGGTTGGCATCGCATGGACACCGATCACTCACCGGGAAGAGCTGAGCGGTTGCTGAAGGTGCACAGATGATGACAGCAGATCCCCAAAATGCCTTTGATCCCCGGCGGGCGTTCGGCTTAGCGAGTTTATTTCCCAGCTCAGCGGCATTCAAGTGGAGTTGCCCATGCTGGTGGTTCCCAAAGGAGCTGTGGGCAGGCAGCCTGTCCCAAGGACGTTTGCAGAATAAGGAGAACTGCACTGAAAAGATTTCCTGCTTCAGCTCCGTGCTCGTAAACCAGCGAAGTTACTGTCTGGGAGTAATTTGGAGGAGCTCGACTAGCGAGTGCAAAAAATCAATGCAAACGTGCGACTCCTCTAGACTTAATTGCAGGGGAGCATCTGTTTACATTCCAATATCCAAAAGGCATCCTCGTCTATTGGGAAGTTTGCAGTCTGCAGACAGTATGTTACTGAGTGAAGTTTTGAAAATAATATACTGTCATTCACCAGTTCCGGGCAGTTGCATCTATTCAGCCGCTAGCGAGAACCACCCTATTAAATCCACAACTGTGGGTACAAGTATCTCTAAGAGCCTTCATTGAACTCCCTATCACAATCTTTAAAGCAATCATTTTGATTGCTCTCAGTTTAGCAATTATGGCCGAGTGACACATTTTCAGCTTTGGAAAATGATATGCCTAGCCCAGTTTCCCTATGCATAAGTCTTTCATATACATATATATATATATACACACACACATATTTACCCGCTTTCATGTGCTAAATGGCTTCTAAACTCCTGCCTGTCAAGAAGCTGGCTGATGTGCGAGCAGGATTCCTGTCTGATGGCTGCGTGATGTGTGCCAACAGCTCCCTCTGGGTTTTTTGTCTAAGATTTACTTCAGATGCAGAAAAATCAGAGAGCGTCTTTGTTCCCGGCAGTATTTTTGGCAACGGACTGTACGGAGCATGACCCATCCTCACAGCCCGGTTGCGCGGGCTCTAGACGGCGGCTCCTCGGGGCCAGCACAACCTGGGGTGGTGAGACAGGCTCTGTAATGGAAACGATTGTGCCTTTGTGTCTGGGAAATCAGAAAGTGTCATTCTTTGAAAGACGGAGTCTATTTTGGAAAGAGCATCTCTAGCCGAGATGGGCTGGAGCGTTCCAGGGCACCATGGAGACGTCCAGTTGCATAAACCTGACAGTCACCGGGAGACGGTCTGCTGGAAAGGGCCGCAAATTCCCCCTCTCCTGCGCAACACAAAGCAGCAGTGACCTCAGTCCTTGGCCGCCCCGTCCATCTCCAACAGAAAATGTTAGAGGGAATAACATCTCGGGAGCCCCCGCTGTAAGTCATGAACTCAGGCAGCTAATTTTACAGCTACTAAAATATACCAAAGTTCAAAAGAATAACTTTGCGAGTCGACTAACTGGTGAAAGGGAGCCAAAAGCAGGAGACACATGGATTTATAGTGAGGTGGGCGGTGGGCAGAGGAGGAGCTGGAGTCCCTGCGCCCAGATTTGAAGGCAACAGATTTATGCCGGATTTCACCAGCTGAGAGTCTGGTGCCGTGTTTTTGCGGCCATGGGTGTTGATCCAATCCGATCTCAGATAAGAAGCAGGCTGCTTTGCTTCTTCATTGGTCGAAACTGGAAAGAAATAGCTGACCACCTTGGAAAAATGCTGTGGAACTTGGTAGGAATGGGACTGAGCGTGCCATGGAAATTTAGTGGAGTCCTATGCAGAAATTACTGTAAATACTTGCAGAATTTAATAAGTGCTTTTATGCTTCCTGTTGGGTTATTTTTAACACTCTTGTAGAATTCCATAGTGGGATATGATTATGTATTAAATTTTAATAGCTGTTTAAAAAAAAAAAAAGCTGTTGAACGCTATCATTTTCTATGAGGTTATGCAAGATGCCTCCATTAGGAGTGTTTTTCTGCTTCCAAACAAAGCCTGGACAGATTTGAACACTGTACACGAGCAAAATAATCCCAGCTCAGGGAAGATATTAATGAAACCCAGGCTGAAAAAGTGTGCAGGAAGCTGCTGTGGTGTTTCTATTTTCAATTTCAGTTCACACAGGTGAATTCAAGAGCAAGCCAAGGTTCACCACATCCTAATTGTATTTGGGGGCACTGTGAAAACCCTGAACTTTGAGATTTTTCCATAAGGAAATCTCCTTGGTTCATATCTTCTCTTGTGATCAAGGAAAAGGTTTCCTGCAATTTGAAGAGACTGTGTACATTTCGTGCCTTTTCTAATCTAACCCCATGTGGTACACATCAAAAGCCTTCATGAAGTTCGGTGCGTGAAGCTCAGTAATCTTGTGTCCTGAATGAATTCTCCTCCAGGAAGACATCTGAGTCTTCTGTGAAGACATCCATTGCCTTCTGTCATTATTGTGTAATTAATCACTGTGATTTCTGTAGGACTAACACGGTCATGTCTCATTAGCTGGTTTTGGCCACCACACGTTCATTAGTTCGGCACCATCAGAACATCTTTGGTTTTTAAGTCCATACTAGGTTTCCACAAATCATACACAGTTTTTACCGGAGTGCTTGGGAATGGTGGTTGAATTCAAGTCCCATTGGGCAAGGGGTGAATTGTTCTCTGCAAGCTCATGAGCTGAGTGTGCCAAGATGAAGAAAGATTGAGGAGGATGTGGTCAGCTGCAAACATCATGTGAGTGTTCCCAGTATTTGGGGTGGATAACTTTTTTGGCAGGGCTTTGGTAGGAGAAAATTTGCTAATGAGAGAGGAAAAATAAAGAGAAGATCACCAGACGAGGGTGCCACCACACTGTCCTCAAGCTTTGATGCATCAGGAGCTGAAAGTCTCCCCCATAGGGGCTTCTTCGGTTTTGGTAGCTGAGCTTCTGAGCTGACTCCTTCCAGCTGTATTTCTTGGTTGTGTTCATCTTCCATGGCCAAGTTGGTGCCACGGAGGGTTCAGCAGTAGGGCAGTGGCCATGTCCCGAAGGCAGGGGGCTGTACAGGCACCTCCAGCTCCAGCCGTAAGGGAAGGACATCATCTGAGCCATGGGCAAGTGCCAGGATCGATGTCCAGGGGTTTGTAACAGATGACTTCTACACCGAGCTGCTCCAATGCCACACGTGGTGCAAACACCTGAGAGAAGCAGACACTTTTTCCACTGCGGATTCTGTCTCCCTTTATTTGTCATGGAGGCAGTGTTCATTCTGACTCCATTTACTTATCTAAATACGTCGCGTGCTTATTAATACAGGCAGCGTGTTCTCTTTTCTTAGCTTGAGAAGGAAAGTCTCATGAAATATGTTACCAGTCTAAATTATTCCATGACTTGCCTACATTTCAAATTAACTGGAGGAATATCAACAAACATAATGGCAATTCTTTTCCAATCCCATCTCCTTCAGTCAGTCTTTAACCCACTTATCAGACAGTTGTTATTACAAAAATAATCAGGAGAAGAAAATACCCCAGTGCTGAATCAACACTGCTGGACTTTTTTTTCTTTTTTTCTTTTTTTTTCATTCGTACTTGTGTAACTCTTAGTTTCTGTTGGACATACACCAGCCTGAAATTGTAGAAACACAGCTGGCTAAATCCATCACGTCTTATTACAGGTTATCAATTCTCCCGTGCAATAAACACATTTGACAATTAGCGGTGAATTGATGAGTGACTCAGTTTGGGCTTTGCCATTTAGAGGAGACTATTTCTTTACTGTTTTGCGCTTAACAGAAAAGCTCACAATATGAGCTTAATTTGTAGAAAATGCAAAAAGCTGGTAAAGCCATTAGCGTTTCTTATAACCAAAATGACAAATGGTCTTTACATTAATCTCAAATCACTTCTTTAAAGCAAGGATCAGGAAAGAATTTTCCTCGAAAGGATATTGCTGTCCGAGCGCGGGGAGGTGCTTTTGCGGGGCTTTCTGACCTTCTGCGGGATCCACATGGGAAGGGACTGCCAGGCTGCCTTTCTGGCCTTGATAAAGCCACCAGTCTCGTTTGCTTTGATGAATCTTCTGCTTCTACAACAAAAATAAAAAAAAGAAACGCAAACTGCCTAGACAAAGGACCAAACCACACGGTGACTCACACCATACTGTAAACCTTTTAGGAGTAATATTGCAGTAATTCAGATTTAACTTGTTCAGTTCCATATCTTCCTGCAGTTAAACTGGGATGTTTGGCCAGCCAGCTTTTTTCTATTCCAGCTCTTTGTTTAGGGGGGAAAAAAATCTGCCAATGCCAACCACCATATCAAAGCTCTGTAGAAATCTGAAAATAAGGACTGAAAGAGATTTTGGAGGAGGAACCTGTTCCTTCCCTCTCCCCTAAGGCAAGACCCCACCTCTCCGCTCCCCAGGAACCAGCTTTCCCAGTTGCCCAGTCAGTACCAGCTCATGGCAGCCTTTCTCCCATCAGGCTTTACAGAGAAATGCATCAGCCTTATTGGCTAAAATGGACATTCATCAGGAAAAACCCAAGCTGCTTTCAGAGTAGTCTCACAAAACCAGCCGGTCAGCTTTGATCTCTTCAACGTGCAAATGAAATGAGGCTGGTGAGAGAAAGAAATCTCTTTCCTTTCCATTTGCCAAGTGCATTAATGTGTTCTTGATCCCCAAATGATTCTCATTTACTTACTGTAATCACAATACTTTAGTTTTTCTATTTGTTTTTATCGGTTTTGCTGCTTTGGATTTTTTTTTTGTGGGTATTTTTTCTAATCAAGAGTTTTTTCTATTCATGCAAGCTGAATATTTTCCTACTGGCAAACTTGTCCTTAACTTTGCTTTACAAGTGCACTTTTCCCTTCATTTTGTTTCTCCCTGCTCCTAGCCGGTGCAGGGATTTGCTCCGGCAGTGGAAACGAAGGGTCCAGTTGATGCCGAGGAAAAGTAAAGACCACATGGAGTAGCACCGGTCTGAGCAGCAGCATGAAAATGCCCCACGAGCATCCATTAGCGAGGGAAAGAGTTTTGTTTGGCAAACCTCCTAGTCCAAAAGCCAGCTGGATTGGGGTTGGGTTTTGGGGTGGGGTGGGGCTTTTTGTCTTCGGAAAGAACAGCAGCTTCGGCATCGCGGTGATTTGCTGATCACTTTATATAGTGGTCCTCATATATATACGAGGAAGTATTTAAACAGAGTGAGGTGTCAGCTTAGTGATGCTCCGCACCTCCTCGGAGGGCACAAGGGGTCCCGTCGTGAAGCAGGAGCTGGTGCTTTAGGATGTCGCTGTTAGAGGCAATAAGAATTCACCGCCTCTGCTAATCAACGCTGATGCTTCTTGAGCCTTCAAGATGTGTTTCACGCTCCAAGCATAAGCTGCTCGGCCCCACGTTCCCGTGGTTAATGGGTTACTACCCGCGAGCTGTACACGGGGGTAAGCACGCTCCGGGGTTACTGCAAGGTAACTTTGTTCAGCGCACAGTGAGACAGGCTTAAAACAAGATGCCTCGCTTTGCATTTGCCACAGATGTAGAAAAAAACAACAACAAAAAAAAAAAAAAACCAAAAAAAAAACCCAAAAAAGCACATATGGTGATTTCCTACAGCTCAGCTGACGCACGGTAACTTGTTAAACTTCAGTAACTTGAAATCTCTTCCTGGCAGTTGAAATACAGCTCTCCCTGGGCTGGCAGGGCTTTAGCAGAATACAATGGCACTTCATAACACTTAGTGATGCTTCTTAAAAAAAAATGTGTGCAAATTATATCATACAGGAAATACGTAGGAGGTAACAAAGAGCAGCGGGTGAAAAGCAGAGGTTCCCAAATCAATCTGTGTTGGGAAAATCATCTGCAGGTTCCAATAACTGTGTCAGCTGAATCGCTTGGGCTGCTTTTGTGTGCAGAATCATGCAGGAAATCCCAACAAAGCAGAATTTCTCGTAAGACTTCTGGTGCATCAGCCCGCGGTCCGAGCCAGAAAGAAACCACAAAAACAATCGCTCTCCTCGCTGGGCGGCTACTACAAGTCCCAGGTGGAACCTGGGAATGAAATGTGTGTGTGTGTCAAAACATCGCAGGACTTTCCAAAATCCTCTTTTTGGATGTAGTTACAGAAACAAGCACATGATGAGGGTCAGGGGGTCATTCTCTATATTATACATTGTTCTCTCATCAGCTCGGCTGGAATTGACCCAGTGACTTAATTTATTTAAGAATACTTTAAAACATTTCTTATACGTCTCAGATTGGAGCACCCAAGATCATGTATCACTTTGGAACATCTTTAAGGAAACTTTAGAGCTTTTATGTACTTTACTGAACAATGGACCCATTTCTTCATTGCTGTTCTGAGATGGATATCTGCTGAACCAGAAATGTATAAACAGAGAAAAATTGCCGCTAAAATGTTTTTAAATCTAATTTATATTCAAGGCTTGGTTAAGGAGCTGGATTTTCCTATTCTTACCTTTTAGAGGACCACAATAAGGAAGGTAGTAGACTGACAATGGTAACACAAGAGGTGCCTGTAAGTCCAGTCTAAATGCTATCAGTGCCTTCCAAATGCTTGGTAGATATGCAGGGCTTGATGTCTGTTATGCAGTTCTCTCAAAAACACACAGCCTTCCTCTCTTGGATGGTTTCTGTGCAGACCCGAGGTCTTCCTCATCACCAAGAAGTGAAATCTCACCGATAGACCTCATGGGTTACCTGTAGCAGGGGAAAGCAGAGACGGCAGCATCAGAAACCTCTGGGTTTGTGCCTGTGTTGTTCCCTCGAAGTCGTGATGAAGCTGAGGGAAACCAGAGCGCCCAGCGGGGTGTCCCAGTTTGGGCGCTGTCTGTAACCACCATGTCTTGCGATGTTGACACTGACATTACCGAATCTCGGCGAAGCCTTTGGCGAAGCAGCACGACACTCTGGAAATGACAGACGCGTTAACATTAGAGCAGAAGAGTTAATTCTCTTAAAAGTCTCATGAAGAGAGGGATATTATAATTTGTCCACTAGCACTTTAGCTGGCTGGGATTCCAGCTAGGAAATGTTCTCAGTAGAAATGGAACTTTTTTTTTTTTTTAATTTCCTAAAATCCTATTGGGAAATAATTCTTCAGCAATGTTCTTTATCCTATTTTCATTGGATCATGAAAAAGAGAGATACCTGCAATTTCTTTTTTTTCTTTAGGGGTGAATTTCATCCCTTTTGCAAAGTTTATGAACTACCCAAGTCCTTTTTAAATCCTACCCTGTAGTTTTAAGAAAACGTCATAGTTTTCATCTTGCAGCAAAATTTCTTGGAGAGCAGAAGTACGAATTCTGACACACGGGAGGAAAAATTAACAAAAGAAAAGGGTTCTTTAGGTTTGTTAGGGAGATGTTACTGGATACAAAGCTGGGAAGTAGCACATAAATTATATAGCGTACAAAAAATATTTCTTTATGCCAAGGATCTTGTCTTGTTGTCTTCCTCTGTAAAATATCCAGGAAAATGCTGGCACTACATGAAACTAGCGGTGAGACTGAGGCTGAAAGCACTAAGGCTATGCTGAAATTGAAGTCTTGTTAAATTAATTTTTTTTCCAGGGTTTGCAAGAGCTATTTCCCTTCCACCTGCTGACCAAACAGGATAGCAGTAAAATACTTCCTCTTAGTGACTCACAAATCTGTCGGAGATGATGAGGCCCAATGGGAGTTTGATGATGTCTTAAATAGCGATTTGCTTTTCGCCTCTTGGCAAACGGTGTTCTCCGGACTGGTAACACTAGCTGCGTTTCCAGGCTATGGAAATGGGAACCAAGAAATGTCTGTTGTTGGTTGTTTTGGTCTCAGGAGATTTCCGTCAGGCCAATAAGGCTCGGTGCAATTCGAGATGTACAAAAGAAAAGGAGGACGATTTCAGAAGCGTTTAGTGATGCGCTATCTGTTGGAGGCTGAAAAATTGTTCGCTAAAGCTAATAGTCCCATATCCCTGCTAGGAGCGGGGTCTCTCCTCCGCTGCATGAAACAAAGTCTTTATTTGTTCAAAAATTATTTTGGTGGGTGCATTTTTCATTTCAGGTATTGAAAGACAAGAGATCCACAGCCCTGGGAGCAGACATCTCCCTACGGAGGGTCTGACACTGGCCTGTTGAAATAATGTGCCCCAATCCTTTTCCAAAGGGCAAATCATAGAATCATAGAATGGTTTGGGGGGGAAGGGACCTTAAAGCCCAGCCAGTGCCACCCCCTGCCCTGGGCAGGGACACCTCCCACCAGCCCAGGTTGCTCCAAGCCCCGTCCAACCTGGCCTTGAACCCCTCCAGGGATGGGGCAGCCACAGCTTCTCTGGGCAACCTGGGCCAGGGGCTCACCACCCTCACAGCCAAGAATTTCTTCTTAATATTTAATCAAAATCTCCCCTCTTTCAGTGTAAAACCATTCCCCCTCATCCCACGGCTTCCCCTCCCTGATCCAGAGTCCCTCCCCAGCTTTCCTGGAGCCCCTTTAGGGACTGGAAGGGGCTGGAAGGTCTCCCCGGAGCCTTCTCTTCTCCAGGCTGAACACCCCCAAATCAAAGGTGTGTTTGGCCCAGCACAGCTCATTCGACACAGTCCTCAAGGTATCTCCGTATCTACAATAATTACTCTCGGAGGACACTGCTCCTCCAGCTGACAGCCAGAAAGCCAGGAGACAGTTTGCTCCAGTAAATCTCAACTGGAGTTTTTTCATTTTTATTTCCCTGCCATAGAGGCAAGACAACAACGGAAGATTAAAGTGAATTATTATATGCTATGGGTTTCGGAAACATCCTTTTGCTTCCTTCCTAGGTCATGCACAGTCCTGCGGTTTGCAGCTCGGCTCCTGTTTCCAGTCCGGTAGCTTTCCATTCACATCGCGCCGAGCCGCGTCTCCAAACGTCCGACTAAACGTGTCTCCCGGTGTGTTTGTAAGGGGAAATGATTAACTCCAACCGTCTATAGAAAGCAATACTTCCTATTTAAAGACACTCCCGACAAAGCTGAGTGGGAAAAAAAAAATCGCTATGGTGGTTTCAAATAAAAATATGCTGCACTTTTTCCAAAAAATTTTTGTTGTTTTCCGTGAAGGATAAAGAGAAGTTTCTGCAGCGCAATATCTGCCATCTTGCTGCAAATAATTGGTTTTTTGAAGCAAACATATCCACTGTTTCCCCATTTGAAATAAAATCCCATGCATCCAATGAAAATATTCATTTCTTGGGAACTTCAGTTGGAGTGCTAAACTAAAGCATAAACTGACGATCTAGTAAATTAAAGAAATTGGATATTTAGCTGCACAACTCTTAGCATTTGGACTCTCATTTAACTGATGATCGGAAAACAAGGTGACACCCGTGAACAGTCAGGTGCAAAATGCTTTGGGTTTATTTGATTTTTTTTGTTTTGTTTCAGAAAGGCATTCAGGACTGAGACATTTATTTGAAATATCCTCCCAGCTCTCCACCCCCGCGGAAGGTTTTAAACAAAAGTTAAAGAAGGAGAGAAACAGCATAAGCAAATTTCAAGGGACAAGATTAATTACTACGCATCTGTAGGTTTTTTCCCATTCTGCTAATAATCTACCCTGAAATATTTCGGTGTTGTTTTCGCTGCACTGAAATGCGCCAGCAGACTCTGACTGAAGTTACCCGAAGACATCTGAGCAGTTCTTAACTCACCGCTGGCCTCCAGTTAGCGACTGCCTCGAAAGCCAAATGCAACCAGTCCTCTTCCAGCGGGGTCGCATTTGTTAGCAAACCTTAACGTTGAGATGCTGGTTTTTCTTTTCCCGAGTCATCAGTTTGCCCATGCCATAACGCTTCCCGGAGGGGGGAGTTTTCTGCAGGCATCTCCCAGGGGGGATATTGAGGGAAAGGATTCCTAGCAGGAGGTTTCGAAGTCAGTGCCCCAACTTGAGGCACTTGTAGGTAAACATGATGTCTAGGACGAAGCCATTCCCATGCATATCCCTAAAACCAGAAAGAAATGTTTTCAGTTTACATATTTCCAGTTTACATAGCATGGAAAGCTTACGTAAGTAACAGGGGAAAAGAGAAAAATTTAACAAATTTGCAACAGCCCGGCTAGGCACGGTATCCAAAGCTAAACCTGTCAGGATCTGGGCTGGGGAGGACGCTCGTTGGGAGAGCTGACAAGTGAGACTGCGGAACTACAAAGATTTATTGTATACCAAAATAATTCCTCTGCTTGCTGAGCAAAGTTGCTGCCCCAGAGTAAATGCTCTCAAAAATATTTTCCATCGTGAACTCCAAGTCCCGTTTCTTGCCCAGATTCCATCACAACAAACAGCCCGAGGATTTACGTGCCTCTCGCTTACCTTGTGATGACTGCCTGAGGTAGAGGTTTTATGGAGACGAGAGCGGAGGAGCGCAGCCCCTTGGCAGTCACGGCAGAGGGGGACTGGGGACCGGTCCATCCTCATGGGAGCTGGGATGCCCAGGTGGGGTCCTGGGAGACGGGTGTTGCTTCAGCCCTTGGTCAGGTGGATCTGTTGTGAGAGCAGAGCCAGGACATGTCTAGCCCGGGGCTAACAGTGACCAACCTCAAACTCACTAGATTTTTTTCAGACACAATAATAGGCATTTTCAGGAGCATTATATCACTTCCTCGTAGTCGATACCAGACCTTAAAAAGAGCAGATTTCGGATAATACTGGGGAGGTTTGAAATTCTCAGTTTTTCATATGTAGATGCCCAAAATAAATGGGGCAGAGTGTCATCTTCAGAAAAGACATTTATTTGTTGTCTGGCAGTTCCTGATCTGCTGCTCAGCAGCTAGAACTGGCTAACCCAAAAGCCATCACCACCTTGTTGATGTGCAAACTCCTACATCAAAGAGAAATTCATCTTCTCTGACTTCAGGGTGTCTAAAAGTTAGATGACTAATCCTGGGCTTATGCCCTGGCCTCCCTTTATATTCCCTGAAGAAAAACAGACACGTCCAAAATTTCGCTCTGCCTGACTGTCGGCACGGATCCGAGGATGAGACGAACCTGCGCCTTCTCGTAGGGATCACAGAATCATAGATAACGAGCCCAGGCTGAGGTGCAAGCAGCCTATTTATAGGATTTCAGTAATAAATCAGGAAAATTATATTGTCATAGCAATAGAAATACCAAAATAGCGTCCCTGTACCACTGCCCATCCACAAACCTCCTTCTGCTGATGAAGATGGCATGGAAATGAGAGGAGGGACAAACAGCAACAGCTTCTGTGATAAACAGGGCTCAAAAAATGGCAAATGGAAAAGGAAAAGAAAGATGTGGCTGTATTAAAGATCCCAGGATAAATGAACCACGGGTGTAAACGAGAGCTGAGGATCGAGGCGGGTACAAAGTCGGTGCATTCGGGAAGGAGAAGGAAGGTCCCTGCCTTGTGTGGGGCACTGGGACCAGCCAGGATCTGGCCCATGGAGCAGGTGCAGAGGAAGATGTGGGGCAATCAGGGCGGAGGAGAAGAAACTAAAATAGCTTTGTTTAGGCTAGGAAAAGGAGGAAAAGGCTAGGAAAAGGATTGCTTTCTATAAATAGTCCAGGTAAAGCCCCAGGGAAGGGAGATAGTTATTGAAGCTAAAGGACAATGTTGGCCCCGAATCAAACTGCTTGTGAGTAAATAGAGGGTGGAAACACGAAGGTTTCTGAGCATCACAGGAAAGATGTTCTGAAACAACTTTCCAGTCGCAGCAGGAACCTGAGCACTTCTAAATCCGTCAGAGCAGGAAATTGATCTCAGTGCCAAGATATCTTCCAGATCTACATCCATATTACTCATGCTTTATTTAATCTTTATTTTGCCAATGACAAATTTTGCCCTGCCCGCCAGAAAATAGGACTGGACAAAATCTTGAGAGACTGTGTAGTTGACAGCTTGACTGAAGGCAGAGTCATTCATACTGATGGGAGCTGGGCTGGCCCCTTCCGAACATCCACGAGTGACATCCTACAGCTTTCTAGGCCTCCACCACCCTTATTATTGCAACATTTTGTTCATGGGTTGGGGGGTTTTTCCCATTATCAGGTCTTATCTCCCTCTCTGCAATTAAAGCCAATCATTAGGCTGATAACAGCTAACGGACCACTGCAAGAATGGTGGGATTTTTTGCCCTGGGAGAAAATCCCATGAAATCTCCTTGAGAAAAACCTCACTCAACAAAGGCTATGGAAACAAACCAAAACCAGGACTGGTGACACTGTTTTGAATATCGTTGTTCAGAAAACAGAGGAACGGAGGAAAATGGGTTCAGTTTTCCTCTCCTCTAATTAGCCTTTTTACATAGCCATGTACAGAGAAATTTGATAGTGACACAGGAAAAAACCCTCATCCCCACAAAAACTTCGGCGCACGCTTTCCAGCAGCAGCGCATGAGGATAAAGCAGGGTGGTCGCTTGTTTTGGGATTAGCCTCATGCAAGCTTTTGGCTTGGCTCTCAACCTAGTAAAAAAAAAAAAAACAAAACAAAATAAAATTCTAGCCCAGTTTGCACAGAGTTGCAGTCTCAGTGTTACAGAGTTTTACCAAACTGCTTTCTTTTGTCCTCTTTATATCTGAGGTAAATTGTGCAAGACAGGCACTAGCTTTTTAAGTAGTTAATGCATTGGGCAAAGGGTTTTCCTTCCTATCTAGAAGACATTTCTACCGCTTGGCCTTAAAGCAAGTTACATATAACAAGTAAGTTATTTTATAAAAACTGGGTCAATTTACATAGGAATTCTTAGTATGGAAGGAGATAAATAAATGTATTTCTTTTTTTTCTCTTTCAGCTTCGAAAAAAATCAGTTTCACTCTACCTTAAACTTCTAATTTAATCGGGCTACTGTAATCTTGAGACATTCACCACTGAATTGACCCAAGTACAGCAAAGCAAGAAAACAGCTTTTTCACAGCTGAAAATGAGTCAACTGTCCATCTTAGCCCTTCAAATCAAGAAAACACAAGGCTTGCAGCATACCGAGGTGGGGAAGGGAGTAAGGTTTTGCTGATAAAAGCAGGCTACGACCCCCTCGTACCTTGATGAATAGTAATCGCCCTGTGCTCCTAACTGGGAGTGTAAAAATAACCTCTGCCCAGTACATCATCATCCATCTCCCTCATGTGTCACCTCTGGACCTTCATACCCCAATCAAACATCGGTGGGTGGTTATCAAGGGTTGATGAGCAACCTTTCTTCTTTGGAAGTTCTCTATTTAATAGAAGCTCCTTCTATGACTCCGCAGTTGCACCAGGAGCCCTGTCCATCCCCCGTGGCCTAAAAAAAGCCATTCGTGAAAGCAGGCAAGCACAAGGGCTGAGTAAACTTGGACACAGCTCCCAGCCAAATTATGAGCGTGTTGCCAAACATGGAGAAAAGTGCATCTGATTCTTCTGTTAAGGCGTCCAAGGAGGGCCACAAAATTATAGTTCAAACTATAAACAGAATGAGTACATTTTGTTCATTTTCCTGTTCTCTCTATAATCGATGCAATATGAAGAGCTGCTATCAGTGGAGAGTTATACAATCAGATGGCAGCAATAAAAAGAACGTTAGCAAGTCGAGGATATCATAGGAGGTTGACTGGAGGAAGCAGTTATAAAACAAGACCGTTTATGTCTATTTAGATGAGAACATCAGATTCGTGACAAAGTCATTTTGATGTCTGTCTACCCACTTAATACTCAACTAATGGACATCTGCATCCTGATTTAGAGTGGTTGCCTGGAGGAGGATCAGCACCGAGGATTATATGTGCATGGATGTGGCTCTTTGTGCACCTTGAATGTGTGTTACACGCAGCGACAGCATAGCCATATAGAGATGAGATAATCTTACGTGCACGCTATATGCATATGCAGACTTTCATAATTATTGTCTGGTTTACTGTTTCCTCGCTCTGTTAGACTCATGGAAGGTTTTATTTTTTGTTATTGTTATTTCAGCACAAATTGGACTACAGGTTCGGAGTCTTACAAATCCGTGGTGTGGAGAATACAATAAGTACAAGACGGGCGTCTCCACCAGCTGTCGGCAGGGAGCCTTTACTGTAGCATCTTTTGTTCTTTGGCATCTGAAAAGGTCCTGGTTCTCAGATGGTCTTCAGACTTGTTTTCTTCTCTTACAGCCATCCCTCCTCTGATATCTGCAGAATGCGCTTGGAAAATCTAGGGACTATCAAAACGAGAGCTGTAAAGCTTTAAAAACAAACAGACATTTCACCTGTCTCTAATCAGCCCCATCTCATGGTTTGGCTTTGATTTCCCCAGCGCAGAAAAGAAACGTATAGGATTTTAATTTCCTTGGCTCCCCAGAGCAGTATGAATGAGACTGCAGCATTGCATTCGGCTTGTGTTATTAATGGGCTCCATGCTTGCAAATGTCTCATTCAATATATTTGCTCAAAGTGCTTCCAAAAAGGGGGAAAAAAGAAGAAAGAAAACATCAGGTTTCTAGGGCTAATGTATGTGACCTGACAGCATGAATACATTAGATCTTCTACAGAAACATACAGTTCAAGCACTGTGCATCGGATCTCTAGCCTTTTTATCTTCATCTGGACTCTAATCAGCGTGCGAGCGTACTGCCTGGAAATGAGCCCTATTTTCCTGCCATTCTGGCTCATACTTTCTATCCATTTGAAAGGGTATGACATGCCTTCTTATAGAGTCACTGTAAGCTGGGAGTGTTTCTGAGCTCTCTGTTCAAGCATCCTGAGCATCTTCCAGTACAACTGTTTTCTTTTTTGCCGGGTTGCTTGGCCCCCCCCGACGCCAGAGCCAAGACTCCCCCGGATCCTCTGCAGGCACAAGGCAGCCTGGCTCTGCCGAAGGCCGTGTGCTCGTGCCTCGCTGCTGAGGATCTCATACATCATTTTCCAGTCATAAAGAAGGTAAGGTCCAATAATCCTAAACTGAGACCTATGAGCTCTCAGTTGTCTTCTAAAACTTCAGGCAGGTCATGGCATTTCCCCACTTCGTGTCTGGTTTTTCCTTCCCATGCTCTGGCTTATCTGCAAGCCTTTAAGTTCTTAAAAGGAAGAGCTGGTTTATATTATGCATCTGGACAGTGTCTAACACAAGAGGGCCCCAGTTTGATTAGGGTCTCTTGTGACTACCGTAATACAAATACTGCTAATAAAATGCATTTGAGTCGGAAAAAAGGCAGTGATGCTTCTTTTCCAGTTAGCGCTTACCTTGGGAAAGGCTGGGGGAGGTGGGCTTGTCGGCCAAAGACAAGGTGGCCCCACGAGCCATCCCGGCAGGGACAACCCTGTGAGCTGCAAACCCAACTGAGCAAGAGCTGTCCTCGCCCGTGCAGCGCCTTCCTGTGCCGGGAGTGCTCTGCGCATCCAAATGGGCCTCGTTTGGATTCCCAAATGCCTTCCCAAAGCAGGGCCTGCTTCTGTTAACAGCAATTAATCACTTCGTAGCCAGTCTTTTATTGTAATGAACACAGCAGATGTGTTTCCATTAATAGGTCCCCAAGTGAGCCTTATCCAGCATCACTGATACTTAATGAAGGAGATTATGTGGCCTAAATAGAGCTTTCATTTTCAGCATCCTCCCATTTCTATCTCCACTACCAAGTAAGCAAACAAAATGAAGTGGGAATCTTGTTACGGGCTCGGTTACAGTACCTAGAATAAACATGCTGCCAAATAATAAAATGTGTCCACTAGTATAATGTGATTAGTAATAGCTAAAACTTGCATCGGTATTTTTACAAGGGTCTGAAACAGAAGATTAAAAACAAGCACGTAGATGTCTTTATAATGTAGTGGTAATTCAAAGCTCTCCGCTTCCCCAATTAACCTCAATATTTGAGCAATGAGAGGGCAGGCAGCTGACTCCCCGGGGACATGTCTGTCTCCAGAATATTGGTCAATCTCAGGGAATTTTTCAAGCGTGCTGGTTGCCATTAAAAAGTCATCACTTCCAACAGTGGCTAAGACACAGCAAATCTTTGGGCACTTATAAAATAGTGTCTAACTGATGATGGTAGTCCTGAGGGTTACCGAGCCGTGGCACATGAGGTTTCCCGGCGTGAGAGCTGGGTCTGCGACGGGTGCCGCCGCGATGGGGCAGAGTCAGGCCCCGGAGGTGGGATGCAGGCGCTGGGCAGAGCATCGCTCGGTTGGGATCCGCATCCCTCTGCGGCTGGCTGTTTGCAGGCATCCCGGGTGAGGTGGGCATCACTACACGTGGACATGTCCCCAGTGCACCACCCTGCTCCTGCCCCATAAATAATCAGCAACAAAATCTCTGCTCTGACATGGATCCTCGGACTTTTCTCTTCCCGGATAGGCAAGGAGAGACCACGGGTAGCAGGCACAGGGCACGGCTGCTCTTCCAGCAGTTTTCTGAAGAGGATGTTTTCCAAAGCGTTTTCTTTAGGAGGTCAGACTCTGCAACCATTTTTGTTCCCCGAAATTATTCCTAGAACCAGATCCCTTCTACCCAAATGGCTTCCTCACCCATGCTCTGCTCGGCATCGTCTGGGGCTTACTGAAATTTCATCTTTGACTTACTTGGATCTTGAAAGAAGATGGTCAAGAGGCTACATCTACTCTTTATTCCCAGCACAGTGAACAGAGGAGGCAGTTCCTTGTATAATACAGACAGAAAAAAAAATCCTGTGCATTTCAAATAAGTCTTCTGGGATTCATAAGGAGCACCTCCACGGTACAAACGTATCATATAATTTTAAAATCCAGAAGGATCATCTAATAAATTCTATAGATCTGTCTTCCACTGGTCTGTGCAATAAAGGATACTGAAATATGTAGTGTCTGCGGTATGGAGCCACCGGAGAGGGAGTTCAGTCACTCAGGATGGAGTACTTAGCCATTAGACAGTGACAAACTGGCCTCGTCCCTATGGGCAAGGTGGGAGTGCCGTCAGGTTTAAAATCACAGGGTATTGTTCTATAGATCGCAGTAACTCACGAGCATGTTTTCAGTCCCTGCCCGAAATGCTTGAGGTATGACAGAATGGAAAAACGATGAACTAACTTTCTCACACACATCGAACCAGCTTTACCATTTAAAAAAAAAAAAAAAAAAGTTAACTATCAAATGATCGCCCTTAGCCATGTCTCTTTAAAAGAAAACAAAACAAAAAGTGTTGCGTTTTTAATTAAAGCCCAATTAATTTGAATAAAGTGAGGAAATCACATCTGGGCCATCGCTGCTATACAGCTTCTAACCACAGCATGCGTGAGGTTACGTCAAGGACTTGCTTGTCAGCTTTGCTTTAACTCACATATGGGACCGCGTAGGAAAGAAAACCCAAGAGTTTTTACTTTCTGCAGTAAAAGCCAAACTAACATAAAATGAGATTAATGGCAACAGCAGTGACTGCTTTCATTTCCCAATGAACTTTCTCAATAGTATCAGTAATCAAGATCAGGTTGGTTTTTCTTCTTTTTTCTTTTTTTTTTTTTTTTACTTTTTTTCAGAAAAAAACCCCAACTTTTCATCAGAGAAAAGAAAAAGAGATACTTAAAATACATAGACACATCTGTTCTCCCATATTAACATTACGTCTTCCTCCATGTGATGCATAATGAATCATCTCAGTGTGTTTTGCTTTATAGTTTTGTACAAATCCAATTCCTTATGACTATTACTGTAATAATAATATTTTCCAATTCAACAGTACCTTTCATTTGGAGTTTCTCGGTGCAAGAAACTGTAACAAGAAGTGAAGTGTGTTGAACCCATTGAAGCAGCCAGAAAAAGGGAGGCACGGCTGTAATTACCAGAATTAGAATTTGTCTTATAATGGGGAGAAGATAATGGTGCATATAATTTTCTTTTTTTTTTTTTATGCAGGCATAAAATTTTCACTTCATTTTGGTTAAACAAGCAGGTATTGTCATCTTCATTTTTAATGCTTGGAAAAGCAAGGCTTATAGCACCTTACAAACGCTTCTGTCTTTTTTCTCTTTCTTAAGAAGAATGAAGTTGCCTCCACCGCGCGCGCTGAGCAGGGCACACCTCCCACCCAAGCCATTGCTGGCCCCGTGCGATGAACACGGGGCAGAGGTCCTGCAGCCCATCCGCCTTTTGGAGAGACGGTGCCGAGGCTTCACCAGAGCCGAGGAATCAACACCCACCATCCCCCATTCCTGTCCTTGCTCTGCTGCTGACAGGACACCCTCGGGCAACATTTTTTCTTTCTGGGCTTCACTCAGTACGGCTATGGGTATTGCTGATGCTCCTCATGGATGAAAATTGTATCCGGTTTTCTTTTCCTTCCCCATGGCTACTTGGAAAAGGTGATCTCAGCTAACTGTTTTACAATGAATTAGTTAAACCACAATAAACCCCAGTTCAGACGCTCTGGATTAGTGGGGATTAATGCTCCTAAGTAGGTAGCAAATCCATATCTACATGCTTCCAGTCAGTGAAAAACCACAAAACTTGGACACCTACATCGGTTTTATAGGAATTGTTCATCTGATTTGGCAGCAGTAATTAACAGTTCCTCGAAAGATATAGATCCTGATTCACTTGACCACGTGTCTTAAATGCTGCATGAGGACAAAAGTCTTGTTTGTGTTTGCTACCAACATCCAACGGGAGCGAAGGAATGTTTTCTGCAGCAAGGAATGATAATGATGGTTCTTTATTTAAAAAAAAAAAAAAAGGAAAAAGGGGAAAAAAAAGAAAAGAAGAGAGAAGAAAGAGCAAGAATCCTTGATTCAATTAAGTCTTAGTCATGTAAATAGTTGGGAGTTTCCAGAAAGTAATGTCTTTATAGCAGGATGCCAATGTAGTGTATAATTAAAATGTAAAAAATGTAGGAAGGTCGCCAAGCCTTTGATAATAAACAAAATTTTCCTAACCCACCCATGACTTGGCATTTTGATCCTGAAATTTATCAACAGGAAAAGGTGATGATTTCTTTTTTTGGACTGGAATGGAAAATAAGTTAGTTTGTAGAGAAATAAATCTTGTTCACAAACTTTATTTGCTCATTACAAAGGCTTTTAGTATTTGATCACACTTTAAACGAGAAGGATTTTCTGGAAAGGATTTTTGTTTTGTTTGATTGGTTGCTTTATATAATAACTGCTTTCTATTGTATAATACGAAAAGCAATGCAAAGCAATCAGCTTTTACATAACAACAATTTAATTACAATAATTTAATTCAGCTTTACTGTGCTGTACCAAAATGATAACAAGACTAAGCCTGACACTGGCAGCAAATATCAGTGTTTAGCACAGAGGAATCCCAAAATATCATTGAATGCTTTCTCCAGTTTCTCAACCAGAACTCCTAAGCAACTTCATTATGGAGCCCTACGCAGCTTTGTTATTATTGATACCCTCCTCTGATTTGGGAATTAGATAGAGCCATTGACATAAGGTGATGAATGTTGTGTGTTGCTGTACAGATGCCATATCATCCAGCAGGGGCAAACAGTAGGAACTTGCTAATATCCCACCTAAAGCCTCTAAGCCCAGGAAGAGTTTTTCTGTGGACTTCAAGCCCTGAATGAGGGCGAATTTAAAAATGAAATACTGTCTTTTACTTTATTACGCTTACCCTTGCATGAAAGTAGTCATTAAATGGAATATCGTAAGCAGCAAAACTTCTTATATGAAGTAGAAAGGGCGAACAGAAAGGAAAGGCTTTTGAACTCTAACTTTCTCTTCTTACAAAGTTCCTTCTGGTATGGTCAGGTCGTATGGAACTGGCAGAAAGCTGAATCCATCTCTGATAGGACTTTTCCATCTGAGCTCCCTATGAACCTCCAGCAGCGTAAATGCCTTTTGCCGACGCTCGGTACTTAGCCCCGTATGAGCCGCAAGCTGGCAGAAGAGAGACAATCCAGAATAAAGCCTGTTCAGAGCTAAGCAGCTTGGTCAGCTGTGAAGTTAACCCTCCAAACGGTTCACTACTGGTGCCCCAGTTGGGTGCTACCATGGGAAGGAGTGAAAAAAATTTGGACACGAGTCCCGGCCTCCTCACTGGAGAGTGGAAAGGTTCAGCGCCCCCCAGGTGCCACGAATTTAAGCTTCACTTACACTGCAAAGCAGGAGTCTCCAAATATCCGCGATCTCCAGGGCAGGGTCTCAATTCTTTGTCCCGTTGAACACTTATTTTTCCTTGCAGCACCGTATGAAGTCCAGGCTTTACATTTTAAACCATAAATAGGTAAGATCAGTAAAACATCACACGGCACGTATCCTCCCTGATTAGTCATGGATGAACAGTTGGGTCTACAGATTTTTTTATCCAGGCATCTTTGATATAAGGCTCATTCCTCCTTATCTTTTTATGGAGGGGTCGTCGTAATCACAAAGCTTGAACTTCTGCAGAACACAAGCTGTGCGATTTCGTCAGAATTTATTTGCTATCAGGCAGCTAAAAAGTAACATTATGCCTAGAAAATGCAAGCAAAAAAACTAAATAACAAGTCATATATTGTTCAGCCAAACTTCTCAAAGTGTATTCGTGTGTTTTAATATAGCACCAAGCATGTTCGCATTTTTTATTACAGAATATAGCATTCAGCAGCCTGCAATACAACAGTTCAGACTGTTGGCAGCAGTGATCCAGTTTCCATTTGAGTGCAAGATTCAGGGTGTGGAAACTTTCTACTTCCTTGGAAACTCTTCTGAAAACGGGTTTTCACTCAATTCAGCCTCTAAGTGTTTAAGAGGTGACTGAAATTCTGAAAGTGGACTGACTGTTTTAGTGCCATTGGCAACCTCGGGAAGTTTCTCACTATGTGAAGGAAAAGGGGGGGATAAAAGTGGGGGAGAAGTCTACATTATTAAAAATCTAACTCAGGATTTTCAGTGAGCACCTCCTCTCTCTCTCCTTCTACTCCTTTGAAAAGCAGGAGGTGAAAATAACATGATACTTTTCACTTCGAAATATTATTCACCCTCTGCATCAAAATTTCTACCCATGCAGTTGTAGCTTCACTTTCTGCTATTGCTCAGCACCAGTGATTCAGTGCGATTGGCTAAAGGCTTAATTTAACCAAAAAAAATACACTTCAGAAAATTCCCACCCTTCTCCAAGTAGCGGGCAAGATTTTGGCTGAATATATGCCATGACTAGAAGAATATTCCAAAAAAAAAGTAGCAATGGGACACTGTTGACTGATCTGAGATAGAGAACCCCACAGGATGGGATTAATTTCATCCAAGTTTACCGATCTAAAGTCAGGCATCTATTTAAAGCCGATTGTCTGCAGTTCCTCTCGAGTCACTGGTGGTGGGAGATGACTGCTTTCAGAGGGTGATTCACCCCATCCGGAGCTGGGTGCATGAATCACCCTCTGGATGCTCTTGCCATTCCCCGCTGACCATGGCAAAAAGCAGAGGATGATCTCAGGCCATGTGCCACTCTGAGGTGGCCGCTGCCAAGCGGGATGAGTGCGGCGCACAGATTTCTCTCCCCTGTGGGGCCATTGGCGATGTGCGTGCTACAGCACTTGGGGATGCTTGTCTTTGCTGATGCTCCATCTGCCACGGTACAGTCAGGTCAAGAGCCAGCATTTTGTTGCTTCAGGCATAGACAAAATCAGCAGCAACCTACAGAAGGCTAATTTAGAAAAGGTAGTCATTGCTCAGCGTTATTAATAGGTCGCGATCAGCTGTAGAAGAAACAGACACTTCTGCAGCTCTTGGGTAGTGAGGGAGTCCTCCAAAGCTGGACTAAATGGAAAAATGCATTATTTAAAAGTCCATTGTAGTATTGGGCCATCTACCAATGGACCATCAATGGACTATCGATGGACCATCAGCACCTTAAGAGAAGGAAAAGAATAAAACTACTCATAAATTCAAAGAATTAAACACAGCCTTTCTCAGAGTTTATTCAGGAAAAAAAAAAAAAATAAACCCTGCCATCCTCAAGCCGTATCTCATCCCACTGTGTGTGATTTTACAACGGTGCCACCAGTTCAGAACCAGGGATTCACCAGTCCCAAGACACTAGAAGATGGCCAGGGCGCTGCTCTGAAATGAGTTTCTCTGAGTGATACAGTTGAGCCCGTGGCCGTACGGCAAAGAGGAGCCAGGACAGGGGAATCCCGACTCAGATCTGTGATTTATTCACACTAATCTCACAGGTTTATTGATGCCTTAGCACATATCCTAGGTATTAGGCAGTTGCAAGACTGACACATGATAGAGAAAACTTGTGAAACCTGTGTTCAAATGACTTTATGGCTTTATTCATAACTGGCAGAGCTGGCTGGAGAAGGCTTCTGTAGCCAGTGGTTTCGTGTATTTTTGTGTAGTATTTAACAAGACAGTCATAAGATGTTATGAACTTTCTGCCTTGTTGAAATAGTCTGATCTGTGTCTGCTTAACTTTGGCCTCTTAATCTTGTCCTAATCTCACTTCTTTTCTCCTTTTTTTTTTTTTTTCACTCCACTTTTAGACCTCGACATTCCTTGCCTTTGGGCAACCTTCGTTATGCAAGAAAAAAATTAGTACTGAACAAACTAACCTTGGGATGGTTAAAGAAATAACTCTTTTCCCAATGGAAATATCTGAAATTCCTCAGCAATACCATGAGAAACTAATCTTGAATTTGATCTGATTTTACAGGATGATTCATGGTTTCTGACTCAAGAAAAGTAAACTTGTTGATTATAGTTTAGGTATCTCATCTTTAACAAAAAGACGCTATTTATTTTGTTACTTTCTCTCCAACCAAAGAGAATTTAATTTTTTATTTTTTGTTGCCGGTGTATTATCAATATCGGTATCAAATAGCTGACACCCACGGTGGACAGAGTAACGCGTGGAAACTTAACGTTTCTCACCCACCAGCCAAAGGAGACAAGGCAGGACCCAGAGCCACGGGGGCAGTTTGCAGCAAAGCTCCTCTGGAGCTGGGCAGGGAGTGGGTTGAGGGACAGCAAAGCATCGTCTCAGCTCCACTCTCCTGACCTCTGTTTCGAGTTGGCCCTATCGCTTTTTGTTGTTGTTGCTGTTTTAATGGAACTTCTTGGAACAGACTGTGCGTTTCTCAGGGTAAGGCTAATGCACATGCCGTAACACAGCATTTTCAGTTGCCATGGAAGGAACGGGGCTGCTTTTATATCCTGGCTGAGGTTTTTTTTGGTAGTCCCTGGGATTTATTCACCCCACCGGCAGCTCTGTATGGGGAGCGAAACGCTCTGCGATGTCATTCCTCAGTTCCAGTGCTGTGTTTGCGTTACCGCACCCAGATGTCCATCACCTGACAGATTTACAAGAGATTTTTTTTCTTGGATGGTAATTATAGTAGCTTCCTAGATGGCACTTCCCTTTAGGTGTGGGTGGGAGTTGTGCCTTTTTGCGTGAGCGTGGCAAAGCCATGCAACCCCATAAGCCTCTGCTTAAAGTAAAAAGCAGATAAATAATAAATAATAACACAAAAAGTAATAAAAAGAGCGTGAAGTGAGCAGAAAGCAAAGGCACATCCTAGTCTCTTATTTATCCTAATTCATACTTGACTTATACATTTCCACAGTCCCACTGCCATCAATGGATTTACCAGCCCGGGGACATGAGAGGCGACTGGCTTGTCCTCGCTCGCTGGCCCTGCAGCGATGGGGACGCACCTCGAGAGGGGACGCCTGAATTCGGGTACTGACGCCCAAAGCAGCCTGGATGTTGTCTAGGCTCTTGCAGGAGCTGAGCTTTAAAGCAGATGCTGGCTTGGAGGGGAACTGGCGAGGATGGCTCCGCCTCACTTGCTGGGAGAGAACAAGAGTATTAAATTATGAATATTTTATTCTCGTTATCTGCAATAAAACAGCCACGCTCACTGTTGTCAGAATGCTGTGGCAGAAAGAAATACTGCTGAATTATTAATTCCTGAAGGCTAATTAATAGGAAGGGTGCTAGAAAAGTTTGCAGCTCGAAGTTCAAAGCCTGCACGTACGCAGCTGTGAACAGCCATCTCCTGGCCCAGACTTTGGGTCGGCCAATTACACTATTTGGCATCATACACGCAGCCAAACAATACTTAAAATAATTACACAAACACACTAACCTGGCAATAGAGAGCCTTTGTTAACAGCAGAAGACAACTGAAAGAATTTGATTTACAATTGATTACCAAAAAAAAAAAAAAAATACAAAAATAAAACAAAAGCCTCTTGCCAGCTGTTCCTTTTAACCGAGCCAATTCGGCACGTGGTACAAAGCAGATTGCCCAGACTGACACGGGCTGGATTTCTGATTTCTAGATTTGTCCTCTTTTAAACACGTGCAACTGGAATCTAATTTAAGCGGTTGTTTCTACAAGGTAAAGATGTTGCTGTAATTATCTGCTGCAGTTGTCGTTAACTTTCTTAACTTGCTGCTTCACTGCCATGCCTTCTTCTGTGAGCAAGGTCCAAAGAAAGGACGAGATTGAGAAACAGCGTGTGCTGGGAAAATGGAAATTGCTTTTGCTGCTGGACCGGTGTTCTTTTAGCCAGAGTTCCGGGCTGTGCTGGCTGCAGCTCCACTCCTCCTGCAGGTACAGGATCAGAAGGAGCGTTGGGAGTGGTGGGAGGAGGCAGCGAGAGGTACCCAAAACCCAGGTGGCTTCTTGCAGCCATTTACCCTTTCTTCTTCCCTGTTGATATTTGCAACCTGGAGCTCTGCAGTAGCAGCATGGTTGGCACAGCGGAGCGTATTCTGGATGGACAACGTGGTCATCCCTGCTTGCTTGCAGTTTGGTCCGTGTAGGACGTCGAAGAGCAGTGGGGTCCGTATCCCACCAGCTAATTCTCAGCTGTGCTGGAAGGAAGCAGGTTTATCGGCAAGACCAAGCAGAGAGTTGACAGCTTCTCCACTCACAGCGGTGCCTTCTAGCCTTTTGTCCTCAAGCAGGTTCCTTTTCAGTGCAACACAACCACTTAAAAGCCACGTGCGTTCCCTGGAAGCATCGTAATGGCTCAAGGGATACGTTCCTCACAGGGATGCGTATCGCCTGTTTTCATTCAGATCTATTATATGACAATTGCAGAGGCAAAGCTGATGGCATCTATGGCTGATGATAACAAGAAGTGTGCAGCGAATTCCGTCAAGGATAGAAAACATCGCTAAGGGCCAGAAAGTCATTTAGAGTCAAGGAATAAACATTTAGTATCAGAATAAATAAACCGCTAGAGAAGGTGAGGGAAGGGACTCCTGTAACTATAAGGCACAAGCTGGAGCTTCATTAGCAGATACTCAAATCACCATTTCTCACCTTGTTTCTGCCTTTTGGGATGATCTTGCAAAATACTGACCATCTCCAGCTCCGAAGGAAGGAAGCACAGAGCTGAAGAGCCCATGGGAAAACTATGGCTGTTTTTATTTCCCTTTTTGATAAACATATGCTAATTATTAGCAGAATGAAACAAGTTTCTCGGGCGGCAGAAGTTCTCGTCCCCCGCCATTGGCGATCGTAGCGAAAGGGCAGTGGCTGTAGCTCAGAAACTCTGCGTACCTGGGACTCTGTGGTACAGAACCAAAACCCTATCCCTGACCCAAAGGGATTCAACAGGTTCTTTTCTTGATAGCTCCAAAAACACGTAGAGCAATGGGTGTGGGGAATTACACTTACGCTACGTGCAGTTGTCCCGTGGTCCCATAGCGTGAAAGCTGGTGAGGAACCAGCCTGCCCTGGCTGTTGGTTGAAGCACATGGACTCCGAGCTCTTTCTTATGACTCTGATTCCCCTTAGAGATGTGCCACATCAGGTGTTCACGCTCTCAGGGCACACGGGAGTATCAAATCAATTTAAGAAGGGATGTAATCCATCCATATCAAAACCAGGTTCTGTGGAAGCAGTGGCAGCATCCGCAGCTAGAGCGGCTTAACTTACACTTATTTTACACTGAGGAAATTTAAGACAGTAAAAGAACATATTTTGGCTAGCCTTAATCCTTAGCAACCTCCTAACGATTTAGACAGCTGCTCATTTCTGAAGGACGAACACATCTCAAAGAGTAAACGTTAATATCTGTGAGAGAAACTTCCCCCCCCCCTTACTATATTTTCTTTGCCAGATTTTTTTTCCAGATGGAGACTGTTTGCTTGTTTGTTTGTTTGTTATAAATTGTACCCAACAAAGAGGTTAAGAAAGTTCTCGATTTTATTTTTTTTTTCTTTTGGGGGGGAGGGGAACTACCAAACTTAAACTGAGGAAATCCAGGCAGCCAGAGATGTCTGGACTATCCTAAAATATGTCGCCCTGATTTCTGCAAAAACAATAAATTTCACAAAGCTACAGTCGGTTGACAGAACATAACCAAGGGATAGAAATTTCTTTATCTTGAGTTCAAGGATGCTTCAGCCAATGGACTTGTTGGAGATTTATTCCAAATTCTGCTTGGATATAATCTACTTCACCACGTATCGTCGTACCATACAGCTGCTCAATAAAAGTGTTCGTAAGCAGCGATTTTCTGTTTCGCCCCTCTCTTCGGCAGTGTGGCAAGGGCATTGCTCAACGCCCTTGGCAATGTAGGCACAACCGCGGGCACTCACCGACCCCGCTCTTTCCTTCTCCCCTACCTCTGCCCTCCAGGCTCCTTTCCCAACCACACGCCAGAGGTCTCGGTGGAAATGGAAAATGTCCGAGTGTGTATAAATATTTCCTTATGTCAGTAATACTCGCAACTTGAATAAGCTGTCCTTGGACATGGTGAGCTGATCGTTTCTCTCGGTGTTACTCCAGTTAAATCACTGGATGGATTCGAGGGGGTTTCACCACCTAAATGGAGAGTGTGGTCTGGCCTTCCAGCCCCGAGCCACCGCTGCTACTCAAATCCAAGAAGGAGGAGGTTGAAATGCTAGTGGAGCCATCCCTCCTTTGGATTGTGCGCTGTTGATACCTCCCAGTTGGAAAATAGCGCAGTGTGGCTTGGCCTGGAGACGTCAGCCTTTAGGAAATTTCAACAAGTAAAGATGCAAAATTGAGAGGAGCCTGAAGACAGTGAAATAATAAAGGAAAGCTTGAAAGAAAATATTGTAACCTCAAAAAAAAAAAAAAAAGACAATAAATCGATCTAAGGGTCCGTCTGATCAGTGGAAATAAGAAAAAAAGTGAGATAATATGCGTGTGATGGAAGAGGGGATGGGTTGCTTGATAGCTCATCTAAGGAAGACATTCTAGTATATTATGCTCCGTTCTGGCAGCATGATGAGGGGACACTGCTGCCAAAGAGGAGGATAGCTAGAGGAGGAAAGCAAACAGAAAAAAAGGATAGGAAACGTGTCAGACTTGGTTGTGAAGAAAGGTCAGCAGAGGTACAGGTGTCCTTCTTGGTGTAGTGACAATATCGAACGGAGCAAATCGCAGCTAACTATATAATTTTAAGACAGTGGAAACACGGGGGGATGCTGAGGCCAGCGAACAGCCTCATCCCATCAAAAGCCGGTGCTGGTGTATAGATCCCGTTGCAGAAGTGTAAGCTGAGGTGGAGGAGGTCTGGGTACAAAACGGGATAAACCAGCATCACTCAGCGTTGTATCACCAACTAATGTATGTGAGGGCCCAGCAGGACTGTGAGGAGGGAAAATGTCCATTATTCAGGATGGGAAAGAGATGAAAGCGGTGGGATTGGGTGAGCAGGCGCATACCAGCATCGCCCTCGCCCTGCCTGCGCCGAGCCCCGCCGGCGGCGCTGCTCCGTGCTCTGCCTCCGGCAGCCCCTCGCCGCGGCTGCTGGCGCTGCAGCTCGCCGCCGTGATGGATGGACTGATGGGATCCCCATTCCCACACTTTCCAACATACATCTGCAAATCCTAGGAGGGACAAATGCAGACCAGCTGCCAATTGGCCTTACGGATTTGAGGGCTAACATCCAGTTGGCATCCAGCGGGTTATTCACACTGGAACAGGAAGCAAACTTCTTGCTGCAATTACCCTCCAATTTCTACTGTTTACCCCAGGAATAAACTAATTGCTGCTGTAAAACACCCATCCCACCAGGTCCAGGAGCAAAGTATGGAAGAAACGAATGTCAGCCAGTTGGTCAGTGGCCAAATGACTGGCCAGCGGCCAACTGGCATCCCATGACTTATTCGCAATGGAGGAGGGCTCGAGTGCCTTGCTGCAGATAACCTGCCGGGCATTTTCTGCTGTTTACCCTACAAATACACCAAATGTCACACGTTAAATCAGCGTTTCCCTGGTGGCCTGGCAGAAACATGGCAACCAGGGCAGGTTTTCGCTCTCCCACGGAATAAAGTCAATTTATTTGAGAGTTAGGAGCAGGGTCTGAAAGGGAAGTGCAAGCAGGCTGGAGAAGGGCTAGAGAATTTCCATGGAGATGTACAGCGGGTCTCTCTCAGTGATTCAGCCCTAAGTGTCACCTGACACTGTATATCTTGAGTCTCTTTTCTTCTTCTTTTCTATTTGCTTGCAAGAAACACGGCGGGGGATATTGTCCCGCACCTGTGTGTGCTGGCGGGCCGGCGGGTTTGCCAGCCAAAGAAAAGAGCAAAGCGCCGCCTTGCAGCTCTCCATCCCCGCCTTTGATTTGCTGCCACCGGCTTATCTCGGATCCCTCTGGGAGGGGGCAGACTGGTTTGAAGGCACGGCTGTAAGCAGCACGCCGCATCCCTCCCAGCCACGCAGCTTCCCAGCAGCTTCCCAGCAGCTTCGCATCCCATCCGGGGGCAGCCAGCCTGGACGGAGCCGGTCCACCTCGGTTCCCAGCTGTAACCCCGGAGGAGGATCTCACAGGGGTGTCTCTTAATTGCGATGCACTCCATAATCACTCCTCTATTTCTGTCTTTCTAAATTCCGCTCGCAGTGGCGAAGCCAATTTTGGACACCAGGAGTAAATACCGTTTGTTTTTCCCTTTAGTGTTGTTATCCCAGCAAAGAGGAGTGACAAGAGTGAGTCACTGTGTGGCATTTTGCAAAATATCCCCGGAAAAGCGTTTGTCTGAAAAAGCGAAAAACCTAGACCCAGGGGAGGTGACAGGATCCTTCAGGGCCTCTCAAAATTATAGGAATGGAATATTCCAGCATGGGTGGACAGCGATAAGCAATAAAAAAGCAGCTAACTCCAGAGCCGTTTGAGCGCTCGACTTTTGCCTGGTAGATATTAGCAGTTGTATCGGATTGCATGCCTGACTTTTCCTCTTTTTCCATGAGGAACGACGCTTAGCTCAGCAGCTCGGGTCCCCACGCTAACCCCCTGCTCTGGGCTGGGCTTTGCCGAGCTGCCGTCCTCCCTCCGTAACGGCAGCGGGGGCTGCCCCACAGAGGAGCCCCCGCACCCTGTCCCTGCTCCCGCTGCCTCAGCTCGTCCCTGGGGTCTGGGACGAGTAAAGGACACACCACTCTGTGCCCGTGGGCAGCAGCCTTGGTCCATACGCAGGTGGGAAGGGTGCACCGGGGCTGCCCCGGGGCTCACGGGAGAGCTGGAGAGGGATCCAAAAGTACAAGGATTCGGTGCTTTTGCATTTCTACTCCATTCTGGTGAGACTGCATGGGGAGGGCTGCGTCCAGCTCTGGAGCCCTCAGCACAAGAAGGACACGGAGCTGTTGGAGCGGGGCCAGAGGAGGCCATGAGGATGATCCAAGGGCTGGAGCCCCTCTGCTGTGAGGACAGGCTGAGAGAGCTGGGGGGGTTCAGCCTGGAGAAGAGAAGGCTCCGGGGAGACCTTCTAGCCCCTGCCAGTCCCTAAAGGGGGCCTACAGAAAGCTTTTACAAGGGCATGTAGTGATAGGATGAGGGATAATGGTTTCAAACTGGAAGAGGGTAAATTCAGATGAGATCTCAGGAAGAAAATTTTCACTCTGAGGGTGATGAGCCCCTGGCCCAGGTTGCCCAGAGAAGCTGTGGCTGCCCCATCCCTGGAGGGGTTCAAGGCCAGGTCGGACAGGGCTTGGAGCAACCTGGGCTGGTGGGAGGTGTCCCTGCCCAGGGCAGGGGGTGGCACTGGGTGGGCTTTAAGGTCCCTTCCAATTCTAACCGTTCCACGATTCTGTGATTTCAGCCAGTTATCATCAGGTTCTCACTGCTGAAATCAGTGCCAAGGGACTCGCCACCTCCCGTGGAAACAGCCAGCAGCTCCAGGTGACCTCAGTGCATCATGGACAGGGACACAGGAATCTTAAAATCGTGACAAGATAATTAGGAAAAAAAAATTTGAAAAAACCCCAGAATTACCCAACCTAGTTAACTCTAAAATTGCCCTGCCTCCTTTAAAATGCTGCCTTGTGTCACTTGTTCTTAACGCTTGCAAGCACCTTGGCCCAGTATTTTTTCTTCATCAAATGTAAATGTTCCCCTTAAAAGAAAAAAAAAAAAAACCACAATAGAACCTGTGTACATTGCTGCAAGACTGTAAAATTTAATAGCAAACAGATTACATACTTAGCAATAGACTAAGCACAATTAGGCCTCACATTCCTCTCACTCCTATAAATAACTCTCAGTTTCCTCTCTGTGTCTGCAAATTTCATTAGTATGATGGAAAGAAAAGAAAAATACACACACACACACACAGACACACACGCAGACACACACACAAAAGCCCCAAGCTCTCTTTTCTTGCAAAGTCGAGAGCCGATCTCTCAATCAAGGGCTTTGTTCGGCTTGGGGGAGGAGCGGGGAGTGAAAACACCCACCCCCACCAACCCTTGGGCCATGTGTTCCTTGCCACAAAGGGAAAATCTTCTGCAGATGGCTTAGGAATTCACCTGCAAGAAACAACAAAAGAAAAAATCCCCCCTCTTTGCTAGTTTTGTGTGTGCAACCTGCGGCTGAGGCTGTGGGGAGCGGGGATGTGCCGCTGCCTTTGGGAGCATCATCACCTCTGCTTGTTCTCCACACCAGCAGGAAGGGTGGACGTCATCCCCAGGTCAAAGCCACCCCTCAAATGCCTCCACCGTATGTGCGCCCTCTTTGAGATCTCCGCCTAGGCTTGAAGCCCCCATCCCTGGAGGGGTTCAAGGCCAGGTTGGACGGGGCTTGGAGCAACCTGGGCTGGTGGGAGGTGTCCCTGCCCAGGGCAGGGGGTGGCACTGGGTGGGCTTTAAGGTCCCTTCCCACCCAAACCATTCTGTGGTTCTATGAAGGTTCCAGATGCTGAGATTCAGCTGTGAGTTTCATTCTCTTTAAAGGAGACAACTCTACTGAGTATTCGAGGCTGGGAGGTCTGTGCAGTACGATGCAGCTCTTCAGCCTCTGCGTCTTATCTTCCCTGAGTGGAGAGCCACCAGACACCCCACGCGCCAAGTGCGCGGAAATACAGGGTGTAAGTACATGGGTGCAAGAGCACATAGTGCTGGCCTCTTCTATCCCTGTGCTCTACTGAAGTGACCTCAGCTAAGTTACTAAGAGAAAAAAAATGTTTAAAAGGTTCTTATTAAATACAAGGAGAAAAAAAAGAAAGGAAAAAAAAAAGATCAAGCTCAGACAGGAGTGTACAGAGCCTTGGAAGCCTGATGTAGTCAACACTATGACTTAATTGATAGAAACTGGAGACGTTTCCTTGGTTGTCAGTGCTGTTGTGTTGCACTGACTGGCTATTTTGCCCAGGATAATTTAAGACGTGTCGAAATACGATGGCTGAGGTGCAAGGCAGCCGGGGCAAATGGACTTATGCTATGTGGAAATGGTGGCAGTGGCCTTCAGGTGAGAACGTGGGGAACTCAGGTTATATGTGCCATTTAAAGGGTATCTGAAACTCTGCACCAGCAGAAATGTCAGTTGCTAATAGCTCTTATAACGTTTGGCAGGAGAGAGGTTTGGAGAGTTGCACCAGGAAAAAGCCCTTGAAAGAGAAAATTGCTATTTCTGCTGTGCAGAAGCTCCCCCTGCGCAAAGACGAGCTGTGGGTCTCATCCTTGGAGTTGGGACCGTGTCTGCCGCCCGGACCACATCATCGGCGGCTCCATGGCATGAGTAACAGCAAGAGGCACAGCTAAAGCTGCCAACCCCTCAATCTGTGTTCTGCTAATTTGGCCCTAATCTTTTGGGCATCCCCCTTCATAAGCCACCTCAGACGCAGGGGGAGAGAAATGAGCTGGTGAGTGTTTTTTTCCCCTTGACAGCAGACACGTCTTTATTTTCCTTTCTATATGTTCTCAGCCGACTCACGTGTTAGTATCCCAAAGTATGTTGCATAAATAATAAAACTCACGCAGTTCAATGAGTTATTTGCTCTTTTTTCTAAAAAAAAAAAAAAAAAAAAAAAGCAGCAAGATTTCTTTCCCTTTCTTTCCCTTCCCACACCCTTCTCCTTTCATCTTTTGAAGAAAGACCCGTATAAGAAATGATGGGCAGCCATCCAGAAATAATGAGACAAAGATGATACTGTAAACCTCAGAAGAGAGAGAGTTGGCCATTGCAGGCAGGCTTTTTACATTTGCAGCGCTGTATACGGCCAATAGAAAGAAACATGGCCTGTCGAGCGCGTAAAGCAATCCAAGATACATTAAAAGAACGTGCATCAGCTGAATATTAGGCATAGACGCACGCCTAAGTCTACATCTAGGTGCTAGAACGTGAGCACCCCAGCTCTCAGAGGAGCCGAGCATCTATAGGTAGGTCCAAAGTTGATAGATAGACTCTCCCAAGTGTTTTGCTGCTCGTGTTTACGGCTCATAAAATCCTTGCCAACCTCGAAAGGGTAGCACTTACCAGCTCGTACTCTGCCCTTTTTTTCTCTTTTTCTTACATCAGAACCTTAGCAACCCAATTTACTCCTTGCACCGTTATCTTCCTCTGACTTTACGAATTCCATTAAATTTTTACCAAAGTGAAATAATTGCCTGGCTTTTTTTTTCTGCATTCAGTTCATTGTTGTTCTAGTCTCCAGTGGCTGGAGGATGCCGAGATCGAAAGATCCAGATGAATCTAAGGAGTTAAAGGCTGGAAGAGCCTATTGTTCTGCCTCAACATTTAATGAGTTCTTACCCAATCTATTACTTTGCCTCATCTCTCCATTCCTATCAGCAGCACCGTGGGTCTGCAAATAATCAGGTCCTGGTCCTAAAGCCCATAATGAGTTCATCCCAATGCAAAAAAAAGAAATGTTATCTCTAATGTGTTAAAAAGCCAAATTGCTGCCTATCTTTGAAGTAGTGTAAAGTCCCAATCAACAGTATTGAGGAAACGAATCACTTGCAAAGCCACACTTTGAACGCCACGTCATTATTATTACAATGGGGAAGCAGAGCTGAAGATAAAGTTTGATTCAACACAACGGAAAAATACTGTACGGTGGGAGAGAGGCATGCCTGCTAAAGAGATAATGCCAAGTTTGATGAGAAAATACTTTATATTTCCTCTCCCTTGAAATCCGAGTGTATATTTTCCAGGTCTACTGGAAAGAAACAGGTTGTAAGATGTCACTCAACACTTGAGGAGAGGAGACCTCCCTTTTCCAGACGCGGTTTATACAGAGGCAACATGCGGTGCTCACCAATATTGTTTTACATAGCATGAAATGTTTCCGTCTCTAGACTACCTGCAAACTGAGGATAACCAGGCAGGCTGGCATGGTTCTCACCCCTGTTTTAACCACTTAGCTTTCAACGACTTCTCCCTCCAAGGGGGCCTTTAGAAAAATTCACTTTAATTTCATTGCACGCTTCCTCCTCTTCGTGGGTAGAGAAAACAAAGTCGCCCTGACTTTGCCATCCTCAAGAGCGAGTGATCCCCTCAGTTTTGGAAGGCCTATTAATTAATTTTAACCAGACGGGGATGCAGGCTGTGCTTTGCTAAGATGTGATTTCTGCAGAGCAAATAAGCTTTGCTATCCAAAGCAAGGATATAGCGGGGAAGGCACAGTGTACTTCCCTCGTAGCACTCCGTAGGCATGGCAGACAGGAGATACAGCTTCACAGCGTCCCTTTTATGCCCATTTCCCTGCCCTGAGGATAACAGCTTCTCAAATGTGGGGGAAGGGGAAGGGTGGTCTTTGATTTTTTAATACACAGTACTCAAACTGAACCTCATACCAGAGCTTCGAAAGGGTAATTTTGCACTTGATGTATAAACCATAACATCCAAAATAATGTAGACAAATCTTTCCATTAAATAAATGGCTTCTTCTGAATAGGCTGTAAAACTTGGTTCCTTCACTCTGGACTCGGTTAGCCTCACCTCCTCAGCTGTCCGCGGCAGCAGCTGCTGAGGGAAGAGCGCGAAGCAGAGCTTTGCAAACCGTTTTCCCACTTTCCGCCCTTCTTATAGACACAAAGCTGACATCAGGTTCGTGGATACGCTGGCTGAGATCAAGGGCGCTCTCAAAACACCTGACCAAGAGCGTGACTTCGCCACAAAGCCCAGGATTTTGACCAAATTCCCATTTTCAGAGTCAAAAGTAGGAAGTGAGAACCGACCAATGAGCAATGCAAAATAACGTGTTCTCCTGGGCTGAGGCTCACCGAGAATAGAAGCAGCCAGCTCAGGGTCTGCTCTGTACTTAAATACCGTTTTTCACCATTTTTAGCAGGGCCTGGGTAGGAGTTTGTAACCCACCGTTCTGGAAAGCCCCGGGAAGAGAGCGGTGATGGGATTTTCCCACACCGACACATCAACTTGGGTCGCGTTGTTCCAGTTACAAACTTCACATCAGAAGAAGCCCCGTTGAATTGATCCGCCAGCTCCTCAACAGACACAATGTCAACTCCACTGCCTCCGACAGGTCAAACATCTGCTTTTGCTGGTGTATGAGCAAGAAAACACTTGTTTCACGGATCTCAAAACACCGTTGTCTGTTAGACAGGAAGGTCCCTCTGCGGTGCAGAACACATGTATAGTCTCTCCTGTGGCTAAAATATATTCTTATTCATTCACCTGATTTCCACTTTGGCTGGATGAAGGTCATTTTTTTTTTTAAATGTTCCCTTTTCACTTGTGCGCTCGGTAAAATTCATGTCTTTTTCACCCAAGGATAATTGAATCTCCAAAGCACACCACCACTATCAACATTAAATCTTCCCTGACATATGTACACTTTATTGAATTTTATTAAAACACATCAGTGCTTCACTGAAATCATGAAAACGCATCTCCCTGGAAAACTAATCTTTTCCAAGAAACGAAAAGTCTGTTTTGAGGAGCCCAGAGCAAATGATGACCAAGTCTCATTTTACTGGATATGTGGAAGGATATTTTCACTAAATCTGGGAAGATGCACAGGAAATGGAAATTCAGTTTTCCCCACGGTGATTGTGGGCCCACGTGGACAAATAGGAGGAAGAACAAGAAGCAGGTCATATCCAAAATAAGACCAGAAAGACTTTTTAGGCAGTGTTGGTACTGCACTCCATAGCTCCAGATGGATGCTCCCTAGGAGCTATGGAGTTAGGTGTAAATAACGCAGAAGAATATCTTTTTCTGATCATTGAAACACAATGTCAGAGTCCAAGAGAAGAAACTGCTTTAGCCATGGCTCTCAACCCCTAATTAGAAGCAAGCAAGGGAGCTGAAGCAGTGGATGACTGGCATTTGAGTTACTGTGCAATTAATAATTTTAAGGGCCTGATGGGTTTCTTTAGTCACTCGTTACGTGTGGGGCTGGAAAGGGGCCATGCCAAGTGTCTATTGCATGTGAGCTTAATCAGCAGTGATGTAATGTGATCACACTTCTGGACTGGTGCATATTGTGTAAGGCAGAATAACCTCAGCAACAGCTGACTGAAACCACAAAAAAGAGCCGGGATGAACTTTTAGAATTCAGGTTTGAGACTCAGTTCTTTGCCATCCCTGCATGGCACCTCATAATGTAAAGTCCGAAAAAAAATTTATAGAGGAAGGGAAAATGTTCATTGTTGTTTGAGCCTGTCCTAGACGATCTCAGTAAAACCTTCTCCTTCCGATATTACACAACGGAGCATATACTGAAATTTGTATTTTTGTTTCTGCGAGGCAGTCTTAAAGACACAGTGGGTTCTGTGTAAACCAGATGACTTTTTTTCCTTTAGAAAGCCATAAACAGTAACATGTAATCAAATGCTCTACTTGAGAATGTGCCCATTTTGCAGAAATGAAGAACCAAGGAGAAGAAAAAATAAAGTGATCTGAATTAGGGATGGACGTCTGGTGACTGCAACAGCTGCATACCGAAATGTGGGAAGAGGGCTTGTCAAAGGCCCCCAGCTCTTGCTGACCCCTGCTGGAAGCGCTTTTCCCCTTGCCTGTTTTTGGGAAGCTGGAAGTTAGATGGCCAGCCAGCGGTCCCTCCGCAGGTGATGGAGGGAGCCAGGAAATACAGGACCATTTCTCCTAGACGAAGGCGAAATGCTCTTTTAAAGGATGAGATACACATCACCTAATGGTAGACGTCGTCGTTATTGTCCCAAGGGCAGGGGGTGGAGTGTGTGACACACAGTGTAGTTGTTGTCACCTCCGAAGAGGATGCTGTGACATGTTGAGCGTACAGATACTTCAGGAATGCAAAACACTTACTTGTGAAGTATTAAGCTGCCTTTGCCTCAAGCGATGCAATCAGAACAAAAGAAAATATTACTTTTGGTTTACTAATCTTCTGTAGACTGGGTAAAATATATAATACGTTCCATTAAGCTCAAGTTAGCTAATTACTAGTTAGGAAATCCAATATATTCTCAGGGTTATTTTCCAGTTGTCATTTTGCGAGAGAATTTTGCTTTGACGTCATTGAGACACAAAAAACATTCTGTGGACAAAAGAAACCACAAATAGAGGAAAATACATCAATATTGTTTTTCTTATAGCCTGCCACTCATTGGGTGGAATTTTTTGCAATATCGTTCAGCCTGCCTCTGGCAAAGCTCCGTTTTCAGCCCTAATGTGTGCGATAATAGAAGACAGCTTATGGAGCCATTCCTGGAAAAGTTTTGCAGATCTTGCAAGTCCTTTAAGGGCTATCTTCAGGGAGGCTAAAAACTGACCCACATCTCGAGGAAGAGTCTCCATTGGGGGAAAAAAAAAAAAAAAAAAAAAAATATATATATACACATATACACGTGTATATTTTCTTGTTGAAATTCAAGAAGGTTGCTTAATTCTTTTTCCTTTAATTCTATTGCATTCCCACCCAGGTGTAAATCTGTTCCACGACCTTCATGGGTTAACAAGAAAATTAGTGTTACCAAGATGCCATACTTAGAACAGAGAGATACTTACGTTCATTAATATTAATCTGATCATCCACTGGATCTGTTGTCCTGCTCCAGCATTAGCCAAATTAAAATTATCATTTCAAGTTCACTCTCAGTTACAGACTGACTCCAGCAAGGTTTCTAATCTGATTAATTGCTATCATCTAGTTTATTTACATACAAAAGCATAAAAGCATCTATCAAATCAAAATACATGGTGAGTTGTTCTGCACACAGTGCATGTTTGCGTAGAGAAGTGCTGACTGCAAAAGTTGCTATAAAAAAACATATTCTATTGGATTCTGTGGGGCTAAAGTGGAAGTTAGATAGAAATGCTCAACAAAATGTTGCGGCTTTTTTTCCTCTGGAATTTTGTTTTGGAAGAGAACCTGAGGGAAAAAATTCTGACAATGTCAAAATATTCTGTTTTGACTATTTAAGAACAAAATGTTTAGAGTTTCCTTTTCGAAATGGCTTTTGTTTTGAATTTTTTGGTTTTGTTGTGTTTTCTCTAATATCTTTATATATTAAATATATTATATTATAGAAATAAAAGTTAGAAAGCTATAATGAAAATAATTGGGTTCATCTACAGAAAACATTTTCTGGATTCTTCCTGTGGAAAATTTGACTTTGGAGCTTTGCACAATCCCTGGTTTGTACCAAAGGTTTGTAACAAGGCCCGCGCTGCGTGGGCCTGGAAGGATGCAGTAGAGGGAAACGGGCCACGATATCTTTCCTAATCCTGCAGGAGGGCCCGGCAGACACGCAGTTTCTAGCATAGATCCAGCTTGGGTTAAAGTCACCAGGTGCTGTTTTTATGAAGGGTAAATCGAGGGATGCCGGCACACGCGGATCTCACCAGGGCAGCCCTTTGCTTCTCTGCCACTTACCACGAGGTTCCTCTGGATTTATCGGCAGCAATGTCAAATGAGGAAGGAATAAAGAGAGTTTATGATCTACATCCCATTACGGATGTGATACTTCACCGTACTGTTATTTTGACATTTGCGATACAGACCCAGGAGAAGGAATTTCCCTCTGAAGGCTGCATCCACGCTGTGTGCATCCAACCAAAGACGCCATTGCAATTAGAACAACTTTTCAAGGAGGCTAAGCTTAATCTTTTTACTTTTGGCTTCTTGTTCCTTGTTATTTTAAAGATTTAATGCCTACTTTGGACACGCTGATTGCAGAGACATTGCCCAGAGAGGTTGTAGGTTCTCCATCCTTGGAGATACTCAAAATCCGACTGGACACGGTCCTGGGCATCCCACTTGGAGTGACCCTGCCTTGGGCCAGGGCACTGGTGGGTCCCCAAAGGTGTCAGGAGCCTCAGCCCCCTCTGAGTGGGTGGGACTGAGAGAGCAGAGGAAGAGAAAAAGTTGATGGTGAGCCCCGTGTGTAAACACAACCGAGCTGCGCGTTCCCTGTGCACAAAGAGGAGCATATGGTTCTTTAGGCACCGACTGCGTAAACGGCTTGAAGAAAAAAGGCGTAATAGCGTTTCTCTTTCGCAAGTTCAGATGCAGACATGTCTTCCAGGTAGCAATTGCACCGCATCCGTTAAACTCCATCCTTGCATATTCCTCGTAATGCAGAGCTGCCCGTTGCTCCCTCTGCTCGCTGACAAACAAAGCGCCAGCACTCTCTGCGCTGAAAGAAGATGTGTTATGTTAATAAAATTATTTTCCTGATGAAACCTAAGCCTGGAAAAAACCAAGGAGGTTTGTTTACAGAGGGGAAATTTTGTTTGCCGTAATCTGCTTGGCTTCCTTTGCTCTGTGATGGCAGCTGCTGGGAAGAAGGAGACTTCTCATCTGAAAAGTTATAGCAAAAAGGCAAAGCGGGGAAGGTAGCTTATTTGTAAACTCTTGATGGATGATTATGTAGGTAACACGGCGTGACCTTGCTCCTGTTCCCATTTCACAGTGGCACAGGTCTTCGCAGTCCCAGGCTGGATCCCCCACCTTGACTAGCGATGTCCCCAGAGATCTGGAGCTTGGTTGAAGGTCTTGCCCCAGGAGGACGCTGCAGATCCCGGCCATGCCGGCACAAGGCTGGCGCGGGGCAGCAGCCACACCGGGGAGCAGCACCCACGGCTGGAATATGGAAATTTGGAAGCTTATTGCTATAATCTGTGGTTATGATTTCCAGCCCTGCCAGCAGTGCCGGGAATCAAACCACAGTCTCCCGAGTGCAAAGAGCCTTTATTGTAATCCGATAAAACCTTAACAGCCAGTCGTCTTCTTTTTATGGTAAATTAAGGGCCTCATTTACTCTGCAGTGGCCTCCTTGCCCTTTTGTTTAAGTCTCAGTAAGAGTGAGGCAGGGGAGCACGGGGAGGGAAAATGCATCCCAGATTCCCCCATTCAGCCTTGAGGCTTTGAAGAATACAAACAAAATCCTATTTTCTCAAGATATCTGATTTCGTACTGGCACTTTGGCACCTGACTGGAGCACCTAGAAGCCATAAACAAGGCCAGTCGCGAGGTTGCATGGCATGAACTCCAGCGCACCTACTCCGCAGCGGTGTCCAAGTTTCCCTGTTTTGTTTCTTGTAAATGCAATCAGCTCTGAATCTTAGATTTCTCCCATACTGGCAACAGCAAGCTTTTGCCTCAAACGTCTTGACTGGACGCCTTCCAGTGAAACTGTACTTTCAGCTGTCTTGGTTATTTCCCTATGAAATGCTCCCACTCGCAAAGCACTGTCCTCTCGGATGAGACGTATGTACGCTGCGCGCCGTTGTGATAGCTCATGGCACTAATTACAGGTATCCGTTTCTTTATGGGATACAGATGGGCTACCCAGGGACGCCGCTGCTCCCTGGGTCCCTCTGCAGAAAGGATCTGTTTCCATAACTCTGGGGTAATTTATGAACTTCCTTCATCTTTTTGGCAGACAGTCGTACTCGAGCTGATCAACTGCAACCCACACTTACAACGTAATGCACTCGTCTCGCTGCAGCGAGTGATGCAGATTCATCAATCAACCCGACATCCATTTAACGACTCAACCTGTTCAAAGCCATCTCCTGACCTCTGGGGAATCCCTTCTATTCTGACCTAGCTCGTGGTTTGGTTCTGCCTTTGCGGCAGTCTCTGTGCTCCCCTGTTAACTCCTCGGTTTCAGCCTTGCTGTCGGGGAGACTCTGCCGTCACTCGTGGCGCTGGGACCGGATGCTGAGAGCAAAATGTTTGGGAATAGTTATTTTTATCTAATTTATTCAGCTGTCACAGCCCAGCGTGTGAGCGGCAATGGACGCGTGGAGAGCAAGTACTGCCCGTTTGGCAATAGCTGCCCGCCCTGTGCAGTTGCCTCAGGGTTTGGGAGGGCTTGCCACACTCCTCGTCGCTGCGAACTGCTCCATCAATAGGTGTCAACCCCTTCATATGCTTTAATAATAAAGGGGAAAAATTCGCAACACTTCTTCTTCCTTCTCAATAAAAAAAGCAGTAGTTAAAAATACTTTATGACCCAAACATTAGATTACCCGTACACAACATTAGCTTACCAGTTCCTTCAGGGTAGCAAAGAAGAGAGAGGGCATTACAATTTCAATTTTGTGCCCAACAAGACACAATTTTGGTCTGGTTTTAGGAGTGCTGAGCACCTTCATTCCCAAGCAATTCAAGCATTGTCAAGCATTTCTGAAAATCAGGCCTGAGAGAACGCAGTCTGGATTTCCGAAAACGGAGAGACTTAAATCAGAAACCACTTGGAGCTTAAATTGTTGGCCTTAAGCATCTCATTCCCTGCTTCTCTTCTCGTTACCTGGAGCACGAACTTGTGTGGAGCTCGTTATCTGCCTTAATACTTGGGCTACAGCAGAGAAGAGGCCGCTAAATGCACAACATCTCCAGGATGGGCCATCTCCACGCTCCTGGGGAGGAGATCGCTGCAGAAGAGCACAGACATCAGAACCGAGCAAACAAATCATCTCTGGCAAAGAGAACCACTGGACTGAAGTCGCGCTGCCTAACGAAACCCTCAGCAAATAACTACTTTTCACAGGTCTCACTGCAGCAAGTAGATCTCGCTCCCTTCGGGAGTGATTTTCAGTGCAGCTTCAACGGGCGGAACCAGCAAACAAAAGGACTCGGAACGAAGAAGGCTTCAGGCATCATAAAATGCTGAAAGTACCGACGGTTTTCAATAAAGCCATCTTGATTTATGATTTCTTTTTCAAAAATGGCAGATCTTGATTATTCCTGGGATATATTTAAAAAAAACCACACTCAACCTTGAAGGTAGTTTTGTCAAATATTTTCATTCCTTTTCCAAAGGAAATAGTTGATTTTATAACTGCAGATGCCTCTTCGTGAGCTGTTCAAGAAAAATCCCATGATTTTTCCATTCATTAGCCAATCCAGACTCACTTTTGCATCCACAGTAAGGTGTTGCCATAATAAAACCAGGACACAGTGTTTACATTTTTATGGTGTGCTCATAATTAGCAACTGTCTTCCATGTCCCTCTGGCTACTAATTAAAGAGCAGCTGACACTTGATGGAAACTTTAAGAACATTCTGTTTTGAGATTATTCTGACAGTGTGTCCCGTATTTTCTGCTTTTTATTAAAACTAAGGGTAAGTCTACAAAAACAAGCTCATTGTTGTTTAAGATGAGACCTGGTGCTTCTGCCCATGCCCCAGCTGAAATGTTCATGTTGCTGCATGACACCAGAACGTTACCTATAGCATATCTGTAAAACTGGCTGTGATGCCACAGTCTTAGAGGTGCGACGTCAGGTGGGAAATGAACAGCTGGAGTAAATGAAATCCGAAATTCAGTGAGGCAGGCAAATGAACCCCTGAACGCTTGTACGTGAGGAGAAAAAGCAAATAAAAGCTAAGCAAAAAATATTTTCCCCTAAAATGTCCCGTGAGCAAGCGTTCAGAGGGCAGGCTTTCGCTGGCCAGATTTGGTGGTGGACTTTCACAGCTGCAAAAGCCCCTCCAGGTCTGTGCCGTGCACTTGTTGCCCCGCTGCTCCCACAGTGCGCGCACGAGCGGCTCCATCTTGGTTATTTCTGCGCGCAGAACATCTTTGTGCGTAAGAAGGTAAGGCAAACTGTCCAGGAGAGGAAAATAAGTCTCAGAAATCACCGTGCACCTGCGTGCTCGCTAACATTATAGCAAGAAATGTGCATTTTTTTGTAGTCCCTCATACATGGGGGTTCATCTGGGACAAGGAGAGTGTTTCCACCACGCAGGTGCCTCGCGTTTTCCATCCAGATCAAGCCTGTAGCCTCCAGCACAGGCCCCCGTCCTGCAAGGTACTAAGAACCCCAATATCTCATGGGTTTCCACAGAGCCAAGACCAGCCTGCTCCTCACCAGAGGTCCATGGTCACCAGCAGCAGAAGACCCTCTTGGCTCACGCAGACCTTTGCAGGACTCCATTGGAGCCAGCGGGAACTGGGGTTGGAGACCCTCAGCAGGTCTTTAGAGAAGTCTTTCTGTTACGGCAAGTTGTTATTTATGCCTCTTACTCCAGATCTGCTCTGCAAATCTGATGAAAGTTGTTCACCCCCAAATTTCATGTCCCTGGAGAGGATCTCTGTTTGGCTAGAAACTAGTGAAATTTGTCATAAAGTTGGATCCCTTCCATATAAACACTTACACGTGAATAAGAGGAGGGCTGTTAAATCCATCTGTGTGTAGCACAGGGAATTTTTGCTTTATGCTCTGCCTATGTTCAGGCTTTGTGGCTTCATTGCTGCCAAAACAAAAAAAAAAAAACACCCAAACGACCCCCAAAGAAGTCGTGTGATCACTCCAGAGTCCTTGAACTGGAAGAGGATTCTGAATTAAACGAAGAACCATACATTTACCAAAGGCTGGCAGATACTGCATCAGAGCCTTTTGCCTTTTCTCTCCCTGTGGATTGCTCACTGCCAGTGAGCTGATGCCATTCCCAGGTTATACATGATACAAAATTGCTCCAATATAGTATTATTGTCACCTTTTAGCTTTGCAATTCTCTTTCAAGTTACCTCTTTTAACTTGGCTTACCTGTCTGACAGACATCGAAGTCAGGAGAAAGCAAGACATAGGCAGAGAGTTTGCTCTTCCCACCGGTTCACAGATTTCAGGCTTAAAAAGGGATTTCTGTGGGCATGAACTCAACCTTCTGCGTGGTTCAGAGAGCAGAACCTCCCTTCTCCTCAAGCTCAACAGATGGCGTTGGCGGTAGGACCATCTTCCAGGGAGCATCTCGGCTTGACAGAACAACTTTGAAGGAAATTTCAAAAGACGTCACCACTTCTCTTTCTCTTTTGCTCCCCCCTACAGCTATTTTTGGATTCACCGGTGTTGCTGTTACTGATTCTGGCCAATGCTGCCTTGCAAAAGGCCATTTCCCTGTGGATTTGCCAAGTGTAATCGTAATCTTGCAAAACAGAGTATGTGCTTCCAGAAGGTCTGAGGAACAGCAGAGAAAAGGGGAGTTGCTCAAAGCACATCTGATGAGAGATCTTCTATTAACAGCAAAGAGTTTCTCAAATAAGAAATCTGGCTGCAAGATTTCAGTGTCTCAGGCTACTGGAGCAGTTAGTGAGTGAGGAAATAAATAATAGATGGAGGAAATAAGCCCTGCAAAGAAGATTGGTGCTTTACGCGAAACTTAACTACTCCATTTAGCATCCTGGTATGACGCTTCCTGTCGTCCAGGTTAATGAAATATTAGTATCCCTCTTACAGTGGCTCTTTGGGGTGGCATATCCCAGCACCAGGGCTGCCCTTTGCTCAGCAAACATCTCCCCTTCCCATCTGTGAGGGCAAAGTTTGGTTTTTTGCCTTTGCAACCGCTTTCAGGGACTGCTTAAAATCTAAAAACAAAACCCAGGTCCTGCAGAGAAAACAGGTGTCCGCTCCGTAGTTCCCCATCACATGGATTTTACAGCAAGTGAAGGGACAATGAACACATGGGAAAATATACTGCTCTGATAGTGCATTGTTTCTTATATTTTTATATCGATAAACACTGACTCACCTTCAAAAACATAATCCAAAGACAATAAAGGGAAGTACATAGGGATCTCATGGTCTTTGCTGACTTTGTTTTGGTTTATGACCCCAAAACACTGTAAAAGAAGTGTCCATAAGCATGTCCTGTGTCTGCAGAGCATGGGCTGCGGTCCTGTGCGGGTGCTGAGAAATCACGTAGAGCCTCTGCTTCCCCACCCAGCGCTGCAAACGGTGCGGAGCAAGAGCTAATTGCTTCGAGTTTGCACATACAGTCGATTTTTTTATCCCTATAACTCCTTTCAGAGAATGAAAAAGTACCATATTTTTCTCATTTGGCTTTTTCTTTCCCACCAAATGCTGCATTTCATAACATTCGAAATGCCGGTAAAATGTATTTCCGATTCTTAAAGGGGACCGTGCATGAAACCAGCTCCAAAAGGGGCCGGCAGCGCTCATAACTAATAAACATCAAAGGGGAACATTCTTCTTCTTGCGCTGCTTGCTGTAAAAGCACCAAAATTCCCACTTCAAAGTGGATCTGCCGCACTGCAGCGGCGGGCGTTAGGAACATGTCCCGAACACCACGTACCAGTATTTTGATGAAACGCAAGAGAGAGAAGTGACCCTAAAAATACTGTGTGACCACACGTGGTAAGACGAAGGTGATGCGATCTCAAGCTTCAAGCCCCGATCTCTTTCGCAGGGAGCCAGGAAGGATGTCCAGAGCTGCAGGACCAGGGGATGGTTTGAAGATCGTCTCCACGAGGTGCAGACTATTGGCACGGGGAAGGAGCCGGGTGTCCGCAGGCAGCAACGCTCCTGGCCAGCACGGCAAATCCTTCCTCGCAAAAGTATTGCTTGATGTGAAAACTACTCTACACCTCCAAAAAAGTCGGCGGGAATTTCTTGTTATTCTCACTGACACCAGGATATTACCTTACATGTCCTAAAGCTCACCAAAAAATCATTATAAGTTTTCTCATTAAAAAGAAAAGGATGAAAAAGGCAGAGTTTTGCCTATAGGCGCTACTGGCTTGTCATGTGTGAAACCCTCGCTGCCGGGATTTAAACTTCATCCTTTAATAGCCTTCATTTGAGCTCACATCCACATATTCCCACGAGGCTCAGGATGATGAGATGTAAGTACCTCGACTCCCCAGCCAAGATTAATTGCACAGCTCTGAGGAGGGTTTTTTGGTGGCAACAGGTCCCGGACCCGCAGTAGATGGTGGTGAGCAGGCAGAGCAGAGTCTCTCACGAGACGTTTTATTACACACCACAGCCTGAGCAGGGACTGGCTCTAGCAGACACCCACCGGCAAACCAGGCTGCGTCCCGGTGACCACAGATGGAGGCAAAGTCCCCCTGGCACACACCCGTGTTGGTCCCCGGGTGCTAATCGTCGGTGCAGCCAGCTCACCCCACCAGCGACAGCTGTTTGTCTGTTGTTACTCTTACCTGCTGTTCCAAGAAAAGCCACTGCCTTCTTTTCCTTGATTTCCCTTTTATCACGCACAAACATCCCACCCAGATTTCTCTACGTCTCTTTTTTTTTTTTTTTTTTTTTTTCCCCTCTTAGTTACCACATAACAAAAATGTTTCTCTTACATTAATTTTGTTACTCAGGCAAAGTAAACCATCGCTCCTCAGTATGTCTTATAAAAGCCAGAAATGGAGTGACTCAGTCATGCAGGATTTTATTTAAACCATTTGTCCTGTGGTCAGAGTAGATTAAAGGCAGATCAGGTTGCCCTCGGAGCAAGGCTGGGACAGTGAGAGTGAGAGATGTTGGCACTTGCTCCCTAAACCACATGCTGCTCGCGTGACTGCGGCTTCCTCCGGCCGCTCTTTGCCTCCTGTAAATGCCTCTCCGTGCGGGAGCACCTGCCTGGATGTGGGCTGGGGGGGGACCAGCCTGTCCCCGGCCACCAGCACCTTCGGGACGCGACGGCGTGGTGACCCCCGGGGAGGGGGTGGCCGGCCGGGGTGCACTGGGGGTGGGCGGGATGGGAGGAGGAGGGGGTGGGAGAGCACATTTGGGATTTCCCCATCCCTCCGCACACCGAGGCGCGCCCGCGGGGTTTTTCGCCCTGCCTCGTGCCGCTCATCTGCGGAAAGGTTAAATCCGTCTGGGAGCGTGGGGCGGGTACATCGAAGATTTTGGGATGAAAACCCAAAAGCTCGCAGAAGATGTGAAATAAACTGTATGTGCTAAACTGGCTGTTCTCTGCAGAGACGTCCCTGCTGGACCACAACCACTGCGAAAGGACCCAGGCGTGGATCCTGCCTCCGTGCGAAACTGCGGCCGTGAAAAATCACCCAGGAGTTTGCATTGCAACGCAAAGCGATTGATTGATTTGAGCAGTCGCTGTCACGGTGTCACCACCGTGCAGTCGGTGCAGAGCTGGGGTGAGGTGAAAGACGGTAAAACCCGACCCCGTCAGAGGTGCCCCGGGCGGTGGTTTCACACCGCGAAGTCGCCGGGGGTGATGCCGCGTCCCCCCCTCTCCCCGGCGGCGTCTGCTCGCCCTCCTGCCGCCCCGAGCAAGGCTCCCGCCCCTGCCAGCGCAGCCCCACGCCATTGCACCTGCCCCACACGGGACATTGATCCGGCTTTAAAATAACCCAGCAGCAAAATAACCTGCGGGTTAATTTTAAGGAGCGTCACGGCCCCGATATGGCTCGGCAGCACCAGAGGAGCAGGAGCCGCAGGACAGAGAGGGAACCAGCAAGGGAAAGGCTTTGAGCCGCTATCGCGGCAGGTAGCCACAGTCTCCCTGAGCTCCAGGAACGTTAATCATTTCTTTAGAAATTTAATTTAGGGCTATATTAGCTCTAAACAAAGCATTTACAGACCGGAGCCTCTCTTCTTTCTCCATCGCACGGCGACTCCGACAGCAGACAGCCAGGGTCTCCTCTTTGAGTCACCATCCCTAGAGGTATTTAAGAGGCATCTGGATTTGGCACTTTGGGGCATGCTCTAGGGGCTCTAGGTTTGTTTCATGTGGCTTTCTTTTTTTTTTTTTTTTGTGTGTGTGTATGGTTGGACTCGATGATCTCAAAGGTCCTTTCCAACCATGAAGATTCTGTGATTCTGTGATTCTGTGGTTCTCTCACTAGAACTCAAAGCAAAGAAATAAAAAAGTGCTGTAAAAAGAGAGAATAAATACGAACCTGCAGTGTGAACTGCTGCAGACTGTCCTTTCATGGCTGGAAAGTCCATTTCTAGGGGCTTATATATATACACACGTGTATATATAGATAGATACAGATAGATACATAGATCTATAGATATAGATATATAGGTAGCACGTAGGAGGCTAAGTCCAAGCAGCGCCCATGCCATGCACCATAGATTTACACAAAGCTTTTCTCCCAAATTTATCAACCCAGCAACTCCCATAAACAATAAGTTCCCCGATATTAAAAAAAAAAAAAAAAAAGTTGAAGGCTTTGATTAACTGCCTCATCTTTCTGAATCCAGCCTTTAGATCCAGGTGACGGGGTCGCAGGCCGGGATGCGTTCTGCTAATGTCAAATCAACTCATTACCCTGATCCTCTGAGAAGCAAAGCCGGGCAGCCTTGCTGGGATTTTTATTACGGATTACAACCCTTGTGATCAGTTAATCCAAGAAATTACTCAGTTCTTCCAGTTTACAGAGTCAAAATATGATTGCTCTTCAAAGAATGCAAACTTGTATGAATTAATCTCTTCATCTAGGGATATAATGGTTTTTTACTAATTTTATATGAAAATGTTGCCATGTGTGGGCTCCATAAATCTGTCTCACCCTGTTACTGGTTACCTTCCCCAGATGCTTTGAACTTTTACAAAAAGTTGCTTAACCAAAAAAGCACATCTGCCACATGTTGTAATTTCCTCTTTGGGGGCATCTGTTACTGTCTTTACAAAGGTTTGGCCAACATTTCTGAGGATTTTTTCTCTATTTGTTGTATTTCTCCGTATCTTTTTAATTTTATCCCAGAGAACAAAACTGCTTGTTACGATGTTTTCAGCACCTTCCCAATACCCTGTAGGACGGAGCTGCGTAAACTCGGGTTATGTTCAACACTTAGTAAAGAAATTACATTTCCCAGCCCTTTGAACTCTATGAGGCAAGTTTTCCATTGCTTATTGGGTGTCTGACTTTTTGTCTGACCAACATTGGTGTTGAATTCAGGGGAGGAAAGGAGGGAGGAAAGACTTCCGTAAGAAAATAAACTTAAATAATTTAAAAAAAAAAAAAGGAGAAGAAAAGGTCATGATGTGAAATTTACCTTTACGTTCTACTGCCCAAATGCTTCCCCTTGTGCCCCTTGAGTGCTTCTCCTGACTTCAAAGAGGTTATTTTCGGAGAAGGTGAGTACGACTTGGCCCGTATTCCTGATGACAAATGCTGACATTCCTTGGGTGACCTCTAAGCCCAACACATCAAAAGTTTTGCTTAAGTTGCACCTACAAAATATGTCTGCAGAGGCAAAAGCAGTAAAGCACATGCAGGCACATGCCAAAATACATAAAGCAGCAAGCAGAAGGCCATGAAGATCTCTGCTTGCTCAAGAATGGGGTCTATGAGGTGGAAATACGTGAAATTTAGACTGGGGTGATGTGCAGCACTTTTGGGATTCCCCCCATGGCGAGGATCGGCCACCTGGAAGAGGCCGTGCCGTGCCCCGCCGTGGCGGTGGTCTGACTTTTGACACGGGAGATGGAAACAGCGGTGACGTGGTCCTGATGCTGTCGGGGTCCGGAATGCAGGTCGGGGGGGCTGGAGGAGTCGGGGTGGTGCTGCCTCCGTGTGAAACTGTTACCGTGAAAAATGACCCCAAAGTTGGCGTTGCAATGCAAAGCGATTTGCAGGAGAGCTCCTGGGGTACCGCCGTATCCCCTCCTCGCTGACCCGACGCACGCTGGCGCGCACAAACTCCTCCTCCTCCCCAGCGGCGCCGGGGGCTGAGGGATGCTCCGCAGATCACTGTTCTGCTCTTTCCAGCCCAGAAACTTCCCCGTTTGGGAGAAAATAAGCAGAGTTTGGCAGGAAGGGCACTGGCTGTGTCGGCAGTAACCGCCGCCTGCTCCTCAGGCTCACTTTTAGGAACCCTCCTGCTTGTCCTCAGCCACCGCCCGCGGAGGTGAGTCACGGTGGGTTTCCAAACACTGCAGCGGGACGGGGATACGACACAAACAGCCGCACGCCCACGCAGCAGATTGGCTCAATTACTCCATCTCTTCTGTAGTTTGCATTAACTAAACGGCCCGAATAACCGTATCTATTTCCTGATCCTGGGGGCACAGGTGCCGTTTTGCAGCAACGTGCCGTTTCCCAAGAAAATTCAGAGCAGTTGGAGGAGCCCAAGCAGGGATCTTGACTCACTGTTTACTAACTATACTTGGGGATCTGTTTTGCTGTGTGGCCTTCTAAAAGTTTATTCCTCTCCTGACTAATATGAGGAGTGAGTGAATGATTTTATTTGGCAGATATTGCTCATTTCTCCCATTGTTTTTTTAACTGGCTTTTTTTTTTTTCCCCCCCCCGGTTGTTGTTTCTTTTTTAAACCACAGGTAAAATTAGCTGATTTTGAGTTTTGGTTTGCCTTCTGCAGCTTAATTTTAAGTGGGAATCTTGTCATCGTTCCTCTCCCCTGAAGACGGGGAGCTGAGAGAGGAGTGTGAGTAAGCCAGAGCTTCTCATCTCCCTCCTGCAGAGACGGGTCTGAGGTTGTCAGAGCACTGGTAAATCTGAGATGAAGCATCAGGAAACGCTTGACTTTTCCTCTTTGCTTACTCCTGAAGAAATCCACCTTTTTCATCATGGCTAAAGCAAATTTGGTCTAGAAGCCAGCGTGGTTCAAGAGGAATGGCCTGTAACGTGAATGTCAGGGTGCGGAGCCCGAGTGATGCAAGAGGAGCAGCCCCGGCTCCGTGGTCCTTCCCTTCTCCTCCTGCACACACCCACGGAGCCACCACTCGCCCCATCCCACAACCAGCTTTCCCGGCAGCTGGAGAAGTAGCAGAGGGATGGACCTACGTTTGGTGGAGTCCGGGGTGTCTTCCACCTTCCTTGTTTTTATTGCACTGACTAATACGCCTGGGGGTTTTCCCATCTCCCCATCAAGCCGTATGGGCGCGATTTGTATCGTGTCTGACGTTGCTGTTTAGGGCTTAGGAGGTAGTTACCAATAAGCACAAAGGGAATTATTAGACGTCTCCATGTCCCATACGACTGGCCGTTCATCGTAACCCTAGGCTCAGTACCCGTGGTAGCGCTGCTCTTGGAGCCACGCGATACCCTGGCAGAATCGCAGCAGGACAGTTTTTCAAACACTTCATTTTATGGAACGCCAGCATGAAATTTGAAAAGGAAACGGGGAAAGAAAGGCCAACCTAAGCTCCAGGAGCTCAGCACCTCCAAGAGTCGGGCCCTTCGGAAGCAATACCCTCGCAGTGGTCCCTGCTATCCTTCTCTTTTAATGATCCATTTGACTACAGTTTGCAGAAGCAGACTCGGTAATATAATTAATCTTTGACTGTAAAGTAACCGCTGTGCTGCAGAGAGGCTGAGACAAATATGCCTTCTGGAAAGTGCTTTGTCTTATAATACGCTGCTCGCCTAATATGTATTCTAATAACAGTGTAAAGGGGAAAACCATTTGGAAGGGTATGTTATTTCTCGGTGCTTCGTGTCGGAATTCATGTCACTGTAGAAGTTATTATTGTAATAAAAAGTAAAAATGAGTTCTCAAAATACACTGTAGCATATTATTCAGGACAGCCTGTAAGCAGAGCCCTAATGTTAAGCACATGCATGGATCACTCTGAAGTCAAACCAAAGGCTTCTGCTGCAAATAGGGATGAATTTAAGCTAGCTGTTTTCCTGACTCAGGACTCCACACCGACCCTCCAAATAATATAAATAGGCAGACACAAACTCATGGGGAAAAAAAATCCTAATCATATTAAATCAGTGGTAAATTCTCCTTCACTGTATCGCCGCCCAGACTTCATCGCTAGGTCAGGACAGAGTAAATTACTGTATTTGTTTTTAGAAACATTTCTGCGCGAGCCGTGAAGCCAGGCAGGGATGTGGCATTGCAGTCGGATGCTCCTCGCCGTTGCAAAACACCTGTTTCAAAAGGGATTAAACTCCACCTTTAATATTTGGTTGATTTGCCTCTTCTACAGATATGTGAAGGTTGCTCCAGTCCCTCTTGCTCTGATGGGTGCAAACCTTCCCCACTGCATCCAGGGTCAGTTTTGACTTCTCCAGTAGTTTACATTCCTCCCATTACTTACTGGTTCGTCCTGATGTTCTTGGATGTAGTTTGAGCCCTCATTGTTCAGGGCTGAGCAAAACCAACCTCTCCTATTGTCCCGTTATCCATGTTCCAGTCATCTGATAGATCTTCTCTGAATCTGTTCCAGTTTAAATTAACTTTTGTTGAAGCGAGTCACCAGAACCGCACACTTTTTAGAGGTGCCTTTGGCTAGACTTCGCGCAACGACAGGAATATTCCCTTATCTCTCTTGGAAATAATTGGGCAGACACGTGGAGAATTCAGTTTGCTCTATTCATCAGTGCCGCGTGTCGCAGTGTCGTTATTATGCCATAAAAGTGTAATCCTCCATCGCCTCCTCTCTGGTTTCCAGTTGGCGAAATCGCTTCTCGACCTTAACGGTGTGATTTTTCACTGCTTCCACCTTATCACCCAGCTCCTGCACCTCTGCAGCTTACAACGCCAGGATCTCAGCCTGGGATCTTCCTGCGCAGAAGAAACCTGGATAAAATCAATTTATCTCAATTTTAAGACTTGAATAAATAATTTTAGAATGATGCTCTCCGCATTCGCAGTAGGAAACGACGGGCTCTCAGTGAGGTGTCCTGCCATTTTCGTACACGTCTCAATCAACGGTCAGATTCATGCTCCGAATGCAGAAAGCGGCGTCGAACGCTGCGTTGGGCTCGCTGAGGATGGATCACAGCATCGTTGCTCCAATGTCCACAGCGGCGAAGGGCAGCTTTGGTCTGGGGCGATGCAGACGCCGAACAGGAGGAAGGTTTGTTTGGGTGTTGTAACTCAGCTACCGCCTCTGGGTCTACACATATTCATGGAGACTTCTCTGTTTTATTAAAGATTTATTGCATCATTTTCATGCTGAGAAAAAACAGGATGCCTTACACTCCGGAAATATTAATAAGCCCATAAGAGCCACCCCACCGGGGCACATGAGCTTCGACACCAACATCCTGTCCCTGAGAGGTAGCTCCTGGAGGGTGACATACAGTGACCCTGGAGGGATGGCTCCCAAAACGCTCCGCCAGCCCCAGTGACCGGCAGGTCAGGCACGGCCCAAGCGAGAGCATCTGCCCCACGATTCCTCGCACAGATGACTCCGGCATCGCCCGGTCCTGCGGGGCTGGGTGTCCATCCACAGCGCTCCTCAGTCATTCCCAAGAAGATGAGACGATGGCTTCAGTATGGCCACTAGCAAAGACCTCAAAGGGAAGATGAAAATCCCTCACTTTTTAAGAAGAAAATGTAGGAAGAGCAGTAAAGCAGAAAATGTGTGAGATACAAACTGTCTGAAATGCCAGGGGGTTGAAATTCTGCAACTCGGGATCAGGTTGTTCGGAAGATTTACAAAGTATAGCACTAACTCATGCAAAACATTTTAACAAACCCTCTGCATGGCGTTTCTCATCAAAAAAAAAGAAAAAGAAAAAGAAAAAACCCCACATATTGGAGTCAGCACGATGTATTTGATCTTTCATCTGGTTCAACTTCCATCACCCTGAATTCAGGGGAAAAAAATGTAGTATTTGGAAAGATTTCCAGCACTGAAGTTTTGTGAAGAGCGTGCCCTGCTGTGCAGGGATCTCTAGCGGAGACAGCTGGTGCCACCTAGGCCAGGAAAGCTGACACATCCAGCAGGCAGCGGACAAATTCCTTTAATAAATAATGAAAACAAAAGAACGCCCGCAGATACACGCGTAAAACTCATTGAAGGCTTTGACGCTCTATGTGAATTAAAACGTTTCATTACTAAAGACTTTCGAGATCATGAAATAGGGATGCAAAGTAGATGGGAAGCGTGCCAGCAGCAGGTCTCCTGCTTTTTGCTTTTTATTTTTAAACATAGGCGGTTTTGCAATACTTCCCCAAGAGGTGAAACAAGCCACTGCTGACCCATACCTACGCGTCTGGTGAAGCCTGCCAAGACCACAGCTCTGCAAAATCCATAACTCGTCCCTGCATTATCAGGAAATATAGTGTGTAATAACCCATGCTACTGCCAGCTAACGTGACTCGAAGAGGTACTGCTCATCCTTTCCATCTCTTCAAGATAGTTGCTCATTGCAAGAACATATTCAGGCAAAAGTCAAGAGTGGAGCGGCCTTCCTTCCTATCGTGCAACTTGTCGAGATACTTAAAGGAATTTTAGGAAAGCAATCCCGCACTGAGCATCAGACTGACGGAGGCGGAGAGCTGCCAAGTTATCATTACAGCATTTTGTTATCATTTAATAGGAAGCATCCCAGACACCTTAACAAATAGGAGTTGCTTGTGGCTATTTTGCACAGTGTTTCTTGGATCCTGTGACTCAGCACTTTATCGACACGGCAATTATATAAAAAATAAGACTGGAAGAGGCAACGAAGGTCAGAAGTGCTGGGTGCACTTGTCAGGACAGCATTGGTGGGAGCCACAGGAGCCCCTGGATCTCTGGGTTTGTCCCTCCCAACGTGAAAGTGTCCATCCCAGTGCCCAAAGAAAAGATGGTGCACCGCTGCTGGGTAAACAAGATAAGGTATCTGTCTAAAGGAAGGCTCCAGTCGTGCTAAAGCGTTTCCCAACCTCCTCATGGTGGCCATATGAGGGATGAAAACTGGTTTCACACCAGCATTTGCTGACAGCAAAATATAATGAAAAACATTTATATGAAACAATGTAGACCACATACTAATTGGCATTTTATGTAACCACCCCGAAGATCATAAGATTTCAATTTAGCATAGCTAATCACGGCATCGATTGCGTTCCCCTGGAGCCATGCATTACTCCGAGGGCGTACGGCTGCACTGCTGTCCTGCGGCTCCAAATCACGTCCCTGGATGTATATTCTCATCTTGTCAAACCCTTCAAAGCAAAATAAACACTGAGCGCAGGAAGCCCGGTGGTGGCGGCTGTGAAACAGGTCTTTTGGCAGAGTCCCAAGAAAAGGAAAAAGAAGGAACTAAAATTCAGTCCAGTCCGTTGAACTTGGCCACCACTGGTGTGCCAGTAGCTGGTAGGAAGCCTGAAAGTCTCTTTAATCCTCTTTAAGGGTATCTGGGCCGTGGGGTATTTGGACTTTACCTCTTGGGTAAAGGCATATAAAGAAAGGCACATGCTAGTGGACAGGAGGACATGGCTGTGGAGGACAGGGGGACGCAGGCAGATGACACCTGGCAGTTTCTCCACCTGCTGTGTCCATGTTCTGCGTGGGACGGCATCCTGGCCATCAGTCCAAGCTCACCCAGGACATTTGTCCCACAGCAATGAGCAGATGTCCCACAGTGAGATCTGAGCTCATCCTGTTGGAGTGTTGGATCCGTGTTGTCAAAAAATACAAATGTCTTTAAATGTCCAACCCATCCTCTTGCTGGTTGGCAAGGAGAGCAAGCTCTCAGCTGTGGGCCACATCCAGAGAGGTGGCAGCTGAAGCAGCACACCTGGTGTCCAAGACCCAGTGTGCGAGACCTGGCTCAGCAGAAACCCTCGCTCGGTGGTGTGCCCCGCTCTCCATCCAAGATCTGGCAATACCTCAGGACCTGGAAATGGAAGTTCAACAAGACCAAGTGCAAGGTCCTCCATCTGGGTCGGGGCAATCCCAAGCACCGATATAGGCTGGGCAGTGACTGGCTTGAGAGCAGCCCTGAAGAAAAGGACTTGGGGATGCTGATGGACGAGAGGCTCAACATGAGCCGTCAGTGCGCACTTGCAGCTCAGAAAGCCAATCGTATCCTGGGCCGCATCAGGAGAAGCGTGGCCAGCAGGTCGAGGGAGGTGATTCTCCCCCTCTACTCCACTCTCCTGAGACCCCACCTGGAGCACTGCGTCCAGTTCTGGAGCCTCTACTACAAGAGAGATATGGACGTGCTGGAACGTGTCCAGAGAAAGGCCACAAGGGTGATCAGAGGGCTGGAGCACCTCTCCTATGGCGACAGACTGAGAGAGTTGGGGTTGTTCAGTCTGGAGAAAAGAAGGCTCCGAGGAGACCTTAGAGTGGCTTACCAGTATCTTAAGGGGGCCTACGAGAAGGCTGGTGAGAGACTTTCTAGGATGTCGGGTAATGGTAGGACTAGAGGGAATGGATTAAAACTAGAGATGGGTCGATTCAGACTGGACGTTAGGAAGAAGTTCTTCACCATGAGGGTGGTGAGACACTGGCCCAGGTTGCCCAGAGAGGTGGTGGAAGCCCCATCCCTGGAAGTTTTTAAGGCCAGGATGGACGGGGCTCTGAGCAACCTGATCTAGTGGGAGGTGTCTCTGCCCATGGCAGGGGGGTTGGACTAGATGATCTTTAAGGTCCTTTCCAACCCCAACAATTCTATGATTCTATGAAACACTTGTACGCGCCGTGACTTCTAACAAAGCTTTCCAGGCTGAGCATCTTGCTTCAGACCTGGATCTCATCCTCATTTTGTCCACAAGGTTAGCAAAAATTCGCAATGGACCTCTTCTAGGAGTCTCCTCGTTCTACCGAATATTTGCTAAGGAACGACACAGCGATGCTGGACTGAATGAAACAATTCCATGTGCTGGTCATGACCTGCCGCTGCTCTCGTGCATGTATGTAAACAAAACCAGTTGCATCACACTTCAGTTTTTAAACTTCTGAGTCATTTCTATCTAAACATCATTTTTGGCACAGCATCTCGGGCATTTTCTACCTGTAAAGGTTGGGGTTTTTTTCTTTGCAGGAACCTCAGCTACTGTAAAAACCTTACTTCTAATAAGAACCAGGGGGCAGAAAAAGCAGCGGAGACACTTTTGTTCCCTTTTGCGGGCTGGGGAAAGCAACGCAGCCGTTTGGTCCCACCTGTGGTTTCCCCAAGCACCAGCCTGCTCCCCCAGTTACCCCCCGCCCTCTGTGCTCCGTGTCCCAAAAGCCACAAACGAAATGCGACAGCGCAGAAGGTTTTGGTGGCTTTCCCCTCTGTTGGCTTGGCGGAGCTCTGGCGTGGGGCTGCATCTCGCACAGAGCCTGAAACCTCCAGAGCTGCATTTTGCTTCCCTCCTCTCCTTCCCCCAGCTCCAATCCAGGGCATAAAAATACAACCAGTCACGCAAGAGAAACATTAAAAAAAAAAAAACAAAACAAAACAAAAAAAAAACAAAAAAAAACCAACAAAAAAACCCCCCCAAGAGCCAGCTGCTGCAGCCGGAGGGAGGAGAGGGTGCTCGAGCAGGTCCAGGGTGGGTATGTGGGTGGCCGCCAGCGCCGGCGAGAAAGTAGGTCCAAGGTAATCAGAGTTAAAAACAAACCCACCACGTCCCGTCCCGTACCCGGGGTTGTTGTTTTCTCGTGTGAGGTCGCTCAGGAAGTTTGCCGCAGGATACGCCGATGACCTCTGCTCGGGTAATCGCGTTAACACTTCGCTTACCTTTTCTCCCACAATAAACGGCATGTTTCCTCCCTGGGAATCTGGCGTTGGCTGCAGGCTTCCTGTGCTGGGAGCAGCTTAACCCTTTGGGACATCCCATGCCCCAGCCCCCAGGGGCACCCCCAGGGGCTGGTGGGGCTGAGGGGCATCCCCTGGGCAGGTGGAAGGGTGCAGGTGGGGTCCCTTTGCTCCCCGGTGGGGACACTGGAGTCAGGGCAAGGTGGGATGGGGTGTCCGTGGAGGTGGCGGGGCTTCCATGACGAGGTTTGGGGAAAGAAAGGAAAACGAAGGAAAAAGGAAAAATGGAAGAAACCAGCACTGATTGATCTTTCCAGGCAGAATGCAATCAGTGTTTCAGCCAGGGGGTGGAGGGAGATGGGCAAGTCCAGGCCCATGGGGATGGAGTCACATTAACCTTTTGTCTAAAGCCACCTGGAGGGAAGCGGCCATGAGGGGGATGCGGATGAGGCAGGGGATGGGTTCAGCCCAAGCATGGCCCACCCCAAGCATGGCCCACAGGGCTGCAGGGTGATGGGGAGAGGCTCCCACGCAGCGACCTTGGCAAAAGCCAGAGCGTTGGGTGGGGTGGTGCTGGAGGGATCTCACAGGGCCTCTCCATAACCTGGCAGAAGAAATGCTGCAAATAAGACCAGAACAACACCTACCGAGGACATCCACCTCCTCCGTGCGCCAGGACTGCCCGGCCGGTCGTGGGGCTGGTGGGAGCCTGCCCAGCCGAGGGCGACAGTTCCCGAGGTTAAGAAAACACTTTGTTCTCATCCAAAAAACGCAGAAAATAAATCTGGGAACAAGTTGTATCATGACAGTTGGACACTAATAATATCCTGGGGTGGTTGGGAGGCACCCCAAGGCCCGGAGGGGCTCGGGCTGTGGGAGATGCGGTGCGGGAATAGCCCAAGCTCCCAGCCTGTCCAGTTGGATCCCTTTGGGATGCCACAACAATTTGGGCTTATTGGCTGCCAGCAATTCTGTGCTCTGGTATCCACGCTTTATAGGAGGAAAGGAAGGAATAAGTAATGAAAAACAAATTAACAAGTTGTTGGGTTGTTTTTTTTAAATCAAAATTTTTTTCAGTCAAAAAATAGCCGAAACTCAGGGGCTATACAGGGCGCTCTGCTTAGTGCCACGACCACAGAGACCAGAATATGGGATGATCCATTCTGGAAACATGGAGAGGTTCTACTCCGTGGGTGCAAAATAAAGGTTCGTTAGCCAGAAAAGCCATCCTCATCGTGGGGAAGTCCTGTGGAGGGACGTCTCTGGAAGGAGCATGAGGGACTCCTTGGGAAAGCCTTTCCTTTGTCCCAGGAGGTGCTCTGTCCCCATTGCTCACTGGTATCTTGCAGCCCCTCTTAAGCTTTGGACTAAATATTTAGGGCCTCGGGGGGGGGAGTGGAAATCACATCCTACCCATGTATTTCAGCCCCTTTGAAACTACAAGTGCCCTGGAAGGGAGACGGGAAATACTCTTACCCTCCACCTCTGCAATACCTGCCCTTGCCGGGTGCGCCCGGGGCCGCAGCATTGCAAGAAGGAGCAGGGCAGCACCATCCTCCGGGCTCTGATGGCTCCTACTGTCTTGGTTGAATTGCACTTTGTCGGTGGTGGAGGGGGGAGGCGTGGGGGCCGCAACAATGGCTCGAAAACAGGCTCTGGAAAGAGCGACTCACTTGCTGAGCCATTGAGGATGTTGTTTATATGTTAGATCCTGTTTTCTTCCTCCAGCAAAGTGCTTCTCCTCCCAGGTGCATCTCCCGCGGCTCCCCACCACGCCGGGGCAAGAGGGGGCTTCCTGCCGGTGTGACCCCGCCAGGAGCAGCCGGGCTCAGCCGGGGGTACCGGGGGTGCCCCCCGCCGCGGGGGCAACGCCGCATTGCCCGGGGAAGAAGTGCTGCAGCCGAGGGCCTGGGCTGGTTGAGGTTTCAAAGCAATAAATAACCCCCCCCCTTATCTCCATGGAGGTGAAAGCAAGAGCCGGGTTGAGCGCGATGGACGCTGCTGTCTCGCCTGGGTTATGTGGGTCCGTGTGGGGCTCCAGGCATCCTTCAGCCTCGTTGGGGACCACGGGGCAGCAGCACTACGTGTCTGGGGAGCTCAGGTGGAAGGGTCGCCATCACCACGAGACCCTCCGTGGGTCACCGCTGCCCGGCCAGCCCATGGGAAGCCCTCGGGGGCCAGCGTGGGTGGCTTTAGGTGTGCACCGAGGCTCCCGATGCTGCGGCGTGATTCTCCATCGCAATTATTCCTGACGATGCCCCGAAATGACAGAAAATGGGATACTAGTGCCGTTTCCAGCACGCATTTGCTGGAGCTGCTCCGCACGCTGGTGGTGGCAAGAAAGCAGGTGTGCCTGTGGGGACGCTGACTCGGGGGAACAGGCCAAAAAATGCGATATTTCTAATTTTACTCCAAGGGAGAGAAGCTGGGAGCCCGGGGATGCTGCGCAGGTGACGCGGCGGTGCCATGCAGGGGGACGTGGTGGTGCCACCGGCCCAAGAGGGTCTCGCTGCAGCTCGTGGTGCCCGAGGGGGTCCTGGGGGGGTCCCCACCTCCCACCCTGCCCTCAGCACCCCCCACCTGACCGGCGGCCGAGGACGCTGCCCGGGCTGACACGTCGCCTTGGTGAGGGGAGGGGAGACGGGAACCGGGACATGGGCCGGCAGCGCAGCAGCTGCCAACATGGGAATGTTTGAACAAGGAGCGAAACCTCATTTAAACAAATAAATAAACAAGCTGACATCCTCTGGGCCCAGGTTTATGATAATAAAAACAGAGCGCACAGCTTGCGGGAGGAAAATACATCGTGTATTTTCACATCTCCCGTTTCCTCCTAGACCGTCGCAAGAATTTCCTCCGAGTCCATCACTTCCTCCTGACATTTTTGAGCTCAGAAACCCATATCTGAGCCCGCTGCCCTCTCCTTGAGGAGTGACGCAGGAAGAAGCGGCTTTGAAGGATACCTCTCAGCCACATTTTTGCGCCTGGTTGCTTTGAAGTGCTGGAGGCAGAGCAGAGACAAAGCCGAGCCAGGGATGAGAGCCCACCACATCCCAGCTTGGCGTTTCCCCCTTTTTTTCCGGGCTCATCACAACCCCGGAGAGCCGTGCACAGCAGCACTGTCCAGGTTCATTTACCCCCATGAGGGTCTTCTCCAGCCAGGCTCTTCCTATTGATTTCCAGGGGATTTTCAAGCATATCCTCAGTTCTGAGGAAAAAAGATGCGACTGGGACCTGCACTTGCACCTTTAGCTGAATCCATTCCATGTTTTGACTAAAAACCTCTCTTGCAGTTTGCAGGTGAGGAGTGGATAGAAAAATCCACACCAAACGACGCAGCAATCGTTAATTCATGGGTTTTAAGCAGGTAAACTGAGGCACTGAGCAAGCAGCTTGCTTAATCCCCCTCCCAGCTCCATTGCAAAACCGAAAACCGAGTCCAGAAGCCTTTATTATTATTTTCATGTGTGGGTGCTTAAAACTCCCTTGTGCTTTCAAAAACTGGGGGGGGGGGGGGGGGGGGGGGGGAAGCATTTTCCTGGTGTCTCAGCGCCTCTTGTGCCAGAGCAGCGCTTAGTTATTTGCACTCACTTGTGAATGAGCTTGAAAAACTCGCGCTATATCTAAGATTACAGTAAACAAGTTCTGGAGAGGTCAGCTGGGATATCCTGGAAAGCCCCAGCTGCCCTGAAAAGGGAAAAAAAAAAAAATAATGTTACAAGCGTATGCCAGAATCCTTTAAATCGAGGTGAAGTTGCCCTAAATCTAGCTCCAGCCAAGGCAATTTTTTTTCCCAGGCAGTGGATAATTTGGGCACCTTTGCCCTAAAGCGGTGACCTCCAGCTTTCACCTCGGGGCCGTGTCCCCAGGGCAGCGCCATTCATGCCGCGCCGGCCCCCGAGCCTGAGAGAGACCCAGCGGTAGTATCACAGGGGAAAAAAAATAAAGTCACCTTGGGAAGAGAATGCTTCCCATTTTTTGGCTCTCAGAGGTGTCAAAGGAAGCAATCTGACGTCGAAGGGCCGGAAAAAAACAGCTTCTTGGCTGATGTTGCTCATGTACAGCGAGGTCACTTAGAAAGCTATCAGTGGCTTAAAAATAAATGCAGCATGGGGGCTGCCATTCAGCGATATCCTGTATCCGAAAGCTGCGAGGGGTGTAAGCAGGAAGAAACTGGAATGACCTTCCCTCCCCCCGCCCCCATTCCCAGAGTGTTGGGTTTTTTTTTTCTTTTTCATGCTCCTGGCAGTAAATCACTGCAATTTCTGCATTCGTGTGATTGCGGCCCGTTACAAATAGCCCAGGGAAGGGTGATGCGGGGGGGGTCGGGCAGGGTGCTGGAGTCGCCATCCCGGGAGGTATTTAAAAGACAGGTAGATATGGTGCTGGGGGACACGGGTTAGTGGTAACTTGGCAGTTAACGCTTGGGCTTGATGATCTTCAAGGTCTCTTCCGACCAAAACAATTCCATGATTCTGTGCGGACCCCTTTGGGAAGGGAGGGAAGGGAGACCCCAGCCCATGTAGAGGCTTAAGGTTTCAGGCACTTTAAAAGTGGAGTAAAACAGCCCTTGGCCCAAATGCCTCTCACCTGAGAAGACACCGGGGCATCACTTCTGCTCCATCACCCAGTGGATGGTGGAATAAGCCCCCCGGCCAAACCCGGCAGCTGCGAGGCTCTGTGGCAACGGGGTGCCCGGCCCCACGGCTTCTCTCCCTTGGAGTAAAATTAGAAATATCAATTTTTTCACCTGCATCCCGGTGGGGCTGCCCCAATTCACCCCAGGGATGTCCACGGAGGGGATGATTTTGGGAGCCCGGTTCTGCTTCTCTCCCTGCCCGGCCATGCTGAAAAGTTGGCGCCAGCGTTACCAGCGCCAGGGAACTGCTGGAGGCACCTCCCCGCCGCGGCCGCGCAGCCGTGGCTTTGCCAAACCGGGTTTGTGCGCTGGCAAGTCCCAGCTCCTGCTCTCCCTCCTGCACCCTGCAGAAAGGACCTTCCACTTTGGAAAGGATTCCTTTCCAGACGCTGCCAGTTCGTTATCCAACAGGAACGATAAGAATCACCAAGGTAAAAACCAGGTTATAAACCCGCTTGCATTTTCTCCTGGGAAACTTCAGAACACCGGAAAGAATCGACACCCAAACAGGGAAAGAAAGAGGAAGAAGATTTATGTCTCCTATGATTAAAGGATCAAAACCGGCCGTGATGTAAAATGCGATGGAGCCCACAATCCCCTTTTGATGTCTGCAGGAAGGAAAGAAGATGCTGAGAACTTTCTCAGCTCCGTGGACGCCGGCCCTTATTTCCACGTCCAGGGTCAAGAGGTGGTGGAAAGAAAAATAAAGCCCAACTGGGAAATAAGAAGTTGAAAGAGCTCTTCCCTTCCCCCGAGGCTGCCGGGCAGGGGCAGAGCAGTGCCTGGGGATGGTGGGACAGGGGGGCAGGTGCCGCCCCAGCCCTGGAAGAACGTGAGCCCACCATGGTCCCGTCCCCGCACCACGCTGGATGGGTGGGCAGCACCCACACGGTGCCTGGAAGCGCCGGGGGAAGCCTGCAAAGGAATTGAGAAATGAAAATATCGTCGGCTGCTGCCGGGGGTTGACCCCAGTGTCCCCACTGCATCCCCTCGAACAATAGTGCGTGATCCCGCTACGCGGCTCGCAGTGGATGAACCCCCTAAATTTAGGTATACCAGCTGCGAGGGGTATGCAAGGTATTCAAGGGCCTATAATTTTAGACTGGGCATAATTGTGAGACATATTTAATCGTGTTATATCTGGGCCTGAGCAATGCCAAATATTTTCCACGGTTATTCGTGCAGATCTTTGCGTGAATTAGCAAGAGCCACGATGATCCCACTCGACGGAGAGATGGAGAAGCTGAATTTTTCATTTCCCACCAGTTGGTGTTTGTGAGGGAAGCGCTCAGGCATCCACCGGAGCGAGGAAAAGGAAAATCCCCGGCTTGCCTGGGATGGGCCAGGGGCAGACAGCCTGCCTGCGACTGGAACGGATTCTGTCCATCACCAAAGTAAACACAAATAAATCAATCAGTGGAGGGGGTTGATCAAACAAGCCGAGAAATTTAGGGAAATTTTTATCCGCTCACAGATTTTCCGCAAACAGCAACCGAAGAAAAAACAAGGGCTGCTGGGGCCAGGTCAGTGACTGGGGTGAAGCTGGAGGCGAAGTGCCGATGTGTCACAGCCGAGGAAATCTGGCTTTTGAGGGGCTGGTGGGTCACCGGGGGAGCTGGGCTGGTGGAGCCACCGCTGCCCTCCCATAGCCCTGAGCAACCGGCACGTGTCTGTCTGTCTCTCTGTCTGTTGGGGCAGACGGCCGTGCCCGGAGACCCGGGAGCATCTCGGAAAAATCCTCCGAAAACCACCTCTGCCCAGCGGCTGGGGAAGCCGGGTTTGCTTTCAGCCAGGACCGTCATTTCTGCTCGCAACCCGCTGGCAGCCGGCGCCTTCCCCCCGTAGGGATGGATAACACGGCTCTTCGTTTTTATGCCATTCTCTGAGCAGCTCCAAGATTTCATAGGAACACTCCCTTCGGGCCATGTCTGCATGGTGGGATCAGCCCCAGTGGGAAAGGGCAGCTCCAGGGAATCCTGGAATTAAGTCAGGGTGAGAAAAGCCGGGGTCCCAGTCACTCGGTGCAATAGGCTCAGAGATGTGGCAAGTTTTTTACTGCCTGGTGCATGTGTGGGGACTTTTTTAAGCAGCTCGGCACCTTTTCCTAGACGGAGGCATGGAAGTGAGCCTCTCCTGCTGCAATCCCCCTTCTCCACGGTTCAGGCTTCCGTCCCGCCGCCCAGGGATGCTGCGCTGCACACCCCGGAGCACCTTTAATTTTTACAGCCTGCTGGAGGATCGTTCCCAGTCGAGCCGGTTGGTCTCAGTGACCGACCCGGCCAGACAGTGTTTTAACTTCTGTCATTTTTAGTAAGTCACAGCCAAAACGCTGACTAGATGGGTTATGTTTTGCTGGCCAGAGCTCCACGCCATCGCTGCTACAAGGGCTCGCATGCCCGGTTAGAGCTGGGTTGCCTGTGTTGTCCTAAAGAATTCCTTCATGCCAGTTTGAATTATTCTGGGCAATGGAAAACCCACTCAGGGTGCTCCGGGATGCTCCTCTGGATAGACCGGCACTCACCGGGGAGATGGAGAGTCACCGTCAGCGCACGAGCCGCAGGTATCACAGAATCAAAGACATTTGTCTGCATTATGAATAATACTCCTTCCTCAGCTGACTAAAAATGATTAACTTTTAAAAACCCGACTGCTTTTTGTTATTGATGTTCTACTTGAGCGCCTTGCACTTGCGAATGAAACACATTCGGGCTGGTTTCAGATTTATCTTCAGGTGGTTTCACTTCAAGTGTTTTAGAGCTAAAGAGTGGTTTACAAACAAAAGAGAGATTTTTTTCTTTTAATGCTTTTAATCGAATCGTTTCATGGACATATTCTTCTCAACTCATAGAAGCTTTTTCATTTCAGTTGTTGGGGTTTTATATTTGATGGTTGCTTTGAATAAAGCAGAGTTTGGAATTTATTTGTTTTTCCTTCAGCTTCGGGATGACTAGAAGTACACGGCATCTGGTAAAGCCGTGTGAGCATGTGGTTTAAACCTGCCTCGAAGCAGTTGCAAGTGTGTTATGCATATTTATCAGGGACAGAGGGATTATAATACAATTATTCACTACTAGTCAATAAAAAAGGAATTATCATAACAGCTTCCATGTCACACATGGGATCACATCGCAATTAGGAAGGAAGAGCCCGCAGTTAATCACTCTAAACGCTTTCTTCGTGTTTTACAGGGTACGGAGGGGAGCATTTCCAGGGAGAAGTTACAACCTGAAGACGCTGCGGCCCAGCAGCCACGGCCTTGGGCAGAGGCGAAGGTGCCAGGACCGAACCGAAGGGGGACGGTGGCGGCTCCGCAGCGCTGGGCACAGGCACCCGCCTGCAACGCTCTCCAGCCAACAGCTCTGTGCCACGGAAAGCACTCGGAAGCAATACGACTAAGAGGATTTGGCCCCTCTGTACAAGAGGGACATTGAGGTGCTGGAGCGTGTCCAGAGGAGAGCGACCGAGCTGGTGAGGGGTCTGGAGACCAAGTCGTGTGAGGAGAGGCTGAGGGAGCTGGGCATGGTTAGTTTGGAGAAGAGGAGGCTGAGGGGAGACCTCATGGCCCTCTACAACTCCCTGAAAGGAGGGTGTAGAGAGGAGGGTGTTGGCCTCTTCTCCCAGGTGAATAATGACAGGACCAGAGGAAATGGCCTGAAGTTGTGGCAGGGGAGGTTTAGATTGGATATTAGGAAGAATTACTTTACTGAAAGAGTGGTCAGGCACTGGAACAGCCTGCCCAGGGAGGTGGTGGAGTCACCATCCCCAGAGGTATTTAAGAGGCATCTGGATTTGGCACTTTGGGGCATGCTCTAGGGGCAGAGATTCTAGGGGGTGGTTTGTTTCGGGTTTGGTTTGGTTTGGTTTGGTTTGGTTTGGTTTGGTTTGGTTTGGTTTTTTTTGTGTGTGTATGGTTGGACTCGATGATCTCAAAGGTCCCTTCCAACCATGAAGATTCTGTGATTCTGTGATTTAGGACCTGAACGACTTCTGCAGGTCTGGGCAGATGTGGTCCTGTATCGCGGCCAACATACAAGAAAACTTAACCCAATTCCCTTGCATTAATCCCACTATGGAAAAAGAGTGTGTGCAGCGCAAGCAGAGGGGGAGAGGGCTGAGATGGTTTATCTGCGTTAGAGGGGGAGGCGAGGGGTGAAGGGCAGCGGGCATGGCTGAATTGTCCGCACGGTGCCGCGAAGCTGCTCCCCGTCACGGCTGGGTATTTGCTTTCAGGGGGTGACAACAGCGCCCATCAGAAAGGGCAGCGACTCCTAAACCGTGTTTGGATTCAGTACGGTGAAACGGAAGGAGCTGTACGTGCTCCTGCCAGCGCATCGAGACAGGGAGGGGTTCGCAACTCATTCTTCTCCGTTTGCTGCTCAAGTGGTCGGGAGAGAAGTCGCTCTGTCATCACCCAGGTTCGTTTCCCTGGGCTTCAAGGGAAACGCGTGCTCATTTCCCAAAGCCGGCGCTATCAAGAAGCGCATCTCACCGTGGATGTGAGAGCCGTCGGAACTGCTGCTGGCGCTGGGTTAGTTTGCTGCTGCTATAATAGAAAAGCTATGAAGAAGAGCCTCTTCCAAGCACAATAAATACTGTGACCACCAGCCCCAGAAGTCTTTCTTCTAATTAAAGGCTTTGGGTATGGATATTCCAAGAGCTGCTGAGATCCGGTGGAAGCGGGACAATGTAAACACCTTGGAAAATGCCTCAGTTTCCAAATGAGTTCCCCACATAAAAACCGGTTGATGTACCAGAGCAGACCAGCAGTGAAGCCAGTGCATTGGCCCTCGCTCTGCTAAGCCATCGGGGAGACGGAAAAATACAGCATATTCCTTCATTCCTGGTCATTACAGATCAGCAGTGGTCCAGAAACTTGGTAACTGAGAGCTATTATTTTTTTCCCAGCTTTTGTATATGAGAGTGTCTATTACTGTTATTGATTCCTGTCTTATTGCACCGAATTTCATGCTCTAGGACGGGTTATAGGTCCTAAAAAGCAAAAGCTTTTCTTGCAATGGGGACTGGAAACATTTGATCCACCTTTCCAACGTTCTCCATGGATTTCCTCTCCCAGGGAGGCTGTGACCTTGGGCATTGACCATCAGGCGTAGTAAAAACCATCCTGCATGCTTTGGCATTATCTTCCATCAAAGATTCCCTGAGGCCTTTTTACGCTCATTAATTAAACCTCACATGCTGCCTCACATGTAGATACAGGTTATCCACCGCAATTTATGTTGGAAAAGGTTAATTAGCTCATCGGACCTCACAGAGCCAGGCTGGCAGGTGCCCTCCCATTCCTGCTGAGCTCCCAAATAACCTGGGACCGAGTCACCTTGCACCGGTGCCGTTTTCTCTTTAATCCCATCACAGACCACGCAGGGGAATCAAGTGAGCAATACCAAAAAAAAAAACCAAACCCTGCCTGCATCCACCGCCTGCTTCCCTTCTTGCTTTTCTTAGTATCCAGAAGAGAGAAAGAAAAAAAAAATTTAAAGGCAACATGAAACCACTCCACGCTCCCAACGAGAAAATAAAAATGGATGTTGCAGGCTCATGTGTTCTATACGTTTCCAAATATTTCCATCTGCTCCTGAAATTTCCATTAGGAGTTGCCAAAAAGTCTTACAGAATTGTTAACACGATGGTAAATTTAGATTCTTTTTATGGAGAGACGTTTCCCCACCCTCTTAAAAGTCTGGTATCAATTTGTTCTGTCACTGATAAGCCAAAGGTATTGCTGAATTTGCCCTTTTGCCCTGCTTGTGGCTTTAGCGCGGGCTGGGACGGGGATGGGAGCGGAGAGGCAGCACCCATGCGGGGAGCGGGTCCGGATTCACCCCCGGGTCTATCCCCCTCCACCCCCCCGGTGTCAGCACCAACAGAAATACCTTGCAGGAGGATTACGGACCATCTGGTCTCCTCAGCCATCGCCCCATCAACCTGTTCTTCGGTTTGGAAACTCCCCAGTGGAGGTCGGAGGCTGTTGGTGTGTCCTGCCCATGCACCACCCATGGTCCCACCCCCTGATTAAAAAACGTCTACGCTAACGAGCAGGTTTCTGTGCCCAGAACGGCTCGGGGCAGCTCTGCCTTTAGCTGGAGAGGGTTTAGCTGGACGCGTCCCCATCGCCTGCCATCAACGCATCCACAAACATAGGAACTGGCTTGGTGGCAGGGATGAGGAGGCGGGGAAGGAGGAGGTGGGATGGGAGGGAGAGCATCACTCAAGGATCATAGAATCATAGAATCATTTAGGTTGGAAGAGACCCTTGGGATCATCGAGTCCAACCATCAACCCCACTCTACAAAGTTCTCCCCTACACCATATCCCCCCACACCACATCTAAACGAGTCTGAAACACAGTCAGGGGTGGTGACTCCACCACCTCCCTGGGCAGCCTGTTCCAGTGTCTGACCACTCTTTCGGTGAAGAATTTTTTCCTGATGATGGAAGCTGGAACGAAGGAGCACGATGAGGTGGGGAAAGGGGGCGAGTGGCCATAGCATCTCCTTGGCTGGGCGCCGGCGGCCACAAGGATGCAGGTCCCTGCGTCGGCCACGTGCAGTGGGTGCACTTGTGAATATTTACACACGCAGTGATGTCCCGCAGGCACAGCTCTGGCGTAGAGACTTGGTTCAGGTGAAGCTGTGTCACCGCGCCGTTCCATCACCGATGGTTTGATCAAAATACTGTGGCTTTTTCAGTAAAACAGGGTATTCTTTCCTGTCAGAAAGTGCCTTTTCGGGTTGGCTCTCGCGTGCGCTCCATTCGGTGAATTAATAGTGGCATCATTCAGGGCTGATCAACCTGTTATTAGAGTAAATGAGCAAGAGCACAGTGAGTACTCCACAATATTATTTTAAAGCAATTACTCTCCGTGACCATTTAATAAAACTCCTGTTCCCACCGCATAGCAAATAAGGGCCATTTTCCAGAGGAGGCGCTTAATAGATTTTAAAGATTCAGAGCCATTACAAAAAGGCAGAAAGCACCGCTCGCTTCTCCGGCAGCAGGACTGATGCTGAGGAACCGGCGGAGCCCAAGCCTCACACAACCTGCCGGTTTGCATCTCGAGATAGAACCCAGGACTTCATCTCCTGGGAATAAATACGCTGCACCGGGGCTGATTAGCGAAACCCCGGCACTAAAAACACCCCTTACAAACACCTTTAGTTAGGAGTAAAACCCTGCTAGAGCACCTAGAGAAGTGGGATTGCTGGATGGACACTATAAGGGCACTATAACGCACTTAGGGACACTATAAATCATAATTTAATAAATCAGGAAAATCACAGTGGCTGCCTTCAGAAGTGAGCCGTCCCCACTGAAAGCGAACCTATTTGATCTCATTCTAACCCGTTCCCTGCAATTATGCTTATCATATTTCCCTCCCTTTCTTCTTCGAGGGCAACATCCTCCGCTCTGATCCCAGCACGGCATTTCGGGGAGCGCTCTCATGCTCCGGGACACGCATATAAATGTATTGCCACCTGCAGCCTGCTCGTAAAAGAGCCGCGCTTGGGATGGAGCTGCTGAAACCAGACGTCAGCCTGGTCTGGAACCTGCTTGTACGCTTCCAAATCCCGAGATTATTCAGGAACGACGGGCATCAGCCCTTGTCTCATCACTGTTTAAGTTCATTAGTCCACTTTATTTCAAATTTTAGAGCTTTGTCCAGAGACGTGAGCTCGGAGGAAAGAGGAAAGCTTCCACCCGATTACCTGCTTGGGCAGTATGAACTATTAACTACCTCGGTGTTAAAAAGATGTGGTTAATATCTTCCCTGCTTTTAATGTTCTCCTCCGTTTTCAGAGCAAAACTCCCCCGCCTTCAGCGCTAAATCCGCGCGGGGACGCACGGCAGCTCTGCAGAGCCGGGCAGCGCGCCCGTTCGTGCTGCCGCGCGTCTTAACCGCTTTTATCTTAAACTGTTAATATTTCATAACATTGCATTTTTTAAGTATTAGTGACTGCGCTCTTAGCCAGAATTTCTTTTTTTTTTTTTAATATTTGCATATTTGTAGGCAAAAAAAAAATCATATTTGCCTGGAGAAAATGTCAGAATTTGAACAGATGGGAGTTTTCACCAAAAGAAGACTGTTTTGCTGAGAAATTATTCCATTTCCAAAACCTCAAATAAAGTTTCATATCTTTCAGCAAATCTTGGACCGGGATTATAAATTCAAAATAAAAATACAGAAATTTCCTATGTTGAGCTTATAAATGCTGGTTTACAACACTTTCTGGTGTCTTAATGAGAGCCATGTGACCGAAGTTACATATTATAGGAAATAGCCAACAGGCACATATTCTTTTACAGGTATATTTTTAAATGTAGAGGATTGCTTTTTAAAATTTTAACACAAGATTTTATTATCCTTTTTTAATTAAAAAATTACTGGGCTATTTTTTTTCCATTTTTAATATGCTCTGCGCTGCATGAGAGAACCAAGTCCTGTCTCCGGAGTCCCCAGATGGTTGCACCAGGGGTCTTTATATCCCCCTTGCAGTTCCCAAAAGCTCACACTCACCCATTTTCTTCCCTCACGGCATTGCTTCGGAAAGGGTTCTGTGAGTACAGCACCGCTGATGTTGTTGGATGGTAGCAGCAGTGTTAAAACACATTTATTTTCCTTAAACCCGGCAAACTAAGACGGTGACCATAATGGCATGTAATGGTATTGGAGGAGGAAGACTCGGGGCCCTTGCTAAGCCTCACCAGTTACATATTATATATTATATATATAATATAATATAATATATATATTTAGTGTTGCAGGAGACCTGATCTCTCTGGTCTTCGCAGCTTGGTCCTTGTAATTATGCCCATCTCGGCTTGTTGATCCCTGTTGACAGTGCTGCTGTTGAATACCCGGTAAAGGGTTGTAGCCTCCAGCGATCCTCCCTCTCGATTTCTAGCTCAGGGAAAACACAACAGATGAGCCCATACACTAAAAGGATGGGAGGCCATGCTCGCTTAAGACAGTGGTTCCCTGTAAAGGCATCAGTGGAGCTCATTCGGGTCTCGGGCACGTGGGGCACACACCAATAATGACCCAGTGGCGGTTTCTGTCTATCTATACGGTGCTCAAGATTCAGCTTGCAACCAAATCCATCACCTGGGTGGGCACCTTGAGGCTGACCTGGGGAAAAAACACACCAGGTCAGGTTCAGGAGGGGTATGGAGAAGTCCTTCACCCCAGGCTGGCTCATGCCGGGAAGGAATCGCAGCTGAAATCAGTCCTGGCGCTTCAGATCTCCGTATGCTGCCACGAGATCAACACGTATCCCTCAGACAGTCCATAGAAGCCTTCAGTGGCACCAATTTCATTGTCAAATATTTGCATGTTTTCAATTATGAATGAGCCCAGGCAGGCTCGTGAGGCTCTTTGCGGCGCTGAGCCTGTGTAATGGATGCATCATATCGTCCTCTTAAGCACTGCCTGGTGGGCCAGGAAAACACCGGGTTTACAAGAGTTAAGGACTGGGGGCTGGGAGTTAATTGACATCTTCCATCTTCACATGATCTCAGGTGGATACTTTATTTTTTTGTCTGAGGAGGTTTATTTTCCTCCAGACTGATTGGATGAATTGTGTTCCCAGAGATCAGAGAGTTCAGATGGCAGAGGATCCTCTTACCAGAAGATGAAAGCCAATATAATCAACTGCACAACTTCAAAACATGCAGCTTGTTCTTGTTGGCTGAGCCTAAGTTTTCCCTGCAGAGAAGCTGTCGACAATGATTTGATATCAATCCAGTAACAATCCCTGGTTTCTAATAATAATTTGCACTTCAGTAGAAATGTTCATGTGAGGTTCTGAGAACATTTAGCAGATGGTCATTAGCGAAGCTCCCCAGTTCTCCTGCAAGGAAGAGATAACAATTATTAGCCTTGTTTTACAGATGGTGACACTGAGGTGAGGCACTGAAAGGTGAAATAACTCTCCTAATTTTCCATAATGAGCCAGTGGCAACAGATCTATGAATGAAACCCAGGCAGCCTGCTGCGATTACTCCACAAACCCTACATCCTTATCTCTTACAGGAAAGCGTGGTCAAAGAGGTGAGCCTGGAAAGCAAAGGGCGAATGACTCAAAGGCAGGATTCATGACACATTTCTGGAAATAAGGAATTAGGTCTGGGTCAATAAATAACTGGAAAACCAGGGGGACGCAATCCGAGAGGCATGTGAAATGAGGATGGATGGAAAAGAAAGAAGATAATGGAAGGGAGGGGAAGGAAAACACAGAGTAGCTCTGACTTTTTGTTTCCACTCTTGGTTTCAATCAGCGTTGTAAAATTAAAGGTTAGGGCTCCGAAAGAAAGAAGAAAGCGAGCTCCATCTCCTCCCATGGGGATACATCTACTGGGTGAGGCTTCAAACGTGAGCTGCCGATAACAAACCCTTCCTCCTCACGTGTCCGATGGCGTGTCCTCCTGCAGCGAAGTGCCGGCCGTGGTGCTGCCAGGGGACGTCGGTGGTGTTTTGGGTGCCGCAGAGACCTGCCTCTCCCTGGACAGAGCAGGGAAACTGGGATGGAGCTCCTGGGGACACCGGCTCTGCCCAACGGCATCCACATGCCGTCAACCACCAAAACAGCCAGGGGGTGGCGGGGCTGGAGAGCGCTCAGCCCCGCTTTCCTCGGACGGCAGCAGCTGGGCAGTAGGTCAGCCGCGGAGCTGCAGGTGTGTGGACGAGCGCTTTGGGGACTAATTTTAGCTTTCAGTTACACTGTCTTTTCCTTTCTCACCCAGAACGTCTGGACCGCTCATGCTGATGGACTGGCTGATGCTACAAACCGCCTCGCTAACATCACACATACGCGACGAGGGGAACGCAGCCCAACTAGCTGGCCCAGCGGTGGAGTTTATAAAACAGCCAAATGGAAGCCAAAAGACTTGAGTTTAATCCCTCCAGTTAAGTCATCTAGATTCCTTCTCGCCACCAGCCATCTGATCTCAATCAACAAATCTTGGCCTTCATCTCCTAACCTAGCCGAGAGTCGCAATGCTGAAGCCTGAAGTAATCTGCATGCAAAATGCTTTAGTAATGATTCCTTCAAGAGGGATTTTTTTTATTATTATTATTTCCCAAAAGCACTCTAACATGAAAGCGGTAGGCAAACAAGAAAGGTGTCTTAGTAATGTTTGCCATTAATAATTTGTTAACGCTCTGTAATGTCCTTCCATCTATTTTCAATACCTACAGTTAATAGAAGCATATTGAAAAGACCTATTAACGTGAGTATGTTAAAACCAGTCACTGGGTATTAAAATGGGATGCTTTTTAAAGACTGAAAATACTTCTGATTTGGCTATTCGACTCTTAACATTAGTAGGATTTGGCAAGCAAAGGGAACAGAATTTAACATCTTATCTTTAACATCAGTGAACTACACCACCCCGAGATGCAAGGTATTCTTAAGAAACTCTGCAATGTATCACTTTCAGCATCCTATCGTGCCCTGCCAGCACCACAGAGCCAGAGAGCCAGAGCTGCTCCCCGAAGGGTGCTGGAGTGGTAAAACGTGGCTTTGTAGCGGGAAACATCAGGGTAATTGGCGAGAGAAGAAATGATGTCTGCACTGGCAAGGTCAAAGATACCCTGTGTAAAACCACAGCCATGGACACAGACATGGACGCTGCTACTGGAAGGGGCGAGCGCTCGCCAGCAGCCGCCCGGCACGAAAATTGGGATGGGGATTTCGGAGTGCTTCGTTTGGTGTATTTCCGTTTTGGAAGCAAAGATTCCTGCACACCCAGAGGAGAACCCAACTGAGAGGAGGAAGAAGGCCGAGGAGGGCAGCACGGGCTAACTATGATCACATTTTTCATGCTCCAGAGAAGGTGGTGGCAGAGCAGCTCACGCCGAGGAAGAGTGTGTGTCACCTCAGATACTCTTATTTCCATGTCCCATTTTATAAAACCCAATTGCTAAACTTCATGTGCCTTGTCACAGCCACAGGGCAACCGAGCAGCAGTGGAGCCAACCTGCAGAGCAAAGGCTGTGTTGGAACAGGTACTGTCACCTGGGAAAAAGCAGTTTCTTCAAATCCTTGGTCTATAGTCGGGGACATCTGTCACCACGGAGAAGTATTAGGAAAATGCCATTTGTCTGGCCAAAGTAAAAGCCACAACTCAAAGTTGGATTGTAGACATTCAAGGCTATCTTTAGCAAGAACGCAAATTGTTTATGCATTTGATTTTTCCTTATCATCTCTTTCCAGTTCCAGCAAGCGCCACATATACAGAAAATGAGGACACTGTCACAGGTCAAGGTCCTTTCCACAAGGGCAGGGATATTTCTCTCCGAGCGCTACTTGCTGTGCGAGGGGATCGCTCTTGTGCCACGCGAAGAGAAAATAATCCCCAAAACTGTGTGTGTATCCGCAAGCACGCAACCACCAGGGAAAGGCACTTCAGCAGCCACCTCTTTCTAGCCTTGAGGATTTCAGGAAGGCTCCAGTAGCAAATTTATCACCATTATTAGTACAGAAACCCCAAGGCCAAATGCCTCCTCCTGCATGGGTGCAAGACCAAAAGGCAGGAGTTCCTGCCTCACAAATGCTGCAGTTTGTGGGAAACGGGTGTTGTTCTTTTTTAACTCAATTCCATGAGACTGCTGCTGCTGGAAGGTACTTGGGACCTCACTCCGGCTTAATTTGCACTTCTCTGAGAGAAAGTTTTACCTCTGCTGGTGGTCAGAGTGGACTAAGATGTGTATCTGCAACTTCTTGGCAACACGTTGCCAACGCAACGTTGACCCCACAAGTCACATCCACCGTGAACAACTCTGTTTGGGGAAAGTAACCCAAAAAAGGACGATATAGAAGAGATGCTTTAGCCTGGACACGTTGAAATATTGCCTTGTACAGGGCTGGAGTTCCTGTTCGGCTGGGAGGACCCCGGCTTTCATTCTTCTTCTTTTCCTCATTTCAGTGTCATGTTAGTTGTGATAATGCAGGACATTATTTTGCAATTTCATTTTCTGCCCACACACGAAATAGTGTAGAGCAGGCAAGGGAGAGCGAGGGAACAAGATCTGCCATTTCGCCAACTAAAATAATTGTGTTACAAAGCTCAGCACGGCTTACGCTATTGTGCCGTGTTCAATCAAACTCCATCCCAGAGGTGCATACATATCTCCAGACTATCTGAGGGGCTGGAAGCTGCTTCAGTACACTTACTCCTTTTTATTTATTTTTTTTTTTTCATCTCGGGGCTTTTAAAATTGATGAGAGGCTGAAGGCAAGAACTGATGCATTGTAGATGACAACAAAAGAGGCTCCATAAAATTGCTTTTGGCATCTCGTGTGCGTTCTGTCTACGTCTTATAAATTACTGCTGCATTTCAGCGATAAAAATAGTTTTGTATTTGGAATTGATTACAGTGAGATAAAGCTCTAATAAAAAAAAAGTACTGATGCATAAATATTCTGAACATACAAGGGTAATCTGATTTGATAAAATAAAAGTATGGCTCTTAATTTCTTCCTTTTAAACAGAACACAAATACACACGCACACACACACCACAGTGCAGATAGAACTTCGGCAGCTGTTTCGCTGAGGATTCCCAGAAATGGTTATGTGCCTCTTGCAACTCTTCTCTTCAGACATTTTTATGGCGATCTCCGTATCACCAGCATTCCCACCGCCGACCCCGGGTAACGTTGCCCCTGCAATCTGCAAGCCTTCAGCCCAGGCCGCTGCGCTTTCTTCTAGGCGATAAACATTGACTCCTTTCCTGTGCCCTTAAAGGCGATTTTATCAACTGGGCTATTTTTGTTTAGTTCAGTCCTTAGCGCATCAACTCTGCAACTAGTGCTTTTGCCTTAACTGGAACTGCAGGATCAGCAGAGGGAGCTGATATATTGTTTTCGGCAATCCTAATATAAATGGGAGCATAATTTTATTTACACGAGAAAGAGGGAAATAGCGATTCATGTTTCAGTATGACCCAGACCAGCATGCTTTCCTCAAGCAAAATGCTATTTGGCTCAGCCTGATAAATTAAGGGTGAAAATTGGCTTTGCATCATGACAAATGCACAGCCCGATCATTAACCTTTAAAGAAATGCAAGGCTTAATTGCAAATAATAGCGATGGGGCTGGCAGTGGAATTGAGAGTTGGATCCAGGACCCGGTGAAAGACAGAGCAAAGCCCCGCGTGCGTTTCCCAGCCGGCGCGGGGGCTGACAGCTGCACTAAACCCGCTGCTCGCTATAGTGACAGCGGGACAAGGTGCTGAGCGAGCCCCCGCGCCCCCAACCCCAACAGCGCGGCCTCAGCCCCAAGACCCGCACCCCCAGGCAATGCTGGGCTTGGAGGCTGTGTCCCTCGAACCCCCCCCATCCCCACTGGATTTTGAGGGGGGCAGGAAGGCGGCTGCTCTGGTTGCACCGGCCCTGCCAGAGCCCCGGCGGGAGCGGGGGCTCGAGGCTTTGATGTGGGCTGGACGGGATGCGGACACGTCTGCTCCCGCCAGCCGCGCCAGCCGAAGCACGGAAAGAAAAAGCAATGGCAGAAAGACCGACAATTATTTCTGTGGAGGAGCTTGAGCGCTCCCAAGTTTTCAGTAATGTACGATAAGCTGTTACAAGCAAGACGGTCCTTAAAAACCTTCCACACGAACAGCAAAAGCAGCACAAAGTGTGTCCCCAACAGCTGGCAGTACTTCCACTGGGAAAATACAGGTAGACTGAACAGCACGTTACTTTTAAATTTCATTTATTTATTTCTGTGTACATTTTTCTTAATTTGACTGACATACCATTGCTATAAAGATGCCCTGCTCTTTGAATATTTAATCCAAGACCACTAGTTCAAGTGTGGTTATGAAAAGTCACGGCAAACATATGACTGGAAAGAGGTGGTTGGTTTTGACTTCCAGGCAGTTGTTTGAAGCATTTCAGAGATGCACACAATATTCAGCAGAACACACGCACACACAGTGCCGAGTTTAACACACACACACGCGCGTGCACACACACACACACACACACACACATCTGGAAAACGGTTACAGTGGTTGAAGTTTGAAAAAGGTGTACTGTCCCCTTCTCTCAGCAGCAGTGATAAACCTTTGGATATCCTGAGAAATAAAATCAAAGCATAGTAAAGAAGATTAACTTATTCCATCAGCAAGGCCAGGGTTTGGTTTTTTTCAAGTTAAATATATTCTCCCAATCTAATTTATTTTTTGGATGAAGAGAGCGGAGGGAAGGATCTGGGGCCATCGGGGTTAAAGAATACCAGTTCAATTGTTCCACCAATATCCTTAATCCAGTACAACACGGATCCTAAAAGCATCTGGTTAAAACAACAACAACATTAAATAAAAGCCTGTCTAACATTACGCACACGGTCCTACTGTCAGTCTCCTACTATTTATCATCTTCCTAGTATGAGGAACGGCTTTGAGATGAATGAAGAGAACACGGGTTAAGAGAAGTGTTTCAGACGGAGCGGACGTGGAGCCGCACGGGTGGGCAGCCGGGCGACCACCGAAGCACTCTGGAGGGCAGGGGGGACCCTCTGAACTTTGCAATATCTGACTGACTCCAGTGTGAAATTTCGCCTGGTTGCAGACAGAAACAGGAGCTGGGAGCGCTGGTTTGTCACGGCATGGGGTGCCACTGCCTCCTCGCCACTGGCTCTGCCCTGCTATAAACCCTGGGCAAAGCCTGAGAGGACCTTAACCAGCACTGACAAGAACCCGGGTGCCATCTCACAAAGAGGACAGCGCTTCATTTCTTTTAAATACATCACTAGTGTGTGTTCCCAAGAACTGGCCTGGGCAGGGAGAGTATTTCGCAGAGCCTCCTATCTCCGGACCAACCCACCCTCCCCCAAAGTTACGATGCGGGGTCTTGCGTTAGGACGTGGGCAGTTTTGAACCTGATGAGGACGGAGTTTCCTCAACAAGGCTAAAAATCTAAAATCGCCCATATCGCGTTGTCCTGCCTTTTCATCTAACGCTACCTTTTCCATTCCTGCCATCGATGGGAACCCCGGTGCTCTTCCTGCCGAGGCGCGGAGCTCCTGCGAGCTGCCCCGTGCCACGCGCTCCCTGGCTGCCAGAGGGGTTGTGTGAGGTTACGGGCCACGAAGGAGCCGTGAGCGCCGCGGAGGAAACAGGCCAGCAAAGACTTAAGACAACAAAAACAAACATAAAGCAATTAAAAGAAGGACGGGAGATGTGGTCTGATGTACTTTTGCCAAGAAATAAATATTTCACGTTGCCTTTTTTAAAAACACTTGCACTGTGCTTTTTTAGATCTCCAAAATGGTAGACTTATTCACCCCACCCACCCATGCACAACACGTGCGCACACACACACACATTCTAATGCACATACGTTTCCAGCTTTGTGGAGCTACTGGATTTTCTTCGAGACAAGTTTCTTGTGCATTTTGACAATTTACTTTGAGACAAGTTATTTGCAAGAAGGCAAAGTTCATGCATGGCTTTGACAGCTCCACTTTCTCATAAATGGTATTTGAAAAGCAGAAAGCAAACGAGGGCCAAAGCTCCATTTAAAGTTCACCTCAGATGCCTGAAAAGCATTTATACCCACATCCTTCTGAGGTCCCTGCTTTATGAACTTCTAATGAATTCCACATTCTGCTACCCAACATTTCTTATACGTAGGGGGAAGAAAAAACAAACCAGAAAACCAATGCAAGCTGTTTGAAAACAGATGCACCACAGCATTCTTTATCAGCGAGGCTGGGGAGGCCTTGGAGGCAGCAGAGCAGCAGCAAGGCACCTTTGCAAAGAGGGGAAGGGGAACAAAAAGAACAAAAAACTGGTTTTGAGCCCCCCAGTCCTGCTTGTCTAACACCGGTCACACTGGGGGATTGCCCCTCAACATCTCTTACAGAGCAAGAAGCAGCCGTTCGTTAGTTGTTCCATCATTTCTGGAGGCCAAATGTCCTCCACACCCAGAGGAGACATTTGGCCAGAGGGTGCCTCGTGGCCCGCAGCCCTCCTTCGAAGCAATCCCGGCAACCCCAGCTCTCACCGGCTCAATGGCTGAAGGAAAACTCCAGGTAGATTTGATACAGAAAAGCCTGGCATGAGACTTGGACAAACCAAGTTCATCACAAAACAGATTTAATTTTCCAGGTCATTTTTTTATCGTTTTCTCAGAACTACAGGGCGCTTTTGGTTAATGATGCTGTGGCACAGAGCGCGTTCGCCAGTTGAACTGAACCCTGCTGCTAGTCAATCTCCTCCTGAAGGGACAATTACAACTCACCTGGTGCTTTTCCTATTAAAAACAAAAGAGTGGGCAGGTTTATTCCGAAACCTCCAAGACATTTAAAGAAAATTTCAAAAATGTCATTTTTAAAAAAAGATTCCTTATGGCCATCCCTAATTCTAGAGCAAACCAGGTCACTAAAGGCAAATCTAAATTGCTATAAATATAATTCAAAATAATAATTAGCCATGTACTGCTATTCGCCATCCCAGCTGTGAGGAGAAGCTACAGTGATCCCGTACGGCTCGAGGGCAGGCTGGGAGATGCCTTCAGCACATCTTCAATAGTACCAGAAATGGATAAATAATAAATAATAAGAACATGAGAAGGAATAATCAGCCTTCCACATGTGAGGGAAAGCAGAGACTTTCACAGTTATAAAACAAATGATGTTACTGTAAAAAAAAAAAAAAAATCCTAAAAATAAAGGACTAAATCCTAAAAATAAGGACTTGCATCACAGCAGGTTGGAAAGCCGCCTCTTTTCTGACATGTTTAAAACACACAGGTACTTTCCTGTGCCCTCTTCAGTACCAGCAGACCACTGGGAAGTGGTTGCTTTTCCGTTGCGCTCAGATCTTTTTCATTTTTTCTAGCTGAAAGTAGGTAGAAATATCCTTGTTACAAATCTACCACCCTCTCAAGAACAAGCAGATTTCGCACCATAAGACAGAAACTCTAGAAATTTCATATATTTTGGTGCTAAACATGGATCTTTGCCAATAAAATCGTAATTCCTTAAATTGAAGACTTCGGGCATTTTTAGACAGTTATTTTTTCCTACGAGAAATGACAAGATTTACTCCAACACATTTCCAGTTTGCAAGAAACCACATCCATCAGCTTTCCCCCAACATATTGCTATTAAAAAATCAATGCAAAATTCCAACTCTTTTGCATGTTGTGACTATTCCCAGCAGCCCCGCTGGCGCGGCGACAGCTGTCACCCAGCACAAACCCCTCGATTCACAATTACGGAGGAGACAAAATGGTGGCAGAGCTCTGGAAATTCACTTCATACCTAGATTATATAGGAAATGTTTGCAGCCAAATCCTGGTTTTGGCAATACTGTATTTTGAACCAGGCTTTTTTTTTTTTCTGCCTGTAGAGCCCCAGTCTGCCAGAAGCCCACCAAACAGTACGGGCCACACTATTAGATACTTACGCAAGACTCAACTAAATCTTGGCTAAATCTGGACAGAGCTCTGCAGCTGCACCTGTATATGTGAAAATTTGATCCTGACTTAACAGCTATGACAGAGACTGTAATTTATCTTTAAATACACCTTTTTGGCTCTTAGGAGGCACTTAATCTACATCTCTTCACTCTGGCTGCGTAAATCAAGGACACCTGGCCCTTCCTGACTTTTCACAGTATCCGTCCTGAAAAAAAACATACAACGGGGCTGAGAAATACCAAAGGCTTTCCGATGTTGTTCCTGGACACTCTGAGATGGCCGAGGGTTCTTTACTAGAGGAAAAAAACAAGCTGTGGCAGGACCTGATCCCTCCATCGCCTGGGGAAACTGTATCTACCTATGTTTTTGGAGGCCGTGGCACGCGTGCTGCCAGACTGCTCTTTCCAGCCGTCAGACGCTGGCCGCCTCTTACTCTAGCACTTATCTCCATCTGCCTTCTGCCGCAATTTGGTTCGTACCCTTGTGTGATGGGTCACGGTGTTTTGGAAAGACCATGGTCTCATCTCTTATTTTCTCAAAAAGAATAATAATCTGGGGTAAAACCAGACTGAATTAGGATAAACCCTGAGCTGGCCTGAATTTTTCCTTTAAGAGAAACCAAACAGAAACTTTCCTGATTGGTTCAGTAATAGTTGGGGTGTGTTTACTCTTTATTTAAAAATTACACTATTTTGAGTTTCCTGGATTTATCTGGGCCCAAAAGCGAAAGTAACATATCAAAATACCCTGAAATAAACTTCTAGAAGGGTTTTCAGGTCTGGCTAAAACCACACAGCTTTGGAAATTGCCGAAAGACGTCTGATCTTTTGAGATTTCCATCTCTATTTCCAGAGCGTCTAAGACGCTTCCAAGCTTTTCCCAGCTTATCCTCGCGGTACCTCGCAGCCGCTGGACTTTTGCCCCATCGTTTAGACAAACCCAAGAGCCTTTCGAGGAAGGAAACGCAGCCAGTCCTGCAGCCCGACTACCGGCAAGAGCAAGCCGCCTTGGAGCGAGCCTGCTGCAACTCCAGAGCTGCTCCACTTCCAGGAAGGGATTTTTAATGCGAAGGAGAAGCTCTCGCTTCGGCTGGATACCTGCTGGGCAGCAAGGCTCTGGCTGCAGCTTCCCGTTAAGCAGGCACCGGATAACAGACAGGCAGCTCCTTCCTCTCCCAAAGCGCTCGTCGGAGAGCTGGCTGGACGCCCCTCTCCCTTGCCTTCCCTCTGACCAACCGCCTAGAAAAAAGGCTGTTAGTAAAATCCCAGACAGTAAAATACAAAATGTAAAGGTGACTGAGACGTAAGGTGTCGATGGAGGCGAAGAGCTTTCTAGCAACCCAGGAGCGCACTAAAGGAGGCCATGTAATAAACGTCAGGCAGCCAAAATTGTTCCCAGCGGAACAGCACTGGCCGGCTGCATGGGCCCCTGAAGAATTCATTTATCCCTGTGGCCTGTAAATTAGGTATTTCCACCATTAGGCTAGTTAAAGACCACCATAAAATGTTTACCCTCTTCTTTCTCAGCTACAGAGGCCTTCCCCATGCTTTCCCTATCGTTTAAGTCTGACCTCTGTATCTCACTGACGAGCTCAGCAGAAGCAGGAATGCACAAGACCACGTAGCAGGCAACCAGCGTCAGCTCGCTTGCAGTTTTTCCCTGTGGGTTTCTTTTGGGTTTTAGATTTTGTTTCTCTTGCTGGAAGTGGGGATGCAGTGGCAATCTGGGACTTGTGAGCAAACCCACTACCTTCAAATCTGGGCCTGAAGAAGTACATGGCAGGAGAAAGGGGAGACAGGCTGCTCTGACTGACTCAATCGAGGCTGTGGCTGTCTCTTTTGCCCTCTCTTTTTGCTCAAGCCTTCCCCATCAACTCCAGACCTTCCTTGGCAGAGTGGATTGACACCAGCTACCTAAGAGAGGACTCATTTTGTCCCTATGCCATTAAAACCACCCCTGCAGTTTACTGCACTTTCTTTAGAGTCCTCTTCATTTATACAGCACGTGAACCTGCGTCCAGACCTTTGGCACCACCACCTCCTAGCTGTGTCTAAACGCATCTGCAAACACATAAAAGCCGAGATTCAATTGAGCTTTTTCTGGCCCTCTTTATTAACAAAATCAACTGCTTCTATGGTGTGGGATTATGAGAAGGAGCAGCGTCCTTTCAACCTGCAACACAGCTGCCTACTGCCCAGAAGGCATCTCTTCCAGCCACGGTCCAGAGCGAATCTCACTGTACTGCAGAGCTCTGGCCTGCCAGAGCACACGTCAAATTTCATATTATCCATCTGCTCCAGTAAAGGCTGAGTTGAAATATTAATTAGGAGATCTGATCCCTTCTCACCAGAAACAATCTGGATTTTATAGCTCAGCCAGAGGCCAGCGAAGCAGACAAAGCTCTGTGATACATCCTTTGCTGCTGGTTAACGGCTTTCAAGGAAACAACCAACTTGGGGGAAGGACACAGACTGTAAAACACGTGGACATCTGGTCTGTTCTGTCCACCCTTCATCTCCCCCACGTTCAACCCCCACCTCCCGAGTGCATGTTCAGAACAGAGAGAGACGACTCCTCTAACATAAACAGCTATAATATGGCAATAAAGATTAATGAGTAAAACTTGCCATTTTATGTATAATCCGTGGGGATTTACAATCATTAATCTTTATTAGTGTGTAATAACTGTTTAGACATTAAGGACAGATTCTCAGCTGGACAAATCTGGCCTTATTCCAGCCAAGTCAATGGAGCAATGCCAGTTTACACCCTCCATGACCCTAGCTCTAAATGAGACCCATCCCCATCTGTAGGAATTGTATCACTAGCAGTATTTCCCCAACAGCAGGGGCAGACTGTGAAGGCAACTATTTGTCTTTCTCTGTATCCGAAAAAGAGAGCTGCATGTGTCCAGGAAGCTCAACAATAGACATGTCAATAAACATGAGGAAATTCAATGAAAAAGCAACAGCAACAAAAGGAACCCCAAGGAGCAGGGAAGTGGATGATTTTTGAGGCAAGACTATAAGATCTGGTTTGGCAGGAGTGTAACTAAGAGGGATGTAGCAATCTTTGGCATGTGAAAGAGTGAAAGCACCAAGACAGGCTCCCAGAGTTCCTCTAAGAGGAACAAGATGGAAGAGAAAAAAAAGAGCATCTTGGCTGGCTTTTCTGAGAGAGGAGTTTGGGTTTTGTTTTTAATAAAAAGAGGTCTATTAAACAAGGGAGCTGGTGGGAACCTTGTCTGAACTACATCAGACCAGCCACTAAAGCAACGCTGCACTGGCCGAGCAGGTTTTCCTCTTCCAAAATGTCTAGGAAAGAAGGGAAATGTGCAGGTACGTACATACCTCGCAGCAAACATGGAGGAATCCCAGCTAAGGCTGTCCATGCCAGTGTCTTTGCCTGTGGCAGCAGGCACTGCTCTGCTGCATGGGCGAAGGGCCGGGCAGCCCCTTCCCACCAAGACAAGGTGCAGGTAGCACCCACCCACCCACCAGGTGCACAGCCACCTCCCGCTGCACCTGCTGAACAGCCCAGAGCTCAACTGCAGGTCTTTTTTTTAGAGCTTTTTCTGAGCACTGACCCACCAACTGCCTCCTCCGTCCCACAAGGGAGGCCAGCTGCCTCCAGCAATGGTGCTCCCACCTCTTTAAAAGTCAGAAGTGCCTCCTTCCTCACCAGTAAACCCAACGGAAGTCAGGAAAAATGCAGAAATACAGTACATAGATATCTGTGTAAAGTATTGTACACCTGGAAAAACTCCAGAAAAGACAGGCATTTCACCCACTGCAGCAGCGCGAACCTGGCGTTTAAAACCAGTAACCAGAAAATGCCCCCCAACTCCTTCAGGTTTAAGGGACCAGTGAGGACCCAGAAAATAGCTTTCCTGCCACACTGACACTTCAAGAGCTTTATGATGGCAAGGTCTCAAGTGTCCAGGAGGCTGCAGGAACACCAAGAGCTGTACGGTGGAGGAAAAAAAGAGGATGAACATCATGCCCTGGTGGTCCCCCACTGCCTGCCACGCATCTTTCACGCAGCCCAAAACCACTGCCTGTGGCAGAGTGGAGAGGCCCTCCCTGCCTCGCAAATGCCTGGAATTAATTCACGGAGCTGGTCCAGGTCACAGCTCTGTGCTGAGCTCCGAGCAGCTTTTCTCTCCTCTCCGCTCCCTGGTGTGTTTTTGGTTTGTTTCAGGGTTTACAGCACAAGACCTGCTACTTTTGCAGTTTAAAAATCCCAGTTCAGAACAATCTAACAGGCTGCTGAGAATCCTGTGCAGTCTGCAAACAAAAGAGCTTTTTGAAGAACAGCTTTAAGCCTCAACACCTTGGCTGTTCAGGGGGCATGGCTGTTGGGAAAGGCTTAACGTCCCAGGAGCCATGCCTGTCCTAGGCAACCCTGTGCTCATGTTACAGCCAAGCAAAGTCCTGAGCACTGACCAAAGGCTTTTCATCTTCACAGAGGTTACAATCAAACAAAAGAGAAGAGTCTGATTTTCATCTTGTAGCCCAGCATGTTTTCAGAGCTTTTAAGCACACGAGTCCCTGGCTCTCCTCCTTGCACCGAAGCCATCAGCTCATGCTTCTCTCTAAGAAAATCCTGGGGCAGGCCAAGCTTTCTGTCCACACGTGCCACGAGGGACGCAGAGACAGACAGACAGACAGACGGATGGACAGCCTCCGCATTTCTCTCCTGCCATACCTACCTTCCGCAGTGCTGACCACTCCGACCACTGTTTTCACTCACACTGGCCATACGGATTCACACTTACTCTGGGCTGACGCAAATGACTTTTAAAGGAACAAATCATAGAGAATCAGGAGGGAAGTGAAGTGATTTGTTGCATGCCCTATTGTAATGTCATTAAAACAAAGGGATTAGACGGCCCAAGCACTCCAAGAGCAAAAAGCATAAAAGAAAGCACTCAGCATGTAGTGTCGAGGCATGTAGGAATCATTTTAGAGGGTTACTAGCTGCAGACAACACTGACATTAATTTTCTATTGGAAAACGCTGGTGACATTAATATCTGCTATTAATACTGAATTTTGACAGGATCTCATAAATTCAACCTGTCAATTACAATGGCACTGAAATAAAGGTGCTCTGAGGTCAAGGAGATGCGGTGTCCAAATGAGACTTATATTCCAGGAGGAAAGCGGCAAAAACAATCTTTAACAAAAGCATCAGATCCATATGTAGGAAAACCAAAGGGTGGTTTTAAATGTCATGTTTTTCAAAGCGAGAATTGATGCTGGAACCAAGTCTATAAACTGGCTGGCTGGACTTTTAGCTGCAGCTGAGGACAATCAATCAAAACAGCTCTGCGACTCTGAGAAAGTGAGAGAGAGAAAACACACACATACACCATGGAATATGAGAGGGCAGATTATGAGCCATGCGAGGCCTCTTAAAATTACACTGCGAACTAAAACATCCTCGTGTTTCATCCGCAACAAAATGTAACCTGAAAGGTTCCCCTCGACACAAAGCGGAATATGGAGCTTATCGTTACCGAGGGCCGGGCAGGCTTGTGAAATGCGGGCTGAGGAAGGGGAAACTCTTCCCCAAAGTCTGCATGACCCATAAGCTCTTCGCAGCAAGGAAACCGCTGCAAGCCCTCCTCAAGCCACCCCGCTCTGCAGCTGAGGGGCACAAGAATCAACAAATCCCCACACGCAATATTTCCCTATCTCTTTCAATCCTGGCCCCAGGGCAGAGCCACACAATCTTGGGGTTCACAGCCACTTCTGCAGGCACTGCCAGCCACAGCTGTGGTGGTGACAGTGGCAGCCCAGGCACTGGTGGTTTCTACATGCACCTCTTCAAAGTGGTTGGCATGTCCCTAGCACAAGAGGTACCACTGTCTGGGAACCCCTGTTCTAAATACTGCCCTCCCCATCAGCCCTTCCAAGGGATCGCTTCCCAAACAGATGCTCAGGCTAGTCCAAAAGCCCAACCTGCACCAACAAAGACTGGAGTCCCTAAACTGGGAGAGAAAAGATTGGATCCCCGGCTGAATTACACCCTGCACAACTTAAACACTGCAGCGCAAGGCATGCTTCTATTTGGGATTTGACTCTGAGAGTCAAAGCGATGCAACAGATGGGGAAGGGACGCATGTGGAGGAGCACGAGGCACATGTGCACGCTCCGGTGCAGCCGCATGCCCAGGCATTCTTCTTCGCAGGGCTGGGGGAAGGAGGCATGGGCAAAAGCAAAGGACCCCATAGCCAAGTGAGGCAGCTATGCAGGTTTGGCTCAGTCAAACCAGCGTCAATCTGGAGCCAGTGGCCTTGCTCCAGGCTCACAGCAACACCTTGCAGTGCACGGTCTCCTCTTCCTCTAGACAGCAACCGTGTTACCTAAAAGCAGCGTGATCTGCCGTTCTCCCCTCCCACCCTGACAGGCCCCGCGCTCCTGCCCTTGGCTAGCAGCTTTTCTCTGAGGACCCGGCCAACAGTAACGAGCTCCTGGTACGGGTGGGCTGTGGTTTCCCTGCGTGGTTTCCAGGCTGCAGCTCTCACGGGGGACACCTGCAGCCCATGCTGGAGCCCAGTGCTCCTGGCTGCCTTCAGCATCCCGACCAGAGCTGGACACCGCCCAAACCGCATGCCGGCACAGGCTCCAGGGGAGCTCGCTAGCACTCCCAAAGTCTGTGGGCAAGCACAGAGGGATTGCTGCCGAGGCAGTGCCGAGAGCCCTGGAAACTCACACTGAGATATCCCATTTTTCCCAGATGTCATGCTATGCAGACTTTTATCCTTTCTCATCTGGAGAAGGAGAGAGGAACTCCCTTTTAGACCCAAAGCAGCTCATCCCCAGTCCAAGAGAGCCCCAGACGCTGCAATGCTGCTGGGCTTGCGGGCAGGTGGGGACTGACCACTGCAGCCTCCTCCTGATCTTTGTGCAACTTATCTGACAATCTACTTCCCTCTGGGGCTTTTGTCCCAGACACTAAACTAGAAATCTACTCCCACTCCAGACCTCATTACCCGCCCGATATAGCAGAGTAAGTCAGTGGGACACAGGGCAGGGGCCTTCCCCAGGCAGGAGCTGGCAGTGCCCGCAGGTGGCAGGCTGGCCGGGACATGCCGGCCGGACTCGAAGCGTGGTGTCCGGAGAAGAGGCGACCTCACAGGATGCTGGGGCCTCCCTCCCTTACAGTGATGCTTCCTCGCACGCTGAGAAAGCAGCTCGAGTAGCTGAGCTGAGATCCTTGTTTATAAATTTTTTTTATGATGCACATTAAATATTTTCCACAACACAGACACTTCTTCTCGTCTTTCTCTTTTCCTTTGACACCTTTTCCCCAGCAAAGCCCTACAACTATTGCTTGCTGTGGCCTCATTTAGCATCATCATCGTTACCACGCATTCATCCTCATATAAAACAGAAATCTATTCCATCAAGCACTTAACATAAATATTAAAATAATGGAAGGGACAAAATATAAATCTACATACAACTTCATGACTACCATAGCACCTATTACCATGACAAAGCAAATTCTGGTTCACGGGGAAGGGAAACGGGATGAGGATAAAGTTAGGAAGAGGGACTTCGACTGTCATTAAATATGTAAATCACTCTTAAATTTTTTTTTGTTTTGTTTTTGTTTTAAGGTTACCAACCTTATTAAAATTCATTTCACTAACCAGCTCGTTCTATGTCACTATGGATACCAAAGAACCCTTTTAAAAACTTCGGCGAGGCGGGGTTTCTCAGAATAAAAACAAAACAAAACAAAACACGGCGACTTTGTGTTGGTGCTTTCATGACAAGTCCTGCCACGCGCCCCTCCCCTGCACCCACCAGTCCACAGAAGGGCAATTCATTTACAAGTCCAGTTCTCAGTCTCCCAGGATGAGTTTGACAAAAGAGGCGACGTCTGTCTCTTTGGATTCATGCAGGGTGAAGAAAGGATGTTGCTGGGAAAGAAAAGAGAGAACAAATAGAAAAATTTATTATTCGCAACGCTAAGGACCAAACCGAGAACCTTTTCAGACGATCTTCTAGACAGTGAAAAAGACTTTGTCGCTATCATCATAATATTGGACTTTCCATGTTTTGCAGCTGAGGCAAGTCAGGGAGCCGCAGGGGCTACTTCACGAAGGCTGCAGATTTGTGCTGCCCTCTTGGATTCCCTCTAAACCCTGCCCTGGCTGGGCTGCTCTCAAAGCAAGGGAAAGTATTAAAAAACACTGCCTCCATCTCTAGCACATCGTGCCCTTCAGCACACTCTGGCTCGCCGCTCTGCGGTGCCCCGGGAGGAGACGTGCTCCTCCTGAGACGGTGGTTACCCACCCCACCGCATGCCAGCTCCAACGGGAGCAAGGAAAACCTTGCAGGAAGGCTGACTGCAGTGTGTTTTCCCTCAGCTTCCTGCTTTATCTATGTATTTACCCTCTGGTGACTTTTGAGTCTCATTTCTTCCCTGCAATTGCTCATACTCCCAGCAGGAGATGGCTACTTTACCCCTAACCACCGCAAAGAGGAAAGCCATCCCGGCTGGAAAGCCATCCGCAGCTGTATGTTTAACTACTTAATCGTGACCAACATGGGAAGACATCCTGCCAGAAAATCTTGCCTACATTTCAGCACAAACGGAAAAATATGTGTAAGGAGAAAAAACCACAAGCAAATGCCCCCAGACAGCAAGAGTAAAGCCCCTCTCTGCTTGTACCAGTGACTCAGTTTTCTACCAGGGGCTGCAACACATCAACTGAGATCAGCCAACTTCCACCCGAATTCACCAATAACTGTTTGAAACCCACTGTCCTGGCAGTTAATTGTATGTATTTGTATGAAGGGTGTCATAGAGAACCAAAAGGCAGCCGGGGCCCTGGGGGGCTCACAGGTGACCTCCACTCTGTGCAAAATGCAGGCTGGGGGAGCTTGGTTTGATTCCTGACCCTCTCGTTTCAAGCCAGATTCTTAAAGACAATTTGGGGTTTCCAGGGTTTTTCAAAGCTGCCCCCACCTCAGTCTCTGAGCATTGCCTATTTCAATGATCTTTTATGGCAGTGGCCAACTGGAGGGAGAAGAGCAAAGAAAAGAGATTTTCCAAGGTGGGTTTGACTGGAAAGTTATCCAGTGAATAAAAAGAGGCAGTTCTGAGCAGCCGGGAAGCGACCCAAAGACACACCAGCAAGGAAGAGGAAGCACAATTATGTGGGAAACAGAGCTGAAAGGGGTTGAGGCAAGGATCCAGACATAATTTAAGGTCTCCCTGGGTCAGACAGTCATGGGAATTGAAGTGTCCTGAATAACTCTCGGTGAGATGGCCCAAATGGCCTGCTGTGTTATTATCCCAGCGTGATGCCACTGCTTTCACATCCCAGCTAAATCGCACCCAAAGCAGAGGTACCGCAGCCTGGAAGCACCCACAAGCATGACATGGGCGGCAGTGGTGGCCTCCAGCCCCGTCTATCACTGAACCCAACCCCTTTGCAATGATTGAGTCTGGTTATAGCACAAAACAGCCTGTGCCAGGTGGGATGTGCTCCATGCAATGCGCAGACCACCGGTCCTGCAGTAGTTTCATGCTCCACTTCACCTGGGGAAGTGGGTTTTAAAATGAAATTAAGCATCCGTATCAGTTTTCCTGATGCTCAAGATAGCACAGAGTCATATTTTCCATGAGAAACCTCAATTCCACAGGAAAGCAAGGGAGCAGTCTTGGTCTAAATGACAAGTCCAATCCAGTACCGCAACTTAATGCCATAAGAGAGAGAGGAGGGAGAAAAAAAAAAACCCAACAAAACAGCAACCCTCAACCACAGGACCTCACAACATTCATGTCAGCCATAAAATACCACAGCATTGAGATACTCTGGAGAGGTGATCCAAGAACCTAATTCAATAGAAATGCACTCGCTTGCCAATGGGTATTAATGCTGCAACAGACGGAGCTGCTCTGGTGAATCTTTTTGATAAAAGGCCATTTGGCAAACTTCAGAATTTCACTTTAAATATATATGTATTTATCCAATAATAAAAAAAAAAAAAAGAAAAAAAAAAAGCCATAAACCTCGGGCCTCCCTTTGTTTGAAACCAGTATTTGGGCAAACTGTGTATAAATCAGATCTATATATAGTCTAATTGCATTACAGGGCCCAGCAAGAAATGGCACAGGAATTATCTATTGCTTACAATTCAGGTTCAAAAGGTACATGGATTTCCAGCATGTCTTGCAGCTAGAGAGCACTTCAAACCCTGGCACCTTCACACCACAGAGGTCCTAACTCTTCCGAGCAGGCAGCATGAGGTAGCATTGAGGCTGACTCCTGGATGGCATAATGCAAGTCCTACAAGTTATGCGGCAGGAGACACCAATGACTGAGGAAATTCTCCAGCAGTTTCTACGCTTAACCCAGAAGATCTTGCCAGTGACACCGGACAGGGGTGGGCATGTAGGGACAGGCAAGCATTTGGGTCAGGATCTTCAGAAATAACAAAGTTAGGCACCTTCCTGCCTTTAGCAAGCTGTGAATCAGGTGAGAATAAAAAAGGGATTAGATGCTTATGGGAGCGAAACACTGACTTCCTAAGCTCACCTGCTTTTTGCTGGCTATTTGGAGTACCAGGATCAATACCAGAAAGTCAAGAGAGAGAGAACCCATGAAGCTGTGGAGCCCTAGCAGAAAAATCTCACCACAGACTGTGTTCTTGCCAGCTCCAGCCCAGAGCTCTGGTCGAGTATACACCAGTTGTCTGCACTGCTGGGAGTTCCTCACCAGTTAACTGCATCTGACCTCAAAGCTCTGCACTGCCTTGCATTTCACTCCTCATAAGCCTTTATCGGCATTTTCTTCCTTAGTTAATTCCTTTGTCCTAGACATGCTCACAGCAAACAGTCTCTAAGCAGCAGATGAAATTCAATAACCGGAATTATTAGTCACAGAGTCGCCTCTGTCCTTAACATCCAGGAATTACTCTGTCCAAAAAGCCTCCTCTCCAAGTCACCACGACAGTAAAGCCTTACAGACCACTCAGCTCCTGCAGCCCATGTGGAGCATCCATAGTGCATGCATTTCACCGAGGTGTCTGAAGCTGTCACACAAACCCAAGAAGAAGATTTTATTCTAAGAGCTTCATTCTTCTCCCTTAGCAAATTTGTTAACTGCTTTTACATATTTTTCACCTTGATCTGACTGGACTAGCACCTGAAAGACATTTCAAAGGGCATCTCTGATTTGCAGTCACCCTTCCAAGACCCTGAAGAGCCACGATTCTCATATCTGTTACGAAAACAGAGATGCTAAGTATCCCAAATCTCCAGTCAGTATTGGAAAACCTGTCCTCAGCATCTCATTGTAACCCATCTCAGCTCTGAACCAATACACTGCTTAAAGCAGGCGCACTCACCATAAGCTCTGGGTACGTTGGCCGTTCTTTGGAATTCTTCTTCAAGCTTAAATGAAAAAAAAAAAAAGAAAAATTGTAAAAGCTGTATTCTGTATGCAATTTAAGCAAAGCTATAAAATTATACCATGACAGAAGCAAGGCTTCAAGTCCCTGTAGAGTAAGTTCAACAACTCATCTGTATGTTAAGCTTAGGTTTTGAGGACACCTACAGCCAGCGCAGCCTGCAGATGGGCCCCGTATGGTACAGAGTGCCGGGTACACACAAGTCCAGTGAGCTCAGTCAAGGTCAAACAAGAGATCTGGAGACACCATATATACCAGTCAACACCCTGCCTGTTGCTGGGGGCCAGGTACAATTGGTTTTTTGGGTACTATCCAGTAGGCCAGTGACTAAGGGAATGGATACAGTCCCCAACCCCTGATTGGGAGCAGGGACCGAGTGGCTCTGAAGCACGTGTACAACTATTTGTTTATCACCACGCTGTTATCAGCGGGGACGGTTACATGGGACATCCTTTTTTTCTCCTCTCCTACAACAGATGGCTCTGGAGGGCTGTAGCTGGAAGTTATTTTGGTTTCCCTCCAGCAGAAAATAGCTTTTAAAAGACAGGACGTAATCTCTACTCACTTCCTGACAGCGTATTTAGGGGAAAGACACTTGGAGCAACTTGAAAAGATCTTCACACACGTACACGTCGGTGGCGGGGAAAAGGTGTCACACTGAGCAAAACAAAAGTGAGAACCTCGGCGATGATAAGTCGCTCCTCTGCTGGGATTTGACGGAGCCCAGAGGAAGCGGAGGACACACACTGAATAGATATTTCCTGCTTGGTGTGTGTAGCGGGCTCATGTTTAGTGTCATGTTGTGAATGAACAGAGGAACCTAGTAACGATACGTGCCAATATTGCCGACCTGAAGGTACGGGATGTGTCACATCCTCTGAGCTCAAAAGCAGCCCAAGCTGAGATGCTAAGGTGAATTTGAAGGTTAGGTGTGTCCAGAAGCATGATTTGGGTATAATCCTCCTAATTTAGGCTCTCTACAAACAAAAATCTTGTTCCCAGGTTACTAATACCAGGAAATCTGGTGACAAGTTACTGAAATCAATGTAAATCTTCAGGAATTAAGAGCCATATTTGGATCTGATCCTGACTCAGACATCCCAGGAACTTGCCAGCAGTGGCTACAGGTAATCAGACTTTCGCTGCCCGAGGCAGCAGATGGTGTGATTCACTCTGCGATCTGAATTTGAGAAAGGCCTAAGCCAGGGCAGTCTCAATACACTGAATTGATGTGACCTGGTTCGGTGTCAGAAGAAATTCTCAGACTCCAACAGCACAAAACTAGTACAATCTGCAGCCAAAGCTCACTTTTCCAAGTCCATGCCACTCCACTGGCAAAGAGAGGAACTGCCACGTGCTCCCCAAAGCATGGGTTCTAAAGACATGAGTGCTGCTCAGCAGGGTCAGTCTTCTCACTGCAACCGTCATGAACGGCTGTGGATACTTTACTCCCACATCAGCCCACAGCTAGAGCTGCAAGACATCGTGCTTGCAAAAGCAAAATATTCAGTGGGGAACAACAGCCTGCCTGGCACAAACAGGCAACTTTGCAATAACAAGTAGCGAGCCAGCAGCATGGGAGAAAGGTAGCCGGTCCAAAATCTCAGCGTGGGCCTTGCAAAAATGGTGGGCATTTTGTGAGAGGGTTTTTCCATGCCAGCTCCCACCTCTGATAGACACAGAGCAGTGTGGGCACAGGCAGGTATTCCCCAGCGCAGGTCGGTAGAGAGGCGTGCAGCTGAATCACAAAGACCTCGAAAACATGTTTGAACAAGACTCCAAAGAATCTGAGTATCGGTACTTAAAGTCCCTGGGCAGGAGTGGCTGATAATCCCCTTCCTGGGTCACAACAGAGCCGGCTGGGCTCCAGGCCCTGACGCTGGCAGCTCGAGAACAGTCTCACATTTCTGTATTTGTCGATCTGCCGTCCTTTCTTGGCTACCACGCAAACCCACCATCCACCTGCCAAGTTGGCAAGCGGTGGATGGCACTGCAGCGCCTGGAAAATAAAAACGCCTCCCAGGCGGTTTCCAGGGAAGCTGGAGGGAGAAGCAGTCAGGAGCCGCGGGGCCGCCGCCAGTTCTCTTTGAACCATACGCTGAGGGCAGCTGCGAGTCTCCTTGGGTGCGGGGAGAGCCTGCGCTTTTATGCAGCTCTCGCAACCTCCAGACAGCGCGCATCTGCTCCAACCCTTTTCCTACACCACAGCCAAACTCTCCCGCTGCTTCCAGCTCCGAGTCACATGGAAAGCAGCACAGCAGTTGGAGGGCCCCGGTAGCAGGATGGCCGCCGAGGGGGGCCATCGCGGGGTGAACTCTGCGTCCTCCCTGCCCTCAGAGCCGTGTCTCCCCCGGGAGTGGGAGGCAGGAGGAGGCAGCCATGAGGGGACGTGAGGGCCTGGCGGATCTGCCTGCCTGCACCTGCCCATGCTGCCGGCCCGGCCACGGACACCCTATGCTGTTAATGTGGGGATGGAGAAAGCCTCCTAAATCCCTTCCTCCTGCATGTCCCCACAAAATGACTAAGCCTGTTCCTCGCCACCTCAGGCAAGGAAGACCCCAACTGCCATCATCAAAGGGTGAGCCTTGCCTGCACAGCGCCAGGCCCCAGCCCGGCCCTCATGGCTCCGTGAGGCCATGAAGGCCCAAAAAGGGAATGTTTTGTTCAAAAATTTGGGTTGTACCCCAAAGAATTTGGGTTGTACCCCAGAGAATTTGAGTTGTATCCCTGCACTTGTAGGGATGGGGACGCAGGAGGCTGCCGGTGCCTGCCCTCCTCAGCCTCCCCACAGCATGGCGGAGGCGAGCAGGGCTGGGATGAGGGGGACCAGGGCGAGTGGGGCCAAGGGGGTATTTTACCATTGCGAGGTAAAATCGACAAACTCCGCCGAGAACTTCTCTGCCGGGAGCTGCGGCGACGGCTCCTCCACCACCTGCTTGAGCTGCTGGAAGGGCGTCCCCCAGGAGTCGTAGGGAAAGCGCAGGATGGCCAGCTCGATCTGGGGAGACAGAGCCCGCGCCTCAGGCTCACACCCCACGGCTCACCCTCCCGCCCCACAGATTTCAGATTCCTCTGTGCCCACCCAGGGCTTTGTTTTTTGAGGCCCCGCACAAATAAGTGGCATTTCCTCACCCCACCTGGCCACAATGTCTTGCTTCACCTCCCCCAGCAAAAGGGACAGGCCTGAGAAGACCCACCAGTCTCTACACTCAGTCCTCCGTTACCCTCGTGTTAGACAGTGCTTGGGAAAGGTTAGAAGTTAAAAAACAACCCCACGCTGCAAAGGGTAATTGTGCTATAAAACGACTCTGCGAGCAGATGCATTCCCCCCAAACGCTGCGTGGGAGAAGCCACACACCCCTCCTCTTCTGAGGGGGACTTTGCTAATTGCTGAGTGCTCGGAGTATTTTTTTTACATGCTTGAAATCCAACTTGCTTCAAGGCGACAGATGTGTGGTGCCGGACGCCCTCGCCTTAGCCCATGCTGCCATCTCCCGGCAGCCCACGGCCACCGCAGCAGGGTGGTCCCCTCCAGGCTGGCACCCCACCAATGCCCCCGAAGACAGCAAGGAGCTGACAAAGCCACTCCTTCCCTTCAACCCTGCGGCACGCTCCCCGCTACCTCCAGACCTATATTTCCATTCCTACCCCACCACCTTCCCAGGGAACCAGTGTCAGGGGGTCTATGGGGAGGAAAATGAATCCACGAGCAACTCTCAACCCTCCCGGCATCGCTGTGAGCCCCCAGGTCACCCTACCATTGTGATCCCCAGGCTCCAGATGTCAGATTTGACGCTGTACCCCTTCTGGTTCAGCTCCGGGTTAATTCTTTCTGGCTGTGAACAGAGACAAAGGCGGTTGAGGAACAGGGATGGCCCCAGTGCAATGCCCGCACCCAGGGCTCACTGACCTCAAAGGGGTCTTCCATGGTGGCAGGCCAGGACCACTTAGCCCAGTGGCTTGCTGCCTTGGTTGTCATGGGGCCAGATCTGGTCCCACACCCTTGCCAGCAAAGGCAAGCAGTGAAACGGGTCATCAGAAGCAGATGGTACCTCCACAAAGGACTGGGGTGGTGGAGCTGACCCAGCACATCTGGCACCTAATGGGTCACAAGCTCCAATTCTCCAGGGCCGTTTTCACCCTGTGCAAGTGCTCCGCAGAGAGTGAATCCTGAACAGCAGCTCCTGGGAGGAGTCTGAAGGACCCACTCCCTGGGGACTGTTTTTCCTCCCAGATGGAAAGTACTATTGTCCCCACAGGGCAAACAGCAAAAATGCAACACGGAGCAATTGCAGAGCCTTCCCCAAGGTCACAGGGAGGTGATAAGGCAGCAGGAAGCTGTGCCCAGGAGATCTAATCTGACCCATGAGATCCGTCTCCCCTCTCTGCCCCTTTACAAGTTACTTCAGGGATACGTCTTCCAAAACGAGTTCCCAGGACACATGCCGGAGGCTGATCCTTCCCCCTTTAGGATGACCCGATGCCCAGGCTCATGTTCCTCTGGCTGTCCCGCAGCAGCTTTCACACGCAGCTTCTCCGCGGCTCAACTTACAGCCATGTAGGGTTTGCATCCTGCATCCATGGTTTTAGCAACCGAGTCAACGAGGTAACCGCTAATTCCAAAATCGCACATTTTCACCTGCCCCTGCGTATTGATCAACACGTTAGAGGGCTTTACATCTGCAAGAAGGAACACATACCACAGTCACTGTCACAGTCACTTGGCTGTGCCAAGCCAAAAAAAGCCAAAGAGCTTTCTATCAGCAGAGGGCACCAGAGCTGCCCATGCAAACCCCTGCACTCTGCGCACGCCAGGAACCTGGCTGGCTGCAGCTATGCAAGTTCAGGTGACTGCCTCATGGGCTTGTCATATGTCCTGCAAGTGTCCCTTCACTTCCAGACTCCTCTGCCTGATCTGGGGAGGTGGGAGGTAACCCTGCATGTAAGCCATCACATCCCCCCAAACAGGGGATGGCCACGGACATCGGAGCACTCCCAAGGGAACAGCTCAGCAGGGCTGGGGGCATCTCCAGAAGATGTCTGCAAAGGACTGGAGCTCTGGGAAGACCCCAGCTGGAGCTGGTCTTGTGCCAGCACAAGGAAAAACCCATGGGTAAAGGATAAGGGGTGAGCAAGGGTGACAAGGATCAGGGGTTGCAGGGGAAGGAGGGAGCAGTAAGCTAAGACAAGGATCAAGATTTCAGAAATGCCCTCTAATTTTAAGGATAACAAGCTTGAAGGCAATGTGAACAGCAGCAGGCGTGTGGGTGCTCCACACCGTATGGAAATCAGGCCAGTGTCTCATCTATTTATTACTGCCAGATTTATCTGCTTCCCATCACGGCTTTATAATCCTTGGTGCATTCACACTTGCATCACGCTCATGAAGGCAGTTATAATCACCATCAGAAAGGGAAATTACGGCACAAAAAGAAGCTAGTAAGCGATATCCACGAGAGCATGGAGGTGCTCTCCTGTGCAGCAGGCAATTGCCCCTTGTGAGGCTAATCCCAGGTGACATGTCAACACAGCGCAGGTAGCACAGGTTACCCTGTTTTCTCTTCTCCCAGCACTGATCCTCAAAAGAGAGCATTCCTTTCCCTGTTGCCAGCCAGAAATAATAGGTCTCTTCTGCAAGAAGGCCCTCTGTCTACATGTGATAAAACTATTAAATAGAAGAGCTGAAACACCATCCGAAGGAGGCCAGAAGCTGCTTTTGAGTCCTGCTTATTAGAATTGGGTGGTTTACAGTTCCTTAACATCTGGTCTCTAATCAGCATTTTGCATTCAAAAGCTTCAGGTATCTGAGATCCTCACCCATCTGTTACTATGCTGAAATAAGACAATTTTCAGTGGAAATCAAACAAGTAAACAGAAATCCAGAAGCCGAGCAGCATTTTCCACCTACTGTAAATGATACAGAAGGCAGAAACTCAACCCCCCGCCACAGGCAGAATGTACAAAATGTGACTGCCTGCTAGAGCTGAACTCTGTTCGCTTCAGATGTTCCCTTCCCTGGCGCTCACATGCTCGAGAGGGCTTTTTCCTCCTCACGACAAATTGAAAATGACCCTTTAAAAATAAAGGTGTCAAGCAGCAACACTGCAAATTTGTTTCTTTCTAAGTGTGTTCATGGCATCTTTGAGATGCTCTAGAGGGGAAAATGTCAGAAGAGTTTAAGGAGGGTATTTATGACTTCACTTGAGGCTATTTTAGGTATAAAACTATTCTGCCCCACCAGTGCTCCGGGTAGCTCACACAAGGGGATGGTTAGATCACTGCATGAGGCATCACGCTGGCATGGAGATGCCTCTCACTGCATGTCAATGTGGAGCTAGCGGACAAGCCTTCGCAAAGCCTGATCCAAAGCCCACCAAGGTCAGAAAGAAAAATCTCTTTTAATTTTGCAGAGGTGTTGAAGCAGACCATGGATTTAGACTGTGCATTAGGGAAATGCAACCCAGGGGGGAACAGCCCTTTCTTTGCCAGCACGATCAGGCTGGAGCTCGCTTCTCCTCCCCCTCGGGGAAACACTGGGACCAGCATGCAGTTTTTGAAGAGCAAACCAGCAAACATTTCCTCTGACTAGGTTTTGCTAGTCATGAGATGCTGGGGAATATTTTTGCTGTCAAAGACCCATTTTATCTCGGGTATTTTGGGAGCCCTGTGCCTGGCCATAAGGCCAGCCCTTGTGAGGCTGAGAGCACGCGGCGCAGGGCAGAGCATGGTCATGGCTGTGCGCCTGGCACTTACCTCTGTGGATCACGGAGAGCTTACTGTGTAGATGTTCCAGTGCTTTTACGATCTGAAACAACAAATCTAGAATGAATCACAGCTGGCAACGCCATGATGAGGAGGAAATGCTATCTGGAATGCTATCTGGAAATGCTATCTGCACCTGCTCCGTCCTCACCAGACCTTCTTGGAGGGAAGGAACTACATGCTCCACGAGTCCTGCACCCTCATAGCAGCCCGAGGTGACAGCAGGCACCCAGGGATCTCCCAGGGGCACCAGGACCCTAACGAAAAGTCAAAGGAGCTGCAGGGCACTCCCCACATCTAACGCTGTCCCACCTCTCAACTACGTGTACAGGGACATTTCAGGTATTTATGCCTTATAAATAACATCACCTCAGACGAGACACTGGAAGGCAGCTAAGAATGGTCATGTGGACTGGCCCGTGGACCATGCTCTTCCCGGTGCCAATACAACAGGGAGATGGGGCCACGTACGCCTTGGTTTAGAAGAGAAACGCCCCTTGCCCTGCTAATACTCACAGAGACAGCTATTTTTCCTAAGATGTCCTCAGGAATCGTCAGGCCTTTGTCAATAACGTGTTTGTAGAACTTGTCCAATGAGGTATCCATCAGCTCCATACAAATCCACACGTCCCCCTGGAGGATAAAGAAAGCAAATATCTGCCCACTGGAATGAAGCATCCTTCCCTTTCATGCGCAAAGGTCTTCTTTGGCACTTGCCTTTTGCTGGCCTGTTTGCCTCTTCCCTGTCTTTTAAAAGTCATCCAACAAAACTGTATCGGGCCTTCTCTTTCCCTCCTCCCCGGCTGGAATGAAGTGCTGTCCACTACCATTTAGGGTGTATTTTCTGATGTCTTTTCCCAAAGCAGAGTCCCAGTGATTTAGGAGTCCTGAAAGTTAGCAGGACTGAGGATCCCTACATGCTCAGGTCACCGCAAATGCTCAGCCAGGAAAAGTTCAGCTCGGCAGAGCTATGCTTAAAACTCTTCAATAAATCTTACTCTTCAGAGCTTTCCACATTTTTCCTCCATGTGGCTTTCTCATTGCAAGGCAGGACAATATTAACACTAAGGGATCAGGCTGTGAGTTGGTTGTCCCCATCACTCAAACCCACCACCAAGCCCCAACATCTCAGCACTGTGGCCTCGCACATTCCTGGCACTGGGGCTTGGCTGCCCTTGGCCCCTCCTCGTGTGGACCACATCTCTCCTCGCTCGCCAAGAAGAAACTGTACGTGACAGATCGTTAGGCTGGGATTGAGCAAATCCATATTGTATCTAGTGCCCATGTCTAGATGGAGATTAAAGCCCTGGCACTTGGAGGGAGTCTCCCGGGGGGCAGCGCAGCTGATCTCCGGGATGCCATACCTCTCGGAAAAGCGCCCCATAAAAGGTGACAGTGAAGGGGCAATCTACCGTCCTCATGGAGATATCCAGATCCATCAATAACCTCTTCTGCTCCTGACTGTTCACTGTGGCTCGGATCCGCTGGAAGAAAAAGCATTTTAGCGCTGGCTGTCAGCACCTCCATACCACGCTGCTGCTGCTGCAGAGGACTTGCCACAGCCATACCTGTGCTAGCCACAGTGCCTTTACCCTTTTATCACATCTCTTTGTGTGACCCTCTTATCCCATCTCTTCATCATAGGCACATGACAAGGACAGCACCCATGGCAGGAGCACCCTCGTACCACAGAAGGCAATGCTGGACGAAGGGGTCTTCTAACCTCACCCCAAACTGCAGGTGATTTTGCTCTTCCGTGCAAACACCACTCTTATTGAACAGACAAAAGTCACTGTGGCTTGGGAGAAGAGAAAGGAGCAGGAAATCAAATTCTAGGCTGGTGGAAGCCCATGACCTTTGGAGCTGCAGTGGACATCTATTTACATCAGCAGACTTTGGTCACAGGAGAGGGCTCCAGCCCTGCAGCCAGAGCCCATGTGTTCCCCATGGCTTTGGAAAATGGACACTTCCCAGTTTCCAAGGGAAGAGATGTCATTTCTGTGAAATACCTGGAGACCCTCAGCTGGGAACCACCACAAAGGGGCATGACACAGTCCAACAGAGGTGACACACATATTCCAGGCTCCTTGGCCAAAGCCACTCGAGGTCAGTAATGTGAAAGAATTAAACTGTTCAGCATCACAGATGCAAGCAACAGCCTGAACGTTCCTGCCATACCCTCTGCAGACCTTCCATCATACTCAGAGAGGTCTTCTGCAGTTTGCTGAACACCAAAGCAAACACGAAGACCATACGCAGAGCACAGAAGCCCTGAGACACCTCCCAGCATCCGCAGCAAAGTCTATCCACAACTGAGGAGCTAAGAATTTTCCTTCAGTTTGCTCATAGCTTCCAGCTCTGCATCTTTTTTCTTATTCTGAAAGGAAACTTGAGCTAAAATTCAGCCAAGCAAAAACTGGTCCTTCCCAAAATACAGATTTACCCATGACTATTTCCCTAAGCTGCAAGCTTACGGGTCTAAAATATTGTTATGAAAACTTTTCAGAATAGCATCTACAAGCCTGTCATGAATCAAGATCCCAGTGTAGCGGACAAAATGTGAAAATCCCAACAAAAATTTCCTGTTCCAAAGAGACTAAAAAAGTCCCAGCTGAAGAAAATTATTTTATGCAATTAAATTTACAGTACAGTCTTCTTTACAATTACAATCAGTGTGCAGAAGCCTGAATCTGAGGGTATATGTACATTGGAAAAAAGCACGCGTATTTAAAAAATGACGGCAAATAGCTTGTAAAATCCTAGCGAAAACAGGAGTATTGCACATACAGACGAACAACATGTTTGTGTGCACCACAATGCTGGAAACCCATTGAGCACCATATTTTTAAAACAAGCCCCTTTTCATGGTTAAACGGCCCAAATCTACCTCGGCACGCTTTGCCCTTGTACAGAAAGAGGACTCCATAAGGAAAGAAGTCGATCGCAGGAAAGGCATGCGTCAGAACAAGCGAGGTTAGAAATGCGCGCGAAGGAGAGCGCAGAGGGTGTCCCCGCACGACGACACAGACAGAAAGCACCTCGGGAGGCTCACTCTACCTTCACTGCCATGATCTGCCCGCTAGGCATGTGCCGCATCTTCTCCACCACCCCGTACGCACCTCGTCCCAGCTCGGAGATGGGCTCCAGGTCATCGGCTTTCACCTCAAAGTTCTGCAGGGGAAAAAACCATCAACGCCAAGGCGGCCGCTGCGCATACGTGCCATGCAAGGAGCAAAATGCCCCTAAAATATAGCCCTGCTTGGCACATAAATTCACTTCTGTGCACCCCCTCCCTACCTGTGCTCATGAGGCTTGAAAAAAATTCATGGTCCTCAGGGGCTGTCAGGAGGATTAACTCCTGTGCAGTAATTAGCAGAGTTCTGAAGAGGACATGCCTCATAACGACACGAGCCAGGAGCCCGTGCTGACGAGCATCCTGAGCTCGGGCGCAGGAAGGACTGCTCCTTCGGTGGGATGCCGTCCCCGCGGCCACCCGCACCCCACTGTCCCTCCCAGCCACCTGTCGCCACCAGCACTTTCAGCTTCTCCATCCTCTAAGGGCTGGGATGGGAAACGCCGTGGCAGCTTCTCCCATAGGAATCACCTTCAGTCTTTTTTGGTTTTTTTCCTTCCATCCTCCTCCTCCCACAAACAATCATGGAAATATCTCCAGGGTTTTTTAAGGCCTGTAAAGGCTTATTTCTCCAGACCTGTAGATGGGCCAAATACCAGCGGAGTGTGCCCCATTTTTAAACCACGGAAGATTTATTTTGTCTAGCATACGAGATCTCTTTCTCCTGGCCTTCCACAAAGGATGACTTTGTTTGGAGCCCTGCATTCTAACCTGCCCTTCTCCTTTCTGCCACGATATTGTGCAGCACCTCTATTTTTTGCTTATTATTATTTTTGGATGTTTAAAATACGCCTTTGCTACTAAAACCGGCCATTCCGTTTGCTGAACGCACAACCACATCAGTCAATCATCCTCCAGAAAGAAGCGGCTTATAATGAACTGATTCACAGTGCATAATCCCACACCGTTTTTTGCCGGCGCAGCAGAAAAGAAAAAAAAAAAAACAAAAAAAAAAAACCCTGCAGCCTGAAATGTGCTGGCGGGGGATGCCGCGGCGCGCAGGGCACACACACTGCCCCACTGTGCGCCCCATCACTCCCTCGCAGCTACAGCGCCTGCAAAAGGAGACCTGACTAACATTTTTGTGTTTAACGGCAGGGATTTAAGCACCTCTGCCGGCCTGACACTGCTCCTACTGTTCCACAGGACCCTCTCCAAAAAAGCACTCGGACTCTCTCAAGGCCACTCTTAAATTTAGCAGCGAAGTTTAAAGGGAGAGGAGGGAAAGCGGCTCTCCCTAGGGATCAGGGGAGAGCATAGAAAGGTTGGTGGAAGAGGGAGCACATCCTAAAGGAAGCTGGCTGGACAAAGAGGTAACAGATCCATGGGAAACGCAAGCCATGGCGCGGCAGTCCCTCTGAGACAGCCACCTATCTGCAGACGCAAGAAAGACTGAGCTCTAGGTTTTACAAGTGCATTTCTCTTTGCACTGGCCAACATGGGCTCTCTGCCTCCATGCATGGAGCCTTCTTGGAGCCCTGGAACACTTCCTCGTCCCCGGGACAGCAGGGGAGAAATGATTTTCTTGGAGCCGGCGCTTGCTCCAGCAGCAGGCATTTTCTCTGCCTCGGTGCTGCACCAGTTTGCTCCAGAGGCATCTCACGCTCTTTCCACCTTCCAGCCCCCACTCCATGCCAGCGACAATGCAAAATACAAAATGAAAGAAAAGCATCCAAAGATAGACATTATAACACACTCTTGGATTAGCATTTCACTTCATAAATTAACTCGCTGACACCGAGGCCTATCTCTTGCACCTAATAAATTTATTGCCCAGCTTTAAAGTGCTTTTATGAATGCTGCTGTGCCATTTTCTCCTATCAAAATAGCTGTCCTCGGTTTTGCTTTTTCCCTGCTATTTTTTTTAGAACATCAGGTGGACTGGTTTCCATGCTGTCAGAAGGATTTGCTTCCAGGACAGGAAGATCTACCCGGAGTTAGACTCCGGATGAGATGGCCTTCAGTATTAGCGAAGGGAAATACTTTGGATGAAGGATTTAAATCAGCAAAGGAGCTGCAAAGGAGAGTAAAATCTGCTGTTAGCAACCCCCTTGGTTTATAATCGTTATTTCCAGGGGATCAGCTGCACCTTATTGAGGCAAGGAAGGAATTTCCAAGGTCGAAAACATGAAGGGCACCCAGGTGTCATGGGATACAAAGGGTGGGCATTTGGGGGGCATGTTCATCAGAGCGGTGACAACCAGTAGGTCACACTGCAGCCGGCCATGGGGCCATCGGTCCCACACAGACAGCCCGCGGTGGAGAAGAACAAACACCAGACGCCAGTCGGCTCTCGTGGCTGGAGGTGGCTGTCAGGGCTCACACCAGCCCCCAGGCTGGCTCTTCTTAGCTCTTATTCACCCAACAACTGCCTTCCATTTCAAGCAAACTGGGCTACATTTTATTTTAATAGCAGGTGTTTATTAATCTGCCCTTTTCTGGGGGCTGAAGTTAAGCGAGCCCACGAGCAGCCCGCCTGGACAAGCAGCCAGCACCACAGCAGGCAGCCCAGGATGGTCACCTGGCCCCAGAGGTCTTCTTCTCACCACTGCTCCCAGCCTTACCTCCTCGCCAATAGAGATGCAGGCTTTGGAGTCTAGATCTCTGGGTGGTCTGCAGGAGAGAAAAGGGAAAAGATATGAAACATTCTTTACAATTTTCCCTCAATGATTAAATACGACCCCCCGCAGCCCCCCAGGCCACCCCCTCGCACCCCCAGGCCAGCAGCCATCGCAGCCCTGAGCAGCCTAACCAGCCTCCTGGCTTTGCAGGATCGATAGATACAGGGAAGATCCACAAAGTCACCCCAAAAAGGGGTCAGGAAGGAAACTGCTGGAGTTGGCGTTTCTCACATCCAACTCCCCCGTGTAGGAACCCAGAGAGATTCATTGCGAAAGACAAGCCAGGTAGCAAGCACCAAATCTCTGCCAGCCTGGATGAAAAATGGATTAAACACACATAAAGGTCTCAAACCACTGTAAATGATTACCTAAGTCATACAGCACGGGTTAACAGCCTAATAAAAGTCAATCCTCAAGGAAGCAAAGAAAGCCAAGCAGGCTGGAGTTGCACAAATTGCCGTAAAAACACAGGGTTTTCTTTTGCAAGGCCGAGTTTGTAGGGAAGGGGATGCGTTTTTATGCCTTGATCGAATGCACATTACTCAAACCGGGTGGCAGAAGTGCCATATTGGTTAAAATCGGGTGCCCATTCTGCTTTTTCCTTTTCATGGACACATCATGAAGACATGAGACATGTACCACGGGCGGTGATGGGCAGAGGGGGACGGGCTGAGACCCCCCTGCTTGTACCTGGGGCTACAAGAGAAATGCAAGGGCTGATAAGTTATTAACCTCCCTAATGGTGCCAGCATTAACTGAGGTGTTTTGTCCCTGTTCCTCGCGTTCCCCCCTTTATCCCAGACCTGCAGGCACGAGCCCCGGGTGCTGGCCGTGACCCGGCTGTGGCAGCGCAGGCGCTCACAAAGGCTGGAAGGCAGCTGGGGTTCGTGGTTTTCTTTTTATTCTCCCTTAGTGTTTGCAGACTTACGTGGAGCTTGTCTGTGGTTGCTCAAATGCTTCTTTAGGAATTTTCAGCCCAGGGTTTCTCTTCTTGCCTGGGAAACAAGAAAGAGGCAGAATTAAAGAAAGGGGTTTTTTTTTTGCTGTTGTTGTTTTGTTTTAATTTGCAAAACACGGCTTGTCTATATTTGTTGACCTTATTTAACATAAATGCCCGGCCGGGCTGGTGGTGTAGACTCGGGGCACAGAGTTCAAAACATAAAGTGCCTTTGTTCAGTAACGCTTCATTTAGACCTGCAAGGTCTGGCTGCCAACTTGGTACAGAAACCAGGCAAGAGCTCTGGCAAAGGCAGGCCATGTGAAAATGCAAAGAGAAAGGTATTTCTCCTTCGTCAGCCCTACCCACATAGGATCCCTTAAAATGTTTCTTACATTTTAAACCGTTCCAGATTCATAACTGTGAACCCTGGCAGGATTAAAAGTCTTTTTACAATTGAATCTGAAAGTCCAGAACCAGATTCTGATTCTGTTTAAATGCATGTTTCACCTCTCTCGGTCATTAAAGTTGTGCAAACCCAGCAAAAATAAAGCAGAATGAAGTTTGCAGGCTTCAAAGCCATTTGTTTCTGTTCACACTGACCCGCCAAGCTTTTCTGAGCTGGATGAAGCTCAGGCTCTGAAGCAGTTCAAATGCAGGCTCTCCTGTAAAGGGGGTCCAAGCCGGCAGACACAAGAGCCAGGCAGACTAGAGAAATACAAGAACCTTTTTATGACTGAACATACACAGCCACATTTCAGCACGGGGTTTTGAATTCATGGATAAAATAACCTGAAAACATAAGTCATGTCACCAAAACCCCAAGGTAAACATCTGGCTGTTTGGCAGGGTAATAAAATCCCTGGTCCCCCAAAACGGCACAAGCATCTAATTTAGGCGTTAAACATTTTTAACCTAACAATTTATATCCATTACTGCCTTTCTTTTAAGCATGACTTTTACTCTCTACTCCCAACTCTCTCTTTCAAACTTTACGTGTTTGAGTTTGTTTTTCCTTCTGACACACACTCATGCCAATAGATGTCTGTGCGTCCCCGTGCCGGAGGGCTGCGAGATCAAAGTGCAGGCACCCAGAACTGAAAATGACCTTTTTGAAGCAATTAGTCAATTCAGATTGCCAATATATTTGTTTTGTTTTCAATCTTCCTTTTTTTTTTTTTTTCCCCTTGCCTCCTCCAAAAGACAGGATCACGCTTGCTCCTTTTGGCAAAGAGTCATTCCAGGATGGGACAGGCTGTGACAACCCAGCTGACACCTCGTGGGAAAAGCTTTTATTGGAAACCACTGTGCACACTGGCTATTGTTATTAGAAATCTACAGAGCTGCAAATTCACTAAAGGGAAAAAGAAAAAAAAAAAAAAAAGCCAATTCTCTGCTCCAAGGAGCTTCCAGTCTAACACAGAAAAGGCAAAATAAAAGAAGCAAGGTCACTCAGAAGCATGAAGAAAAGCTCCTAGTTGTCCCAAGAGATAAAAGCTAGTCTGTAAGGAAGTAAAAATCACCGTAAAAACAAGTGGAGGAATTTCTACAGTTAGCAGAGCTGTTCTTTGACCCTTTTCCTTCTACTTTTCTTGGTTGTACTATGAAAGTCTCCAGAAGGCACAACCGAGAAGCAAGCCCTGCTGTGCAAGATGCTCTAGGTACCATTTTTTGCCCAAGCTGTGCTAAGTGCACATCGGATCCAAGAGGATGCTAAATGGGTAACGGTGTTCTTGACGTTGTCATGTTTTAGACAAAAAAGGAATCTCAAAAATACAGGTCTTGCAGCGCAGGCAAAAAACCCACCCTGTTTCTCTGGCGATTTCTAAGTCTGCCATCCCAGTGACCTCTCCGCCTCCAAAATCCTGCCTGCAGCCTCTCGCAGTTCAAGCAACCAAGGCAACCACGGGCACAGGAAAAGTAGTATCTTCACCTGTATTTTCCACGTGGGAATCAAGACACAGAAATTCTTCAAATTGCCCACGGAGGCAGGAATTGCCTCTTCAGCTCTAGAGCTGAACTCTTCCCATTAACCCTCCCCAGCCGCCCCTGGGCACGCTTCTACACACCGACTATCCACCCACACTCACACAACACCATGACCAGAAGAGAAACAAGCACAAATTTGCTCAGTTCTTTCCCTTTTTTCTTTTTTTTTTTCCTCCGTGGATTTGCTTGCACAATCCCATGGGCTGCACCTGAAACTCAGGACCCTGCTCTCAGGCAGCTCTGGGAGAGTGAAAACGAACCTACTGGAAATTAACCTAATTTGAACGTGAACCAGAACAGGTTGTACAGCATTTAATCTTATCACGGTTCACAAGTGGTGTCAGCAGAAGAACTAGGTAGCAAAATGCCAAACCCAAATAAATATTAAATGCCTTCCGCCTTCTGGCGAAATAAAATCTGCACTTTGGGGAGTTTATTTTCCTTGTCTCTTCTTCACAGAATACAATATTTTGAAACTTTGCCATTTTTTTGAAGCACAATCTGTTTGCGCATTCGAGTTGCCAAGGCACAGACACAGTTTAACGTTCTTTGGGGCTTTCTTTTCAAGAAAGAAGAAAGCGACGACAGTGGCAAGAAGGAAACGCGGATTTCGCGAGGGCAGCGGGAGAAGGGATTGCGGATGGGAATTGCCACGGCCAGGACTGGCACCCGCAGCTCCAGCGGGATCAGCTCCCGGTGCGGAGGGAGAAAGCGTTACCTCCGCACCACCGGGTTATTTCATGAAAGTCTTGGGCTGCCATCAGGCAATTTCATGCCTCTCGACTGGATTGGGCGAAGTTTCGGAGCTCCTTTTGTTACAACATGCAAAATGCTTGTCTCTCCAAGCCTTCTGCGGCCAGCGTTTCGCAGGAGGCATTCGCAATCCTGAACGTGATGCTGCCTTAAAACCAAGGGCATGGAGCAGGGCTCAGCACTGTTCTGCAGAGCGGGGGCTGCCACCCCAGCAGCCTGCAGTGGGGTGCAGGAACCGGGGTCCCCCACTTTGTCCCGCGTCCCAGCTCCCCGGCTCCCAGCCACCTCGGTGGGGGCTCAGCTGAGACTCTGCAGCTGCCCCGAAAAACATGGGGCCAGGTCACACGGGCTTGAAAGAGTTTCTCCCCAAAGGCAAACACTGATGCTTAGCGGGCTTTTTTTAAAGGAAAAAAAAAAAAAAAAAAATTCGAAGTCCCAAGATCAGTTCTCTTCAATAATAACTCAAGCAAGTATCTTGCTGTCAAAATAAAATCCCCCAGTTTACCACAGCAGACATCGGCTTTGAAAGATGACGCTGCATGAAATTACGGTTTGCAGAGAAAGTCATCTGTCCAGGAGCTCGAAATGTGGAGGGAGCTTAATAACACACTAAATTGGATGTTACCTGTTCCATCCACCAGAAAACCAGTATTTTCCACAGTGTTTTTATGAATCGTTATTATTTTTAGCTTTGTTTCCTGAAGAAAATCACTGCATGGGTGTATTTGGCAGTCTGTGTCCTTTGTGGCAAGTTTAAATCCACCGGCCAATTCCAGCCCTATCTGCCTGAGGAACTGAGCTTTTGGAGATTGCAAATTTGATAAAAACAGGTGACTAAATAAAGGAGTCCCCAACTCGGAGGCAGGCTGAAGCACAAAAGCAATCCCTGGCAGACACCAGGCATCCCCATCCAAGCTGTGCAGAAGCCCTGGGTGTCTCAGACACCAAGGTAACAGCATGAGGTTCAATCCCGAGGCAGAAGCCAGCCTGAGCCTGAGCATCCGTGCCGGGGATTCACTGCAATCCCTTGGGATTTACGATAAGGAAAGCCCCAGTGAGCCACCATACATGAAGTGTGAATGTGGCTCCTTCTGCGAAAGGTTCACAGCCCTGGTTGATCAACAGATGGGATCGTACATCTGCTCCCCAGCATCCAAAAAGTCATGAGTTTTCTGTGTGAACAACCACTGGTGGCTTTCTGGTCTCTGAGCCTTCAAGCAAAAGCTCACTTGAGAGCTCTCCCTGCAATTTTCCGCACAGAGACTTCCACAAGCACTTGACTCCAAAGCCAGGTTTTAAGAATAACGCAGGGGAAAAAACAGCCTGGTCTGGAGCGATGCTGAGAGCCATCTCCAGAACCGAGTTCCGATTCAGCAAAACACCCAGGGCACCCGTAACGCAAGCTTCAATCGACTTTCTTTTAGCAAAGCAATTAGCCCACAGTAAATATTGAACTGACTGGTGCTAGAAAAGTTCCCACTGTTAAAAAAACCTCTGATTTCGTGGCAAGCCCGTGGCTCAGGACGGCAGTAATGCGAGATGTAGCTGCAACATCACTGCACAGTTCTGTGCCCAGCCACCCGCCCTGGGCGCCTTCTGCGCGGGCACTGCCTCGTCCAGCCCAAGAAAGTCAACGCCGAGCACGAAGTGAGGTCTGCAAGCAAAATTCTTAATAGGAAAAAGAAAACCCAACTTAATGAAAACACATTAAATACTTCCCTGTGAAGGTCTTAAACCCAATTCCTGAGGGAGGGGAGAAAAAAATACAACTTCCAAAGGGCTTGTTAACCTCTTCCCACCAGCACTGACAGAGCGTACAGAGAGATTAATGTCGCTGGCCCCTTGCAATTAGGGCAGTGTTAAATATCAATATTGAAAAAGGGAACTTCAAAGTTTCGCAGCAAAAGGGTAGGAAGCATAACAGAGAATAATAAAGAAAGGGAAGACGGGAATTCACTACCCACATACGCTGTAACAGCAAATAAACTCTGACTTCTGAAGGAAAATCCCATTCCCCAGTCTCCAGACTTTTCATTGCAGTCAAAAACTTTTTATGATATAATCCAAAGTAACTGGTTTCTTGCCACAAAAAGCTCCTGTTTCCTTCAAAGGATATTAACCAGTTCTGTCTTCACCACAATTTATTATTAAAGCTGTGTTCAATAGTCATGTAGCAACACTTTCTTTCAAATAACACTCTTCAGCATATAATTTGCTGGTAAAATTTCACAGGCGGGAAATGCCTCTTTCTCCCACTTTTTTTAAGAGATAAAATCGGCTCATTTACTATTCCCGTCTTTCCTAAGGATTTTTTGTCTGATTTCTTGAAAGGTATTGAAAGCCACATGATCCGCTTTTCTCCCATCAGCTGCACCCAACCGCATAGGCGAAAACCCTAAAACGAGGGCAAACTGGAAATCCTTGGTGTGCTTCCATGGAACCAGAGGGACCCGGCATCTCCTGGGCTCTGCAGGACTGAGCCCTGCACCACCCCCAAGTGCCACTGCGCCCACTTTGCAGTGGGAAAGGACATGTGGCCTTGCGAAACCAAGAAATTAACTATTTTTTGTCCCAGACGCCCTGGAAATGCCCAGCAGGAGATGGCTCTTCATGCAATGACTTGGTCTTCAACGGCAACGGGCATCTCTCATCCATAGCCCAGTTCCAGCTCGGATTTCAGCAAGCAATGGTAGATTTGATGCTGTCAAAGTTTAAGCCTTGCAGGCCAGATGGAAATACCCAAACCTCTGAGAACTTTGCCCAGTAACATGCCTGGACCCAGGCACGTGAACACTAAGATATCTTAAAGCTGCTCGTGACACCCAGGGCAGAGCAGGGTCACCTGGAGCAACTAACTGTGCTGCAGATGATGTAGCAACCTCATGTTTAGTATCAGTTTCACACAGGATGAAGAAAAAGGGGGAAAAAATATTTTTTTAACCAGTATTAAAGACCATCTCACAGGTTTATTATTTATGCTCACAAATTATTAAAGGTTAAGGCACATGCAATGGTCAGAGTTGATACAAACCCATTGGAGCACACATGAGAGCTCAAGGGCTGGTGATAGACTTGCCCATCTCCTCTGGTCCTCATCATCTGCCCCAGCAAGAGCTCGGCACTGCTCATCAGTTCTCAAGGTGAAAAGCCATTAATTCTGCCCAGGTCTCTCCACCAAGGAATCCCACAAGTGGGGACGTCCCAGCCAAGCGTAAGAGGAGCGGGAAGGACGGGCGCATTCCTGGCGTCCCCGCAGTCAAGCACTCACCACCTCTAGACTAAACAGTCACCGAGCAAAGACACCCGAGATTCCCTGCCAAATCACTGCACTTAAAAATTAAAATACACATAGATAACAAAGGATATTTTAAGTGAGCGGGTCCGAGGGAGAAGCCATGCTGCCAGGGCTGTACCTGGACTCGTTTTTACAAGCTGGCTCCATTCCAGCTGAAACGGAAATCAAGTCCTCAGTCAAAAAGAACAAACACAAATGGGTGTAAATTCATGAACTAGCCACTTCTGGTGGTTTTAGTAGTACAAATATATCTCCCTGGCAGGCCACTTCCCAGAGGCAGCCCCATCTGCCTTCCCAAGGGTTGTTGTGGCATCTCCACAGCCGTGACCACAGTGCCTCCTGCATCACCTCTGCCTTCCTCCATGGGCTTTGGCTGCGTGAAAGCCTGTGAATTTTACCACAAAGACAGACAAAGTACAGGATCAGACCATGCCCTTTTGATTTAAACGTCTTTGGAACAGATCTGCAGGTGATAGGGAGGCTGGTGTTGGTGACAGTGGTTTGGTGGCTGGGGTGTGAGGGAAGTTCTCTCACCACTTCTGCCTTCATGGTTGGGTTGCATGTCTTGGTCACCCTTTGGTAAAGCCGCACAAAACCCCGTTGTGCAGTGCCCGAAGCAGGGTGCCAGGGACACGGCAAGCGAGCGCCAAAGCGGTGTCCACCATCCAGTTTGGAAACGCGGAGCTGTAGCCAAGCCCTAGTCTCTGGAGAAAAGCAAAAGCTCAATGTTCATGTAAGCACCAATGATGTGGAAGGGGGCCTGAAAATCTGTTTTCCAACCCCTCATTAAGCCATGGAAAAAGAATTCAATGTGCAAGAGATTCTTAAAACCAACTCTTGAAGTTTCAACCAAAGGCCAAGAGAAGAGATGAAGTGGATATTGTGCTATATTTGCCTCCCTGAAATGTAGTTCAGCAGCTCTGTCCTTAGCCCAGTCGATAAATGAGAGTGGCCAAGCGCCAGTGGCTGCTCCTGCATCACTGCCATGAGAAATGGATTGGTTGAAGACAAATGGAGATGCTCCAACAAGAAACATGGTATGTCCCCTGCACAGGAAAGGGACGGCTCCTGCACGTCCTTTATCTGTGTCTTCCCTCACGGTTGTTTGCAATAACTCCTTGGAAATGGCAATCTTGAAATCTGTTTCCTTAACAACTCATTTCAGAGCAGCTCAGGAGAAGGGAGCGGAGCCTGCCGGGGTCGTGGGGCTGAGACGTCTCCCAGCTCCGGGCTTTCTTCCTCTCATTCCGGTGCCGTGGAGCTGTCAGCGCATTTGGTGGCCGTTGGCACATCTAGGTCTGAGCACATCATCACAGCTGCCAGCCCCATCACTGCACCCCGTGTCCACGCTGCAACTCACACCTTTATGTCTCAAGAATTGAAGTTCCCCCTGCCCCCTGCCATCACCGCTCCAGGAACCGCATTTCGGGACAGGAAGCAGGAAAGGCAAGAGCATTTTTATGACTGTGATGGATTTTGCCAACACATACTGGAATCATAGAATCATAGAATGGTTTGGGTTGGAAGTGACCTTAAAGATCACCTAGTTCCAACCCCCCTGCCATGGGCACGGACACCTCCCACTGGACCAGGCTGCTCAAAGCCCCGTCCAAACTAGCCTTGATTCAGGATATGCCTGAAACACTGCGCCAGGCAGAGAGATACCATGGAACAGCCCAAATTTCCTCTGAACTCCTCGTCCTCCACTCCTTCTCTTGGTGCTTTTCTCCCAAGAATAAACAAATAAGTAAATCTCATTTCATCCCAAATCTGGAAATGCCAGGGGGCTAAATGGAGTTGCTTGAGTCACTTCTCCTTGCTCCTTCCCTCTGCCTCTCCTTGCTGGCTCCGACCGATGGCTGAGACACTGCACTGAGCAGGGGGAACCTGCTCCCAAAGACGCCTCCCAGAGAGTTAAACGCATAAAAGGTAGAACACGTTGCCCCAGGTGCCGCCAAATTTGCTTGGGCAAAGAGGAGACGACCTCAGAGCCACAGCCCAGAGGCGGACACTTTCTTTTCTCAAAGTCAGTCTAAGCAATGAAAATACAGAGACAGAAACCCCCTGCATCTCCAGCTGGAAAACCAACACCTGGAAACCTGTACAGTGGGAAAGCTCAAACTGCTGGCACAACACGGGAGCAGGTGATGCTGCATTCACCTTCCATTTCAGTTCCCAAGGCTCCTGGAGATAAGAAGAGCATGGCACGCCACGGCCTGGGCACAGTTCACCCAGTGACCATGTACCGGCCGATCCCAATTTGGTGATCCCGTCAGCACCCACGTTGCAATGCTGGAACTGTCATCTGCCGTCCTGCCCCGAGGTCTCTGTTGCAGGGCGCAGTGCGCTCCTCTGACTCAGCCCTGCAGCCTGTAATAAACCCAGCGCAGGAGAAGCCCCAAACCAAACCAGCAGGGCTTCTGCAAGGACTGACCGAGGCGAACCCAAGGGACCGCGGGGCAGAGGTTGAGCAACACCTGCTCAGACCACACCAGGGTGACCTGTGTCCCGCGACCTGTCTCCGCTGCGTCCCACTGCCGGTGGCGGAGACAGGGCAGCTCTGCCAAGGCACAAACACAAGGGAGACAAAGATCTTCAGCTCTACTGCAAGGTAGAACCACGAGGCCAGTCCTTTGCACCTGCCTCTAGAATGACCTCCAGCAGGAGACAGGTTTGGTGGCGAAGCTCTGAGCGGCACAAGAACAAAACGCTGGAAGAAGGCGAAGCAGAAAGCTTTGCAATAAGGACTCCAGCAGGCTAATCCCTGGATCCTGCAGTGCAGAAACATACAGAAATGTCACCAAACTGTGCAAATATCAGAACCCATTTGCCTGCCTTTCAATAAGCTCTGTATGTCAGTAATTCAATTTTGAAGGTAATTTCCTGATTCAGGCTAATCTCTCTTACTCTGTCCATTTTCCTCTTAACACATCCTGCAAAGGGGCTGCAGGCTGCTGTGTTTATTTGTGTCAATACAGAAACCAGAGGGATGCAATTTCTTCTTATCTATCTGCACATTTTGGTTATGAGAGTCTGTTTGTCACTCTGATAAGAGTGCATCTCTACATTTTAGGAGAGTTAAGACCTTCTGAGTGTCAAGCGGAAGAGACACTTTGATAGAGATTACACACGAGATCCTGTGCTAAGACGTGCACCCAACGCAGGGCTGCAGGGACTCTGGGAAGGGGGCAGGGAGGTGACACAGCTTTTGGCCAATTCTGAATTGTCAGAATTGTACAGAATTGTACAAGAATTGTACCCTCCTGTAATCCCCCCCCCAAAGAAAACTGACCCCCCTGCAGCTCTAGTCCATAGGAGCCTGCAGGGAGCACTGGGGTAATCACCTGCTGGAGCAACCTTCTTTTGTGGGACACCAACACCCAAGACTAGCTTTGAGATGAAGACTGGCCACCTGATGGAGGGTTTAATACAACACGGCTGCAGGGGAGAGGGTATGAAAGTTCAGGATGATCTTTTGTGTCCCACAGAAGTTGCTGCCACCTCACTGAGCTGTTTCATGGGCTCCAACACTGGCTTGCACCTTCCGTTGCCAGGACCTTGGACTTCACCTCCCAACTGGGCTCTGCCCCGATGTGTTCCCTGCAGCCGGCTCCAGTGTTTGCTTGCAGAAATACCAACATGAGGAAACAGGGCCTTCCACGACCATTTTCATGCTCACAGACCAACAAAACCCAGCTCCCTTCTCACACTAACAGTTCAGAGAAAACGGGAAGGTGACAACAAACAGCTTTTCCAGATAATGTCCCTTCCCAGCCCAGATGCAGCACCACTCTGAGTCTCAGCGAGGGAACTGCGAGGCAAAGCGTGGGGCCACCCATCACGTTCCTGTTGAGCTGGTGCCAGGACCACGTTGGTATCTGCAGACGTGACAAGGCAAGACGGAGTACTCCACTGACATCCTGCCCTGCCGAGGCAGCCTTTGCATTAGCCAACTTTTCTTCAGAAAGCAGATGCAAAACAGCCCTAAATCCATCATACTTCAGGTGCTAATGGAAGTGGGAGATGGTAGATAGGAGAGCTTTGCCTGCCTACGGCTTTCAGCATAGGGCACAAGAGACTTTAATATTAAAAACCCTGTTACAACACTTTGGCTGAACTCATCTGGCATGTGCATCCAGCTGCTCGAACTTCGATGGCCTGGGGGAAAGGGCACGGCTCCTCCCAACCAGCAGCACCTCGCTGCAAACAACGGTGGCAACATCACGGAGCAGGAAAAGCACTGGATGCAGCAGAGCCGGGAGCATCTGCTGTCAGGAAATTCCACCCAGGCTGGGGCTGGGCCGCCCGGAGCTGATCCCCAGCCCCAGCCCTGCCCCTGCACAGCTCTCCAGGGACCAGCACCTTCCCTCTTGGTGCTGGGATCACCCAGGTGGGTGTGAAGTGGAAATGTGGGGTTCTCTGCCCATTCACCCCCGCTGCGAGACACTCTGTCAGGGACAGGCGCTGCCTCGTCACCCACAGGATGAAGGGGGGAGGAGGCGGTGGGTGGAAGGGACCAGGCAGCGGGATGTGCGCGCTCCAGTTTCAGCTCTAACCCCGTCCACGGCCGCAGGCAAGTTAATCACAGAATCGCAGAGTACCTCAAGTTGGAAGGGACCCATAAGGATCATCGAGTCCAACTCCCGAAGTTGCACAAGCCTTGTTTGTGTGCGCGTCCCCTCTCTGCCTGGCGCAGGTGTGCTGCAATAATGAATTAAGACAAAAGCACCTCTGTTGCTTTGGGCTCTGACTCACACCCACCAAAGCAAAGGTCTTCCATGGATGAGGACATTGGCAACTGCCAAAGGATGCTGCCCGCATTGCACGAGGGGGGACGAGGCAGCTCAGGCTCCATCACTGTCCCGTTCCCCATGGCACCTGAGAGGATTAGCCCAAACCCATTGAGGTGGTTCAAGCCAAGGATGGGAGAACAGCACCAACCCCCACCGGGCTTGAGAGGCTTCTGTGACACCCTTTGGCTGCAAGGAGACGCCTGTCCATGCCACGGCCGGAGCTGTCTGTGTCTTGATGCTCCAGACATGCTGGATCCTCCCGAGACGGTCGTGGAGGCACATGCATAAAAACACAAAATGCAAAATTTGACAGTTTGCCTGCGCACGCCCCATCTCCAATGGTCTGGTGGAAATCCTGTAGGGACCAAAGCCTCTTCCTTCTTCTCACCTTGCTTTGCCTCACTGTTTTTTCCACCCATCAACTTAATTTCATGGGTGCGCCCACGCCTTCCTCGTCACGCATGGAGAAAAACCACTTCCACTCCTCCCATCACGCCATCTCAAACGCCCTCCAATCCTGCAAATCACTCACGGCTGCCCGACAAGAGGCTGCAAGAGCCAAAAGGTCAGGGAGATCTTATTGAGGTCAAAGCGATGCCAAAAAGGACTTTGTTTTCTGCTCCTCACGGTCGCTGGAGCGGGTCACATCCCTCGCAGGGCTCCTGCGTCTCCGGCATTCGGGCAGCTGCATCCTCCCATTGCTCTGGGAAAAACGCGATGGTGGCGGAGACTCCACAGAGCAACAGAGGCCGTCGGGAGCCTCGTGGCCTCTCCCCTCGTCCCCATTATCATGAGAAATCACAGCAGCGGAGCTCCGGGGAGGCGAGCGGCAGGGGCAGTCACTCCCTCCAGGCACCAGGACACCATAAATCACGCCCGTATTTTCCCTCTGCCAAGGTCCGCTGGCTTCGCTGCCTCCCCATCCCAGCGCCTGTTTTCTCTGCTGCTTATCTCAAATTAGGAAATCCACAGGAATTGCAGGCCAGGGAAGCTGTTTGTCAAGAGCCTCCAGCCCTCGTGGGGATTTTTTTTTTTTTTTTTTATGAGGGACTTTTGGTTTAGTTGCTGCTTTGTTTTCAAACCCTCGGCTGTCTGCTTGCAGTGGGAGTTTGCTGGAATCAAAACTGGAGAAAAGCTCTTGGAATTCACCCGGGGAACAAAAGGGCTTTTGTGCAGGAGGATTTGGAAGACGCGGCTGCTTTCATTGCCGCTACCTTCATTTCTATTTTCTCCCTGCCAAAGAGCACCTGCCGGCGGGGCCGGAGGAGGTGGGCTGCCGTCTGTGTCCAGGGGGGTACGCATGGGCAGGAGGACGGACGCCTCCCGCGCCCGGAGGCAGCAGAAACCGAGCGCTGGAGGCAGGAGCGCGGAGTGTTTTCCAAACGTTCATGCGTGGTGGCGTGCAAGGCTTTCCCCAGCCTTTCGGCCCAGCTTGGTGCTCCCTGCAGGGTGGGCTCTGCCCTCGGCGCAGCGGCAGCACCCTGAGGTGCCTCCCAAGGGACGGGCAGGCTCTGCCGCGCCGGGGGGTGCTGCCACGCCATGCAGACCCACGGACGAGGGGCTGAAGCTCCCACGGCCAACGTGTGAGCGGGGATGCTGCGGGTTCGCCCGCAAGCTGGGCATCACTCCGGGTGGGATCACAAAATGGTTAGAGCTGGAAGGGACCTGAAAGCCCATCTCGTTCCAACCCCGCTGCCACGGGCAGGGACACCTCCCATCGGACCAGGCTGCTCAAAGTTCTCCACTTGCTTTCCTTTACTTCCCCTTATCCACCAAGATTTCACCTCAAAACGCCACAGTGAGCGACCACACGCAGCTGCAGGGCTCTGAGCAGCTCCCCACGGGAATACCCAGCAGGCAGCAGCCACTCGCCGGCATTCGGCATAAAAGCAGGTGCCCCGTCTGCCTCAGCCACAGTGGGAGCAGGATTTGCCTTAAATCCGCCACCTACAAACACTTTTATGTTTCCCAAACCCACCGCTCCCTGGAAAATTCAACCCACTAAAGGAGCATCCGCCTCCTTTCCCCACGGCTCCGCAGAGCCTCAATTCCCGACTTTCTCAGGCCTGGCTGCCGGGGGGCGAGACGGATGCCCTCCCCATCAGACAGGCTTTTTGCTCGAGCGCTCCCTCCAGTTTCAATTTTGCTTCCCGGGGTTTCTGAATGTGCTCGGCGCAGATGGGATTTTCTCCCAATGGGTTCTCCACAGAGATTTTTTAAAGAAGCGTCACTGGCGGAGCGAGGACCCTGCCGCAGAGCTTCATTTTCCCCGAAAAAACAGATCGGCTTCTGCATCTGCCCCGGCGGGTCCGTGTGCCCGGCAGAGCGGGCGAGGGGCGGCCGCCCCGGCAGCGCCGGCACCTCCCTTCCCGAGCCAGGGCCTCCTGGAGCCCTCAGATGCGCTGCCAGCCTGGGGAAACACAAACGCCTTTGGAAAACGAAGGTGACATTTCCACCCGCTCGCTGATTTCTGCTGTGCTGCAGGCTCAAAAGCTCGATTCAGGCTTGCGGCTCCTGCTCTGAAGGTTCTTATGTCTTGATGGTGCTTACATTTAAGCACGTGCTTACCGGGAGCACACGTTCCTACTAAGGCTGTGTTAAGTGCCAGGCTGAGCAGGAACACGTACGGAAAGGCTGCGCCTTTGCAATAGCTGCAGCAAGTGCCTGTCCCCTGGGCGCCCGGCTGCAGGCCTCATCCCATTTCCCAGCCACATCTGCCAAAATGGACATCCCGCACACAGGCACTGGGGGACACCCCTCTGCAAGCGGTGGTGTCTCCTCACCCGAGATGTACCCGCGATGCTGCCCCGCAGCGTCCCCTGGCAAAGCGACGTGGGCAAGCGCTGAGGCTTGTTCAGCCAAAAACGAGGCAGGAGGTTTAAACATGGGAAAAGCGGGACTTGGCTAAATCAGGAGGGTGTGATGGGCAGGAAGGTCTCCCCTGGGGACCTCAGCAAACTGGCCCTTTGGGGTGTCACTGTCCCCAGGAAAGCATGCGCAGTTACTCGTCCTACAGCTCTGAACCGCTGCTCCCCATGTGTTAATGCAGCTCCATTTCTCTGCAGAGATGCTTTTGCTTCCCAAGCAGGATAGCATCGTGTCTGTAGGATGCAGGATCGCACCGTGTCTGGGGGATGCGGGATCGCACCGTGTCTGGGGGATGCGGGATCGCACCATGTCTGCGGGATGCGGGATCGCACCATGTCTGCGGGATGCGGGATCACACCATGACCGCGTCTGCGGGATGCAGGATCGCACCATGTCTGCAGGATGCGGGATCGCACCGCGTCTGCGGGATGCGGGATTGCACCATGTCTGCAGGATGCGGGATCACACCATGACTGCGTCTGCGGGATGCAGGATCGCACCATGTCTGCGGGATGCAGGATCGCACCATGACTGCGTCTGCGGGATGCAGGATCGCACCATGTCTGCAGGATGCGGGATCGCACCGCGTCTGCGGGATGCGGGATTGCACCATGTCTGCGGGATGCAGGATCGCACCATGTCTGCAGGATGCAGGATCACACCATGACCGTGTCTGTGGGACGCAGGATCACACCGCGTCTGCGGGATGCAGGATCACACCGCGTCTGCGGGATGCAGGATCACACCATGTCTGCGGGATGCAGGATCACACCGCGTCTGCGGGATGCAGGATCACACTGTGTCTGCGGGATGCCTTGGTGATGTCTTGGTGTCATCACCCTCGCAGCAGGACACAATAAAATCTAATCAATAGCACGGGACAATCTGAGCTACGGTTTTATTTCTGTTACCGGGTGCTCCAGGCAGCCACAGGAGGCTCATTTTACCAAGCACAGATTTGATTTGCTCAGCATATCGTACATGTTGGACGTTTAAACCGCACCGCTATCAGCCATCTTCTACAGCTGATGCTGCACATAAAACTTGGGTTTATCATGTCCTGCTCACGAGTGAAGCCACCTTAGGACAAGAAGGGCAATTTGTGTTCCAAAGAGAGAAAACTGCCCATTGATTTGGTCATTTCGCAAGTTATAGAGTATCAATATCTTTTACAGCCAAATGGGAATATCCATGGAAATAGAGGAATGTGCCACAAGCCCTTTCTTTAATGATTACCTTCACCCTCTGCAGAAGGTCCCTGATGAACAGGAGGGCTACGTTAATCCTCGTGGTCTAGCATCCACTGTGCTCCTCAAGGGAAAACAGCACCCCTGGGTTGAAAAGGTTTAATAAATAGTGCCAAAGTTGTACAAGATGCCTCTAGGCTGAATTACTTCTCTTCAGTCCCCAAGTCGCGCTGTTCTGTTTGGCAGCTGGCAACTGTTTGTTTCAACTAAAAGTGTTGAACTGAAGATAATTTTAGGACCACTTTCCCCTTCTGCGGTGCAAATAACACTCAGAAGCATTGCAAATCAACGCCTAATTTTCTTCCCAGTGAAATGCTGCTCACGCTCCGTCCTTCACTCGCGGCTCGGGCCGAGCGGATGAGCGGATCAGGACTGTGGTGGCAGTCGCACCAGAAGAACGCCGCAGCACCCGCAGCGCTGGCACGGCAGGAGAGGACCCGCTTCCTGGCTTAACACCTTCTCATGGGGAATTTCTGTAAAGGTTCAGCCAAATATAGTGATGAAGTTTTCAACATGGTCAAGACTTTGACCAAGGTGCCTTTGTGCCACCCCGTTGGACACCTCTCTCTTGCTATTCCGTTTTCGACTTAAGAGCTTATTTGCTTATTTTTGTACCTAAATTATTAAAGATGGTATTTGGCGGTTCTGGACAGCGGAGATGGGAGGAACTAACTCATGCTCCCTCTGCTGGCAATGCCTCCCAGCAAACGTGTAGGTCCTACTCTAAAAACACAGAGGAACCCTATTTGGAGTGAGAAGCCAAGGGCAGCCAAACCCACGTCCCCTCAGAGCCCCGGCACCCACCCAGGTCTCCAGCACCGCAACTCGGGGCACCACCCCAACACCGGAGCAGGACAGGAGGCACCAGCAGAACAACTACAACGACAGCGGCCACCCCAAGAACCCGCCGATGGCAGCGACGGGCAAGTGCCGGAGCTGCTCCACCACCACTGCGGCACCAGCAAGTCTGTCCAACCACTGCCGTAAGCGTCTCGGTCCTGCAACCGCTCTGGCAGTGTCTCGGTCCTGCAGTCGCTCAGAGGAGGCGGCGCAGGGAGCTCGCAGCCCGGCACGCCAAGGGCTGCAGGACGCAGCTCTCGGGGCTCCCAGGGAACCTCTTCCAAGTTCAAACAGATTTCAGCCAGAGGTCAGAGAGCAACGAACTTCCAGCCCTGCTTCCAGACACCTGCTAACAGCAGACACTTGCTTCCATGCCATGTAATAAAGTAAAGCAAGCAGTATGTGAAGAATAAAAGCATTTCCCCACTTTTTATCATGCAATTTTATTTCAGTTTGGAAAACATGCTGAAGAAAGGCATTACGGCACAGTACTGTGGCAGGAGACAGCAAGTCTTGTCCTTTTTTTCCCAATAAAGTGTCTCTGACACAAGCAGGCAGATTTTTTTCTATCCACATACGTCCACGTGGACCAGACCCCGCCAGGTTACATCTCTCCACCCAGCCTTCTAAATCAGGAGCTGCAAATACAAAACCCCCTTTATAAGCCTTTCCGTCAAAGCCTCCACACAGCTCCCTGCGCGAGGTTCGAGACCGTCGTCTCAGCTCTACGCACACACGCTCGCAAACACAATGCTGCTTTCTACGTCGCAAGAGCAGATAAGCAGAAATGGGGAAAAAAGAAAGCAAGAGGAAGCCGGGTAGCATAAATCATCGACGCGGATCCGTAACGTCCATCCTACTTAGCAACCAGGACAAAATACATCCCCAGCCTTGTAAATTGTTATGTGTGTGCTCAGCCCCCGGCACATTCAGTCCCACTGACTCCTGCAAAAGGACTCGTAATGCTCCAAGTCCAGCACGTGCACAAGTAGTTTCAAGATCAGGGCATGAAAAAAAAAAAAAAAAAAAAAAAAAATCCTATTTAGCTTCTCTTTTAAGGGGAAAGAAAAAAAATTCCTCAGACCCCACTCATCCAAATGAGGGCCCTGCTTGGCTACAGCTGCTCTGCATCGGCTCTGATTCAATCTCCCAGATTGCTCCCTGCGCCTCAGCTGCAGCAATGCCTTTTTAAAGCCAGCTCCTGGAAAAAGAAGCCCCCCCAACATTCCATTGCAGGAGGTGCTGGCCGGGGAAGGGGGAGATGCTTGCACAGGATGGGCCCTCAATGAGCGTGTGACAAGGTAAAGTAAATGCTCTTTGCTGCTGGAAGCGCTGGCATTGTTCTGGAGTCGGGGCAGGAAGAGCGAGAGGAGGAATGCTCTCCTATTGCAGGAAGCTGTTCCAGCCTCTTATCAGACAGAAAGCTTCTGATTTCTTGCGGGGGAAGTACCAAATGTTTTTTGGGGGGGGGGGGAATCATCACATGCTTAGCTATAAAGGAAGCTGCCTAATGACATGAATGAAACCGGAGTCGTGCTACGTGGAAGTGAGCCTGCCGTGCCACCGAGCTCCGGTGGCTTCCAGCAAGGGCTTGTCCCCGCGCTGTCACCCTGGGGAGGCGCGAGCCCAGAGGTCCCTCTCCTTGACAAAAAGGTGCCTGCTGCGAATTCAGTCTTTCTTGTCCCCAGAGAGCAACTTACTACTAATCACCTCTGAGCGTGGCGTCTGTGTCACCCTCCCCAGCTGCCAGGGACTATTTTGGGCTCTCCCTCCCGCTCGGACACGGGTCTGCCATGTCCTCTCCCGCGGCGGCACCGCACGGGGCTGCTCTCCCACCCCCCGCCTAAAACCGATCCCTTGGCAGGCATTCACGTTCTCCCTAGAGATGGTCCAAGTTTTGTTAGCGATGAGCAAAAGACTGGTGGCCTTGGGAAAGGTAAGGAAGTCAGAGTCTGTGTTAATTGCCTTTATTTTCTTTTTTTTCTTCTAGAGGGTATCTCCCAAAGGCCAGCTCTATGCCACGCAGAATGGCTCTCTGCTTACGTAAGGACCTGTGTATATAATGGCTGTCGGGGCTTATTGCAAACATCTCTGGGTAAACTCCAGTTTTAAGTATATTCACTATTTTATCAGACTTTGGGCTTTATTTGAGCCAAGCACTCTCTGTCTCCAGCCTGGTTTCTCCTGGTAGGTTATTAGGGGACTACGGTTTCCATCTCTCACAGTTAAAAAGCAGAAAACACTTTGGAACAGGTTGAAAAACAACAGTCTCTAGAGCATTGCCTTTCTTCTCCTTTAATAGGCTACTCTGTCAGCCCTCCGCTTGTTAAATGAGAGAAAAATCTGTGGGCATGCAGTGAAGGTCAGTCTTGTGGTTTTTGAAAACATTTAATTAGCACAGTTAAGTACTGAGGTCTGCTTGGGAGCGAGCTTCTGCATTAACCATCAGCATCTCGCGATGCGGAGCAGCAAAGCTGCAAGAGGGGCCGGCAGGTTGAGCCTCCGTGCCCAAAACTTCAGTGGTGGCCACGCTTAGGATGAAAACTCTTCCTTCTCCTGTTGCTACCCCCAAAACCCGCGTGGGGTTTGGAAACCAAGCTGAGATCCCTGCACATCGCTGACAGCACAGAGCCCCAGCTGGCCACATCCCGGCCACCTCGTGCAGGGGCTGGGGTTGCCCATGGCACCTCCAGGGCTACCAGAAGCCCTGTGCTGTGGCTGGGGCTTCTGCTGAGGCATTTTTGGCAAAGTACTCAGGCTCAGGGCTTAAATAAACCTCCTTAAGATGTAGCTTTGCCCACAGGGGTTCTGGCGTTTTGACGCCAGCATGAGAAGTCCCTGTCTTTTCCGCCTAACTGGAAGAAGGGGGACGGCTGTTCTCGGCTCCTACAGGTGTTTCACTCCTTGCATAAAATGACAATAAATGTCACGTCTCTGTGCTTTAATCCCCGGGCAGCAGCACGCAGGAATGCCGCGATCACAGGCCGACGCTGCCTTTTGAAAAGGCCACAGCATCAGCTGTTTGAAAGAAGAAATCCGTTCCAGCCCTTACAAAGCCCAACTCGGTTTTATTTCTTCATACTTCTGCAGGGTTGGAGACCCTAATTGCAGGCAATTAAAGCAGCCCTAGGAAGAAAAGGGCTGTGTTGAAATCAAAGCTGGAAAGTGTGCCTCTGCGGGGCTGCCCGCTGCCAGCACTGGAGAAGAGCCCCGGGAAGAAGGAGCTGGTGCCAAGGGCAGCGCCAGGCGCTGCACAAGCCCTCGGCGGGGCCGGTGCCAAAAGGCCCTTCTCTCCTGCGCCCTGGGTTTCCAGCGAACGCTTCGCCTCCTACATGCAAGCACTTGTGCGAGCAGGCAAGTCTAGCGGGCTCCCAGCGGGGCTCCTGCGTACGAGAGACGGGAGATGCTGATGAGAGCAGATATCGTGGAGCACGTCCAGGGGAAGAAACCCAGCCACCAACGCCGCGTTTGCCTTTAAAATTCCCTCTCTCTCTTTCTTTATGGTGCTGGTACTCTGGGAAGTTTGCCTTTGCCAGATGGGGACTTCCATTACTTTAGAGCTGTCAGAACAACAAAAGACTTTTGAGTCACTTTCTATATCTGACCTTGAACTACTGGAGAAGCCATAAACGTTCTTAAGAAGAATGATAACATGGAGTGGAGCTGTAATTTTAAAATATAACTTGTTGATTGAGTGTCAAACCCTGCTGAAAACGCACAAACGAGGAACTTCGGGATCGGACCCCGCTGCAGGATGAAAATAAGCGCAAAAACACGTTGCCTGGGACTTCCACAAAGAACAGCCAGATGATGCTCTGAGGCCATTTGGCCCTGATAAGCACTGTTTCATTGAGTGCAATTACATATTTTTGTTTAGAAAAAAGATTCTCCTTCAAAAGCAGCCCCCAAGTCTCTGCTGATTCAGCCTTCACTAAAGGCCTCTTGCTGCAGCCACAGTGAAGCGTTGACTCCTGCACTATTTTCTATTGCTGCCTTATCTTTGGCATCTCATCTGCAACTTCTGCTGCTTTGTGTTGGCTTTTGGGTTTGTTTTTTTCCCCCACTGGTTTCATCCGAGTGCAGTAAGAGTGGATGCTGCCTGGGCTTTGGCTCTTCTCGTGATTTCCCATCTGCTGGGGTGCAGGCGAGGAAAACCTAGCCTCCGTTATAAAATTGCAAGCTAAGTAGGCTAACAAAACAGCGACAGCAAGAAACTGGATCAGCTCTGCTCAGTGAAGTTTTTCTGCTCAAAGAGTGGGGGGGAAAAAAAGCTTTCTTTCTGTGGGATCTTTCTTATAAATATGAAACTCTACCTCGGCTGCAGAGGCTGCTCCCTCCAGCTGTTTGCACAACGCTCCGTGGGTTTCCCTGCACTCAGCTGCCCGCAGCATCCCCGGGAGCCACGGCCATCGCTCCTACAGCAACTGGGGCAGGAAAACTGAGCAGCTCCTACCCCAAAACTGCTCTCCTGACACTGCTCTTCCCATGTTTATACAACCTCAGGCCCTTTCTTGGCTATGGGATGCAAATCTGGAGCGATGCTCAGCCGCAGCTTTGCTGGCACCAGCGGACCAAGATGCACGAGTGGCTTCTTGGAGCTTCCCTAAAGGATGGTCAGCATCTGCTTGCAACGTCTCCAAAGCAAAGATGACTCAAAAGTGCTTTAGCACCCCAGAGACTGTCATGGTGGGGCAAAGCCTCTGAAACATCAACTGGGTGTATGGAATTTCTAGCTTAAAAGAAAGGATGGCTTTAACTTTGGCTCTGAGGCAAATGAAAGCCCTACGAGTGAGAGTCTCAGGCTTCTCCTCTCCAAATGGCTTTTTACCGAGCCAGCATTACTGAGCAGAAGGTGCTTTTCCATTTGCACTTGTCAACATGCAGAATATTGTGGATTTGGAAGACAAAAGCAATTAAAAAAAAAAAAGGCCCATCTTTTTGCACAATGGGTAGATATGGGAACTGCACCGAGTGGCCTTCACCACTCTGCTGCCACAGAGCGTAATATCCAGCGTGGCACCGCTCCAGGGCCCTGGATCTGCTTCCCTGCTAACACTGCTCCAGCTGATAATGCTCATCCCTTCAACTGTTCCCAGACAGGCCCTAAGGAAGGGAGCTAAGTAACTTTACAGGTAATGAAACTTTTTTTTTTTTTAATTATAGTTCTGGCCATGTCTAAAATTAAAAGAACAGTCCTGCAACTTATCCGGCCACCGGAGACTGACTCAATGCTTTCTATAATGATGCTGCTGGTGGCCACGCTGCCAACTCATACAATGCACCGATTGTCCCCCAAAACGTGAGTGACGGCAGTGAGGGACACCCGTGTGCTCTGGTTTTTACCCCTTTTCCCTTAGAATGACTGTGACCTGCCCGGGCCGAGCGCGGGGCAGCCCCGCGGGTGCTCTGGCTCCCTGGGAGCTCAGATGCGGAGCTTTGCCTTGGGCACGGGAGGAGAGCCGCAGAACTGCGAGTTCATGGGGTGAAGGCAGGGAACCCCACGGCAAAGGGCTGGGAATCACAACCGTGCCAGGGAACCCCAGGGCAAAGGGCTGGGAGTCACGACCGTGCCCCGCGACGGGGGTGACGGACACTGTGCGCTCACACAGGAGGGCCGCAAGCGTGTTCCCACGCCTGCGCTACCCGAGCTCCCGCGCTATTTTCCTTTTTCCTCCTTTTTCCAACTTAAAAAAGGGAGCTGAGCTTGTTGCAGAGGTGGTGGTTTTAAATCCACTTCTGAGAAGCTTCTACGGGTGGTGTTAGGGCTCTTTTCAGCAAGAGGAAACAGACGAGTGACATCAAATGTATGTATTGTTTGGGGGAAAAAAAGGCAACATTTTAGTCATCTGGTCTATTTGCAACCCCAGCACACAGAACTTGCAAATCTGCCGTGTGCCTTTGAAGGTAATTGTGTTCCACTAATGCCAATACTCTTGCAGGAATGAAGCGTCTCATCTCTCTAAATTACTCCTGTGGTTTTAATTGAGTATCATTTGCTGCACCTTAGCAGCTTGTGTGTTTGTCATGGGAGAGAATTCACCCCAAAGGAAGCTCCTTTTTTATTTTTTTTTTTTGGTGACTAAAGTAACAAATGACCAAGCCTTACTGTGGCAGTGAGAAAGCTTTCTTCAGCTGGGAGGAGACGGCAGGTCTTTGCTCCTTCTTCCCTGCAACTTATCACTTTTATTGCTATAATTACTTCTAGGTTTGAGCTTTTTAAATGCTTGTGCAGCTGCCCAGCACCGGGGAGCTGCTGCCCACTCCAGCATGTCGCTGGCTGTCGGGACGTGGGGACAGGGCACCCTGAAAATGTCATTTGGCTTTTGCGTCCTCATTTTTTGGGGTGAAGGATGAGGGCTCCATCCCTGCACAGCCCATCAGCTGGAGGGGCTGGGTGTCCCCGTCCCCGCTTGCCCAGCTGTGCACAGCAGTGATTTGGCATCACTTCTAACCTAATACCTTCTACCCCAACTAGCTGTTTTTTTTTTTTTTTTTATTATTATTATTCTTTTCCCATACTGGTTAATTCCTCTGTTGCATGAGAATTTTAAACCTCTTTCTAAACGTTTGACCCATCTCCAGCACAAAAGCGGTGCAGCAGAGCAGGCAGCACACGCAACCAGGCGAAAGAGTAATTCCGCACGCTCTCCCCCCCGCCTCCCCCCCCCCCCCCCCCCCCCCCAAAAAAAAAAAAAAATAAATCAACAGCTTGACCTGGAACTGGCTGCGTTTGCTGCCAGACGAGGCCTTGCCGGGCTCGCACCCCGCTGGCCGTGCCACAGCTCCGCTCGCCCTGCCCTTGCCCGGCGCGGGTGCCGTGGGAGGGTGCTGGTGGCGAGAGGCTGAGGTGGAGCCGGGGAGGCGAACTGCTCATTGCACAACCCCCGGCAGCCCGCGCTGCTCACCGCTTCACCTTACACCAGCCAAAAACTGCCACCTACCTAGGATGGGGGGGGAATTTAAAAAAAAAAAAAAAGCTTCCATTTAGGCTTTACATCTGCTCCACTACTAGGTGGGGAAAAAAAAAAAAGGGAGCATTTTACATAAAATGTAGTATTTTGAATAGGTGCAGGGCCTTCGGTCAAAGTCCATAGGGTACACGTTCAGCCGGCATCACGTGGGACGTGGTTCTCATAATCTCGGGATCCCTTTTTCAGCTGGAGCAGTGGAAAAAAAAATGTATTGGAAGCAACAAAGTCTAAGAATTGGGCATGAGATCAATGGATGGCAATACTTAGTAGTTAAATGTACCTCATTCCAATGTAGTATTTATGAATTAGTGCTCTAACGGGAACTGCTCCCCCTTCCCTTTTCTTATTTCAAGGGAGAAATTTGCATATTTGCAGCTCGTTTCTCTGATGTGGGCTTCGTGAGTGAGTAATTCCCCCATTACAATGAATTTTGAAGACTCTTGAATGTATCTGCTGTCACGAGAGTTCAGATTTATAGCCTCAAACTGTTTAGCTTGTAATTAATACGGACTTCCGCATTTTTTTTCCTCTTCCAGAATAATATCCTATTAGTCATGACAGCCAAATGTGCCACATTTGGGCAATGATTCAACTTCTTCTGAGCCACCAACCACCATCAAGTCCCACTTGTCCGGAGCGGGCTCCTCTCTGAAGGTGAGAAATGGACCGCGGGGACCCGTCTGTGCTCGGGGAAATCTTTTCTAGGGACTAAAACTAAAAATACCATTCGGCAACATAAAAAGAGGGAATGAAGGTAGAAATGAGCGTGGACCCGGTGGTGCCTTTCTGCCTTGATCTGTATTTTGACTTGACCGCAAAGTCCTAGGGAGCCCACCAGGGCGCAGGTGAGGCGGCCCAGTACTGCAGGTGGGATGCTGACGGCATCTGCTGGTTTCCACTATGGAAAGGGCTGGAACGAAACTGTTGCTTCCCAACTCCAGGGAGAGTTTTCCCTTCCGCGGCCCGTGCTATGGCTGTGCGGAACGCAGACCCCCTCCGCTGCTTTGCAGGGCACAGGTAGGGTTCTGAGCGGTTCTGCCCTCTCCACGAGGCGAGATTCCTTGCAGGGAGTAAGTCTTATCAGAGAATAACCATCCCGATTACTGTCCCCCTGACAAGCGGCATTAAAAGAAAATTAATCTCTGGCAAATTCTCAGAACAACTTTGGAAACGATTCAAAGCAGGGAGAGGGCTCTGCAGCTCAGCAGCTGGCTGAAGCTCTGTGCAGTATTTTAGAAAGCTGACGAGGAACCTCCTGTGCAACCCATGAAAACTGATCCTGAAATGCAGATTATGCCTCCCTTAATTCATCCTGAAGAACGATACCTCTGGTGCAAACCCTGGAGCTGAAACCCCTTCCCAAAGCAAAACCTCAGCCTGAACAGCTGAACTTGGAAAACTTATCTGTGTAAGGAATTCAAACTTAGACACTGGTATTGCAGAGCGTGAGATGGACGGAGAACGGATTCAAGAATGATGCCATTCATTGAGATCGTGTTTTGTGGGTTGGCTACTTGTATTTTCCCATTATCTTGGTACCCAGAAGGACGGAGAAGGCCGGTGCTGGCGTGCGTGGGGGTAAGTGGCACCCAGGGAGGGTGGGCTGCAGGGCCACCACCATGGCTCCCTGCCTGTCACCACCTCCGTGCCATCAGGCTTTCCCACCCCAGGGCCTTCTGGGGACCTCCGGGAAGGGGTTGCCCCCTGCCCCCCCGTGGGTCTTGCAGGGACCCTCCGGCGAGAGGCAGCATGCTGCGGGTATCATTCAGTTCAATTTTGCATTATCAAACTTCCTTGGCTCTTTCTATTGGAAACTTTTACAATTCTCTGCTTGGCTGGAAAAGATGACTGCAGCAAACCCAAATTAGGAATAAATTATACAACAACTTTACATTTTTCTTACAAACGAAAACTGTGTGGCGAGAGCTGTGAAAGCACCTCCTTCCTATGTCCTCCCAGCAAGGCTTAGAGTGGAAGGCCACTGACTTCACAGATGCCTTTTAAAAAAAAAACCAAACAAACAAAAAAAAAACCAAACAAAAAAAACCAAACCAAAACAACAAAATGCCCCAGTCCCAGTTCGGGAGCTGCTCTCCTACTGGGCCGTGCATCGTCTCTTGCCCCCCGGCTCCCCAAAACGTGCGAGGGCTGCAGAAGGCAAGAAGAGGCAGCTGCAATATCAACCCCAAACATTGCAAAGAAGCTCCCAAAGCTGCATCTGCGTGGCCGCTCGCTGACATATGTGCATCTATTTTCACAATGAATGGCCAGAGCAACAACTCCTCCTGAAACATCCCAGCCTGCTCTTGCAGGGACTATTGCATTCCCACAGCATTTTTGCAATATTAAATTCTCCACCTCCTCCCACCCTCTCACTTCCCCCCCCCTTCCCTTGCAGGACACAAGGCAGAGCCACTCCGGAATAATCAAGTTAAAAAAAAAAAAAAAAGGCAAGATTAAACCTTGCCCACCGCGCTGGCAAAAAGAAAATAAATAAAAATTTAAAAAAAAAAATCAGTGTTGTCCCCTACCCAAACACGCCCCTCCCGCTCCATCCCGGGGCCGAGCCCTCCTCTAAATGCTAAATAAAGCAGCCCTTCTGCATGCTCTCGGCGAGCTGGTGTTACAAACCACACCGCTGCCTCTGACCAAAAGTTACCAAATATTAAAGGGGGGGGGGGCGGGGGGGAGAGAAATCAGTGGAAAATGATCTCAGTCCTGGCACGAGAACAATACTTTCCCATGGAAACATAGGTATATATTTAATTCCTGCTAACTCCACTCGAGTTTCACCTTTCAGCCCCCCTCCGCGGACTTTCTTTAAGAAAAAGTTTCCTTTTAATTTTTTGCACTTGCAATTAGCTGCAATCCGCCTGCATCGCGCCCGCTTTGCATTGCACATGCACGCCAGCCGCCGCATCTCCGCCACCCACCCCCCCCCCGCTTTTTTTTTTTTCTTTTCTTTTTTTTTTTAATTTTTTTTTGGTAATCTGGCCCTCACCCTGCGGGAGGCTCCGCACTCCCCCCCCAACCCCCCCCGCGGAGGAGCACATAACCCCCCCCTTCCCTCCTTCCCTTCCCCTTTCCACCCCCCCCCCCCCCCGCAACCCCAGGGCGCAGCCGATCCGCGGGTGTTTGCGCGGAGGCGCAGGGAGAGCAGGAAATGCGCCGGAGCAGCCTCAAACTTCAAAATGCGATTGCATCCCGAAAAATGCATGCATGCATGCATGCGTGCATGCACCGGGGGGTGGGGGGGGTGTGGAAAAAAAAATTAAAAATACCCCCGAATATGCATGCAGGGCTGGCTGCAGAGCTGCAAGGAAGAGCCGCGGGAGCCTTACCTCTGGCCTGAGACATTTTCCCCCGTGCTTTGGTGGGGGAAGGGAGCACAAAAGACTTTGCCTTTTTCTCTCCTCGGGAGCGAGTTTAGCAACAAAGATGCAAAACTGCTCAATCTTCCTGCAAAACGGGAGTTGTCCTGAGCGGCTGCAGCGCTGGGGGGGGGGGGGGGGGGGTTGGAGGGGAAGGGGGTTGGGGGGGGGGGGGGTGTCGGTGCAATTGCAGGCTCTGCAGGGCAGGGTGCGGGGCCGGGGGGTGTCCTGCCCCCCACCCCCCCGCTCGCCGCGCTCGGGCAGGGCTGCGCTGCACCTACATGATGGGCCGGGGCTGGCAGCGAGAAAACCTCCCCAAACTTGGAGCTGGGGGTGGGGGGGGGGGGAACGGGGGACGGGACGCGGAGGGGGGGGGGGGGGGGGGGAACGGACGCTCAGTGCGCAGGCGCGGTGCCGACGGCCGCCGCGCAGCCGCCTGGGGGCTGTAGTCCCGCCCGCCCGTCCCTTCCTGCGGCGGGGGGGCGCGGGGTTGCGCGCCCGCGGAGGCGGGGGGAAGGGGGCGCAGCGCGCAGGGAGGCTGCGCGGGAAAAGGTGGGGGGGGTGGGCAGCGCCCGCGGAGGATGCGGGGGGGGGGGGGAAACGGCTGCGGAGGATGCGCGGAGGGAAGGAGCGCCTGCGGAGGATGCGCGGAAAGGGAGGGTGGGGAGGCAGTGCCCGCGGAGGCTGCGCGGGATTGGGGGCGGGGGGGGCAGAACGCCTGCGGAGGCTGCGCGGGGGGAAGGAGTGTCTGCGGAAGCTGCGCGGAAAGGGGGGGGGGGGGGGGGGGAGCAGCGCCCGCGGAGGATGCGCGGGATTGGTGAGGGGGGAGCGCCCGCGGAGGCTGCGCGGGGGGAAGGAGTGCTCGTGGAGGATGTGCGGAATTGGGGGGGGGGGGGAACGCCCGCGGAGGCTGCGCGGGAAGGATGGAGCAGCGCCCGCGGAGGCTGCGCGGGAAGGGAGAGGGAGGAGAGTCCGCGGAGATGCGCGGGAAGGAGGAGAGCGCCCAGGGAGGAGCGCAAATAGCGCGCAAACAGCCAGAGCGCCGCGGATGCGCCTTTCCCCGGCATTGCGCGCCTGCGGTTCCGGGGTTCCGCACCGCTACCCTGGGGGGGGGGTTCCCCAAAACTGCTGGGGCTGCAACGGAGAAAGGCCCCTGCCAGCCCCCCTGCCCGCCCCCCTGCCTGCGCGCTGTGCGGTTTCGCGGTGCGGGAGGCGGGTGCGGTGGCTGCTGGATGTCGTCCTCTTCCTCCTCCTCCTCCTCCTCCTGTTCCTGGGTGCGGGGGGAAGGTGGCAGCCACCCAGAGCTGGTACCTCAGGCTCCCTGGGGAGCAGGGAGAGCGCTGGGGCTCAGAGGTCTCCGGGAGGGGAACGTGGTGGGATGGCGGGCTGGACACATCCAAGGGAGCGTGGGAGCGTTGCCCATGGGGGGCTGCGTGCCGTCACCCCGTCGTCCCCTCCACGCGCCGGGGTGCGGCTGGTGCTGCCCAGAAGAGCCTCAGCCGCCCATCACCCGGAGCCTGGCGTGGGGAGACCCATCACCGTGTTCTGGTGCACCGCGGTGAAAGCGAGAGAGATCGGGGAGGCGAAATAACGGCGGGAAGAGAACAAAAGACGCGCTCCATTTGGTCTCCACTGGGTTTAGATTTTAAGGATCCATCAGAGAGGAACCTCTTGCTTTTGTGCCCGTAGGATGCCGGGGGCGTTATCCATTCTGCGCAGCGCGGCGGTGCCCGGTTAACCACGGTGCTCGGCCACCTTACATAACGTTAATAATTTCTTAATCTTTTTTTTTTTTTTTTTTCCTTTTCCCCTTGCAGGCAAAGCAGATGAAGCGAATTTGGCCCAAGTCAGAAGCGGAGTGTTTTCGGTAGGGGGTCAGCTCAACCCCTGTGGGTTGACATAGGTTTCCCATGGGAAGAGCCGGCGGAGCCGATGCGGTGACGTCCCCCTGAGATGGGGACGCTGTGCGGGTCAGTAACCCGGCTGTACGCTGGGCTGTGCTAGATGGGGACCCCCTTCTGTCCATGGGGGCCCCCTTCTGTCCGTAGGGACCCCCGCATCGGGAAAAGCCCCTAAGGACAAGAAAAGATAGGCCTTCCTAAAGCAGCGCTCCGCATTAAATACGTGTTTCATTATAGGAACACTGGAAGAATGAAGAATAAAAAAAACCAATAACTAAGCGCTGAGAAAGATGCGATTTTAAAACATTTACAGTTAAATTGGTGCCAACAATGTCTGTTTACACCCCAGCAAAATACCCAATTTTATCCAAAGGTATAAAATCCGGTGAAGAGGCTGCGTGGAGAGCGCGGCCGGGGTTGCAGGGAGCGCCTCCGCTCCTCGTCTCCTTTTTCTTTGGGCTGCAAAACCTCTATTGTGGCTGATTTTTACACCGTGCCCTTGCGCCGCTCGCGTTTCCCAGCCGGCCCCGTGTAGCTCAGCTCACCCCGATTTTGCCATTTTTAGGGCCAAAGCCTGAAGGAAGCTGTGACCCTCGACTGGGGATCTCTTTGGGAAACTTTCTGCTGTTGGGAGCGGTTGTTTGGGGCGAGGGAAGCGCGCCGCTCTGCGCGGTCCTCCCTGCCAAACGTGCAGCTAGAGCAAAGCCTTACAGCAATAAATCCCCAAAATGAAAGGTTTACGATGGAAATGCTGACAAGCCCTTAACTAACGCATTACAAATGGCAGCGTTACAATTCGGTAGCTATAAGCTAAATTAGCGGCAGCGCGGGCAGCCTTCAGGGATTGCCGGAGCGAGCCGGCCTTGTCTCCGGGAAGGCGTGCAGCGAGGCGACGGCTTTTCATCTGCTTTAATCTTTCTGGTGAACTTTTCTGGGTCGAACTTGACGCAGGTGCAAAACGGGGGATGCTCCTTTGGTTTTTCGTGAAGTTTTTTGGATGATGGTTGGAAGAACATCCATCAGGCGAGAACACGAGCTCAGTTGTTTAAGGCATTTTTTTTCCTATAAAGGATGGAGTCCTAGATTTCCGCAGTTTCCCGGAGCACTGGCCGCATCCCAGGTGCTCCAGGATGTCCCCGTTACATGCATGGGCTGGAACACCTGCCCAGCAAAAGTAAATTTTAATCATTTTTTGGTGCTTTCCCTATTCCCCCCCTCCTCAAAGGTGTGCCGGGATCTGGGATCCCGCTGCCTTCCTCGGAATTGGGGCGCCCTGGTTCAGCGCCCTGCTGATGCCGAGGGGAATTTTCTCCTGGCTTGAAGGAGCCGAGGCCGAGCCGGGGATCTGCCGAGGCTCGTCCGGCGCCGTGCGCTGCGCGGCGGCTCGCCTTCGTGGGGATGGAGCGGGTGTGAGGTTCGGCCGGGCGGGCGAGTCTCGGCAGGCTGCGGTGGGACCAGGCTGGGGGGGGGGCGAGAGCCAGCGCTGGTGTCCCCAGGGATGCTCTGGTGGCAGGGGAATGAGGGATGCAGCCTTCCCCGGTGCCCGCGGGATGCCCTGAGCCGTCAGTGAGTGACCCGGTATCGGTACGAGCGGGCTTCCACGGATGGCGCATCACGGTTGCCATCGGCTTTGAGCCAAGTGGTACCAAGACTTTATCATCTTTATTGTCCACCATTGTGCCGGCACGCTGCCTGCCCTTCAAGCTCGGTATTTAGTTTTCCCTCAGCAGATCTTTTTACTTTTAAAGTCTAAATTCTGCAGGCAAGGGGAGCAGCTCTCCTTTGCCCGAGGTAGGAATCGCCCCCCTCCTCTCCGCTGAGAGGCTCCAGTCCCATCTCTGCTGCCCGGGCCCTCTCCTCCTGCCCTCAGCAGCACGTCCAAGCTGCAGAAAAAGGACGTTTTATCTTCTGAGGGCTTATTAAAGTCTTTTTTTTTTTTTTTTTTTTTTTAACACGGCCGGAGTTGCTGGTTTTGTTTACAGTAAAACACTTGCAATTTGCCGTGCGGCAATTAGTCCGGCAGAGCAGACACTGAAGCAGAACAGAAAAATCTGGTCTTGAATGGTTCCGTACCTAAAGGCTGCGATGCCCGGAGGGACCTGGTGCGGGGGGGTCTTGTGCGGGCCTGGGTCCCCCAATGCATAGAATTAAATTCTCTGGGAATGGTGCTTTAATCACCTTGTGTCAATAAGCAGTGCCATGTCGCGTGCATCCCCGTGCAATGGCTTTTTAGGGACCGAATTCCCAAATTATGGGTGGCAGTGAAATACAGCGGCAATTGCAAAGTGCCTGGGGAGAGAGCGGCTGGGGGGGACGGGGGTTCCTGTGGGGGAGGAACCCCTGGGGCTGAGCCCAGAGGTCTGATTCCTACATCTGGGTCTGGCCGTAACTTTTTCTCTCGTACTGACTCCATACAGTCGTTTGAATTTTATACGTGCTACAGTTTGTTTTTTCCTCCTTCCAGCTTGCTCCTTCCTTGCGAAGAAACGAATTTGCCGCAGAGAAATTGGACAAACCCGCCGTGGTTTCAGGGCACTCCTGGAGAAAAAAAAAAAAAAAAAAAAAAAAATCTCCTCCCCGCGTTTGTAAACAAGAGATTTGTGCCGAAATATGTGTTTGTTTTAGACACGACTTGGTTTCCAGCGTTCGCTTTGATGGGGGGCGCTTGGAAGGCGAGCCCTGTCGTGTGCTGGGTTTGTCCCGTAAAAATACAGTCGGAGGCTTCGGTTTCAGTGTCTGCGCGAACGATCGCTTGTGGATCGTCTGGGGGCCAAAAATGAATCCTGGCGCCCTGGGCACAAACGCCCGCGAGCTGGGGGGGTGCAGCTTCGCAGAGCCCCCTCCCGCCTCGCTCTTGCACGAGCGCTGCCGGCGCTTCGTCACGTATTGCCATTTCTTACACCTCGGTGGGGAGGGCTGCGCTTTCCCCCGGTTCCATCCCTTCACTGAGAATTCTTTAGGAAACGCAGATGCCGGTCCTGCGTGGTTTATAACAGTTCTAGATGGTGCGAAACAAGCAAAACCGGTGCCCAAAGCACCTCTGGGCCCTCCTTGTACATCCCTGAACGCTGAGACCAGGTTTCTGGGCTCCAGCCGCGGTTTTCCCAGCGTGTCACGCGGTGGGAAGGTGCCGTAGCTATTGCTCTGAAGCTGTTGTGTGTTTTGGATGACAACCCTGCGCAGGGACGGACAGAAGTCACGGTGCCTGGGAAGCGGGATCTTCCAAAAACAATACGCTTCGCAAACGAAGGGCTGGAGCGGAGCAGAGGAGCTGGGTGAGCCGACTGCCGCGGGGCAGGAGATGGGACGGGCTCCAGCAGGGCCTCCGCAGAAGCACCCAGTGGCTATTTCGGTTTCCTCCGCTTCCAGTTCGTGTTTTTGTTGGATTATGCTGCTTCCAACCATCGCCTCCCTCCACGGGAATGGGAGCTGTGGAGAAGGAAGGGTATTGTAGGGCATGCGTCGCGAGGGTTTGGCTGGGTCTGTCCCGTGAGAGAGCGTAGCGATGGCTTTTAGAGACGACAGCCAAGACGATGGTATTTTCAAGGGTGATCGTATCCCTCGGACGTGAAATTTCCCATCATTTTTTACGGGGACGGCCCCCGTAGAGCAGAGGAGGCTGCACGTGGGCAGGCGAATTCCAGTCATTTCCCTGACGCTCCCGGGGTACAGTGGCCTCCCACTACCAAGCTGGAAATGAAAAACAGTAGGAATAAAACCGCTAAAGGCTCTGCCTGCTGCGGGGCCGGCGGCCGAGGCAGGGCTCTCTGCTGCAGAAGATGAAGAAGGAACTGTAGGAAGTTCTCCAAGACAAGAGGGACCAGCTGGAAAAAGGGATGCTCTCGAGGGGACGTCTTGGAGCTTGAAGAAAAGCCAAGGCGAAGGCTGGGTGCAGATGCTGGGGAGGAGAACGCGGCTGGACGCGAGAGGAGGTGAGAAACAATGAGCCGTCCTGAGCACGAGCCGCTTTTGGGAGCGGAGACCATCTGCTCCTCACCGGCCTGAATGGTGCTGAGCGATATCCTGCATTCCTTTGTTCCCCGCTTTAGAGGGAATTGCAGGCTGCCAGCATTTAAAGCCAAGCACGGTTCCCGCGAGCTCAGCCACGGCTTACCTTTTGTCTGAATTTTCCTCCGTCTCCTTCCCCTCGAGCGTTTTCTCTTGCAGCCGTTAGCTCGCAGCGCGTTTTTCCACCTCGGATCTTGAGTAGGTGGATGAAAAGCCCGGGAGGACATTGCAGTCGGCAGAAGTTAAACGAAGGTGCGCTGCCCCGGCGCCCTTGGTAAAGTCTCTCTTTGTGGCTTTTGCCAGATAGCTGGGGAACGCGGAGAGGAGAAAACGACCCAAGAAGTACACGCAGCTCATAAAAGCGGCAGAGGCCAATAAATAAAAACTGCTTTCGACTTCCTAACCTAAGTAATAATAAGGTCTTCGAGCCATAAACCTGGCCAGATAATAATAATGGGTTGAGCACGCTCTTCCAGGAGGGGCGAGGGTGATGCTTGTGTCTGCTGACCTAAAGAGAGACGGAGGTGGAGGTGGAGAGCCATGGCGGGTAAGAGCCAGATAGGATTATTTTTAGTTCTTTTTAATATGAGGTTAATGCACAGATGAACTACAGCAGCCTCGTACCACTGGAAATCATTTACTTGGGGAAAAGGTGTTTTTATACAGTGTATATATTACATTGCACATCGCTCCTGAGGCCTGCGGCCAGCAGAGGAAGGCAGGCCCGCTCCTGGGGATTTCGTCTTTTGTAAAAAAGCCTGAAATTTTAACCAGGTACGTTTTTCCGTGGTCACTTTTTTGCCGTGTTGCTGTGCAGAGATGTCCATGCTGGAGACGTGCCCTGCCTGCAGGAAGCCCCCCTCGGAGGTCCCGCTCCTCGGTCACACGTCGGGGTTGGCGCGGTGGAGGCAGAGCTGAGCGTTGTGGTGGCTGGTTTTGATGCTACGAATATTTTTTTTCTTTTTTCCCGTTTATACTGTTTGAATTTCCTCCTGTCTGCACTCTGTGTGTGTATGTACGTGTACATAATAGGTTCTCTGCTTGCTGTGGTGAAGTAATGGACCAAAATGCATCCTTCGGGCATCTTGCGAGCGCGTAGTTCAGTCCTCAGTCCCAGCGCCTTTGTGCTGCGCAGGGTTCGCAGGGCTCCGGCTCCTTCCCTCCCGCGTCCGTCCCCAGCCCACAGCCCCGCCACTGCTCCGCTCTGCTGGGGGGGCTAAATATCTGTTGGGGTCATATCCATCACCTTCGGTCTCCGGGGGGGTCAGATTTGCGGGTCGCTCGCCCGGCGTCGTTTGAATGCCCGGCGGCGGGGGTTGGCTTCATCCCAAAGGCGGGAGCAACAAAGTAAATTCAGACTCCTTGAAATTCTGCCCATCCACCAGTTCCCGAGCCCTTTCCGAAGGCTGAGTAACGCACCGCACCGGGAGCTGAGGGAGCGTTTTAACTCATAGACTCATTTGGGTTGAGGAAAGAGCGTTAAGGGCATCGAATGACCCCTTCAAGGTTCCTCTAAATCAGGGCGCCTTTAAGCTGCATTGAATAGACACCCACCCGCCAGGCTCCGCTCGGGGGGACTCTCCCCGCTGCCCCGGCAGGACTGGGGACAGGACCCCGATGTGCCCGGAGCCACCAGCCCCGCGGCAGGGCTCGGTGACAGCCGCCGGGTTGCTGTTGGCTGGCTGGGGGTGTAGGCACAACCTTTGGTCCGGCGGGTGGCAGTCCCTGCGAGTCACCTGCGCCGCGTCCCTCGCTGCCCGGCTTACGTAGGCATTTAGGGTGGGGGTTTTTTTCACCTTGTGGCACTTCTCTGTACTTCGGACTTTGTTTCTCGCTGTTTTTCCCTGACTTCTTCATTCCACTAATTTTTTTTATATCAGCAAAATGAGTCGCAGGCTCATTCAAGGACACTGTTAAGGGTTCAACCCTAAATGTCTCGTTGCTCTGGATCCCCCCTGGATGCAGAGCCGTGCCTGCAGGTGTCCCTGCACCGGGATGTTCCGCAGGAGCGGGGCCGCAGAGGGGTCCCGGGTCCCGCAGGAGGCTGAGCATCCTGGGGGGGGTCCAAGGGCTTCCCTTCGCTGCCAGACTGGAGCTGCCTCCGAGCTCTGCGGGGTGGGGATGGTCTCTGTCGCCGGGGGTGTACAGCCACCACCACGTCAGTGTTTTCGTCGAGGTGCTTTATTAAACCTTTTTATTATATTTATGTAGCTCCCAGGGTAATACGGTCCGGAGTTAATTACTGGTTTTCTTTGTGAATACATCTGCAGAGCCTGCAGTAGTCTTTTGCCCTCCTGTCTGACGTGATACAAATTTGGATGGCTCAGGGTGTCGGTGTTGGGGGGGGGGGGCTTGGGCAGTGGAGGCGAAGCCGTGAGCCCCGTGTTGCTTTGGGGGGGCTTCCCCCTGCGCGGCGGCTCTGTCGGCAGAGCACAGTGTGGGCACACAATGATTTTGTGGGTATGGATGCAACGCTACAGGGTGTCCTGACGCGCCTGGGATGTGGTGGGACACCGCCTGGGATGTGGTGGGACACCGCCTGGAAACTCCTCGTCCGGGGGGAGCAAGGGGAGGAGAAGCCCAAATATTCAGGGCCAGAAGCTGATGCCTTACAGTAGCGGAGGAGGAGGAGGAGGAGGAGGAATCCGCTGCAAAAATGTTCTCAAACATGGTTGAATGAGGTTGAGCTGCTCCAAAAGTGAGATTCTGAGAAAAGCAGTGCTAAATAAGGACAGGTAGCAGCCTCTGAAGGGATATTTTTATTGGGCCGGCAGCAGGAAGCGTAATTTTCTTTAAATGACATGTGTACCTAGAGCGTGCTGTAATACAAAGGCAGCCAGCGCGGCGCTTTTTTAAAATGGGAAATTGTATTTCATAATCCATACAGCAAAATGCACTGGGAAGGGAACGCGGCTGGTGGCGGGCGAGTGTTTGGCGGCCGCTGGAGCGGGGGATGCTGCCGCGGTGGTGTGGACGGACAATACCTGTTGTCTGCCGTGTCCCCACCAGCGACGGGGCACGTTTGCCCCCTCTGAACTCTGCTGATTTAAAATAAGCGTTTTGGTGGGGTTTTTTTTTCTGTGAGGATTAGGTATCATTCATGGCCAGAATGAATACGTGTTTGTACTGGCGTGGCTGTAATTACAGTATTCTATACGCCTCGCGTGCAATGTATGTATTATCCTTGTACCCTTGGCACTGCGGTTGTTGAGCATCTCTCGATGCTTCAGTTAGAAAAGTTGGGTTTTGCGGGGGTTTCTAACTTCCCGTGGAATTCTGTTGTGGGCTGAAACTCCCTGTGCCAAGTCTTAGGCCAAGATCAAAATTTCTTCTCATGAAACTTTATTTTGAGGCAGTTTGAATGTTGTGGATGAGGGCACGGGGTAAAATTTGTGTCTTGCCGCAAGCAAATCTGGCTCCTGAAGAACCTGCGCTCTGCATAAGCATTTATCAAGGGGTGAAATGCTGCCGTTGCCGACAGCGGGTTTAACCCCTTTTCTTTCTACACCGGTATAAATTGCTCTTGGTGGGTCCGTGCTTGGTAATCACGCCCTGCCTCTGCCTGTCGGGGAGGTTTTGGGTGGCAAAGGCTTTGGCGGTGGCAGAGCAGCCTTCGCCGCCGGGTGCAGCTGCAGACTTTGAGCAGTTAATGCTGAAGGAAGTTGTTGGGTTTCGCAGGGTTTATTTTAGTCTCCTTCCAGCCCCCAGAAAGGGACGGGCCTCTAAATCAGGTGCTCTGAATTCCTTTCAAAGGGCTGCCCTGGCAGAGAATCCGGGCTCTAGTGTTAGACGATGCAAGTGCATCATCTAGATGCAGGTTTATTGATGCAAACATATCATTTCCAGTAAATGTGGAGTATATCTCCTCTTTAAAGCCTGTTCTGTCTTCTTACAAGCTCCAGAGGGCAGAGTGATTGCTTACAGACAGAGCTACCCGACTTCTGAGAACGACTTTAACTGTTGGTGGCGACTTGTCTGATTAATTAAACCTAAAAAAATTCCAGGCAACCTGTTTTTTTTTTAAAACAAAAAGCTGTGGTTATTTTTGGTCTGTGCGAAGCCAGTGGAGGTGAGGTGAGCTGGGGAGCAGGGATGGTTTCCGCTTGGTCCGTGCGGTGCCAGGCACCCCCGGTGCTGCTCACAGGGACGGTGCCGGTCCTGCCTCGCGGCCGAACGGGACTCGCCAGGATGAATAGAACCACAGAACGTGTTGGGCTGGAAGGGACCTCTCAAGGCCATCTAGTCCAGCCCCCTGCAGTGAGCAGGGACATCTTCAACTACATCAGGTTGCTCAGAGCCTCATCCAGCCTGGCCTGGAATGTCTCCAGGGATGGGGCCTCCACCCCCTCTCTGGGCAACCTGGGCCAGTGTCTCACCACCCTCAGTGTAAAGAACTTCTTCCTCACGTCTCATCTAAACCCGCCCTGCTCTAGTTTAAACCATCGCCCCTCGTCCTGTCGCTACATGCCCTCGCAAACAGCCCCTCCCCAGCTTTCCTGGAGCCCCTTTAGGGACTGGAAGGGGCTGGAAGGTCTCCCCGGAGCCTTCTCTTCTCCAGGCTGAACCCCCCCAGCTCTCTCAGCCTGTCCTCACAGCAGAGGGGCTCCAGCCCTCCCAGCATCTCCATGGCCTCCTCTGGCCCCACTCCAACAGGTCCATGTCCTTCTTGTGCTGAGGGCTCCAGAGCTGGAGACAGGACTCCAGGTGGGGTCTCGCCAGAGCAGAGCAGAGCAGAGGGGCAGAATCCCCTCTCTGGACCTGCTGGCCACGCTTCTTTGGATGCAGCTTTGGGCTGATGGACTCTCCGCGTCCCACCGGGGCTCTGCAGACACAGTGGCACATGCGGAATGGCACTTCTTCCCTGCCAGACTGCGGACAGACATGTCTTCCACTCTCTTTCGGAAGGATGTCCTTGCAGAAGCATTTCTTTGAAAAGGAAAGCTGTGCGCAGGCGCTCACCTAAGGAATTCAGTGAACAGGATATTATGGAAACAGCGGTTCCATGCGCTGCAGTGGTAACGCACTAACCCATCGTGTTTCAGAAAGGAAATGGGATTAACTGAATTTCCTTTCTTCGAGTAGGCAGTGACTCAGCCTTTCATGTAAAAAGAAAAAAAAAAGAAAAGGGGGCATTAAAATCGCCAAGGACCATTTCCAAATTGTTCGATAGCATCCCTGCGCATCCTGCAAATCCTGCTGCGCCTCGGCGTGGAAGGGAGCGAGGGGGAGATGCCCACGGCAGAGCAGGCTCTGTTTCTTGCAACCCGGGACGGGAGGTTGTGCCCGTCCTTCCTCGTGCCGGGCTGACAGGGCAGAACAAGTCCGGTATGGAGACAACAAATAAATGGCCAGAGCTGCCACGTTATCCTCGAATTTCAGTCTTGAATGTCAGGGCCCTCCTGTCCCCTGTGGCTTTCACACTGCAGCGCAGAGCGCGCCGGCGCCGGTTGCTCCTCACGGGCAGCAGAGGGTTTGCAAAGAGCCCGGGAACGCTGGGATGATTTTGTCCAGCGATGCGGAAGCTTCAGGTGAGACAAGCAGCTGCTCTTTCACTGCTGTGCTTTTTATCACAGCTTTGCAGAGCCCTTTGAGAACTGGAAGCCTGCCGCATAAGCTGCTCAAACGCAGATAAAACCAAGTCATTTTACATTTTCCTTTGGATTTCCCATCTGCGTTATTCACTGACTGGAGTCCTGCTCCTGGCCCGTTTCTTGTGAGTGTTTAAATGCGTTTTCCTCCGGCACATGGCTGGCCCGGGCCCGGGCGGTGCCTCCTCGGCTCCGATGCTCTCCCAGCCCCAGGCACGTCGCTGCCACAGGGGACATCGCACGGCCACAACCTCCGGGCTCCTTGGGCTGGGAGTCCTCGGCACGCTCATCCTTCCACTTCTAAGAGCACCTTCGCTTTCCGGAAGGCGGAAATAAAAAAAAGAAATGGCATTTATGGTGTAAATCATAGATGTTCTCACCCAACTCCTGCATCCAAACGGGTGGCTCAGCTCCTCGGAGGTCACGGTTGTCTCCAAGCCGAGCGCCAGTGCCATGTTTTCTGCCCCCTGCCCGCAGCCTGCCTTCTCCATGCCGAGGGTCGGCACTCAAGGACCGCTCCTGTCTTTCCCCGAGGGATTGTTATCAGAGACCGTGCTGGGCAGAACCAAATTACAGGCGAAAACCCCAGTTCCTCATTGCATCCTGCTTCTCTTCGGAGACAGCGTTTCCCGAGTGCCCAGCGCTTCAGCGGAGCGCAGGCAGGGAGAGCAAAACCCCGGTAAACGGGCTTGTGCCTTTTCTCGGAGCAGCCCTGCGGAAAAGGACCTGGGGGGCACTGGTGGGTGAAAAACTGGGCATGAGCCAACAGTGTGCGCTCGCAGCCCAGGAGGCCGACGGCATCCTGGGCTGCATCCAAAGAAGCGTGGCCAGCAGATCCAGAGAGGGGATTCTGCCCCTCTGCTCTGCTCTCCTGAGACCCCACCTGGAGTCCTGTGTCCAGCTCTGGAGCCCTCAGCACAAGGACACGGAGCAGTTGGAGCGGGGCCAGAGGAGGCCCCGGAGATGCTGGGAGGGCTGGAGCCCCTCTGCTGTGGGGACAGGCTGAGAGAGCTGGGGGGGTTCAGCCTGGAGAAGAGAAGGCTCCGGGGAGACCTTCCAGCCCCTTCCAGTCCCTAAAGGGGCTCCAGGAAAGCCGGGGAGGGGCTGTTTGCAAGGGCATGTAGCGACAGGACGAGGGGCGATGGTTTAAACTAGAGCAGGGCGGGTTTAGATGAGACGTGAGGAAGAAGTTCTGTACGCTGAGGGTGGTGAGACACTGGCCCAGGTTGCCCAGGGAGGTGCTGTGCCGCTACCTGGGTGCAGTCGCTTAGATATTTATTCCAGTCAAAGAGATGAAGTTGCTTTCTTTCTCTTTCAAGTTTTTTTTGCTCAGAAGTGGAAGTCGAGGAGGTTTCGGGTGCCCGCTGCTGGCGGTGAGCAGTGCCCATCCCCACCTCGGATGCAGGCTCCTTCTGGCCTGGGACAAATGACATCACCCTTGGCTTTCTCTCTCTCTGCATGGAGATTGTGTTTGAGACACCTGAGTGTACAGGGCTGTTGTAAAAATTAATTAGGTAATGGGTTTAGTGTGCTTTGAAGATGGAAAGCATTGCAGTCCTTCGGGTGATGATTACCCTCCCTGGTCTGGGGGTGGGTTTGACACGGGGGCTGATGGTGCCGCGTGTGGCCAGTGCCTCTGTGGCCGCAGCAGCCCCCAGTTCCGCGGGCGTCTCACCCGTCTGACCGTACACCCTGTCCTGGGTGACGGCAGCTCCCGGCATGACATCCCCCGATGGTCTGGAGCACCCGCGTGAGACACCACCTCCATCCTTCGTGCAAACCATTCGCTTTTCCTCGCCGTGAGCTGCCCCCAGGGGGGTTACGGCTGCAACCCCCGTGCTCTGAGCTGCCCCGAGGGGGGTTATGGCTGCGGCCCCCGAGCTCTGAGCTTCCCCGAGGGGGGTTATGGCTGCGGCCCCCGAGCTCTGAGCTGCCCCCAGGGGGGTTATGGCTGCGGCCCCGGAGCTCTGAGCTGCCCCGAGGGGGGTTATGGCTGCGGCCCCCGAGCTCTGAGCTGCCCCGAGGGGGGTTATCGCTGCGGCCCCCGAGCTCTGAGCTGCCCCCAGGGGGGTTATGGCTGCAGCCCCCGAGCTCTGAGCTGCCCCCAGGGGGGTTATGGCTGCGGCCCCTGAGCTCTGAGCTGCCCCAGGGGGGGTTATCGCTGCGGCCCCCGAGCTCTGAGCTGCCCCCAGGGGGGTTATCGCTGCGGCCCCCGAGCTCTGAGCTGCCCCGAGGGGGGTTATGGCTGCGGCCCCCGAGCTCTGAGCTGCCCCGAGGGGGGTTATGGCTGCGGCCCCCGAGCTCTGAGCTGCCCCGAGGGGGGTTATGGCTGCGGCCCCCGAGCTCTGAGCTGCCCCGAGGGGGGTTATCGCTGCGGCCCCCGAGCTCTGAGCTGCCCCGAGGGGGGTTATCGCTGCGGCCCCCGAGCTCTGAGCTGCCCCGAGGGGGGTTATGGCTGCGGCCCCCGAGCTCTGAGCTGCCCCGAGGGGGGTTATGGCTGCGGCCCCCGAGCTCTGAGCTGCCCCCAGGGGGGTTATCGCTGCGGCCCCCAAGCTCTGAGCTGCCCCGAGGGGGGTTATGGCTGCGGCCCCCGAGCTCTGAGCTGCCCTGGAAGGACCGGGCTCGAGGCGAGAACCTGCCTCGGGAGGGTAAAATACCCTGAAGGTTGTTCAAAATACAACCGTAAACTCCAAGGAGTTGAGAACTTGGCGGGTAGCACGTGAACAGGAGTAGTTAAAACTTTTAAAAGTATAAACAGAGGCCACAACAAACATCAAAGTGACCAGAAGAATTCAGCCCCAGACGGGCTCCTATTCTGTTTAACGCTGGATGGATGAAGAAAAGAAGTTTTGCAGTTTTTTTATTGAAGCGTAAGTTATGCCATTGTATTTACTCAGTACTCATTAGGCAAAACTAAGGGGCATTATTTAACTAGAGTATTTTTGTCTTTGTTAAGGTGGAAACTAATGAAAAAAATAAAGTTTCCAGTTAAAGCAAGCCTTTCTGATGGCTTTTTTTTTTTTTTTTTTTTTTTTTTCCTTTTCTGAAGGAAATGGTAGCATAAGGCTCGGGTGGGATTTGATCATTTGCTGGATGTGAGGCATCTGAAGGAGCCTGGCCCCACTGCTGCCGGGCTGCGCCGCTCTCGGGGGGCACCTGGTGGAAACAGCCCCCTCCCCAAAACCTGCCCCCCCGCAGCCTCGCCGTGTTGGCTGGGGGGGGGGCTCTGCAGTGAGGGGCCCGGGGTATTTCCCATCATCGCCGCAGGGGAAGGGGTGAACGCAGAGGCTTCTGCGTGGCCCTGAGAACTGCTCGTGCAAACCCCGCTTCCCACTTAACGTTGTGCTCCGAGCCCCTTTTTCCGGCTGCTGACACAGTCTCCCGATCTCAGTTTTCCAGGTGAAAACGTTGAGTCCGTACAGTGGTTACGGAGCCGCGCATCAGCTCCTGCGCAAACCCCACTGGGATGGGGAACGCCACACACCGCTCCCCCCAACCCACCCCCCTCCCCGCGGTTAGCCCGGGAGCTCCGCGCTTCTTTCCCGTGTCTCCGCAGCAGGACTCGGGATGCTTGGCAGCACCCCAGGGTTTCATCCTCAGCCCAGCTCTTTCCCAGCAGCTGGTGGGGGGGGTGGTGGGGGGCCGTCGAGAAACACCAGCACGTCAGATTGCGCTGGGGGCAATTAAGATCTCGGTGATTTCGATCACATCCCACTCGTCAGGGAAAGGCTGGGCACAGACTAAGGCGAAAGGCCCGTCCGGAGGGGACGGGAACGCTCGCCAGAGGGGGAATAACTCGGTGGGAAACATCAGGCAGCGTCAAGCCACCGAGGAAGGGACCCAAGACACGTAAATGACGGGAAACCAGCGTTTGTATTCAAGGCAGCATTTTCAACACTTTAATTGTATTTGGGATAACGCAATAAAACACCGGCGACCTTCTGGGTGCAGGCGGGAACCAGCGGCACTGCGGGTATCCAGGCAGCTCCCGCTTCCAAGCCTTTTCCTCCACTGCCCGAAGAGGCCCTGATGGGAGGTGGGTGGGAAGGGGGGGTGTCCTGGGGAGTGGGAGGGGGGACCGGGAATGAGGGGTACACAGGAGTGGGGAGGGTCCTAGGGAGTGTGGGGGTCCTTGAGAATGGGGGGAGTCCCCGGGAGTGGGGAGGGTCTCGGGAGTGGGGGGTCCCAGGGATTGGGGGGGGTCCATGGGAGTTGGGGGCTGTCCCGAGGAGTGGAGGGGTCCTCGGGTCTCTAGAAATGGGGGGTCCCCGAGAATAGGGGGGTGTCCTCGGGAGGTGGGGCTCGGGATGCTGGGTCCCTGGGAATGGTGGGTCCCCGGGACTGGGGGGGTCCTAGGAGTGGGGGGTGTCCTTGGGATGGGGGGTCCCTGAGAATGGGGGGTCCCTAAGAATGGGGGGTCCCCGGGAGTAGAAGGGGTCCACGGGAGTGGGGGGGTCCCTGGGAATGGGGGGGTTCTCGGGAACGGGAGGCCCTCAGGAATGGGGGGTCCCCGGGAGTAGAGGGGGTCCACGGGAGTGGGGGGCCCCAGGGAATGGGGGGGTTCTCGGGAATGGGGGGGTCCCGGGGAGCGGGGAGGGTCCCCGTGAGTGGGTGGTCCCCGGCGCTGCGGCCCCGCCCAGTCACGGCGGTGATGGGCGCGGGGGGGGTGGGCAGCCCCGCTCCGCCCCGGGTGGGGGGTAGCGGCGGCACAGCCCGGCCCCGCGTCCCGCGTCCGCCTGCGCCGCGTCCCCGCCGAGCCCAGAGGCGCCGGTGAGTGTCGGGCCGGGGCGGCGGGGGGAGGCGGGGAGCGGCCGCTGTAGCGGGGGGAACGTCCCTTGTGTGTTTCCATCCCCCGCCCCGAGGTGTGTAAAACGGGAAGGGGAAGAAAAAAGGGAGAGGAAGAGGAGGAGTTTTGCTGTACCTGGCGGTGCGTTCCATGACTCTGCAGTTATTTCTGTGCGGATTTATTGGGGTTTCGTGGCCGGGCGGAAAAATGGTGAGAAACCGATATTTGAAGGGCTTGGGGCGGGGAGAAAAAAAAGGGAGGAATGGAAAAACGAAGGGGTGTCAGGGGTGTCCATTGCTCCCCCCGTTCCCCACCCCCCCACCCCGCGCCTGCATTTAAGGGTCCCCGGGGAGCGATGGGGAGGGATGCGGGGATGCCGAGGGGGGGGGAGATGGGATGCGGGGGCGGGGGAGGCGGAGGGGGGGGGGAGGAGCAGGGAGGCCGGAGGAGTGCGGGGGTGCGGAGGGTTTCGGGTTGCGGGGGGGGTTGGGGGGCAGCGGGAATACGGGATGCGGGTTGTTGGGGGCGGGAAGCGGGATGGCGGGGATGATGCGGGGGGATGCGGGGGCTGTGCGGGAAAGCCCGGGCCGGCCCGGCTGGGCCATCCTTCCTTATCCTGCGGTGAAATAAGGATGGGCGAGGAGGGAAGCGGTCTGCAGTCGGTGCTGGCAGCCCGGGACGCGGCTGCGTCCCCCGGGGTCAGATAAGGAGGAGAAATCAGCCCGTTTTTAAAAATGCATAAATAAAGCATTTGGCTTAAGTAGTTTAAGACCAGTAAAAAGCACATCGGAGTTTTTCCTAAGCGGCGTTTGGGCTATCGGCGTCTTGCAGCAAGATCAATAATCGCATTTTCTTATCTCTCACCCGCAGGTGTTGGGGTTTTTCTCTCTCACGCCGCAGCTCCTTCGGCTGCGGCTCCCCCCCCACTTGCTTTTGCTTAGGGTTGGTTTTTTTTTTTAGCTTAAAACCCATGGGAAACGTGACGTGCCGCACCAAACCGCGTGCAGTGGCCCTTCGAGCCCATTGTTGGGTTATGGTCTGGGGCAACACGAGAAGAGCATCGCCTGGTTTTTATGTCCCCCCCTGTAAGCAGCGCTGGCATCTCCAATGTGGAATTAAATCCCAAACCAGCAGTTCCCCTGAGATTGCTTTGATGGAGATGCCCACAAGTGTTTCAGCCGCTTCTCCTGTCGGTACAAGATCATAAGGAAGGGACTGAATCGTGGGGGGGCTTTCACAGATTATTTTCCTTTTGTCCAGTATTATTCAAATAAATACCTTGGCAGCTTCTTTTTCTGTTCAGCCTACGGGTTCATTTTCCTTATCTAGAGTTTATAGGAAGGTTTGGGTTTTGTTTGGTTTTTTTTCCCAGATGCGTTTTTCTTTTTTTTTCACCATTCAAGTGATAACTTCTTCAGTGTTCTTAATTGCGGGTTGTGTAGCTTCATCAGTTTATGTAGGTGCGATACCAAGAAATTAATTAGCATTCCTAAAATGACCCTTCCTCCAGCCTAGGTGATGTAAATTGAAGCATGGAAGTGTTCCGGCGAAGACGTGGAAGTATTAGTGTTTGGGGTTTTTGATAACCAGGTAGAAAATAATTAAAGAAACAGTAACTGGCGTTAGTGATTGAGTCCGATTAAATCGGCTTTGCCAATTTTCTGGGTTTCCATTAGAGGAATGTGGCAGAGGGAAGGGGCCGCTGTTTGAATGCGGTCCCGCGGAATTCCGCAGGGACCTCGGTGGAGCCTCTCCTCCTGTGAAGGGCTCTTGAAACGTGCTCCTGAAAGCAAACGGGAGCCCGAGCACTCGGCACGCTGCGCGCCCGGGGGAGAAGCCTGGTGTTTTGCCCCGACCTGTGACCAGTCGCTGCTGCTGCTCACGATTATTTTTAAAACGCTCCGCTGTCGTTTTTGAAGGCGGTGCTTGCTTGAAGATATCCAGAGGAGTTGTGTGCGTTTTTTCCCCCCCACCACGAGAATTAGTTATTAAGCATTTTGTGGTTTTGCTTTTGTTTTTTAATCAAAGGCACAAAAAAAAAAAAATTGGTTTATTTTTGGGGCAGCTTCAATTGGCTTTTATGGGAAGCCCTCCAGGCTGTGGGTGGCATCTTCTCCCAAGGCATCCCCTGTGGTGACCTGCGGCCGTGTCCCCCCTGTGCTGCCTGTGGGGGGGTCCCTGCCCCGGGGGGACCCCGACACCTGGCGAAGGAGGGTGTGAGCGGGGGGTTCGGCTGCTCACGGGTGCTTTTTCCCTCCTCCTGTCCCTCCTACGCCCCGAGAAACGCGGGCTCCGATGGAGCTGGCTCTCTACGAGCACTTTGTGTGTTTGAAGTTCTCCGAGCTCGGTGGTGCTGACATCTGAGCAACCTCGCGGGTTTCTTTGGTTAAGTGATGTCTGTGCTCCAAAAATAGATTTCCATATTAAAATGCAGCTGGGGAAGGAAGCTGGCGCCATGTGCTGTCTAAGAGATAACGGAGAAACCGGGTCCTGCCGCAGAGCTGCTCCGAATACGCAGCCACCAAAGACATCAGTCCGCTTCTTGAATAAGCCTTGGGAGCTGTAGAACCTGGGATACGGATACATTCTCAAAATCTGCCCTCTGTTTTGCCTGGAATGTTGAGAAATGACTCAGTTGTTCATCTGTGGCACATGGGCATCACTGGAGGTGGCCGAAGCTGGAAGGGATGGTGGCACGTAGACCCACGCTGGGTCTGGTGCCGTCTCTGCCGAGCAGCTCCCGATTATAACGATGGTATTTCAACTTCACAGGTGAGGAAAGGGAGAGAGATGGAGATTGAGCTGTGACTCCGAACCTCAGGCAGCGGCAAAAGTGGGAATAAAACCCTGGTGGTTCCCCAGCCCGCCATCCCTCAGCAGGTATGTCCTGGGGGAACGGGATGGTACGTCCTGGGGGAATGGGATGCCGCCTCCTGGAAGAGCTTTTTAAATTTTTTTCCCCCAAAAAAAGTGCTCAGCACCACTGTGGTGAAAAGGTAAATTGGGAAAATAAGTAGTATTGGACCCGCTCCAGAGCGGAAAGGGGTTACTTATGGTAAATTGAGCAGTTGGCCGGGAGTGAGATGGCTCTTGGTTTGGGATGCGTGGCTCCGGCCGGCTGCTCTGGGCCCCTGCGGCGGGCACGGGGATTCTGCTGGGACATAAGTGCTTCGGTTTGTGATTTGTATGTAATTTGTATGAGAATAAGCCCAGGTCAGCCCGAGTCTCGTGAGCTCGCGTGGGGCTGGTCCTGCCTTTGGGTGGGGGGTTGCTCAGGTGACATCCCAGGCATCGCCCGGCCACCGGCCCCGGCTCTCCTTGGAAATGAGCACTGCCAGATCCTTCACGTAACCGGCATCTGGCGTATGTACCGGAGGGCAGTAAAAACAGGCAAAATTGAGTATGAAAAAATCTATATAAAAATATGAGATACTGAATGCTGTAACTGCTTGGCTTTTGCTTTTTAAATTCTTTTGTTGTTTCATACGGATTTGTTTTTGTTGTTTGTTTTGTGGTGTTGTTTTGGTTTTTGTTTTGTTTTGTTTGGTTTTTTTTTTCCTTAAACAAACTAGGCTGGAAAAATGGCAGAAGCGACGGCAAGAGAAGCGGGAGTGTGGAGGCAGACCCGGGCTCTCTTATTCAAGAACTGCCTCATTAAGTGCAGGACTAAGAAACGCAGCGTCCAGGTGCGTGGGGTCCGTGTTTCCCGCTGTCTGCAGGTACTCGGCGCCTCAGTGGGCCCTGGCGCGGAGCTAATGCCGGGTTTTACTCCAGTGGTTCCGAAGCCTCAAGGTCTGCTCTGAATTTTGGGTTGAAATAGGCTTTTTCAGAAGGTATTTTGCGATCCTGTGCTTGAAGAATGTATCCTAATGTGTACGGCGTTATCCAGAAAATATCCTTGAGTTAATATTGCGGTCGTAGCGCACCTCTAGAACCATTTGCACCCATCGCTGAGCGGTGTAGCGGGATTAAACCTCTCCGGAAGGTTTTTAGCTTTTCTGACGGTTTAGCCCCGCGCGTAGGTGATGGGTGTGATACTTCAAGATGAATTTTGAGGCGAGGAAGAGACGGCGCAATGCTCGGCTGGGCTTGTTTTCGATGGTTCATGGTTTGCCGCTTTCCAAATAGCGTACGTTTGCTGGTATTTAAAGCATGCAAATTACCGCTTTGTACCTTAAAACGGCTTCTTAGGTTACCAACGCAGGCGATTAAAATCCTGCTTCGGTGCCAGGATTTGGCATTAAAGCTGCCGTTGCCTTGAAAACATGAAGGGAACTTTACAGTCGTTAATGAAACTCACGGTCCCTCCTTTAAGCTTCGTGTAACTAAGGTAAATTTTGGGAAATTTTTGTTTTGGGGGCTGCTCGGTGATGTTTTCGTCTTCCTCTGCGCAGGAGGTCCTTTTCCCACTCTTCCTCTTGTTCTGGCTGATCCTGATAAGCATGATGCACCCGCACAGGAAATACGACGCCGTGGCCAACACCAACCTGGGCACCCTGGACGCCTCCGTCCTGGTGAATTTTGTCATCGGCTACACGCCGCCAACCCCCATGGCACGAGAAATCATGAAGAAAGTGGCTTTTGATAACTTCGAAGACGGTATCCAGAACCTGAGTCTTATGTTTTTCCGAGTACATCTCGCGCTGTGGCTTGTGTTTGAAGAGGGAGAGCGCTGCTCCTGCCGCTGATGAGAAAGGAAAAAAAAAAACCAAAAAACCCAAACCACAAAACCCCCCCATTTTTTCCATCGCAGACAGAGGACAGACTGCCAAGGCGTTGTTTTTTGGTTGGTTTTTTTTTTTTTTTTTTATTTGCTCCGTTCGCAAATGTTCTGGCGCTGCCATCTCCAGGTGGTTCCCGTGCTCCCGTTGCAGCCAACACGCGGGATGTGGCTGCGGGAAAAGTTTTCAGGGGACCCAAATGCAAAGTACAAAAAGCCCCCGAATGGCTCTAGGGTTAATTAATATTTGTCCTGCGACGAATGCAGGAGATGATGCTGTCCTGCAGATACGCTAGGTCGCATTTTCTTTCCTGTTGTTACTAGAAAAACAACATTTTTTTTAATTGTTTTTTTTTAATGCTGATTCCCATTAACACTGTGTCACCTCTTCTTCCGAAAGCGATTTTTCTTTTTTTTTTATTTTTTTTTTAAGTGCTTTGCCTGCGCAGCTGACCCATCCCAACGGGAACTTCTCTCTCCAAAACCACTCTGATGTATTTTTAGTTTGGGATCTTTGATTCTCTTCCTTGCGGTACCACTTCAAAGGTACCGCGGAGGCGCAGCATTCGCACGGGATCCGCGTGTTCCTTACGGATGCTCTCGGCTGCTTTGAGCAAGCGGCTCCTTTTTCTGCTTTGCAGCCCATCTCCCTCCCGGCCGCTGCTGAAGTCGGTGGCAAAATAAGCACGTTTTCGTATATTTGGCCAGTTAAGCTGCCCTTCTGGAAAAGCGCTGGTGCTGGAGGGTGAGCTCGCAGATAACCGGCAGGGGGTTGGGGCACAGAACCTGCTGCAGCAGCAAAAAATGGGGAAAAAGGGGGAGACTTGGGGGTAAATTTGAATTTCCCACCCTGCTAGTGAGCGACATTCCTGCAGGGTTCTGTTCAGGAGAGTATTTCCTTCATTGGGACAAAAATATAACCCCATATATATATATGTATATATAATGTATATTTATATAAATATATATATTTATGTAAAATATATCTTTTAATAATAATGTTTATATATAAATATATTTTATAATAATGTATATTTTATATATAAATATGTATTTGTATAATGGTGGATATATTTATACATAAATATATATTTTAATATATAATCTATATATTTATGCACAAGTATATGTATAATATATAATGTGTGTATATATAAATATATATTTTATATATAAATGTATATTTTACAATACTGTATCTATGTCTTTTTATAGATGAATATATACTTTTCTATATAATGTATATATATTTATATATAAATATATATTTTTTTTAATATATATATCTATCTCCGAAACCAAATAGATCATTAATGATTAACATGGTGCTTCTTTAAAACCGTTGCCCAGTTGTTCTTCCTGCTGTGCTGCTGCCCAAACCCGCAAATCCAAAAATATATATAAATATATATTTTTATATATAATGTATATATATTTATATATTTAAAAAAATATATTTTTTTGTATATTAATTATTTTTTTGTATATTATCTTTTTTGTATATTTGCGTTGCTGCCCAAATCCACACGATGAATCCTTCCATCCCGCAGGCATCATCACGGAGGAGTATTTGAGCGAAGAGGAGCTGCAGGCGGCCAGTGCTTTTAAACCCTCCAACTTCGTGGGGGTGGTGTTCACCGACGCCATGTCCTACCAGCTGCGGTTTCCCGACTCGGTCGCCATGTCTTCCATTTATATGGAATCCAGAGGTAAACGTGCCCGCTCTTCTATATATCCGTAAAGGGATAAACTGGAAAATCAGACCCTCTTTTTGGTTTTTGGCCTGATGTTGCGTATATTGGTTTTTTGGAAGTTTTCCCCACCGTTTCTAAGGGACCTCAAGCTGCCCCGCGGTTAGGCTCGGGATAAGACGGCCGGAACTCCGTCGTCTTGCGTTTTTCAAATGCCTTGCTTTATTCTGCAGCCAGCTGCTCCAACTTGCGGAAGGGCTGTGAGTCCGCGACGTACTGGACCTCGGGATTTACGGCTCTGCAAGCCTGCATCGATGCCGTGATTATACAGGTAAACCCGAAAAAATAACAGAATAAAACCAAGGAGGTTTGAATCCGCGGGCTGCCTCGGCTCCGAGTGGTTTTGGGATGTTGCCTATTGATTGCGAAAAATGCCTTATCAAAAATTAGCTTGCATTCAGTGGGAAGGCAGAATATTTCATGTGTGTTTTGCCATGTTTTTGTATAGAAGTGTTCTTGTCCCGTTGAGTAATGTGAATATTTTATCTTCATTTGTGTCCAAATGAGCCTGAACCGTCTATCACAGCAGTCGGCAAAACACGAATGCTTGACGGTGCTTAAATGTTATTTAAGATGCTGTACCAAAAGGGGCTGTGGAATTTGCCATACAATTTTATTGTCTGCGTTTATAGAATCACAGAATGGTTTGGGTTGGAAGGGGCCTTAAAGCCCCCCCAGTGCCCCCCCCCCTGCCCTGGGCAGGGACACCTCCCACCAGCCCGGGTTGCTCCAAGCCCCATCCAGGCTGGTCTTGAACACCTCGAAGAAGATCAAAGGGCCCCTCTGCCCTTCAAAGGGGCCTCACAGCCCCTCTGCTGTGAGGACAGGCTGAGAGAGCTGGGGGGGTTCAGCCTGGAGAAGAGAAGGCTCCGGGGAGACCTTCCAGCCCCTTCCAGTCCCTAAAGGGGCTCCAGGAAAGCTGGGGAGGGGCTGTTTGCGAGGGCAGGTAGCGACAGAACAAGGGGCGATGGTTTAAACTAGAGCAGGGCGGGTTTAGATGAGACGTGAGGAAGAAGTTCTTTACACTGAGGGTGGTGAGACACTGGCCCAGGTTGCCCAGAGAGGAGGTGGAGGCCCCATCCCTGGAGACATTGAAGGCCAGGCTGGATGAGGCCCTGAGCAACCTGATGTAGTTGAAGATGTCCCTGCTCACTGCAGGGGGCTGGACTAGATGGCCTTGAGAGGTCCCTTCCAACCCAACACGTTCTGTGGTTCTGTGACCTCCAGGGATGGGGCAGCCACAGCTTCTCTGGGCAACCTGGGCCAGGCTCTCACCGCCCTCACAGCAAAGAACTTCTTCATGAAGTGTCTCATCTAAATCTCCCCTCTTTCAGTTTAAAACCATTACCCCCCATCCTATGGCTCTCTCCCTGATCCAGAGTCCCTCCCCAGCTTTCCTGGAGCCCCTTTAGGGACTGGAAGGGGCTGGAAGGTCTCCCCGGAGCTTTCTCCAGGCTGAACCCCCCCAGCTCTCTCAGCCTGGCCTCACAGCAGAGGTCACCGTTGTCAGCAATGCCCTTTTCCCTCTTTCCTGTCGTGCCGCTCGTCTCATCTTTTTTAGGTGATAGGAATTGCAAAATTGTTCATTTTCTCTCCAGATGTTCCCCAGCGTTTGGACTGGGATTTGGGGCAGTGGGGTTGCAGGGGGCTCCAGGTCTCTCCCCGTCACGGGGGCATGGAGCCGGGGCTGAAAATCAGGAGGGATGCAAATATAACTCTTCCTTCTCTTCCTTGTAGCTGAAGACGAACCACTCGGTGTGGGAACAACTCCAGTTGACGAGGGCGATGGTCATGGGAGAGGCCGCGGTGGTGGAAATCGATGATTTCCCCCGCGCAATCATTCTGATTTACCTCGTCATCACTTTCTCGCCATTTGGGTATTATCTGGCCGTTCATATTGTGGCAGAAAAGGAGAGGAAGCTGAAGGAATTCTTAAAAATATTGGGACTTCACGACACTGCCTTTTGGTACGCGAGGGTTTGGTATAACCCGTTCTTTATAAAAGAAGTATAAAATATATAAAGAAATACTGAAAAAAATAACGGTTTCTAAAAGAAGTATTAAAAAAAAAATGGTTTCTAAAAGAACTATTAAAAAAAAATAATAGCGGTTTCTAAAAGAAGTATTAAAAAAAAATAATAACGGTTTCTAAAAGAAGTATTAAAAAAATATAAATAACGGTTTCTAGGAAAACTCCTCTGTCCCATCCTCCGTCTTTTTAACTGTTTTCAGTGTGATTAACTGAAAGCAGCCTAAAAGGGAGATGCTCCATAAAATCCAACATGGAGATACTTGCGGTATCATGAAGATAGGAATATTTTCATAAGTGAAATACCAGAGTAATACTGTTGCTTTTGTGCTTGTAAAGTTACGCCAGGCTTGGAGGGATTAAACATGACGATTACCGAGATATTTATGTAGTTTATTTTTATTGGTTTTAATTATTTTTGGCTCGGTACCTCCTTTTCTCAGGCTCAGCAGGTCACCTGCGGTCTCCCTTCAGCACTTAGCAGCACTTTCCCCCCCACGTAATTAAACGAATCTCCCTCTATAATTTTAACGCGACGGAGCACTCTAAGCAACAGGTTTTGATTTATTTCCTTACCGTGATGGAAATTGTCCCACCATATAATGGTGGGTTTTTTTTTTTCCCCAAACGAGAGGATGCACTAATTTGAAACCACTGAGAGCTGCAGAGAGAAAAACGGGTTTTTATCTTCGCCGCAGCGTTTCAGCGTCTTTCCCTGCTGCGCCCTGTCAGCCGGCAGGGGTTGTCTGGCTTATTTTTATTTTTATTTTTATTTTTTTCTGGTTGTTTTGATTTCTGCACCCCAGCCGTTTGCTGGCAGTGAGTTGCGTTTGTTTGCGGTAGGTCCTCGGTGGCAAATCTTACTTGGCGGAGTCCTGCACCGCTCGCGCGTCGGCACGGAGCGTCTCCGCTCTGCAGAAAACCATCTTTACTCTTCCCAGTGTGAAACAGGAATGATCCGCGAAGGCACACTGGGAAGGCGGCTTTGCTCGGCCACCGAATATAACTCAGAAACTTGCTTCTGAGGAAAAGGCGTCATTTTTTACTACCTGTACGCAAGCCGCCTGTGTTTCCCGAGGTCAGAGTTGCTCCCAGACTGGCAGCTCTGTCTTTCAAAAAGAAAAGGATTTTGTTACCCTGCCCAGCTACTGGAATGACTAGCGTATTAAATTTTAAATAGAATTTCTTTAATTATTGAAACCTACTACTCAGTTACTCTCTTTTGGTTGTACCAGCGAATTAATTATGCAAGTTAAAAAAAAAAAAAAAGAAAAAAAAGAAAAAAAGAAAAGTCATGAATCATCTAATTGTGTTTCTTTTTGATGCCGTGGGTATCGATGCGTGTGCTCTAATGCCTCGAACAATCGCGGGGATGTTTACAAGAGCTCTTTTTATTTGGGGGCTCTTGTTTTGTCGCAAGCTTGTCCTTTGGTGCAGCTGTCTGGAATATTAAAGAATGGTAGTTTTAGCTGGTTTTGCCTGTGAATAATTCAGGCTGGGGATTCATTGACCGGTTTCTGTTCTCTTTTTTTTTTTTTTCCCCTTTTTTTTTCCCCCTTTCTTTCCCTTTTTTTGTTCCTAGGCTTTCCTGGGTGCTGCTCTACATGAGCCTGATTTTTGTCATGTCCATTCTCATGGCGGTGATTGCCACGGCCTCCTCCCTCTTCCCCCAGAGCAGTGCCTTCGTGATATTTCTCCTCTTTTTCCTGTATGGGATCTCCTCGGTAAGTATTCCTAGTCTTGTAGAATTTGGCGATCCCACCCCGTGTTGGTTTTTTTCCCTTCCCATCTGGTCCTGTTCTCTCTACCGGAGCGTTTGAACAAGGGTAGGTTCTGTAGGACGGAGGGTGGTGGGTGTCTCCCCGTCCCCATCCCGTACTGGTTGGGGTGTTGTACGGGTCTGGACCATCACTAGGAGAAATATCTCCCCTCACTGACTTATCTTGAGTTTATAATTGTCCGTCCTTGAACTGAAAACACTCCGTACAGCACCGTTTTGATGTCCAAACCCGTGCCCTCTTCTAAACATTTGTGGTTACCATATAGTGCGATGGTAGAATTACTGTATAAATTATAGAGTAGCTATAGAATTATGTCTGTATAGAATACTGTATGAATTATAGAATAGAATATAAATAATAGAATTAATTTATACAGCAAACTGCTTGTTTGAGTCCATAAGCAACCAGTGCAGAAATCATCATTTATTTACTGTCGCAGACAGAGGGCACTGACCGGGGCATACATGCACGCTCAGCCATGTGGCTCCTTATTTTTCTTTTATATTTTTTTTTTTTTCTGCGCTCTATCACTTGGCATCTTTGGGAAACTCCTTCCCGATGGCCTTTTTGTAAGGGCGGGATGTGGGTGAATGCTATACCGGGAAAATGATATGATTATCAGAAGCAAAGTTGAAGCTATAGTCTTTTTAGTTTTTCTATACCCTGTATTATTATTATTTTTTAATGTAGCACCTTCTAATATTTTTTTGATCTGTCCTTAGGTTTTCTTTGCGCTTATGCTGACGCCTCTGTTTAAGAAGTCGAAGCACGTGGGTACCGTGGAGTTCCTGGCCACGCTGGTGTTTGGGTTCGTGGGCCTCAGTATTGTCCTGCTGGAAGATTTCCCCAAGTCTTTCGTCTGGGTTTTCAGCCCCTTGTGTCAGTGCAGCTTCTTGATCGGTGTCGCGCAGGTAAATACCCTTTTACTCCTCCGACGGCAGCCGCATCGCGCTCGTTTGTCTTGCATCGCTTTAAAATAAATAGTGATGTAGATATGTTTATTTTAATGTTAATTAACATTAAGTTTTAAATATGTTTAAATTTTTTTTAACAAACTGATGCTGGTGGGGGGGAAAATGCCTGTTTTAATAGCTTCCCACGGCAATTTAATATCAAGTAAAATACAACACACCGTCAAGCAGCTGTTATTCTTTCTGTTTGATGCTGTCATCTTAGTTACTCTTTAATTCTAATTTATTTATCTTTTTTCCCTGTTGCTGAGTTTTGCCCTTTGCTGTCGTGTCTTTCCAGGCTGGTGCCGTGTAACATCCCCTCTCTCCGTGTTTGTTGGCAGGTCATGCATCTGGAGGATTACGAAGATGGCGCCACGTTTTCAAACCTAAATCACGGCCCTTACCCGCTCTTTCTCTCTCTCGTTTTGTTGGTGCTGGATAGCATATTTTACCTGCTCGTCGCCGTCTACCTTGATCAGGTTATCCCAGGTTTGTTCATGAGAAAAACGGAACTGAACTGTGCCGGCATCGCCGATTCCTGGAGTCCGGAGCCTGGTGGAATTTCGAACTTAATTGTGGCTGTGGAGAAGGGAGATGCTGCTCTTTGCAAATATATTTTACGCTGTGACTCGGGGTGCTTTAAGCTGAAGTAGTTTATGTTGTTAAAGCTGTGAGATGGGAAGAGGGGTGGTAGCGTGTTTAGAATTGACGGCCTTTAGGTACGCCAGCCAGGCTTTGTTTCCCTCTTTGGGAAGGAAAAGCTCCCTTACTGGGTTAGTGCCTCGGCAATTTGCTCTTTTAGCCTTGGAAATCACAGAACGCTCTGCCTGTTCCGGCCCTTTCCTTGTGACGGCAGGAGTTTAGCATGACACGTAGAATAAAGTTGTTAATCTTGTGACTAATGCCTGGTTAAGCCCTTCAGCTCCCTTCCCCTCGGAGCTCTCTGGCTTTGTTGCCCGTGTTTAAGTCCCTGCTCTTTCAGCGCCGGGGATTTCTCTTGCACGGGAAGAGATTTATCCGTATATTTAAATACTTAGCAAAACTGGAACCTGCTGGCAGTGCTGGTGGGAACCGTGGCTAATGTAAACTTGGCTGGTGAAATCCCTCGGGAATGGGGGCGAGGGCTGGCTCCTGAACCTTTAGCGGGATAGCTCGTGGCTGTTATAGCTAAAACTCCAAAGCTGAGGAATATCTACTCTTACACCAGGACTTTTTGTACTTTGTAATGTTGCGGTTACAACAATGAAAGAAGTCGTCTTTTTTTCCCTGTATTACCCAGGGGAGTTTGGACTGCGCCGCACGCCGTTTTTCTTCATGAAGCCCTCGTTTTGGTCAAAGCACAGAAAAAATTACAAGGAGTTGTACGAGAGCAGCGTCAACGGCAGCTTAAGTTTCAGTGAGATCGTCGAACCCGTGGCTTCCGAGTTTCAGGGCAAAGAGGCCATCAGGTAGGATTCCCGCCCTGCCCCACGTGTCACCTGGGGCCCGGACGTTTTAGCCTGTGATTTGAAAAGCCGCTCTTGTTTCTCCCATCGTCGGATTCAAATAGCATATGGTATGCATTGCGGAGCGTCCTCCGCGCGCCCGGCACGGCCAGCTCCCATTTTCAGTCAAGCCCCATCATCAAGGCCATGGATGCTCTCCAAGGGCAAATCGCTGGGCTTAAAGAAAGGGTTTGTTTGTGGATTGTGTTCCTCTGGTTGGAGTCCTCTCAAAACCGGCCGGTTTTCCATTCCCTCAGTTTCGCTGAGGCCGCGAGAGGCGTAAGCGGTTGCAGATGTTGAAACGCCTACTCTTCTGGGAGGGTTTGGTTTTCTGGTAACACGCATTTGAGGAGAAAAAGCTGAATTGCAGGTTTGTGAGAAGGCTGGTGTGTTCTCCGTAGACCAGAGGAGAACTTCGTGGCAGTTTTACCCAGCTGCCGTATCTAAGAGGGTAAAACAAGACTGAAAAATAGATGGCCATGCTCATCTTCTGCATTGCATTTTTGTCACGTGTTGTCTTGCGTGTGGACTGTCACGTATTTTTAGCATGTCTTGGGTATTATTTTCAGCATCTTCCTTTTAGCCCTTGTTTCTATCATTTTCCAACGGCATAGCCTGGTGGGAGTTGGGGAATTCTGCACCCTCACTCCTTGGGGTTGGCTCCGCTGGTCTCAAATAATTATTTGAGCTTAGTGAGCAGAACCAGTCTTGTGTCGTCCGCGCTATCCATGTCTCTTTGGACATCTGCCATAGGCTGGAGGGTCCAGTTTTAATCCTGATGTTCTCATGAGAACATTGTGGCCATTTTTGCATTATTCATCCACCCTGGACTCTTTCCATGGCATCGTTCCAGCGGCTCTCCGTCATTTTCTCACTATCTTGTCATCTTCATGTGCACGGGTTTTGTTTTCTTCCATACCCGGTTCTCCTCCCCACTATTCACACCTGTAACCCGCTCCCCATCCTCATTTTCAGGCTGGCCAGGCTTCCAAACCCCATCCTTCGCAGGGTGCCTTCAGATAAAATAGTTGGGTTTTTTCAGTTTGAAAACAGTGGGGCTGGAAGGAAAGTTTTTTACCTTTCTTGGAGAGAAAGACACCTTCTTTCTTTTGCCTAACTTCGATCAAGAACAATCAATAATCGTGTCTTTGGAGTCTGGTGTACTAATACCTGTTTCCATATTGTGTCTCTTGAGTCTTCTGTTGTACTGTGGAATTATTGCGGAGTAGCCGTGCCCTTCTCTAGCTTGGGAAACCTCTAGTGAATTGTTCTACTGTGTGAAAGAAACACAGATTTGAAATAATTCAGTCTGTCATCATAGGAAATACCTTAGAAAGGTGACCAGAAAAAGCTTTCTGATACCAGGGTGGAGATGGACTAAGGCCTGTGACCAGGTGCCCTGTCTCTTGACGTGCCTCTACGAGTCATTAATGTGTCTGGTGCCGCTTTAGCGTGGTCGTCTTGTTGTGACTGTTGATCATTCAAAATGACATGTAAAGATCCTAAAATAGTTTGTAAAATGACATGTCTTCTTTCAGAATCAGCTGTGTTCAGAAAACATTCAGGAAAAAGGGGGAAACTGTGGAGGCTCTCCGAAGTAAGAACATTTTAGCTTTTTAGCCGCTTATCAGGCACAGAGGAGCGATAGCTGAATTGCCGAGTGACCTTTTGTGTTTCAGTTTGGGCTTTTTTGGTTTCTTTTAGTGGGGTGGGACCTTGGAGCGTGAATGCCAGATGTGCTTGTGTGTGTCTTCTCTCACCGCTTCGGCAGCGTTTAAAATGGCGCCCCAAAAAAAGAGGAGCCCTTCCATCACTAAAGAACCATCCCTGTTACTCCTCCTCTGCCCGTGTCGTTAGTGATACGCTCTTCCCTGCCCCGTTTCCCTGATCTTTTCATCTCGTTTCCCCGTGTGGCTTTTAAACGTGGCCACCCCTCGGGCGGTGCAGGGACTGTCCCAGCCCCGGTGGTCCCGTGCCAGGGCGTTGGAGGTAAGGCGTCCGCCGGAGCAGAGTGTAAATGCATACCCCATATGTCAGTATTTGAATTTACCTCTGCGCTAGGAGCCGGCTCCGGGTTCCGGGAGCACGTCGGTAACGTCTCCTCTTTCTCTTGCGCCTGCCTCGGGGACCAGATTTATCCTTCGACATCTACGAAGGTCAGATCACGGCTCTGCTCGGGCACAGCGGGACGGGGAAAACCACGCTGATGAACATCCTCTGCGGGCTGTGTCCGCCCACCGACGGTGAGTTAGGAGATTTGGGGGTACCCTGCTTCCGAAAACCAAAATAACCTTATGGTTATTTCGGGATGCACCAAATTTTTCTCTGGATAACGTCTGGAAGAATCCGCTTTAGCTTCATGCTCATGCTGACCTGCTCTCTGGCTGTAACAAAACCTCTTGGTTAATTGCCCCTGCCTTTTTTTTTTTTTTTTTTTTTTTTCCATTTTTTAGGGTTCGTCTCCGTCTATGGGCACAAAGTCTCTGAAATTGATGAAATGCTGGAAGTGTGCCAGATAACGGGGGTGTGCCCCCAGTCCGACATCCACTTCGATATATTAACCGTGGAGGAGAACCTCTCCATATTTGCTGCAATTAAAGGAATCCCTCAGAATGACTTGATACAAGAGGTGAGTCAGCTGGGCGCAAATATTGTCTGGTATTTCGGTTTTAACCTGCAGGGCAAAGTACCCTTACACGGCACAGGTATTTCCTTCAAACAGATTCGCAGGGGAATATTGCTTTACGGCATAACGGACAAGGAGGCGGAGAACAGACAGATGGTTTTACATAGATAAACTGCTAATTTTTCCCAGGAAACTAAAACGCTCCTGAAATTTTAAAATTTTAAATCCTAGCATTTGTGTCCAAGCATAGACCTCTTTTAATTCTTTGGGTTTGCTGGAGCTAAAGGCTCTGGCTGTCCAGGTTTGTACGGGGTGCACAGCTCAGATATGGAACACGCTGTGATTTAGGAGGAGGTAACTTGAGTGTTAATTGCTAATAATCTGGTTTAAAAAAAAAATATAGCCTTTTTTTAACAACAAATGCGTTTCTTACGTTGTGAAGGTGCAGAAGGTGTTGCTGGATTTGGATATGCAGCCGATCAGGGACAACCAAGCTAAAAAATTAAGTGGGGGGCAGAAGAGGCGGCTGTCGGTGGGAGTTGCTGTTCTCGGGAACCCCAAGGTGAGTGCGACGGAGGCGTTCCCAAATGCCGTCATTAACACACCCAGGGCTTGATGTCTCTTGTCCCAACCGACTACTGCATATAAATAATGTGTAAGGTGCAGAAATTGTCCCTGTGAGCATCTGTTGCTCCGTTTTTTTTCATTTATGGTTTAAACAATTAAAATCCCTTCAATAGCTTGAGGGTGCTAATGGCTTAGGCGACGGCAGGAGCTCTGGATTTGATTTCTCTGTGAAATAAATGGCGTGATGAGTTTTGTGTTGTCTCTGGCAGGTAACGTTTAGCTCCCGACAGCGAAACTGTCGGAGACTTTCCTTGCAAAGCCAGCCGGGCGCTTGGAGCCGGGACGGGGCCAGGGAGCTCTTTTGTCTTACAGATCTGTTATTTCTGGCCTGTGAGAATGGGAACCGCTTATAGATCTGTATTTAACAACGATGTGTGTGACAGTTCGCTGGGACTTTAAAAGCCTGCATGTCTATTTAACCATCCCTGCCTAGGAGGAGTGAATACGTGGCTAAGCATAGTTGTATTAGAAACAGAATAAAACAGACCATGGCATTAATTTACTGTATGATTTTTTCCATTTGTCACAACAGGAGGTAATTTATTCAAAGCATAGTGAGGACAGCTGCCTTCTTGCTCTAGGATGTTTCCTTTATGTTTTAGAATTATGGAATTATAGGATCATAGAATCATCGAATCGCCCAGGTTGGAAGGGACCTTTCAGATCATCGAGTCCAACCATCGACCCAACTCTGACAAAACCATCACTAACCCATATGTCTAAGCACTACATCTACATGTCTTTTAAATACCTCCAGGGATGGTGCCTCAACCCCTTCCCTGGGCAGCCTGTTCCAAGGCTTGACAACCCTTTTGGCGAAGAAATTTTTCCTAATATCCAGTCTAAGCCTCCCCTGTGCAACTTGAGGCTGTTTCCTCAAGTTTGGAGGACTGACTAGCTGGCTTAAACAGAAGGCGCAGTCTCTGTTACTTGGTGGGATTTCCTGAGGCCGATACCTTGCGCTGGATCTGGCTTTGCAAACGCTTCTTGGTTTTGCTCAAAGGTGTTGCTCCTGGATGAGCCGATGGCGGGCATGGATCCGTGTTCGCGGCACATCGTCTGGAACCTCCTGAAAAACAGAAAAGCGAATCGCGTGACCGTTTTCAGTACCCACTTCATGGACGAGGCGGACATCCTGGCTGGTGAGTCCTGCCACCACCTCCCGGTACCGCCCCGCGTACCCAGGCCCCGAGTGACAGTCACCCTACGGAGCAAAAAGTGATGCTTCTCTAACTGTGGTATAGGCCTTTGTTTGAAGTATATAGTTGGTTTTGGGGAGTGAATTGACAGTCCTCTGATTTTTTTTTTTTTGTTGTTTCTAGATCGTAAAGCTGTGATTTCTCAAGGGATGTTGAAATGCCTTGGATCGTCTCTCTTTCTCAAAAGCAAATGGGGAATTGGCTACCGCTTGAGGTATGCTTTTTGTGTGATACCAGTTATGTGACATCTATCTCTTTTTATCGTTTTCTGTTGAAATCTGTAAGATTAGCACCCCCTGCCCCCCAAAAATGATCCTTTTATCATCTTCATACTGCGTGTTTTGGGGCTCTGCGTAAGGAGAAAAGCAAGCTTTTAAAACCCAGTTTCTCCTGCGTTTTCGTAGCATGCACATCGATGCCTACTGCAACACGGAGGCGACCACCTCGCTGATCAGGCAGCACATCCCCGCCGCCAGCCTCATCCAGCAGAACGACGAGCAGCTCGTCTACACTCTGCCGCTCAAGGACATGGACAAGTTCGCAGGTATGGATGGCTTTGTTGTGCCACGGGTCGGGTGGCCGCAGAAGAGAAATCTGCTTCCACAGCCTGCAATTCTTTTTTAATTGTCGCTTCCGCATTTATGCGTTTTTATCCTTATCCGTTGTTTTGCTGTGACGTGGCTGATGATCAGTCTTGCAAGGTCCTTCTAAGGTGAGCGAGGACCTCGGCGCCTCCTCCCAGGGGGCTGTGATGTGTTTGGAGGGACGTGGGTACCTGGCACCAGGTTCTGGGGAGAAGCACCTTTGGCAGGAGGGTGAAGAGACCCTTGTGTCCGAGAATCCCCTTGTCCTGCAGACCCATCATCTCATCGCAGAGCGTTTTGATGGGCAGGGCTGGCCTCCAGCAGGAAGCCAGGAAGCCCCAAGTCCTACAAGAATCAATCCCCCTTGTTGAGAGCCCCAAAAGCACCGTGTCACTGCCTTGAAATTCAGCGGCGAGACGGAGCGCGGAGCAGACATGTTGTTTTCACTAGATGGCAGCAATTATCTGATCAGCCCTACACGGGGCTCCTTGTTCATCTCCCAGGAGAAAATGGAAGAAACGGTGTGTCCTTTGCGCTGTGTGGAAAGCTAAGGGAGAATCAATACCGCTGTGAACAGCGGCTCGTATTTCATAAATGCTTTTTTCCCCCCTTGCGTTTGACCAGTTAATAATTTATTAGCTTTACCTTTAGCAGCCACTGCATGTACTTTTGAAAAACAGGCACCTCTATGCAAGATTAGATCCGTTCCCCCAAATTATTTTAAGGAGAAGCTAGGTTAGGAATATGCCTCGGCTACTGGGGCAGAAGAAGTTGCGGAGATCTGATGAGCGTCGTTGGGTGCCCAACTGCTCTTCCCGTTTGACGCGTTTGCGTTTCCCTTCAGTGTGACCTTGGCTCTGAAGCGCCTCGTTTTCTCAAGTCCTTCACTTCATGGGACTGGCAAGAGCCCAATAGCGTGGTCTTTTTTATCCCGAGGCGCTAATAAGTGCACTCACTCAGAACATCATTTTGGTCTTCAAGCTATGCATGCCATCTAGGATGTCCTGCCCAGTTAAGCTGGCTTTACAGATCCGGTTGTATATTATATATAGAGATATAGATCTGGTTGTGTGTATATATATATGCTGAAAAAAAAAAAAACCTCAGTGGTTTTATTTGCAAAATCTCTTAGTGCCTGGGCAGGGACCTGGCCAGGACGAGCGCTCCCGCAGTCCCTGTGTGTGGTGTTTCTCGCAGCCAGCCAGGAGGCAGCTCTGAGCCCAGGAGCTTTAGGATGCTGAGATGGTTTTTGTAAACGCTGCAGCTTGGGGAAAACATGCCGCATTTCCCACACCTGACCGCAGAGGTTGAAAAGTTTTTGTGCTAAAAGGAGCTTATCCCAACCTTGGTTCTCACGTGATCTGTGTCTTCATAAGTAAGCGACCATGTTTGCACGTTACCTGCTGTTTTTTCTACCCTGCAGAAGGCTTTAGGGATGGCTCCGATGTGCTTGGAGGTCTCTCAGGAAGACAATGTGACCCTCTTCCAGAGCAACCAGTACGTTTCTCTTCTGTCTCCAGGTTTGTTTTCCGACCTGGACACTCATTCCCATTTGGGCGTTATCACCTACGGCGTTTCCATGACGACGCTGGAGGATGTCTATCTGAAGCTGGAAGTTGAGGCAGAGATCAATCAAGCAGGTGGGATGGACCGCGGCTGTTTTCCCCTCTTCCCTCGTGTTTGATTTAGTCTTAATTAGTGTAAAATTGTCCCTGCCACGTCACTGCCAGGAGTTTTCCTATGGGGGTAAGAGTAAAAAAATCCTCTCTGAGTGCTGTATCCAGCAGTGTGGGGCTCCTTCGGTCGCTCGGCGTTCCAGGCTTCTGAAATATTTAGCACGAAAAACACGCAAAAGCAGCGAGTTGGGCGGGGGATGATTCTGGGAGGGTCCAGGGGAAAAGCTTTTTACTATCTGTCCCTGCAGTAAGTACACTGGATGAAAAATTAATTACATCTCATTTCTTTGCTTTGCAGTTGCGCTTTTTGTGGCTAGCTTTTTAAAATGGGCTTTATTTTCCTAATGGAGCTTACTTTCAAGAACCTGTAAATGCACGGTATAAATTTTATTTCCAATCTTCTGCGTGAACATCAGTATTAGCCTGCACTTAAGGCTGAAATAGCCGAACTTGTCTTTCTTCCCCTCCTTTAAATTAACTTCCAATTCAAATGAAGAGTTGGCACCACTTAATATTACTCTGGAATGAATCAGTTCTTCTTTCGATGTTAACTTTGAATGGTTTAAACTATCTTAGTCTTTCTAGAGCTTTCTTTGCGATACAGACTAGTAAACCATCCTGCTCCGCAAAGCTTTTGCGTGGGTGTAAGAGGGTTTAACAGCTGAATATGCTGGTGCTGGACAACACAGGTGCACACGTGGGCTAATGGCATGGAATTGGGGCAGGTTGCCCCTTTTGAGTGGCAGAAATGTGTATCGTCTGCCAAGCAGGTGATTTACGGCTTTGGGGTAGATGGGTGTCACTGAGCTTGGGGTGAAGCGGAGAGATGGGGATGGGGTGAGACGGCTTCTGCAACAGCAAGGCCGAGGACTTGGTGGCCACCCAGCTTTCTCCAGCCCCACCATGTCAAACCACATAGCTTTGACGGAGCATCAAATTCAGGGAGTTTTACTCTCTTCTTTTCCAGATTATAGCGTGTTCAATTCCCAGCAAGTGCAGGATGAAGTGGACACGAAGTCCCTTGACGATATGGAGCAGAGCCTCCTGATGCTCTCGGAGACGAAGGCGCCAGCGATGAGCAATACAGCCCTCTGGAAGAAGCAGGTTTCCACCATAGCCAAAGTTCATTTCCTTAGTCTCAAGCGGGGAAACAAATGCATGAGAGTGATGTGAGTATTGGGGCTTTCTCATTTGTATACACAACTCTCAAAACTGGTTTGAGTGGCCCTAGAGAAACAGCAGGATGCGATTAAATTATTTCCCATAGTTACATTTAAAAAACAGTAAGTATGAAGACATGCATTACTGTTGAATACGTGCTTTTTGGGGGGTGAGGGAGATGTTGTTTTAATAGCATGCGCAGAAACTGGGTTGGCTTTCTCTGAATTGTAGTAAAACCGAAACTTTTATTTCTTTCAGGTTGTTGCTTTTTCTGATTTTTCTTGTAGTTCAGATTCTATTGTTTTTCACACACCACATCATCAAAAATTCTGTAGCTGCTATCAAACTTTCCCCAGATCTGTACTTGCTGAACCCCGGCGAGAAATATCACAAGTACAGGAGTCGTCTCCTGCTGCAGAACTCCACAGGTAGGAGAGCAGAGATGCTCTGCGGAGGCAGCTCCTGTCTCCACTGCTCTCTGTAATGTAGCATTTCCTGTGGTGGGGAAGGAACTTCTGGGGTTGGGGACAAACTTCTTCCTTGAAATTAAGCCAAATGAGGAGTTTCCAAGTTCCCAGGGATGGTAGGGAGTGAGTATCCTTTGTGTCGTAGGGTTGGTTCGGAGATTTTTCCTCCTCCTCATGTGTCTGGTAGCCGCGTACTTGCTCTGTCTCAAGAGAGAGATGAAGGAACTGGATAGTGAGATGTTTATATACTTCAACTTTTGTCCAGCTCTGGAGCCCTCAGCACAAGAAGGACATGGAGCAGTTGGAGCGGGGCCAGAGGAGGCCACGAGGATGATCCAAGGGCTGGAGCCCCTCTGCTGTGAGGACAGGCTGAGAGAGCTGGGGGGGTTCAGCCTGGGGAAGAGAAGGCTCCGGGGAGACCTTCCAGCCCCTTCCAGTCCCTAAAGGGGCTCCAGGAAAGCCGGGGAGGGGCTGTTTGCGAGGGCAGGTAGCGACAGGACGAGGGGCGATGGTTTAAACTAGAGCAGGGCAGGTTTAGATGAGACACGAGGAAGAAGTTCTTTACACTGATGGTGGTGAGACACTGGCCCAGGTTGCCCAGAGAGGGGGTGGAGGCCCCATCCCTGGAGACATTCCAGGCCAGGCTGGATGAGGCCCTGAGCAACCTGATGTAGTTGAAGATGTCCCTGCTCACTGCAGGGGGCTGGACTAGATGGCCTTGAGAGGTCCCTTCCAGCCCAACACGTTCTATGATTCTATGAACATATTTTGGAAAGCATTTTGGAAAATTCCTTTTTGTTTCAACTTAGGATGTTTTAGAAGTGCGTAGCAGCGATACAGGCAATAGAAACGAGCATCTGTCTGAGCTGTCGTGAATTTGTGCTCAATACAGCTTCGTTTCTCCAGAGGTGGTATCAAAGCACCGCTGGCGTCCTGCTCTCTCAGCGAATTCTCTGCTCAGCTGAAACTTGGGGTATCCTGCCCGTGCTCCTCGGCAGCTCCGCTTCCCCACCGCTGCATTGAGCTTGCACAAATTAATTGGGGAATACAACCAAAACATTCTCTTGAATGCTTTGGAGGCTGTTGAGTGGGAAGCCGAAGTAAAAACATTCCTGTTGTGCAAAACAGCAGAGAGGACTCTTTTTGGTGGGCGTGTGTAAGGAAACGGTGATCCTTCCTCACAGGGTTCTATTGGTGGGAAAGCGCATCGGTAATTCTGCGTAACATACCCCAAGCCGGTCATGGGTAATGGTGGTGTTTTCTCTCTCTGGCACCAGAATCGGGTATCGATGACATTGTCCGCTCTCTTGGGAGCATGAACATTCTCTGGGAGATGTTCAACGACAGCGATTACGTCTCGGCTGCCCCTCACAGCGCGGCTTTGAACGTGTTTGACCTTGAATCCAGCCAGGTAGGACGGACAGACCGGCGCGGCCGTGTCCCATGGGGCAGACAAGCAGCGGGTCAGGGGCTGGGTTTGTTGTACTCTTGCCTGAAAGGCACGGATAGAGTCGTATAATCAAATAATTTCATATAATACTGCTTATACAAGAGACCTGCAAAGAAGACTTTCATTGACAGAATGGAAATATTAATAAATAAAGTGTTCAAAATAAATGTTCTTCCATAACAATAATTATGGTAGGCTGATAAAACTTCCACCCCCCTTCCTTCCCCACAAGGATATAAAGAGCCAAAAGAAATATTTTACTTCCCAAGAGACCTGGTGTAGGAATCTTTTATTATTTTTATTTTTTCACTTATACTGGCTGAATTATACGATTTGACAGAAGTATAATTCCAGGGTGCTCTCACGTGTAAAGAAAAATGAATTTCTTGGGTTGTAAATGTTGGTTTCGGTGTGGTCACTGAAGGAGTGTCAGAAAGATTTGAACGCTGGGGTTGTATTTAATCTCCAGCAAAGGAACTGCTTTGCGATATGCCAGCTCTGTCTCTTCCTCCCATTTTTATCCACGGCAAACTGTTAATATTAGCGTGACACAGCAGCCCTTAGCTGATGTAAATTTTTGCCTGCCTGGTTTTTAAATGCATTAACGAGAACGTACGAGTGTGGGCTGTTGGGTGTTTTGTTTTTCAGACTGTAATTGTCTGGAGCATCGTTTGTCACAGCGTCGCGGTTGCATGAAACGTTCTGGGAATCGATTCTAAATAATTTGTTCTCTGTGAGCGCGACTGTTCTCCTGAATTAGGTGATGCGTTAAAACCACCCTGAGCAGCCCAGAGCTTCCCGCAAAGCACACTATACATTATGTAAAGATTTTTCCCAATGTTCAGGTTTAATTAAGCTCACAGGAGACCGCTCTCGGGGTATTACCCTTTGTGCAGAAGAATTAATACGGCAAACAGTTTCCTTTCCAGAACTACGTTTTCACGGTCGTATTCAACAGTACCATGGTGCATTCCCTGCCGGTTTTGATGAATATTGTCAGCAATCTGCTCCTGCGCAGTTTAAACGTGACGGAGAGCATCCAGATCTGGAGCAACCCCTTCGTTCAGGTGAGCGGCACAGCAAAAATCCACCCCCCAAACACGGCGGGGGGGGGGCAGGTGATGGAGCATCCCCCGGGAACGTCGGCAGCACTGAGGGCTCCGCACCCAAAGTAATGGATTTTTGCAGAATTAAAGAGGATTTGAAAAGTATGCCGGGGTTTTGTTCTGCGGCTCTTGGAAGTGGAGGGAAAAAAAGGGGCTCGGAAAGAGGATGTCCCGTTGGGAATTTGTTCCAGGCTACCCGCGATTCTGGGAGGCTGAACGTGGGGATGGTGGAGCTCCTGTGCAGAGCTGGGGGGGCCTTTGGGAGAGGAGAGGACCTGCTGCAGGACATCGGTGCTCTAGGAGTTCATTAGACACTCTTAAAAATACTCCGAAATCTTCCGTAGGTATTTTTCTTCATGCTGCAGCTCAGGTGATCTGGAGATACAGAGAACGGATGTTTTAGCGCTTTCAGTCCAATTCCAAATGTGTTATTTTTGGTCACGCGCATTCTTGTACTAAAGATAATCCGATTTATGTTTCAGAATCTTCCAGAAACATTTTTCAGACCGGAGATCTATTTTGTGTTGCTGGGAATAATTATTACTGGAATGCCGCCTTATTTTGCCATGGACAACGCAGAAAACCATAAGGTAAAGTCCCAGGTTTACTGGGAGACTGCGCAAGAACTTAAAAACCTCGGGGTTTGGGGGAAAATCTGAAGCGGTGTTTGAAATAGTGCGTTTTGCTGTGAGAGGCGGCGTGGACGTGACTGCTCTTTGCTGCCTGGGGTAGAGCAGATTTGGGAAAAGCCTTTTTCCTTTCCGTCAAAATGCTTTTTGCCGCTTTGGCAGCTAAAATGAGGAGTAACTGGGTAACGCGCTGATGCAACATCAGTGTAAAAGGAGTGTATTGGGAGGGGAAAAAACCAAGATCCTGCTCACACACAGAAGCAGATTAACATAGCGTTAATTTTAATTAACATTTAATTCACATTGCATTTCCTTTTCCCGTTGCAGATCAAGGCGTACACGCAGCTGAAGATCGCGGGGCTTTATCCCTCCGCGTACTGGACCGGCCAAGCCGTCGTCGACCTCCCGCTGTTCTTCTCCATCTTCGTCCTGATGATCGGCAGCCTCTTCGCCTTCCACTACGGCGTTTATTTCTACGTGGGCAAGTTCCTCGCTATGGTGAGCGCGGCGGGGATGTGAGAGCGTCGTTACGTTATTTTCCACAAGTGTTTATTTTGATGAGATGGTTCAGCAGACATTTTTCCCAGCCGATACACAGGGAAAATGCCTAATAAACGCTGCTGGCACAGAGGCACCAGTCAGGAGGCACCAAAGGCAAAATAGTGCTACTTCTCCTGGGGAAAAATATTAGTATTTTGGGGTTTTATTCGGAACTGGAATAAAATGGAGCTTTAAAATACCAGGATCTTCCAAGGAAATGCTCCATCCTTTTTTTTGCCCTGCTTTGCTCAGTCTGCTTTGCCCTCTTTGCACCGATCGCTAATTGCCGCATTGGCATCGGCGTGCGGCTAATGGTGAGGTTACAGTGACTTTGAACACAGACCGGCTCCACGGTGAATTGCAGCGTGTGATTAAATTGAAGAGACTACGAGTCTTCATCTCTTTTATATTCAGGGCGGGTTTCCCTGAGATATTGGCTGTAACTGAGAAGAATCACATTTTTCCCAGCTGCTTTCCCAGAAGCTCCGAGTTAATCGGGTTTGGGATGTGACCGTCGCGCTGCTGGGCTATTTTTCTACCAGTGCCTCTACCCTTGCTTTAATTTCTGCAAAAATGCTAAGGCTGAAGGCTGGAATTCCTAATATTTGCCGAATTCTTCAGGTCACTATGAGAGCCTGTGTTACAAAAAAAATTGGGAAATAGTTTAAAGGAAATGGAGTGACTGAGGTTCCTGCCTGTCTATATACCCTCTTATTTGTGTCTTTAGTAGTATGTGCTGTGCGTGCCAAGGTGGCAAAACATATCAAATTAAGTGACAAAGACAATCCAGAGTTCTGTAGCACAGTAAGGTGATTCCAGTTGTTACTAACACAAAAAATCCCCCCCACCCTGGGGTCTTGCTGTACGTTTCCTGAGGCACCTTTTCTGTCTTTGCAGATTTTCTGCCTGATCGGTTACGTCCCGTCGGTCGTGCTCTTCACTTACGTCGTCTCCTTCACGTTTAGGAAAGTCCAGAATACGAAAGAGTTCTGGTCATTCATATTTTTAGTGGTGAGTAACTTCACCTTGGGTTCGGTGAGCTGGGAAGATGGCTTGTCTCCAGCGCCACAGCAGGCTTCCCACTTATTTTATTTAATTGTGTGTCCTTGACGCATGAGAAACTTGAAACGTTTACCGATGTCTCTCTATCACTGCCATATCCTAAATGATAAACGCGTTAAAAAATGTGCCTCACATGACATACCTTATGCTTACAGAGTCCAAACTGAATGAAAATGGACTTTTTTTCCCCCCTTTTCTTTTGTACAGACAGCCTTGCTCTGTACCATTGTCACCGAAGTGGCCTTTTTTCTGGACTTTTACCTGGTGACCACCATCCTGCATTATGTCTTCTCCATCTTCATTCCTATTTATCCCCTTATTGGCTGTCTCATTTGTTTTATAAAGGTAAGGGGGCACAAGAAATCCCCTCCAGAGCACTTGTTGCTGGCTGGGGTTGGGTTGGGTGTCTTTAATGATCACGAGACAGCAGATACCTGCCCGGCGCTGTAGTGTCACCCGTAGCTATTTAACAAGCGAAGAATAGCAGCTCTTGGTGAAAAGTCACCTTTTTCCCTCTAAGCAGAACGTTGCAGTTTTAAAATGAGGAAAGAAGCGAGTCTTCCATTAAATATGGAAAGGAAAAGCAGGCGTTTCTCAGCCGGTGGACCAGGCGAACACGGTGGTGGGAGATGGGTTAAATTGGGAGTCGGAGGCTTTAAACCGGGAGCAGCCCCAGGGAATTCGATGGAGTTTCATTGGCGTCAAACTCGTGTAAGAAGGGTCTCTGCAGAGCTCAGAAAGTGCTCGGGCAGCATAAAATAAATGACTGGTTTGAGATTAAAGTGCAGTGTAGAATATACAGTCTCTGGTAGGTGATTATTTACCCAAACGTAGGGGCTTTTTTTTTGCACTGTCAGGTCTCGTGGAAAGGCAAGCGAAAGAACGGAGGATACTACGACCCGTGGGACCGGCTCCTGGTAGCGGTTATAGCTGTAAGCACGATTATTTGCCATATTTGCTGTAGAGAATTGCTGACTCCTGCTGGGAGCCCCTTCTGCTCAGGCATCTTTATTAATAAAGATTTGATCTAATGCTGAGCGTCGCTGGGGCCCGCAGCTTTGCAACCTGTTGTAGCACAAACCGTATCAGTAAAAGCTGCTGTGCCTGCCAGCTCGGCATCTGCTGCTCCGGTCCTCGTATTAACGGTGCTGACGTTAATCCTGATTCCTAGGGGAGCCTGTGCTGGTGGAGTAAGAGCTCCAGAGCAGGGGACAGTCCCTCCTCTCTCCAAAAAACCCAAATAATTGCCCTTAAATCTAAGCAGACTCTGGTTGTGCGTCCTCAGCATCGACCCACTGAGCAGCATCTAATGATGCTTTTAATTTTCTTGGAAACATCAGCAATTCTGTGATGGGGAAGAGCTGTGGCTTCTTGTCACCCGTCGCACTGGTGGGGTCACCTCTGGGATCACCTCTAGGGTCACCTCTGGGATCACCTCTAGGGTCACCTCTGGGACCACCTCTAGGGTCACCTCTGGGACCACCTCTAGGGTCACCTCTAGGACCACCAGCCTCGCAGGGCTGGCCGCGCTCCAAGTAACCACAACTGTATTTATCTGGGGTTTTTTTTTTAGCCCTATTTGCAGTGTGTCGTGTGGCTCTTCCTCCTGCGATGTTTCGAGCTGAAGAATGGAGGGAGGACAGTTAGAGAGGATCCGTTTTTCAGGTGGGTCTCTCTTGAGCAGACTCTTTAAAAAGTAGTAGTCCAAAGAAGCTGTTTTTAAAAACGCTGCTGGTGGTTGAACGGCAATACGCAGCGTATAGCTGTGGGGGATGCTGCGGAAAATGAAATACCTATGGTTACATCCCACCCCAAGTGTCTAAAGAATTTGTTCTCCTCACTTTAGTTTTCTGAAATTCAGTCAATGAAGTGCAAAAACAGGGCTTTTTTTACTTCCCCTTAAGTTGTATCAGTGCAAAATTAGGAATTTGGTAATATATAAAAATAAGGGAAGTGCCTTTCCGATGGCATGGCTGGAGATGCCGTAGCCCAAGGAAGAGCTCGGCACAAAGATGAGATAATTGCAATCGTTGACAGCTCTTTCTGCCCTTTATGGGTTCTCTGGTGCACGGCATAGACGTTCCTGGGTTCAGCAAACACAAATCGCGTTCTGCATCAAAGCAGGGAGCAAATCTGGACTGGTTTCTCCCAGAGCTTTGTTCCACCTGAACGCCGAGCGGAGGCGGCGCGTTCTTTTCTTCCCTGTAGAAAATGTTTTACGAAAGCCAAAGCCTGGAAGTTCCCCGAGGTCCCGCCGGATGAGAGCGAAGATGAAGACGTGAAGACGGAGAGGCTGCGAGTCCAAGAAATACTGAGCAGCCCCAAAAGCGAGGAGGTAACGCCGTGCGCCCACCGCCCAGACCCCCAGCTGGGGGGTTTCCCGGAGCTGCTGGGATCTGCAGCCGCTTCTCTCTTCTCTGCCAGATGCCGGCAATCCTGGTCAGCCGCTTGCACAAAGAGTTTGATGAGAGAAAGGAGTTCCTTCTGGGGAGGAAAATAAAGAAAGTGGCAACGAAACACGTGTCTCTCTGCGTAAAAAAAGGTTGGAGTTAAATTACCTGCTGTTGAGGTCTTTTATTTGCAAAAACAACTCTTGAATCCATTTATCTGACCTCGTGGGCAATGGTTTGTGTGTCCTCCATCCTTTAGGGGAAATACTGGGGCTGTTAGGACCCAACGGAGCTGGGAAAAGCACGTTAATTAATATGCTCGTTGGAGAGATTGAGCCAACCAGCGGGCAGGTATGTCACATGCTACAAACTACGTAGAAAATGGATGTATATTTAATTTTTTGTATTATTATTGCAAGCATTCACGAGTGTTTTTTGCTAAAACTTTACAAAACCAGTCCTGAAACTTGTAACATTATCGAGTGAAGTCTGTACGTTCTCCTTGAAGGTTCTGATGGGAGATTGTTCTTTTGGAGTGAGCAGCGAGGATGACTCGGTGAAATTTGTGGGGTACTGTCCGCAGACGAACCCGCTGTGGCCAGATATTACGCTGCAGGAACACTTTGAAATTTATGGCGCTATCAAAGGAATGAGTCAGACCGATGTTAAGGAAGTCATAAAACGGTAAGTAGTTTATTATAGAAACGTTTAAGGTTTTAGCTACATTTTTTCTTAAGGCTTTTTTTTTTTTTCCCCACATCTCCTAAGGCGATGTTTTTGTTCATTTAAGTTCGATTGGATCTTTTCAGTGAATTCAGCAAATGTGAATTTATACGTTAGGAGATGCAGACTCAGCCACACAAAAGTCAACTGGTATTTGTATAGGTTTTGTTGGGTTTTTTTTGTTTTTGGTTTTTTTTTTTGTTTTGTTTTGGTTTGGTTTTTTTGGTATTTTTTTTTTGTTTGTTTGTTTTGTTTTTTTTTGTTTGTTTGGTTTTTTGTGGGTTTTTTTGTTTTTTTTTGTTTTGGTTTTTTTTTGGTTTTTTTTGGGTTTTTTTGGTTTTTTTTGTTTTTTTCTTTGTTTTTTTGGGGGGTTTTTTTGGTTTTTTTTTTGGTGGTTTTTTTGGTGGTTTTTTTGGGTTTTTTTGGGTTTTTGTGTGTGTTTTTTTGTGTGTGTTTTTTTGTGTGTGTTTTTTTGTGTGTGTTTTTTTGTGTGTGTTTTTTTGTGTGTGTTTTTTTGTGTGTGTTTTTTTGTGTGTGTTTTTTTGTGTGTGTTTTTTTGTGTTTTTTTTTTTAAGTTATGGAGTGCTAAGATGACCTTGCAGAGTTGCAAGGATGGGGCATCCAGGGCTTGGAGCCACTTCTGGGTTCTCCTCTCCTCTGGGACATGGGGCAGGAGGTTTTGTATGGCAGTACCCAGCTCTGATTCTGCTTATTGCTCTGCTTTTTTTATACTTCATATACAAATATTTGTAACTGAGTTCTTCACGTGGGACTCTTTGTGTACTATGGGATGAGGGGGAAGCCGAACCATCACCCCTCAGCTTTTCACATGCTGTCTCCTGTCTTCCGCAGCATCGCGAGTGCCCTGGATTTGAAGGACCACCTGCAGAAGATGACGAAGGAGCTGGGCGTCGGGCTGAAACGCAAGGTACGGTGCCGGGGGGGAGCTCCCCGAGCTGCCGTGCTGGGGGTCTGCCGCGGCCGCCGTGTCCTTACCCTCTCCTTTGCCTTCCTCCCAGCTGTGCTTTGCCCTGAGTATGCTGGGCAACCCCCGGGTCACGCTCTTGGATGAACCCTCAACTGGGATGGATCCAAAAGCCAAGCAGCACATGTGGTGAGTCCCTGGCCACGGGCTGGTTTCTCCTTGGGAATGTGCCCGGTTTTACGTGTGCGTTACCCCTTTTAACGCTAGGGAGAGCCATAGACAGGGAACCGACACTGCCGCAGTGCCAGGTGCGCTTCGTGTCCTCTCCCAGAATAACTTGGAGATATTGTTTGAGAGAGAGAGGTGTTGGAGGTATTGCTTAGAGATGGAGTTTAGATTAGTGATGGTTTTTGTCAGAGTTAGGTTGATGGTTGGGCTAGATGATCTGAAAGGTCCCTTCCAACCTGGGCGATTCTATGATTCTATTAAAAGCTTGAAAGTTGAAAGAAATCTTAAAATACCGAGGAGTATGAGATTGCCAGGTTGCCCAGAGAAGCTGTGGCTGCCCCATCCCTGGAGGGGTTCAAGGCCAGGTTGGACAGGGCTTGGAGCAACCTGGGCTGGTGGGAGGTGTCCCTGCCCAGGGCAGGGGGGTGGAACGAGATGATCTTTAAGGTCTCTTCCAACCCAAACCATTCTGTGATTCTACGATTTGAGTCATCTTTGTGTAAAAAAAATCAGGTGTTAATTATTGCTGTGGTGGGAGTAGTGTTGGTCCATAAAACAAAGGGTTTGTGTTTGACCATCGCAGTCCTCTGGCCCTGCTAACCCAGGGTTTACTGTTCGGTGCCAAATGTTTTATTCAGGGATATGTTTTTTTTTTTGGTTATGTTTTGTAGGCGGGCGATTCGGGCAGCATTTAAGAATAAGGAGAGAGCAGCTATCCTGACCACTCACTACATGGAAGAGGCGGATGCTGTTTGTGACCGCGTGGCCATCCTGGTGTCCGGGCAGCTCAGGTACCGCTGCAGCCCTCCCCTGCCTTGTGGCAGGGAGGGTAGGACAGCTATGAAATACAATAGATTTCTTTGAAAATACAAGTAGACAATTTTTTTGCACCTTAAACTTGGGGCAAAATTGGACTTAGACTGCAAAAAAAGGATCTGTTAGAAGTTGGGCTGCTTTTTGGGTGTAGCGTTAACGCGTACAACTCTCATTTTCTCCCCGCGGTTGGTAGATGTATAGGTACCGTCCAACATCTGAAGAGTAAGTTTGGCAGAGGATACTTCCTGGAAATGAAATTAAAAGAAACAGCGGATGTGCAGCAGGTGGAGTATCTGCAGAGCCGGATTTTGCACATCTTCCCGAACGCCAGTCGTCAGGAAAGGTGAAGTTCAACAAACCTGTGTTAATACCAACCCGGGATTTCTCAGCAGCTCCTTAGTACCGTGGCTTACTACCTACTCGGTGCCAAAATTTACACAAAATATTTACACATAGCATAAAAGGCGGGGAAGAAAAAAAAAAAAGAAAAGAGGAAGGGTTTTTCAGGCCAGCAAGAGCTGCCAGGGCGTTGGCGTGAGCCCTGCGTGCAGATGTTTGGCACGGAGGAAGCAAAACTCGGTTTCTGCATAGCTGGTGCCTGACGGCTTCCTCCTCGGTCGGGGCCTCCGGGAAAGTGGGGTAAAATCTGAGTCAGGGAGTAATCACTGGCCGTTACCGAGAAACGCTTGAACGTTTCCTGCGGGTCTGAGGGTGCGTTGTGGTTGGTTTTCCCCCCCAGCAGCTTTGAATTCCTGCTGTAGGAACTCGAGGGTCTGGCTTGGTGCCCGCTGATGAGACTCTCGAAAAAAGGCATGGCATAAGGGAGCATTCCTCAAACGCGGGGGATGTGGGGCAGAGCTCGCTTTTCAGAAGCAGATGTGTGGGGTAGAGCATCTCCCTGTTCTGGGGTCTGGGTCGCGGGAACCCCTGCATGATGCAAAGTCCCAAAAGATCCTGAGACCTCCGGCTGAGTTCATAGGAAAGGCAAAACCTTGGAACTATGGGAGTTCTGGGCAGGGATTTTTCTTTCCTGAGTTTGTAGGCAGAGTATAAATGGTTGAATCTTAACTGAAGAGCATGTAAATCATAGTGGTCTCAGGGGGATCTGGCTGATGCACCTGGACCTGGATCTCTGAGACGGGCTGTGAACCAGCTGGTCTCCTGGAGCTGCGTCGTTCCTCTTGTCTTGTGTGATGATGACTAGTCAAAATGCCTGGAGTAACCTTCAGAAAACGAGTTTAAATCCATTCACTTGGATATTAATATTTTCGCTTTGAGTAGTTCCACCTGCAGCTAAACTTGCTTTGTTTCTCTGTTCCAGTTTTGCTTCTATTTTGGCGTATAAAATTCCTAAAGAAGATGTACAGTCGCTTTCACATTCTTTTTCCAAGCTGGAAGAAGGTAATTAAGCACTTGCCACGCATCACACACACAAATCATTTTGTCTTCCATAACTGACACGTTTTCCATGCGCTGGCACTTTTGCATTTCTGTTCCAAATTAATTTAATTTATTTTTTCTGTTATTATTGGTGTCCCCAGCTCTGTTTCTTGTGAAATTAAGAGTAAGCGCTCGTACCGCCTTAAAATGCTTTAAATCCAGTGGTGTCAGACAGTGCAGTATCCCTAAATACGCTCTCTCAATTCTTTGGACAGTAAAACACGCGTTTAACATCGAGGAGTACAGCTTTTCCCAGGCCACGCTGGAACAGGTATGTTGCAGCAAGTGATATTTTGGGGAAGTAAACCCCGCCAGGCGAAGGCGTTGCGGGTGTTTTTTTGAGGGGCTTTTGGCAGGCGTCTGGGCTGGATTGGCTTTGTCCCTGCCCTGCCGGAGCCGCGTGTCCGGTCTGGGCATGGGGGGATGGACGGGGAGGACGGGGAGCCCTGCGCTGGTGGCAGCTTCTCCTCGATGCCCGGCTTTCAGGCCGTCGGGGCCGCGCTGCTGGTGCCGGTTCTGGCATTTTTGGGGAGCTGAAGTTCCCTTTTCCAAAGCGAATTGGGGACTGCCGGTTCCCCTGCTCCTCTTTATTCCCGTTTTCTCCTTTAAAAATAAGGTGCCAACTGCAGTGACTGGAGCATAACGCATTTGCAGCGTTAGCGGAAATACCGCTCTGATTTATTCAAGAGACGGGCGTTGCTGTGCATTTCTGAAAGGAGGGTAAAGCTGAGGGTTATTGTTGCTTATTCTGGATTAGTTATTGCCGATGATGAATGTCCTTCAGCGTGTATTTGGTTCAACTTCATTTTCACTGTGCTCTTGAAGAAATGAGGCGAGCAAGGAGGGGAAAAAAACCTCAAAATATTAAAAGCTTCCTATTTGGAGATGAAGCAGTACGTTCCGTACTCGTTTTTAGCATGGATTCTATTCGTGACCAAGAAAGCTCCTACAAGGAGCATGGCGTATTCCCACCCTTTCTCTGCGTTCCAGGTGTTTGTGGAGCTGGCGAAGGAGCAGGAGGAGGAGGACAGCAGCTTCGGCACGCTGAACAGCACGCTGTGGTGGGAGAGGACGCAGGAAGACAGAGTCATCTTCTGAGCTCCTCACGGTCCAGATCTGCTCGTCAGCTCGAGTTTGGCGCCGGCGATCATCTGCACACATGGTGGGGCCTGTGTGTGGGGAAAAGATCAGAGCTGGGATGGTCACGGAGAATGGTATTTGGAAGCGTTGAGCACGTTCCACCCTCCCGGCCTTAGGAATAACGCCCCAAGAGCGGCGAGCATCCCCACCGTTCTGGCTGGTCTCAAATTCCTTCACCCCCTCGCTGTTTCCCGGTTTGTGTTGAGCGGGACGACACTGCCCCGGACAACGGGTCGTCTCCTGGTGTTGGTGGCGAGTCGGTGGCTTGTGGAGGGGCAGCCGCCTGCCTCCCCCTCCTCGGCCCCGCTGCCCTGGCGGCGCCGGCTGCCCGCCGTCCGGCTCTCCTCGCTGGAAGTCGCGCACTGGAGCAAAACCAGTTGCTGCTGGAGCGTTACTGGTTCGCGGGGTATCGCCGGGCACTGCCCGGCGAGGTGCCCTGCGGATGCGTGTCCCTGCGAGGTCCTGCTCCCTCCCCGCTTACGCTTAGAAGATGCACCTGCTTCGAAGAGAGGGGGAAGGAAAAAAACACTCCGAAGGAACTGTGTTCCCTGCAGAGAGGGTCCCGGATTTCACTGCGAGCTTAGCTTGGCAGCCAACCGATGTGAAAACGTTCCTTTATAGATATAATACGGCACGTGTCGGCACTCCTATTCCCTTCCACTGCGAGTTGGCAGATGGGGGTAACTCCCGCTGCCGTCCGGGGGGGCGTTGGTGTTCGTAATGCATGCGCTGGGGGGTTAAAGGGGGTACCCAGAAGTGGATGCTGGTTGTTTGTTTGTTTTTTGGTTCCCCCCCCCCCGCCACCCCCACCTTGGTAAAAAGTACAAAGACATAACTGTGTAGTTACGGGATTTGCAGAGATGTGAGTATTTCTCGTCTTCATTAAAAACGGGCCAATTCTTTTGTTGGGCGTAACGAGGCGTCTCCTGCCAGCTGGTTTTGGGGACGGTCCTCTTGAGAAGCTTTCATTTTTCTTGGCAGTGAATTCATAAGTACACGCAGTGACATTTCCCAATCCGTCTTTTGTTGTGATGGCAGTGCGTGATGCAGCAGTGTGCTCAGCGCAGGGACGTTTGCTTTGTCCTGGCCTGGCGATTCTTCATTCCCCTTCGTTAACCCCCAAAAATAAGGTCCAAATTCACAGCCTCATCAGTAGGAATGGTGCCTTTGGTTTGCACAGAAGCACTAAGAAGAGCAGAATACGTGCTCCTTTATCCTAAGATGTGAGAGATGTATGTCGAAAATATATTATTTTTTCGTTTTTTCTACGCAAAGCTATCATCACTTTTTTAGTTTTATAAGGTGAAATTAAAGATCGCTAATGGCTCGTTGTGTTCTGCAAGGAACAAATACAGAGATGCATTTATAGCGAAACATTGGCTTCATAAGTCATATCAATTATATATCTTCACTTTAAAGTTAGAAAAGACCTTTGTTTTTCTTGCAAAAACCCAAAAAAAGCTGTGGCTTAAGGTGGAGTGCTGTGTCCCGACTGTTTGTAATTACCAGGCGATAACGTGTTACGTGTCTGATAATGGTTTATCATCCCGTTGAGCCAAAATCTGTTTTCCTCGGTTTCTTACTCTAAGATGTGAACTCCACGTACAACTTTTGCTTCCTCTTTCATACCCGTAGGTTGCGTTTCAACGCACGGATGTGGTTTTGTAATTAAAATCTGAGCCCAAGAGCTGCAGAAACACCTGGATGTGCCGTTTGCTTCCCCGGGGAAAGGTCCCTTCCCCGCGGGAGCGCAGACTGAATCCTCCCATGACGCTGAGCCGTGGTACTCAGCGTATCCCAGCTCTCCTGGGCTGGGAACAAAACACAGGTAAAAAAAACCAGGATTACACCACCAGCCTCTAAACTGCAGCTCCAGTAACAGCCTTTCTGGGGCTGAAGCCTCCCTGTAAGAAGAGAAAAAGCTCTTTTCTTCACGCAGCCTTTTCTTTAGCCCCTTCCTCCGCGCCGCATCCCTGCTGCTGGCCGGTACCTCTGCGCGTTTTCCTTTGTTTGGAGCAAAGGTGGGACCCAGAATTTTGTCTCGTGATGCCTTCCCGTGTCTGTACATACAAGCTAAGCGCGTCTTCTGCAGATCCCACACTTCTGACTTCCATCTCTTTTTGTAAATGGTGTTTCAGCTGAGTGGCACCTGCCCATCCATCCAGCGATGGCCCGCACGCTCCTTCCAGGTGAAATTAGGAAAGTCCAGTTGTGGCCTGTTAGCCTTGGTGTCTTAATTTTCGTCTTTAACTTAGAGTTAATAGTCTGTAAAGCTGTCCGGTGCTTTCTGGATGACATCACCCTGTTCCAAATAGTTTCTCATGTTCTAACGTTCGGAGTGGATGGTATGAAAGCTTTCATCGGCGTCTGGATCTGTTCAGCCTGGGGCTGCTGGTGTTTATCCTGGAGTCGCGCAGCTGATGGTGGCACCGTGTTTGTGCGGCTCCACGTACCAAGAATGTGGCTCGTCGCATTAACTGCGTGTTTGGGTGGGATGTTCTTGGCGCGGTGACATCGTGTGTCGGTGGGGCGTCAGGTGCCTCCCCACAGCATCGCTGCAATCACCGTGTATGGGGTCAGAAGTCTGTCACATTGATGTCTCTAATTGCCAGAATAGGGCAAAATTAAACTAGAGAATCCCCTGGAAACTTCAGAGCTCTATTCCTGCAATTTTTGTTGGGCTGTTATCAGTGACGTGCCGAATCCCAGCCGTACCATACCCCCCCCTTAGTTCATGCTACAGGAGATAAACCGGGGCCGAGGCAGCTGGGTTTGGGCTGAGCGTGGGACTTTGGGGCGAATCAGGTCACTTTGTGCCACCCTTCCCAGGCTCGGGTTCTCTCGCAGCGTTGTTGTGAGAAACAGTTAGCGAATATATCCGAAACCTGGGAGATGCGTTTACGTTGGGGTGTTATTACAAGGTTGTATTTTTGGAGGGAGGAATTTAACATGTCTGATTTTGTTTACGTTACCAAGAAAAGCCCTTATGTTAAAAAAGAATACCTCTGTACAGCGAGTGAAGGCTGTTGCGTAGCCGATGTGCCGTAGCAGGAAACAGAAGGTATCGAGTCTAAAGGTGGCACGTTCGTAACGCTCCTCCTGACGCTGCCGTCGGGCGCTTCCAATTGTTTGCAGTTTATTTTATACACCTGCCTTTCTTTTACCACTTTGCTGTGTTTGTAAAGTTGAGGTTTTTCCTTTCCCAGCAGAAAGCACTAGCAAAATAAAGATGGATTGGATTGTTAAACGCTCCTGTTTCCATCATACGTGTGTTTTGCCCTGCTGGAAATAAAAGGGGGCTGTTTTCAAAAGCCTGTGCTGGTCCCCGGAGCACGGCGGGGGCTTGGGCAGAGCACGGGGGACCCCGGCTCTCGGCGTGGCTTGGGTGGGGGGTGTCAGGCTGCGGGAATTTGCATGGTTTTTAATTGACTTTGGGGAATTGCAGTATTGCAACGCTTGGGATGCGACCGCCCGCGGTTGGGGGTCAGGTTTCGCAGCCGGATTAATTCAGCCCAACTCGGGGGCTGCCGCTGGAAGTGACCCGGCGGCAGCTGCGCGCTCCTGGCACGTGCGGCTGCAGGGATGGATCACGTTTGGCCGCCTGGGGGGGGAAGAAAAAAAAAAAACCCACCAGAAAAAAAAACCAAAAATATCATTCATTTTTCTGGCTGGCTCCCTGCCCCAGATGAAGTCGCTGGGTGGCTGGATGGGTGCTCGGTCCGGCGCGAGGGGCGGCGAGGGGGTGCTGGTGAGAGATGTGGCTGGCGAGAGCTTCGGCTGAAGCTGGAGGACGAAATCCCCGTGGGCAGGGATGAATTCCGCTGCCTGGGACGGGGGACAGCCAGCTCCGGGTGACCCGCTGCCGAGGAGGAGGAGAAGGTCTATCTCCAGCCCCGTGGGTCAGCGAAAGGACCCAGCAAAAGGAATGGGGGGTTTTTTGCTCCCTGGCCCCATCTGTGGGGGAGGGAAATAACCCCAAAGAAATTTAATTTGAACTTGGTGAAAGTTCCCAGGTTTTCATACTAGTTTTTTTTTTTAATGGTGTGTTAAGGGCAGCGTGCCATTTATTTTTTTTTTTTTTTTTAACTGTAAAATTAATCCATTCCCTTTTAATGCTTCCTTTAAGAGATCTTCAGAAAATCCCTACTTCAGCATGCTGAAGTTCTGCTCGATAAGAGTTCCCGGGAGCTTTCAGTTCGCCTTTTTCCTAAAATGCACTCCTTTTTCCTTGGAGTGTCCCTCTTGGAGGATGCTGCTCCGGCCCCAGCCCCTCTCCTCCTCCCGGTTGACTCCAGGCTGGTCCCGAGTCCCCTGCGGAGCAACTGCTCGGGGATTTCATTAACGACGTCTTGAGATGGTATGAGCCCTCCAGCTGCTTTCCAGCAGAAGCCCCAACGGGTCGCCTTGGACGAGGGTCCCACTTGGGCGGCAGAGCCAGGAGCAGCGCCCAGTACAGAGGATGGGAAGCCCCAAGGAGCAGGTGTCGTTGTTACGTTAAAATGCATTTTCTGCGGATAACGTGCAGGCGTGCCAGCACCCCGCGCTGCGCCAGCACGCTGTGGCACAGGGTACGTGTCAGAAACGTGGTATTTTTTGAGAGAAGTGCACCTCGGATGTGCCGTTAGCAGTTACGAGGAGCCTTCCCCAGCTCTCCCGTGTTGCCCAATGGGAAGTGATGGAGGACAACACTCTGCTCCCCTCCGAAATGAGTTCATTCCTTGAAAATGAGTAAATCGGCAGCTGCAAAGAGTCTACGGCCTTTTGTTAAGCAACAACCAGGCGGCTTTTGTGGTTTTAGTCAGCTCCGCAAATGAGATGCAGAGTCAAGTTCCAGGACAGTCGAATTCCTGTAACTCCGTGAGTTGTCGTGTGGCTGCGCGCCCTTCCAACTCATTTGGATTTCCTGGCTTATCCCATTTCCTCACCTCCCTGTTTTGAAGGCAGATCCATTGGAATGCCTTTTTTTTTTAAAAAAAACAAAACAAAACAAAACAAAAACCCACAACAATCCAACAAACTCTGTCCTGACTCCAGCTGTCTGACAGCTGCTGGAAGAGCAATTAAAAGGAGTGGAACGAGTGAAAAATTATGGAGAAAATAAAAAAAAAAAAAAAAAACCAAAAAAAACACCAAAGGGGAAGAGAGAAACGAGAAATAAAAATCCCGTCGGTCCTCGGAGGCAGGGTTGTCCTCCGCAGAGGAAGGAGTGCTCGCCGGCTCGGGCTCTGGGCAGGATGGGGAGAGGGCGGTGAGGTTTTCCCTCCGGAGAAGCTCGGGCAGGGACGGGGTTGCTTTGCCACCGACTGGGACCTCGCGTTCGCCCTGGCTGAGGGCACAGCATCCCCCTCCAGGACTTGCAAACCCAACAGAGACGTGCTTCTTAGACCAGACGCAATGCATGTGTCGTATTAAATACTGCGAAATGGCACGTTGATACCCCCCGAGCTCTTGGCCAGCCGGTTGTAGGTGTTTCTCCTGTCGCTCCGGGAGGGTCGGGAGCGTTTGCGCGGCCGGGAGCGGGTCTGACGTCAGGCTGGAGAGGGGCATGGCCATGGGGCTGCGGGACAGCCCCGACCCTGCTCCGGGGATGCAACCGGACCAAGAGCCCAGGCACCTCACGGCTGGGCGAGACGCCTTTCTAATGGAACACACGCTATCAGGTAAGGAGTTTCACGTTTCTCTTTTGTTAAGGGAAAAATTACACCTAGGGCACTTCCATGCAGGGGTTTTGTTTGGTGATTAATTTTTTTCCTTATTATTTTAATACAGCGTTATGCTGAGTGCACCAAGAGCTGTACCTCCCAGCTCCGCGCTCTGACAAAACATCGAGCTTCTCCTCAAAACGTTTAAGAGGCAAAGGAGCAAAAATATTCTGCTTTTCTGGGCGTGTGCGGATTTTGGTCCTTGCCGCTGATGTTCTTTGGCGCCGGGCGAAGAGCCGCGGGTCGAGCGCCGGGTCCTCCCCGCTAACGATCCCTCCCTCCGCTCCCCCTCCTCCGGCCTTGCCAGCACCGAGAAAAGCTTCCAAAGACAGAGACCCCCAAATTTGTGTGTATGAATTAAGTGCTGAACTTTGATACAGGGCAGGCTTAAAGCTATTTTTTTTTTTTTGAGTTGAGAGTAAAGAAAAATAAAACCAAAACCAAGCCAACCAACCAACCCTGTGTCAAAAACTGTGCATTAAAGAGTAGAGTCAGTACAAATCTGGCTCGTGTTTATCAGGAGTTAAAGACAGGGCTGCACAGGGGCCAGATGCAGGGTGTTTTTTTTTTTTTTGCACTTGCAATAACTGGCAAACAGCAGGGTTTGGAGGGAGCACGTTCGCCTCTGCCCTCCCCACGTGCTGGGATTAATCATTGGCTCTGGGAAAGCCGGCGGCTCCTCTGGGAAGCTGGAGATGCGGCGCCCGGTGCTCTCCTCATAGCCAGCAGGGAGAGGTTCCGGCCGGTATCCTGGAGAGAGACTTGCTCCTCAGAGCCAGCCACGATACGCTCTGTTCAGTTTTTATTCGGGGGGAAAAAAAAAGAAGGCTGAGGAGGTGTCAAATAGGAAATGCCCGAGATAAATAAATGAAGTGGTTGCGTGGGACATGCCTTCCTGGGACAGCCTTTGGTACGGCAGAGCTGGGCACAGGGTCCCAGGAAAAGTTATCGCAGTCGCTGGGAACTCGAAAGGTTTGAGTGCATTAACTGAACCCTGGGGAGGGAAATCCTTCCCACGACGCCTGGTTTTACAAGCGATGCTCTTACAGGTTTAAGGCTTCTCAAACACCGTTGCCCCCGAATACATTTCCGGTGTTGGCTCTTTGTCTTCTGAATCCGCAGTTTTGAATCCCAGGTCTTGCAGAGGCATCTCTCCCGCTCGTGTTTCGCGTCTCTTGTTATTTAATCTAAATTGAATTCTTCCCGATGAACTCCACGCAGCGTTCGTAGGCAGCATCATTTACCTGACTTTCTGACTTCACGTCTCAGCTTCTAGGGGCATTTACTTCTTGCTCCAAAGGCAAAAATAAGATTAAAACCACTAGAAATTTAATTGGAATGTTTTAAAAAGTCTTAGGTTTGCTCCATTTTCTTTTTTTTTTTTTTATAAATTAAGTGTTTATTAAATTGAAGTGTCTGTAGAGATTCACTGCAGTTTTTACAAGACCATCATGTTTTCCGTGTTATCCAAATGCTCCGGCGTGAACCTTTGTTTGCTGCCCCGACAGCCGGGGCTGGGCTGCTGCTGCTTGTGGTTCACGACTGAAATCCAGACCCGGGCAAATATAAAAGCAGCACTTCCTCAAAATCCCTTCCTAATTCCTCGAAATCCCTTCCTAATTGCCTTTACCCTTTGCAGTCGGTGGGGAAGCGCGGCAGAGAGCTGCAGGCAGGGAAAGCGGAGCGCCGGGGAGAGATAAGCCCTGTGCTAACAGGCGGAGGGTAAACAGGGATTCTGGATCCGTCGCCCCTGGAGTCCGCAAATATTTAATTCTTCCAAAAACAAACAATGAAGGGGAACAGAGTAGTGGAACCGTTTATGAACTCCAGCTGCCCAATCTGCGAAATCAGGAAGCGATGTCCAAGGGGAAAAGAGCACAATGCGTTTGAGGTTGCTTTGATTCTTGGTTTCAGCCGTTTTAAAGGATTAAAACACGAAAATATGTTCTGAGGTTCCCGCCTCTGTTTTCCTTCTGGGAAGGCTGTGAAACCGATGGCTCTGACATTGCTGTTTTTCTTGCGCAGGGTATTTGGTGTTTGGCCGCGTGATCCAAACCAGAGCCGAGAAAAATATTCCCCGTAAAAATATCCCCCAATAAATACTCCTTGCTCATATTTAGGAGGATATAAAGGAACATGTTGGTGTTTTAATGCTTCCCTGCTCTAGCTGTACTAGGGGTATAATTCATTTTATTAGCATTTGGGTGAAAGCTTGAAAAATGGGTCTCTCCCCAGCCTATGGATGGAGACGTTGGCAGCGCCAGTTTTAGGGCTGCTCCCAGCATCTCGCCGCCTCCGGGGTGGCAGCTGCCTCCCCCGTAGGCGATGTGGGGAGAAGGTTTGTATGCGATGGGCATGTTTTAGGGTCTAGTTACGACACCTAGAGCAGATGAGCAGCGGTTCGCCAACAATCTGCACGTCCAAGGCGAGACATAAATTCACGGCAAGGGATGCGGGATGCGGGATCAGACGCGCAACGTCAACCAGGGCTACTGCTCGCGAGAGCTGGGCTGGAGGCTGCTGCTGCAGGTCACGGAGGTTTTAAGTATTTTGAATAACTGCATAAAAAAGAAAATCAAAATCTATATCTTCTTTGTTCTATATGCCGTTCAGTCCTCTCACATTTTCAGTACGGGACAGACTGGCTTTTCTGTTGTTAATTTTGCGTAGATGAAGAATCAAACTATAGCCAGTTGAATGCTTCTTTCTACAAAGCCTCTTTGGGATGAAGAAGGATGAATTCATGCACATGGAAGAGGCAGCTGTGTCCAACCCATCTCTCTGTTCTCTTCCCTGATCTCAGACTGCTTCCTTTGAACTTCTCCTTGGCTGTCCAAACTGTAAAATTGGGAAAAGCTCTTAACCTTTGGCATGTTATTGGCTTCCTCTGGAGTGGTGTTTACTTAAGGAAATATATTAACTCCCAGTGATCTGTGTTATTCTAAATGATGTTATTACCTTTCTCATTCTAGCTGGGAAAATGCAGGGGATATTCCAGAAAGCCTCAAAAATACTTTGGCAAACCCGTGCTCTCCTATGGAAAAACATTCTTCTGGTGTGGAGGATGAAGACAGAAAGTTTTCAGGCAAGTATTGGTTCTTCCAAAGGGCGGTTAGGGTTTCCACCACGAAGTATTTTCACATTGCATTGTTTTTATACTGGATGATGCGTGAGAAGCCTCAGCTGGTGATGTGGTCCTCTGTCAGCAGCTACACGTCTTCCTGTGACGCTACAATATCACAGCATCGCTCGGGCTTGTTACAAAGCTGGTTTATTGCTTTTGGTCGTTGATCCCATTTCTGCACCGTGCAGAAGAACACAATGTCCAATTCACGATTACGGGTGTAAAATTGTCAGCAGACCTCGTTGGCTCTGGTACTAAGAAAACATCTCTTTCCCTTGGAACGTTCCTCATGTTTCCAAATGATTACACCTGTGAAATAGCTCTTCCTCGTTTACAGAAGGAAGGCATTCGCGGCCGGAGGCGCCAGACTGTGCAGCCGGATCAGTGCTGGATGGGAAGCTCCTTGAAGACACTTTCCATGCCACCCAACCTCCAGGTCTCTGCGCTGCCGCTCACCTTTACATTTCCTTCCTTTCATCTAGGAATGGATTACATCGGTGGTTTTTCTCTTAATAATACAAATATCATCGAGTATTGTATTCCACAACCCGCGGCAAGAAATCCCTTATGACTTCCTCGGACGGTTGGATGATCCCGCCTTTAACGCTACAGGAGTTACACTTGTGTACACACCCGTAACAAACACCACCAGGCGAATCATGAGCAAAGTGGCTTCGGATTCTGCGCTGACGGGTAACGCTGCTCTCAAATCCCTGTAGCTGCAGTGCCCGAACCCCGACACTGCGGGCGCCGCGGTCTTCCTTGTGGTGGGGGGAGAAAAGGATTTGGACAATACAATTTTTAAGAGTACAAGTGGTGGCTGGTGCACGTTTTCATGTCGTTGCGTGACGAATCAAAGTTTCAGCTGTCATGGATTTATTCTTTTTTTTTTTCTTTTTTTTTTTTTTAATGACAGGTATAATAATAGAAGAGGTAGAAAATGAGAAAAAAATGGAAACAAGAGGAATTTCGGAGGAATGCATTGGTGTTGTTTTTAAGGATGACTTCTCCTACCGTCTCAGATTTCAACGCTACAGAGTGGTGCCTCCAAATGATGCCTTTGAACACATCGGTAACAAAATAAATGAAACCAGAGAACTTGATTTTACATTTAAAAAATGCTTAGGTGGATCTCTCTGCTGCCATGCCCCTCAGAAGGGATCAAGGCTGTACGTGTTAAATGGTTCAAGAAAGATATTAATTACAGTTTGAGGTTTTGTTCACTTAGAAGGAAACAAACGTCAGAGAGAAAAAGTCTAAGAACAAATACACGTTATCCGCAGTCCTTGTAGTCCCTCTCCCTTCTATGTCTTATCGTATCAAATCGTGCCCTGAAAATGAACACTGTGTGCACTGATGTACTTTAGCATATAGTGCGTGGACGTATATTTAATACATTAAAACAAAAACCTGCACACACGTTTGTCCACATTGCTACTTCTTCGACAAAACACACCCCTATTTACTGACTAAAAGCAGTAAGCTAACCGAAACAAAAAATAAACTTACAATCTGCTAAAAAGCCAAAGGAGTTCATCAGTCAATGGGGGGGGGGGAAGAAAAAAAAGTATTTTGCGAAGAATGGGTCTTGGAGAATGGAAGTGACGGAGGGACTGTTTATTCTGCCTGCAGCAGACAGCAGCTCCTTGCAGAGGCGTCCCCAGCTCTGGGGTTCCTACAGGTGCTTCTCTCCTGCCCTGGGCTCTGGGCACGTTTGCGGCCGCTGGGCTTTGAGCCCGGGCTCCTGCCAAACCAGGAGAGCCGAGCGTGGCCCGCGCGTCCGCGCCGCGGCCACAGGGTTGATGCCGCATCATGTAGCCCATGGAGCCAAAGCCACCACCTCCCAACACCGCATCATTCTTGGAGACAAATGGCTGCTCCAGGATAAAGGCTGAATACAACTAAATCTTCATTTCCTCTCTGAAGTCTAATGTGTTTTCAACCCCTTAAATAAGCGTATATATACACATATATATGGAAATCTATTTGTTGGTTTTTTTTTTTTTTTTTTCCTTCCAACAGATACCTGCTTCAACTTTTCATCAAGCTACTGCAAAGTCCCATCGTACTGGTACGCGGGTTTCCTATCGGTGCAGTCCAGCATTGATGCGGCAGTCATAGAAGTAAGCACGGTCCTGATGGAAAACGTTTTGTCTTCTTTACGGAGTTTTTTGTAAATCTAAAAAAAAAAAACCAAAATAAATAAAAAAAAAAAACCAAAAAACAAACCCCAAACCAGTTCCCTTTCTTTGATCATTAACTTTTAAAATACATAGTGTGATTCTAAAGTTAAAAGAATGATAGACCACTCTCATGGCTCAAGGCAGCGTTCGTGTTTATTACAAGGCAATACAAAAAGAAAGTAAATATTGAGGCTATTTGCCACTTGTAAGCGTAACATTGGTATCGACAAACCAATGATTTTAATGCTTATGAAAACCTATTTGTTCTGATGTTGGCTGTTTCATTACAGAAAATCAAATTAACAGCTAATTTCTTTTCTTTAGATGAAAACAAACCATTCTGTTTGGGAAGAGATGAAGTCAATTAGCGGCGTTCGCCTGAAATCCCCCTCGATCAAACTTGTGTACAAAATAAACTACATTTGGTTCATTATTTACATTCTGTTTTGCTTCTCCCCGTATATGTACTTTTTATCAGTGAAAGTTATAAGGGAGAAGAAGAAGCTCAAGGTCTTAATGAGAGCCATGGGTTTGCAAGATGTCGCGTTCTGGTAAGTCTCATAGAAATAAACTGTGTAATTATAGGAATTATATTATATTGTGTATATAAGAGGTACGCTGGCTCGCAGGGTGGATGTGGGTCTGGTACCACCGCTCAGCTGAGCAGCCGTAATTCCCCAGACCCAGTAATTGCCTGACCGTACGTTTGGGCTCTCCAAAGCCAAGTCTTTGCCCATCGTTGAAGCAAAACTTTTTGCGACTTTTACCTGTGACGTACCACTTGGTGGAGGACCTCCGTTTCCCAGCACATTGCTCTGATGTGGGATTTTTTTTGTTGTTGTTGCGTGTTATGCTCAGCCCTGCTCTCCTCCCCTAAAAAAAAGAGAAAGAGCGTTCTTTGTGTAGCGGAGATGTACGGAGCAAGGTTTTTGAGGTGTTGCTTGCCTCCAGGATACACACGGAAAACACAAAAAGGGAAGGAACAACACATTTTGGAGAAAACTGCAAATGGCGACGTGCAGGGGGATGTAGGGTCTATCAAAATGGTCTTCCAAAGCCTTCTGAGCATAAGTATTTTGCATCATTATGAAAAGGATAAGAATCAGTGCTCCTGGCTGCAGAGCCTGTGCTTAGATGCCCTGCGGCTCTTTGCCGGCATCGTGGCACCTGCAGAGATTTGGGTGGGTGCAAGGTATGGATATTTGCACCTTTCCAGTCTGGGAACTGTCAGTGGAAGTATATGGGGAATTACAAAGTATTTGAATTAAAAGGAGCGTGTCTTGTATTCGCTGTGTCGTGGCAAGTGCTGTCGTGTCCCGAGGCAAAAGTAACTGTCCCTTGGTTTGTAGGTTATCCTGGAGCGTGCTGTACACCGCTTACATTTCAATAACGGCGAGTCTGCTGACACTGATCACGGTTAGAGGAGTCATCTCCGATCACAGCTTTTTTGAAATATATTTTTTTTATTTCTTTTATGGCATAGCATCTGTAAGTCTGCTTTTGTGTTCTTAAATGTTGCGCGTTTTTTTTCTGTTTCCTAATCAAAACACCTAAAACTCAAAGACTGCCGAGTATTCTAGGCCTGGGCATTATATGAGAAAGTAACAAAAACTTCTCTGCTACTGGGATTTATTGTTATAATTGTCGTATATTGTTATAATTTATTATATATATAAATATAATATTGTATCTATAATAATACATATATAAAATTGTATACACAGAAAGAGTGGTCAGACACTGGAACAGGCTGCCCAGGGAGGTGGTGGAGTCACCATCCCTGACTGTGTTTCAGACTCGTTTAGATGTGGTGTGGGGGGATGCGGTGTAGGGGAGAACTTTGTAGAGTGGGGTTGATGGTTGGACTCGATGATCCCAAGGGTCTCTTCCAACCTAAATGATTCTATGATTCTATGATAATCACTGCTATTATATTTTGGGAGATTCTGACTTGAAATGAGAGTAGAGAGAGGTGCCAACGCCAGCATTAATGGGAAGGCTGATGCTGTGAGTGCCCCTGGGGCCAGGGGGCTTCCTCCTCGGGAGGCCAAGAGGTCTGATCTGGCTGCCCCTATAGACCTGCCCTGAACGTCAGAGCTGTCTGCTCAATGACACAGGCCTTGTGATGTGCCATGTGCATCTGTAGGGGACAACTGAAACTCAGCTGGGTCTCTGACTTTGCTTGTTGGCTTTTCAGGCTGGTTTCTTTAATCGCCAGCAGGAACGCACCCTGCTAACTACTGGTTCTCTCTGCTGCAGATTCACTTCTCTTTCATGCTCAGCTCCTTGTTAAAGCAGCCAAATATTGCCAGTTTCATGGGGTTTGTCCTTCACACCATCTTTGGATTGCTGGGCTTTTTGACATTGTTCGAAAAACTACCACCGTCTTTGGAATGGATTTTTAATCTCTTCAGTCCTTTTGCCTTCACAGCTGGCTTCTCAAAGGTATGTTCAAAATAAAGCCAGCACACCATAAAAGTTCAGCCCACAGCAAATATGCGGCAGATTTCCGCTAGATAGCGGTAGCTGCCGTATGTGATTTGCATCGCCTTAACGACCCGGTCATGCCCCTCTGCCCTACGTGCTTTGTAAAGAGAAAACTTGATTCGGAATAGTACATGCTAGTTCATACCAAATATAGTTAGACCCTCAACTGCATCACAAATTTTACCAGCTCTGTATATACAAAAAATTTTGGTCTCTGGGAAATTATTGCAGCAGTGGGATGTGTCTGGTGGGCACCAAGATCTGCAAGAACCGTGAGGTCTTGAAGTGCTGCCCCAGCAAATACTGTGTGCATCGCTCTGCTGGTGTAGAAACTTCTTCTGCGTAATTTTGAATTCAGCTCGCCGAAGCGCTTCTGATACTTGTGGTCATAACAACGTGCTGTCCTGCTTGCAAAAAGCGTCAAGATCACGAGTAGGCACGGTTTTCTGGTGAAAACAGTCATGATGACACAGCAGTGGCTTGCACGTAATATTTCTGGCTAAAGGAAGTGTTGCATCTGACTTGTGTTTTTTTTCCTCCTAGATGATAAAATTAGAAAAATACGGACTAGCCTTTACGCCAGAATTGTACCCTTTCTTTAAGCTATACACGGTACTGACCCTTGACAGTGTCTTGTATTTGCTGCTGGCCATCTACTTTGATAAGGTTTTGCCTGGTAAGTAGAAACGTGAGAGGAAGAGTACAACCTTCTTGGCATATTTCTTGTGTAATCCTCTCCCTTCACAGGGTAAAAGGTGCTGAGAAAGCTGTAATCTACCTGGAGCAACAAAAAAGGTGTCCTGGTAGCGAGCTGGTTGGGTTGCGGGATGGCAATGAGCCGTGCTGTGTTATGTGAGGGGCTGAAAACTGCATTTGCCGTGTTGCTCAGGAAAAAATGATCAGGAAGAACCCCGTTTTCCCAGAAGTTGGGTGCATGAAGCCGCCTCCTTTGGCCCTGCCTCAAAAACAGGAACGTTAAATCTTGCAGCGAGGCACTGAGATCCTTTGCGCCTACTCCAGCAACCCTGGGTTTAAAAGGACGTTGTAGGACTTGACCTGATTTTCCTATAACTTCTGGGCCAAAGAGGTGCTCAGTGAGGTCTTTGCTGTGATTGCTGCCCACCCGCATTTGCAGATGCGGACGAGTGGATAACTTTGCAGGACGCACCAATCCTTTTAGGCTGCTCAAAGGCTGTAGAGGAAGAAACAACTAGACATAGCATTTATCAAAGTTGAGTTGACACGTAGCAATTTTTGGTTGATATTTCACCTTCTTTGTTTCTGAATTAGGCAAGTACGGAGTACCGTATCCACCTTTGTTCTTCCTGAGACCGTCGTACTGGTTCCAGCCCAGGAGCGGGTATGTGGGGGTGCGAGCTGGCGGCGAGGGCAGCCACGACCCCATCCTCAGCAATAACGCCGAGCCCATGCCTCCGGGCTTCGATGGGAAGGAAGCGATCAGGTAAAGGCTCTTGTAGCCATGAAAAACATAACACTGCACGTTATATTTGACTCTAGAGAGTGTAGCCGTATTGCACTGATAAATGTTAGGCCGAGCCACCTAACACATAGAGATGAGGTTAATGGCAAATACAGGAAAGGGAGGGTTTGTTCAGTGTTTTGTTCTGCTCCAAGAGCTGGATTTGAACGTTTATTGGACATGGGGAATCTTCCGTGCCAGGGACCGGCGTGCTGCCCAGCAATCGCCTCTTTGCAGGGCGGCAGCAGTGAGTCTGTCCCCCTTCACCATCGTCTTTAAGAACGCTGCTGCTGGAGTCTGCGGCATAAGATAATGTTATTTACACCCTTACGGGGCTAGTTTGGCCCATTGCTGCTGCTGGCCATTGCTTATTACTAAAAAGCAAATATAAATCTGCTAAAATAATAGCTAGCTCATCGCTTTTAATTATATAAACACGTGTTTTCTCATTCCCTTGGGCCTCCCGCTTCATTCACAAAGTGTTCATTGAGTTTGACTTTAAAACCTTTTAAGCATCTTCTAGAAAATTACATTAGTTAATTCCGCTTTTAAGTGTACGAGAAATGAATTATGTAAAGCAATTCCTTCAGACGGAATTACGCTACCCCTGTTGGTAAGGAGCAGGACCAGTTTGAGGAGGAGGCTGAGAAATATTCTTCCAATAGTTTTCAGAGGTTAATACAAGGGAGAAGGAACGTGTCAAAATTGTGAGTGTCAATAGTAATGGATCGCTTACTTTTTCTTTAGAATAAACAACATTAAAAAATTATACAAGAAGAAGGACAAGAGAACCGAAGCTTTAAGGGGTAAGAGACGTTTTGGAATTATTTTAATTTCATTTTTCACTAGATATGAACCCAAACTGTTTTTAAATATACTGGATGTACTTAATTCTGCCTCCCACAATGTTAAAATGCATCACGCAGTGGTTATTTCTGCTGGGGTAAATTACTGGCAAATTTCTACCAGGTTGTTACTTTCGTGTTCGCTCCGGGAAAATTACTATTTATTATTTTTTGCAACAGCAGAAGTCCCCTTAAAAGCAGCGAGTTTTGCAGCCATGAACCACTATAAAAATCACCTCTCCAACCTCCCTCTCAAAATGTAAACCCTTTGGGCAAACAAAACTTGGTTTTTTGGTCCCTGGCTACAGCCGAGTCTGCTGCCGCTGGCTGAGCCGCGCTCTCCAGGCACTTGCACATCTGCCAGCCACAGGCATGCAAGGAGCTGGCACAGTCATCGCGTAGTCATGGGATATTTGTTAAATGCCTTTGTTTAACAAGAACTCCAAATGACAGTGAAAATATCAGTATTGCCTCAAAGGTTTATATTGAGTAAAAAAAAAGGACCCCAACACAAACAACCCACAAAACCACAAAATAAGTCATTTTTTTTTTTAAAAAGAAGGGGGGTAGAAAAGTCTGGCTGCTTTGAAACCTCTTGAAATCTCCTGCGTTGGAAAGGCTCTGGGCTCTTCTCTTCCTGTGGACTCTCTCTTGGGCCACGCTAAAATAAAAGCTTATGGACCTCATAGAAACCACAAGTCAAAATTCTTTAAATGCTGACTTCAATACACTTGTTCCCTCAATTCAATCAAGACATGCCTGCAAGTTCCTTATGAAGTTTAGTCCTAACTTCTGAAGATGCAACCCATGACCAGAGATTTTAGATCTGTGGTTTTGCCTCTCGACTCCAAAAGAAATGTCATTCCTCTGCCACACTTGGCGGCAAGCTACAGGTACAAGTCTGTTTCTCACAAACTTCCATCCTAATGTTATCCTATTTCTATCCTAGGTCTGTCCTTAAGTATTTATGAAGGCCAGATCACTGCATTACTTGGTCACAGTGGATCTGGAAAAACTGCTCTCTTAAATGTGCTCAGTGGATTTTCCAAGCCTTCAGCAGGTACGATGGTTGACCTGAACTCTGAGGAGGAGACGCTGTTTGTTTTTTCAACTGTAAGGGGATAAAGATACAAAAACCCCCAAGTTCTCCCTCAGTTATTCAGTCTGGCTCTTTGTCAGGGCAGATTGTTTCTTCAGCATGAGCTTCGGGGCTGATGCGTCCCTTGTGGATACGCTCACGCGTGCAAGCACACACAGATGGCGATTTCTCCATCTGGATGGCTTGATGTTTTCCATGAGTTGCATACCTGTAGGAAATACGTCTTAGCTCTTAAGGGAGAGATTTGGTGCTCTGAAATATTTTTGAATGGTATTAAAACTTTGGATAACACAAAGTTATTTTGACTTTTTCTTTTAAACACTTGAGAAACGCCCCCGGTGCTGGAATTAACGTCAAAGGTATGAACACACAGCAGGGTGCTCTCCCCTTGAATCTGGGAAATGCTGTACAGTACGAAACTTGTTTCGTTCGTTCCCGTGTGCAGGTTGTGCAACGATATACAACTACAAGGTGTCTGAAGTACAGGATATGGAAGGAATCCAAGCAATGGTTGGGATTTGCCCCCAATTTAATTTGCACTTTGAAGCCTTAACGGTGAAGGAAAACCTGAGAACTTTTGCTCACATCAAGGGGATTCAGCGTAAGGAAGTAGAGCAAGAGGTTGGTATGTGGTTGTCTGACCTCTGTTTTACAGCATCTTGGACACTTTGAGCTTTCTTTATAAAAGATTATCACCAGCATCTTGTTCTGTGGAGATGAGAACAACCCTAATTTAGGGGAGAAGTGTTTTTTCTCAGTTCTTTCTTATCCTTATGATATGCCCAGATAGAATTCAGATTTGCCATTCTTAGATATAAGTAAAGCCATTTAGAACAGGTAAGTTTTGAATCCTGAGGTTATACTCTCCTGTACTGTGTGTAACTATGTACAGTTTGGAAATCTGTCTCTTGTCTTTGTATATCACCAAGGTGCAGAAAGTTCTCACGATGTTGGACCTCACCGACCTTCAGGATGTCTGCGCCAATACTCTGAGTGGGGGACAAAAACGGAAATTGTCTCTTGGAATTGCAATTTTAGGGAATCCCCAGGTAGGGACTGGTCATATTAACACACACACACACACACCCACCCACCCACATACTGCTTTAGCACATAGTTTTGCGTTCTGACTTGGCATACTTGGACTTTTCCCCTGGCACTCCAAGTCTGCTGACCTACTAATCCACTTGGCTGCTGGAAGGATCAAGGAATCTAGGTCAATGAGAACCATAGTTTAAATAAAAAGGGTAATAATACTGTAATAGCAGAAAAAGTAATAAAGATGGCTGATATCTGAGGATGCTTTTTATTCTTAGAGTGAGATCGTAAAAAGTATGAAATGAAATGATGTAAGCATGGAAATGGTGTCTTGGACAGGTGGAGGTCTGATCTTGTTCACCTTTGCAGGTGTTGCTTTTAGACGAGCCGACGGCTGGGTTGGATCCCTGCTCCAGGCACCACGTGTGGAGCCTTCTGAAGGAACGCCAGGCTGGACGCGTGACGCTCTTCACAACCCAGTCCATGGAGGAGGCCGACGCTCATGCTGGTGAGCCCAGATTTTCGCACCGTGGTTGACCTACAGTTTGAAAATGAGGGTCTCCTGTTGCAGAGCCCACGTGTGGGTCCTGCCGTGATGCACTCCGTGCTCCCTGGACACATTTTGTCTGACAGCAACCACCCAACCCAGGCTGACCAAAGGCTAAAGCTGGGCTCGCATGCCCTTCCAAGACCTTGCTTGTGCTCTGCTTCAGGATGAAGCAATTGCATATTATCTGGATGTACCACCAGCAGCTCCCACAGAAATTAGTGGTATTGTCTGAATTAATATCTTCTCAATTTCCTTATTGCTCCTGGGCTGCATGGGAAATTTTCCACAAGCCTATAGGAACGCATAATCAAAAGATTAACCTTGGCGCTTAGGAGAAAGGCAACAGTTCAAAAAGAAAAAAAACCGCCAGCACTGGCCTGGTTTTACTCCTCTCGACTCCATTATAAAAATGTCTGTTGAGTTCAGAAGGAGCAGAGTGAGGCCAGTCTACTGCACTGTTGTAAATCCCCCCCCAAATCCTTTGTATTCATCCCTCCTCAGATCGGAAAGCTTTCCTCTCAAATGGGAGATTACGGTGTGTTGGCTCATCTCTGTACTTGAAGAGAAAATGGGGAATTGGCTATCACTTAAGGTAAATCCTTTGCTTTTTGGTCATCGGTCTTTTGGGGAAAAGCTTCTAGTTGATGTATTTTCTTGTAGCGTCTGCATCTCTGTAGAGTTTCTATACAGAGTAATAGAAATCTTGACAATTCCTTTTAGAAGACTTTTGAGGCTGCCAAAAATATCTTGCTGTGGATAGCAAGCTGCTTTTCTTCGGAACCCAGTCTTGAAAACTCTGAGCACATAGCTGAAATGACTTTGCAACCTCCTTCGCAGCCAAAAGGGGACCAGAGTAAGATGAGTTGCAATTTCCACATACTCAGTGGTGCCAGAGTGACGTACAACAGCTTTAATGTAAAGTTGTTTTTCTTTGGAGTTTAATTTCTGTGTTCTTGGTTTAGCGGTGTTGGCCAGGATCATTATTCTTAACCTCAAGTATTTCTCGCATGCGTGGCAAAACCAGGGGCACTGCAGATGCCTGTAAAAATTCCCACTGAAATGCTGCCCAGTTTTGGAGGTTTCCCTATGGCTTGAAGAACGACCACTGGCTTTGTATTTTAAATGGGTGATGCGTGCTTTTTTCTTTTCTCATTCAATGTTATAGCAAATCCTTTTTAACACAAACAGGATGCACATAAATGACGTGTGTGACCCTGAGCTTACATCATCCCTGGTCAGACAGTACATCCCCGGTGCCGTGCTCACAGGACGGAAGGGGGATGAGCTGGGATATCTGCTACCTCTGGAAAACACTGACAGCTTCCCAGGTAAGAAAAGCCCGTCGTTGTGCCAGGGTTGCAAAGGGAAACCAAGTCGGGGGAAAAGCAGAAAGCAAAGTTGCTGTGAAGGGAATAACTACGTTCCCTGGTCCATACTGCATGGGATTAGGAAGGCCAGAGCTGCATAAACATCAGCCTTAAGGAAAAATGGACGTGCTAATATCAATACTGCAGATGAACAAAGGAAATTTCACCAACTAATCTACAAAATGAAATCCATTGAGTCTCCTCTAGTTTCAGGATGAGATTTCTTCCACTGGGAAGGCCCATGGTAATCAAGAACTCCGAATGTTCTACTTACCTCTAAAGATCACTATTTTGCTCTACCTCTGTTTTGCTGTGCCTTTTAAGTTACGGAGATCAATGACGTGAACACTGGAATGTAGACCGTTGATCGTGCCAGTCTGAGTTTCCGCTCAACAGTAGACTTGGTTGCTGGGTTGAATCTGGCTGTTTCTGTCGTGCAGATCTGTTCAGCCACCTCGAGAGCAGTCTTCTGCAGGGGCTTGTTAATTATGAGGTTAGCAGGACAACCCTGGAAGATGTTTTCCTGAAGCTGGAGGGTGAGGAAGCCACTGGTCTAGAAGGTAAAACGTTGACTCCCATTTGCAAGCGTGGCACAGTTAAGGTTCCATATATACGTATCTTTTAATTCAATATCTAATGAGTTTCTATTAAATGTGAATTTTGGTAGGTTTTGGTAGGTCAAGAGTTGCAGTTGTATTCAGCTCTCCTTTAGTGAGAAGAAGACTTGAAGAAGTCTAGATGATTCAGTCTCATCTTCCCACAAGCTTTTAAGCACAGGAATGAAGACTGATGTTGGAAGGGCGTTTGCTTTTGAAGGGTAGATCAGGAGCTAGGAAGAGATAAACTGGCCAGAAGGCATTTCACAAAGCCAGTGAAGATATTGGATGTGTTGCCATACGAGCCCAGGTCCAGCCAGTCTGACTTCGCCGATGTAAATTATGTTCTGGATAAATTATGGCCCTTATTCTCTGCCCTTATTGCTTTTCTGGCTAAAAATTAAAGGGTTCCTCTATTCGGAACAGAAGATCCTTGTTGATTGTTTGCACTTAAACATGTTGTTTAAACGCTCTTTGTGGATAATGATGTTTCTCATGGTGAACACGCAGAAGATGGAGACCTCGAGGAGAAGGACCAAAGCCTCCTGGTGTTTTCCGAACAGGAGAGTGTGGCAGTGAGTGGGATGGCGCTCTGGAGGCAGCAAGTGTGTGCCATGATGCGAGTTCGCTTCTTAAAACTAAAGCATGAAGGAAAGTTTCTCAAGTCCATGTAAGTACGGGAGCTCTCGCCCAGTCCGCAGCCCTTGTGCTGGCTCGGTGCTCTCCAATGGATTTGATCATTCCCTTGAATGACTGTGAGAAGGCTTAAATACTAGTGGAGAAGTTTGGAAGCTAAAAATTAGGTGGGAAATATTTAAAAGCTGCAGTTATAAGGACAGTTAGAATTTACTGGTAGAGCTCCGAATTGCTTAAGTTTTAAATTTCCCCTTGCCTTTCTCAACATAAATCACACAATTCGCTAAAGGTGAAGTTTCCCTGGACCCACTTACGGTCTGTTTTTCCACCTAGATTGCTGTTCTTTGGAATATTTATCCTTCCAATGCTTATGATTTTCATTCAATTTCAACTGTGGGACAGCTCCGGCAACTGGGAAATCACGTCTAGCTTGTATTTTCTTCCCACTGCAGAGAAAATTCAAAATAAGTCGACAAACCTTCTCATCTTCAATGATACAGGTGAAGAAGAACGTGTGATGTTGATTCGCTTTCTGCACCACTCTGAGTCCTCTCGGAGTTGATAGACCAACCTTGCCTTACTCTTTCTGTACATTCCTTTATGTTATTTGTGGCTTTGTGAAGTGTTTTCTCTTGAGCAAAAGCAAATCCAATTTTAGTGGTGATAACTGAATAGCTGATACTTAAGAGTAATGAACCAGGCAAAGTAAAAAATAATTAAAAAAAAAAAAAGGCAATAAACTAACTGTGGAAACGTACATTTTGTTTAACTAGTTTAATTAAAACAGAAAAAAAATAGAGACAATATAAGTTTGCTTAGATTCTAAATGATTTTTTTTCACATACCTCTGCTTTGCAAGTGGGAACTTGTCTGTAAGAAACTAGAGGGAAAAAAAAAAGTTCTTGACTTGATTTCAGGATCAGAAATTGAGGATTTCATTGCTGCTTTGAAGACTCAAAACATAATCCCAGAAATAACTCTTGAGAAAAACATCACAAGCCTTCCACTACATAACGGAGCTATAAAAATATCCCTGGAAGGCAAGGTGAGTGAAGTTTTTCTTCTTGCATTCTGTGTGTCAGCAGGATTTTCTGAAGTGTGTTTAAATAAGGCACAGCGAAATGCACACACACCAGCAAAAGGGAGACTATTTGACAAATTTGATATTATCAGTAACCCCATTTGTGGGAAACCGGGATTCTGTTTGGTTCTTTCCACTGTATGTTTTCCTAGAGTGGTCATTATAGAAAAGCATTAATGCAAGTCATTTTTGCTTTTCTCCAGAAATTACCGTCTTTATCGATCATTTCGCTTGTGCTACCCATTAGCGCGCTTCCAGGTCTCCATGTTCCCGCTCTTCAGTGAAACCGTCTGATTGCATTTCTCGTGGCTTTTCTCCAAACCCTTCCCTGGGGCCGGCTGCTCCTCGCACCTCTCACGGGCGTGGGGATAACCTCTTTTGCTCTTACGTCTGCAGAGCTACCGATTCACGGTCATGTGCAGTGTGGAACACATCAACTGTTTCCCCGTGCTTGTGAACATCCTCAGCAACACCTTCCTAAGGCTCTTCAATTCCACCCAGCGCATCCGCATCTGGAGTCAGCCCTTTTACGGCGTGAGTGTCCTGCCTTTCTCGGTGAAAATGAATGGAAACAGCCGTGCTGAAGCGATAAGGGCTGGATGGGTTGAAGTGTGGTTGGATGAGTAGCCCCCAAGGGCCGGGGTCAGTGGTCCAGCTGCTGGGGTGTTTCTCAGTAGTCAATACCAGGGCTATTTAATGAGAATTTCTCCTGCAGTGTTTAAGAGCTCTATAGGGTTGTGTCAAAGACATTTAATCTTGTGCTCTGTGGCAATATGTAGGAATATAGCAGTAACACTTGCAAGCCCTACCTCGCTTTGGCATCCATTTGGTGAGAATCGGCATCAAAAAGGCAGTCTCTGCCCTCAACAATTTATAGTAATTCAAATATTTTTTGCCTAAATGCTTTTGTTTATTGCTTTATTTCGTGTTCTTAAACAGAAATTATTTACCATAAGTATTATTGCTCACTTGCATATTTAGTCATCCTACGAGCGTTGACCCAGCCAGATTTTCCCCGGGCAGCCGTTGATCACTGATGACTTCTGAATTTCTGTTCTGCAGATGCACACCCCAGAATTAAAGAGTGATATTTTTTTCGTCTGTCTCAACTACCTGTTGATTTTGGCTGCTGGTTTGCCTCCTCACTTTGCAGTGAGCAGCATGGAGGATTACAAGGTAAAAAGCGTGCGCTGGAAGCAGCCTTAGAGGAGTGAATGCGGACGTGACGTCTCTGGGTAGCAGCCCGTGTGCCGGGGGGCTGGCCGGCAACTTCTAGGTAGGATGGAGGGAGAAATACAGCCACGTGAATACGACGTTGGACCAAACCACGTTACCTTGCGTCTCAGGGAATCAGCTTTGACTCGGCACAATTTGGGTGTTAATAAAGATTTTTGTGTCAGGATGATTTTTATTTTTTTTTTCTTTTTACTGTTTTAAACAACAGTAAAATTAAGAAAGAATTGAAAGTTCTTGGAAGGGAGGGGAAGGCTCAGCCAGGGAAGGGAGGAGTGAGGGTGATGGAGGAGGAGGAAGAGGAGCAGGAATGATGTTTTGGGCTCTGCTGAATCACCTCCCTCTTCCCATTGACTTTCCCAGCTCCAGGCTCGTGCCCAGCTGCGGCTGGCGGGGCTCTACCCCTCGGCGTACTGGTGTGGGCAGGCGCTGGTGGACGTCCCGCTTTTCTGGACCCTGGTGTGCCTCATGTTCGGGATCGTGCTACTCTTCAACCGCGTCTGCCCCTTGCAGGCCAGCAGTGTCCTGCTCCTGGTGAGCTCTCTGCATGCGGGAAAACGGGCACGCACAAACCCCCCTCCCTCCTCTCCCAGTGAGATTTTGCGTTAAATACTTCAATCGAAATGGATCGCTCTAGGCAGGCTTTCACCTACCTGCATCCATCTCCTAGTCGCTGACATCGGTCTCTCTCTCTCTAGATCGTTTGCGTCGTTGGTTATGGAGTATCTCTTGTCCTCCTCGTCTATTTAATTGCCTTTAAATTTCGCAGGGGACGAAGCAATCGTTACATTTGGTCTTTCATCTTCATTCTGGTAAGTGAATGAACCTTCACTCTGAAGTGTTTGATTTACACATTCTGCCACTTGAGGTTTCACTTCAAATATACCGATATTCAGCAGAATAACCCAAACCAGTAACAAATAACCTATTTTTTAGCAACCATACATTACTATTGGTAACACTTTTTCTGCTATATTCCAGGTGAATTTCACTCTCTATGTGTTCAGTGGACTAGACGAGACACGTTACTTCGCCTTCTCTGTTTTGATTCCTGTGTTTCCACCGCTGGGCTGTTTGAGCTTTACATCAGTAAGTAAACATGTCCTACTAAATTCAATAATGATCCCAACGGTGCAAACTGGAAAAGCAAGAAGCACTTCCCAAATTCCCTGTCTTGAAGTGCCAACTGTCAAAAAAGCAGCGTGAGAAAGGGCAACAGGAGAAGAAAAGGTCCAGGCTGTGGAGTGAGGGAAGGGACCAAGATTTGACTTGTTAATCCATTGTTTGATTGGGATATTTTTCGTGTGTTTAGTTACAAAGAGCTGTTACGATGACTGCATTTTGGCAGCCAGGGTAGCATGGGAGGGGAAGGTGGTGGAGTGGGAAGACCTGAAGGGGGATGAAGGGAGCTTGGCAGAAGGAGGCAAAAGGACTGGGAAGAGAGAAGCCGTGATGGAAAAGGTCGCTCTAACCTGGCTGATTTGAGGCACCTCTGAATTAGCTGCAGCCAAGGAAGCTGCAGCTCTTTGAGGCAGTATCAACCCCAAGAAATAAGTACAAAACAAAGCTCCTTTGTCCCATCCTGAAGAAAAGCTAGGCATCCCCAAATCCCACACTTGCTCCGACCCTCCACTGAGGCACACTGTGCTAAGGAATTTTTCTAATCAACTGATATTCTTCTCTCTTGTAGCATTTTTCGTTGTTTTACGACACCGAACTTCTTGAGTCATGGCATCACGTCTTCGTAGCTGTCTTTGCGGTAAGGAGCAATTTGGTGATGGTTGTTTTGGAAAGGATGACTGTTCTAATGAGACGGACTTGTGCTGGGCTTGTATAACTCTCCCCGTAAATAAAGCATGGGTTAAGTGGCCAAAGTTTCCCATTCAGTGTCGGCAGGGGAGGTGAATCCCAGTGATTGTGAACTTGTGTCTCGTGTGACCCTTGGATGCCGTACCATGTGTGGGGATTAGGTGGGGGGGATTAGGTGGAGTTCATCTGTAAGGCAGAGACATTATTAATCAACTAATCAGCCTAATGCTGCTTCTACAAAAGCACGATGTCGTATCTGACCCTGTGGGATGTCCGTTGGGATGCAGGTTGCCTGAGTGAAAACTGCAGCGTGAAGCCCAGGCGTTTGCAAATGATCTGCATATGAGAGGGAAATCTATGCAAAGCATCAGTTTAACTTCTCCCCCTTTTGGACCAATACGATTACCTTTTCAATAGCTGAAGTAAATGAGATAGGTCCCTGCATCCCCTTATAATTAAAATTAATCCAGTGTGTTGTTAACCTTGTCTCCATACAAATTAACTCATTATTGCTTTTTAGCCTTACATCCACTGTGTGATTTTTGCTTTTCTGCTGCGCTGTTTGGAGATGAGATGTGGAGAAGCAGTAACGAGACTTGATCCCATCTTCAGGTGTGTCCCGGGCAGGCGGGTGCCGGGATGTTGGGATGCCGGGATGCCGGGACGCTGGGATGCCGGATGCCTTGTGGCCACAGTTATCCCGGTCTGCGCAGTGGGCTTGGTGCTGCACAGCCAGGCTGGACCCTCCTGGCTCACCCCTGACGGCAGGAGGAGAGGAGTGAACTTAAAAACATTTTGCAAAGTGTGGAGAGAGCCCATATTTTTAGCTTTAAGCAGCTTATCTGGAGAGGAGGAAACTGAGAACAAAGGGAGGGATTTTTTTATTCCTCTGGGTCGTTACAGTTTCCGACTTTACTTACTGGAGTTTTCCTGAATGTGTCTGGAGGCAAATTCCCACCCAGTGTGTTGCAATAGAAGGTCAGTTGAACTACAATATCCTAGAGAGAGTAATAAATGGGATTTAAGCTTTTTTTTTTTTTACTGAGCTTCATAGCTGAGATTTTGGGACATCTCACTACAACTGGCTAAATCAAGAGTTGCAAATTGAAATCCAGCCTTTTAACTCCTTTTCAGACGTGTCAGTATTGCTCTCTGCAGGATGGAGACTTCCCCTAAAGCTTCGTCAGGCTGGGGCCGTCACTACCTGCTCTCTGCCTATCTGTCACCAGCAGCACACGACTGACCACCAAAGTCATGTGGGAGGAGATTCGTAAAAAGTTTTAAATTGTCAAACATTAACAAAAGTGTCTCAGCTAGGAGTTAGATGCCCAAATAGGGGGCATCAAAGGGCTACAAAGCTGGTGAGGGGTCTGGAGGACAAACCTTCTGAGGAACGACTGAGGGGACTGGGGTTGTTCAGCCTGGAGAAGAGGAGGCTGAGGGGAGACCTTCTCACCCTCTACAACTACCTGAAAGGAGGGTGTAGAGAGATGGGGGCTGACCTCTTCTCCCTGGTGACAAGCGATAGGACAAGAGGAAACGGGTTCAAGTTATGTCAGGGGAGGTTTAGATTGGATATTAGGAAACATTTTTTCCCTGAAAGGGTTATTAAACATTGGAACAGGCTGCCCAGGGAGGTGGTGGATTCCCCATCCCTGGAGGTGTTTAACAAAAGGGTAGATGTGGTACTTAGGGACATGGTTTAGAAGTGGTTTTTGTCAGGGTGGGTTAATGGTTGGACTTGATGATCTTAAAGGTCCCTTCCAACCTCAGCAATTCTATGATTCTAAATAGCTTTGAAAACCCACCCTGTGGGTTTTAACTCTCTTTGAACAGATCATTGGCATGTATCCAGCAGGGCACCAGTCAATACTTAGTGACGAAGGAAAAGCTAAAGCTGGCTTTTATTTTCTCGTACGCGTCAGTGGGATATTTTTTTTTTTCCTTCTTTTCCATGAAGGAATATTTGAGCAAACACTGTGGAACAGCTCCCCAGATTCAAATAAATCGTGCAGGGCGCTGCACTGGGAACAAACTCGTAAATCTGAGCCTTTTGGGGAGCGATTCCCGGTGACACCATCTCTCCTCCTCTGCTCGCAGGATCCAGCAGAGGAGAGCGGTCGCCCACCGGAACAGGGACCCCCCCGGGGAGGAGCCCCCAGAAGTCCGGGCGGAGAGGGAGAGGGTGAGGAGCGCCGTGGTCTCCCCGCAGCAGGAGGAGGTGAAACCAGCCCTTCTGCCTTGTTTTATTTTTCACTCTCTGCCTTCGGGTCTGTCTCTGCTTTCTCAGCTCATCCACTTGTTTATTTACGGATCTGACGTCCGAGAGCAGATCTCACCACCCATCCCACCGTCACCCTGGCACCAGAAGGAGTTTAGCTGGCACTATATTTTTATTCCCGTTCTGCTTCCCCCCCCCCCCCCCCCCTCCTTTTCTGTTGCTGTTTCCTGGATTTTTAATTTAGAAATTTTCTCTTTTAAAGAGTCATACTTAATGGGAAGAACAGATGAGCTGTGTCACGGGGTAGAAGGAGAGTTTTCATTTCCCGCTTCATCTCTTCGCAGGACTCTGTTATCATTGTCAACAGTTTGCGCAAGGAATATGAAGACAAGAAAGCCAGTTCCATCTTTAAGAAAAAGAAGAAAGTTGCTGTCAGAAACCTCTCTTTCAGTGTGAAAAAAGGTTCGAGTATTTTGCTGCGACCCCTATAAATGACTCTAAAATCTAACATGAAGGTCACCTTTGGAGACCGTATTTTTGTTAGAACTTTCTTGTGGGCAACCAGACCCAACGCTCCTGCGTGCATGGTTTTAATTAACGGGGATAAGTTAGCGAACAGCCCTTTCTCGTACTGTACTTTTAGATATTTTCTACCACACAGGGAAGAAAGTCTTATTAGCAATAATTATTATTAACGGTTCTTCCATATTTGTTCTAGGAGAAGTATTAGGTCTGTTAGGACCCAACGGAGCTGGAAAAAGCACAACCATAAACATGATTTCTGGGGATGTAACGGTGACTGCTGGGGAGGTAGGTGATCCCTTTGGAGCATTTGGGGGTTGACCTTGATGTCTTTATAAAGGAAGGGTGTGATAGTGCAAGCTGGTAACACAGCCCTTAAGTCAGGGAATTTCTGTACGGGCAACCCTGGGTCTTCACAGAAGTAAGAAGTAAGTCTTGATTTACTCAAAGCACGTTCTAGTTTTCGTCAAAATCACTGTTACAGATTTAAGGGTTTGAGCTACGCAAAACCTTTGGTGTGCATTTGAGACGCCTCGTGAAATTTCACCAGCCCTGTAAGAAATGTTGACATCTAAAAAAACCAAAAAAATAACACTCTTCATAAACAGCCTTGCAAAACCAGGAAATTGAAAACGAATGTGAACAGAGTTGGGCCAGTAACAATCCATCACTTAATTATGTGCGGGATGATTAATGACATGTGAGGGGGAGGGGAAATGCCATTGCTGTTACAGACTTGGGACTGAATGTTTGAAACGGAAAAGTGTTACTAGGAAAAGATAGCCTCATGTTGGTACTATTGCGTGAAGTTTTATTGGTAGTGAGCAGCGTTTGGTTTTGTGAAGAGGCTGTCCTGGGTTCGGGTGATGTTGTGGTGGATGGAGACGATCACCCCAGCGGTGCTGGACATCCTTCCCCACGTGCTAACGAGGTTCCTCACAACGCAGGAGCAAACGTTATTGCGTTCCCAAGGGTTCCGTTGACTGACCCCGGGGTCCCCCGCGCGTGTGTCTGTGCAGGTGCTGCCGGAGGGCCGCGGTGCGGCCGCGCGGCGCCTGGGCTGCTGCCCGCAGCGGGACGCGCTCTGGCCAGACCTCACCGTGCACCAGCACCTGGAGGCCTACGCCGCCCTGAGAGGGATGTGGAAAGGAGACACAGCTGTTAGCATCGGCCGGTACGAAGCCAAAAGTTTCTAGCTTTTTTTTTTTTTTTTAAGCTTTACCTTGGAGAAACTGGATCTCCTTCTGACGAGATCTGCTTCTCTGTACTGTTCTCAATCCATCGCCTATGAAGATTTTAACCCCGGTTTATCTAGAAAACTTAAGAAAACAAATTAAACTTGCTCCAGTTTGTGGCCAGCTACGTGAGTGACTCACTTCTCTCATTAGCTGTGCTTACAGTCTTGAGTTTCTGCAAAAGTTCCTTAATTTACTGCCTGAGCTAGGAGTAAAATCGCCAAGTACCCCAAAGTGATGCCAGACGGTATATGTTAGTCTCTGGTTCCTCAGTACCCCTGACCACAGCTTATTTTTCCTTTCCATTCCCCACAGCATAGCAAAGGCCTTGGATCTCCAGAGGCATTTAGAAACCCCAGCTAGGAGGTTATCTGCTGGAGAAGCCAGAAAGGTACGTGTGATATTTGTGTTCGGTACTTGAGCGAATCCTGCTCGCTTTTCCTTGAATGTGGTGCACAGAAGACCTTCATTCAAGCTGGAGGATGTGTTGGGTTCCTTGCCCCGGTGTCAGCGAGAGCAGAATATGGTCCTTGAAGTTGTAAAGGTTTTAATATTTTTTTTGTTTCACAAAGCAGGAATTTTCTTCTTGGAGCAAAGCCTGAAATTCAAGTCGAATAAAAAAAATTCCGCAAATTGGATGTTGTTATTGAAAGAACCTCGTGGTTCCAAAGGGAGTTACTTCCTCCTAACACAGAGGCAGATCCAGCAGAGTGGGTGTTCATCCATAGCTTTTGAATCCAGGCTGGCAGTATTGCCCCCCCCAACCTCGTTTCCCCATTCTCCTGCATTGTGTGTTTAATAAATGCTAAGCACAAATTGGATTTACAAGGTAATCACCTCTTCATGCCCCACCGCATGCACCTGCCAGTAAACGGGATGGAAAACCATTTTCAGATCTTTGGGAGTTTTGGGGAAAGCTGATTTTGGGAGATTAAAATGTTAACTGAGAACACCTGAGGTGGGTTTTTTTTTTGGATCCCTGTTCCTCCTGCATTTTGGAATCAAAAACTGCATCTTCTAAAAGATTCACGGTGGTTAGGATCTAGCCTGGCAACTCGCCGGTTTTGCAGGACAAGTAACAGCAGACCTGACCTGACCTCGGTGTCCTTCCCATTTCAGCTGAGTTTTGCGCTGAGCGTCCTGGGAGATCCGACGGTGATGCTTTGGGATGAGCCATCGGTGAGCGTGGACCCGAAAGGGCAGCGCCGCATGTGGTGAGCAGCCCGGCTTGAGCAGAGCTGAGAAGCGTGGGACAGATTTAACAGGATGGGGCTTACCCTCCGTATTGTGGCACCCCTTGGGCAGGCAAAGAGGTTCTGCCGCGGTGGCAGAGCACTCCTGCGTTTTCCCTTTTTCCTGAAGCACAGGGGATGGGGTACCACTCGCTAAACTCCCCACGCAGCAGGCAGTAAGCCCTCAGATGTCAACTTAATGGGAGTGCAACAAAAAAATATAGAATCGTAGAATCTTCACGGTTGGAAAGGACCTTTGAGATCATCGAGTCCAACCATACATATGAATAGATTTCAGCTTAGCCCCTGCATTTGGTACAAAAGACACAAATTCCCGTTTCTCCAGAGCACAAGAAAAAAACTATAGATAGTTCTTCCTTCTCATGACTCTGCCCTAGCGCTTGCTCTAGCTTTTCGTCAACAGTTTACACTGAAAGTGTAAAATTTGGAGGGTTGCTGACACGACAAATTGTCAACGGAGTATTGGCATCCACATGTTATCTTCAAGCAAGGTAACTCAAGTCTTTTAAGTAGCTTATCCCCCTTTTTTTATAGTTTTATCATTTCAGTTGATTTTGGGGAGGGAGACACAAAAGGGAGACTTTTCTTCTGGGAGTAACTGCCATCCCTCTGTTCCCAGGAGAGTGATCCAGACCGTGGTGAAAGGCAAGGAGCGGGCAGCCGTCCTCAGCACCCACGACCTGGAGGAGGCGGCGGCGATGTGTGACCGGGTGGCCATCCTGGTGTCGGGGCAGCTACGGTGGGCAGCGGGGTCACATCGCTCACCTGAGTTTTAGCCTGGGTGGGGTGGTGGTGGTTTTTGTTGGGTGGTTGGTTTTGTTTTTTTCTTCTTAATCTAACAGAAAATGTTGGTTTGGTTTATCCCAAGTGTGTAAAAAACATAGTTTTGTGAGGAGGTGGGTTGTTTTGGCCTCGCAGCCTAAACAGCTGCTGAGTACGAGGATGTCTGTATATCTGCTGCTTGGATCCAGTGATGGCTTTATTTGCCGATTGTGATGGTTTGAGCACTGTTTTCCCTCCTCTGCAGGTACATCGGTTCCCCTGAGGATCTGAAAAGAAAGTTTGGCACGAGTTACCACCTAGAACTCAAAATGATGGACATGGGGCAAAGTGATGCTCTCCACTCCGAAATTCTGCGCCTCTTCCCCCATGCGGCTCGGCAAGAAAGGTCCCTGCCCCGTGGGCGGCTCACCCAGCCCCCGCTCTGCTGGGATGCGCTGTTGCTCCTACTGACCTTGTTCACTAATTTAGCTGGGAGTGCAATAACCCTACAGGCACCCCTAAACCTTGGTGCTGAGTCATGAAATGATGAATTCCTTTCTTAATTTCTTTTTCAGGATGACTTCTTTGCTCATCTACAAGATACCAATGGAAGATGTGCTACCTCTGTCCCAGTCTTTCTCCAAGCTAGAAGCAGGTAAAAGGAAATAATCCGTTAAGTACGAAGATTGCTTTAAAATTGTTCCTATGAGTTTGTTTTTTAAGGATGCCTTCTCCATCCCTCTGCAGCTAAACAGAATTTCAGGCTTGAGGAGTACAGCTTGTCCTTGCACACTTTGCAACAGGTATGTTGATGTAGAAGTTACAGGTGAGAAACTGCCTGTGTAAAAAGAAGAAATAACCTGTGAAAGGTGTGGGTACCGTCACACCTTGGCGATAACAGGGTCGTGCCCACTGTGGTGTGTTGCAGGCGTTTGTAGACCTCACTCGGGACCTGGAGGAGCACAATCCCGACGCAGCATCCGACGGGGCTGTGGAGTGGAGACCGCTTCACCTCTGAGCCCTTGGAGCCACAAAGGAAAATATTCAGTGTATTTCACCAGTGTTACTGATACGTGTGGTCGGACGCAGCCCTCGGACTTGGTTACCCATGTCACAGCACGTCCCGCTCTGCAAGTTTTCTGCCTCACAAAGAAAAAAAGAATTATTATTTTAATAAATAAAGCCTTTATCCTTTGGCAATTTGGTGCCTGCCATTCACCGGTACCCCTGCTCAGACTGACTGCCGAAGATTTGCTGTGCTAAGGAATAACCCTGCCGGGATGAATTGCTGGTCCCAAGGCAGCAAGGGGGGCACTGTGGCTGGGGGGGGGGCTCAGTCATTGGAGAAAATCATGTGCAAATTCAGAGGAGGGTCTGAAACCCTCAGTCATCCATGGCAGGACGACACCAGGGCTTTGGCTTGCTCAGCCCCGAGAAGCATCCTTCTGCCTGGTGTAACATGGGCAACGACGGTGGTGTTTTCTAGTGGAGGGGTGTGGGGCTGTGTTTTGACCCAAAAAGTTGCTCTTGCTATGTGTTCCAGCTCAGGCCACCTTGGCCCATCTCTGGTCCTCACTACTGGGGCCACAGAGAGAGGAAAGGACTCAGTAGTCCCTGGAAAACGTAATGAAAACTGGTAGCTCTTAGATCACCATCTTTAAAAAAAAAACAAACAAACAATTATTATCTGGAGTCAAAATAAGGTGTGCTTTGACCCAAAGTAAAGCTGGAGCAGGACAGGAGGCTGAACAGGTCTTCTGGCCACAGCACATGTGTCTGAATTGCTTTGGTGGTTGGGAAGACGGGGTGGGATCCTCACTAGCACCCACCCTCTGTGGGTGCTTGGGAGGGATGTGGACACTGGTGGGGAGATGGGGGCAAGCACCAGCACCCTGACACTGTCTGAGCAGATCAGCAGCTCTTCTTAGACTTCAGCCTGCCAGGGCTAGACTTAAACAATAAATTAAAAAAAATAAAAAATAGAAACTCCCGATCTGCAGACAGACGGATGTTTCTCCTGGTGTCCTGTTGCCCTGTCCCCCAGGAAAGGCTGGACTGGGGACCCAGCAGAGTACACCCCATGGGACAGGCACAGCAGCAAGACCCTCGCCCATGCCCTGGTTCAGGTGGATGGTGCTGGTGGTGCAGGTACGGGCGATGCAGGTACGGGCAATGCGGGCAGGGGTGATGCAGGTACGGGCAGTGCAGGCAGGGGTGATGCAGGTACGGGTGATGCAGGTACGGGCGATGCGGGCAGGGGTGATGCAGGCAGGGGCGATGCAGGTACGGGCAGGGCAGGCAGGGGTGATGCAGGTACGGGCAGTGCAGGCAGGGGCGATGCAGGCAGGGGTGAGCAGGTACGGGCAGGGCAGGCAGGGGTGATGCAGGTACGGGCGATGCAGGCAGGGGTGATGCAGGGGGCTTTTGTGGGCGCAGATGCATGCGGGCAAGCAGGTACCAGCAGGTGGCTGCCATGGCTCAGTGATGGGCTGCTCCTGCCAGGAAAAGCCCCCCAAGCAGCCACCCCACACACGCGGAGAGCTGCTGGCCATATGGACCTCCAAACAGCAGTGCCTCTGTCACGGAGGTGGGCAGGGAGGTGTCTTTGCTTGAGATTCACTGGCTCTGACCTGGCATATCCACGTCTCTGCTTAACTTTGGGTTTGCGTTGTTTTTCCCTTTGTGAGGAGGGACTGAAAGGGGAGGAGACGGTTTGCACACCCAGGAGATGTACTGGGGACAGGTCTTAGCTTCATTCTGTGCCTGACTTACTGCACCTCTGGAGTCTGCCTGCCTCTAAAACATCTGAATGTTATTTAAATGTTAGGGGTGGGGTTTTTTTCCGCCAGGCAGAGCAAAGGGAAGCAGATCCTGCTCTTCCGCGTTCTCAAGCCCAGCCTCTGTCCCAGTTGGTTGCTTCTCCCTTCCACCATCGGTTCCTTGCCCTTGCTGTGGCCAGGGATGCTGAGGTGGGCGACGGAGGGGCAGGCGTGCTCCACAGCCACGCTCCGCCTGGGGATGAAATCAAACCTTTAGAAGCACAGACTTAGTCAAGAGAAGTTTATTTTAAAGTTTACAATACATTTTGTGGCCAGAAGAGCTGTTCCTGTCCAGGAGGCAGCGCTTCACGGCTCTTCCCACCCCGGGGCTGGTGGCACTGAAGCAGTTTGCAAACACAACCTTTGCCATGCGGAGATAAGTGAGAGTCACCATTCTCTCCGCTCCGCCTTCAGTGCTGTGCCGTAATATTTCTGTTGACTTCAGCCTCCCTTGCTGCACTGAGGAACATAACGGAGTTTGCCAGAGAAAGGATTTTTGTGCGGTTTGTTGTTGGGCTCGTTTTTCCTCTCTTGGCCAAGACTCAAGAATTTCCGCGGTAACTTTTCAGAGAATCTGCTCCAGCAACTCAACAACAATATGCTCTGTTTGCTTGTTATAACATAAATAAATCTGAAGATCCGCCAAGGAGGGGGAGGAAGCCAGGGGAAAAGCGAAGTGATGGCGTGAGGAATGCCTTTTGGCAGAAGGGCCTGAGTGAAAAAACGGGTGCGTGGACAAAGGAGCAGCGAGAGCTGCTGGGACACCCGGCAAGTCCAGCCCGGGCAGGCTCAGCATCTCCCCTTCCACAGGCAGGCTGCAAAGGACAAGCTCTGGATTCCTTTCAAACCTTCCCGTTAAGGTAAGGCTCAAACTTTCTTCTTAAAACAAGTGAAAATTGTTATCTAAAGGGTATGAAAGCATCCAGTAATTGATAACGCCGTTAATAATACTGGGTGAGAATATGCACGGGTGAGAATATGCATAGGTGAGACACTTTCTAATAGTCTTAACTTTCTAGAGTTAAGCTTCCAATTAAGTTTAATGAGTATTTAAAGGCAATAGAGTCTTCTTAACCTTACTTTGATGTGAAATAACACACAAGTGGAGCTCAGTTTACGGCAGAGGTGTATTTGCAGTGTTTCTCGGCGCTAAGAGGATGAGGTAGGTTCAGCTCAGCTTGGTATTTTAAGTAATCCAGCGCGTGCGAACGGCAGATTTCTCTCCCTACGTGCAGAGTGAGCTAAAGATCGAATTTAAGAAGTCTTCTGTCCGTCTTACGCTCTTAAAAATCCCCCCCTGAAATACTGAAGGAGCAACGAGATCAGTTCTGCCGAGTTTCCCCCAAACCCTGCAGCAGGGGGGCAGGGGGCCGGGCAGCGCTGAGGGGTGACGGGGACAGGGGACACCTGGGACACCTGCAATGGTACCGGGTGTGCCGGCTCTCCGTCCCTCCCGGGATTCCCTGGCTGTGAAGGGGAAACTCCAGCGGTGCGTCAGCTTGTCGAGGTCACTCTGTGTGACTGTTAAAGTGAAGACAAACTGGAAACCTGCTTTAGCTGTGACCCAAATCCCGTTTCGGTGGTGGAAACGCGTACGGGTGACACACGCTGGCTTACACCTTGCTTCTGTTAGGTGAAAAAGTGACCGAGCAATCGCAAAGTGTAGCTTCACAGTCTCCTCAAGGAATTCTAGAGATCATTAGCATGGGATAAATTCAAATTTTTGTGCGCCGGGATTTAGTGGGATCATCTGTAAGAGAAAAATCTATTCGGAGAGCGTTGGCAAAACAGCAGATTTCTGCCACCGAGCCAACGTCCCGGCCCCGTCCTCCCGCCGTGCCGTGCCAGTACATGTGTTTGCAGCGTGTTCCCGGGGAAGACCATTTGTTGGAGCTGTTTTTCCAGCATTTCGGTGCCTGCCGCCTCGTTACAGCAGAGACGAGCCTCTCCTGTGGACTGAACATAAATATTTGGCAGAAGATAAACTCCTCCTTGCCTGTCTGCACCAGGAGGCGTCGCTCCCCAAAGGGAACACGACAACGTAAATCCTCCTTCTGTATGACAGGAAGGTTTGAAAGCATTAGGTCTATAAATACTCTGATATTTCTACCTGAGGCTTCACTTAGGGAAGATCAGGATGTTGCCTGAAAACAGGTTTTAGCTGCATTGTGTGACAGCGAGGTAGCTTGGCTCTCTGAGTGTGGCTCTTTTGCATTTGGATGCTTAGTCCTTTTGCTCGTTGGAGTTGTTAATTATTATTTTACTGGTGTTAATATGTACATACCTCATCTGCAAAAGTTACTCTGACAGCTCGCTTTATGCCCACTTCTTTAAGTTTCCACCACCAGCATTATTCCAGGCAACAAATCCTTGTTTTGCTTCGGCCACATCATTTTAAGGATGCTGCCACATCTTTTGGAGTAACGCACCAACGCACGCTCGTGGCTGTTTCTCTCTCATTTCCCATGACTATCCCCGATAGTGACAGCTCTCCAAAGGCACTTCCAAGAATTTGTTCTCCCGTAGCTCCGTTGCCTTCCACCAACGCTGCTTTCCGTATGAGCTCAGCTCACTCCGCAGCCAGGAGTTGCTCAGCACGTCTTGGTGCGAAGCCTATAGCGCGTTAAAATTACACGCAAAAAGATTTTGGCGATTTTAATCGGCCATGTTGTTGTCGTTATTTCTTGGATATTAAGACCGCCCCAGCCAATTAGGTCATGTAGTCTGATCTTCCCTTTTTTATTTCATAAATAACTCCTCCCAGCCTTACCATGCTGCAGCACGGAAGCGTGAAACTCTGGTTACGATGAGTGTCGCACCGCTGAGCCGCGAGGACTGGGAGGATGTTGAGGACGACGAGGTCTCTTGGTCCCTGGCTGCTAGAAGCTGTGCTGCAGGGCTGGCTTGTGCTCAGCGCAGGAGGTCCGAGTCCCTTCAGCTCTCCCTTTTGCCATAAAAAGGGAAATAAAGTGTTACTCTGCACACGTGCAAGGACGGCGCAAATAAAAGCAGTCACTGCTGTTCTACCTTGGGCTGTATTTGAAAGTCATTTAAAAGAAAAATGTTTGTAGGTTCAAAGATGAAGACGCTTCAGAGAAATATGAGTGTATTCCAGCAAACAAAAATTCTCTTGTGGAAAAATGTACTTATCAAGTGGAGGATGAAGATGCAAAGCTTTCAGGTAAGCTCCAAAAAAAAAAAAAAAAAAAACCAAAAAAGTGAGTAGCTAGCCACTGAGACCAGTCAATCCCTGCCTGCCCCTGTACCCCGGGTTCATTTTGTGAGGTTAAAAGTTAAAGTACATTTCAAGAATCATAGCACACCAGGTTGGAAGGGAGCTCACAGATCATCTGGTCCAACCTCTCTTGGCACAGTCTAGACAAGACGGCCCAGCACTGTCCAGCTGAATCCTAAAAGTGCCCAATGACGGGGAATCCACCTCTTCCCCGGGGAGATTATTCCAGTGGCTGATTGTTCTCATTGTGAAAACTTTTCCTCCTGTGCCCAATCGGAATCTCCCCAGGAGGAACTTGTACCCGTTACCTCACGTCTTTTCCATGTGACTCCTTGTAAAAAGGGGGTCTCTCCATGTTCTTTGCAGTCACCCTTTAAATACTGGAAGGTGGTGATAAGGTCTCCCCTGAGCCTTCTTTTTTCAAGGCTGAACAAACCCGGTTGCCTCAGCCTTTCCCCCTATGGCAGGTGTAGTCGACATCTAAGAAACCAGTGTGTCTGAGTGCCTCTGGTTGATATTTTAATCCTGCCAAGAATAAGCTCACATACTGTTATACTGTTAAATTCTTTTCTCCGCTCTCCCCCTTACCTAGGAGTGGATGCTGTCCCTGCTCTTCCTGCCACTGGTGTTCATCGTGTGCATGTTCATGGTGAACATCCGCTACCCCGAAGTGCCCTACAGCTCCCTCGGGCAACTGGATGATCCTGCCTACAATGCCACTGGGGTCACCGTCGCTTTTACACCCGTCACCATGACCACAAAGCAAATAATGAACAAAGTGGCCTTGAACTCTCTAATGACAGGTGTGTTTTGCCTTTAGAATATTTAGCTTTGTCATTATTTAATCTATTATACATTGCGTTCCCCACTATTATACGTAGCTGTTCTCCAGTATCTTTGGCCAGTAGAAAAAATTCACCCCAAATCCTCCATTCTCACAAATATTTCTTCTCTAATATTTGGTCAGTGTGTGCTTCTGAGCTGTAAATCTCTGCCTTTGTAGAATAACACTAGTAAGATACATTGGCTCATTCTTTTGAGGTTCACTTCTTCCCATCTCGTAAAGTATGAAGCATTTAAAGGCGCTACCCTGCCTCGTGAGGAGAACTGGAAAGGAGGAGTTAAAATGCTAAAAAAGCAGAATATACAGCCAATCCCTGTGCACACCTTTCCAGACCCAAAGAAACTCATTGCAATGTTTTTCTTACAAACCACAGGTATAAAACTGGAGGCACTGGACAACGAGAGAGCCCTGGAGAAAGCCGGGGTTTCGAATAATGAAATTATAGGGGTTGTGTTTAAGGACAGCTTCTCCTATCACCTCAGGTTTCCTGCTGGGAAAGTGGCTTTTCCCAATGACAACTTGGGATACATAGGTAATGCAAAATGAGAACTTGTGGGTGGGTGATTGCCTGGCATGGCTAGGCGTTGCTTTGCTGGAATAATCTATATATGTTAAATGATTTAATAAATTGTTGGGGTTTTGTTGGGTTTTTTTTTTTGTCAGTGGACCACTGTCCATTCGAAGAGTTTCCCACAGTGCATATGTGCGTGCTTATCATCAGCTTTTGCAGTGAAAACCCAGTTGTGTTTCACTGTTCTTAACTGTGGTGCCCTTAACCTTTCATCCTTGCAGATAATTGTCACAATTTCTCATCGCATTACTGTGACAGCCCAAGCTATTGGCACAAAGGCTTCCTGTCCCTGCAGTCCAGCATCGACGCCGCTATTATAGAGGTAAATCAAAGTTACGAACTGATGTAGGTAGCTTCTTACTTTAAACCTGGTCTAGGAATGAAAAATTGTCCTGTGACAATAGCAAGAGATTAATCAGAAAATTCTGCAGAAAAACCAAATATCTGAAAATACTCAGCTGTCTGAGCATTATTGGCAGGGACAGTGAGAACCTGAATGCAACCAGCAATTCCTGCAGAAAATGACTGCTTTCAGTTTAATTTTTAAGATTTGTCCTTACTTTTATTTCTCTCCAAAATGGCAATTTCTCTTAACTTAAGGCTGGGAACCTTTAAGAGCAAGAACAGTGTAATGCCACTGTTTAATTTAGAGTATTTCTCAGATTCCAAGGAAAAGGCCATTCTTGCAGGAGGCTGGGGTGGTACGAATATCTGCTGGATGACTTGCTTTCGAACTAGGCACGTCTGTCACTTCTTGGCCTTCCTTTCCAAATTGTTCCTCAAAAATATATCAGGGTAGGGGTCATCCCACCTGGCTGTGCACCTCCAGCTGGGCAGGATGCTTTCATACCTGGGGAGAGAAACAGGACCGTGGGGACAGGGAACTGCTGGAGAGGGGACAGCAAAGGGCTACAAAGATGCTGAGGGGACTGGAACATCTCTCTTATGAGGAAAGGCTGAGGGATTTGAGTCTCTTCAGTCTGGAAAAAAAGACGGCTGAGGGGGGATCTTATCGATGCTTATAAATACTTAAAGGGTGGGTGTCAGGAGGACGGGGCCAGGCTCTTCTCAGTGGTGCCCAGGGACAGGACAAGAGGTAATGGGCACAAACGTGACCATGGGAAGTTCCACCTAAACACCAGGAGGAACTTCTTTCCTGTGCGGGTGGCAGAGCCCTGGCACAGGCTGCCCAGAGAGGTGTAGAGTCTCCTTCTCTGCAGATATTCAAAGGCCACGTGGACGCGTTCCTGTGCCACCTGCTCTGGGTGACCCTGCTCTGGCAGGGGGTTGGATGGGATGATCTCCAGAGGCCCCTTCCAACGCTGTGATTCTATGATTTTTGTGTCTGGATCCTTATCTCTGAGTGCGCTGAAGGATTTATCTCCCTCAATAGAGGAGGGGGGGAGTCTAGCTGAGGTGCAGACACACAAATGAGCCAGATGAGCCCTTCCCCTAGGGCTTTATCACATTACGTGATGATGTTTTCTATAAAGCTGCATTAAAAAGTAAATCTAGGGGTGATGAATCAGAAGGTTCCTTATATAAATACGTCTCACTGGAGAAAATATCTAAATACTGAGATGTTGACCTTGAATTCCTTTAGGTGGTGACAAATCATTCCGTTTGGGAAGAAATGAAATCAATTGCTGGTGTCCGTATGAAGTCCCGGAGTGTTATCTCCTCGATTACACTAGAGTACAGTTATTTCATGATTACTATCGTGATGTGTTTCTCTCCATTCATGTATTTCTTATCGATGAATGTTGCAAGAGAAAAGAAGAAGCTTAAAGTATTGATGAAGACAATGGGGCTGCAGGATATTGCGTTTTGGTAAGTTCTTCTTTAACTAAAGCATCCGTTTGCCCAAAATCAGTATACTCTTTGGTATTTGCGCAATGAGTTAATAAGTTAAATGAGTTCATAAGTTTTCTCCAGTAGTCTAAGGAGAAACCAGAAGGGTTCAGCATGGCAGCAGGATATTCTTCTTCCTTGGGTATTTCCTCTTGAGGTGGGTCGTGCTATCTGTTCTTCGTAGAGTATGAATGAGTCAGCTCTGGGGAATACATAATATTTTAATCTTAAACGTTTCTGCCATGCAGATGAAGTTGTAACAACAGTTCTTAATGAACAAAAGTGTAATGTCACCTTTCCATCTTCAGGCTTTCCTGGAGTCTGCTGTATGCTGTTTACGTCATGGTCCTCTCCTGCCTGCTGACGGCTCTCGTGGTGCAGGATGCTTTCTATCTCAGCAGCTTCCCTGCCGTCTTACTGCTTTTTTTCCTGTACGGCCTAGCATGTGTAAGTCAGGTTTTAAAGCCAAATTTTCTCACCACGTGATTTATTATTATGTTGATGAGCCCAAACTTTACTCCAGAGCCTTTTTCGCAGTGCTCAGGACTCTATCCTTTGCATGGCCATGCTAATTGAAATAGCTGAGTGGATTCTCTGACTCAGCAGCAGTGATTTGAATTACAGCCTGAAAAACCGATAGGCAGTAGATTGGCTACCAAAGAGCTGATTTGAAACTCAGATCAACCCACTAAGAAGGACTTTAGTGTACTTTACTACAAGACCCAGCTCACCAGGTATCTGTTTGCCTGGCAAATGGAAGTGCTACTGTTAAAGATATTTATTTCCTTCAGTGATTGAGGGAACTTTCTGTTCTTGCAGATCCACCTGGTTTTCATGCTCTGCTCCCTCTTGAGGACCTCCAAGCTTGCCAGCTCCATGGGGTTCCTCATCACATTTCTCTTTGGATGCCTGAGCCTCGCGGTGCTGATAGAAAATCTTCCAGAACCATTGAAGTTGTTTCTTGGTCTCTTCTGTCCTTTTGCATTTAATGTTGGTATTGCAAAGGTATTGGGCATCATCTCTGCAGCTGAACCTTCCCAGTAGCTTGCTGTCCTGAGCCCTCTCGGGGGGGGGGAGCCCCAGCCAACCCATCACCGCACACAACAGCACCACCATAAGCCAGGGCTGGACCCCAGGCAGATGGGAGTTGACTCAGGGACATCAGGTCATCCCTCTCTTGCTGCAGCAGCTCTTCCTGGCAACAGAAACTGTGCAAATACAATTCGAGTTTTCTGCTGTGGCCATCCCTCCTCCGTCCCCGCTTTGGATAATTCTGTGCAGTTTCCCACTTTCCCATCAATCATACCTCCATAGCTCTGAGCGATGCTTTCTAGCTCCACTTATTTAATATTTGATTTCCTGACGTATAAAAAAATCTGCCTGGGAGGGGAGATTTCTGCACAAGCAGAAAAAGAATCTTGAGTCTACTGCTGATTTACCATATGGTTAAATCAATCGCTATACCATCTTTGTTGTGACTTTTGTCATGTCAAGGGTGCAAATACCATATTTCTTGAACGATTTTCTATAAAAATCTGATCTTTTCTGCTTCTGGATTGTTCTGGAAAATTATGAATGAAAACGTAAGATGTCTGCGTGGAGTAAATTTATTTCCCTTCCTCGCTCAAAAGAAAGGAAAAAAAAATTGGTCAGTACTGCAGAAGATTTCTGGGTTAACACAGTCAATTGCATCCGTGGTGTGATGGCATGTGTCTAGTTTTCCAGCCTGAAAATTCTTCTTCTTTTTCCTTTATTTCAGGTTTTCCATTTAGAAAAATATGGAATGGGTTTCTCTTTTTCTAACCTTATGGGGGAATCATACTTTTTATTTTCAACTTACATTATGCTGGTCTTTGACTCAGTTTTCTACATGCTCTTAGCTATGTATTTCGACAAAGTTCTGCCGGGTAGGTATGATTTATGCTTATGATGATACTTTCTTCTTTTATACGTTTGCTTTATACTGACTGAGTGTAATAGCTCCTCAAGAAAATTATGGGCTGCTCCATTCTCTGAGTTAACCGAAATAGGTTTTGGACTAGAAAAATATACGCTGAGTATAAACCACCGCTGAGTGACTTTTCTACTCTGGGCACACACTGGTAATTCCCAAATCAAAGACAACCAAGTATTGAGTATTTTTTCTTTTTAATTGTACTGCTATTGAACTGTTTATGAGAAAATAATGTAATAAGGTGTGTGACAGTATTTTAATTCTTTAGGTAAAATATAGATATTTTGATGAATATGAATATATATTCACTAGATGTAGCCCCGAAGCCAACCTTCTTGTCTCGTCCACCCTAGCTCCAAACCTCTTTTCTGGACAAAGTACCAGTTTTGAGGCAGCCAAGTACTTATTAGAACCTCCTAAATGTTTACTTTGGGATGATGTCTTGGTTGTGGCTTTGGTTAATGACAGGTCATCTCCTTTGCTTTCCTGTCAGGCAAATACGGCATCCCAGATCCCCCTTTTTTCTGCCTGAAGCCCTCGTACTGGGTGCGGAGCAGGAGAGGCTCCACCAGGGAGATGCCCAGAACTGCAGTGAGCCCTGAGGAGCTCCTTGGTGATGATGTAGAGCCGGTGCCCCAAGAATTCATGGGGAAGGAGGCCATCAGGTTAAGAGAGAAGGGATTGCTATTCATGCTTTTTGAGTTGGGTAGTTTGGGTTTAATGCTCCCGCAGACAACCGCTTCTGCTATCAGCTTTGGTTTGGCTTATCCAGGCAGTCTTTGTGTTTACGAGGCTTTTGCAAAGCACTTTGTTTCCCAAAGAAAAATTAGAGATAAGATGAAGATGAGACAAATAGATAATTCAGGCTGGTCATCAGTGGTGAAATTCAGATAAATTCAGATTTAAATAAAACCAGGATTTTTTTGCTGTGGCCTTGGTTAAGTGTCTATTAGGGACAACAAGGAGAACGCGGAGGGCAGCCCGTTGTAAACCAGACGGCTGTTGCAGTGGCCCTGACCTTGTCTTTGCAAGGCTTGGTGCCGGTGTTGCGTGCCAGGTAGTGACGTTCACGCCTGTGTACAGAGCACGCCAAACCCTACCGCGTCTCAGGGTCGCTCCCCTGTACCTCTGACTTCTCTTGCCACTCCTGTCATCCTGAGTTAAGACCGATAAGACTGAAAATGGACATCAGGGAAATGTATTTACAGGAATCTTGAAATAATAGCCTCCTTGCCTTCCTTTTAGACTCAACGATGTTAAAAAGACATATAAAAAGAAAGACAAGAAGACAGAAGCTTTAAGAGGTATGGGAGTTGTGATGTTGATTCCAGTTGTGCAAACGTTTCAGTCAGTCAAAGAAATAAAACAACGCTTGTATTGCTTGAAAATTTATGTAAAATATTAGTTGATGCAACTGATCAATATTTTGTTCAGTTTTTACTGATTTTCTATTTTTAGTAAGACTAAAGAGAAGAAAGATTTTTTTCTATTATTGTATTTCTGTCTTTTCTGCTAAATACAGAGCAGCTTCTTATGCCTTTGCTTCAAGGTTGGCAGAACTTCACCCCAATTTGCTTAATGCACTTCTGACTAATTATTACTACTTAGTTCTTGTACTTCTTGACTTGTCTCACCTTTGACAACAAGTGGAGGCAAGTCAAACCTCATTTCCTCCCAAACCTGACGTTGTTTTCATTCTAGGTTTGTCTTTAAATATTTATGAGGGTCAGATCACTGCTTTACTCGGCCACAGCGGGGCTGGAAAGACAACGCTGCTAAACGTGCTCAGTGGACTGACTTTGCCTTCTGAAGGTAGGATGGCAAACGGTCGGATGGGGTGAGCTTGATTCAAAAGCTGTAAAGACCAGTTCGTTCCGCTTCATCACGTTTATTCCTGTAAACAGGCTCTGCAACCATCTACAACTACAAGCTCTCTGAAGTAGGGGAGAGGGAAAAGATTAGAGAGATGATTGGCATTTGCCCACAGTTCAACGTACAGTTTGAAGTCTTAACGGTGAAAGAAAATTTGAAAACTTTTGCAGAAATCAAGGGCATCAAGTCCAAAGAGGTAGAACGAGAGGTAAGCGCGTGTTCCCCTGTGTCGTGTCACCGTGCAGCAACGTGAGGCTGTAGGCAACCCCCACCTTTCAGTAAAGGCTCCTTTTGCACTCGGAGGCTCCAAGGGTCTACCTGGCTGTATCTTCTGAAAAATGAAGCTGTTGTCTAGCTTCCACCAGGTTAGTAGGCAAGCTTGTGGGCTTGGTGCAACCACAGCGATTCTTCTGCTCCGCCCAAGGAGATGAGGGGATGTAGCAGCCCCTGCAGTGGTGGCTCCTGCTGGGGGTGGGTTGGTGTGGGCAGGAGCTAGACATGCTCTTAGAAACTATGTCTTTAGTCCCAGCCAGATCTCCTTCATGGCTAACAAAGGATCAAAGGACAACTGGTGCTGGGAACGGACATCCTTGTGCTGTTCTAGGTGCAAAACATTCTGGAACTGCTGGATATCAGTGGCGTTCAAGACATTCAAGCCGAGAAACTCAGTGGTGGGCAAAAACGGAAGTTATCTGTTGGAATAGCCATGCTTGGAAACCCCCAGGTAAAGCAGCAGGCCCCACTCTGCAATATAGGGAATATTCAGGTCCAACATAAATAAAACCTTATGCATGCACTTGGCCACCAGTTGGCCCATGATTTCAGACCTCTTTAAAGCGCTCGTAGTTATTAAAATTAATAAATTTAACAACTTCATTTTGTTAGTTTCATAACCCATCTTGCTAGTCTTGTTTTAAAGCAGATAGATAGTTCACGGACCTCTGCACAGCTCCCAAAATAGTTGCCCTTCATAAAAGGAGGGCTGGGTCTCTTGCCTTCAGGACCTGAGACCTTCAGGGGAACATCAAACCCAGAAGACGCGCAATTACTCCAGCAACAAACAATGTCTGATTTCATCCTTTCTGCAGCTTTTGTTCCTGGATGAGCCAACGGCTGGGCTGGATCCTCTTTCCAGGCACCAGGTGTGGAGCGTCCTCAAGGAGCACAGGGCCGGCCGGGTGATCCTCTTCAGCACGCAGTTCATGGACGAGGCGGACATCCTGGCAGGTAAGCACGGGCTCAGCCTGCAGCGCCTCTGCGGAACAACCCTGGAGCAGGACGGCCACGCGAGGTTCCTTTGCAAAAGGAGCTTTGAACTGCTGCTGCTGCTCTACGGTATGAATTCCCTCGGCTTTTTCTTTCTTTCTTCAGACCGCAAGGCTTTTATCTTGCACGGGAGGCTGAAGTGTGTCGGTTCTTCTCTGTTCTTGAAGAAAAAATGGGGGATTGGCTATCATTTAAGGTATCTACTTCTGCCCCAGAAACCAGTATCTGGGAAACATGCGTGTACAAGGAGCCACCAGAATGACTGTGAGGGGAAAGCTGTAGAGCAGATGTCGTCAAAACAAGACAATTAACTGAATTAATATCCAGTTAAATTAACTGAAGTGGCACTTCACTCCAGAGTAAGGAATGAATGAAGCATGCTGGAGTTTCTATGCATCTTAGCAAACACAATGGTGGTTGTTATTTGTTTGGGGGTTTTTGCCTTCTTTTTTTTGCCTCCCAAACTAAGCATGTGCTTTTTTCAACTGAACAGGATCCATGTCAGTGAGTCTTGTGACTTCAAGGATGTGACAGCTGTGGTTAAACGGTACATCCCCAATGTCATATTCTCGGGACATAGTCAATATGAGCTGAGATATAAACTACCACTAGAAAACGTGAATAAATTCCCAGGTAATGTATATTAAAATAATTGAGAATTGTCCATAGAGAAAAAAAAAACCCACAAATGTGGGCAAAGAGAAATGAAGACAGAGATTTTCTACCGGAGTCGTATAAGGACTTTAGAACTGTTGTATTTTGATTCTTTTCCCCAAAAATTTTAGCATCCATATGTTTAAGATCAAAACGTACAACAAATGTTTTTCTCCTGTTTGTAATGAAAAACCTAGCAGGCTAAACCGGGGTATGTGTGTTACCAACAGTTTTATTTTTCTTTCTGTCAAAAAAGAAGTTAATGACAAGAGAAAGCTCCGTACAACCGGTACCGCTCCACACCTGCAATGCGCCAGGCAGACCTTCACGCACCCGTGGCCGCCACATTCAGTCTGACCGTCCCATAGCCCATGCCTCAGAGGATGCATGGTCTGAAATGTGGGTGCTAAACGGAAAAACATCTCCAATGAGCTGTGGATCTGGCAGTCTTGTGTTCCTCCAGACCCTTTACATCCCGGCAGCTCACTGCTTTAGCATTTTCCCCGTGACTGGAGATGCTCCAGTCAGGTTGACTCAGCCGAACCACGGTCTGGTCTGGAGATACGTGCTTGTGTTTGAAAGCTTGAAGGCACCTGCATCTTCTCTGCCCTGCAGATCTGTTCAGTGGCCTCGACAGCTGCTCTGACCAGGGAATTATCAATTATGGAGTTAGCATGACAACCCTGGAGGATGTCTTCCTAAGACTGGAGGAAGAAGGCACAGCTGATCAAGAAGGTACAGTCGTGGCTGCAAATATACAGTCTGTAGCCAAAGAGAACGGCTACTGTGCAATAACCCCTGGGCATGCCTCCAACAGCTGGTTACGAGGTGGCTCTTAATTTTTCACGCGTTACAATGCAGAAGCTGGTCTCAGACCTAAACGTGCATGTGGAAAACCCTCTGCAGATGAGCACGTCCTTGGGGAGGAGTGGGCAGAAGCAGGACCGCGGTGCCCCGACGAGACGGAGCCGGGCTCCCTGCTGCTCTCGGACACCGGGAAGGCGGCGGTCGGCGGCTTGGCTCTCTGGAGGCAGCAGGTCTCTGCCATGGCGTGGGTGCACCTCTTAAAGCTTAAGAGTTCGGTGAAGAGCCTGCGGTCAATGTAAGTAATTCTCTCTTGCAGATCTGGAACTGGACACAGTCATAGCAGGGTGGGGGGACAATTTCACACCCCTGTTTTGATGAGCGTTTGGATTAATTGGTATCAGGTCTTGGCTATGAATGGTCTTGGCAATCTGCACTCGGAGGAGGGGAAAGCTTCTTCCTTTCCAGTGCCAGTAATACAAAATCTCCCTTTTGTGCGTTTTCACTTCTACACCGAGTGATTTCTGCAAGGGCAACCCGTTTTCTTCCTGAAGAAAAGGAATCATACAGAAACACTTTTATTTCAGATAGAGGAGGAAGTTTTAAAATAAGCTAGTGTGTACAGAGAGAGGAGGGAAAAATACTACTTTCAGACTTCCTCTTCAATTATTTTTTTAAACTTCTCTCAGGTTGCTAGGGTCCGAACTCATTTGGCCCCATTGGTCTTCAATCTGGCATGCTGGCATTTCCTGGTGAGGCTCAAGAAAAAGAAGGGAGATGCTGATTTATGAAAAATTTATATCTTAAGGCATTTTGTGGGCCCAAAAAGTTGAGCCCTCCACATATGAGGTCCTCTCCCTGCTAAATTTTGAGGAGTTTTGTGAACGATCAAGGTTTGAGACTTCTGAAAATAAAATCACCAAATATTTTTAATGGGAAAAGCATTGGGTAACCTGAATATAGTACTCCATTCCCACTACGCAAATGCGTTCTGCTGAATATCTGTTTTCAGAGTGTTTACCCGTCTCTTTCTTAATGTAGTTTGCTGCTCTATGTGGTTTTTCTGCTTCCTCTGGTTTTGCAACTGTCCCTGAATGCTGCCTGGCAGAGCGTGAGTCTTTGGGAGCTCTCGTCTGCGCGCTACTTCTCGCCCCTGGGGAAGAGGGCTCGCTCGGAGACAACCAGCCTCCTGGTCCACAACACCACGGGTGAGGGGAAGGAGCCTTTCCTCGGCCTTTCCTATTCTGGGTCTTCCTGCTGTTGCAAAGGAAAATAAGCGGAAAGAGCAGACGGTTGTAGGATGGAGGGGATCCAAGGGATGATGAAGGTTTTAGTGGCAGAAAAGCATGGAAATTTTTATTTTTAAGGGGTTATGAATGAAGGCTACTTTGGCTTCAGCAGCTGGTGAGATCTGACACAACGATGTGAAAAGGGATATCGTAGCAGATGGGATTAAAAGGGATCCAGCTCGTTCCCTGCTCCAAACCCAGATCTCTATCCAAACAATTCCTGCATTTTCAGAGTGTGGGGTCCTCAAACCAGGCACCATACTCCAGAAAGGGCTCAATAATGCTGAGTCAAACTGACAGTCTACTTCCAGACTTTTACCTTCAACATTCCTACGAGTGGATGCTATTTTATGTTATTTTGCCAGAGTACGATACTGTTGGCTTCATCAGACCGTCAGTAGGGAAAATACATTTTGTAGCAACTGAGCAAAGGCAGAACAAAAAACGACAACGCAAAATTCAGTCAACAAGACTGAAATCCATTAACTTCACAGAAATTAATGTGCAATGATCCACCACATATGTGCTGTCTGACGTCCACGGTTATTAGACTTTCTCTGGTTTTGTTTAGTGGTCATGGATTTTTAAAAGAAAAAAAAAACCAAACCATCAGAGACTGTCTTGTTGTTCACTATTACGATCCCTCTGCTTTTGGCTTTCACACCAGGCGCAGGCATTGAAGACTTTATCCGCACGCTCGAGAGCCAGGATCTCACAGTGGAAATAACAAGCGAGGAAAATATCACAGAGGAGCTAAAACACAACGGGGCTATAAAAGTGTCTCGCAAAGGCCAGGTGAGGATTTTTTTTCTCTTCCTCCTATTTCTTCCCAATAATTGAATAATTAAGCAAAATACCTCCATCAGCTCTACCCGTGGGATGGTCCTATTGAGTCAGGCCCACAGGTACAAAGATTTGGAAGATTTTTAACCCATAAACTACTTGCTGGAGGAGACCTTATCTCCCTCATCCTCCACCTCAAACTTCATTTTTGTAGCATAGCTATACAGACTTCCAGTACCTACTAATTTAATTTTTAGCAAACCAAGCATAGGCAAAATGAATTATTTCAGGGCTGGATTCTCCTGGGATACTCTTTTCTACTACTTCCCTGCAGATGAGAAAACCCAAGAGTTTTCATCTTGTCTTCTTGCTCTTTGAAGAGCTACAGGTTTACTGTGTTATGCCACATGGAGGCCGTCAACTGCTTCCCAGTGCTTGTGAACGTCATCAGCAACGCTCTGCTGAGGGCCCTCAATTCCAGTGTGCACATTCGGATCTGGAATCACCCATTTTTCTCTGTAAGTGTCAGAACCTGGCAACAAGGTGTCAGAAAATAGTTCTTAAACCTGCTTTAGGTCCCAGTAAGTCATCAGACTCTACTGGGAAGCCATGTGGGTTTACTTGTACCTGTAGACCCACCTTCCTCCATGACGGCTCTGGAACCATCATGTTTGACTTCAGAAAAACTGAAGCTAATTTTTCCCTTCTGGGTCTTGAGGGCTGCTGAAAGGAGAGTGTGGCCGGGAGGGTTTCTTTGAGAGGTTCCTTATTCTCTAGATCACGTTATTCAAGCTGTGACCCACCAATTGACAGGAGAGGTAGCTCACCACAGGTCTGGGGTGGAGGAGTGGGACCTGCGCCACCCTCCTCTCCTCACCAGTGGTAAGCACTTTGCAGGGCTGTGGTTTGAGGAAAACCTTCCTCCTGCCAATATTTGGTTTCAAATCCCACTTTGTGTTCATACTGCCCTGCACTTCATGAGAAATGCAGTAAGATGAATTGTGGCATCTAGCCATTACATTGCGGGTGTTTTCTACAAATGCTTTGTTCTTCTGTTTTCAGATAGGTAATCCACGATTCTGGGATGATTTTGTTTCATTTTACCTCATTTATATGCTGCTGTTATTCCCTGGTTTTCCTCCTCACTTTGCAATGGGCTACATGCAGGATTACAAGGTAAATTCCTTGAAATGGAGCAGATTTGGGGTGGGCAGAAGGGATTACAACTGCACTGGCACAAGGATGTTTGAATACCATGGGCAGCTTGAGGAGTTTTTCTCTGTATTGCCAAGAGCAGCTTTGCAGCCAGCGCAAAATACTAAAAGGCAAAAAGAGGTGGAATGGTAACAGCTTTTTGTTAGCTTTTTATTTCCTGGAGCCATTCCCATGGGTGCGGTTGGCCAACCAGGCACCGACAACAAACTGCCCTTCCCATTGTGCCTTCCCAGGTGAGAGCTCGTGCCCAGCTGCGGATCTCGGGGCTCTTTCCCTCGGCGTACTGGTGTGGCCAGGCACTGGTGGACATCCCGCTGTGCTGGCTCCTTCTCTTCTCGATGTTTGGGCTTCCATTTGCCATGAGCAGCAAGATTTCCAGCAGCATCGACAGCCCCTTCTTGCTGGTATGTCCCAGCCTGGTGATTGCTGGTTCACTAAGGAGGGATTGGGGTAATACGTTGAGCACGTGTAGGGGTAGCAATAAATCTTGCCTTAATATACTCCCTTGCACTCAGAAGTAAAACTGTGGTAATTTCTGAACGCCCTGATCTTAATGTATGACCATTTAAAATGAACTATGTTACTATATATGGGTTTCTGGTTGTTTAGATCACTCAATTTTCTCTAATGAAAGCCCTTTTTTTCTGTAGATTGTGGGTACTTTTGGCTATGGAATTTCTATCATTCTCTTCATCTACTTGATCTCCTTTGTCTTTCGCAAGGGATGGAACTGTGATTTTTGGTCTTTTATCCTGATAGTGGTAAGCATATAGCTAAATAATGTGCTGTAGGGTTTACAGAAATATATTTTGAGATCTTAAGGATGAACTAGAGGTCAAAACACCAAGTATAGATGTAGAACATAAATACGGGCATGTGTTTTGCAGCAGTCCATTCTATATTAAATTCGTGTCACCATGTCCCTGCTGCGGCACAGGGAAATACTTGGATCCACCCTGGGCTGGTGCAGGAATGGGGGCAAAAAAAGTTATTTATCGCTCTGTTCAACACTTCACATCCAAGAGATGTAAGGTGTTGACACGAGCCATCAGGTTAGACACAGATAGCCTGAGCCTGACCTGGAAGGAGATGGCTTATTTGGAATGAACTGGGATGGGAAAGAACAGGGATGGGATCCCACGCTTCATTCTTCTGGCCAAAGCAGCCCCATGTCTGGGAAAAAGTTTCCCTGGGTGACCCAAACCAGCAGCCTACCATCAAGCAGAAATGGCAGAGGATCCCCTGAACCCTCACCATTTCTCTTCTTTGTCTTTCTTGTCCATTTTTAGAAATTCAACAGGGAATTGAAAAGGCAGACCCACACAATTTTTAAGATCAGTGAGGAGCGTAACCCTTCCCGTCAGCTAAGTTACCCTCTTGTTCTATTTTTAGGTGTGCTTTGTTTCTTTTATCATCAGCAGAGTCATGGATTTCTTAACCAATATTAGAATCACCCTCTACGTTGTGTCTCTCTTGATTCCCGTGTACCCACTGATGGGTGTTGTAATCCACTGTTACCAGCAGGTAAGCGGTGACGCTGGGCGAGAAGAGGCATCCCACCATAAATCACCACTTGTGTCCTTGTGAGCAAAGTCTGGTGGTAATCGCGTGCTGCATTCTGGGAAGGTTCACTAGTTTCCTCTTATGGGTGGGATTTTACAAGTGGCCAGGGTGCATCGTTAGATGACTGTTTTGGATCAGATCTAATTTTTTCAGCTGTTCATTATGGTTAGAGGCTGCTTCTCGTGCAGTTGAGCCGTGACCGTAGATTAGGTAAGGCCTCTTAATTCTTTCCGTGCAGAGTCAAGCCACTCGGCTTGAACAATCATACAAGAAAATTTGAACTTACGCATCTGACTTTGCAGGGAAATAGAGGGAGAATTAGGAATATTTACACGGCACTTTACTCCACGTCAGTTGAGGGTGGTCTTGGAAATTCAACTAAGAATTTAACAAAACCCTCCAGCTACGTGCAAGACCACTTATGAGCCATAAATTGCTTAGGAGTGAAGTACAAATAGAAGAGACTTCTCTGTCCTGTCCCACCCACCTCCACCTCTTCTCTCCTGGGACCCCAAAGGAGAAGAGACCAGATGTTTTCCTGTGATAGGCCATTATCCCCCAAAGAAGAGTCTGATACATGTACTGAGGGCTGTGATGTTTTCTGGTATAGAACTGGGATCCCCAAAGTCAAACATCCGTATTTGTTCATCTGTATGGTGAATATTTTGGGTACATTTTGTACATTTTCAAAGTATTTGTTGTTTGCTTCAAATTCCAAAATTATCCAGAATTATACTAAAGAATTACAGGTCTTTGTTGTGTATTTTTTTTTTATTCTTACAGATTTTTATGGAAGACATGGAGGTATTTGAAGTGACTACAAAGAATGATGTACTAATAGCTGTCTTTGCAGTAAGAAAACATTTAAGATTACTTTTATCTAGGAACGTGTGTCTCCTGAACCCCCTCCTCAGTTCTGAGGAAACAGGAAGGAGCCTTGAACTCGTTTCATGCAGGAGGAGGTTGTTGGTGGGTCTGGATGACAGATTATCCCACTGTGCAAAAATAACCTCGCTCCTTTGAAATGGGGAAGGGAAAAGGAAATAGGCACAGATCACTTAATGCTGCCCTGTTATTTTATGAATTGTGGTTTTCTACTACCATTGGTATTTTCTGCAGTACTGGTAAATGACCGTAGAGTTCACAGTCTTCAGGATTACCCTGAGTTTAGATGTTAATGGACTCTGTTTTCACATACCGTGTTTTTCCCCCATGTATTTTGTAACACTGCCACCATCTTCTCAGCTGCAGCCGCAGTAGGAGGGAAGGCAAGGCTGTTAATGCAGCGACCTCTTTTTTTCAGCCTTATATCCATTCTGTGGGTTTCATTTTTCTTCTTCGATATTTGGAGATAAAATATGGAAGAGCAGTTCTGAGAAAGGACCCAATATTTAGGTTTGTATAAACGCACATCCACATACAAGATCAAAACTCCTACCACACTGCTTTTCCTTGAAGACAACAGTTTGATCAGATATCATTGCCTTTCTAAACATTTTTTTAATACGGATGATTTTTTATAACTAAAATACCCCCTTAAATACTCCAGTGCTGTGATAATACAAAACAGCTCTCAAGCTTGTTAGTGCCTCCATACGGTGGAGAACCACCAATGTGGTTCTTTGAACACAGAAAGATAATAAATATAAAAAATAATAATAATAATAATAAATAATAAAAACCCACAAGAAACATTGAACCAGAAAGACATTCGCTCTTGGGCTGTCCAAAATGCATTGGTGGAGAACAAGGATAAAGAACAAAATGCTAAGAGGAATCTGGTGGGTTTGTAGGATTTGCCCAAGGAGAGAAAGCAGCCACCAGCACCCCGAGGAGCTCGAAGAGGAAGATGAAGATGTTAAAGCTGAAAGAACAGCAGTGAGAAACGCCATAGCAGCTCCGGCTCACAAGGAGGTACGACTAAGTGTTGTCCTTTTTGTTTTGCTTGATACCGGTAAGAAGCCCACTGGTAGAAAAACAAACCAGCAAGTATCCATAGGTGCAGGTCAGTGCTCTGGCTGTACTATCCTCACTGGGAAAACCAAACTCCCAAATGTACAGGGCGGGTCCCATCAGGACAGAGAAGAAAGCTGTTAAGAGGAACGTGGACAATAAATTGTCCTGTTGCACCTCATATTCTCAATGAACAAATTCAAAGACCTTTAGAAGGTTTTCTGCCTTTTTTTTAATGGAAAAATATTACTGAAGGATTAATGTCATCCAATATAATAGACTTTCTTCTTCCTCCTCGCTTTCAGAAACCAGTCATTATTGTCAGCAATCTGTGCAAAGAATATAAAATAAAGCAAGCTGGTTCCGTTTTTAAGAAGAAGAAGAAAATGGCCACCAAAAACGTTTCCTTCTGTGTTAAAAAAGGTGAGAACTGGAATTGTTCTCCTGGACCTGTTTTGGGCCCCTGATCATACCCAGAGAGTTAGTTCCCTGCAGGTTCTCAGTTATCCAAGCAAGGACATAAAGGTCAAATCTATTTGCTCTGTGGTTAAGGCACGTTCTGTCTGTGGCTGATGTGTTAATGAATAACGTGACCTGGATGCATCCTATTATTTACCTTTGACTCTCCGTTATCCAAAACAACGTAGCCCCCTCTCTCCAGGATCCACGTCAGCGGTGGCTTCCGAGAGACCTGGGAGCAATGCTCAGACTCCCGGCATCAGTTAGAGTTGAAATATTACGGGCGCTCAGAGCATATATTTATAATGTTTACTTTTATACGATCTTTGATGTCAGCATGCTCTCTTTTATATTTTTTTTCGTCTTTTATGGGACTGTGCCTGATATATTTGTTGAATGGGGAGTATTACTAAGAAATTGTATGTATTGATTCCAGGAGAAGTATTAGGACTTCTGGGGCCCAACGGAGCTGGTAAAAGCACAGCTATCAAAATGATTACTGGAGAGACCACGCTGACTGCTGGCCAGGTAGGAGGCATCTGGAGAAAAGGGATAGATCCCTGATAAAAGCACAAGTGCAAACCTTGCACCTAGGCTAAGCTATAATTTTTTCTTCAAAGCGTTGTTAGGGATCAAGGTTATAACTGAATGCATTATGCTAATAAATACTGTATTAATAAAAAATATTTCGAGCTACTTCTAACTTTGACAAGCAGCTGCATCTACCCTAATGGGCCACGTTTATATTTAGAAACCATGTAAATGAGGGTTGCAAAGTCAATCCCTTGCTCTTTGGGTTTCCTACCCTAAATCCCGATGAAGCCCATAGTCCTCCTCTGCACCATACCCTTGTCTCCGGGCAAGGCTGTGTGAGAGCAAGACCATCCGCCTGGTTGTGCAGGTGCTGATGAAGAGGGGAGATGGAGCAACCTCCCACCTCGAGGACCACGCGCCCGCCTTCCTGGGGTACTGCCCGCAGGAGAACCCGCTCTGGCCGGACCTCACCGTGCAGGAGCATCTGCGGGTCTACGCGGCCGTGAAAGGGGTGTGCAAGGAGGATACGGCGGCTGCTGTCAACCGGTACGGATGGATGGAGGGTGTTCCCAGGGTTTGGTCAATATTTTATCCACCAGTTCCTAGGGCATGGGGAGGGGACCAGAAAGTCAAAATTCACTGTGAGCCAGAGGCAACCTTGAAAGAAACTCAGGAAATGGAGCTGGAAAAGTGATTTTGTGCTAAATGCTGTGATTAAGTGAGTGGGTTAAGACAATCTCCAATTTGCCTAAGTGCATTTAGTGGGGATAAATTTACCACTAATGTCCTTTTAAGTATGTTATCTTTAGGAAGCGTTTCTAAAATCTCTGATGTTATAGTTTGGCACTACAAGAAAGGGTGCTTAAGTACTGCCTGCTCAGCTGACACTGGCAGCGTGGAATGGATTTATAATGCTCTTGACACTAATGATGGGGTTAGAAAAGAGCTTGTGGCTTATTCAGTACACTTTGCTTCAAATATTCACTTACATTTTAATAACACAATAAATGTTTAATGAAAACAAGCAGGAGTCAAGAGCAAGGGGAAGAAAGTTCCCTTTTCTTATCGTTTTGGGTATTCTTAACGAGAATATTGAGTTGGGAATAACAAAAATGTTCTTTTTTTCATTTGTTTCCTTTCCCGACAGAATAGTGAATGCTCTGCAGCTCCAAGACTATTTAAAAAAAAAACCAAGAAAATTGTCTGCCGGGATAACCAGAAAGGTGTGTTTTGTTTTACCTATAATGAGCAATGCAACGTTCATAGCACCAATCAAAAATCCCTTCCATGACCAGGGGGACCTACCTGTGCTCTGAGCTGCCCAGGAGAGCATCGTGTTGCCTCCCACGGTGGGGTGATGGAAATTAGCCTTTTCCAAAACCACATTTCCTATAAATCAGAACCCTGATTCCTGTAAACGAAGCCCAGAGACTGTAAAAGATGTGACTCAAAGCCCTTTCCCTGTGGTAGCTGTGTTTCGCAGTGTGCATGCTGGGCAACCCCGCCGTCCTGCTCCTGGATGAGCCGTCAACTGGCATGGACCCCAACGGGCAGCGCCGGGTCTGGTGAGTAGGACCTCAAGCACTGTGCCACCACCATGGTAAAGGGGTTGGAAGCCAAGAGTCGATGCCTAAGGTGAGGTAAAGAATGTTTTACCCCATCTGCGGTTAGTGCTGCTCATCACGTGCCAATGGTTTTATTAGGAACGCCGTTTTCCTGGTTCTCTCTAGCTGAAGTATGAGAAAAGAGAGAAAAACCATTCTGCCTTCATCCTTGTTGGAAACTTTAGGACAGTCTATACGGGATTTGGAAGAATTCATAAAGGGACCTGAGTCAAAAATACTTCTTTGTCATTATTTCAAAGTATTACCACGCGCACGTCAGTCCAAAGTTGCTGTATGTAAAGTTTTTATACTTGTTTTAGAGGAGAGGCATTTAGAGGGACAAAGATAAGAAAATGTCTGGTATTTCTGGGGAGTGTTAGCTTTCTTTTTCCTCCCTCTGATCCTCAGGAAAATGATTCGTGCCGCCCTGAAAACACAGGAGACGGGAGCCATCCTGACGACGCACTACATGGAAGAGGCAGAGGCGGTGTGCGACCGTGTGGCCATCATGGTGTCTGGGCAGCTACGGTGGGCAGCAGCATGTGGCTGAGCTGGGAAAACGGTCCATGCAGTGACAGGGGCTTCTCCTACAGCCTCAACTACAGGAGCCAATCCCCTTTCCTATGAAGAAAGGCTGGGGGATTTGGGTCTCTTCAGTCTGGAAAAAAGACGGCTGAGGGGGGATCTTATCAACACTTATAAATACTTACAGGGTGGGTGTCAGGAGGATGGGGCCAGGCTCTTTTCAGTGGTGCCCAGGGACAGGACAAGGGGTAACGGGCACAAACTTGACCATAGGAAGTTCCACCTCAACGTGAGGGTGGCAGAGCCCTGGCACAGGCTGCCCAGAGAGGTGGTGGAGTCTCCATCTCTGGAGACATTCCAAACCCGCCTGGACACGTTCTTGTGCCACCTGCTCTGGGTGACCCTGCTCTGGCAGGGGGTTGGACGGGATGATCTCCGGAGGTCCCTTCCAACCCCTGCCATTCTGGGATTCTGTGGGCTTTATGAAATGCTCCCCGTGATTTCACCAGCACTACAATTTGGGAAGAAGATGGTGAGGCACCAGTGGTTTCACACTGACATCTCTTTTTCTTTCCTCCCTCCCCTGCAGGTGCATTGGCTCCATTCAGTACCTGAAGAACAAGTTTGGCAAAGGCTATCTACTGGAAATTAAGATCAAGGATCCAGAGCGCACTGATCTTCTCCATGCTGAGATTTTGAGGATTTTCCCTAGTGCAGCCCGTCAGGAGAGGTAACTATAAGATGTGGGATGAATGGTGGTTTCAACACTACCTCATCGCTAAAAATGTGTCCAGTGTGATGTACCAGATGCGGGATCTCAGCTGGAGAGGGATGAACAGCTCAGTGTCCCTGTATGGGGATCTGCTTTGATAATGTCACCACATCCTGCCCTGCTGGGATCCCTGCCGCAGAACATCCATGCATCCAGCACATAGTGTGACATGAAGTTTTGATCCCAGAACCTCAATACAGAGCAAGAATCACCTTTTCTTCTTTTTCCTCAAGGTTCCCCTCTTTGCTAGTCTACAAGGTCCCAATGGAAGATGCACTGCCCCTGTCTCAGTCTTTCTCCAAGCTAGAGGAAGGTGAGAGTGAAACAAGATGACTTTTTGAAAAGGTGGAACACAGACTGCTAATTTTTGACTCTCTTTCCGTTTCTCCACAGCCAAACGAAACTTCAGCTTTGAGGAGTACAGCTTCTCTTTGAATACTTTGGCTCAGGCAGGTGATTTCAAGGCTAGACATGCTGTAAAGGCATGAGACGGAACAAAAGCTGCAGTGAGACTTGGGCCAGTGCGGTGGCAGAAGGCTGCTCCACCAAAAAACTGGCTGGGGGTGGTGGGCAAGGCGTCCTCTACTGGGAAAGTGGTGGGATATGGTGTTTTAGGTTTTTTTCACTGCTGGGATTTAGCAAGGTGGGAACAAAGCCTAAGCAAAGTGTCGCTGCCTGACTCCACTCACCCGAGACAGGACCCAGCATGTCCAAGGGATGGATGCCCTTGGGAGATGCCCATGCCCAGCCTCTATGGTTGCTCCTGAAGCAGCAGGTTATTGCTGCTTGTACAAGGCTGGTGGCAAAGACGAGGAATGTTTATGTCAATCCACTGGTGGGTAAAACCTACTCTACGATATACCTATGGGCAGCCGGTGCCTCTCAGGTCACACTGGCACCTGTGTATGTGCTCCCCACATAAAGCTACTTCACATACATACCTCTCATAGGGGTTGCAGAACTGTACCTCCTGTAAAGGAGCATCCCAGTGTCTAGTGAAAGTCAGAGAAATAATCTTTGATAAGAGTTTTATCTTCCCCATTTCAGGTGTTTTTGGAACTCTCCCGAGAACAGGAAAAGGATAATTTTGATCTGACTTTGGATGGGACTTTTGAATGGAAACAACTTCAGCAGGAGGACTGTTAAAGATCCAAAGATGCTCATTTACTCATTACTCGGTATTAAGCCAACTGATGTGATACCGCACGTATTTACTACCATTATCGGTCTACCACGAAGAGGAGGAACAGGCTCTGCCTTTCCAGTGAGCATCGGCTGAGGGCTTCTCTCCAGTGCAGAAGACATTTCACCTGGACTCTGCAGGTGTCTACGCTAAGTCCTACACCCCAGGTTGCATTTCCAATGGCTGGCTGATGAAACGGTGCCTGCGGTGTCAAGCAGAGCAACGTGCAGCAGAGGGACAGAGAGGTTTGCAGAAAGGAGGGTCGTAACCTGCCCCTGGGGAACAGGGCTTTGCTTTGCTCGGTGGATCTGGGTGCATCAGGGAATCTGGACACACTGCCAACCTTCTGGGCTCCTCTCCCACCAATGCGTGGGGCTATTTGCCAATGACGTGTTTAAATACATCTTACTGAAATTTGCATTCTATTTTTATACCCTTCCAATAAATGTCTCTATAGAAACTGCAGTTACACCCTCACATGTCATCGTTGCTGTGGGCCGTCAGAACAGCTGAGCAGCTCAGACTCCTTCCCCTGGGGATGGAGGTGGCTGCAGAGGGCCCAGGGCTGCTGGCCAGGCGGTTGTAGTCACTCGTGTTTACGATCTCCGTCCGCCTGGCTCGGGGAGCATGCTCGCCCCTGCCCTCCCTCCACGCTGGAGCCAGCAGTTGTCACTCCTCCCTTTGGAAACCAACCTGGGGTGTCCAGCCTGGAGAAGAGAAGGCTCCGGGGAGACCTTATTGTGGCCTTTCAGTACCTAAAGGGGGCTTATAAGAAAGATGGGGACAGACTTTTTAGCAGGTCCTGTTGCATTAGGACAAGCGGTGATGGCTTTAAACTAAAAGAGGGAAGATTTAGACTAGATCTAAGGAAGAAATGTTTTACACTGAGGGTGGTGAGACACTGGCCCAGGTTGCCCAGGGAGGCGGTGGATGGTCCATCCCTGGAAACATCCCAGGCCAGGTTGGACAGGGCTCTGAGCAACCTGACCGAGTTGAAGATGTCCCTGCTCATGGCAGGGGAGTTGGACTAGATGGCCTTGAGAGGTCCCTTCCAACCCAAACCAGTCCTTCCTCCTGACAACTCAGGCACACGTTATCCCTGTGCCCAGCTCATTCGTAAAGCTTAAAACTCTCACAGAGAATAGTGAGTGCGATTCTCTTTATGTAATCTGCAGCAGTGGCTGTGTTGCAATCACTCAGCTTCAAAACATATTTTGGCAGTTGGAGGACACATATTTAGAGAGATCGTGATTATTTCCCTCCTGGTTGCACAACAGCTCCGTTTCTACTCCCCACCCCTGGCAGACGGGTAAGTGAAATCACCCAACATTTCGGTCACCTGCTCGTGTGCTCAGCTCTGGGAAATGGGAACTCAGGGAAAGGGAAGAGTTTGATTTTAGTGCCCTGGGGATATCAGCGGCGGTGGAGAACTCAAGCCGCGAGCCTCCTGATGTAATGACAGTTTATACGGTCCATTCCTGCTGGGGTTTTTTTTCATCAGCATTTCATGGTTTGCGCATCTGGACATGCTGCTGGTGAGAGGGACCCCTCTGCTGCGGCGGCTGCTGGTTTGAGCGGACTCGTAAATACACTGGCTTCCCTCTCCTCTGCCCTCCGCATCGCTGCTCCTACACACAGGCCCTCACTTTAACTGGGAAATCTCTTTTCTACGACACAGGACGAGGGGACCGGGTCCCTTTGAAGGTCTTTGAATGATGCAAACAGTAATAAAAGCCCCGGCAAACAAATCCCGTCCCACAGAGAGCATCTCTGGGAGCTGGAGGGGGAAGAGGAGCGTGCTGGGCTGCAGGGAAGACAAGAAAGCAGAGAGCAGGGCTGGGGGGTGAAATCTTCTTGTGGCAATTGTATGGTGAAGAGCATGTCGTGCCTTGGCTGTTGTTCTCCATGATTTTGGGGGCTTTCCATTGCAGGGGAAGATGAAGCGAGCAGAGCTGGCTCCATCATCTCCTGCACGTGGAGGAGAAAGAAAAAGGCCCACAGGGAGTCCCCCGAAGGCGAGGTGGTTGGAGCTGGGGCTTTGCATCTGCCCAGAGGGAAGGGGGACAGGGCTCGTGGCATTGCCAGCACACAGTCGAGATTTCCAGGTCCGGGCCCGTGGCCAGCGCTTGGAGAAAGGAGTTCTGTCCCCAGCACAAAGCGGAGCTCAGCTGGCAAGAGGGAACGAACAGAAGTTCTCAAAAAGTTGACGAGGACTTAGCTTTTTCTATTGAAAAGAAAAAGAACAAGAGAGAGATTTCCTGGAAATGAACCAACTTCTTAAATATTCCCTTCAGAGGTCGCCCCCGCCTCTCTCCTTCCCCCTGCCCTGAGCTGAAGGGCTGGGGGCAGAATCTGTCCCCCAGCACTGGCTCTACCTGCCCTTCAGGCCCCGGGGCTGGCAGCAGCCCGGTGGGAAGCACCCTGCATGCAAACCAGCTCCAGAACCGGCCTAACTTTTTGGTTATTCTCCTTGTTTTCCAGCACAGCACGGGTCCTCCACGTCCAGCGTCTTTGCTGACAAACCTGAAGCAGAGCGTGTTGCCTGCGCTGTGGGGTGCATCCATCACCCCAGCTCCCTGCTGCGGGTGCTGCACATTCCCCGCAGTAACTCATGCGACAACTTAGTCTTATTAACAGGGAGGTTCTTATTTATTAGATTTAATAATGCCCTCTTTATGCAGCAAAGCGACGAAGCGCACAAAGGGCCATTCACCACCAACTGCCTCCAGGGCCCAAACGGGCATCCCGGAGCGACAGCCAAGAGCAGCCCATGGTTAGGTGAGAAAAACGGTGCCCCCCCAGTAGTTTTTGAGTGCCGGGGACCAGGGGAGCAAGGCACACCTGTGCTCAAGGATTGGGAGCTTGGGGACACAGTTTCACCCTGCAAGGTTTTGGGGAGCAAAGAGGTATTTGAAAAATGTCTGGACAGGAATGACAGAGCTTTCCAGGTCTCCTCGTCCTCTCGCAGCTGTGACAGAGGTACGAACGTTGTCTAGTTCAAACGCTAGTTAAGCAACTCCCCGTAAGTGCAAGTAAGCAACAACCACAAAAAAAAAAAAAAAAAAAAAAGTGGTATTTCTGAGAATTTCAAGGAACATCACAAAAAACAATGATGCAAGCTTCAAAATACCTATGAGACGAACTTCTGTGGAGTTGGAAGAGGAGGGTAACGCTGAGTGATGTTGAGCAAAGGACTGGTGTCCTGCAGGAAGCCCAATGCAGGGCTGCCTGCGGTGGCCTGCAAGATTGTGTCCTGTGGGTTAAAGGCACCATACCCAGCCTTGTGCAGCCCCTCCTGTACCCCCCCCTTCACAGCAGGGCCACATGTGCTTCCTCCTGGGTGGGCACCTCCAGATCTCATAGCTCAACTGAACAAACAACATCCTTTCTTCAGAGCAACCCAGGGGAAAAAAGAAAAAACCCAGGAGACAGGACCAGCATCAAACAGAAAGTTGTTTGTGTCTGCTCTGGAAGGACAGGCTACAAAGCTGGTGAGGGGTCTGGAGGACAAACCTTCTGAGGAACGACTGAGGGAACTGGGGTTGTTCAGCCTGGAGAAGAGGAGGCGGAGGGGAGACCTTATCATCCCCTACAACTACCTGAAAGGAGGGTGTAGAGAGATGGGGGCTGACCTCTTCTCCCTGGTGACAAGCGATAGGACAAGAGGAAACGGGTTCAAGCTATGTCAGGGGAGGTTTAGATTGGATATTAGGAAACCTTTTTTCACTGAAAGGGTTATTAAACATTGGAACAGGCTGCCCAGGGAGGTGGTGGATTCCCCATCCCTGGAGGTGTTTAACAAAAGGGTAGATGTGGTACTTAGGGACATGGTTTAGAAGTGTTTTTTGTCAGGGTGGGTTAATGGTTGGACTTGATGATCTTAAAGGTCCCTTCCAACCTCAGCAATTCTATGATTCTATGACAGGCACCCTGACCACGTGGTCCCCCATGCCGTGAGGGCAGCGAGCATCCCCAGCCAGGCAGACGCTGGGCTCCGGATGGCAAACCCACCAGAGGGTTTATCGCAGCGAGCACAACCCATTCCTGTGCAACACCACCGGCCGCACGTGGCTGTCCCAGAGCAGAGCCAGATGTTCTCCAAGCAGAAGAAATGAGGCAAGGCAGATGTTGGCAAGCTCGACGGCGCGGGAGTCCAATTCTCTTTTTCCATTCGCTTGAGACAGAAGAGGAAATCGGTGCTGGATTACACCTCGGCATGTGAACCGCGGAGGGGGTGAACAGGGTGTATCAGTTCCTCGGCTAATGCGAACCAGCATACGCTCTCCAGTCTGCAGCACGTGAGTACCGGGATGTCGTAACAAGCATCTCTCGGAATTTTTCATTTTTAAGGCGTTTCAGCTTGAATTGCTACGCACGTGAAAGCAGGGAAGAAGATTTTTCTCTTGCATTGGTGGTCCTTAATTCTACTCAGCACCTCAAAACCCTTCGTAGACTCTCAGCTCAAAATATTCTCTAGTCCTTTATCAGCAGATGGATAAAATATCAGGCAGAAGACAATGTGTGGCTGTGGCAGCAGCCAAACCCAACAAAATATTTACTTCAAAGCAGGCAGAAGGATAGCTTGTCCAGCTGGAAAAAGCAGGAAAAGTTTTTTAAAAGAGTGGAAGAGTGGGACAGAGAGGGAGATGACTGTGTAAGTCACGATGTTTCAATTAGATCATGCCTGAATGATAACAGACGTTCATGAACTTGTGTTCTAGGCAAAATGGAGGTATCCAGTTTATCCCTGTGCATCTTCGTCCCCAGCACAGGCATCAGCTGGTGTTTTATGGCCAGGTGAGGAGGGACATGGGCTGTGCAGCAGCTGAGGTAGAAACACACCTGTGTGTCTGTGGTCCCGGTGGATGCCACCGGCATGAGCACTGAATACGTCCCTCCTGCAGGGTCTTCTGCTTTTCAGAATGAATTTTGCCTATTTGAAAATATCAGAAGTCATCTAGTCCAGTAATTAATGTCCCTGGAGAGGTCTTGAGCTGGGTCACAGATGGGTGATGGATTTCAGTGGGAGCCCAGATGCCAAAGGCAAATCCTTCCCACGGATTTGGGCCATGCTGGAACGGGTTCTTCTGTGTCATTGTGGCAGTAAAATACCACGGGTTTGCAGGAAGAATTGTCACTACCATCACCCACCTTGTCTCTCCCAGGTAAATGGACGCCGCTGTAGGAACCCATAATGCCTATAAGTAATCAGCTCTCTTGCAGGTGGCCACACCAGCCTGACCCTTGCTTTGAGCATCTCCCTTCTTTGCAGCAGTCTTCTTGCCTCGAGAGCCAAGAGCCAGCCCAACCATCGCCTCCTCCAACGCAAAACCTGCCAAGATGTCCTAAGACATCTTCCTTCCCATCCAAGGAAGCTATTTTTGCCCACCATCACCTTCCTCGGACCCTGGTGGGATCCCAGCCTCCAATAACCACACATCAGGCTCCGCAGCTCTCCGAGGAGGTAACGGAAAGCAGCAATTCCCTGCCGTGAAGGTAGGTAATGCTGTCAGGATTGAGTTGTAAACGGCCTTTTCAAGTTTCTTCAGCTGTTTAAGTACTGCATCCACAAATGGACTGAGAGGCGAGGTCTGTACTGGGCTGCAGTGGGAATATTCCCTGTGTCCCCGGTCCCAGCAAGCATTTATTATCGGACTTTAAAGCAAGTGCCGTAGGACGCGAGGAGGGTTCGGGGCAGTGCTCGGCCTCACCTTTGGCAGCTGAGGACACCGACTTGCTGGCGCTGGCTGCTGGCACGGGCCGCGGCTTCCTCCACCCACACACCTCGGTTTTCTTTGGCCTCCCTGTGAGAAATGCATTTCATGTGCTAAATGCAAATCCTCTAAAGGGTTTTCAGGATGCGAAGTAGGAATTCAGAAAGAACAACAAAAAGAAGCATGATTTTTCTTTTTTTTTTTTTTTTCTTGCTTTAATTTGAAAAATAGTTGACCTTGAAACCACTGTGTTTTTTCCCCTCTCCGGATCGGAGGGAAGGCTCCTGCCAACATTACGTAGCAGGGCTACACCGCGTTTCACGTGGGGATTTGTAACTGCCTCTCACAGGGGACTGAAAAGCGAGAAACGGGCTCTGGTGAGCAGATGGTTGCACAACATCTTCTGCATCTGATTTCTCGCATTTGCAGAACATCCTTCTACTGTCCTGAGACTTTCCTGGGAGACTCGGCTGTAGCAGTTACAGGGGCAAACAGACGGGGACCCTCTGAGCGGGAGGGACAGAGCAGCAGCTCCATGTGTCCCCCCCACCCTGCCCTCCATGGGGGTGTCTTGCGCTGGCTCTTCCAGCCTGAGATGGGAGGGCGTGACATGAAGTTAGCTGCATCCCTGAGGATGCTGTGAAAAGTTGAGCTGGATTTAAAAAGCACCTGGACGAGTTCCTGCAAGAAAAAAAAAGTCTCCCATAGAGAGCTGCTCCAGCCCCTCGGGCTCGGGGACCCCTGAGCCAGGGAGCAGGGGGGGAAGCGGCAGCAGCCCCTTGCCCTGTCCTTGTCCCCCTGTGCTCAAAGGGTCCCAACAAGGGGCCAAAGGAGGTGCCTCGTCCCTGTTCTCTTGGGACCCCATTAAGCCACTGTTTCATCTAACTTTTGACACGCCAAGGAAGGGAAAATTGGGAGAGAAGGAACTCTTTTCTGGGAAGAAATCACCTTTTTTTTTTTTTTGGTTACGAACTGGGCATGGGCCAAGGGGTGTGGTATATGGCTTACAAACAATAGCGACATATTTCAAAATCACCCATTCGAGTGAAATATTCAGAACAATTTTCTTGAAGCGCAACATTTCTTGCAGAAGCGCTGTGAGTCAGTGTTCCATTGAAAGCAAATCTTTCTTCTGGTCTGTAATGCCTGATCTCGTGGTTCCACATCCTCCCTTTTCCCTTCGCTAGAAAGGGAAAGTTGCCAAAGTTTAGTAAAAAAATACTAGTTTGCCATTTCCAGCTGTATCACCCCAGACGCAGGTGCCTAAAGAGTGCTCCCACAAGGGAAGACGGGCTAAATGGGGAAAATGCACTTAATCCCATCTGGGAATCGGCAGATCGAGACCTGGAAGTGGGAGGCTGAGGGGCCACGAGCCGCCCTCGCTCAGCCACCGAGACCTGCGGACCTTGCGCTGCTGCTGGGTCTGCTCTTGCAGGAAAAACCGCTGCAAGCTGCTATTAATATGATACAAACTGTGAATTAAATTTCCTTAAGGAATGTACTGGCAGAGGGGATATCGGAGCAGCGAACGGGGGCACCCGTCGGAGGAACAGGAGTCAGCAGAGGCTCTGCTCATGCGGCAAGGCCATGGGGACACAAGACAGTGGATGTCCGGACAGCCGCGTGTTTTCAAAGTGGCGGGGGCGGGGGGGGGGGAAATGTGCTCATTTTTTCCTTCTCTCCAAACAAAATGTGGGTTTTGTGCCTTCTTTTTTTTTTTTTTTTTTTTTTTTTTTGGTGAAAGGATTTTGCACAATGGATTTCCGAGAAAGAAGATGCGAGACTTTTCTTCTTTTTTTTTTTTTTTTTTTTTTTTTTTTTTTTTTTTTCCTGGAACTACCCTGATGAATCACTTCGCTCCCCTTTTGGGGTCCCAGCCCGGCGGCGCTCCCTCCCCGCAGCATCTCCATTCGTGCTGTGCCACCTCCTGGTGACACCGCGGCGGTGCACGGCTGGGACTGTCACCGCGCACCCCGACACACCGCCGGGACGCCCCCGCCTTCCCCAGCAGCAGGGTTTTTTTGTTTGGTGGGGGTTTTTTTTTGTTTGTTTGGTTGGTTTTTGCCACCCCGTTATCCTGCTGCCCTCTCTTAAGGTGCTGGACCAGCCGTGGGGGGCTGATGCCATCTGTGCCCCCGGTCCCTCTCCATCAGGATGCGTGCTGCCCCATGGCATCCCTCGCCCTCCATGTCCAAGTCCAGTTCTGGCATGGAGATCACTCCTCGTTGTCACTTTGCAGGCTGAGGTAGGTCGGACAGGAGGGGGCCGTTGGGACTGAGTCCCCCCCATGCTGCTGTGCACTAAGGGAGGGGGGTACAGGGGTGGATGGGGTAGGGGCAAGCTGAAGTCCTGGTGCAAAATAGTCCTGGTATGAGCAAAAACACCTGCTGGGATCACTGGGACCTGGGCCTGAGAAAGGGTTGCGTAAGAAATAATAACGTTCAAGATTGTTCCAGTGACCTGCCAGGGGATGCTCCTGCCCCGCGTGTTGCTCCAGGCAGCCACAGCATCCCAGCCTGCCTCTTCCAGGGTCGCTTTTTCACTCAAATGCTTCCCCGACCCCAAAGGAGTGTGGTGGCCCCCACCGCGTATTGCTGTATTAGAGAGACAGCGTTAATGAGGAATGAGGGCAATGAAGGACTGAGTCACGCACAGCCTGGAAGAGCTTTAGGACTGGGGTGCAAGACCAACTTATGCCTTCATTTCCCAGGCGGGAGGTGGTGACACCCTCATCCCAGGGCCCTGGGTTGTGAGTATCAGCGAGTATCAGCGAGGGAGGAGCGATCACCACATGGGGCCACAGACTCCAGAGGCAGAAACACGGGAAGAGAAGAGGATTTTGGGCTGAACCTGAGGACAACTCACCAGGTAATGCTGTAGCACTTCAAAAAACAAACAAACAATCAAAAGCTGTTCAGAAAAGAGTTTCTCTTTTCTTAGGGAAAACAGAACAACAGCAGAATCTTTCATCAGAATCTTCCAATTTTCTGTGCAAGGCATCCATCCAAGGGGAAGCTCCGGTTCCCAAGTGAACCCTGCCCAGCCAGGAGAGCCCCCGACCACTGGGAGAGGGGCTCAGCCCCCCCGGGCCCCTCTGCTCCATGCGGAAGGTGGCACCGCCACCTCTCTTATGAGCGAGAGCCTTGTCCTGCAGCCCTGCACTGCCGTCCAATGGCTTTGGATGCCGGCCCGAGGACTTGCAGATGGAAGGAGGAGGTCAAAAAGCTGGACCACAGATGCTGCGGACGTGGCGGGTGGCCACAGGAATGCGGCGGCCACCACCAGCGGGGATGTGCGCTCCTTCAGCATGTCCCCGGCAAACCTCCCCGAGGAAGTTTGGTTTGTTCGATACGTGCGCAGACCTCGCCGGCAGCACCAGACCCGGCCCGAGTTTTAGGGGAGATGGAGCCTAAGACCCCGCCTCTGCCAAAGGGGTCTTGGTATCAAGTATATCAGCTTGGTACTGAAAAGAGAGGAAAAGTAAATGGCTGTTATTCGGACATATTCCTCTTTTCTCTTCCAGGTCAGATCCATGCACCAGCTTCGCTGCACTGGTGATGTGATGGAAAGGGATCCTAGCACTTTCCGCTGCAGTTTGGGATTATAGCTATCTGCAACCTTTAATCCCTGCTCAGCCGAGAAGAGTGTTTCTGGTCACTTGGGCATTAATGCTGCCAAATCAGACTGTCATTTTCTACAGTCATAAAACTCCACCTGGTCCCACGCTGACTTCAGCAGCCATAAATCTGTGCCCCCCTTCTCCGTCGAGGGGCTGAAGATGTCCCCGATCTGGGGCAAGGAGGAGGGGTTAACTGGTATGAAAGGAAAAACGAGTTGTGGGCACAGATCCGAAACCAGGACTGATTTAGGAAGATTTTCTGCTTATTATCTACTTAGGAACAGAGGATTTGTCAGAACAGATCAGAGCATTTTCATCAAATCCGGCATCCTGCGTGCAGCGGAGATAGTGAGAGGATGTCTCAGAGGAAAAACTCTCTCCAGCCTCTCCCAGAAGTGCAGTTAGAGGGTTTGATGCTGTCGGGATGGGGAGCAGAGGCAACGCTGGGGGTAGAAGCAGAACTGGCTGCAAATGTCCAGTCCCCGTGAGACTGGAACCAGCGAAGGCAGCTTCAGCCTGAGTCGCGCCCCAGCTCCAGCCGGCCCAGCCGACGCGGAGGCCATGCTCCCCTCCCGCACGCAGGCTGGCGAGAGCTTGCCATGGGCTACAGCATCTAAATCTAAACCCAAACACATTTCCAACCCAGCCCTAAGGCGGGCCACATCCAGCTGGCTCGGCCGAAAGCATCCATCGGTCCTCAGCATCCCGTCTGACCGCTGGGAGCCGGGCAGCACAAACTCCCCAGGCTCCAAAAGAAATGCATTTTCTGATGTTCGTGCTGACGTTCCGGTAACAATCACATCATCTGAAACACCGAGTGCTTGGGAAATGTTTGTTTTACAAAGCGGGGTAGGAGCTGCTACAAAAACATTCCCTGTTTTTAAAAAGAAAATATCCCCTTGTCGGCGAGCAAAACCAAACAAATGTGCGCGTATCCAAAGGAGAGAGCGCTGGGAAACGGCCTTTCCCATGCACGACGGCAGGGCTGCCGGGGCTCGGGGGGACAGCAGGGACCCACAGCTCGGTGGCGGGGGGGGGAGCCGTGGTGCGGTGTGGGAGCACCAGGGCTGCGGTGGCCGCAGCCGCCTGAGCCACGTTCCTCACTGCTGTTCTCATGTATAAATAGAAAGGCAGACCGTTATTTTTAGGGCTTGTTGAGTGGGTCTGGAGGAACTACAGAAAACCCTTCCAAATGAGCCGCTTTGCAGCTCAAGCAAAGCTCCTGGGGTCAGGTCTGGAGGAGAATGTCGCTAGGACCACCTTGAGCCCTGGAGACAGGTCTGGGCTGGTCCGAGCATGACGGGCTTCACCTTGGCGCTGGGTGATGGTGGTCCCCGCGTGGCTGGGGTAGGTGCGGTGGCACCCTAGGGATGCTCTGTCCTCACTCCATGGAGTGCATCCGTGTTTCCCATCCCTATGATAACAAAGCAGGGCATCAGCAGAGAAACTTGCCTTGGGCCTTTTATCTCCAGCACTTTCCCCAGGAACTTGGAGGACACAGCCAGCTCCCGCACCATCACACCGTCCCGACACACATACGGAAGCTGTTCCCCACACCGCGTAGGTGGCACAAGGAGACCTTTTCATCCCATCTTCAAGCTGCCCCAAGACCTCCATAGACTCATGGATGGGCACAGAAAGAGGAAGATGCACACCTGGAAAACCCAGAAGGTGGGTCAGCTCTCTTGGCTCCGGCAGAAGAAACACCATCAGGTACGTTGGGGTGGCTTTTGTGTGTGTCCCCCATGTTTTCCTAATGCCCAGCCCCTGCCACCCTCCTCCAAACCTCTCCTGGAGAGCACAGACAGGCTGGGCTGGGGGGCTCTTAGCGATGAGAGAATTTTTGGCCATTTCTCCTTAAGTTGTGGAGGACAAGATCTTTCGACAGCATTCAGCTCCTGAAAGATGCACCCAGGCACATCGTGGGCTGTCTTATCATGTCTAAGCTGCCTGTAGCTCCTAATTGTAGAGGTCCTGCTTTTAAATCTTATTTTTCTTGCCTGTCTCTCTGTTGGAAACCACATTTTCCTTTTATCTATATGTTATGCCTTCTAAAATCTGTCCCTAAATCTACAAAACTGCTCTCAGTAATTCACAGAGATCCAGGACTGAAAGCATTTCGTTAGTGACTGTCCTCTACAGACCCAGCAGGGTCAGAGGAAAAGAAAAACAGCACACGCATGATCAATATGTTTTGAAACAGGATTTGAAAGCGAAGCATGAGAAGCATCTATCTGGTTTTAATTTCAAATGAAAAAATACAGCTATTAATACACGGCAATGCTGCTCTGCTGTGAGGACAAAGTGTAGATAAAACCTGCAGGCTTAATGAGGGTCAGGAAAAATAAAATTTGAAAGCAAATCTTTGAAAATCTCTAGGTAATCTCTGTTCCATTTATCATGCTTTGGCAATCAGAAAGTAAAACCAGGCTCAGCATAATGAAGAAAATCAAACAGGCTCCTTTTTTTTTTTTTTTTTTTTTCCCCTGCTGCTCTAACATCACAGAAAAATACAGTCATGGGAAAAAAAGGGAAAAAAAAAAAAAGGAGGAACTTCTGCCCTCCTGTTGGCACACAGGGAATCTAATTGCAAAGGTTTCTTTCTGCACATCCGAGTACACTATGCGAGACTGGAATTTATTAATCGCAATATTTAAGCTCTCCTTGGTGACACAGGACTAATGCAGTGGTCCTCTCTTGACCTGCCGGAGATGCGAAGGTACCAACGGTTGATAGCAACTGAGTCACAAGCTGAGATTGCGAAAAAGCCAAAAAAAACCCTACTTCCCTTGACGTCTGTGCCCAGCCAGGTCAGCAGCGCGGCACCCGCCCCGGCCAGGCTGGGGACATGCCGAGGACACCAGTGGACAATGCAGGTGAGGAGGTTTTGCCTGTGGTTTTTGGGTTGTGAGGTGCTTTGGTGATGGCAGACCCCCCAAATCTCCCAGTCACTGGAGGGGCACCATGCCCTGTGGCAGCCTGGCCGAGCGCTGCTGTCCCTGTCCTGGCACTCATGGTGCAGACGTGGGTGAAGCCCAAGGCATCGGGAATTAGGTCTCCGAGAGCCCCAGGTGGTACGGCTGGACTCCGCCATGGGTGCTCCCCATTGTGACGCCACTGCTCCCGCAGAGCCGGAGGTGGCCCTCACGCAGACAGGAGATGACTTTGGCATAAGGGGCATAAGACGTCTGTGGTCCCTGCAGACTTGAAAGTGGTGGCTTCCAAACCTTTCCTCCTGCAGCCCCATTTCCTGGGCCACCCCAGATCTCAGCAGATGTCTTGTCACCCACTGACTATCTGTTAGGCTGATAGTCCCAGCACAGCTGCCGGGTCCCTGCGTGGCATTGCAACCCTCCCTTTAGAGACCGTCTCTCTGCGGGCACCTCCTTTCTCTGCAGAGCCACCCAGCAGCCTTTAAACTACCTCCTTTGGCTTCTGACAGCACCGAGCTCAGAGCAGGAGGCCGTAGCATCGCTGTAACGCGTCCAAAGCATCCTAAACCCAGACAGCTTGACCTACTTGTCCCTTCTCAGCTCCTCCAGCTGCAGTTTCCCTGCGGAGCACAGTCGCAGGGCTCCTTTCCCTCCCTGTGCTACAAAGCTGGGCTGTTTCACAACTTCCATGTCTTCTTGCCTACCTAAGCAGGGCTGCGTGGGGATCCTTCAGCTGACGGTTCCTTGGAAAGCTATTTTAGATCCTTGGGTGGAAGATTAACTATACAGTCGATGCATTATTCCAGCACAAAGCGTGTCTGTTGCTATGGACAAGGAATACATGTGGGGCCATTTGGAGGCAGTAGGAGTTGCTTTTATCTCCTATTCCTTTTGGCAGTGGACATAACTCTTTTGCTTTAAAATCACTCCTTTTGCAGACAATGAGGAGGAGGGAGGAGTTCTCAGCAATTAGTCACTCTGAATCACATACGAACATAAATCAAAGGATAATTGCACCTTCTTGAGCGCACTGTAATGAGATTGGATATGTGTAACTCGCATATATTCATATTCTTTCTCCAGAGCCAGTACTACTAAGGATTTCTTTTTCCGCAGTGCTGCGGAACGGGTGTTTGAATGTTGTCTCTCTTCCCAAAGGTGTTGTCAGGGTGAGAACTGCAATGAGCATAAAGCATTTTAAGACTGTGCAAGCAGCGTTACAGGGCTCTTCCCATTACTGCCCTTAATTCTGCTGGAAGATGGGTGTAAAGAGAAAGAAGCGATGACTCAGAGCAAACAGTTCCAGGCAGAGGCTTGGCTGGTTGGGGCTGTCTGCCTGCCTAGGCTCATGCCCTTGGCTAGGACAACAGTAGCCACCAGCTGGGGTTGTCTACTGCAGGGGGAAAATAGGGCCGTATTTAGACTGCTGGTGCTGGGCGTCCAGCTACCTTCCTGAAGCTGTCGTGACAGCTTCTGGCTGCTCTCATCGCATAGATATTAGAGCGAACGTTCAAAGTCCAGCTCTGATGAAGCCACAAAGCTCAAGCTTGAATTTTCCCACAGCTACGGGGTTGACCCCTGCCGCCACCTCCAGCTACGAGCAGCAGGAACAACTCACAGCTTCTCTTCCTCACCTCCTCGGGTGCTGCAAGTCTGGGATGCGTCCTTAGAGACCTGCCGGTAGGTTCTTGCGCTGAAATTCCCGTGTCTGCAGCCAGGAGAAACATTGGAGAAGGGGGATCTTCCCCTTGTGCTCATGCAACAGCCTCCCTGCCTCCTCTCAGTCTCATCATCCGCATACGTCAGGGTGTTAAAGCTTTTTGTCCCCTGTTAGTGAAGAATGAGCAAAACCCATATCCCGGCTGCTCTCTCTGATGCTGCGCAGTGTCTGCCTCGGACCCCGCTGCTTTTTTAGAAATCAGGTCTGAAAAATTGCGTTTTTTAGAAACCAGGTCTAAAAAATTACACGTAGAACTGCACTGCCTTTCTTTATGTCTTCCTTCATAAAGACTTTCCTCAGATGAAATCTGAGGAAGTTACAGGTCGCAAGGTGGCTTTTTCAGGCCCCAGAGATATGTTTTCTCCCAAGAGAAAGCTGGCGATGTAGCTGTGACAGATTTTTACGGACCCCCCCCCCTTGCTCCTGGGCTGCCCCAGTGCACGGGCCGCTCCGTCCGCACACCCGCGGGCAGGGCCAGCTGGCGTCTGCGCACGGGAGGAGGGGGCTGAACGCGCGCACGTGTCATCGCTAATCATGGAAAAATCTGCAGTTGCAGCCAGTAATGACTATTGCTGAGGTACAACTGCACGCAGCGGGAGAGACTCCAGCAGACCCTCCTGAAATCTCTTCTGCATGACTAACCCCAGGAGAGAGCAGCCCTTCTGCAGGACCCAGGGAGGGCTCTTCCACGTGCAGCCAGACTAAAGCAGAACCATCCCTTTTCCTCTGTAATGAGACATTTCAACTTCTCTGTGGGGCGCCTTGCAAAGAGCAAGTCCTTGCAGGGCGGGGGTTGCAGCATCCTCTGGGATCTGGGAAGGGGACAGTCCCGTGCCTGGCCCAGGCCTCAGGAGGTGCTAAGGAAGGAGCTGGGGACACATCCCTATTCCATTATTTTTGCAGCACAAGGAGATGGCAGTGCAGCGAGACCCACCAACGGTGCCTCGCTTGCTCCTCACGTCATTATTTTAATCTGTTCCCAAACCAAGAACAGGCCACCAGCTGCCACCAGCCCGTCCCACCGCGGATGCTGCAGGCCGCGGGGTGCTGAGCAGTGTGGCACACCCAACCCCACGTGTTTACCATGACATTAGTCACTCGCTTACAAACGTTGGAAAAAACACAGCCACGGGTCCAACGCTCCAGCCTTTCTGTGGCCAGACTGATGTCAGAAGCCACAGGAAACAAATGGATCAATTTTGAGGCCGCTTGTGCCCTGCAGTAAACAGGGAGGGTGAGGCTAAAGGAACGTCCTGTAAACCCGCCTGGAAAACAAGTCCCAAGTGCCTTTTAACTCCCGACCTTTGCAGGTCCCTGAGTTCACGTCATGGTTTGGCTCCTGCCATGTCAGCTCCCTTCTCCAGCCACTCGTCGTAAATCAAAGGCAAACACCGCAAAGCAGAACGTTTCACAGCAAGTTCTCCTTTCCTGGCAGGTGGGGACAGAACCTGATGCCTCCAGCATCACTGTGCGGGACACCGTGTTGGAAGCCAACCTCCTCTCCATCGGCCAGGCACACGGGAGGGATCACGCGCACGGGAGGGGTAACACACACGGTCCTCGACAGCGCCCAGCGCAGGCCGACTGCCGCAGGACTGAGCCCACCGCGGGCTGTGCGCTGACCCAGAGTTAAGAGCTTACCCCACGCCAGCTCAAGGCTGGTTGCCACAAGGACGCCTCCCCTCCGGGGACGAACTGGGTCTTGGCCCCATGCTGCCTGAGGCTGGGTCTCTAGAAATCGACTCAAAGAGTCTAATAAGACCATTTTAAAATGCATGTGTGTTACTTGTTTAAGAAACCTCCGGAGGAAGCATGGCTAAATTGCTCTTCTCCAGCACCGCTCCAGGTGGAGCACCTCAGAAGACAGAACAATTGGGGTGCGGCCGTTAAAGCTGCTCCAATCCTGCTGTCAGCAACGCCGGGAACATCCTGACCCCGTGACCCGCAGGGACTCTGGATCCATCGCAGCACTGGGGCTTCTTCCAGTGACTTCAGTGGGGACCAGGGTCCTGACCCAGCCCTTCGGAGCACGTCACTGAAGATGTGAAGACACAAAACTCACCCAGTCTCACATCCCAGTGCCCCATCCACCTCAGGATACATCCCAGGAGGATAAAGTCCTAGAGTACAACCTTTCCTGGCTTATTTGTAACCTGAAATAACTACAGGAGCTCCTGGGCCTTGTAGTCAGTAGCTTTTCCCAGGAACGTAGGTGACCCATTGTGTTTTACTTCATGTATTTATTTATTTATTCTTCCTTATTTTGAATGTGCAATATCACAGCCACTGAGTGATAGATACCGCCACTAACGGTAGCTGGGAAAAGTTTAAGCAACTTACGGATGCTGGAAAGCTAGCTAAATAGAAGAGCTTTTGGCCATTTTGTAAGACCAGCTTTAAAAACAGGATGTGCAAACCCTTTATTTTGGGACATGTTTATGCCACTGATCAGACGTTCCACCCTGCTATCCCTGTCACGGCAATAAAAGCCCTACAAAAATAATAATAAAAAAACAAAACAAAACAAAACAAAACAAACCACCCAAAAAACCCAAAGCACAAACTTTAAGTTAAGCCCAGGAAAAAAATAAAGGGAATGGATGTGCTAAAAGGGGGAAAAATGTGCTGCAGATTTGAGTGGCACTCGCTTTTCCCGGGAGCACCCTTGGGTGGTTGGTCCCCTCCCCGGAGCCATGGCTCATTACTGCCTGCACCGAACCGGGGCGTTTGCAGCTCCTTCTCCCCTTTTCTGGCACCAGGATGAATTAACTCCTCTTCAGGAGCTGCTTTTCAGTACAAGCCAGAAAAAAAATAAAAAAACCAAACCAACAAAAAAACAACCCAACCTTCTGTCATGCAGGGGGAATTTGGCGCTGTCATCTCAGCTGGGGAGGCGTCTCCCACGGAGGAAGGCTGTAAGTGGGGGCTGGCGACGGAAGAGCCGATGAATTCCTGGCCGGGACCCGCCTGGCAGGTGCTAAACACAGACGTGCTCGACTTAAGACCTTGCGCCACTCGCGACGTGTGTGAGACGCAGCAGAGAGGCGGGTTTAGCCCTTGGCATTAAATATAGGAGCAGCGCGATGGGGTCCGCGGGGGGAGCAAAACCCAGCTCGGCGAACAAAGCCTGTCGGTGGGGTGAGGAGGGGGTGCTCTGTGAACGGTCCGACAGTAGCAAAGGGGGGGTCGTCCCTGCAAACCGGCACCAGGAGCTCAGGCTGGTGGTGGTGGTGGGGGGAAACATACTGGGAAAAATAGAGAGGAGGAGAAATGGGTTCAGGGTAGGTTTTTAAATGCATTCCAAGAAAGCCGCACCTGGAGGCGGTTGTTGGCAGGCTCCTGGTGTGGTGGCAGCCTGATTTTTGTAGGGATTTTGCTTCCTTGTGAGCAAAGAGGCAAAGTGGGAAGCTCGGTGAAGGGGGAAACTGGCTCATCCTTTAGCCTTACGGCGAATGAGGTAAATTGTCCGCACTGCCGCTGGGAATGGACTCAGGATCTAGCGATTGCTGCTGGTTGAAAGTGATGCTAACGATGTGAGGCGTTTTGCTTTATAATATACAGGGTTTTTTCGTCCCATTGCTCCCCTCCCTGATCCAGAGTCCCTCCCCAGCTTTCCTAGAGCTCCTTTAGGGACTGGAAGGGACTGGAAGGTCTCCCCGGAGCGTTCTCTTCCCCAGGCTGAACCCCCCCAGCTCTCTCAGCCTGTCCCCACAGCAGAGGGACTCCAGCCCTCCCAGCATCTTCTCCTTCCCATCCAGCAGACACCGATCCAGCAGGTTTCTCCTCCACCAGTGCGCGTCCATCCCCACCCTCCTCCATCCCCGCTCCCATGCTGAAAAGCCCCAATCCACCTTGCAGGACCATCGAGGGCCCAGGGCGGCTGCCAAGGGTTGATGCGCAAAATCTCCTGCATGAAGCAGGCTGTTTAACGAGCAGCTCCCCCCCAGGTAATGACCAGCGATGAGAATATGCTCTGCCACGCTAACGCGTGCAACCTAACAGCCCAGCGAGGAGGGAGCTGGGAGGTGAAGTGAGACAACCCGCTCTCCTCAGCTGGAGCGCGGTTTCAGCCAAGCTCATCTGCATTAATCTTACGCCCATTAAAATCAGTTGTTCCTTTTCTAATTCAACCAGCGCTGCCAAGCTCAAGACTTAAAAATTCATGAGCCAATGTCCCTGGGAAAAAAAAAAAAAACAACCAAAAAACAAACCAAACAAACCCAAAGGTAAGTTCATCTTTAGCAGCACAGATTTTTTAAAGCAGTCATAAAATAATGTCTAGCTGCTCCTTTGTGCCTGAAGCTTTCAGCTCGCATTTTCATGAGGGATAGGAAAAGGAACAAAAGCTGAGATTTTTACACAATCGTGCAACTCCAGAGGCTGGTGCTTCCTGGAGGCAGCCTCACAACTTGCATGGCTTTTGATGAAAACCAAGAGACTGAGCAACACAGGAGGAGCAAGCTCATTTGGTTCCCCTTATCCTGTCTCAAAACAAGTGTCCTTGCTGAGGTGACAAAAGCCCACCCCGCAGACCTCAGGGCAAGCTCTCCACTGGGTTTTACTGCAGTCAGGAGCCTGGAAATGACGTTAGCACTAATTTTCCAGCCTTGGTCTGGAGAAGCATATCAAGCTCTTGGCAGCCACCAGCCCCTCCGGAGCCACGAGAGCAGCATTAGACCCGAAAGGGAGATGCAGGACCTGGTGTGGACCCAGCCATGGGCAGCAGCGATGGGCAGGGCTGCGGGGAAAGCCAAGGCACCACGTACAGCAGGTGATGCGTTGGTTGGCCTCCAGCAGCCACCGCAACCCCCACGCCACCTCCGCACCCCTCGGTCCCCTCGTCCAGCTTCCCAGCACCCATCCAGTTGTTTCTGCCCTCGAAGTCTACATGGACAACACGGACTTTCCTCTCCAGAGAGCAGCCAGATGCTCTCATGGATGTAGAGCAGAACACAGGAGGAACATGCAAGTTAACAGTAAAAGTAAATAATTACTTTTTAATCCTGTACGCATGAGCGACAAACTAGACATGATTTTTAATATGCTCCTAATTAAGGTCGCCGATGACAATAGCTGGAGAGCTGGAGTCAAAGACAATAAACACCATTTATTTGAAGCAGATGAGAACTTGGAGAGGGCTCTCCAATATTTTTTTTCAATCCCCAAAACTAAACAACTTTTCAGAGACTGCCAGAGACCTCCCAGCCCATGAAAACACTCAAGGTCTCAAATGGCCTTTGCTGGCCCAGGCCGGAGCGATTACGCCGCACTGTCTGGGTCTCTCTCCACAAACGCAGCCCTTTTCCCTCGGAAAAAGGCACCATGTTTACAAAGTAAAGCTCAAGTAGGAAAACATCGAGCCAGGCCAGTGCAAAACCAACCCTGGGAAAAGGTTGGGATTAACTCCTCCAGAGCCGAGCAGGGTCTGTTTCCTGAAAAAGAAGGAGCATAAATAAAGATGGGTTGTCAGTGAGCGCCAGTGAGAGCTCTGCGGTTATTTATAGAAGGCATTCATTTCCTTCATCATCTGGATAAATACCCATTAGCTTTCGAGGTGATGAATCAAGTATTAATTAACCTGCTGGGGAAAAAAAAAAAAAAAATAATACGGTTGTTAATGTTTAAAAAGGAAGCTTCCAGCCGAGAAAAAAAAGTAAGTCTGAAATTTTCCAATAAGGCCTTATTGTATTGGAAAGGAGCAACGAGCAAAGACTCGGATAAACTTACTGGGAACGTCAGTCTCTGCTTTGGTAACAGGAAAAAAAAAAAAAAAAAAGGAAAAAAGCACTGTGATCTTGGCGTGTCTATAGAGCTTCGGGGTGGAGAAGAGCTTGGAGTGAAAATCGCAGGGGTGTTTTCACCCGGCAGCAACAGCACCCACCCACACCTCTTGCCGCTGCCTCCTCCGGGCAGGGCTCCGGCTCCGGCGCCGCAGCCAAAGCCCCGCCAGCGCAGGGCTCTTCCCCCCGGGAAACCACCGCACGCCCTGGTGGAGCGGGCAAAGTTATTTCTCCTTCACACACCTCGTGCAGCAACTGGGTTTTTTTTCCCCCTCTGAGTTCCCTCTGGATGTTCAAACTACAGACCGGACCTTTCTTTTAGTGCAAGTAATAAATATCCAGAGCAACCCATCAGGAAAGCAGCAGAATAGAGAGAACATGCTCTGTTACACGCTCACGTAAATGGGAGGAGGCCTTGGCCCTCTGACTCCCCACCGTCCCTCCGTCCCCCTCGGGGACTGGCTGAACCAATTCTCCATGTTTTGGGCTACCCTCGAAGCAGCAGCATCCCATGGAGACCAGTGGGGCTTAGCTCGGCGTGAGCACGAGTAACACGGAGAAAAGAGAAATACTTCCTGAAGACAACGACTGTTTTCTAAGCAAAAAAAAAAAAAAATAAAAATGCCCAAATGAGATGTGACACCAAAACTGGACAGCAACAGGAAACAAATTTCCTGGTGGCACCGATACAAGACCTGCGAGACCACCGTACCGTCCCGCCCCCAGCACATCAGCCCGGGACGGCTTGGCTGCGTCCCTTCTCCTCCCCGCAGAGGAAGGCGGCTGCCAAGGGACATAAATCACAAGTTTGAAGTGATTATTTTGCAAACCGAGACGCAGCTCCCCCACAGCCATGAAGGCACGACGTTTAATGAAGCACCAAATATCCCATATTAGATGTCTTCAGGATCAACTTCCTTTGCCACGCCTGTGCTCCACTCCCCAAATCTTGAACATCTTCAAACATTTTTTTTTAATTTAAAGAAAAGAAGAAAAAAAAAAAGCATATGCAGTCAGCCTGTTCCTGCACATATTTAGCTTTTTTTTTTTTTCCCTCTCCATATTCCCCAGTTCTCTGCCCACACGTACCCACACTACAGACAAACTATCCTAAAAAAAATTGAAAGAGGTCTAAAAAAACAACACTAATCCAGGGCGTCATCAACTTCCAGGAATGCAAACTGGCTTAAGTAACCACAACTTCTTTTTGTTGTTGTTATTTTTTTGTATGGGGTTGGGGTGTTTTTTTTCAGTCTTTTACGATTTTCTGCTTTAAAAAAAAAAAATGGCATGAATTCTCTCCTCCTTCACCCTCCTCTGCCCTCTCTCTCTCCCCAGCTATATTCAGAAAGCATTTCTCGCCAGCCGCGCTTAGCTCACATTTCAGGGCAGAGCAAATGTGTGTGCATGGGGGGGAGGGGGGGGCAGGGATGATGAGTCAATTAGGCACCTAATAAAAAAACCTGATTTTAAAAATTCCCTTTCTGCCCGCCAGCGTGAAGCGAGCCGCGGCGGTCTCAGAACCAGTTCTGCCGGCTCGGCCCAGCCTGCCCAGTGCCTCCCTTACGGACAGAGGATGATTTCCCACAGCGAAACCGCTCTCGTCCCGCATTAAATGTTGTGGATGATGAGGTGTCTGCCACTTCATGTGAAAGACACCGCCGCAGTCTAATAAATCACACTGCCAGGACTTCCGCGCTGTCACCAATGCTTTTTTTTTACTATATGGCCTTCCCCCTCCGTATGCTCCCGTTCATCACCGTGCCTTGCAGATCTCACATATTGTAGCTGATTAACTCATCCCTGCAATAGACAGCCGAGCTAAGCTCTTTGAACCCGCTGGTCTTGCAGTCACCTCTCCCGTTGTTCCCATCACTCCAGCCACAACTTTCTGCAGAGGAAAGCCCTGGAGATGCACCGTTTGTCATGCAGATGCCATTTATAACACAGACAGCATCCACCACCGCCGTTTCCCAGGCATGCCACTAAATCGGAGGGGGCGAAGGCGAGAGCCGGTGCCTATTCATCCTCCTTGCAGATGGTCAAGCCACAAAGCACCCAAGAGAAGCCACATGCTTCCTTCCAACCTCCTTGACCTGGCCAAGGCCCAAACCACCCGCCGGTGGGAGTCGTGCTGGGCTTGCACGCCCTCTCATAGCGCGTAACCTTCTCGCACAGTGCAACTGTCCTGCCACCACGTCTAAATGCGTTCATGTATGCAGCGCAGTTTGAGAAATTTGAGTATTTCAGGGTTAGATTTTGATGTCATGGGATCGGTCAGGTTTAGACGAGAAAATGGAACAAAACATCCTGAGCTTTGGCACGTTAGAGCGGCAGTAACTTCAAGCAGAGCACAACGCTGCAAAACTCATACTAGTAAAACCCAATTGCATATTAAGAAGTGCTGAATTTTAAAAACGTCGCAGTAAAACCAGCCATTTCATAACCAATAACCCTTCAGGATGCAACCGAGCTGGATGGATATCACAAAAGAGCGAAAAGACATTTCTGGGACGGCATCGACCCTCCGTGAAGCCTGCTACCAGGCACATGGGCCAGCCGCGCTCACCAGCAAGTACTGGTGCCACTGGCCAGCTGGACCGGTCCAGCCGTGCTGATCACAGTCTGGAGTAACCGAAATCACAGTGGAGTGGAAGGCCACGGGATCATGGTGTGCTTCTTTCCGTCAACAGCTTCACATCCCTCCCACAACGGAGCTGGTGGTTTCCTTTGTAGGACAGACTATTCTGATGCACCAGGAGGACCCCTGTTTAATTTTGCTCTGGCTAAATACGACCAGTTTTGTGGCTGGGTAAAGAAACTTAACTCATTATTCAATCATACTTGTTTGGATTTTTATTTTCTTTTTTTCCTCAGTGAGCTCTGGGGACACCAGGAGGAGTCCAGGCAGGAGAGGGCTCCGAGCGGGCAGCAAGCCGCGGCCGATCATAGAATTGCCCAGGTTGGGAGGGACCTTTAAGATCACCGAGTCCAACCATTAACCCAACATTGCCAAAACCACCACTGAACCGTGCCCCGATGGGCTGCTCCTCCGGCCAGGGGAGCTCCAAACCCCAGAGGGGATGAGGTCCATGGGGCTGTGCCAATGCCAGCAAAACGGAGCGGGAAGAGCATCAGCCGGGTAAGGCTTTATCAGCCAGCCCAGACTAATGCGTAGATTTTCCCCCGGACAAGCCCATCCTCCTCTCCCCAGCACAGCCCAGCCGTGGGAGTGCTGGCCCGCATTGTAAAACCCGAGTTTTTAGCTGCTCGCTGGAGACAGCACATCCCCGAGTAACCAGCTGCAGGGGAACGACGCTGCCCTTGGATCTTGTCCTTTTCAGCCATGAAAACACGTTAATGTTGGTGTAATTAGAGAGCGACCATTATTTGCCATTGAGCTTCATAAAAATGTGAGGAAAGAGGTATGCATTTTAATTAAGTCCTGGGAGAAAATCGCGTGTACCTGGCTGGACTGCAGAGAGATGAACCCATTACTTCATCCACGTCTCAGTCTGCTGCCTGTTTTCCCCTGCAACACAACGATGAGCCTGGGCTGCAGTCAGGGACTTTAAAAAGCAAATAATCCTCCCGAAAGAGCCAGGCCAGCACTTTGTAATTCCTGAATCTCTGAACTGGGAGTCTTCATACAGCCACGTTTCTAGCGAGACCGAGGGGAAAGTGTTCAAAGCCTCAGCAATCTGAGGGGGAGCTCCCCCAGACCCGGGGCGTCCGGAGGGGACCCCGACGGAGGTAGCTGTGGATTTTTCCATCTGCCAGACAGCTCCTGCAGCCGCCAGGCTTTTCCATAGATTGCCCAGGTCTGACTTTCTGCTACGAAACAGCCTGGGCCTGAGCTGCCCTTTTGGTCTCAGGAATGCACAGCTGCGAAAGTGAGGTCTGGGTTCCTCTGGCAGAACGTGGCTCCAGGAGCGCGGATTTCTGCCCAAGCCGTTCGGGCTGCGCCGCGAGCGGGGTCACGTTCGTACTCCCGCTGCACACAGCCAGCGAGGGAGCTGCAAGTTGGGGGGTGCAGGCACCCAGCTGCATTTGGGGGCGTGGAAAAAAGACACGGCAAAACCCAAACCCTTAACCAGATGCAGAAAGTTTCTAGGGCGTAGAGAAAGAAACAGCAATCACCAGCAGCCTCTGCTCCGCCGAGAGTCGGCTGAGCAGCCTTCCACATCAGAAAGAACAGCTTCTGCCCCTCTCAAACACTCAGATCCCCTGCGAAAGTCACTGTTCCTCTAACGCGGTCAGACACGGGGTCTGTGGGCTTCATAAAGATTCAACAGTCTGTTTGCTGTTATTGCTCCACGCGTGATTGGATCAGAGCGGGTAGATCTCATGCTTCGAGTTGATAGTCCCAGGAAACCCCGTGTCCCCCCCGATGGCACCGCACGGCCAGAAGCACCAAGGTCCCTCCCCAGCCAAACGTTTACACGTGCCTAATCCCCAAGGAAGTCAGTGAACCATAACTACGGCCTTAAAGTTAAGCTCCTCTGTAAGCGTTTTGCCAAACAGAGAGTCTCGTGGAGGGAGCCACAAAGGCGAGAGAGATGGTACCTTCAGCTCCACTCCCCGCGCGGGGTGGGCTGACGCCTGGTCCACCGGGAGAGCGCTCAGCCCAGAGACGGGACTGGATCTGCACAACATCCTTATGGCTAAGCAAACACATCGCTGAGCTGGGGCCTCACGTCCTTCTCTGGGCAGTTTTAGATGCCAGCCCTGCCCGAGGTGGCACAGTGGCCAGTGGTGGTACAGTCTGGGGCAAAAACCTTACATTTAGAATCACAGAATCATAGAATCGCCCAGGTTGGAAGGGGCCTTTCAGATCATCGAGTCCAACCATCAACCTACCTCTGACAAAACCATCACTAAACCACATCTCTAAGCACCACGTCTGCCCGGCTTTTAAATACCTCCAGGGATGGTGCCTCAACCGCTTCCCTGGGCAGCCTGTTCCAAGGCTTGACAACCCTTTCAGTGAAGAAATTTTTCCTAATATCCATCCTAAACCTCCCCTGGCACAACTTGAGGCCGTTTCCTCTTGTCCCATGGCCTGTTCCTTGGGAGAAGAGCCCGACCCCCCCTGGCTACCCCCTCCTTTCAGGGAGCTGTAGGGAGCGAGAAGGTCTCCCCTCAGCCTCCTCTTCTCCAGGCTGAGCACCCCCAGCTCCCTCAGCCGCTCCTCACAAGGCTTGTGCTCCAGACCCCTCACCGGCTCCGTCGCCCTTTGTTTCACAAACTGACAAAATCGGGCAACATCTAGTCTCTACCAGTGCCATGGTCTTTGCAGGCAGGGAATCGAACCAGTCCCTAGAAGCTGCGAGACCCAAGACCGCAGCTCCGAGAGATGCTGGCACGTCAGAGCTGCGGAGGTTCAGCTTCGCCTAACGCGGGCACGGGCTCCCTGCCTTTCCCGTCCTGCTGGGAAGAGCTTGGCTCCAAACCCAGAGGGCTGACCACAAACCCCGTCTGCATGAATATATTTGTTAAAACACTCATTCACACTGTAGCCACGGCGCTGGCTGGAAGAACATATATCAGGCTTTTTGTCAAACAAAACCCGTTCCAACTGTCTGGGAGGACAGCGAAATCTGCCATCGCGCCGCTTTGAAGGGTTTACAGTTCACTGCAGCACTTTATATCTGCAGTTGTTTCCATAACCAAGTCCAAGAGAGCCTGTGAACAGGAAGGAATCAGGCACTCATGCAAAGACCATTAAAGTTGAGGGGAATCTTTCCATTGACTTGGGAACGTTTGGCTCCCGGCCCTGGATATCAAGGTCTGTTGTGCGGGATGTAGAGCAGGAAATGGGAGCGGGACTTTGCAGGTTTTCTCAGCATTTGTTCCAGAGTTTAGCACAGAGGCTCTCTGTGCCCATTTCCCTGCATGTAAACTAAGAAGTGACTGCTCATCTGAGATGCAAGGCCCTAATTGCCCATCTTTCTGTTCAGCCTAGGCACCTCCTCCGTCCTTCCTGGGGCGGGCAGACAGACCTAACACCATAACCAGTCGGACCAGCCCATTCCTGTGGGCAACAAGATTTCTTTCCAGGCCCTGATGCATACGCATCCTGATGCATAACCCATGTACGATGTGTCAGTCTGAGAGGCAAAGCTACCACAAACCAGAAGCTCCAGGAGGTCCGAAAAGCTTGTTAGTCCAAAATTCAGACTCACATCAGGGATGAAGCTCCTACCGGGGATCTAGGCAGCATTCCACTGATTGCAATCCTGCCTGTTCAGTTACAGGCAGCCGTTTTGCACAGGAATGTACCGACTTTCGCTGGAGCGCAGGAGCAGGCACCCTAATGACAAAAGCTCTGAGCTGCCTCTGTTTTCACCCCCAGAAGCAGAGATCTGATCTGCATTGCTTGGGACTTAACCTCTGGAAACCGATGCTTTCCAAGGAATGCCTTCCCAGGCACCCGCAATCACAAGCACATGAACCACAAAGCACTCCGGGAAACTTCAGGCTCTTTTAAAATACGGCTAACTAATTTCCTGCTAATCGGAGCAGCGATGCTTCTCCAGGCTCGCAGTAAGGCAGCCTGTCGGGTGAGTTTAGTGAAGTGCCGGGTACCGGTGGCTGCGAGTCGGGGGTGGAAGGCATTGGCTCTTGGAAGACACTGGTTCATTTTCACCCTCAACCCCACGCCCCCAGCTTCGTTCAGCACCGTCACTTCATTCCCTCCCCTGGGGGCAAAATCAGGGAGGACATTTCTCCACTTCCATATGGGAAAGGTCTCACCAAAACTCCAGCGAGAGCAGAATGAGGAGGCTTTGACTTGGGGCTGGAGCGAAGGCGGGGATCCTGGCCAGCGCTGCGCTCCCCTCGGCGAGGATGCTCTGTGCTGGTGGCCATATCAGCCGTGGGCTTTGCAGGAGGCAGCATCCAGCGGTTAGAGACGTCCTTCCCACTCCTTGTGTGCCTGGGAGAGGAGCAAGGTTTTAAAGGAGTTATTCAAACCACCGGCTTAGGGAAAAAACCTCTGCCTCCTGGCAGATGCTCATGACTTGGGCTGGGTTTAGAAAAACAGAGGTGACCAAGCCCTGCTTCAGCCTTCAGTGGGAAACAGAGACAAGAGTATGCTTAGCGGCAAGAAACTTGAGCCCAGAAAGAGGAGGAAGGAGGGTGGAGGAGAAAATGCTTCCTAATGCCCGCGGTGACCCAAACCAACGCTGCCCAGCCGAGCGCTGCCAACAGACTCATGGAGCTGGGTAGGACAGAACCATCTGAAGAACAGATTGCTTTTGGTGGCTGCAACCTCACGTAGACAGTGCCACGTTCAATGGGACGAGCTTGTGTCACTTGTCGGAGATGACTCAACAGCAGTTTGACTTGGGAGCAACGTGCCGGGCCGAAGACCACCTCTGCAGGGTGGTGGCCAGCAGGTTCCCTGGGCAGCAGCATCCACCCCCGTGCCCAGGAACCTCTGTTGGCCTGCAGGGAGATGCGGTCACCCCGCCTCGGGAAGTCAGGTGGGGCTTTCTGTTTCCAGAGGGATGTGGTTTTAGGAAATGAGCTTTGCTACCACCTGCTGCAAGTTCACCGGTTTAGTGGGACAAATTGCCAAATTCGACAGGAACTAGGGTCTCATTAGCGTGACGGGCTTTGGCAGAGGGAAGGCTTCTCAGCTTCCATTTATAGGACGCGCCGAGAGACGCCGTGGCAGCAGTTCAAGGCAGGGCGGTGCGCACCATTGCGTTACGAAGTCTAGACAGCGCTGGAGCCCTGCAAGCCCGAAGAATGCCTTTTCCCTGCGCTTGCGAGCTATTCAAAACCCAGCAGCATTCCTCCGCTAGGAGTGATGCGGGGAAATATTTAATTCCTTTGTCCAACCAGGCCCCTTCGCACCGTTGTCTCCCTGGAAAACCTCCACCTCCAGAGCCCTGCCCAGAGGAGGGGAGGTCGCCGGTGCTGCTGCACGATGCCAGCACGGACTCCCATTTGCCCCAAGGCTCCTCAGAGGAAGGAAGTAGGGTAGAAAAATTTTTAAAAGTGCATAAACCCCATGTTTTTATTCCTACCCAGAAGGAAAACAGCACCCTTGGAGCAATTCTTGAAATGTCTGCTTTTAGCTAGTTTTATTCCTCATTTTTCCTCGCTCGGAGCCGAGCAGGGAAACCCACCTGCCTGAGACTCCGCTGCCTCCGAAGACCTCCAAGCAGCGCTCCCTCCCCAGCTGAAAAGCATCCAAGCAGCTGTGCTCATCCACATCTGCAGCCAGCCTCGCAGGAGGCGTTTTGAACCCAAACCAAAAATTAAAACAGAAGTAGTTTTAATTCATTGGAAGATTTCTGTTGGGCCTTAACTGCTAAACGCACTTTTCACGAGCTGAGGGGCAAGATGTGCTTAGAGAGCATTGCAGCAGCTCCTGAAGTACAAACCCTGGGCAAGGCTGGTGGAAACGGGGCAGCACTTTCCTACCCATCGCCAGAAACGGAGGTGACATTTGGGCAATGCCTCCCCGCTTTTAGCTGTTCGAACTGCAGCAGGGTCCGGCGGCAAGGACTCGGTCATTCAGCAGCGAATCAGAGGCAAAAAATAGGATCAAATGCTGATCCTTTAGAATTTGCCAGGCTGGCTCTGACCGCACAGCCAGCACGTACGCTCTTTCCCTAAGTGGATTGATAAGCGCTCTGAATCAGTATTAACACATGCCAGATGCTGGGGAATCATCTCCCACTTATGGCAATTATGAGGATGTCCCAGAATCCAATAAAGCAACTGCGAAGATGAGCATCTGGTGGTGGTTGTCAGGCCCCGACACAGCGAGATAAATCTATGTAATGAAGAGGTGTGATTTTTTTTTTTTCCCTGAGTCATATGCCATGTAGCACTGGATACGTGCGATTCCTCCTCCCTTCCGGGGTTCTCCTTGGGGGGAGATGAACAGAGCATCCTTCCTGCAGCGGGATGCTGAGCTGTGCTCCCCCCTCCCTGCCCTCTCTCTGCTGAAATCCAGCCCCCCCTCCTCCCCCGCTGATCCCCCAAAACCCCATCAGCATCACCCAGCCGCTCTTCTTCAGAGGGAACTGAGCAAAGCGACCCTGCACGGCCGTCAGGCAGCACCTCCAGCCAGAGCCATCGCCAGGTGAGACCGTCTCCCTTCCCCCGACCTCGTCCACGCCGTGCTTCCCGCCGAGGGCAAAACCCCCCAACTCCAGATAAGAGAACCCACCCCGCGTCCAGATCCGTTAAAAGCCATGCAGAATGGTGAAGCAGTGGAGGTTACTTCCTGCATAAACGAGCCAAAAAACAATCATCCTCCACAGGGAACGCTGGGGATTACACAACAGCGATCCCATCTAGCGCAAACACATTTTAAAAATACTTAACGGATGATTCCTAGAAGTAATAGCCAGCAAATTTTATTCATGCAGCAGAGCTGAGCTATATTTAATACAGGAAAGAAGATAAAAGTAATCTCCAAAGGTCTGATAACGCAGACTCTGTGCTTAGATATACTTCGGTACATCTTTATGCGGCAAATGCCAGTGTAGCTACAAGGATGTTTTCCTCGGTTTGGATGGCGATTCAGGGACTCGGTGGTTTTAAGATCAGAAGCAGCCATTAAACCACCACGTATGAGCTGCTCTCCACCACAAGCCGAAATGTTTCATCCAATAACTGAAGAGGGTCAGAGGTTTGATAATTTAGAGCTATTTGCAGTTAAGTGGCACACCAGCCCTCGCCTCCAGGCAAGGGCCAGCCTAATTCCAGCCGTTCTCGCTGCCAGGGCCCTTCTCCCACCAAGGCCGCTCTTTAATTCATTCCCCACCCTCAAAAACAAATTTTACTCCCATTTTCCTTCCCAGAGCTTTCTCAGACAACACGCGGAAAATGAGCTGATGGGGAGAATAGCACGAAGGAAAGTCCGTGAGCAAACATCGGGGAGCACCAGTGCCAGCAAATGCCACCCATCCGGGACTCACCTCTGGAAGCCCCAGCGATCACGGCGAGCATCATCCCAGGCTCCCAACGCTCCCACCCTGCTGAAACACATCCTGCCAGGAAGACTTCCAAAAAGACCTCCAGACTCAGCGGTGCCTGGAGGATCTGCTCTTTCTTTTCATTCCGTTTTCCTTCGGGCTTTTCCTAAAGCAGAGCTTTTTCTCCATGTAATTTCCTACAAACATCTGAAAAGAAACATGACCAGCATCTGCTGTAACGGCTTTAAAAAGCGTTGAGCAGGCCCAAAGTCACTTAATGTACTTACAGTGCCACTTACAATGTTAACACTGAAATAATTTTAAAAGTCAATTTTGATGTAAATTTGTGCTCACCGTTTTCTTTTGGTCAGATTGAAATGCTCGGCATCAGCTCCAGGTTTTTCAGAACTGTGGATTGAGTTTGCAGAGGGTGCCCGGGAGCGAGGGGGACGTTCTCTCCCAGACAATAATATTGCTCGTTTGAAACATCTCAAAGGCTACGAAACCATCGCTTTGGGTCCTGGCTCCTGTGAAAGCCTAAGTTGAAAAAAAAAAAAAAAATTACATTTGGAGTCAAACTCGCCTTGTTGCTTTTCCTTTCAAGAAGCTGCTGCTTTTCTTCTTAAACCTTTGTTTAACTTTGATCCTCTCTGCGTTTGAGATCTGCCCGTCTCTTTGTGTACCCGGTACCTGGGCTAACGAGTTCCCTTTCTATCGGCCGGGACCTTTGACAGCACAGCGTTACAACTGTATTAACCACGTGAAATACACTTTTAAAGTCCCCATTTGGGGGACATTAAAAATGGGCTTTAAAGTATGAATTTAATGACTTAGAATAAAATTTAGATCATAGGCAATATTTGACTTCACAAGCATCGTGTAAATATTTAACCGAGTCATGCACCAAGTCCCAGCGCAGGGGACACAGTTAAGGTATTTTGGCTCCCCGTTTTCAGAGGGTGTCTCTGTGACGGCTTTCCTCCGCGTTCGGTGCAAAGTGCCGCCGGCAGCACCTCTGCAAGGCTCTGCAGAGAAAGGTGCTGGGCCTTCGGGGACCTGAAAGGTCCAACCACAGAAGCCCAGCGCTCCGCCTGGCCAAGCCACCCTGCTCTTCCCAGGAGCCCTCCGCTTAACCGAACCCGGCCGTTTCACCTGGTTATTTAATAAAACACATTGTTAACGTCGCCCAAGACCACCGAGTGGGGCCGCGGTGGGGCGTTTTGCCCCACCGAGGTCCGTGCACAGGGAGGAGAGGGAAGAGCGTGTGTTTGCCCAGCTGGACGCCTTCAGAAAACACGTCCATCTCGGTGCCTCGGGGCGCGCGTCTGCAACGTGCTGAACAACAGGAAATCGTTTGACTTGTACCAGACCAAATCCAGAGGGCAGCAACCCTGCAATTAGCTATAATTAGAAATCCACGCCGGCAGTGCTCCCCCAGGCAGACTCCACAGACACCCACACGTGCTCGGGGTGCTAAAACGGTGCTGGTAGGGAAAAGCGTGATGACCACCTCTCCCAGGGCTGGCCCATGTGCTCACAGCGTGTCCCTGTCCCCCACGAGGTGCAGGACCCAACCTTACCCCAGGGCTTACCCGCGGCCTCCCAGATGCCGAGCGAGGAAATGGTTCGTACCACGGAGTCTTCGCAACCAACGCTCCCAACCAGGCAGCTCCCTTCCCTGCTGCCCCAGTAGCCATCCCCTGGCCAGCCATGCCATGTCTCAGGCCCAAATTCCCCCTGGATAAGCGTACAGAGTTGTATTTCTAATGTGCCTTTCTGCACTGTAGCTTTTCTGTCTTTAATAAGAAAAGGATCTCACACCTGCTGATGTGAGATCCCCTGGTGAGCAAAAGTTAATTAATCCCCCAGCCTCCCACTCAGCCATCTCCAGCCCTTCGCCTCCACCGTCACCCAAATACCAACAGGCTCCCGACCAACAAAGCAGACGTGGCCAAACCCAGCGCTATTTTCGCATTGCTAGTGCCCCTCGGAGCCTGTGCCAGCTCTCAGAATAACATCCAGAATATAATGGGAGAAGCTCAGCCCAGACAAAGAAAGATTCAGTTGTCACCTTATTTTCAAGGAGAATTCGCACTTGTGATTCCCTGGCAGTTAAGATGCATTTTGAAAGCTCCCGACTTAACTGCGTCTCCAGCTAAAGCTAAACCCTGCCACATGAGCAAAAAACCCCAGTGTTTATGAGATCTTGATACTTCGGGATCCAGTAAAATGACAGCAACCTCAGCTGTAATTACTGCCCTGTAATCTGTAAGTCATGAATAACTACGTTATTGCAGTAGCTGCAATCACTGCACCCAGTTATTTGCTCTTTGCGTTGAAATAAAACGGTGGGGAAGATGGACAGCAATCGAGTGCTGTGTAAATATTCAGTATTTTTCAACCTTTTTTTATCAACAGACCCTTGATATTTTTCCTGTGGAGGTTCCGCGCAACAAATAGAGCGAAGACGCGCACAGACTTTCCTCGCCGAGCAACCTGCTGCCCACCCCCAAAACCACCCATCAGCCCCAGAGCGAGCCGAGGGCTGGGAAGAAAGGTGGGTAATTTGGAAAAGGAAAAAAAAGACTTTAACCACAACTAAGACCGAGTCTTTTGCTGTTCTTGCTGTTCATCTGGTTCACAGATGTTTTTAACAGCTTTCAGAGTGCCAAAGTCGGAGCCAACAGGGCACCCACACCACGGCCAAGGGGAAAAAATTGCTATTTCGATCTTGCTTCGGGTGCACGGACTAAATGTTCATGTTTTGTGCAGTGAAAAAGTACCGAAGATTTTGTTTTGGAAACCATGAGAGGCCCCATCGAACCAATGCAACGCAGTGCCAGGGTGGAGGAGGAGAATGGACACCTCTTGTACCTCCCAGCTCTGCTGGGAAAGGTTATTACTTCCAGCCATTCATCACATCTTTGCACATCAGTTGGTTTGCTCTATAACTTATTTTTGATGAAACAAGCCAGGTTAGCTCCGCAGCCCAGCTCAGCTCTATAAAATGCCCACAACCAGATGATACCTTCACTGGACTGAGACTGGAGCAGGTCCATGGAGAGACCAGACGGACACCAACGCTGGGGGTAGATGATGCTGAGGCTGACGCCAGCCCAGGAGCCACCACTCACCCATGTCAACACCACCTGTACGGCAGGAGACCCTGAGCTGCAACCCCCATGAGGCAGGTAGAGATCAACCTGTGAATCTACCCAAAAAGAAACCTTTCCACGTCCTCAGAGATCAAGCCCAGCAAAGCCAAAGCTGTTGCACAGACAACACTGGTCTCCTACAACTGCAATTCCCACACACACACAAAAAAAAAAATCCCATCAACAGAAACCTCCTGACTGTGCTAAAACTTCCCACGCAGGATGGCATCCCCTGCGCATGACTTAAACACGACGACTGAATGCTCCACCACAAAACAGAAAGGATAAGGCCGAATTCAAGATTTTCCGCTGCTGAATCCACATGATTCTGTTGGTTATAATGGATGTTTATTAAATTAATTACGGTTCAAATCTTTCTCTAAAACTCGTAGTGCTTGCAAATGCCTCTGTGCGCAAATTAGAGGCAGAGATGGACAAAATGGTCACTTGGTGACCTCATAGCTCCTTCTTTCCCAGTATCTCGTTTGCTCATAGACTGAAGAGACGCTGGCATTAATAATTACTTATTTTAAATTAAGTGCCAGACTGGGGAGAGGAGAAAAATCTTCCTGAGTGCGGCAGACTTCTTTGTATCTTGCTAAATCTCCCTCCAGAGCTGTAGCTCTTGGTGCTGAGAGACAGAAGATCAGCTGATCCCAGCCATTCATCACATCTTTGCGCATCAGTTGGTTTGCTCTATAACTTATTTTTGATGAAACAAGCCAGGTTAGCTCCGCAGCCCAGCTCAGCTCTATAAAATGCCCACAACCAGATGGTACCTTCACTGGACTGAGAGTGGAGCAAGTCCATGGAGAGACCAGACGGACACCAACGCTGGGGGCCTCAGCCCTGCACGCTGGAGGAGCGCAATAAGAAATGCAACAAGAAATATTTTCACGCTCAGGCCAGGAGGATCATGCATTGAGCTGATGAGGTTTCGCTGAACATCACCCCACCGTGCGCTACAGAAACCGTGCTAAACTCCAGCCACCTCCACCGAGCAAGCATCAAAATGTGAAGGCAATTTTCATATGTGACCTAAAACACCTCTCATGGGAGCAGAGAGATGGTGTAAGGGAAAGAGGAGCCAAAGGATCTCACTTTCTTGGGCAAATCTGGAGCACAGGAGAGAGCGTGGGGAGGTAACTTTGTTGTGAGACCAGCACCCATGTAGAGGGGAGGTTCCTCAGCCCTCGGAGCCGAAACTGTCCCTCTCCCAGCAGTGATGCTCTGCCCATCACTCTCTGGCCTTCAGAGATTGTTCTAGGGTGACAGACAGACCCAGAGGAACACTTGGGGCAGCAACAAGGAAAGAGACAATTTAAGCAGTTTGCAGGAACAGCTGGGGCTTCTCTCACTGCCCATTAAACAGTTTCCCTGACCATTTTTTATATGAGGATTAGACATCCCTAGACATCAACATGGCTCTGCAGTTCCACCAGCCAGGACACAAACAACAAGGGCTCCACAGCCTTTTGCTTCCCACCATCACAGAAGACTAACGACCAAGGGCAGGAAGAAGCGCTCCCTCTCTGTGGTTACTGCACGCAGCAGATGAACAAGTCCATGGCACAGGCATTTGCAGAACTGAAAAACCCAAGAACAAGCAGAAATCCCCCCACGAGAGCCCTCGTGTTACGCCAGGTAGCTCATTGGAGAAATGTGACGCTATAGAAATACTTTGGCTCCAGAGGAACCCACGTGTGAACGTGAATTGTTAAGTGGCATAATTCATTGCGCGTTGACTTTCACCACGGGCCCTCAAATTCAAATCCATGCTCTTTCCAAAATTACTGTAATTTTCAGCCTATCTCCTGTGATGATGTACATAGCTAGCCTGAAATTCCCCTGTGGCACTTTAATAAATAGTTTAACCTGAGATGTAATTTACTAAGGTTTAAGTGTGTGCTCAGGAAGATCTACGTCTGTTGCAGGAACTTGTACTAAAATTGGCATCACCTCTCTCCAAGGCTCTCTCCGAGCGCACCGTGCTTGCGTGGAGAAGTCTCCCTGTGCCCTTTCCCATGGACCACAGGGGCTTGAAAATATGGAGAGAACAAGGTCAAAGCTGTTTTCTACTCTTGCAAGTCCTAAGAGGACTAAGAGGAGAAAAGTGACCTTCTCAGGCCCTGGCTGCACCCCAGTCATCCCAAAAAAGAAAACCTGCTAATCCGACGATACGCCTGAAAAATCAGTGCAGTTGCAAGCAGTTGAGGTTCTTCTGTATTCACCCTGCTCCCCAGATCAATTTTTTCCCTCCCAACAGCAACTCGCTTTCTGCTCCACACGGTACTCCCTGCCCTGATGCTCCGCTGTTGGGGGTGACCAAGGGTTAATAAGTAAGTCACGGAAGGACTAAGTTGAATAACAGCTGAATCTTCTGCTGATAAGAGGCTCCTCCTTCTGGGCCTCATTAAAACTATCCTGATTGTCTTCTTCCTTCAAAAAATATCTTGTTGCTGGTTCTCCAGCAAGACAGGGAGTTTTCTGCATCTGCATTGGGATGAACCAACCCCTCCACAGTAACTGACCCCTAAAGCTGTAGTAGAGAGCAGATGAAGTCAATGATCATCATTCAAGAACCCGTGTTTAAAATGCTAGAGGCATTTTATACAGAGACATTGGAACCTACGAGAAGTCCCAGTGCCATAATTGCATCTCAATTTGATCTGAACACACCACTGTGCTGAGGACGGACACAGGCACGGACACACGCCGGCTCAGCGGCTCTTCGGCAGGGCGCCAATTTTCTGTTAGTGCAAGGGCTTAACTGATTCTCCTTATTTCACGTCCTACTGGTAAAAGAAAAAACAAAACAACTCAACGTTACTGTTGACTTCCAACCAAGCAAGAAATCAGGAAGCAAAGCTGACAAGCAGTTAAGGCCCAAATAGTTCAAGCTGTTCTGATGGCAAGAAAGCCAGAGGAGCCGGCAGGCAATCAATCTGGATGTCGATCTCCCAGATCCAGCAGACACATCTATTCTGGCATCGTTAGGAACGGAGCAGTTGTCCTCCTCAGGTCCTTCCCAGCTCCTCCACTTGTTCTGGTTTTTGTTTGTTTTGTTTTTTTTTTTTTAATTTATGCTGCATTTATTGCAGAATAAGCCATTTGATAAATTCCTGTGGCATAGCTCCCTGCACGAGCGCTCTGTTCCAAAATCGTTACTTTTATTACCGAATGCTATGTCCACAAAGAGAGCTCCCCCCAGAAGAGTTATTGCCAAACTGCCCGTTCCCGGCGGCCAGGCGCCGAGCCAAGGTTAAGATGACCCCAGTGAGTGGCAGAGATTAATACGGTCAGGCGAGGGAAAAACAAATACAAACACAAAATAAAAAAAAAAGGGGGGGGGGGGAAATCTCATGGAAAGCTGAGCAGGGATACGGTGCCACAAAGGCTGCCTGGGAAGAGGAAGGATCTTCTGCACCTACAGCATCCCTACCTAGTGGGAAGCGACAGATTGTTGCTGCACTTTGCTTTTGACCATCCGGATTTACTGGTGCTTTTCAATTATCAATTTTAATTGCAGATGGAAGCTGCAAGGGCTTTCCCCTCTCCCCTCAGTATAATAAACAACACTGAAAATCAGTTTGTGACGGAGAAGTTCGCTCCCTTTATCTTTCCCTTGCAGTTTTGAGTCATGAGGGCATTTCCAAAAAATTCAAGGTATACAGAGGTGCTGGAATGAAACAATGATGATGGTGATAATAATTAATAATAATAATGATAATGATAATGATAATGATAATGATGATAATGATAATAAAGAGGAGGAAGAAGAAGAGGAGGAAGAAAAGGAGGAAGAAGAGGAGGAAGAAGAAGAAGAAGAAGAGGAGGAAGAAGAGGAGGAAGAAGAAGAAGAGGAAGAGGAAGAAGAGGAAGAGGAAGAAGAGGAAGAAAAAGGGGAAGAAAAAGGGGAAGAAAAAGGAGAAGAAAAAGGGGAAGAAAAAGGGGAAGAAAAAGGGGAAGAAAAAGGGGACGAAGAAGTATATTATTTACTAAAAATAACAAACTTTGGCATAAGTTTTCCTTTTGAAACTCTTTACAAAGCCCCAACAAAAATGAGCGCCTGGTTGACTTCAGACTGAAGTTTGGGGACCCAGCTCTGCCCCCCAGCCTGCCTCTGCCTTCAGACGAGGTCTGAAGCATTCTGGAGGTTCAGGGCTCCCGGATCTCCTGCCCTTACTCCCACCCATTGCCTTGGCAGAGATGCCCCCACCAATGAACCAGCCACAAGCAAAGCGTCCGCACAACCCCGAGGTCACGGCTGGTTTTCACCCTTTTTGCTTCTTAAGCTTTTAGGGAAGGGCCGAGGAGCCACCACTTCCTCCATCGTTTTCCTCCATCTCCCTCTGCAGCGCCCTTTTCACCTGAAAACACACAAAGCCAAGATTTCTCCTTCATGACGGATTCCTTGGCACTTCCAATGCCATCCAGGGTCCTTCTCAAATCCGTGATCTCACCTATAATAATATGTCCCCCGGATAAACTAAAAGCATCCACCCTTACCTGGTTTAACAATGTCACTTTATCTTCCTACTAAAAAACAGCCGTAATTTTACAGCCTGTCCGCCTGCGGTTTGCACTGGGACAAGATGCGCAATCGTAATAGCAAAGAGCAGCCAAGATTGTATAGTTTCCTCTAAATAATTTAAAGCACTGTTCTTGCAGACAAAGAGGAGTCAGCCAGCCTTCTCCATGGAGGGGCATAATGTACTAACTACATTTAACTCATGAGATAACTTATTATCTACTGATAAATTGATGCGTGGTTTGGGTTTTTGGGTTTTTTTGCGTTTATATACTCTTGAGGATAAAGGCGTCCCAGTTGCCATCACAGCCTGCCATGCCCAAAAAACGGAGACTGGCTATTTTCTTTTGTGGTCTGGAGGAACTGGCACAGGGCTGGGAGCCGGAGGTTTGGGATCTGTCTGTGATTTTCCCATCAATGGAAGAAAGCACAAAGCCCTTCATTTTCTCCATTTTCTAAACAATCCTTATCCCGTCCACTGACACGCTTTTAAATTGTTATACAGGGAGTCCCACACCAACCCTCAGTGGTTTTAGAAAGAAACTGGTGGGAAGACGAGCTATTGCAAGATTTGGAAAATGTTACAGCAGCTTTGGAGGGAGGTTCAAACCCTCTGCCCTGGGTTTGGGTGCCAATGGCAAAGGGAACATCTGCGCCTCTTCCCAGCCCTTCTGCTCGCTTTCCACGGCACCGTCTGCTAACAATAGAAAAAAAAGTAATAAAAGTTCCTCTCTTTGAAAGCCATTAAAATTAAAAAAAAAACCAAAAACCTCTGCAAACAATCTGCATTTTATCTTCTTAATAGCTCTAAAGCCTCCACTTGTATCCAAAAATAATTGCACTCAGCAAGGGCTGAAGAATATTCTTTTCAAATCATGGACCAGATGTTCCACTGAGACCATTACACAGTTAACTACCAATAAAAGTAATTCAACAAACTAAATACTGATTAAAGAATGCGCGCCCACAGCCCAGCACCATTCGCAGACAAGAAATGTGATGTGCTGTTATTTAACCTTTAGCGACACAGACGCGCCATTCCCTTCCTCCTTGGCAAAGCCGACCCCAGCCATCAAGTCCGGCTGCTGGAGAGGATTGTTTTGTTTTTATTATCTTGGAGCTCAGATCTCATAAACTCAACGCAAGCTGCGCCACTGGCCTGCCGGCCAAAAACCCCAGTGTTGCTTAAGAGGTCAGTGCCATTTTCCAGTCCGTCCCAGCACATCCAAGACAAACAGCCCCATGTCACCCGCTCGGCACAGGATGTGCAGGCAGCGGGGAGAACAGGCAGCCCACGTGCCGATCACCACCACCTTCCCCCACGAGCTCGGCTTCTTCCAGACCTTTCTTAGGCTCCAAGGGCTGGTGTCCATCAGCTGGGCTTTGGACTAGAGCAGGAATCTGTGCAGAAGAGACGCAGCCTTCTCGGACCCCACGCGAGGGTTTCACGACCAGGTCACCATCCGTATTGTCCCTGCTGGGACAGGATGGTCCAATGTCATGGCCGAGTGTGGGAAGCTGCCACAGCCACCCAAGCTTTGGCTCTAAACACACACACCAGCTTCAGAGACGCTTTGAGGGAGAGAGGTGCAGGGGGAAAAGCAAAGCCGCACTAGAGGAGACAACCCAGGAACACCCCTGGCACGCAACAGCCGCTCTCTTGGCCCGCGAGGGTGGTTTCGTCTTGTTTGTGCTTAGCAGAGCGAAAACTAATTGCCAAGGAGGAGAGGAACCGCCCGGCCCCCCGAGCCCGGAGCGGCCGAGAGCTTGCTGAGGCCAAGGGGACGAGCCCTGAAGAGCAGCCAGGAGACGTAGATGGAGGAGGAAAACGAAACGGGAGCCGCTGCCAGGACGCAGCAGGTTGGACGGGGAAGCATCAGGGGGCGTCGTGCCAGGGGCACCTCTCACCTTCTGCCTTCCCTGTCCTGCAGCAAAGGTGGCTTCAGAACTCATTCCCACTTTGCATGTTTCTAAACAGTTCCTTTTACACTCTATAAATCACATTTTTGTACCAAAAAAAAAGTCCTCTGGAGTGAACGGGCTTCCTCTCTCAAAAGAGTCATCTCCAAGGCAAGTGGAGAGGCACTAATTCCCCTATCAGGGTCTCCAGGGCTTTCCTCGTTATTGTTAACTAACAAAAATGTGCTCTTAATTTAAGCACTTAGCCCAAATATTTCATTTTTAATTACAAGCCGAGGCAGAGCACGAGACAGCCCAGAGCAACTGCGAGCGCTTCCCCCACCGAAGCAGAACGGCGCAGACTGGGGAGGGATTTCACCCAACGCTGGTGGTGAAAATCCCCCAGCCCTGGGGGGTTCGGGCAGAGAGGACCCCACCAAACACCCGGCGAGAGGTGTCCCCTTCCCTCTCACCCGGGAAATAAACCCCGGCCCCTGCAAGGGCACGAGGGTGGGAGATGCCCCGTGGGGAGCACCACCCCTGACCCCATCCCTGCCCGCGCCGAGGGGGGTGCTCAGCCCTGAGGACAAAGGGGAAAAGGGGGGATGAAACCCCACGAGGGTCCTGGGCACCTCCCCGAGCCCTGAGCGCAGCAGCTGGCGCATCCGTGCTCTATCTTGCCAAAAATCCGGGTGGGATGCGACCGCTGAGCATCTGACGTCGGGTGGGAGCCCGAGGCAGCGGCTCCAGCTCCCGGCTCACGTTCTGGGTGGAAAGGGCAGGCGAGGGGAGGCCGGCAGAGGTGACCGGCTACGGAGGGGCAGCCAAATCCCCGCGGAGGACGGGAGGGAGCCGCCGGACACGCAGGGACAGCCCAGCGAGCCCCGGCCGCGCAGCCACGGGGGCAGCCAAAACCAGCTGCACCCCGGGGGCCGGGAAAGACCTCGTGTTCCAGAAGAGCTGCGGATCAGCCCGGGTTTTCCCTGAGAGGGTCCAAGCTGTGGCTTTGCCTCTGTTTCCAGCCCTGCGCTAATGCATCCCCAGCCTCCCTTGCTCCCCGGGGGTTTTTCTCCCTCCTCACAGGGGATACAGACTGGAATCACCTTTTCTCAGCAGCTCCACGTGTGGAGCAAACCCTTTTCCCCACCACACCGTGGTCTCCATCGCATTCCTGTCCCCCCAGACCAGGGCTGCTGCCGGCACGGAGGAGCCCCAGTGCATTTAGAGGGAGAAGCTGGACCTGAGTCCCAACCAGACCAGCTGGACCAGGAATGGGACCGGAGCCGTGGGATGTGCTCCTGGCGTGCCCACGCTGCGATGTGCTCAGACACATCGTGATACTGAAGCAGCAAATGCAGACCTTGGCTCCTCCGATTCATATTTTTATTTTCCTTATAATGTTGTGAAGCCGCCTTGGCATTTAATCCTTGTAATTAATGAGAGCGCGAGAAAGGGATCGTTCTCATCTCCTTCTCCCTTTTGCAAACACTATAATGCGCAGGGTGGGTCTGGGTCAGTTCTGTAGCATTTCAAGCAGAGCAAAAAAGACAAAAAGCAGCAGACAGAGGCATTTACCTTTTGGCAAGTAAGAGGCGTCTCTAAGGAAGATGATTTTTAAATTAATACTGTGCGAAAGAATTCAAATTACATACTTACATCTCCAAATATTTGAAGTTGCGTGTCTGGGAGAACAAGAGGAGTATCTTTTCTTTATTAAAAAATGACTTTGAAAATGACCTGGCTGGTTCCTATCTGAAACACAAAGGAAGCCTTTTGTAACACGAGATGTCATCACACGTTTATTTAAAGCTTTAATGATAAGTTTTGGGACATCACCCACGCCTGACTATTTCTCCATTGCAGTTGTCTGGAAGAGGGAGCCTTTTTTTTTTTTTTTTGTTTCCATCTTAAAATAGTAAATGAGGCCAATTATCTCATGGTAATTCCAAAGGATAATTTGATTCCGCTTTAGCTGTCAGCGTCCTATCAAAGTGGTTTTTGCAGGTTAATTTTAGGACCGCGTCCCTCCCTGTTCCAATCCGCTCGGCTGAGCCCTGCGGAATCCCAGGGTGGGAATGTGCACTTGCAGCCCAGAACCCCCCGCAGCCTGGGCAGCATCAAAAGGAGCGTGGACAGGGGGGCGAGGGGGGGATTCTGCCCCTCTCCTCCGCTCGGGGGAGACCCCACCTGGAGTCCTGTCTCCAGCTCTGGGGCCTCAGCACAAGAAGGACACGGAGCTGTTGGAGCGGGGCCAGAGGAGGCCATGGAGATGATCCAAGGGCTGGAGCCCCTCTGCTGTGGGGACAGGCTGAGAGAGCTGGGGGGGTTCAACCTGGAGAAGAGAAGGCTCCGGGGAGACCTTCCAGCCCCTTCCAGTCCCTAAAGGGGCTCCAGGAAAGCTGGGGAGGGACTCTGGAGCAGGGAGGGGAGCCATGGGACAAGGGGGAATGGTTTTACACTGCAAGAGGGGAGATTTAGATGAGATGTGAGGAAGAAATTCTTGGCTGTGAGGGGGGCCAGCCCCTGGCCCAGGTTGCCCAGAGAAGCTGTGGCTGCCCCATCCCTGGAGGGGTTCAAGGCCAGGTTGGACGGGGCTTGGAGCAACCTGGGCTGGTGGGAGGTGTCCCTGCCCAGGGCAGGGGGTGGCTCTAGATGATCTTTAAGGTCCCCTTCGACTCTAACCATTCTATGATTCTGCAAATTGGTGCTTACCTTCCCATGGCGGCACATGCAGCACCGAGCCAAGAAACCAGAACGCGGAGAGATGCTGAGGGACACGTGTGGGATGGAGATGACCTCCAGTGGGATCCTCCTGCTCCCACCGCGGAGCAGCTGGTGGCCGTGCCAGCAAAGCCCAGGTAGCACTGGCATTCCTGCAACATCCCGAGATGTTCTAAATGACAATGAGAAGAGAGATTTGCATTCCAGCGTATTAGGAGCTGGCAGTCACTAACGCTTGGGGAAGGACCGTAGTGCTTCAATTTATTACAGATGAATAGGACTGATTTACTATTTTTTGTTTCTTTTTAATTAGTCTCATTAAAAACAAAATTATTTTCCTGCGGAGTGTGCAAATAACAGAAAGACACAGACCCAGCTGATGGTTTGTTCCTGGTGCGTTTGTTCAGAATTAGCGTGAGTCAATGAGTGCCCTTCAGAGGGCTGACAGCCACAGAGCAGCATTTGCTCCTGGTGGTTCATCCGGGTTTGTTGAATTCCAGAGTTTGTTAACTTCAGCTGGGTAATCTCATCTTTTTTTAAATTAAAAAAAAAAAAAAAAAAAGAAGAATCCTATTATTCTATTGTTAGTCCGGGTCGTTGCTTATTATCGGGCTTACGATGCCGCTGCTTTGGGGAAGCTGCCAAGGCGCCTGGCCTGTGGAAGGGCTGATGCCCGGCTGTCCCTGCACACGACGTGGCCAGAGAGCTGGCCACCATTTTTCCCCTCTTTACGCCCCATTTTATGCCCTGAAAGCTTCTTCTCTCCTTTCCTATAAGGAGGATCAGCGCTAAGGCCGGTGGGAGCATTCCCATCCTGCAGACCCCAGCGCCTCCGAGCTGAGCCCCTGCCCACCCCTTGCCCCCCAGCCCTTTCCAATATAGACAGGACCCTAAAATTTCCCCTCTTCGTGCCTCGTGTCTGGCTTAGAGCATGAAAGAATCCAAGTGTAATTATTATAACAATTTCGTGCCCACGGGGCACAGAGGTGTGCGCACAGCCGGTGTCCCCGAGCAGAAGCAGGGCGGCATGGGAAGCACATCATTTGCTCCCATCGGTCCTCGACGGCCCGTAGAAGCACCAGCTGCAGTCTGTGCTTACGATATTCCTGACATACTGTGGAAAATACATAAAACTTGATATTACAGAAAAAAAAAAAAAAAGGCCTTAGAGCAAGTCTCCCAAACCTTAAACCCAAATTCTTCAAATGTCAAAAGCTGGAGCAATTTTGAAATACTGTTTCTAAATGAGAGGACAAACTTAACCTCTGCCTTCCAAAGATCAAGCAGCCAAGGGGACAGCCCTGCCCCAGGCCCCTCCAGCCACCACCCAGGCCAGCCCAGGGGACCATCTCTCCAGCAAAAGGTGCATCCTAAGATCTGGGATGGATGCTCAGCCAATGGCTCCACTGATGCCTGTTGGCACAGCCCAAACCCCCCCGATCCCAGCACACTTCCCAGAGCTGCATGCGAAACCAAACTCCGCTGCAGCCAGCTGAAAACGTAATTGACTTTTCCCTTTTTTCTGCAGTTTATTTTTTGTTCTCCCTTACGCAGAGTGCCGGAGCCAGGGTAGTCCAGTCATGCTCCCTTTGTTTACCGCCGGTTTCTCCTCCATTTCCCTCCCTTGGCCTCAACCGTGCTGGGCTCTCCTGTGATGAGCTCGACGGGTCTCAGCCCAAGCTCACCCCCACCGCCAAACCTCTCCCAGCAAACTGCAGGGGGGAGTTTCCTCGACTAATATTTTTTTTTTTTAGTAACTAAGAAAAGTAAAGCAGAGTCCGAAGCATGTGCCGAAGAGCACCGCAGAAGGGCTGCAAGCCCAGCTCCGGCGCCGGAGCCCAGCAGGGCTCTGCCCGCAGACACCCAGCGGTGCCCAGGCACCTCGTCCCCGACTCCCAACACCGCCCCGGGTGCCCCGCACCGGCGACACTCGCCACCTCCCAGCTCCTGCCAAAGGTTTTGGCCGGCTGGACTCCCCGCCCCCGGGAGAGGGGGCAAAGCCACTAGAGGAGCCGAGGGGTGGGGGGAGCTGCAGCCTGCCCGGGGCGAGGCGGGGGGGAGCCGGGCGGCACCAGGTGCCCCGGCCGCCGCGGAGGGGCGGGCGGCAGAGCTCGGGGGGCGGGTGGGCTCGGTCTCCGGGGCAGCCTCCGCCCGGACCCCCTCCCTCCCCCCCCCATCCCGGCCGGTCCCCGCTCCCCCGCCCCGGCCCCCGAGCGCCCTGCCCGGTCCCCGCCCCGAGGTGCCCGCACCCCCCGGCTCCGCCGCTCGAGCTCCCCCGTGCGCCCTGCCCCGGGAGGCGGCGGCGGCTGCTCCCCGCCGCCGGCGCTGTCCCTGCCCGCGGCTCCCGGTTCCCCGCACCGGCCATGCCGGGGCCGCGCCGGGACCGCCCGGCCGTTCTCCTGCTGCTCGGGGCGCTGCTGGCGGCCGATCTCTACTTCCACCTCTGGCCGCGGGCGCGGCGGGAGCTGGCGGCGGGGTCCCCGGGCTGTCCCTGCCGCCACCGCCGCCCGCCCGCGCCCGCCGCCCCGCCGCCCCGCGCCCGCGCAGCCTCCGCGCTGCGGCGCCTCTTCGCCCACCCGCTCTACCGCCCCGCCGCCCCGCCGGGCCCCGCCGAGCCGCTGCTGGGCGCCCGCGAAGCCCTGCGCTACTACCGGCGGAAGGCGGCTCGCTGGAACAGGTGCGTCCCGCCGCCGCGGCACCCCCTGCCCGGGCGTCTCCTGGGCACCCCCCTGCCCGCATATTCCCTGCGTGGGCACCCCCTGCACAACCATCCTAAGCGCAGGTACCCCCTGCGTGGGTATCTCCCGGGCACCCCCTCCACAGGCACCCCTTGCATGGGCAACCCCCCCTGGCAGCCCATGCCTGAGCGGCTCCTGGGCACCCCCTCCCCGGGCACCCCCTCCCCAGGCACCCCTGCACGGGCATCCCCTGGGCAGCCCCTGCACAAGCATCCCAAGCTCAGGTATGCACTGGGCACCCCCTCTTTCAGGCACCCCTTGCACAGGCAGCCCCTGCACGGGCACCCCCCGGGCAGCCCCTGCACAAGCATCCCAAGTGCACCAGGCACCCCCTCTCCAGGCACCCCCTGCACAGGCATCTCCTGGGCACCCTTTTTCCGGGCATCCCTCCCCGGTACCCCCTGCGCAGGTACCCCACAGGCACCCCCTTTCTGGGCAGCTCTCCCATGCACCCCAGCTTCAACACCCCCAGGCTGGGCACGCACCCCCTGGCATCCCCAGACTGGCTTGTGCCCCGCTTCCCGGCTCTCTGCCCCACTGTCCTCCCCACCACCCCATGGACAGGCAGGGCTGAGCAGAGGGGGCTTCCTGGGGTGCCTCCTGCTCTGCTGTAAGACCCCCAGGGGAGGGGAAGGGTGGCTGCTGGGGCACGGGGTGAGACCCTGCGAGCCAGGTCCTCCCGGCAATAAGCGCCTCCCTTGCTCTGTGTCGCCTTTTTGGCTTGGGGCAGGAGGGGAGCCAGCCCCCAGGCGCTGAACCCCAAAGCTGGTTCCCTGCGTCCGGCAGCCCTCGGGGTGGGTGACAACCAGAGCCCCCAGGCTGCAGCAGCCACAGCCCCCCAGGCCAAGCCCTGCACGTCTGTGTCTGCCTCCATGCCAGCGCACGGGTCTCCTCTCATCCACAAGAGCAGTGTTGGGGTGCTGGCCCGCCGTTCAGCCCCTCTCCTGTTCCCTCTGCTGACTTCTCTGCAAGAAAAGATGCAGAGCCTTTACCTCTGGAGGGAAAGAGACTCCCAGCGCGGAGCCCTCTCCGTGCTGCCTCTCCCAGCCCCAGCAACAGTTGCAGAAAAACTCCCCCCTCTCCTGGACTGTCACTAACCCCCCACGGCCCCTGCGCTGGTGGGGACGGTGACCCTCAGCACCAGCTCTGAGCATCAGCCGCTTGTGCCTATTCCGACCACTAAGGCTTCGCACCCCAAGGCCCCTGAACCCCCGATCTAACCCCTCCTTGCAGCAGGGCTGTGGCCAAGCTGGAAACAGCCAGCGTCCCCCAGTGTCCCCCACCTCGTCCCAGCACCCCACCAGCTTCTACCTTCATGCACAAACTCGGATCCAACAGAGACGGCCATGATGATGCGGTACCGGAGCAGGTCACCGTGGTGCTGACGTGCGGAGGCTCCCAGAACGCCGAGCTCACAGCATCACCTCGCTTCATGGGATGGGGACGGTGCCAACCTGCAAAGGGACAGCAGCGTCTCCTGGGGACCAGCTCAGAGGTCCCTGTGCTGGCACTTCCCTGCTGCCCAGGTTTGGTTTCCAGCATCAGACCCGACTCCTGCTCCTCCCGCCACCCACGTGAGGTTTGCTGAGCCGCGCGGGCAGGATTTCCAAGCTCCCACTTTCTCCACTTGGATGTGTATTCCTCTTCTTGTCGTGGGACTCACCCAGTCCCAGTTCCAGGCGCAATTCGCAAGAGGCGGCAATGGGAAGCGATAATGGAAGGAACCAAGAATGACCCCCGTGGCCCGGAGCCACCCTGTGTGCTCGGCCAGGGGTCACCTCTGGGAAGGTCGCACCTTGCCCGAGTCAGTCTGGAGCAGGTCGGATCCTTCTTCACATCACTTGAGGTCCGTGGGCGGTGGGTTTGGGTGTCCTCAGGACACGGGCCATGGCCGGGCTGTGCCACGGGACACCCTTGGGTGCATCGTCTCAGAGCGGAGCAATGCCTCCTGGAGACATCAGGATCTCGGCAGCAAGACAGGTGCTTCCCAAGCAAAAGCCGGGTGGGGATGGGGGATTTGAACCAAAGCAGCTCCCGGCACGTGGCTGATGGCTTCTTGAGCACCACCAGAAGCCCTGAGCGCCCAGTGCCAAGCACTGGCAGCAGCACGGGCCTTACATCCACACCAGCCTCACCTGTGGGACAGTCCTGGCTATTCGATAAGAAATCTGCATTCCCTGACTTGATTTACCGCGTTGTTTAAACGTGCTCTTTGCGACGAAACTGTGGCGGCACGTTACCGTTTGTTCTGAGGTTCGGTTACGGTGCGGCCAGGAGGAAAGCTGTGGTGCTGTTTGCCCTTGACTGACTTCACTTTGCACCTCCGGGAAGGAGAGGGGAGGCAGAAGAGTATTGATTATTCCTCAGTCACTTTGAAATAAAATACGTGATGCTCATAAGCGGGTAGAGCCTTCAGAGAGCGCGCGCAGGCCGAGGCGACACAACCTCTCCTGCCGTTGGCGCTGCAAACTGACCATGTAGTAAGATGGCACTTGCTGGGGCTGATGCATTTTGTAAGACCGTTAATTTGTTGTGGGCATGGAGGAATTCCTGCCTCACCAGACACACAGCAGAGCCCGTGCCCCCTCCGACGTGACCAGTGAAAGAGCCGTCCCTGTAACTGCCGAGAGCGAAGCCCAGTGTCACCCTCGGGACCCAGGAACTTTCTCTCCCAATCCGTGGGTTTAGCGAAGCTCCTGCAGCTGTTGAGGACTGAAGACGGTGCTGCGGGAGCGGGGTCCGCCCCGGCTCTCCCCGAGGTGTGACCACATCCAGTACCGGGCAGAAGAGGGTCAGAGCTGAGCGTCCGTGGGCCACCCTCTCCTCGACCTGCCTGGGTGACAGCACACTTCTGCATCGCGCGTGGGTCTGACCGCTGATAAAGCGGCTTTCAGGGCGGCAGGATGCTCCTCTTGGGTGGAACGAGACAGGGCTTAACCCCGTACCTACGGCACGGCATCCCTGTCTTCATTTCTGCGGCCAGATGGACATCAGTTGGACTGGGACTCTCCCACCTCGTGGAGCGGCCCCAGGACAGGGCCCGTTTGGGATCCCCACGGCCAGGGCAGCACCGGGGCGCGTGTCCGACCTCCGCGGCGCTCGCCCTGCGCTGGCTGCTGCCCGGCCCCGTGCTTTTCCCCGGCGCTTCAGCTGGGACCGGGAGTTTGATTGCAGGATGCGGGACCAGCTGGAGAGACTGATGGAGCCGCAGGAAGGAAACAGCAAAAAAAAACCATCCACACCTCTTCAAAACGGAAAAAAAAAACCAAACCCAACTTAAAAACTCCAAAGCTTATTTTTATCCTTGAAGGAGCATCTTCACAACTCCGAACTCTGTAACCGGCTGGGTGCCGGGGGAGGCACGGGGCCAGCGGACAGCGGTGGCCTATGCCCAGCGTCACCCCAGGCCATGCCCCTCGCAGCCCGGCGGCGAGCTGGGGCAACCCCGGGGCTATTTATAGCAAGTTAGAAATTAACCCGGTTTTTATATCATTGTGTCTTTTTGCAGAGCTCTGTTCTTACAGGGAAATATTTCAGGAATCCTGAAGGAAACGGGGAGGCAGATGGAGCTGTATTTTGGGTTTGAAAGGCCGGGAAGGGGCTCGCCCAGGGCAGGGACCCTGCGGGCGCTGGGCTGGAAGCAGCCGCTGGCTGGGAATTGCCTCCCCTTGCTGAACCGCCGCATTTTTTTCCCTGTCAGTAATGTATTGCTCACTGCCACCCCGGGGATAACAGCCTGTGTGTCTCCATAAGGAGAGAGCAAATATGGTAAAACATTTGGGCAGCTTCCCTAGGGAAAAAATCCTGAGTCATTCTGCTAAATCGCACTGGGGTCTTTAAATCACACAGGGGTCTTAACCCTGGCTGCGGAGGGGGGTCCACGTTGGGCCTCGAAGACTTGCCCACACACGACCTGGTGCGCAGCAGCGGGATGGAAGGTCGAGGCATGTCCACCGGAGCCGACGGCATCCCGCAGCCACATCTTTGTGGGCGGCTGCCAGCCAAACCTGCCGGCGAGTCTTAGCACGGACCCGTGTCCGCCTCCTCCCGACCCGGGGGCAGCCTCTGCCTCCTGCGCAGGCGGCCAGAGCAAAGGGCCGAATGAGAGAGAAACATTCCAACACTTCTCCCCCTGACCCCGTGGTCTTGGCGCCGTAGCTGACCCGATCCAACTGAAAGGCAAACAAACGGGGAGAGGGGACGGGCTGCTCTGACCCGCGGATACTCCTTGGCTCGCCCTTGCCTGGATTTCTCCCAGGACATCACTGAAACGTGTCCCTCACCACCAGGAATGTTCACCCCTTGCTCACGGGCAGACCGGACCAACCACACCGTTTAGCCTGCTCACACGGAAAAGGATGACGGAAAAAAAGCCAACCAAAACCCAACGTTTTCCTGCTGGTCTGAGCAAGGAAGCGAAAAACCCAGCAGTGTCCGTGAGCCCTTTCTGGCCACCAGCGCCAGCTCCTTGGCCAGTAAGTGCCTCGGTGCACGGTCAGCACCCGTTCGCCGCAGCCGCCGCCACCAGCGTGGCAAACCCCGGCAGAGCCCATGGGATGCTCCCCTCTCCCACTGCGCCTCCTTGATCTTTTGGAGCTGGAGAAGCGCAGGCACCTGGCCTCCCTGCCCTCGCCGGTTTTAGTTTTCTTTGCATTGAACAAAAACTAAAAAATTAGGAAAAATTAGGAAAAACCAAAGGCAGGCAGGGAAAAGTCGCTTTTCATCTTCTGTGTTTCCCCGAGTGTACTTTGCTGAGGGTCGGGATTAACTCCAGCGAGGCGCGAGGCACCTCCCTCTCTCCAGCCGCTCCGTCCCAGCCTTGGTTAATGCCCCGTCATTATTGGCCCCCTGTATAACCCCCTCCCCCCCCCATATCTTGGCACTTCCAGTGCAAACTGAACTTCGTTTTCCCTTTATCAGGACCGGCTACTCCGTACATGCCTCGGCCGGCGTTAATGAGAAACTAACTCTCTGTCCTCCGCCGGGTGGAATAAGTGACCTTTCGATGGCAGTTCAGCAAAGCGCGGGTCCCAGCTGTGGAGGTCTCAAAGTTGAGGAAAATGCTGATCAAATGGGGAGACGTTTTGGGTTTATTATGGAACCTGGGAGACCACTTTGGCTCCACCTGCCCAAAGAGGTCCCGGGTTCAACCTTGATTTTAAGAGGTGAGGGGCAGGACGCTGCTGGACGGCCCCGCCGCATCCCTGCTCGCCGGAGCGAGGGCTGTGGATGTGGTCACAGAGGCAATTTGTGGCTCTAACGTGGTGAATTCTTTTTTCCCTGCCTGGGACCTCTGGCTTCAGGAAAAAACTCTGTCAGAGATGTAACGACCGTAAAGACATCCCTCTGTGGAGGCTCTCCTGGAAGAGACCCTGTTGTTCTCCCTGTTGTGCTCTCTGGGCACCGCGCTGAGCAAACAAGACACAAGTTATCCGCTGTCACATCACGTCCCCTCCCTAAGTCTTCCCTGGAGCCTGCAGTCCCTCCGGGAAACACTTCATCCATCACACAGGGCAGCTCCTGTGTTGCTGGAGATGTGGTTTAGCTCCAGCCCTGCCCTGACACCTCTGTGGGTCCTGATGGGGCGAGGAGAAGACTATGGAGTCCCTCGCGTTCCCACGTGAGGCTGCTTTCCCAAGGCTTTGCAGAGGGAAGAAGGCGGCACAACTTGTGAGACCTTTGACCATGTCAGTCATCGCTCCCTGCCTCAGTTTCCCCTCCAGAGTCCTTACCCACCCCGTGCCCCCCAGCTCTGCTCCCCGGCACCCTCCCCATTCCCCGACAGCCTCTGGGCTCGGAGCAGTACAGGTTTCCATCCCGTGGCTCATCCTCGTCCCTGCTCTCTTCCAGGAGACACAAGCTTTACCGAGAGGAGCTGAACCTCACCTCCCCGGCGGCCCTGCTGCCGCTCCGGCCAGAGGCCAGTTGGCTCCAGTTCCACCTGGGCATCAGCCGGGACGGGCTCTACCCGCGCTCCAGCCCCACCATCAACAGGCTCCTCCGGGACATGCGGAACCTCACCATTGTCAGTGCCGGTAAGCACGCTGCTGCCGCGGGGATGGGGACGGAGCCATCGGGAGCCATCGGGGCTGGGGGCCTCCAGCCCCCCAAGTCACTTTTGCAACCAAGGCGGGGGCTGTTGCTCACCGGAGGAAGCTCCGAGCGCTGTGCCGGCTTCCCGGCAGGTTTTGTGCTAGGCAGTTGCCATGCCCTTACCTTGAGACGGGAGGAACGACCCGGCTGTAGCCCTTAATGCGGCGTGTGTTGGTGCCAGCCGTGCCGGGCACCGGCGGTTTAATCCTGACAAGCTGCCTCAGCCCCCCGTGGGGTCTGCACCCCTCCCCGTGCACCGGCGGCACTGGGGCTGCAGGGGTGGGGGGCTCCCCTGCGCGCCCCGTGCTGGGAGGGGGGTCGGCAGCAGGAGACCCAGCGCGTCGGGGTCTCACCCTCCCCCTGCCCTTGCAGACTACAGCCAGGACGAGAAGGCGCTGCTGGGGGCCTGCGACTGCAGCCAGAGTGAGTGCCAGGCGTCGGGTCCCCCTCTCCCCTCCCACCCCATCGCTTTGCCTGACCCCAGTCCCCATCTCCTCCATCCCAGCCTCAGCATATGAAACATAAACCCAGGCAACGCCAAGACTTTCTCTCTCCAATTAAACCCCGCTGCTCCAGCAGAGGCTGGGATGTGGGTGCCAGGAGACCAGTACGCCACTGGTTTCTACTGGGGGGAGGAAAACGTCCCCAGGAGGACGTAGCAGATGGCTGCTGGGAGAAGCGCTGGAGGGAAGTCTCCAGCACAGGGGAGAGGGAGGAAAAAAGGCCGCAGAGGCGGAGGGGAGCTGGAAGGAGCGGTGGGATGCGCTCGCCGGGGCAGAAAGCGGAATGGCGTCCCAGCGCGTTACCGGTGCTGCGCCCCGCGCGCGGGAGGCTGTCCGGGCGGCTGGGGGCTGACGGCCTGTTTCCTCCCCAAGTCGTGAAGCCCAGCGGCGTGCACCTGAAGCTGGTCCTCAGGTTCCAGGACTTTGGGAAAGCCATGTTCAAGCCCATGAGGTAAGGCACTCCGGCAGAGCCCCCCCCCGAGCCCCCTCCGCCCCGCAGAGCCGCGAACCAAGGAGCGCGCGCATCCCTGGCGAGGACCGCCGCGCGTCTGCCCTCCCCTGCGCTCACCTACCTTGACAGCGAGTTTTAATTATTATTGGCTGCTTGCAGCGTCCCAGAGCCGCACATGGATAAACACCGACGTTCCCACACTGCTTATTGACGTTGGAGATGTCTCGGTTCATCGATGCCAGACGGCGAAGGACCTTGGGACACTTGTTCTCCCAAGAGCTTTGCCGTTAGGGACTGCCCGTTTCCTCCCCTTCGCCGCTGACTTTGTGTTTTACCTCGTTTCTCCTTGGGTTCCCCGGAGTATTTCTAAGAAACAGCCATCAGCCCCGGTCACCTCAAAGAGGAGTTTTAAATTGCTTCTGCATTTATTTCCAGCCCCGTGGGACTCCTTACGTTTATTGCCCCTCACGTTACTTTCCGTGCCCAGGCAGGGCAGCTGGCAGCACGCCGATGGCGATGGTTTGCTCATCCAGAAAGCAGCCAGCTCCGCTCCCGCTGGTTTCTATCCACCTCTGCCCAGTGTCGGGCAGGTCCCGGAGGAGGAGGAAAGCATCCAGGGGCTCAGCAATGCCTGTGGGCTTTCCGGTGATACACGGCTGAACGCGCAAATTCACACGCTGCACATATTGGGGCACGGAGTGGCGGAGCCAGAAAATGAGATGAAATGAGGAGCTGCTGCTGTTACTGTCTCAAGGACGGGAGAGCATCACACCTGAGCTCTTCCCTGCCTCCCACGGGGACCTGAGAAGCGCAGCATGGCTTCCAGCATCCCCTGATGCTCTCCTAAGCGGGTCTAAACCTTGGCACAAAAGGTTTTAAAGTCCCAAGTCCGCCCTTCTGCCTCCCTCACCCACCCAACACCGAGACAGGGTGCAAGCGCTGCTCCCTGGCCCGGCGGGTCGGTCCCAGCTCAGCACCAGGCGCTTGGGGTCCTGACCTGGCCACCAGGCGCTGCAGCTCTGCCCGGTGGCCCTGGCACCAGCGTGGCCACAACGGCTGTCCCCAAGCACACCAGATGTCCCTGGGTACACTGTCCTGGTGCCACCACCACTTTGTGTCCTGGTTAGATTAACCCCCTCGCTCTCTCCCAGGCAGAAACGCGAGGAAGAGACTCCCGAGGACTTTTTCTACTTCGTTGACTTCCAGCGGCACAATGCGGAGATCGCCGCCTTCCACCTGGACAGGTAGGGACCTGCCTCCTCCGGCTGCCAGCACCCAGTCCTGTGCCCAGGGAGAGCTCGGGCAGGAGAAAAGCCGGGCTGAGCCCTGCAGAGCTGCTTGGCCTTAGAGAAGCGATTGCTTTGCGGCACCCCTTCGGGAGCCGCCGCACGACTTGGGGACGGGGCGGCTCTGGCTCCTGTCTGAAGCCCAGGAGTCGGCTTTGCCTTGCCCTCCTGGCTGGCGGGCTGCAGCCGGGCCGGGTGTTCGTCACACGCGCCCGGTCCCTCCCACACATCGAGGGGCAAAGATGAGCCCTGGGCGCAGCCTGGCTCCCCTCCCACCGAGGGAGTCACACGCTCCATCAGCAATCAAGGCGTGTTTTGGGTTGAGATAGATAAACCGCAGTGATGCAGTTTCAAGCCCTCAGCTAATGAGCAATTAACCTGGCACCTCGTCCCAGCAGGCTTTGTATTTAATAAAATCAAAAATACCCTTCTCTTAGAAGGGGAGGGGAGCAGCCTTCATCCCCTCGATGGGCTGAGCATCGAGCATCAAGGGGAAGGGATCCCCGATGGTGATGGTGGATGGGGGTCTCCGGCTCCCAAGCCCAACTGATAAGTACTAGACGGAGTCCTGTAGCTGAACCCCTGCGCGAGGGAATGAAGGGAGCTGAATTCCCTTTCCAGCTCTGCCCCTGCGTCACCCCAGTGACTCTGCTGGACCCACCTGCCATCAGCTCACCTCTCCGCGTCCCAGCCCCACCGCCAGAAAAATGAGGCCGGGCTGCTTTTCTGAAGTCCTTTGTGGTTTTTAGAGCTGAAGGATGCTACGTGAAAGCAAATGTTGGGTTTCTGGTTTGGTTTTTTTTTTTTTTTCTTTAAACATTGCTCAATAAGTAACAGGCTAAATCCTGTTTTGTGCCTGGTTCTCAGAAGCAGAGGGCATTACCCCAGGAGCAAAGCACAGCATTAGCTGGTTCACCCCGTGTTACTGACTCAGCAATCAACAGCGGCTTTCCACTCTCTCCCATAAATGCATTTCTGCCCCAGGCCCTGATTTTTTTTTTTAAGAATATTTGAGATGAATCAGCCGGGCATGAGTGCCTCTGGGTGGGGGCGATCCCTCCTCCCCTCCCGCTGTCTCAGCCGCCTTGTACCACGTTCAACGTGTCCAACCCAATATCGTAGAAGGGCCTGAAGGGCTCCTCTGCCTCCCCAAGGACCCAGCCTGCGTGCGAGGGGATGGGAGAAACCGGTTAGGGAGACGACATGAATCCTGGAGAATATCCAGATTGTTCCAGGCAGCAGCTATTAAAAATAGCAAAATCTGAACTTGGCCACATTTTGATCCAGAGGGTAAAATCTAGCTATTTGCTAGAAAGAAGCTGGGAGAAAAAAAAAAAAAAATAATTATTGTGGGTGCAGTCATCAAAAGGCCCCTGGTTTACCGTCGGAAGGGAGGAGGGCAGCATCTGCCGCCCCACGTCGCCATCCTGTGCGGTAACGTCCCTTTGCACCGCAGGCTCTGAGCCACTGTCCTTTTTGTGCAGGATCCTGGATTTCCGGAGGGTGCCGCCCACAGTTGGGAGGTTGATCAACGTCACCAAGGAGATCCTGGAGGTCACCAAGAACGAGATCCTGCAGAGCGTCTTCTTCGTCTCACCAGGTAGGCGAGCGCTTGGCTGCTGCCAGCTGGGGTTGGACACGTGGCAGGTGGAAGGGCAGGGTCTGCGTGGACTTGCGCTGTTGAGCAGAAATTAAATTCTTGGGTGAAACATGCACAAAGATACCGTTACGGTAGAGGTGTCCTTGAGCTGGAATCATCTGCCAGATCTACTCGCCTGCCCAATTTTCCCCATCCTTTCCCCTAGCGTGGGATCACGTCTGTCTATCGACCAAAATCCAGGTATTGTCCACGATTTGGCAGTTTCACGTCCGTGATGTGGGTACATAAGGCACAATATACGCAGTCACTGTGACGCGATGGGGAGGAGGTCAGTCCAGGCTACTTTGCAGTCTCCTGCGGGTCGTAGCTCCTTTCCCCAGCTCTCCTCTCTCTTCTCCTCCCAGCCAGCAACGTTTGCTTCTTTGCCAAGTGCCCGTACATGTGCAAGACGGAGTACGCGGTGTGTGGGAACCCTCACCTCCTGGAAGGGTCCCTCTCCGCCTTCCTGCCATCCCTCAACCTGGCGCCACGACTCTCCATCCCAAACCCATGGATCCGCTCCTACTCGTTTGACGGAAAAGAGGAGTAAGTGGGTAAACGATGGGCTGCTTCCCGTATCTGCCCCGCAGGAAGAGCGCGGGAAGGAGAATGAGCAGGGTGCGGACACACAGACACACGTACAGAAATTGTACGTCCAGGCAGAGGAAGGCCAAGGCTCAGAGATTGCCCGTAATTAATAACTCTTAATGCTTGGGCGTTGAGTGGGTCTGACGTCCAGTCTCCTGCATGCACAAGGAGAGATTTAAGTCCTCCTCCTCCTCCTCTCCATCTCCACACGGAAGACCGGTTTTGGGGTGCTGTTGGGACACTGATTGCGTCTCCCCCTTCTCCTCCATCTCCTGCAGGTGGGAAGTGAATCCGCTCTACTGCGACTCGGTGAGGGAGATCTACCCCTACAGCATCGGCAACCGGCTGCTTAACATCGTTGACATGGCCATATTTGACTTCCTAATAGGTATGACGAAGGGGGAAATAACGTTCCTTCCCTCCGCGGGGGCCGCCAGCACCAGTCTGTCCGCCCTCCCGTGCCAGGGGGTTTCTCAAAGCCCTCCCTCCTGCTCCAGAGACAGCACAACCCCTCCTGATGTGCGGGCAAGGGGGAGCAACCAAGCCCACCCTGACCCGGGGGCCCAGCAAGACGAAAGCAGCACCCCCGAGCATCTTAGACGCTTCCAGCCCAGCAACGAGTATTGCACGCAGATCTGAAAGAAAACGTAGGATAGTTTAGAAAATTACTTTTTCAGGCGCAATGGAAACTCTGTTCCTCTGTCTGCCCTTTACCAGGGAACATGGACCGTCACCACTATGAAATGTTCACCAAGTTTGGGGACAACGGCTTCCTCTTGCATCTGGACAACGCCAGAGGGTGAGGCTGGGGGAGGGCATGGGGGAGGGCATGGGGGAGGGCATGGGGGAGGGCAGGCACTAAAGCTCCGCGCTCTCTGCTCTCCCCCCCCAGGTTCGGGCGGTATTCCCATGACGAAACCTCCATCCTGGCCCCTCTCTCCCAGTGTTGCATGTAAGTGCCGGCTTCATCTTGCTTCCCAGACCCATCAGTGTTCGCACCGTAAGGGACAGCCAGCGCTTGCTGCTGGAAGTCATCCAGGCCTGGCTCCATCCAGGGAAGGGAAGACCCCTGCTAATCCCAGCCAAGGGTGCAGGCCAGACACCAGAGCATGGGAATCACAAGTTGTCCCAGAAACAGGGATTAAGCTTTTATATTAGAGTTTTAAGCTCTGTTGTGCTGCAGCCTGCTATGGTATCAAAAAACTGTCCCTCCTGAATACTTTCCCCTTGACACTGAAAGGCCTTGCGGGTGTAAAAGCTTTCACTGATAGACCAGGAGACACTGTCCATTGGATCAAACCCTTCCAGAAGTCTCTCCTAGCATTTCCCAGCCCATCGGCACGAGGCTCTATCAGCCCCCATCATCTGACGTGAAGCTCCGAAATCTCCATCCAAAAGCCTGGTGGAACTTTAATACAGCTAATCGGGTTTCTTCCTCCCATGGCGTTAAGCAGAAGCTCATAAATTTTACTATTTGAATGCTGTCTTCTCCCTTTGTTAACTCACATAAATCATCAGCTGAAAGTTAAATTTAAGAGATGCCTAACCTCGTTCCTCGCTGTACCTGCCCCGTCTCAGCCTTGGGGTGCTCCCTCCCCGTACGCTCCCGTTACTGGATCTAATTTTAAGAACTGCTATTTGCACCCAGTGAGTCTTTTCATTTATAATTGCAGCCCTGCAGTGAATCCTTCTCACAAACTCCCTATTTCGTGCGGTTTAAATTAACTCTACCTCTTAATTTCACCTGTGTGCAGTAAGATCCGCAGGTCAGATCCTTCCTATTCTTCCAGATCCAATTCCCAGAAGCTGCTCTTAATTTAGTTCTCTTTGTAAAAGACAGCAGTGAGAAGACCTGCAAGTCACACCTTGTAATAAGCCAACTGGGGCCAAGAAGAGCGTAAAAGCAACTCATGCTGCCCGAGGGAGACACACAAAACCTCGTTTCCCACAGCAGCCAATCCATTCTGAGTGGAGGAGCATCCAAAAACCCTCAGAAAGGAAATAACAAGGTTTCTTTGAGCAAGCGCAGAGGCCACAGATTTCAGCCTGCCCTGACCCACCAGCCGGACTCAGCCCACCAAGTCACCTCCCTGGTCCTCCGTGAAGCCAAGGAACAAAGTCCTCCATCCGCTCCAGACAAGAGGGACCCCTCACACCACGGGCTGCTCGCTTCCCTGGTAAACACCCTCATCTCCTGCCCAGCTGAGTTCTTCGCCAAGTTTGGCTTCCAGCAGATTTAAGTCTCTTTAGCTACCTTTCACAGCTCCCACACCAGTCCTCGTCCCACACGTTGAAGTCTGCTGCTCTCCTCTCCCAGCGTTGCTCCCGGTACAGTAAACGGCACAAATCCAGCCATGCAGGAAGAGATGGTCATAGAATCACAGAATGGTTTGGGTGGGAAGGGACCTTAAAGCCCCCCCAGTGCCCCCCCCTGCCCTGGGCAGGGACACCTCCCACCAGACCAGGCTGCTCCAAGCCCTGTCCAACCTGGCCTTGGACCCCTCCAGGGATGGGGCAGCCACAGCTTCTCTGGGCAACCCAGGGCAGTGTCCCACCCCCCTCACAGCACAGAATTTCTTCCTGAATTTTTTCCTGAAAGTCAAAACCCTCAGCAAGGTGCAGACAGGCCTGGAAACAGCCCCCATTTCACCTGGCTCATGTATCTTCTTGGCTGATGAAGTCCCCAGAAGGCTCTGGGTCAAACCTTCAACAGTTCAGCACAACAGCGGGGTTACAACTGCCCCGCGGGAGAGGAGCAGGGGCAGGATTTCCATCTCAGGCCCCTTTCCGTGTTCCGCCTGCTTCTTACGTCGCTGTTACGGCACGAAGAAGCCATTCCCCACGGGGTCGGACTATCCCGTTCCCCACCTCCCAGCCCCGCCGCCGCTGTGACCAGGGCAAACAGCTGGTGTTTGCCCACAGAGTCAGCCCTTGCCTGGAAGGAGACGGCACGCACCCTCCGTCGTACAGAGCAGAAGCGAACTGCGGCACGGCTTCCTCTGGCAGCAGCAGCAGAACCTCACAGCCATGTTCCAGCAGTGATTTAAAAGCTCGTTGCCACTTGATAAATTGATTTTATTTTTTGCAGGAATATTAATGCAAGCCTGGCCACGGGCAGCCAGGACAAGGGCCACAGTTTAAGTCGCCTGCCCTCATGCCAGCGCGGTGCAGGAGGTCGCGGGTGGCACCACCTTTCTCACAGAACGCGTTGGGTTGGAAGGGACCTCTCAAGGCCATCTAGTCCAACCCCCTGCCCTGGGCAGGGACATCTTCAACTACATCAGGTTGCCCAGGGCCTCATCCAGCCTGGCCTGGAATGTCTCCAGGGATGGGGCCTCCACCCCCTCTCTGGGCAACCTGGGCCAGTGTCTCACCACCCTCAGTGTAAAGAACTTCTTCCTCGTGTCTCATCTAAACCCGCCCTGCTCTAGTTTAAACCATCGCCCCTCGTCCTGTCGCTACCTGCCCTCGCAAACAGCCCCTCCCCAGCTTTCCTGGAGCCCCTTTAGGGACTGGAAGGGGCTGGAAGGTCTCCCCGGAGCCTTCTCTTCTCCAGGCTGAACCCCCCCAGCTCTCTCAGCCTGGCCTCACAGCAGAGGGGCTCCAGCCCTTGGATCATGTCCATGGCCTCCTCTGGCCCCGCTCCAACAGGCCCATGTCCTTCTTGTGCTGAGGGCTCCAGAGCTGGACGCAGCTCCCTTGTGCCACGCAACGGGCACCACTGACCAGAGACACGCACCTCGCTTGGCTGCTCCGGAGCAGTACTTGCACCCGGCGCCATTCAGGGACTGCCCGGCCGGGCACGGCAGCAGCACCAACCCTTTCACCTGACATCTGAGCAGCGCGTGTCCTCCCGGGGCTGCGGAGAGCAGGAGCACTGGTCCCAGTCGCTGCCCTGGGTAAACAACAGACACACAAAGGCAAATTCTGGAGCTGGTTAAAATGTTTCCGTCTATACCTTATTCCCTCTGAAAATTCCGGCTCAGCTTGAGAGGAACGGCTCCACGAACACAAACTACTTCATTTACAAAATTTAAAGGGCAATAATTAAAGCCGCTGATTGATTTCAGTATTAGAGATGCTGAAGTCAAAACACTTTTGCTGAGGATTAAACAAATGATTTCAGAATACTGAGTTGTGTTCCCAGAAGTGTGCCAGGATTATGGCTTTTCTTCCCACTTTCTGTCAAAGGGAAATAATATTTACATCTCAGGCCCTCTCAAGGTGAAAAGTCACAATTAAATCACTTTTAATCCCTCCTTTTGCTCAGAGTTTTGACATAATTTTTTTTTTGTCATTCATGCCTCTTCATTTTACCTTCCCCTCTGCCCCCGTCCCATAAATGTCACCCGTGGCACCAGCCGGCAGCGATCTGGGGAACTGGGTCATCTCTGACTCAGAGGAAAAACACTCACTACTGAGAACTTCCATCATGTTTTTCTCTCTGATGGCGGAAATCTGCAGTACAAGTTCTCTGCAGTCTGGAAGAACAAAGGAAGAAGCAGAGCTTTCTGCAAAAAGTATTCATTTCCTTCAGAAAGAGCAAGCGGTTGTTCCAAATTTCTTCGTCAAATATCTTCACCCATCTTTGCCCTCCCTCCTTCCCCTAGCACCCAGGGGCTCAGACAGCTGGTTCTTGCTAAGGTGCTGCAAGAAGTTTGCATTAAGATGTCTCATCATTTCTTTTTTTTTTTTTTTTTTTTCTCTAGAATAAAGAAGACGACGCTATTACGACTCCAGCTCCTGGCTGAGCCTGAATATCGGCTCAGCGATGTGATGAGAGAATCCCTCCTGCAGGACCCCCTGGCACCAGTCCTCACCGAGCCCCATCTCTTGGCTTTAGACAGACGGTTACAGCTCATCCTGAAAGCTGTGAGGAAATGCATAGACACGTACGGAGAAGCCAAGGTGGTGGCCAATGACACCACGCCAGCCGAGGCTCCTGCGTCAGACAGAGCAAGGCCGAACACTTAAACAGTCCTTAACTCGTGCTCAGAGGTAGGGAGAACCCCTGCAAGCCAAGTGGCAAGTTTAAAAGCTGGTAAATTCCATCTACAAACGCTGCGGAGACCGAGAGGGGAAACTCTTCAGAAGATCTTCAAGAATCACGCTGGGTACTCAACCAAAGTGTCCGTGCTTGGCCAGTGTGTTGGTAAGTTGTGGTCTGACTGCAGCAGACCTTTACACCCCAAATACCAGCTCTCTGGTGGAAGAGCAGCCATCTCCCGCTCTGTAGTTGGCCATGCCCTTGGGAGGGCGGGGGAAGGCATGGCCATTGGTTTGCTCAACCAGCACGGCGTCTCGGTCTTGCCACTGAAGGACACAAACTAGACCCAAGGATGAGGCTTGAATAAAGAGATGCCAAGACCCTTTTCCTCTTATTAAGTCTCTGTTCTGTAATCAAGACTGTGTATGTGAGAAAAGAGCAATCTTGCTTCACAAGGGCAGTACCTGCCACCGAGCCGAGATAGCCCGGTGACGCAGCGTGGTCGGACTGAAGAGCATCTGCCCAGTATTCACCATCAGGGGTGTCCGTTGTCCCCTGGTCTCTTCAACAGACAGTGATCGACCCGCTCCGCTTTGGTCTTTGCGTGTCGCTCAAAGGCCCGCTGGCTCACAGGGCAGTAAAACCACTTCTGCTTTTACCTGTCTCATGAGCTGAAGAGCCGGTCTGGGCCACACGAGAAAGGCAGGTATGGATTGCCTTTGATCCCAAGGGGGGGGAAAAAACACCAAGCCAAACTGCTCAGAGGCATAGGACTGTATTTACAAATCAGGAAGCCATCCACTTCTGCTGACATTTTGCCAGCATAGGGAGATCTATCTCAGGTCTTCTTCTCACAGCTTTAAAATCCCTGAAGCTGTCAGAATTCCCTGGAAGACAGAAATGGTACCCCGGCCCCCCAGCTCTGTGCATGTTGAGGAGATGCAGTAGGAACTGGAGACTAAAAAAAAAAAGACGGGGGGAGTTACCACAGATCTTCCAATGTGCAGTTTTCCCCTTGCCTCCCAACGACGAGGCTCAGGAACAACTTGGTTACTGAAGTTCTCTTTAATAGCTTTTTCCTTTAACTGCTGAAGAACGATTGCACTGAGCTTTTTGGCAGCGTAGGGAAAGCAGCTGAGAACTTTGTTGATAATTTATCATCCTTAAGGGAAAAAAAAAATATAAAGAAAACCCACAGCCAATCTACTGAAGCTTATTCTAAACTAACCTTTAAGTTAAACAAAAAAAAAACACCTACAGCACTGCAGACCTTTCAGAGGAGAATGTTAAAACCCCAGCAGAAGCACAGTCAGGCAGCAGTTAACAGGTTCTCAACAAGCTGCTGCACCTTCCCCCGGCTCCTTTTCTCCTGAGCTGGAATTTTGCCCGACCTAAAGGGAACTGGGTGACACCGGCTGTAAGTGCCTGGATCATGCAAGGAAGGAACAAAGCTCGTTTGGCCACAGCTGTTGTTTTTTGCAGGGGACTGTACTGGCGCTTAATTCAGCTCCACAATAATTCTACCATTCACCTGCCTCCACACTGCAAAACCACAGGAGAGGCTGTGGCTGTAATTTTGAGTATGTCCCCACAGGTGCCCATTCTATTCATTTGCATGTTTGAGGAAGTTTGGAGTGTTTCTACTTAGCAAAGAGATTCCTCCAATGTTCTGCAGACACAAAGATTAGCAAAACACCCCACACAAACCCAACCAACCAAAAAAATAACCCAAAACCCCAGACAACACTCCTTTAGCCCCTCCCGATTTGCAATTCAGCCATGTCCTTCCATCTCCAGCTTTCACAAAAGCAAGGTTTTGGACAGTCTCAAACAGACTTCTTGACGTTGGTGGGCTTACAGACCTTTTTACTCTCGTGGACAGGGAACAGATGAGAATAAAAGGATTTAACTCACTCTCTGCATGCGCAGTGCGGCAGTTACTTCCATGCCAGACGCTGGATTCCCGGAGTTGCACCTCCCTCTACCGGTGACTTTCTGTGCGCTTACCACACGTGACAAGCCCCAAATTAATTTGGTCAGTGTCATGGAATGGTTACTGTTGGCTGTTTGAAGAGGAAGAACATGGCAACAGAAGATAAGCTTAAAAGTAAAGTTACAAGTTTGGAAGTTTTAAAGTTTCATTTTAGGTAGTAAAGTTTTCAGCCTCTTTTTTTGGTCAAGGGGATGGGGAAAAGGGGGTACAGGATGAAGGAAATAAACCCACGGATATTGGAATAGTTGGTACACTAAAACGGATTGCAAGCTTGCTTTCTTCATATTTTTATTCTCCTTTACATGGAGGCTTTTTAATGTATCTTCAAAGTTGGGCAATAGCTTTCTCAGAGCTGGGTGCAAAACACGTCCAGTCTGAGCCACTTCACGTCATCACTCTTCAGATTTTTTCCTACTTCATCATAGTGTGAAAATCCCCCTCTTCTATTTCTTACGGTCTGTTGACCAGAACTCATTCACAATTAATTATCACATGTTCAAAATCTCCACTAAGGGACAGGAGCGGACAACTTACAGAAGCCTATGAGCTCCATTAATAGCTGCCAGGCTGGGAATTAACAACCTTAAGACGAGCTCAAAGCAGCAGGAGCTGCTAAGAGGCACTCAAGCAAGACGCAAGTACCTTCTCGCTTCAAAAACCGTCACGTGCACTTGACACCAGGACTCCAGAGAAGGTCCCAGGTTTGGGTCATGGAGACCAAGCTCTCCGGCAGGCTCCGGAGGGGAAGGTTTGGTCATGCTGTAAGCGAGGGCTGGAACTCAAGCCTCCGGAGTTAACACAAAGCTAAGCCATTAAGCTTCTTAGTTTCTACCATCTCGTTAATAACATATCCTCTAAGGCCAAAGGAAAACACAAAATAGGGATGGGGGGGAAAAAACGAGACTGATTGCATTTAAGAATTTAAATCATTTTATTGCTTTACCTGCCATTAGGACAATCTATAACAAAAGGAATAGAATATAATATATTAGCACATACAGTAAATCAGACTTATATAGTCAGGTAACAATACAAAAATGGTCCTCTGGTTGACTATAGCTTTCTAGGGCAATAGACTTCATAAATTCGCTAAAGGTGGACTAGCAAAAAATTACTTCTAAAGCCCTGAATGTTAGCTAAGGCAAAACTATGCCAATTGTGGTTTCAAACATATTTAAATTGCACACAAAGGTAAAGCTATAACTGTGATTAATATTTAACTCAGACTTAGCTGATTTATCTTAAAATCTTGTAGGTAAAACTACAAAAGGGAGTAAACAGCAAGCTAAAAAGATGCAGTAGTGAAACTTGGTTAGAAAGCCTTATATAAAAAAATGTGCATTTTTTTGTGGAGCTCTAACTAGTTTACACAGTTTTTGGTGCTTTAAAGTAACACAAAGAACACATATGAAGAAAAAACCTGGATAGAGTCAAAACTTAAGAAAACAGTTTTACCAAAAGAAAAAAAAAAAAAAAGAAAAAGAAAAAAGGTAGCATTTGCTTACTCCTTAAGGACTCTGGCAGAAATCCTCTACTCAACAACTGCTGAATAGAGAACCCAAACCACAAGCGTTTAAATCCCATTCTTGGGATTTCAGGTTCAGAAATACCCTGAAACCTTTTGTAAAGGCTTGATACCCTCAGTATTGTGTTGCATCAATTAGCAGATGCTTTCAGATTATCTACGTGCCTGGGAGAAAGAGTGTCGAATTTGAATCCATATCACCTCAGAAAGGAAATAAAACGAGGGCTCCATCGTTAGAAGTAGTTGCACAACAAATGCAAAACTGCTTGCTGTCACTCCCAAATACAAACCTACGCTACTTTATATAAATTACAGTTTAAAGGAAACCTTAAAAATTGCCTACTATTATCGAACCGTGGAATTCAGTAAAAACTTTTGGGAAGTATTGGTGCGCACAGAATAATGGAACACAAAGCTGGTAAATACTGAAATACATTTAAGACTCCGCAACATATCGAACTTGGAAAAAAGAGTGAATACGAAATACGTGTCATGTAAATTCCATAAGCAAGGAAAGAGAATGCACCTTTTGTATTTAAGCTAGCTTTATAATGAAGCATTTTAAAAATTATGAATTAACTGATTGAAAAACTTAAAATAACTGAGTGTTGCAGGAAAGTCAAAACATTCACTTTTTCTGCCTCACATTCTCCACCAAGAATAATGGCATCTCTACAGACCAGCAGTCCTGCCACCTGCAACTGATGCTGGCCCTAAATACTCAACATTTATTTTCTCTAGTAACAAAGGGTCACCTGAACTGATGATAGTTTGTGGGTTTTTTAAAAAAAAATCAACTGAGAAGCACAAAGCAAGCAAGAGTCACAGGGAAAATAAAATGTTTGCTTCTGATTTCTACATCAATCTAAGTACTTGAACACTGCTAACAGCTGGACAGCTGCACCATTCTTACACCGACCTATGTACTAGAGACCAGCATTAGGCATTTAGTGTAACATTTGGTTCTTCCCACTTTGAACAGGAAGAGTTTTAGATGGCATATCTATCGAAGAAAGAACAAGAAAAAAAAAATCAGTTGCGGCAAGTCAGAAAATTAAGTAACAACTGCAGTAGTTCACCAGAACTATTAACCTCGAAAGCTTTGATTTACACTTGACAAAAACATAACTAAGCAACCTTAAACCAGCAGACACAGGAACAATTATACTGTTAAATTCCTACTGTGGCTTTCTTAGCAGCTGATGCCTCACAATTGAACCCAGGATTACAGTACCCAGAAAATTAAAAAAAAAAAACCAAGCCCCAAGAAGCTCAGTTACAAGGGCAGCTCTCATTTGAAAAGAAATACAGCAGATTATGACCCACAGCCTTAAAATCTGTCCAACAATGTGAGAAACAACTTTAAAAAAAAAAATTTCCCCCCCTCTCTACTGTCACCTCCTTACTTTATGGCAATTGGCATGGTGCAAGGAGATCTCTCCCTCCCTGAAGCAAGGCTGCATTTGCCTGAGAATTGGACACTGTTGCACAGAGAGAAGCTGTAACAGCAAACGTCTCCATAGAACTTTTTCTATAAATTTAATGGGACAGAGAGCACAAAACTAATATGCTCTAAATTAAAAATAGTGCCATGAGAAGCAATTTTTTTTTTATTTTTTTTTTTTTAAACAGACAGGAAGCTGCAAATGCCAGTGGCAATGTGGCTCTGCACAAGGGTAATAAAGCAGTCTGCATTCATGAAGCATGTTTTGGATAGGGAGGAAGGTTTCAGACAGACAGCGATACAAAACTGTTGTACTGCTGGATGTTTCGCTTGAGAATATCCGAGCACGGACCCAGGACACGTTCAAATCGGGGTCGATCAAGCTTTACACATTTCAACAGGCCACGAGCAACAACTGTGGCAGCACGGGGACGGTTCATCAGCAGAGCTATTTCACCTAGGGCAACAGGAAAAGTGCAAACAGTGTTAAAAATCAACGTGCAAGAGAGCTGAAGAAGTAACCCTGTTGTATTTCAAACTGCTGCAGGAATAGAACAGAAGGTAATTCAGGTTTTAACACTGATCAGAACAAGTATCTATGTAGTTACATTAGAAGCAACTGTGAAAGCAGTTTAAAAAAACCTACTTTTTTTTATTAAAATCCTATCTGCATTCAAGTCTCACTGAAGGCGGCTTAAAGAATTTTCAAAATTGGTTCTATCTGAGAAAAGGTCATGTTTCAATTAACCATGTAACTTTCCTAGTCAACAAATAGTTATTTTTCTAATTAAGTTATGCTACTGTTCAGTTCTGGTATTTCTAGGAAACTCAGGACCACAAGACCATGGTGTTGAAGTAAAAACCATTAATGCCCAAGACAGAAGCCTCTGAGGCATGGCTAGCCAGAATCGAGAACCTGACTGCGCCACGGGTCTGTGGAAGATGAGTATTTTGAAGTCCCACTGGATTCCCATTTCATAAGTTATGCACAAACACACCCAAAGCTTCATGTCAAATACCTGTTACAACCGCTAAACGTCATCTTTGGAAATGAAGTTTTCAACAAGCCCGTTTCCTTTGGTGACAGCAGCTACCCCAACATTCCTAGCAACAAGCGTCAATAAAACCACAGCATCAACTTTTGGCTTTGTTTGTTTTTAAGAGCTTGGGCTGGTTATCTCCATGTTCAGGACTCAAGTAAGAACTCAGTGCTCCTCAGAGAATAAATTTGCCTGCATTATCAGAACAGATGTTCAAAAGAAATGAGAAAAACTTTTCCTCTGTGCCCAATTAAAACTCTTGAACTCACTACCCTCCAAAACACAGGCTTGCAAAAGAATAAGTAGGTTCTAAGGTAGAGTTAAACCCTTGGGGGACAGGTCTGCAGCACCTGAACACAATGGCAGAGATAAAGTTTAAAGAATGGGAAACTCAGGAGTATCCATCAAAGGAAATAAATATTAGAAGAGACTGAAGTGACATACACAGAACAAATATCTAGTACTAGATCCCGAGCTATGCAGACCTTCGGTCAGATCCAGTACTACTAGTGCACTCTGGAGTACATCCCACTTCAGGCCTTGTAACAGAGTGTTTGTTGATTACGTCATCTACAAAGCCGAAAAACTGGACAACCAGAAGGCTTTAGCAAGAGGACTGATTAGAAAGGGTACGAGGAGAGGGGACCTACCTTAAACGTGAGAAAAAACTCAGGGTCTGGGATTGCGTTTTTTGGTTTGTTTTGGGGTTTCTTTTGAGACAGAGGGAAGTATTTAAACATTAAACAGTAGGCTCTGAACAGGTTGCTTGCCTTGTTTCAGAACTGCAAGCCACTTTTCTTCTGAATCCAAAATAAGGCCGCCAGGAATATCTTGTTATATACTATTACATTATACTCCAAGAACGCTCTGTGAGCATACATATCCAGTCTTTATCTGTGATCCAAAGTAAATCAATATGCACTAGACAAGGGATTTGTTCCATGTGAAGATTATTTCAAAGTCTTCACAAGTAAGCATCTATAATAGGATCTTTGCCTTTTTCTTTGCCAGCATACATAAGCTTTTACAAACCAAAGCAACTGAAATACCATGTAACTTTTGGCTAAGTAAGAACATATTCAACAACAGGAGAAAAGACCCTGATCTGCACTTGGGAGACTATGTCCAGAGTACCACACAGTCTCAGGGTCCCCAGTACAAGATGCTGACAAAGCACAGAAAGTCCAGCAGTGCCACCCAGATGGGTAAGGGACTGCAGCACAGGACGTACAGAGATGCTGAAAGAGCTGGGCTAGTCTGACCTGCAGAAAAGGTGGCTAAAGAAGGAATCTTATTGCTGTCTTCAGCTACATAATGAGAGATTATAAAGACAAAACTAGACTGCTCTCTGCACAGCGAAAGGCAGAGAGAATTCCACAAATTGCAGAACAGGAAATTCTTGTCAGGCATAAAGAAAAAAAATTTTTCACAACAAGGCTGATTTAACAGTGGAAGAAATTGCCCAGAGAGGTTGTGGGATCTCCATCCCTGGAGACACAAGAGACTCGACTGGACACAGCCCTGAGCAATATGATGCAATTTCAAAGTCAGTTCTGCTCAGGGTAGGGAGGTCAGACCAAATCACCACCAGGCCCCTTCTAAATTAAAGTACTCCAGAAGGATCGCATTTCTGTGACATGCATGCACACCTGAATGCCAAGTGACCCTGATACTCACCTGACATTCAGTGAAACCACAAGAGTTAACTAAAACAGTAATTAAACAAACCCATCACTATCACCCACAGCAGTCATCCACACAGCACAGGTAAAATGGTGATAGCAGTTTGTGTAATCATAGTTGTCACTACGTAACTCACCAAAATAATCAGAAGGTGCCAGTCTGCCCACTTCAACAAATTCTTCGTTTTCTGATCGGCGCTGTAACACTGCAGCTGTGCCCTTTAATAAATCACAGCAATTAAACAACTGGAGTTTCCAGCATCACTCAAAACATTGAATTGCACACGGAACCAGCTGCTTCACAGAAATAACTGTTATGATGTCTCAGTCAAAAACCACTTCACAGTCCTTGCATAACTCACCAGACTGCTCTATAATAACAGCTGGTCCTCCCTCCTCTCCAAGCATAAAATGTCTTGGGTATTTACATACCCACAGCACTGATTTCTTTCTGTTTTCCCTCATAACAGTAAGAGTGACTAGCAAAAAAAAAAAAGCCACCACCAAAACACCCCAGAAGACAGCAATACCACTAGCAAGACATTACTAGCTCTCTAGAACACGTCTCCGCTCTTCTGAAAGAGATAAACTGGGTTCAGCCAGAAACTAGTTACTTTTTTCCTGGGAAAAAAATTGTTTACAAATAGTTTTGCTATTTGTAAAAATAGCAGAACTAAATATAAGCTTCTGCATGTCTAGTAAGATCATATTTATTTACGAATTCCCTACAAGTACATTCTTACATTTTGTTTTTCTCCAAGTGTCTATTTAGGGGCAGAATAAGCCACGTTAAAAAAAAAAAGTAGTAAAGTTCTGAGCTTTTAACTTTGACCTTACTTACCTCCAAGATAATGAAGAACTCATCTCCTGGCTCTCCCTGGACCACAATCTTTTGTCCATCTTCAAACTGTACTGGTTCCAACGCATCAGCTACCGTGAGACGCTCCCACTTGTCCAGAGATTCTATGGAGTTAATAGTGCATTAACATAGTATCTTTTCAAGGCACAAATGATATTTTTTGCTCTGTCTTTATACAGAGGTCAACCTATTTCTGGCTACATTTGTGCATCAGATATCGAGACCTGAATTAGAATTATTTTGGAATGATGCAGAAAAGCAGCATAAGCTTTGCAGCCAGTTTTAATGGATTGCCACAATAGCCTGTAATCATAATAATGACGGATAACAGCTTTCTTACAGTATAGCAATTTATTCCACTTCAAAACAAAAATCTTCTCACTTACCCAATATAGATACTTTACTAAGGAATTCCTCATACATCTTTCTCTTTCTCAAGGTACTCCCCTACAAAAAACAAAAACACACAAGCACAAAGTCAGTTTTCTTTCTAACTCATGTTCTACATGAGGCTTCAAATAAAAATCAAGACAGAAATAAGTTCAACCAGACATACTGCATCCTGTCTCACAGCCCCCAAGCCCACAAGACTGTTTTCAAATTTAACTATTTCAGTAATATTTCAGAGTTCAGCAACCTCCATAAAGCACTTAGCATTTATTGCAGCCTTAATGTTTCTTAAATTCATACTTACTGTATAACCTTATCAAAATTCACAACACCTGCTCGTTAGTCACAACTGCTGTTCTCACGCTATTTAAAAATAGCAAGCTACATAGAAAGTAGCATGAAAACATCTGACAAGCTAACCAGTAGGTGTTACATTTTTAGTCCAGTTTAATACTGCATTGTTACTGTTTTACTCACTAATGGCAGATTCCCCCCTGCCCCATGCCTGATAGAAAGCTGATCGCTCAGCGTACGTTTGATTACAGAAGAGATAGCAGCATTTTCAGTAACTCCAGCAAAGGACAGGCACAGATAGAAGGTCAAATTACCAGAAGTTGAATGAATAGTAAAACCAAAAGCATAATTCCAGGTTAGCACATGGCTACTTGACTCAATGGCATATGCCACACATCAGCTAGAAAAATACTTGCCATGAGGATCCTTCTATAGCTATCTCTGTCGATGCCCCACAACTTCACGTTCGTCTTCGCTTTGACGGTTGCGGCACGGGGAGTTCCATATATAAGGGCAAGTTCTCCAAAGCTTCCACCCTCACCAACGCTGGTTGCCCACTCGTTGTTCACATAAACCTGCAAGGCAGTGCATGGTGATAAGCCAAGGCCCATGGTGTCTTGTTAGCTGATCAGAGATGACATGGAAGCTCCTGTCACCCCATATTTCCTCTCTAGTAAAGGGAAATCCTCACATCTGTACGGTCAGAGTTGACTATTTCAGGGTTTCATCAACACTTGACAGCCAATCCCAGTCCCACACCTCAACTAGACTCCACCCTGCACCTGTAGAGCTTTAGTATTGCATTGGTGTCCAAATCATTAATTTTGAAACTCAACACAACTCAACAGCCTGCAGCCCGACTGAGCCGCTAAGGAGCAAAGAAGCTCCAAAGCAAAATAAGCTTCCACAAGTGAAAACGTGAGAAAAGTTACTGAAGGAAGGACCTATAGAAGAGGCCTAAAAATATCAGACTATTCTTCTGCTAGGGATGAACATGTCATTAATAAACTACGAATAATGCTTACATCCATTTCTCCTTGATCAACGACATAGAAGTTATCACCTTCATCACCTGAAGAAGAAAAAAAATTGAATACAGGCTAAAAAGAGAATAAAGCTATGCAAGCATTCATGTTTCACAGAACTGGCATCTCTGCCAACTCTGATGTTTAGGATCTAATAAGGTTGGCAGAGACAAATTTTTCACAGCTTACAGGGTGAAATTTCACATTTTGCTGATTTCACACTCCTCTCAGTCCTGTGAAAGAGGACATCTACTGGCACGCGGGAGATCAGCAGCATTTCCAGGATTACTAGAAATGCGTACCAGATCCATAAACTGACAACATGTTCTACAGAGCCATCAAATGACAATCTTAACAATAGATAAGATAAGCAACAAATCCAGTTCTTCCTACAATTGCTACACTCCTCACAATAGCATGAGCTGTGCTTCAGATAGCATAGCAAGAAAGGGTCACTGCATCCAGACAACGTTTGATTGTTTTGTGGTTTGGGGTTTTTCTTGGGTTCCCCCCCCCTCCCCCCCCAAGAAAAAAAAACCTAACAGGAGCACTAGGCCTGAGTTTGCTCACCATCTCCAACCTATTCACCAATGTAAACGTTGTCACTTGCCTTGCTGTATGACAGTCTCTCCTGCAATGTAAGTGACGGGGAACATTGCATCAAAGATGTCACTGAAGAAAAGGACACCAGAATTAGACGACTGCTTGGACAATGCATGCATTCATACATCTGTACCACCAGCCCCTCAATACTTCTTCCGCAACCTCTGTATGGTTACACTGACCGTTGTAAAAAAGGCTGCGCAGCTTTGTACATTATGACATGTTTAACTCTTCTGAAGCCTGCACTTTAAGAAGCTTTAAGACTACAAAAAATTTATTCCTACCTTCTTTCATTATCATCAAGATGGGCAAACAGCACATTCTTCTCAATAGCTTTTGCCAAAGCCGCCATAGTCTTATAATCTTTTGGAATAACCTAGGATATAATCAGAAAATGCAACTGATTAATTTTTTGAAGAAAAATCTATGCGTTTCCCTGGGTGAATAAATTATTCAATTACTACAAAACATCAGTTGAGTTCTTCCAGTTTCTTTCAAGCATTATAGGTCTAAAAACAAATACAGTCAATGTTTACAGCCAGTTTATGCAGGAGTCAAACAAAATCTTGTATTATTTTATACAATTGTAAAAGCATCATTCCATGCCAAGTTTATAAGGTTTTTTGCAAGAGTACAAGTATCTGTTCAACCTGCTTTTTCCTATGAATAGCAGCAAGTCTGCTCTGCCATTAGGCTAAACGTAATGTTGCGTCAGCTGTCGAGTAACTGGAAGCACTTTGTTTATATATATATAAAAAATATATGCACATCTAAATATACATTACTTCAAAGGGAACAGGTCTAAATTATGCATAAATGGCTTAACTGCATGACAGTTTATTCTAACCTCCAATTACACATCTAGACACACAGGTCTGCTTTTTACAGTTAGCACAAGACTTAACAGGCTACAGGAGCTCAGTTTTATTTAATACACTGGATAGAAGGTGGTCTTCGATAAACTCTTGCAGATGCAATTCTTAGCAACGTTTAAAAGTTAGAGCACCTTTCTAACATAAGATGCAGCATCCTCTTCTGTGTAGACTTCTGCGCTGATGGCCCCACGCCTTCTTCGACCCTTAACCACAGGGTTCATAGGAGGAGGAGGAGAGATTTCATCCTCCCGTGAGTCTGAGCGTGAACCAGACTTCTGTTGATTCAACAACTGTTTTGTTTCCTCCTGAACAGGAAGGAAGACATGTTTGTGTCACATAATCCAGTAAAGCGTTACATATTATATTACAATTTAGTCTGCCAATGCAAGGGTGCTTCCTGTGTACTGCCACATTAAGGCAAACAGGAGACTAGAGCAACCAAGATCAAAGGCCTTCTAAAATAGATGGTAGATATGCCTTTCATTCAGAACATTCATATCACAATGGTGTTTATTTTAATAAGTTACACTAATAGTTTAATAAATTAAGAAGTATAAACAAGTTGATTCTGCTTTCCGCTACTGTATTCAACAGGCGATGAAGAAATTCTGCAAACGATAAATACATTTTCCCAACCGTAAACCCAGCAGTTCTGTCCCTCAGCTGGGAGGTGTTAAGCCTTTTTTGATTTGAAAGACAGAAGAGCAATTCCTTAGAAATCATGTTACATGAGAAGCTTTTGAAACAAGGTGAAGTCATGGACCAACTTGATACTCAATAACCAACAGTTATTTTAGGAGAAAGAAATATGAACACTGCTTACAAAAGAGCTGAAGGAAGGATGGTAGAGGCCAAACAGTAAGGTTTTTTCCACAAGCCACAGATTTGTCAGCTTTGCACGCATTTACACGTTTTCCATATTTCCATCAGTTACCTATTGTGCTGTGTTGTGGTGATATTGTAGAAGACTAGTGTACTTACAATAAAATGAAGTCTAACTAGTTTGACACACAGAAATATGATTCTTCTATGTACCAGAAGATTTACCTTAATCAACTAAAATCAGATTAAACACAAAACAAAAAGCCAACTTTGGAGCCAAAGCATTTGCATCATAACAGATCAAATGACTTTCCCCCAGTGTTAAGGAACCAGGGTTTGGGACATGCCTTAAAAGAACAAGGAGTCATCTGTTCTCTGAGAGCTTCCGGAACTTTTAAAAGCTGGGTTTGTCCCAGTGTCCTTGATGAAACCGTCCCCTGCCCAGCTGGGCAGCTTGCTGCTTGGCTGCCATGCTCTGCTCCGGAGGTGCACAGAGGCTAAGTATAACAACACCGCTTTGAGGAAAGGGACATCAGATAACCATTACAGTGAGTTTACATTTTACACCTCTCAGATAGCCAAAGAGCAAGCACTGATCCGTCGAATTGCATTTCACTTCCTGCCTTTTGCCCATTGATAAAAATAGTGCTACATTTCGAAATGATGGGGGCAGAACATATTTAAAACTTTGTTTCTATCTTCTGATTTTAGAGAAGCAAGTCTCAACTGAAGTCTTCTTAAAAATAGCTTGAGCAGTAGTAAGCATTCAGGTTAAACTGCCTCTCTACAAAGCGGGCAACACCACCAACAACAGAAACACGCTGTTCATTCATATACAGAATACTTAAAACATAAGAAAACTTGACACTTTTGAAATAAGTGAACACCAGGTGCTGTATTTTTTCCAGTATCACATAAAATATGAAATACTGAGATCCTCATACTTTCAGGGATAGAATCACTTCAGCAGCAGTAAGCAAGGGAGCTGCATATCAAAACACTGTCCAGCAAGAGACTCACCAACGTATTGGCCCACTCAAGGAAACTGCACTAACAGAAAAAAATACAACTTGTGACTTCTGCCTGATCTGAGATTTAACATTACTATATTAAAGAGAAGTACATTAAGGTAGGGCATGGACATAGAAACAAGATACAGGTGGGTTAGATAAGATATTGACTTAAAATATATCAGCTATTCTAAACAGTCTATATACACACTCATCAAGAGGAAGATTACCCCCAAATCAAGCAAATCTCCACATATTCACATTATCCATCACAACACTGTGCCATGGAGTAAGAAACACGCTAAAATCTCATTGTTTGCATAGCAGTAGCTTTTCATGTATTCATCTTTTTAGATTACGTCTTATATCATTTCTGATACTAAACCACATATATTACACCACCAGATAAATGATAAATTACACTAAGCCCTGAAATAAGAGCAGCAGTTGTTATTCTCTGTTACCTTAGAAATCTAGCCAGTGTTTACGAGAGAGAAAATATATTTGTTCAGGTATAGAAGCTCCTCAAATTAAACACATAATGGACAAAGGCATTCATTTTGCTGATTATACTGATCAGTATAATCAACACCTGGATTTTAAAAATGTTTAGTAATAAAAGTTACGCTACTTATTACATCAAAGTGTTGATCCTCATCTTCCAGCTGATGGAGCAGTGCAAGGAGTTTTCAGTGTCAGTGACCACTAATTATGAATTTTATTTTTCCTGACAAATAAGAAAGTTATTAACACCATTTAAATTATTACAAGTAAGAAACATTAAAGTGATGAGTCTATCAGCTACTGAAGATGAACTTCATCATTTCAGAATTATGTTTTACACTGTATAGTCTGGCGTCTGGTAATTGTTATTACACCAGAAACAGTCTCAACTTCTTCTTGTTAATTTGTATTTAATTTATACCAGCTCACCACATATTAAAAAAAAAGCAGCACTCAGAAGCTAAAAAAGCAGTGTTAAAAGTGATGCCATAAGTTCACAGCTGCAGGGTATATCCTTCTTAACTACCACGTTTTGCAAAAGAAACACTTAGGAAATAGGAAAATATTCAGGTGTGTATCTGTGGAGGCAGGGAGGGTGGTGGTGAACAGCTACAGTGACTACATGTCAATCGCACTTCGTAATTCCAACTTTCTATAAAGTCTAACGTGCACATTAGTGCACTACACACAGTATTTCAAACATGCACTAATTCCAGTGGACAGCCATGTCCAATACCCAAGATTCATCTGGCAGGATGTAGTAATGATCTCTACATTAAGTTTCCATCGCTCAAACTACATTACACAGCCAAGCTCAGCACTGGATAGCTATTAGCTTCTAGTACGCATTGGTGTTACTGGATAGGTTTGCACAGCAGAGAGAACTGAGACCTTCATAGACCACAAACAGTAAAATAAAAACATTTATACAATCAATCTCTAATAATTAGATTCATGTAACAGCTTTCTTAACTCAGAAGAGGACATTCAAATTCTTACAGTAGCTACAACATTCTCAGAGGCAGCAATTTTAATGTTTCTGAACATAAATTCAAAAGTGTGTTTAAATGTCTTCAATGTATTTTAATAACATGACAGTGAATCAGCTCTGTGTGTGCACGCTGTGGAAGAGATGACTTGTCAGGGTAACTAGAGAGAAAATAGTAACCTTGATTCAGTTTTAAGTGGTGTTCCTTCAAAACTTGGTCTTTAAAAAAAAAAAATACTGTATCACTGCCTCAATTTCATCCAGTCTAACAAATGAACAGATTTGGAAACTATTTTGAAAAGTTGCTCTGTTTTATTAAAGATGTAACAGACATTACTTCTGGAAGGTGAAACAGATTCCGTTTCAAACATTTTTGCTCTACCAGGCTAAGTACCGGGTTAGAGCTGGTTAATATTAGCACTAAAATTAGCATTTGTGCTTTCCAGACACGGGTGTCAGAGGAGTTTGCTAAGGTAGCACAGGATGTTCACTGCTCTGTTACTTGATAGCTATCAAGGTACCACGTTACCTGGTTAAACTAAGAATAACCCATTAGACTGAATGGTGAAGTTACCTAGAGAAAGCTGTAGCAATTTTTAAATTCAAGAAGACTAGAAGAAAAATGTTACAATTTCACTTTTAGCTATAGCTGCACTAGTGGACATGTATAACCCATGCCAACACAACTCACAATAAAAGACCCTGACCAAAACTGTAAGAGTAATTCAAGGGGAAAACACAATACCTAACCAGTTTTCTTTTCAGCTTCCTTGTAGGCTGACAGACTACTTGCACCAGAATAAAATCATCACTAGTTATTCAACTCCAGAATACATGCGATTAAGTTCAGAGATAGACTTATTGTCTTGCTATAAGCAAATTAAGTTTCCCTTCATCTTAAATACTGCATGTTGACCGTAAATCCACTAAACAAAAGTATCCAAATATTCCTATTTTATATCCATATGTATGTATTGGTTTACAATTTATTCTAAGTGCAGCAATGCAGTTTACTTTGTAAAGTTTTGTATATCAACACTTGTGATATTTTAAAAATTATCTATCAGTACTTAGAAACTCAAGAATCAAAGGTGGGGAAAGAGGCACAGTAACAGAGAGGGACAATGGATTTTGGAGAACCCGATTACTGCACGGTTTTCTGCTGGTATGCTCTCTGACAGAGAACGTACTCAAGATGCAACCACGCAAGAGAAAGTCAGACATATTACAGAGTTCTTGTTCACTTAATAAGCAAAATGTTCCTCAAATCCATTGTGAGTATAGGTTACCTTGCAGCATTTACTCATTTTCTAGTATCTACCTTGAACATTTCCACTAAAAGATAATTTCCACTAAACACACTTATGATCTCTAGTGTTGATTTCTTTCTTTACATCAGCAATTAGTAAATAGCTAGAATAAAAAAAAAAAAAGAAAAAAGAAAAATATATACCTCCCATATACAACAAGTACTGAAGGCAGCACCTGCAAACCGCTGTACAAGGTCACAGCTACATTATTTACTAATGGTGTACTCTGAATAGAGTCCTTGTATCTAACCTTTCCTCTGCATTAGCCTTTAAAATCACCCATTTTCACAGCAGTTTCTTTTCCTATCTGCTTAGATATCAATATATAAAATGAACAGTTCAAAAAAATTTGAAGTCACCATTTCAAATGAGCGCCGAGATGACAAAATGCTTTCCATTCCCAAGATCCCAGAATGCTTCCAACAACAACAGAAACACTGTAGAGACCTTGAGGACAAACGCCAAGAGGAACAACAAAGCAAAACACCAACACCGAGCTCCCAAGAGAAAGCAGGAACAGGCTTGCTTTCCTAGAGATGTGGAAAGCAAATACTTCCATTTGACTTCAGCTAGGCCTGGATAACTACCACAGGCCTACTACTTCTGTGCTGTACCCAAATGATAGTAAATGAGTTGTCCCAATATAAGAAACCAAATGTCTATCACGAGTGTCTAACCAAGGTCAAACGCCACAGTTATCATCTAACTACAGGACATGTACAAGACAGGACTGTGTACGCTATCTATTAGCTTCTATGAGTAAGCATCAGATGGGATTACATCTGCAGCCCAGCTGGGTAAGTCTCCTTGTCAGCTTATGTTCTGCCCTACATGCTTTGTTACGACAGAGGTGCTTTTACACCGCGATTAACTGGCATAAACTACTGGAAAACAGCATTTGTTTTCCAAAAGCACCCGTTCCAATTTCAAATGGCCAATATGAACACTGGTCAAATCTGAAGCTCAGCCTCTAAATCACAAAAAGACAACGTAAATTCAGGTTTTTCCACCCTCCTTCCCCCCCGCTATGAATTTTTACCTTCTCCAATCTTTCAAAGTATTCTCTGAGGAATCCCATGGGTCTTTCAGGTCTCACTGTGCATAATTGTACAATGCAATCCTTCAGAAGTTGCTGGATGTTGTGTTTTTGGACATAAAGTTCACATTCCCGAAGACTACGCTCCTCCTCGCTGCTGCTGCTAGAAGCTGCCATTGCTGAAGATAAGAGAAAGAGAGGTTAAATAGCTAGTAGAAACGAAGATGATGCTGCCCAATACAGTCAGACACATTATGCTGCATTACTGTATTGCTGATATCACAACATAAAACTACCTTTATCTGTAAGACTAGTAACTAAGCTAAACTGTGAAAGAAAAAGCTAGGAACTTAGCGTATGGAAAGAAATAAAAAATCTGGGTGCTCTATAGCCACAGGCACAAAAGTAAAAGCAGTTTATTGAGCTGGAAAAGCTTCAACAACTCAAGCCCTCTGAGCACTCAAAGTCAGGGAAGCTTCCACCTAAACTTTCTGCTGATTAAACCTAGTATTTTGTAGGATTGGAGGCTCACCGCACAGAGCTGTATGGGATCATGTGGATGATGACCAGGAGATAGGTGGGTGGAAGCTGGGAATCTGAGAGGCAAGTATGAAAAGTATTAGGAAGTGAAAGTTGTTAAGGTTGAAGCCAAAGCCAGTTCCCCAAATGCCAAGGCAGAGTCCACTAACAGAAATTATGGAATTAGGGGTATTACTCCTAAAAAGCTACTCTCCAGCTTAAATCCATCCACTTCATAACTATCTCCATGGATACCCTGCAATCCTCAAAATATTTCTTCAACTGTAAATAATCAAGAGTAAATCTTTAAACACAGCTGTTACGATGCCAGTGTTTCAAGAAACTTTAAAATTATAGTGTCAGCTGTAACACTTTCAAAAATGTTCTTAAGCAGGTCTTTCCCCCCTTCCAGGTTACAGAACCATTTTTAAATATATTTTTACATATAAAAATTTCATGCCATTTTTTTCATAAAGCAACGCTGAGACAGCTAAAGAAACAAAAAAGAATTTATCAGTGCATTTTTGATGAAATATAAAGAAAGTTACCTGGTACAGGGACAGTGGCAACAGTTTATGAATATGCAGCAAGATATGTTGATCCCAGGATCAGCTTTTGAAAAGGAAAAAAATGGATTGAGACAAAATAATTTTGATAGATGAAAACTCACTGAAAAGCCAAGCAGTGCAGTCATATTATACATTTTATCCTACTGAGGGAGGAGGTTGAGAAACATAGGCCACGCAGGCAACGTAACACTGAGCCCCTTTGAATTATGCTACTGGAAATTACAGAAGGCCTAGAGTTAATACAAAATTGCTAACACTTCAAACAGGTTTCATTCTTGTCACAGTTAATTCCCGCATAAGTATGCGCAGACAGATGCATTATGTGTTGCATAAACACAAAGTATGGACTTCATGTGGACTGAAAAAGTGCCTTAAAAGTTCTCCAGTTACTTCTTTTGTTTTGACAACTCGCACAGTGAAGGTCAGTCCTAATTAACAGCCCCAGAGAAACCCGGTGGCTCCATGACAGCCCACAAATTACTATCTACGGCAAATGCATCGCGCTGCTGACAGACGGCAGACACGGGCCACAGCTGCTCATGAGAAGAGCAAGACCAGTACAGAAAATACCGAAGAAATAATAAGAACTCCAGCGTTTTTACACAGCATTTTTTCTGCACCTTGGAAACCCGAAGCTTTCCAGAGGCCCCTAACGCAGGCCTGCCCTCAGCCCGCCGTCAACCGCCCGGGCCCAACCCTCCCGCCCCGGGGCCGCCCTGCCCAGCCCAGCCCGCCCCTCACCGCAGTGCCGGGGCTGCTGGCCGCTCCCCGGAGGCGCCCCCGCCACGGCTCAGCGGGGCGGGCGGGGAGCCCCACGGCGAGAGTAACGACAGGGCGTTCCCAGGGCCTGCGTCGGGCCGGGGGCTTGTTTTAGGCCTGGAGGCGACGCCCGGCGCGGCCCGACGAGCCCGCGGGAGCCCAGCGCGTCGCGGCCTGCCCACCGCTTTAGGCAGCAGGAAAGGGGACGCTGCCCCCTCACACACAGCAGGCCCGGCTGCCGGCTCCGGGCCGCTCCCCTCAGCGCGGCCGGCCCCCAAGGCTGCAGGCCTCCCGCTCCACGCCGCGCCCACCGCCGCTTCCCCCTCAGGGGCTGCCCCACGGAGCCGGACCAGTTGCCGTCGCTCACCTGGCACTGGCGGCTCTGCCGGGCCTTCACCGCCCCCCGCCCGTCCCGGCCCGGCCGCGGCCTCAGCAACAGCAGCAACGGCAACGGCGGCTCCCACCGGAAACCAACCGGCCCAGCCAATCACCGCCCGCCGTGACGTCAATGCGCCTCGGTATCACCCAGCCCCGTCGCCGCGGTAACCTTAAAGGGGCACCGGGGAGGTGCCGCGGCACCAAGGGAGGGGGCACCTCGCTCTGCGCCACCTGCCCCTTTAAGGGGCGCGGGGATGGAGGGAAGAGAACGGCCGGGGCGCTGAGGGGAGCGGGCGGGACGGGCCGGTCCAGGCCGGGACGAGGCGGGGTTGGCTTCCCGGGTGGAGCGAACCCGCCGGGCCCGGTAGCGGAGGCCGCCGCGCTGCCGCTGCCCTGTGTGGGCCTTTCCCGGGGTGATTGACAGCACCGAAATGCTGCGAAATGGCTTTTTTTTTTTTTTTTTTTACGGTGAAAAATGCCCTGGCCGGCCGCGCGGGGCGTTAATTAACCAGTAGCAGAGCTGCGGGGGCGGGGGCTGGGGAAGCGCGGCCGCGGCGGCGCCGGGTGATGAAGCTGAAGCGCTATTTTCATCATTAAAACCCTCAGCGCTCTTCATGTCACGGCGATTCCCTCATCAGCCGGGTGATAACGCCGCCTCATCGCTGCCAGGCGCGTGGCTCATCGTTCCGCATTAAGTCGTGCGGGATACGCATTTAAGGGGGAAAAGTAAATTGTATTCAGGTTTGGCAAAGATTTCACTGTAATCCATTTAAAATCCACGTGCAGAATTAATTGCATGTGCCTATGGCTGAGGGGAGCCCTTTCCACCCCTTCGCTTTGCATCCTCGGAGCATGCAAGAAGTCACTGAAGATCTTCCCTGTAGCTGGGAAGAGAATCGTAGAATCAAAGAATGTTCCAGGTTGGAATGCGGTTTTACAACTCAAATGTTAGAACTGCTGCAAGAGGGTTTTGACCAAAGTTCATCAGTGTTTAACTCATTTGGGAGAATCACATACCATACAACCAGTAATGAGTTTAATGTGTATTTTGACATCAGAAGCTGTTGGTGCTTCTGCAGCGACACGACAAGCCATCAGGAACTCTCTTACGTGGTCTTTCTTTAATATTTCACATATTAAAGGAACAAAGGATAACAGCTTAGGTCCAGATCTTAGATCTGCGCTTACGACAGACCGAAGCTAGCCCCTGAGTACGCATTCCTTAGATGTTCGATAGCTTCTGTTACGGGTTAATTAGAAGCCAGGGTCCAGGATTTTCTGAGACTAAGCCAAAAGCTGGAGCTTTTACAAAAAAAAAAAAAAAAAAAAAACCAAATCCACCTCAATATGAATTGTAAGGAATCATTAATATTTGTGAAATGCTGTCAGGTATCAAATCTACCTGCTCACCTGGTAACACGGTATTTCTTTCTGTGACTGAAAACTCCTAGAAGTTTCTGAACACTGGAAAAAAAGCCGTGTACGTTCTCCCCTAAATACTTTTTTCCCTTGCTTTTTATCTTCCCTTTTTGCAAGCTGTCTGCTATTGTCACATCTCACTCCTCCTTGTTTGGACAAGTCCTGGTGCTGTTTTGGGATAGATCCCATCTGGAACAAAGATCAGACCCGCACGTAAAACCTGTTCCGCAACATTCTCTTTATTAAGAAAACAAGTATACTGTTGTACAGGGCGCTCTTGATGCAATCCTTTCCTGAGCTCTGGAGCCAGAGAGTTCAGATGGCAAAGCAGGAGAGTAATAAAGGGAACAGAACAGGCTTTCAAAAGGAGCCTGGTGATGCCAACCTGAGGTCCCTCCTGTCACTGTGTACAGCTCCTCCACTGTGAGTCAGCACTGATTTATCTTTGAAAGCTAAATCATGCTTCTCATAAGCATACGTTGGCACATATTCATGTGTTAATTCTTACACTGCTAAGGACGTAAGAGAAATTAAAAACAAAGCCCTGTTCCACTGGGTCTGGACTGAATTACAGTCAGACCCTGGTCTTAACTGTCTAATTAAATAATAAACATTCCTAACTTGCATTACCGTCAGCACCATTCCCACAACTTTCATTTCAAACAATTTTATGCATTAGAGTTTCTCATGAAGCAATCTGCTGCCTGCGGCTGTGGCTGCTGAAGAGCAGAGGAGAGCTGCCCCGTCTGCCAGCAGAATATACCAACGCGAGCGTGACAGACAGCGTGACACGGCCAGCGAGTCACCACAGAGAGGGGCAAGGTGGAGAACTGTACTGGCTGTTTCTGGTTACATTTAATAACAACGCCATAGAACCATTTTTCTAATTGAGTTTCATCTCCTATCCTGTAGCAGAGGCTCTCCTAAAGCACCATTATATTCATTTTTTAGACAAATCTAGTAGTCTAGTCCTGGTTCAAACCCCAGTGGCAAGCGCTAAGGGTTAGCGTGGTAGTGATCTCAGGGATGGTAGCCATCACATGTCCTCAGTGTGGGGCATTCAGTTTTCGAGACTGGTAAATACTGGCAGAGCCTGAGGGCGGGCGAGATGAGATGAGTCCCCAGGCAGGGGCTGTGAATTGTCATGTGTCACAGCTTGGACTTGCAGAAAGCTGCAAATAGGACTTCCTGGCTTTTAGCAGCCTGATTGCTCTCATTTTTAAACCAAGAAACGCTGCCTGAAGTATGATATTTCTAGGCAGATTCTGGATTAAATTGTCCAGAGATATTTAGGTCCCTGCACGTTAAAGAGGAGTTGGCTACCTCCCTACCCTGGAGAACACAGACCAGTATGTCCACTCATTTTTGTGGAGTACTCTGCTGTTAGGTTTATGTATTTAGCCGCTTCTGCTTCAGCCTCATAGGGAAGAGTCAAAAGCACTATTTTCATGATTAAAGCCAGCAGCCCTCTTCAAGATCATCGCAATTCCTTCATCAACCGAGTGATAACGCCACCTCATCATTCTTAAGCATTTGGCTCCTCTCTGCTCTGCATTAAGTCGCGTAGGATACATATTCCTGGTCTCATAACAGGCCAATAAATTTGTCTGTAAAAAGCATCTGAAATATCCCAAGTGGGAAGATAATTTGTTTGCTTTTTAACAAAGCTTCCCAGAAGTTCTTACAAAGACTAAATTTATTACTCTAATTTTTATGGTGCTATTTATCAACGTGGTGATCAACAGTAATAGAAGCTAAGAATGGTCACTGGGAAGGAAAGAAGTCAAGGCTTTCTATTCTGCTTACCACCAGGCAGTCGTATAAACCCCGCGGAGATACCGACTGGCTCAGTATTATCCTGCAAGCATGAAGCCTTGCAGCATCCGCCGAGGAAGGAAATGCGGGCACAGCGGGTTAGGTGAGGGGCAGGAGATCCAGGGCAAGGCCAGAAAAAATACCACCATGAGCAGTCACACTCTGCCAGGAATAACAGCGGGGCAGCGATTGGGGAGCTCAGGGGTAAAACGTTGTATCGGCCCAGATGAGAAATAAGAGCACAGAAGTCTTCTACCCCTGCTGTGCGCACAGAACAAAAAAAGCTTCCTGAGAGCTACTTTTGTGGGAGCAAAATTAGCAGCGCCTGCGGGTATCTGCTGTGCTGCACACTAGTTACAGCAGCAGGACTTTCTGCTGAAGATACCATCCCACCTTAGTACCATCTTCTGCACACGAGGTACCACCATCTCGGACAAGCCACTGGGGTTGAAAGCAAATGAGTCAAACAAGCGTCAGATTGAAACACCCAATGTTTGTGTTTCCCCCCCCCCCCCCAGTTTTAACTGTTAAATCATGCAAGTCTATCACCCTTGATGTACAAGCAGGGTCCAGAGAGGCACAGCCCAACACGCCACGCTGTCCTGATGGGGATGACTACTGCCCGGGGGTGGGGGGAATGGGGAAGCCTTAGTGGGACAGAAAGGTTTCTTCTACCAACAGATGCTGCCCTTAGCCCCAACAGCCCCTAAAATCCACAACGACCAGCAATCAGTCAATGAAACTAAGGCCTGTGAGCTCACTGCGGACCATGGCGATGTCAGAGGTAGAGTTCATGCTGTGTCCTTTGGACATGCCTTCTTGTATTTTGTTTAAGCTTTAACTAGCAGGAAAAAATAACTGCCTATTGCTGCTGCACACCACGTCTCCCTGAGACTATCCAGTGGGATTCATAGGAAGGTCCATAGATTAGGAGCCAAAAGAGAGAAAATACATATTCCTGTTTAGCAATAAGCCACTTGAGGGCTTCTGGAGGCCAAACTCTGGAGCTGACTGTATGAACTTGGCAGCTTTCAGTGTGACGCTTCAGTTTACCTGCACGCAAAGGAGAGGAAACGGGCCCTTGCCACACAGTGCCCAGCAGCGCACGGTGTTTGCCAAGCAGTCTACGCCTCGGGAGGAGTTGCAGCATAAATAAATATGGTGTCAACGTCTGTAATTTCCCCGCATGAAAGGCGATAAAGGAATAAAGCAAGGAACTGATGCGATGAAAAACCACGCAGTCTGAAAGACAGCACTTGAGCTTCCCGCTGTAACCCCATCACGACCTGTGCCCTGGGCTAAAAACCACTCTGGACCCCAAAAGACGGTGCACAGAAGCTGGCTTTGGTCTTGCTGCAACTGGGCAGACAGTTGTGTGAAACGTTCCCCAGTGCAGAATGAGTTTGCTTGGAGCAGCAGATCTCAAATCATTTCCATATGTTACTTTGAAGAAGAAAATGGCTGGTAAGACTCAAAACAGAGCAACCAAGAGCCAAGACAAAAAAATGCCCTGAAGTGCCCAGATCTTTACGACAGGCCAGTCGGGGGAATCCGTTTCCATCTGCGAGACGTGCCTGCTGCGACACAGCCCTTCGCACACGGCCTGGTTCCCAGCTGGAAGGTTCCCAACACCAAGGGGCAACGTTGGGAATATTTTCCCTCCTGAGTAAATGCTCCACAGCTGAGGCAGCGCAGCCAGCCGGGGTGCCGTCATTATCTGAGGTATGTCACATAGCTCCCCTGTGCTTGCTTAAGGACAGGCTCAACGACACTTTGAAAAAGCCATGATACCCTGATTAAATTCTAACACAGATAATGGTGTTCCGCCTGCTATCCAACCGTGCTTAACCTGAACGCGATGTTCTCGCTTTCGTCTGACCTAAGGAGTTGTGTCCACAATTAACCTGCACTTCAACAATGGGGCAAGAAGTTTCGAAGCACCCTCCTGGAAATATTTATCAGAAACTCCTTGCTTAGACGGCTGTGCACAATTCCGAAGGACTTCAGGGACTCTCCTTCTCCTCAACCCTGGGTGAGGACAGGGACTAGCACAGATGCAAGTTGGGGTGCTCAGCTGCCTCGCCGGAGCTGGGAGAGAGAAAACAGCATCCAAACACCGCAAAAAACACCCTACGAGGCTCAGTCCTCCAGAGAGAAGGAAGGAGATGGGAGAGCAGCGGGTCTTTGCTTTGCACCTGTAACTTTATACCACCTCTGGGCAGCTCCAGCAGTTCATGAACAGCCCAAACATCTGCAAATGTGATGCCTGACTTTAAGACCTCTCTGACGCAAACTGAATTAAAGAGCAATGCGATAGTGTGCGGCTACTGTTGACTTCTTTTCCGGGAACCCATGTGAAATACTACCAGTGTTTGTTTTGTAATAGAATGTAAATACCCCCATTGAAAAGAATCCTCAGTTCCCGTGCTTTTAACATAGAAGCGGTCTGGGGAGAGCTCCCTCTCTGAGCATCATCTCTGACACACTTCTGTTGCAAGATAAATGGACGCATAAAAGCCTTCAAAACAACCATTTGGTTATGTGCTTGTCTCTGAAAGCAGGTGGCGAAGTAAACACACCATGCAGTCGGTCAGATCCACTATTCTTGGCCTGGACTGACATCCAGACAATGTCTGGACCGACATCTAACAAGCTGGCTACAGAATCAAGCCATTTCTGATGCAAGTTTCTGCCTCCCCCCTGCAGGATAATAGAACGTTTTCCCAGATGGAAGGAACCCACTTGAAAAACAATAGGTCTTTGAAATGTCAGCTAAGGCTTGTGCCGTAGGAATACGATACAGCCCTTTTCATTCTCCAACTGTAACCCTCAAAACTGAAGCAGTGAGATTATTAAGAGGTGTGGGTCTCATTTCCTGCTCTGCTACCGATTTCCAGCCTCGGCTGTGGAAGTTTGTTAGCCTCGCTCCATCTCCGCTTCCCCCAGCGGGGTACGGGTAAAAGTGCTTTCTGGGATGAGGATGGAGCCAAGCCCATGAGACGTTTGCATGCTCCAGTAATGGGCATCAGTAGCTGAATTACTTGGACAAGGTTTAAGGCCGTCACAAGAGAACCGATTCAGTATGGTTTGCAAAAGAAGCCGTGAAGCAGCATCCAGATGAACTCGGAGGCAATGGCTGTGGTTACCTCGGCTCCGTGCACGCCACAGTCCCATGGGCAGCGTAGATGCCTCCCTGCATTCTCTCCTTCAACAAGAACCGAGTTGTTTCTGCTATGAATGTATTTATTATCCCAATGCTTTGTGCCATTTCTCCTCAAAGCCCCTCCTTGTGTCCTCCAGCATGAAAGGGGAGGAAGTCACCCAGGTCACGAGACAGACATGGCGAGGAGCTCGGGCAGGGAGCGTGTCTCTCCCAGTGTTGTCCCTCCACAGCCTCGCCAAGCGGAGCTGCTCCTCCGGAATGGTCCCACCAGGCTGTGCAGGAACCCAATGTTCCCCCGTCTGTCGGGACCAATGTCTGCTCCCAATCTCCCTCTCACAACGTTTCTTCTTCTGATCTCTCACATTAGAACTTTCTTTGATCTTTAGATAATTACAGAGGAATTTACAATTAGTGCTGTACCCAAGAGTTAAAGGGAAGGCAAAAGTTTCTCTCTCTCCCCTCCCAGTTTTAACCCCTTTGCTCTCTGTGGTGCAGGTCTTAGGGTTCTCAGCTGAAGAGACTCCAAAAAAGTCCCTTCACCCCAAAAAGATGTGAAGATCAGCCCCCCTCAGCCTGTACCACTCCTGTGGGCAGGGTGTCAAAACCCATTTGTGAAAGCCTCCAGGGAGATAATCCGTTACGAAGGTACGTGCGATGCCCTAATCCTAGTTAGGGAAATGGGATGTTTGCCAGAGCGAGGACAAGATAAAGGAGCATTAATCCAACTGACAAGGAAACGCAGCATTAGGTTGCAAGCTCTTCCCTGACCTTGGGAAGCAGCTCTGAAGGGGCTGCTCACAACCGACAGCTCGTTAAATGGCAGGATCTGGCTCAGATTGAAAACTGAAGAGGGAAAACAAGCAGCTTTGGTGACATTCAGACTGGCTGTGGAGTCGGGCGCAACCGCTCTCGTCCTTCTGTCCCCCTGGTTGATGTAAGTGCCGACAGACGGCTCTCGAGGTCTCAGTGCATCCTTCCTGATTTCTGTACCTCAACACAGTGCAAGGGAACCCTCGTACGCGCATGGCACACGCTTCACTCTGTACCCCTTCCCCTCCCCGCACCAGGTTACGTCTGTCCAGACAAATTAGCAAGACAAGCCAGTCTGCTGGGGACCATCACAAATATGTTCTGTCCATTGTTTTTCTTTCCCGTATTTTTATATTTGATATGAGAATCATGATATCAAACCAAAAAAAAAGGCTTTGAACTGCTGACTTCTGTGGTGTCTAGATCTTGTCATCAGGGTTCATCCAAACTCAGGTTGGCCTCAGTACAGTCCAGCTCTCTGCTTTCATCTCGCTTTTCCACTGTATAAGAGAAAAAAAAAAAAAAAATCTGTCCTGACATAAACAAGAAGTAAGTCGTCAGAGCAAGAGGAGAATGCAAGGTATAAATTCCGCATTCCTTCCTAGAGCATTTTGTTAGCAGGAACACTCAACTCTCACTGGAGTCAGGTGTTGGGTTTTTTTTCCTACATCAGTACTGAAAGCTAGTGGAGGCGCAGGTAATCCACTGGATAATCCAAAGAGAAGCCAAGACTGCCCTTTCCATTTAGCAGGTGCTGTGCAGAAACACCCAGACTCCGCTGCCGCCGCCGGAGCGGGACCGATGTGTGCAGCCGGGCCCGGGGCACCAGGTGGCAGCATTTAGTGTCTGGAGGTCCCGGAGCAGCCGGGACCAGCAGGTTACTGCTTGACAGTTCATGCTATTAAAGCCCCAAAAAAGTTGGTCTGCAGCCCCTTCCTCCTCCTCTGCTTCAATGCGCATGATACTGCTTGATAAGGGGAATAGATGACAGCAAAGCAAAGGTGTACGTGCCACCTCTCCCTGCTCCTTTCACATGCGAAATACGGTTTCCTTGCTATGAGAAACACTTGAGGTCATTAAACATCCACCTTTTGCCTATTCCCTTTTGCCCGTTTTCCCCCTGGAAGCTCCAGACCCTCACCAGGCTCCTGGTGATCATGAATACCAGTGGAGGATATTTAGCAGATTTAGCCCCTGCCAAGACCTTTTTTTTTTTTTTTTTTTTTTTTTTTTTGCTGCAGCAGATTTCATTCAAATACCAGACATATCAGAAGGAGCAGGCTTTTTTCTGAGAGGGAAGAGCTTGGCTGGAATTTAAACACTGCGCCAAGGAAAAGCCTAAAAACCAGCAAAAGGTGCCTAACCCTTCTCGAATGGCCACACGCAGGGTGCCGTGGCTGGGAGAGGTTTCCCAGCTTCCTCACCTCCCTTTCCTCTTTCAGGCTTGAATACACGCACCCGGGGTGGAGAACGCAAACCAACATCTGTCATACAAGGTCTTCTGCATTGGAAAATATTCATGACCGGACGGCCACACTCCGGACTGGTTTTAGAGTTAATGACTGAGTTGAGGTTGTTACTCAACGGTTACCCGCACACCAAGTAGAGTAACTGCAATCACAGGATTGTCAGGAAAGGGAAGCCAGCTCCTGATATATTCTTCCCAGCACATGCATGCATCAGAGCAAGATCTGTCCTTCTGGTGTGATGCTCTGCTGTCTCTGCCAGACCATCTTCCCCATGTGTGACGTATACCCAGATCCCCAGAAAGATCTGGGGATCTAACTACTATCCTACTACCTCCTTCCAAAGCTGTGTTCCCAAAGAAAAATCACACTTCAGCTATTTCTTTACATTTCAGACAGAGACACCTTGTTTCTTTACCAGAAATGAATTTCTACACGCAGCACCTCAGCTTCTACTTCACACCCAAAGCCCAAGTGCCCCAATTTGCCAGAGATCCTGACATCTCCAAGGGCTCTTGTGAGGCTGAGCTTCACCAACACACAGAATCTATTTCAGCCGGAGGAGCAGCTTGTCCTGATGCTGGCCCTGGTCTCACAGCCACTACCGTTGCCGCGGCACGGCTGTACTCAACAGCAACACCCATTCCAAGGGCCACCAAAGGTTATCACGCTGTAGCAGAGGACAAGAACCATTTGTTTCTCCCACCTCTGGTAATTAAATAGCCACTGTAGGCAGCTGGCTGAAAGGAAGATTGACCAACACGGTTGCATCAATCAGGCTGCAAAAATAATTGCGTTGCCCAAGTCTCAGATGCTTCTGTGGCTCTGCTTTATCAAGGCTTCGTTTTAAAACCACCTCACGGTGATTACCCAAGCAGCAAACACCCAACTGTAGCAGTTGCTCAGAAACTGTTTTTTTCAAAATATAAGGCACTGATTCCCTGATTGGTTTTGTTTGGTTTGTTGGGTTTGGTTTTTTTTGTTTTGTGGATTATTTTTTTTTTTTTTAAACTTTTTCCTGCTCTGCAACCCCGTTTTCCATCTGCCATCCCTATTTCAAAATCAAACTCTGCTGATCCACAGGGACAGTCTCGGGATGTTCAAAAACAGCTTTTCTGTTTCATTTTGGGGTTTTATTAAAGCTTCCCACTAGGCCTTTATGAATAGAAGAAGTTTTTCCCCAAAACCTGATGAATTTAAAAATTATGGCCCTGCTGCCTTTGCAGTATCGCTCATGTTCTCTGTGTCCTAGGGACGATCTGCCATTAGCCTCACCCCAAGCTAATGCTGTTTTGAAGCTGCATGTTTTCATAATTCCTCCCCAAAAATCAATCATCTTCACAGTTGCAGGTCTTAAACTCTATAAAAGGGGAATATTACAGACACTTGAAGGCCCGCGTGCTGCAAAGGGGGATGAATCCAGGCAGATATATGTGTCCACATGGAATCTGCCTCATTTAGATGGTATTGCATGTGGCTCTTTTTCCAGAAGTCCTGTGGTGCGCATCAAGTGATCCAGGGCCGATGACTTCAGCACTCACATGAGGATTACTCATCTAATGAGGGGGTTTGCAGCTCGGCCCCCGTGTTTCTGCGCACCGTTACCGCCGTTGCACCAACTTCTGGAACATTTGTCAGTTCGCGACGGGCTCTGGGGTTGCTTTTCCTTTGTATTTTCCCCCCCACTGGGGCACACACAAGGTAGCAGTGACATTAATCACACAAAGGAAGCTGTTCTGTGCACAAGTGCAGTAGAATGTAAGTTCAGAGCGTAAATTTAGAGTGTAAATTTTGTAAAAAGAGAGAAAAACTGAATTCTTCACGGCTCTATTTAGCCAAGGAGGCGGAGGGAGGGCTGGCCTGTTTGCCGGTCAGCGAGGCCGGGGCGTCATCACCAGCTTCGTGACGCCGCTGAAGCCGCGGTGGCCAGCGAGGAGCCCCCAGATGTTCCCCCCCCTCCGCAACATCTGCCCGGGCGCGTCTGATGCAACCACAACATCACCACGTGGCCACGCACAGCTGTTCCCCGCCGCCAGCCAATAGCAGCCGGCTCCGCGCCAACGGGAGGCGGGGCCATCCCGCCTGCCCCTCGCCCATAGGTCGATCCGCCAATCCATCTGCAGGCGGGGTGGGCCCTCCGGCGAGGCGCGGGCCAATGGTAGGCGGCACCGCCCCTGGCCGCCCGGGAGCGGGCCGGGCCCGGGCCCGGCGCGGGGGAGGCGCCGCCGCCGCGGGGGCCGGAGCGGGCCGAGCCGCCGCGCCCGCTCCATGGAGGCCGCGGCCGAGGCCCCGGGGGGGCCGGCGGCGCTCAGCTGCTTCTCCTACAACCAGGACTGCACGTAAGCGAGGCGGGAGCCGCGGGGATGCGGGCGGTGGCGGGGGGGCGATAGCAGCGCGGCGGCGGCCGGGCCTCAGGCCCCCACCGGACATGAGGACCCGGAGCGGAGCTGGTCCCACGGGACCCCGGGGTGGGGCTGGACCTACAGGGGCGACCCTCCCGCCTCCCCCACGGATCCGGCTCCGTGGGGCCCTGGGCGAGGCTCTCCCCCCAGTCTTCCCCCCCGCCGTGGGATCCCCGGCCCCACAAGGCCCTGCTCGGGGGGCGGCTGGCTCTCGGTAGACACCCTCGCATAGCCCCAGGTTAGGTCTCTGGGGCAGCAAATTCAAGAGGAATCACCCGTTTTTACCTCCCCGGCAGTGTGGGCAGAGTTTTTGGATGGTCAGAGGAGCGGCTGGCTGTGAGGGCTTTGTCTGCTGGCCTGTGCTGCGGCCACTTCGTAGGTGGCAGAGTTGCCCAGGGCTCTGAGTGAGCAGCCCGTGCTCACGTACGGCCCCACCACCGCCTCAAGACAACAGAGGGTTTCCTTGGAGCCTCTCACCCTTACACCGTTTCCAGCCTGTGGTTTACCTGCTTCAAAGCCAATCATTTAAGAACCATTTCCAAGCGGGTTTCCAAACAAACATCCTGAAGCAGTGAGCCGCACACGGTGTCTGGCAGTCGTAGCCCAGAGCAGCCCAGATCACAGGGAACAAGATAAGAATCACAGATACCAGCCTCACACCTGGAAATATCGTTAGTTACCTTTGCAGCACTGCTTTGCATTTGGTGTGTCTAAACAAAGAGCGCTCTGATGGGTGGCGATGTGCTGCTGACGTGAACCGGCTGGCCACCGCCACCAGCACAAACGCTGTGTGTTGGTATTTGGGCTGGCTGCTGATTTAAGACCTAGTTGTTGCTGCTTACTATATCTGGAGCTGAGCAGAGCCAGCTCTTGGGTTGAGTTGCTGCCCTTAGCAGCTAGAGTAAAGCTCCCACAGCCCTCACAAGTCAGTGTGTCAATGTGGATGGATCAGCTTAGGAAACAGCCCCCTTTTTATGTCCCAAAGGTCCCGCCTGCAGCCTCCCAGGTAGACATAATGCCTGTTTGTTCCTCCAACAGCCACGGGAACATCTGAACGGATGATAGTTTGCTGTCCCACAGGGATACTTGCCTTCTGTAGGCTGCAATAGCCTCAGATGGAAAGCCGTATTCTTGAGTTTGTTACTTTATATGCTTTAGGTTGAGAGTGGAAACTGAAGTTGTGCCTTCACAGATCACTATACCAGGAACTGCACATTTTCCCTATCTGCAGGGACTCTTGCTATCACTTGGGGGCCTTAAGAGCTGAACTAGAAGGTTTTTTTGTCTTGTCTCTGCAGCTCCCTGGCAATTGGAACCACAACTGGATACAGGCTTTTCTCCTTAAGTTCTGTGGAGCAACTGGACCAGGTCCACGAAAGCAGTAAGTCTCCTGTTTCACTGCAGTGGAATATCTGCCTCGAGGGGGTGGTCCTGCTCACTGCTGTTGCAGAGATGGCATCTGTTTCTGCTGTACCCATATCAGGAGAGGAACAGCTCTGGCTATTGCCCTGTGCACAGCAGCCATTAGAGTGAGCTACAGCCTTGGAGAAGCTTCTGAACAGTCAGCACTACATTAACAAAGTTGAAGGACTCCCACAAGTTTAGAGTCCAGGTTCTTTTTCACTGCTGTCAGTCTGTCAGCAGCAGTTTGTCCTGCAAACCAGCATTCAGAGGTAGTTTACCACTGGCACGTTTCAGAAACACGGACAGGAGCCTGCAGACTCCCAGCACAGATGCTGGATTGCTTGCAGGCTTTTAGTCCAATGTGGCATTTACGAGCAAGATGTTTTTAACAGGTTTTCCATGTAAGAAGGTCATTCACAGCAGGCTTTCAGTTATTAGCTGTGCTCAGAGCAGCATGCAGTGCACTTAACAGCCTGAAACAAGTCAGGCCTCATTGAGTGTGTACTCTAGTCTGGTTCAGGCCACAGCTAGAAGTGTTTCAGCTGAGATGCACCAGAGATACACCTCACAGCTGGGGTACACTACTCTCTCTCCACTGACTATAGAAGGACCTTCAGCAACAGACATAGCTGCAGTGTCTGGAACAATGTGCAGGCTCCTTCCCTCTTTGCCTCACAGGGTACCTAAGCTGCTATGCAGCAGCAAGCCATAGATTTATACTTATATTTGAAAGTACTTAGGAGTTTAGATTGCCCCCAGAGTCAGGCCAAAGGGAAACAGGTCCCTGCTGATGACATGCTCAAGGTGACGGACTGAGACAGGAGCTGTGGAGCAGTCCTTGTGCCTCCAACACAGCACAGCCCAAGCACTGAGCACCACTGAAGCTACCTAGACTAGAAATCATAGTCCCTGATCATTTAGGTACAGGTCCACCAAGACCATTGTAATGGTGCCTTCTCAACACAAGAGGAATCATTCCAAACATGGTCTCTGCAAGACATACCACACTACTATTCATTACAGCCACGCTAGAGCTCTCTAGAGACCACAGCCCCAGTGACAAGGAGAGTTTAAACATGTCATCCTTCCCCAAAGAGGCTGGGAAAAATCAGACATGCTGCAGAATAAACACTTACACACAGCTTGCTTCTTACCTTAACAAGCCCAAGCTTATTCACTCCTTCCAGAAAAACCCCTGACCAAGCTTCAGTAGCTCCTCCTTTTTATATCCCCTTCCCAAGGATTAACTACAGCTGGATGGCCTAAGGATGAGCTTCAGCTGGAGGGCCCTGCCCAGGAGAGGCACAACAGCACTGTCAAAGGGGGCTGGCTTAAATTCTGCCTTCAGGGGAAGGTTCATTAATCCCTTCCTGCTCTGACCTAAATGCTTTGTGCCAGGTATGAGAAATTTTTAGCAAAAGCAGATGTTGAACACCTTAGCACTGAGCATTCTGGACTGATTCCCTCTTAGAGTCTTCCTTGTTGCTGCAATCAAACCAAGCAAAAGCCAAGCTAAAGACTCTGTCTTGCTTTCCTTCTGTGCCCAGATGAAATCCCAGATGTTTACATCGTGGAGCGTCTGTTCTCCAGCAGCCTTGTGGTTGTGGTCAGTCATGCCAAGCCACAGCAAATGAATGTCTACCACTTCAAGAAAGGGACAGAGATCTGCAACTACAGCTATTCCAGTAACATACTGTCCATCCGGCTGAACCGTCAGGTGAGAGGCTGGGGAAAGGGGTTAGCCAGAATTGTCCCACTCTGGCTCTTTGCTGGTGTTGACTTTCCAGCTGGGACGCTACTGCCTAGTAGAGCAGCGGTAGCCTGGGCAGGTCTGCATGGAGACTGTGAATTGGGACTGGAGGGGCAGATACCAGTCATCTCCTACCAGCTCCACTTCAGGCTTGGTGACCTCTGAGAGAGGAGCAGGATGTCTGCGGGCATCATCTGCCGCAACTGTTTGCTTCAGTAAAATGAAGCTAAGTCCTTGTTTTCATAGCAGTTACACAAAGGCTTTTTGTTGTCTGCCTTCTTGCCTATTCAGCATGCAGCTCTGCCAAAAAAACACCTTTTCATCTTTCTCCCTCCTTTGGACTCCACATCCTGAGTTCAGGCCCACCTCTGCCATCTTGGTTGCAAATGAGACCTTCAAAGTTGGTAACAAAACCCAGGAGTAACTTGAACTCCGTGGATGAGGGGAAAGGCTGCTTCTCAAGTACTGCTAGCAGCCTTGTTTTATTTTTAAAGGTACAGAAAACGTTCAGACTGCTTAGAAGGTGGCTTTTAGGGTGTTATTTATTCTCTGAACTGACACAGCCTCATGCAGCCCTGAGCCCTTTTGGAGGATTTTAAATCATCTTTTCTTTTTGTCCATAATTATTTTCAAAGTATATGCCTTAAGAAGCAGAGGACATTTTACAATGAAGAAATAAGCAGTCTGTGTAATTGTATATAATCAGCCTCTCCTCAGTTAGCAACAGTGAGTCCTGCAGTAAGGCTCTCCCATAAGGAAACTCTGGGTTGAGTTTCCAGTAAAGCCGTGTTTGACCAAAAGTTCCTGTACTACAATTAAATCCATCCTAAATTGATTTTTTTCACTTAAACTTACAATGGAGCTGGCAAAATAAGGACTTCCGTTGAATTGCAGATAGATGTATATGTGTAAAAATAAACTGGGAGGTTCTGCTTAGCAGCTCTAGGAGATTAGTGTGAGAATAAAATAAGTTGAGGCTTTTCCCCATGTGCTGCTCTGGAGATTGCCTGAAGGTGATGCATAGGCCCAGCTTTGCAGCCGTGTTCTTGGCTGCTTTATGAGCTTGGATTCAAATCCTGGGCTGAGCTTATCCTCCAGCTGTAACACAGGCAAGCGTGGAGAGATTTGAAGATGCTACAGATACTTGGGTAGACAGAAATCACTGTTTCAATCTATGTTCATCATGTAAACTGCTGGCATCAGGTTCCGCATGTGCTGTGACACTTGAACCCATTGCCTGGACTTCTGTATGAAAGCTATACTTCATTAAAAGTCCACAGAAGGACAAACCCCATACAAGGCATTAACACAGGAGAATGGTGGCAAATAAAACAGCAACAGGTCTCAAACAAATGGTGCGTGTTTCCATTTGATCTCTCTCTGAAAAAGTCCTTGTTGTGTAACCGAGCCAGTCCCTCGGTTGTTGTTGATCTGTGGGAATTCTTTGTTCCAAGCTCCATCATAACTCTCAAGTGTGTTAAAGCAGATCACGGTTTGTCTCAAAGCGGGGAATAAGGCTGTGCTGTGGGACTGATGAGAAGCTCTCCCGCAGCCTGCCCGGGTTTTCATTCACCCCTGAAGCCCTGCTGAGCTCTTTGGAGAGGTTTGATACTCTTCCCTGGCTGTGTCCGTACCCAGCACATTTAAGTCCTCGACACACAACTCAGTTGTCTAACCTGATTCATGTCAAACTGAAATACTAGAGAAAAATCCTGGTGAGCAGTGACATTTTGTACAAGACGCAGTGCCTTGAATCCTGTGTAGCCATCACAACACCAGGCACCTTCTGTGAGGCTCCGTCTGCATGCACAGTGAGGATAAAACCCGTTGCTCATCTCAGCAGGGTTCGCGCTGACGTTAGCATGGGCTACAGGGCTGCATGGAGGGCAGGAGGCAGAGAACCAGCCCCTTCCAACTCCTGCTGAGCTTGTCCAGGCCTCCTTCGCCTGCTCACCTCCCACCCCCATCGCTTTCCTGGATTTCGTCCCTGTCGGTGCCAACACCTCTTGCTGCAGCTCTGGCTGTTGCTTTGCCATCATCTGGAAACCTCCCTTCACCTGTACATCAATAGCAGCGCGTTTTGCAGTTCTGGGAAAACACATGGTGGCTTTGCCGAAATCAGCTGTATAAATATTACTCTGACGGTCTCTGCTAGCAAGTTGATGGCCGTTACTGTAGAAATGGCAAAGTCTTCCTGGAAATCCAGAATGGCTCTGACACAGCCCCAGATGCTGTGGTTAGCAGGAATAGAAGTGGGAAAGAGTTTGATCCGAGAGTAATGGTGGAGCAAGGCAAAGATTTTCTAATGTGGGTGTTTTAAGTTAGTGACTAAGCTCCACATTTAGATACTAAATCAGTGGCCTCATTTCTAAAGAGGTGGAGGCTTCCTGTACATAGATTTGGGTGCTCCAACTTCAGAAGCCTGGATGGAGTCTGGCCTTAACATTTTTATTGGGAGGTTTTCAGTGCTTCCAAACATTTGGCACTAACGTAGGTGGAACTGTGCACTTGCTGGACTTAGAAAGCACAACCCTTCAGCCAGATCCAAAGCTTGGTCCCAAAAAAAGCCTCTGTGCAAAATGCCTCCGTGGTAACACACAGAGATCTGGACCAAGCGGAGACACAAGGCTGAGTGGTCATGGAGATGGGGGCCCAGTGCTACGGTTACAGCGTTAGGGCTTCCTTTTTCCTTTCTGCCTTTCCTTCCCATCGCTTGGCAGCTCCTCTCTTAGCAGCTGCCTCTTGGCTGGGTGGGTGGGTGCTCCTGACGAGGTCAGCAGAAGAGGTGCAAGTGCATGGACTTGGAAATGCCCTGCCCATCTGCCAAGATGGTGTAAATGCTTGGTGTGAAACACTAACTGCTGTCACTGTCCCTGAACAAATGTTTCTCTGCCCAGTTTTTAAGCAATTCTGCTGCACAGCTCAGGGCACGTAAAGCAGAGTCTTGCCTGCTGGTGCAGAACGGTAAAAGAAACATTAATTGGCTGAACAGATGCTTTAGGGTTAGCAGCAGTAGGAGGCCCATCACCTAAATATTCGCTCCCAAATCAGGGAAAAAGTCGGGGCAAGAGGCACGTATTCCCATCTGTAGGTATACTGACAAGCAGGACTGGCAGCCTTTCTGCTGCCTGGTCTTCATGATCAAAAAGTAATTTGCTATGAAAAGAACTGCAAAGAAAAGTTGGGGTAGGAATGGATGGCAATCAAGGCCCCATGGCTAGGGTATAACCCTGGGGGGGCCTGGGGTTGCGGAAGATCAGGTCTTCGCAGAGTAGCAGAGAAGTAGTAGTGATATTTTAGCCGCTTTCTAAAGCAAGACCAGGTGCAGGCAGCTCTCAAAAGCAGAGTCATACAAAACCAAAGGCTGTCCAGTGAGAGGGGATGGAGAAGCAGAAGAGATCATGTTCCTGTTACATTTCAGTGCGTGTGAAATTCCTGTTGAGTTTTTCTGACAGTGAAGATTTGGGTGGGCGAGCTGCGGGAGCAGCAGACAGAGGCACCGTGCCCATGCTGGCGAGGTTCTGTGCATGTCCCTTGTGTCCTTGCAGAGGCTGGTTGTTTGCCTGGAGGAGTCAATTTACATCCATAACATTAAGGACATGAAGCTTTTGAAGACTATCCTGGATACGCCTCCAAATACAACAGGTAAGCATCGGAGAACTGTGTGAAAGGGAGAGATCAGCTCTGCAGGAGCTTTGTAAAGCCACAACACAACAACACTCATGTTAGAATTTAAACCAGCCTGTGGCTTGTGTCTCCTAATTTAACACTGAGGAGCCAGAAATGCATGGAGTCGCTCAGTCGTGCTTGGGAGAGCAGAAACCCTGGAGCAAAACTGTGCTCTGTCCCAAGCAAATTCATCACAGGAGGGCAGAAAAGGTCAGCGTGGTTTGATTTCACCTCCCAGGTTTGGTCCCTTCCTGTCCTTGTGGGGCATGTGTGTGCAGCTCCCAGCTTCCCGCAGTGTGCCTTTATTCTCTTTCACAAGCGGAAAGCTGTAAGACAGCTCAGGACCGCAAGTTTCCCTCCACATATAGGACAGCTTGAGACTCTCCCTCCGGGGCTCCCTGCCCTTCCTTCACCATGCCCTGCGTCAGAGAGTCCGGCGGTGTTTTTGCTTTCCGGACAAAGGAGCCCCGCTTCCCCGCGCTGCCGGCATGAGTCAGCTCTGCAGCGTCACGCTGTGCTGCGGAGCTCGGCACTCCCTGCAGACCTGCGGTTAACCCACGTTCTCTTTTGGCCATGGACATGCACTGCTCCGCTAAGGTAGAAAGCTCCTGTGATTACTTATGGGTTTGGGGTCAGCTCCCAAAGTGATTAGTGCTGTGAAGATCACCCGGGGCAGAAAATGCAGCCAGGCACAGCACTAATTCCCTGCCAGGGAGTTCCCAGGAGCTCGGGCTGCCACCTGATATTATTCCGTATATGCTGCAAACCCAAGGGGTAGGGCAGGTGGCTGCAGAACAGATCCTCTCTGTGCAGCGTAGGGCGAATCCGGCTTTCCTGCTCATGGGAGAGGAGCTATTTTTAGCCGCGGATAGGGAAACTTGGCCGAGCGCCTGCGGCAGCGCTGCCGTGTGTTGCTGTGATATCCCGGTCACTCTCTGGCTGCAGCATCGTTTCACGGGTGGTTAATCAGGAAGTTGCTGATGTGCTCACGCCTGCCTTCTGGGCTTTCAAGGGATGCTTTTCCGGTGGCTGTCCTGACCTACTTCAGGTCTCAACAGATGGCCCCTCCATGTGGATTAAACATACTAAATACTGCAAATATAATTAAAGTTTAAAACCTTCCCGAGAAAGCCCAGCAGTGGCAGGAAGGGCAGGGAGACCCAGGCCTGAAGCTGTTCTGCAGTGGGGCTGAATGATCAGGTCACGGTTTAAGAGCAACAGCAATCAGCGCTCACCGGGACAGGACGAGGCTGCTGCGGATCACAGGACTTCATACGGGCTTAATTTTTTAAAACCCTTTTATCACAGCAGCTGTTGTTGAAATGAGCCGAGTGACAAGCGCTGTGCCACGCGTGCTCCCTTTGTCCCTGAACCATCTGCTTTGGTCCCAAGCATGACCTCGAGGACAGCGTGTCCAGGAGGTCGACGCAGGCCAGCCTCACCGCTCTTTAGACAACCCTTTTCGGAGCGGGGATCTGTGGTGATGGGGTGTAGGGTCACACCGCAAAGTGTGCACCGTGGGCACGGTGACACCAGCATGATGAGGACTAGGATTTGCGGCACACTCACCAGCCAGTCGCAGTGAGATCCCTGGCTGTTCCTGGCTAGGACCTGGCTCCCAGTCCATCCTCTTCCATGCAGGAGAGGAAAATGCCCACAGTGGGCGAGCCTGTTGTTTTTCACGTGTGCTCAAACATGTTGTTTTTCACGTGGCTCATGTCAGGGGCAGGATTTGCACTGAGCAGGCTGCAGTGCTCACGCTGACATCTGTGCCACAAGGGCGCATCTCGGGGATGACTGCAGCTTTGGAAACCACCTCACGTGGCTTCCCCAAGCCCCAGATCTGCCTGGACCTGCTGGCTTGAGGGCAAGGCCAGGCTTCTCAGATGCAGTAGCTTTTTTCCATGCTGCTCGGGGAAGCCACCTGCGATGTGACATTCCCAGAGGCGCCATCCTGAGCAGCACCAGCCTGCCTCCTCCCTCCTGAGCCCGCCACTGCACGCACCAACCCTCCTCAGGGCTGCGGGGCTGCCAAGAGCAGAGGAGCATCTTCAAAGGCTGCCCGTCTCCCTTGTGATCCTGGTTCTTTGTGCGTCCCTGAGGTCAGCCCAGTACACTCACATCTGTGTTTTCCCCTGGCCCGGTTTCCCGTCCGCCTCTCCCAGCCAGGCGCGGAGCAGAGGGAGCGGGTGACTCACACCAGCCGCTCAGAGCTTGCTTTGTTTAGCTCCAGCATTCTCTAGATCCTCCACTTAGAGAAAGGGCTGCGCTGATCCCCCCGTGCTGCCTGGGCTGGGGGGGAGACCATCCTGAAAAGACACCCTTGCTCATCACAATCCAAATCTTTGGGCTGCCGCTGCCTTCCTCCCATCCCTCCCTCTTTAGGTCTTTTAATTGCCTGCACTTTGCTGCTGCTGTGCCTCTTCTCCCCGGTGCGTGCCGTCGCTGGCATGATGTAAATGCCTCTGATTGATAGGGAGTGGATCCCTGGGGCCCCTGGCCAATCCTGCAGCTCCTGGCTCCGCTGCGGTCTCTTTGTTTAGTTATAAACAATGACCTAAAATGAGAGCTTCAGCCGATCCTTCCCCGCTGCTGGGCCTGGGCCAGGGCCGTGTCCTGACACGATGGGTTGCATGGCATGTGTGCGCACGTCCGTGCATATACGTGCACGTGTGCGGGCGTCCTGTCAGGGGAGTCTGGCAGCATCCCCGGCAGCCTTTAACCCCGCGGCTTCCTCCCCGTGGGAAACTAGCTGGGACCCCCCGGCAGGGGCCAGGAAGCTCAGGTCATGCTGAAGGCTTGAGTTGGATTTGGGAGGACCGTGAGCACGCAGACATTGTCCAGGAGGTAACTGAGACCCGTTTCTGTATGTGACAGGATTCACCGGAACGGGTCCTCAGCCAGCGGCAGAAATGAGAGGCAGGAAGAGATGCTCTTTTCCGAGGTCACCTGGGGGACAGGCGGATGAAAACATTCATCCGTCGCTGTCTCATCACGTAATTCCTGCTCAAATGCTCACGTTGGCATAAAAGCAGATGGCTATTATGGGGAAGAATTCCTCCTGGGGTTCAAATTTAGCTAGGTTCAAGCCGGAAACTCCCTGCTCTGTGGCATTTCCTTTGTCTTTCTCTGCTTCCCTTTTCCATTCAGAGAAAAAGGAAACGGCGCTGCCCAGCCCCACAGCTGCTGCCTTGCCGTGCCAGCCTTCACATGCCAGGCTTCATATGGGGGCTGTGTCCACACTGCACTGCTCATCTGAGCTCCTGGCCCAGCACCTACACCCTGCGCACATCTGGAGCTGCCCAGACGTGCCCGGACACGAGTCCTTGTTAGCCCTGAGCCCAAGATGTCCCTTGCTGTGCTTCACACACCTATTCTTGCCTTCTCAAAGGAGATGATTGAGGAGGAGAAGCCAAGCGTGTGCTCAAAAGCAGGACCTGGGCTCCTTCTGAGCAGGGTTTGGGGCGGATGGTGGCTGGGACAAGGGAGCCGTACTGTCCCATACCAGCAGGTGTCTCCATGGCCGAGCCATTGCCAGCAGACAGCTGGCGTGCGCCCGGTGCCGGCCACTGCCCCAAAATGAGACAGAGCCTGAACCCCCTGCGGTGTCCCTGGCTGCGTTTCTGCATTTCGTCCTCCACCAGCAAACAACCTCAGCTGTGTCCTTCTTGCCTTGCCAGGTCTGTGTGCTCTCTCGATCAACCACGCCAACTCCTACTTGGCTTATCCCGGCAGTGCAACCAGCGGAGAGATCGCGCTTTACGACGGAAATACTTTGGTAAGTGCGAAGCTCGCCCATTTGGATACCGGCAGGGACTGAAAACAAACAGAACCACAGCAAAGCCAACAGGGCCTTTGGGAAGGATGAATAAATAACACTCCACCGAGCTAGACTGCGAGGGAATTGCCCGGGGCAGGCACGTTCCCCATCCCCCTTGCTTGGACGCCGTGCAAAGCAGATAGCCTTCTTGAGATCAGGACATCCATCTTCCAGTATGAGATATTGAGGGAAACGTGACCCTTTACCCTGCAGCCCGAGGGACACTGCCAGGCTGACACAGGGCTTCCTATAGGGGGTTCCTGTAGGGGCTTCTGCAGCGCGTCCCATGGGATTTATGTGACCAGGGTGGCTCAGGGAGGGCTGGAGCTGCTCCAGGCGCAACGCAGGACCTGGAGCAGCTGCTTTGCCGTGCCGTGGGCTGGAAGGGACGCTGGACCCAAAGTCACGGAGAGGGTGAGGTGTCCAAAGCCCCATCAGAAAATCTGTCCCTGGCTGGAAGCAGGGTCACGATTATCTGCTGTTTATGCCAGGGCTTTGGATTACATAAGGCTGTCGCTCTGTACGTGCAGCGGGAGCCGAGGATCTGCAGCAGGGGAGGAGCAGAGCACAAGGGGAAAACACGCTGCTGCTGTGAGAGGTACTAGCGAGGGCCTGGGCTCCCTGCAGGCATCAGGGTGGTGTCGCTGCAGCAGGATTTGCTGTACAGCCGAGCGAAGTGCAGGGAGGCCAGCTCTGTCTGCACAAACAAATGTCAGGCTTCAGGGACGGTGCAGTCCCCATCCCACAGCCTGGAGAGGTGGGGAGCGGAGGACCTCTGCCCCTGAAATGAGCTTTCTGCAATCACAGTGGCCATAGTAGGTGGAGAGTGAGCTCAAGGCAGGGCAAAGATAAGAAATGCTGAGGATGTTGAAGGGGTACCATAAGTGCGATACGATCCCATGAGTCCGTATCAGCAGGCCTGGATAGGGTGCGAGGCAGGGAACACCCTGCCCTTACGCAGTTCGAGGAGCAACGTGTCTCTTTGCACTAACATTACCTTCTGCCCTACAGAAAACAGCCTGCACGATTCCTGCCCATGACGGGCCTCTGGCTGCTCTTGCCTTCAACTCCACTGGCTCGAAGTTGGCAAGTGCTTCCGAAAAAGTGAGTGAGCGCTGCTGCGAGCGCCCTCCCTGCTGCCAATGCTCCCTGCCCGCGGCTGGCAGGGGGGTCCCAGCCAGCTCGGCTGCCTGGAGCATGGAGAGCAGGACCTCGAGCTGCCTGTTCTTAAACACAGCCAACAGAGGAGGGGCACTGAAAGGACTCTGACTTGTAAGAGGCCAGTGTGTCGAGTTCAGATTGACCCTGGCTGGCAAACAGGAGGGGCCTTTGCCACGTCCTGAGTTTCATGGGTGTGTCAGAGAAAGGGCTCGCGCTCTTTGCCTTGCTCCTGCGTGATCTTTCCATTTGCATTTTTTGCAGGGCACAGTCATTCGTGTATTTTCCATTCCTGGTGGGCAAAAGCTCTATGAATTCCGGCGAGGGATGAAAAGGTCAGTTCATTCTTCTGTCGGTGACAAATACACAGAGGGCTCCCGGAGCAGAAACATAAACACAGGGACAGAGCAACGTCAGATCCTGGTGGCTTTGGCATCTTTTGCAGAAAGAAAACAAGAGCGAGCGTATCAGATAGAAATGTCATTGTGCCAGACAGCCACGCTGCGCCCAGCTGCCTCCGGCAAGTTTAGTGATTCCATTCAGTGTGTCGCAGAACAGGGTGGTTGCAGAGAACAGAGGTAGATTCTCTCCATTTACTCCGTCCTTTCTTGTTTCTTACTTGAAATAATGAAGTCCCCAAAGTTATTAGCCCAACTCTTACCCTCTCAAAGGAGGTGTTTTGAAGAAGTGATTTCCACAGAGCCCAAGTCTCGATGGCAGGGACGGGCTGTTGCTGCTCTTCTGCAGGCTCCCTCAAATGTTTTCAGTAGGTCTTTCCCTGACTTTTCCTTCTTCCCCATCCCTGACCTGCCTGTGATTTTACACCCACTTCTGCAAGTACACAAACTGCCGTGACTGAGACACCCGGCCCTGCTGGGCCTGCGCAGGAAATGCCGCATGGATCCAGCTACCCAGCGCTTTGCATGTCCTCCCTGCCCTTTGCAGTACCAGAAGGTGCTGCACTGCTGCTGTAGTGAGGCCAGCGCAGATGTTCACTCCACAGACAGCTCTGTGAGCAAGGACATTTCCACCTCTCTGGCTGTTAGTCACTAACTTGAGGATACCCCCAGCTGTGCTGAGCAAAGGGACGAGGGAAATGCTCGTCAGTCAGCCCGCAGGCAGGCAGCAGCAAGGCAGGGTGCTCCTCAATGTACGTGGGTCTCTGTGAGCAAAACTTAGCAGTTCCCCTTCCACAGTATGCCGTGAAGTGACCAGTCCTGTGTTTGCTTGGCCTTAGGTATGTGAACATCAGCTCTCTTGTGTTCAGCATGGATTCCCAGTTCCTCTGTGCTTCCAGCAACACGGAGACCGTGCACATCTTTAAATTGGAGCATCTCACTGACAGGTGAGGGGGTTGGCCTGGGTTAACCTGCCTGCCCCAGGGGTGTCTCTGCTTCGGACGTCTGCCTTTATGCAGCTGGCTTCCATTTCCTCACCACATACTCTCCATGAGCTATACCAGCTGCAAACCGTCTCTTTGGCTTTGTGTCCTGCGGGATTCACTCCTTGGAAAAGCTACACACTGCACCCCTGCTGTCAGCCTCTCCAGGCCTTCTCTGGGTTTATTAGCTGCCACCGTCCCCTGCCTCCTTCCCCTGTATCCTGCTAGGCTGGTGTGCAATGAGTGCAGGTGCTCCAAAGAAAGCCTTTGCATATCTGAGATCAGGATCATTTTGGCTGTTCCTGATCTGTTTTGCCACGGCTGATTGCGGTATTCCCACTGCTTTGTGACCCCCTCAGCCGGCCAGAAGAGCCTCCAACCTGGAGCGGTTACATGGGAAAGATGTTCCAGGCTGCTACCAACTACCTCCCTGCTCAGGTATCAGGCATGATGAACCAGGATCGAGCCTTTGCCACTGTCCGCCTGAACATCTCCGGACAAAGGAACATCTGCGCCCTTTCCACGTATGTATTGACATCTGTGTCCCCTCTGCCACGCCAGCCTGTAAGCAGACACAACTGTCTCCGCAGAACACCCCCACTGTGGCCCCTTATCTTGCAGCGCGGGTGCGTGCTGCATCTGTGTGCCAGCGCAGATCTGTTTGGACTCACAGTGCTTTTGCTTTTCTCATCAGGATTCAGAAGCTGCCTCGACTGTTGGTGACTACGTCGGATGGACATCTCTATATCTATAACTTGGACCCGCAAGATGGAGGGGAGTGTGTCTTAATTAAGAAACACAGGTAACTATACCTCCAGACACATCTGATACAGAGGCCGATCTTTTAAAAAAATTCAGGGAAGTTTCACCTGAAAGCACAAAATGGAGCTGTAGGAGCAAGAACATTAGAACTGACTTTGTGATTTGAGCCGCCTGATCCGACAGACGTGGGTGGGAACCACGTCAGCAGACAAGGACATGGGGCTTCTCGCAGAAGAAACCAGAGACATCTCCAGTCCCTAGAGGGTTGTGGGACATCTCAGCTGACAGAGCAGAGGTGGGCAGGCTGTGCCTTAGGAGATGCCTCCAGCAGCAGAGTGCTGACCACCGCGGTGGCCGGAGAGCAGAACACCTTCTCCAGGGACGAGTGGGTGCTGGAGGGCTGATTTTGGGAGTAGGATGGTGTGGAGTGACACTGGGAGCTTCTGTAAAGAAAAACCCGCACAGATGCACGCCTGCAGGCATGCGCTGCCAAAGCAGAGTCTTCCGTGCTGCTGTTCAGTTTGTGTGCAAATTTGATTAAGCACGTAACCCCCCCCCCCAACCCCTGCCCCCCCCCCCCCCCAGATCTGGGCTATTTGGCTCCAGATGTGAAGCCTTTGGGGTGGGGTGCGATGTAACATGTGCTCGAAGCCCGGAGGTGGCTGACAGCCAGGAAAATGCCAGCAGTTTTTGGTTTTGGTTTTTTTTTTTTTTTTTGAAAAGCCACAAAAACAAGGGCACTTGAAAGCTGCGCTGTCCAGCGTGCTCCGGCCGCCCTCCGACACCGCGCGCCCGCCCCACAGCAGCCCTCCGGAGCCCGCGGGCCAGCTTCGTATGTGGGTTCCTCTTAGCATCAGAGGACTGAAGAGGGCCCCTGGGTCATGAGTTACGTTACATCATGCTATATCTCTGCTCAAACTCCATCCTAAACTAGCCAGGGCTGCTTTTCCCATCTAGTCCGCTCCTGTTGGAAGCCCTTTGAAGCCCCCTCTGTGATTAGAAACACTGTTTGCTTTTGCAACCTAAAGCTTTTGTGGTCAATCTGTTCCCTTCTATTCTCATGCCAGCATTGTCCTCTAGCCGAAATAGTGCTTTCCCTATCTTCTGCTTCCCCCCCCCCGGCTTTACTTGTAGAGCACAATGCTCTCCTCCTCTGCAGCGCTGCTAGGGCTGCAGGCCGTGCCTGGATGCGGTGGTGCGGACGGGCGATGTGCTTCAAGGAGACGTGGATGCATAGAGTCATAGAATCACAGAATGGTTCCGGTTGGAAGGGACCTTAAAGATCATCTCGTTCCACCCCCCTGCCCTGGGCAGGGACACCTCCCACCAGCCCAGGTTGCTCCAAGCCCCGTCCAACCTGGCCTTGAACCCCTCCAGGGATAAGACACTACACGTGTGCTTGTCTTAGCCGGTGCTGGGGGAGGAATGGTTGGGATCAGAACTAACTCTTCTCCCCTCTCTTGCTCCTGTACAATTAGTCTGCTTGGCTCAGGAAAGATGGAGGAGAACAAAGAAAATGACCTTCGGCCTCCATTACCTCAATCTTATGCAGCAACTGTAGCCAGACAAAGTACAGTGCCTTCAACTTCCACCATGCCAGGTGAGCATCGCGGCTGCCCTTCCTCAGCCAGAAGCAAGAAAGCCACCTGGGGCACAGCGGAGTCTCCCAGCTTCCGAGGGTTCAACCAGAATCCCCACTTGTGCAATGCAGACGGGGGCAGCAGGGCTCCCTGGAGCTCACACGCTCCATCCCCTGCCCCGACACCAGGCCAGGCTTCTGCTCTGCTTCCCGGGCCCCCTTGCCAGTGCTGCTCCCCCTTGTGCAGAGCTGCACCACAGAGGGGCGCAGCAGCGGTAACCACATCCGAGCTCCGCAGTTTGTCAGGCAGCGGCTGCTGCCAGGCTGGTTTCCAGGAGGTGAAACTGCGGGTGTAGAAGTCAGATCTCACTGGTTTTGTAGCAAGATCCCTACAGATTCTCCCAAACCTGTTACATCTTACCCTCGTGAAGCTAGCACTAAATTATTGCAGGAGAAGACTGAGTGACTATCTTAGTATACTCCTGAGTCTAAAGATGTGGATCTTATTCCGCAGTTGGTGCTTACGTTCATGGCGGGAGGAGGAAAGCTTCTGCCACAGGAGCTAGCCACGTAGTCCATTCCCTAATCTGTCGTGTCAATGGAGATACCTTTCTCTTCCGCAGTCCCCCGGAGCTCTGCCAAAAAGTCAGAGAAAGCAGCTCTGTGCTAAAACGGTTATAAAATAGTATCTCTGCTGTTTGTTTCCAGCCTCCTTCCATCCATTTATCCGTAACGTTTTGTATTTTCACTTGGTCAGGTTATTCGGAGGACGGCGGTGCCCTGCGAGGAGAGGTTATCCCAGAGCATGAGTTTGCAACCGGTCCAGTGTGTCTCGATGACGAGAATGAGTTTCCTCCTGTGAGCATTCGGGACCCCTAAAACTGCATTTCGGCCCTCATGCTAAGAAGAAAGTATTAACCTCTTACAGAAGAGATACTGTTGCCCCCACCTTGTCCCAGTTCACTGTGAAGCCTGAAATAACTAATTAAGTTATAGGGACAGTGCCAGGAAAATTACACCCCCACTAAATGGCAGCTGGGAACGGGGCAAAGATGATCAAACCTAACCATTAGAGATGGGTCTGCACAAACTTGTTGAATGAAGTGATGTTCGGATCCAGATCTAACCTTTGTGCCTTGCACAGATTTCTAGTATTACCAGGAATAGCTTTAATTTGAACAGTACCATCATTTAGAAATAAAAACTTAATATTCCCTGTTGCATTTACAGGCAGTTGTATTAGCTTATGGAATGCAGCTGGGCCATACCTGGACCTCACCAGTCTCTTCATTTCCAGGCTAACTGAAAACGCCTTTTCCAAGTACAAAGATGAAAGGCATAACAGAGTTTTAAACCGTTTTATGATTTTTATATGGCACTTTCTCAGTTACTGTTGGAAGAAGATACTGGCTTTTTAAAGTCTAACTTAAGCCTGGCAGTGTCTCTCCGGCTCCTTTTCCTGTTACATTTGTTGTGTTAAGTGTCTAACCCCTAAATGGGCAGATGTTGGTACCGTGCTATGGTCTGGTTGTAATCAGCGGTGTCTTCCTAATGGTAACGCACTAATACAGCAGAATATTGTAATAGATTTCAAGTTGTAGACTTGGCAGATTTTTTAATCCCTTACTCCAATTTTACGTATCCTGCTGTTGGAGTTTTGCCAGAGGAGGAGGAAGTAAAAACTTTATCGGGATCCCGGGATTTGTTCCATGTGCCGAGGCTGACCTCTGGGAGGCACTTTCCCATTAACCGATGCAGAGCGTTGTTTAGATAAAAGGTGACTAGCTTTGAAACAGCGCTGCCGAAACCCAACTCAAGTCGCATAAACCTCAGACCAGCTCTCTCTTGCCACCCGTAACACAACCTGCTGCAAACTGAGAACGAGAGTTTTCTAGTTCTCCTGCTCCATTACCCAGGAAGGATATTTAAATTGTCCCTCCTCTGGTCAAAGCCGCGTGGCCACGGAGAAGCCGGTGGCCCAGGCCCCCGGGGGGAGCAGCAGGGCCAGAGAGAAATCCTTTGCTTCCTTCTGCTGAACCTGCTCTCGAACATGTGGCTTGGGGACAAGCAAATGCCAGCGAGCAGGAATCACGCTGCTCCTGAATGAGCCTTCCTGCTGGGACTGCGCCCTATAAAAGCAGCCCCGAACCCCTGCTGTACAACAGCGGGCGCTTTATTAAATGAACTTTCATCTGTCAAAATCCTGTGCTGTAATTAACCTGACAGACTGACTTACATGTGTAACGTTAGGGAGGAGGTGGTGTGGGAGGGAAGGCGCTTTCCAAAAATACTCCCTGATAGGGTGGCTTAGCAATTGGAGCTTCCAGAGGAAGTCTCTGCAGCCGGGGCCCGGGCTTTGCCCCTCCGTTGCCGATGGGAATGTGGTTTGCGTCTGGTTCCGCCGGTTAGTGCGGCGCTGGCTCCCGCTGCGGCAGTGCGTACGGAGAGTCGGTCGGGATGTTCTGATGCTCTGAATTTCACTGAGCTGCACTGTTTGCTCAGTGCTGAGATGTTCGGTCTCCGTGACACGCCAAGGGGGGTTTCAGGCATCGGTCACTTCTGTGCGGAGAAGGAAGGGGACAAAAACCTGACCTTATCCAACAAAAATGTTTTGACAGCATTCTGCTTTGCAGAAACATGGGAAGGGTTTTGTTTGTTTTCCAGTGTGCAACAAAAAGACATTTAAAAACCTCAAAACTTGTGACAAAATGGAATATTCACCCACAGCCCACGCCACGAGCGTGGCTTTGAACTTAGACATACTTTTGGAGAAACAGCCGTGCTCAGACCCAGCAGTTCCTCTCCATTTTGAAACATCTTGCCTTCCCCTGACCTCAAGCAAGACTTCAGAGGCTCAGCTGTTAAGAGCGAGGAAAAGCAGCTTCGGTCTAACATAAAATCTGTGGCTGATTGTGGAAAACTGCCTCTTCATTAACCAGAAGGAGGGACGGATCAGAGAAGAGAAGCCCAAGAAGGGCTCATAAAAAGTGGCCTCAACAAGAGTCAATGTGGATGTCGCTACTGATTGTGCCGGGACTGCTGAGGGATCCTGCGGCAAGAGGTTAAACAAGTTCAATTCCATCTCTTGCTTGCATTGATGGGGTGGATTAAGCGCTTTCAGGGTCGCTGTTGCTCTCAGGCAGAAAGGACTCGGGTGTTATGGAGATGGAGAGCAGGCTAAAGCCTTGGGTGAGCAGAAGGTGCCGCGCTGGAGAGGACGCTGCTCCGCGCGGCGCTTTGCGGGATGGGAAGAGCAAATCCAGCTCTGCCTGCAGATGGTTGCGGCGGTTACGGCTGTTTTCTGGTGACCTGCGCGAGCGGCTGCCACCCTTCTCCGGGTTTCTCGGTGTCGGTGAGGTTTCCAGCAGTGTTGGGAGCTGTCGGGGGGGGTGTGCTTCGGGCCAGGCAGGGCACTGCTCGGCCAGCTTCGCTTTCAGGAGCCGCTGTGGTGGCTCTCCCCACCAAGGCATGGTCAGGACAGCTTTTGGGTAGAGCCGTGAGGTTTGACAAAAGAAATCCTCCAGGCTCCAGTAAGCAAGGTGGCCTGTGTGGACCTGGGGAGTGCAACCAGGGGATCTGCTTAAAACTTCTGGGCTTCAGGTGATTTCTTCCAGCAGATTGCTCGGTGCTTTTCCAGGCATACGTGATCCGTCCTGCATTTGGCTGCACGTTGAAGCTTGTCAGCTTGGAGACCAGAGCCGACGTGAAGACTATCGGGAGAGCCATTTCATTAAGCTGGGATAGATTGCGTACAGCGGTCAGCTCTTCAAAGACAGCTTCCCTTCGCTGATACGCAGATAGTCTTTAGAAACATCTCTTCCACATCGATTTTTGGCTACCTCCAAAACCGTTTGGGCAGCCTGGCTGTGCTGCTGAAGGATGGTGCCGCCCATGCGTGCCCGTGGCTCCTGCCTGCAGGGTTCGTTATGGGATGCCCCGGGGGGAATAAACCCCCCCCCAGGCAGTGAGCAGCAGCCGTCAGCAGCCCCCGCTCCTGCCTGCTCCCTGGAAGGACGGGCAGGAGCACCACGGCCGCCCTCGGCAGCACGATGTCCCCACCCTGGCAGGGGCAAGAAATGCCCCAGCCTGGGGTCCGCACGCATCCCCGCCACTCCAAACCGCGGACCTCAATCCAAGCAACCAGGCTGGACATGCATCTTCGGCTCCGCCGGACCGGTATTTGCCCAGGTTCCTCCTCGCTGTTTGCTGGCTGGTGTTTCACTCGTTCTGTTGCGCGAATATGCGACACTAGTGGTTGCAAGTGATTTTTTTCTTTTTAACAGCTGGCTGTTAGCAAAGGAAAGGCCGTAGATTTCGCAGGGAAGCTTTACTAGTAATCACGTTTCACAGGGGATGAGCAAGTTTGGCAGAACCCGACGGGCCTCTTCTTCCTCATGGCAGCTCCTGCCCTGATAGCTCAGACGGGCATTTGGGGCAGCTGGGGCTTTCAGGATTAAGCCCAGTTTACCAGCGCGTTATCTGAGGGAAACGTGCAATCCAGTCCTAATGCTTGTGCCTCCAAACCAGGCAGGTTTCATGGCCCTGAAGGCCACGGAGAGACAGATCGCAGGAGGAGGAGCTGGCACAGACCAGCTGGGGCCGTGGGGATCGCACCTGCACCGCTGGGAGACGCAGGTCCCGCCTGGCGAGGCTGGGGCTGGTAACGGGGGGACGTGTCCCTTGGCTCGTGGTTGGTGTCCGCAGAGGCAGCGCCCCGGGTGCTGCAGCAGCTCTGGCCAAGCCCCGTCCAGATGCTCATCTTACCCCGGGTCTCCAGCCTCGTCCCGTGGCACGAGCAGCTGATGTGACATGGTTCGGGGTCCTCGCTGCTGCCTGTTCTCCGCGCCTGCTTTCCTCTTCCACGCCAAGGTTTTGCTGGTTCTCGGGCTAGGCTTCCCCTCCCCTAAGCCAGTCGGACACGTCTTTAACTCTGGGCTCCATCTGGAGACCCCGGAGAGACGCGGTGACGCACGGCACACACCCCTCCTCTCCCACCATGCCAGGAGCCGAACTTTTTGGGAGGACTTAGTGAGACAAACGGACCTCACCCCCAGTAATCAAACTCCTGCCCGCGTGGCAGCGCTCAGCCCAATGCCAGCTAGAGGCAAGGCACCCTTATCACCCAGCCAGATGGTTCCTGTTCCCAGGACTGTAAATTTGGGGAGGGGGAAAGTAAATAAATAAAGCGCTCACAAATCTGCCTTTGAATGGAAAGTAAAACACTGCGGGACATCCCTCCCCCTTCTCCCATGTGCGTAAAACCAACTTGAAACACACCCTGTTGCTGGGAAAAGTAAGGCCGTTCTGTTTTGATTTTGGTAGATAATCTTGTGCCGTGGAGGTCAGCCGGGCAGAGCGAAGAGGTCATGATGAGAAGCAAACATCCGTGCTTGGGACAGCTGCTGGGAAGTGCTTTGGAAAAGCCAGGAATTTCGAAGAACAGACTTGTGAGTCCCCAAGCCGAGAAAAAAAAAAAAAGTAATAATCCAAGGTGGGCCACTGCTTTTTCCTACGGTATGTTTAAGTGAATACCCGGCCCCGCCAGCCCCCTCTTTTAATCCGTGTCCGGGTGGGGTGTCAATGTACTGTATGCACATCGCTATATTTAACAAACTATATGTTAGAACCACAATGTAAATGCTAATTTAAGCAGATTTGTATGTAACCAGAATTTTATATACCCGTTTGTCCCCTTTTCTAATTTATGCTGGTTTATGTGTATAAATGTACTTACAGGAAGATATATTAAACTTATGTCTTTGTACAGTATATACATACTATTTTACCCAGGCAAAGTATTTTTGCAGTGATATTAGAGAAGATGCCATTTGCTATGTTTAAAGGCAGAATAAAGTCACGGTTTGTCCCTGGCAGCTCGCTGCCCGTGCTCCTGCTGTTCTTTGTGGGGCCCTAAAGATGTCAGTCTTGATTAAGTTTTAGGAGTGGGAGGTTGGGCAGGGGGCTGGTGGAGGACAGCTGCTTCCACCTGGCCGAGTGCTCGCAAGCCCGCTTACGGCTCGTCCAAAGAAAGAGCCGGGTGCGTAAATTGGGGTCCAGAATTGTTTCAGAAAACCCTCACTCAGCTGCTGAGAAATCCCGGTGGTTTCTAAGTTTCAGTTGCACCTTCGATTTCGCTTTTGCAGCTCCCTGGGCCTTTGCATCTGCCCAGAAACGGCCCCGTAAGAGCTGTTTCGCCCCATCTGCCTCCCCGGCGTCGCACTGGGACCGGCAGGAGCAGCTTCTCTGGAGCCCTGAGAGGCCTCGGGGCAGGGACCTCTCCTGATCTCCCCCCAGAAAACCTGCAGTTACACCATAGGTGTTTCCACACAGAGCTGATGGGGAGCAGCTACCCCGGTTCTGCACTGCACCTTCCCAAAACAAGCCTTTTCCACACCCTGGGACTCGGGTGTGTGTCTCAGGGCGATCCCGGCATCCTGCCCACGAGGAGGGCAGCAGCCAGGGAGAGCCCAGGACCTTTCACAGGCAGCTGGGTCTTTAACGTAACCCCGCTAATAAACCTCGCCTGGCAGCTGCTGGGGCAGGTGCTGCTTCCCAGAGCACTCACCTCGTGCCGGCCGGGAATTTTCTCTCTGCAGCCGCAGACTTCCAGGGTCTCAGCTCCAGAAGGGACATTTGCTGAGAGGCTCTGGCGCCCCGACCTGCCCTGCCTTGTGCTTCCACCATCCCACTCCTGTAAGGTTCATTTTAGAGGAAAGCCAAGCGAATTTCCCAGAGGAGTTCTCTCCCAAAGCCAGCTCTCACAGAAGGTAGTTTTAATCCAAGACCTGGCTCTCTCCCAGCTGAACAGCCCTACGAAAAGCCTGTCTCCTTCCACGTGCCCAGAGCCACCAGTGCCCTGCTCTGCCGGGGTGAGGGTCCTGCTCTGCAGCAGAGGGGACCCTCTGCTCGCCCAGACCCACAACTAACTCACCTCCCGGCTTCACCGCAGCCTCCGGCCCTCTCCTCCTCTCCTGGCCTGTCGGCTCCGCGAGTCCCGTTCACACAAACCAGACTGGGGGAGAGGAGCAGCCTGAGCAATTATTTGCCTAAAGACAAAGCCGCATGGCTCTTCTTTCCGTGCCATGGTCCGACGCGGCAGCGTGAGTCCCGGGCGCTTGGCATCGGCAGGCCACGTGCTGCGCGTTGCAGCAGGGAGTCGCGGCCGGGTCTTTGGAGTAATCTGCGACCGAGACGTTGTCCGTTGCGATGTCCTCCAGAGCCTGGGCGTAAGCCCTGCTGACGGCGGGCAGCACTGCCTGGTACTCTCTGGATGCCACGTCCAAAGGCTCCTGCTCCTGGATATCGCGATCCAGATTGAAAATGAGGGGTGGCTGGTGATGCTCAGCTGGCCCAATGCTCCCGTCGCACGCCATCGCCCCTCCTAGGGAGGAAACAAGGGAAAAACACTGGAGTCTCAGGCTCTCCAGGGATCACCTCTGTGTTCCTCACCCATCCGTGATGTCCCAGTCCCACCGTGTCCCCGCTTTGGGAGCCCGGGTCCTGCTCCTTGTCCAAGAGTGCTTCTGAGGGTAACAACCCCGGGCTGCAAAGCCCATCGCACGGACACGGGGGGGCACAAACCGCGCTGGGTTTGCTCTTGCTTGAATTAACATGAGTTGGTTTTTAGCTGTATCTGCAGGGAAGCAAGAATTCCAGATTTTTTTCCCCAGACTTTAGGATCCCTGTAAGGGACACGGTACCTGTGGTGTAAAACGCCTTGTACTGAGCCAGCCGGAGCGCCTCTATCTCGCCGTCCTTCCCGGCCGCCCCACTGTTGGGGTGCAGCAGAACCTGAAGGAAGAACGGAGAAGTGCCCGTCGGCCCGTCGCAGAGCAAACCTGCGCTGTGACACCCGCTCCCCCGAAAACGGGACCACGTCCCACCCGTGCACACGTTCAGAGACACCATTTAGCCCCTGGACTCAGCAACCAGCCGAGTTTTTCTTGCTGAAGGGTGGGGTGACAGCAAAAGGGCACCGGGAAACACCAGCATCTCTCCGTGCCTTCCCGGCCCTGCCCGCAGGACCCCATGGATTTACCTCCCCGGACCAATTCTACTGCAAGAAGGGGATCCCCGAGGTGCGGGGGCTTTCAGCAGAGCAAGGCGGAAATATTCCGGAGCCGGGATGGTCTCAGGTGCTCTGTGTCACCCACCGCCGCCCCGCACAGAGACACCCATCTCCCCTCGGTGACCACAGCTCAGCTGGTGGCAGGGACATCTGAGGGAGCCGACTGGCGTCCCGGGGGAGCAGCGAGCCAGGGGTGAGCTCATGCGAAGCGGAGGCTGCGCGGGTAGGTGAGGTGCTGGAACATCCCTCCCGGTCCGTCTCCGCCGCTGACTCACCCCGCTGTGCGAGCGCTCCCTGCCCTAACAACAGCCCCCCCGGCACCGGGAAGGGGGGTGAGGAGGAAGGGAAGGAGGGAAGGGTGGGTCGAATCTCTCCCTTTCGGTATTTAGGACACTTGGTCCGCACAGGGCGACTGCTTTGGCACATGGGAGCGAGGAGACAAGTGAGCGGGAGGGTTCCAGCGGGCTCATCTGTCAGATAATATCTGCTGCGGAGCCAATGGCTTCATTGAGGGATGAGTCACTCGAGGTTTCCTCCCCGGGAATTGAGTTTAAAAGTGATTCAAGAAATTTCCACTGTGCTAAAAATCAGAAACATCTGCCGGAGTTGTAGGCAGCTGCGGTGCCAAGTTTAGTAACAGCGTTCGCAGCTGATGAGCACGGTAATGCCTTAGCAGGTGCCCGGCGCGGAGCCCTGCCCCGGCACGCAGCACCCCCGGGCACCCCCGTCCCCCCCAGGGGTCGATCCCGCGCCACCTGCTCTGGATGCGGCCGCCGACTCCGCGGGCCGGTTGGTAACTCGTCCAAGAAATGACAGGATTCAAGGTGAGGGGTGATGTCCAAATGTTCTCGGTTTCCTTTATGGCCCTCCGTTGCAAGGTAAATTAAAAAAAAAATTGCCTCCTGGAATTTGCTTAAAAAATCATGTTCTAGGGAAAAAACTTGAGGGTGTAAAGCGGAAGAGGTGGTGCAGAGCAAGCCTGCTGCAAGGAGGAAACCCCTGCTGCAGGGTGCCCTTATGCTGACGCTCCTCGCTCAGAATAAAAGAGCTCCGAAGCGGAAATCAGCAAATATTCAAGGGCCCGTGGAGCCACGGTACCGGGAACTGAACCCATTTTCTGCTTCCAGCCCCAAAGCTTTGCCCACCCCCTGTCGCCGGCCGGCGTTACCTTCAGCCGCGCGGTTGGGATGCTGCCATGGCCGTGCAAAGGCTCAAACCTCCCTCCCAACCAGCACCTTCCCAAACCCGCCTCCTAAATTCCCAAAATCTAAAAATCTAAATTTTTAGATCCCCAAAATCCTAAATCTGAAACTGAGAAATTCTATTATAACTTACTGCATGATCAAGGAGCTTGTTTCAATTGAGCCCTTTCAAGAAACATTTGCCGGGTCTGCAGCCCGTCTGTTGATCTTTGACTTCGTTATTTTAATTTAACAAAAAAAGAAAAAAAAAAGGGGGGGGGGGGGGGGGGGAGGGGGGGGAAAAAGCCTCTTTTCCCCTAAAACCCGTCTGAACTCGGGGCTCTGGGCTGTTTGCACAAGCGAGCAGGCGCGGGGGGAGCCGGCGCGGGCCCCTCTGCTGTTAAGCTCGTGGAAAGAGCTCATTTCTCTGACACTTGTACCCTTGACACGTTTCGTAGGATGTGTTTATCTTTCCTGTAAATAGCCTTCGCTCCAAGCAGGACCTTGGCATCGCCCCAGCCCCATCCCAGGTCGTGCCGGTGCCGGATGCTCAGGCTGGGGACCTTCAGCCACCCTGGGGAACCCCGGATAGGAGGGAGCCGTCGGTGGCAGTGGGGAGAGCAAAGGAACCGCTTTCGGGAGGGTTCGTGTCAAGGAAAACCCTGAAACATCAAAGGGGGCGGCTGCTATCTGGCAATCGGGAGCGGAAAGGCAGGGCGCCAAGAGGGGAGGGAGCCGGGACGGGCGCTTGCTCCCCATCACCCCGTGGGGCTGGAGCGGGCGGCCCCTGTGTGTTCCCCCCAGGGTCACCCCGTGGGCAGCGTGGGCAGACGGATGGCATCCCCTGGGGATGCCCACCCCGCTCATGGTGTCGGGATGGGCAGGAACAACCCAGCTGTGCCCCCGGGCTCCCAGGGGTTAATTCACCCCCACAGCAGCACAAACCCCCCAAAAAAGCACCGGGTGATGCTGGGGAAGCCTGGGGTAGCGCCTGCTTTTAGCTCAGGACGTTATTTCTTGGTCTGAAACATGTGGGAATGGCTGGCATGGGCTTGTGCCCCTCCACTGCGCCCCGACACCCAGCAAACCATCGCTCCCAGCAAACCATCACTCCCAGCAAACCATCATTCCCAGCAAACCATCGCTCCCAGCAAACCATCACTCCCAGCAAACCATCATTCCCATCAAACCATCACTCCCAGCAAACCATCACTCCCAGCAAACCATCGCTCCCAGAAAACCATGGTTCCCAGCAAACTATCGCTCCCAGCAAACCATGACTCTCAGCAAGCCATGGTTCCCAGCAAACCATCGCTCCCAGAAAACCATGGTTCCCAGCCAACCATCACTTCCAGCAAACCATCGCTCCCAGCAAACCATCACTCCCAGCAAACCATCATTCCCAGCAAACCATCATTCCCAGCAAACCATCGCTCCCAGCAAACCATCGCTCCCAGCAAACCATCGCTCCCAGAAAACCATGGTTCCCAGCAAACTATCGCTCCCAGCAAACCATGACTCTCAGCAAGCCATGGTTCCCAGCAAACCATCGCTCCCAGAAAACCATGGTTCCCAGCCAACCATCACTTCCAGCAAACCATCACTCCCAGCAAACCATCACTCCCAGCAAACCATCGCTCCCAGCAAACCATGGTTCCCAGCAAACCATCGCTCCCAGCAAACCATCACTCCCAGCAAACCATCACTCCCAGCAAACCATCGCTCCCAGCAAGCCATGGTTCCCAGCAAACCATGGTTCCCAGCAAACCATCACTCCCAGCAAACCATCATTCCCAGCAAACCATCACTCCCAGCAAACCATGACTCTCAGCAAGCCATCGTTCCCAGCAAAGCCATGGTTCCCAGCAAACCATCACTCCCAGCAAACCATCACTCCCAGCAAGCCGTGGTTCCCAGTGAACCATCATTCCCAGCAAACCATCACTCCCAGCAAACCATCACTCCCAGCAAGCCATGGTTCCCAGCAAACTGCCCCTTCCCAGCTGCTGGCACCACACAGGTGCAGGAGAAGAGGGTTAATCCGAGGAGCAGAGCGGAGCGTGCTGGCCGCATCCCATCCGCTTCATCTCACGGTTCAGCGAGGGTTCCGTAAATACGAAGCAAATACCAAAACCCTGATGGACGCAGAAAGCAAATCCAAGATCCCCGCTGGGAGCTGGCTCGTGGTGCTCGCAGGAGGGTGGACTTTAAAAGCAAAATCCGGCTTTATCTGTGGGACTGCTATTAAAGCCACTTTTTTATTTATTTTCTTTTTCTTTTGGTTCTGCAAAAGTCTTGTGCAACTCAGGGAAAAATGTATTGCCATACTGCTTGTCCTGCTAGCTGCGTTTTTTTTAGGCTGAAAGGAGCTGTCAGCAGCTCCTTTTGTCTGGGCAGAGCTGCAGGGGACGGGGCGGGCTGCCCCGCTTGAGCACCAGTAACGGGCACGTTCCCCAGCCAAGGAGCTGGGAGAAGGAGGGCTTCGCCATGTCCCGACATGGCGAGATAAATAAAGCGGATACAGCCAGGTCCGAGCCCCCGGGATCTTTCGTTTCCCGTGCTGGCGTACCTTTTGCAGTTGGAGAGGAGACACAGTGCGCGCCCAAGCCCAAGCATCGTCCCCTGGGACGGCGTCCCCCGGCACAGCGGGCACAGCCCTGCCATGCGTGGGAGGGCATGCCCAGGCGCTTTCGTCCCAGATTTATGAACGGAGCATTTCTCTTAGCTAAGACAACTCTTTGCTAATCCAAAAGCCCTTTAACCCCGGTACCCCAAGCCTCGGGGCAGCACCCGGCCGTCTCTGTCTGTCCTCCTCCTCCTCCCCCTCCGCACCGGGGGACGATGCTCCCGAGGATCTGCACTCCCCAGCTCTGAGCCTTTCCCCCCCCCATTTACCCGCTGCAGCTCAGAGGCGGTGGGACCCGCCGTCAGGAGGGGGATGTCACTTGGGGGGAGGTGGCTCTGCCTTACCTTGTGCCCCACGTCCGACCACCCAAAGAGAACCGGGGACACGTCCACGCCGTCGAAGCGCCTGTTCGGGGGCAGCGCCGCCCCAGCCAGGGCCACCAGCGTGGGGAAGACGTCCAGGGCGCTGGGGAAAGAGGGGGCTTTCATCAGAGCGAGGAGCGAAGGTCCCCGGACCCGAGCCCCCCTGCACCCCGCCGCCCCTTGCTCAGGGGGGGCACTCGGTGCGCTGGTGGCAGCGGAGTGCTTTGAGGCAGGGTGGGGGGGGAACCAGCCGCTTCCCAGCACCCATCCCAACAGCTGAGCTCCGCGGAAAAGGTTAACACCGGCTTCAAGCAGCGACTCGGCCCCGGCAAGCCCTCGCCTCGCACACCTCCCACCCCCGGCGCGGCTGCTCGCCAGGCGCTGCGGGTTCAGCCAGCATCTGCCGCCCCCCCCAAATCCCGCACCCGCGGGGCAGCCCCCTCCCGTCGTGTGTCCCCCCCCCCCCACCCCAGTTCCCAGGACACACGGGGAAGGCAGCAGGTCACCCTCCGGAGAAAGTGCTAGCACAGGGACTTTTTACGCCAATGACAGCAAATCCCGTCGCCCCAGGAAAATGTGGTCTCGCTTTTGCATGGCGCAGCACGAGCCGGCGCAGCCAGAATGGAAAATGAGAGCGGTGCTATTTTGTGCACTCCCACCAAAACGCCCGTCAGCATTTCCACCGAAAACCTCTCGGGTTTTTCAGGGGCCTCAGCCACAAAAGAGCGCTCGGGGCTCACCCTCGATTGCCCTCCGGCGCAGGGGGATGCAGGGAAGGAGCGGGTGACCCGGTGTCCCTCCGGCTCCGTAGGGATGCAGAAGGGGAGAGTCTCTGCTCTCCTGCCTGCTGCCCGTGGCCCCAGGGCCAGAGCTCGGCCACGGCGATTCCCCACGCACCAGCACGTCCCCGCGGCGCAGAGCGACCACAGGCCGAGCAATGTCACTAGTGGGGTGGGATGGGGACTGCCTGGCTCTGCCACCAGCCCCTTGAGAGCCTGGGCACGGGCCACATTGCCCAGCAGGGTCTGGGCTCGATTCCAGTGGGATGGGGGACAGGCAGCTCGCAGCCCCCGCATCTCACCCCCACCTCCCCTGTCCCGCTGCTGCGGGACACAGGTGTCCGTCCCCCCTGCCACCACCCAGCGCATCCCTCCCTCCCGCAGACGTGGTCGCGGGGTGACCCCACACCTCTAAAAGGAGCCACCTCGCAGCAGGGGTGTCCCACAGCCCCGGGGGACAGCGGGATGTCAGTGTGGCCAAGTGACACACCGCAGCGCTCCCTTCCCCAGGGGGGAGGCCGTGGCATGGGAGCTGATGAGCCGGCAGAGCCACCGGTGCTGGGCGGCCGGCGAGGACTCAGCCCGCATCCCTCGGCTGCAAAACCCTTGTGCCGGCAGCTTGGGGCGGGGGGTGAAACCCCAGGGGCTCAGCTGGGGCAAGAAAATCGCTGGGGGAGGCAAAAACACCAGATCCCCCAAGTTGGGGGTACGCAGGGTGCTGCCGTGGTCCTGCCACCCCGGTCCTGCCACCGCCGTGCTCCCGCCCGGTGCGCGATGGCGGTGGTGTGAGCAGAGAGAGAAAAGAGCCCAGGGCTTAAGGGCCCCCCGTTCTCCCATTCAACGAGTTTTAATTTAGCTGCTAAGAGACGGAGAGAACAAATAAGAACAAACACTGCTGAGAGGCAGCCCCGGTACGGCGCGCTAGCGGAGACGGCCCCTGCTGCCAGGCCAGCCGGGAGGCGCCGAAAAAAATTCTGGCACATCCCTGCAGGCACCTCACGGCGGGGATCAGCCCGCGTCCACCCGAAACGGCAGCCGGGGGCAGGCCCCGGTCAGCGCGGTCCTGGTCCCAAGGGTGCTCAGCACCCGCGGGATCCAGCCCCCAGCACGGCGCACGAGGATGCTCGCGTGGTTGTACCAAGCGGCCCCGACCCAGAGGATGGGACCGCTGGAAACCGTCACCAAGGTGGGAGGACAACGTGACCTCAAAGATCCCCTCGGCCGTGGGCAGACGCGCCCCGTGGAAAAAGGCGTGAAAAAATGGGATTTTGGTCAAAGTTGGCATCAAAGCAAAGGCCCCGGCAGCAGGCAGGTCCTGGAAGCCAAGCAGGGGAAGCCATGCTTGCAGGAAAAAGGGAAGCCACGCTGCCAACCCCCTGCCCAGGCCGAGAGAGGTTTCATAAATAAAGTCACTCCAGCGTCCTGCTGTCGCCCCAAAAACTGAGGGAAAAGGGTCCGGCAGCGCCCGGGGCCAGGCAGGTCCCTGCCTGCTGCCGAGGGGCAGAGCTGCCCAGGGATGGCCATGAGCGTCCCGGGCAGGAGGGCGGCAGGAGCGCTGCCCTCCCCGGGGGCGACGCGGGGCAGGCAGCTGAGCCAGCTCCCCCCACACCCCGACCGGCTCGCCCAACCCGCCCAGCCCCGCGCCGCCGGCACAGCCAGGGTGGTGCAATTTGCTGCTTCTTCACCACCCCACTGACCTATTTCTTCCGTGCCCTACTTTGGGTTGGGGCAAGGAAGGGCAGAAGCACGGCGGGTGGCTCCGGCAATTAAATATAATTAAGAAAAGCCGACAAGGCAGTTTTCTGCTGAAACCAGCGTGCAGGTGCAGGTCTGCGGCGATGCGTCAGCATTTCTCTGCTGGCTTCAGCTTCCCCGGCCCCCGGGCACGCTCACCCTCGCTCACCCCTCCGCTCCCTGTGCCAGGAAGGATGCGAAGCCAAGCGATGCCGGGGAGAGGCAAGGCACAGGCTCTTGTCCCAAGCCGGGTGGCAAAGGTTGTCAGCATTTTCATAACCCCAGGGGCAGAAGGAGGCTCAAAGAAGCAGTTAACGCCTGCCCTTGCCCAGCTCCTGCCCTTCCCGGGGCATCCCACCAGACGGGGGTCCCTCCTTGTGTGCAGAGCACTCCCAGCCGCATCCGCACACAGATTTCGTTCCTTTCCCAACTTCTTGGTCTTCCCCATCAGCTGGGTGGGACAAGCTTTCAACCGCCTTATTTCACATGCTCATCCTTTGAGGGATGTCCCCAAGGGTGAGTCTAGGTGCAGAGAAAAGCCACCCGCCCCGACACGCTGCGAGCACCGAGCAGCCCCCGCCCTCCACATCCCTCCACGTCCCTCTGCATCCCCTGCCCGAGAGCTGAGGCCGTGGCTGGGACCACAGCGGTGACACCTTTCTGAGCATGAGCCATCGCTCGCGTCCCCCGGGATGGCTCTGTGCCACCTGCCGAACAGAGGGCTGCCTCTCCCTGATACCAGGGCATCACCCTGCACCGGCCCGGCATCACCCTGCACGGCTGGGCATGGACCCATGGCCGTGCCGGGCTGCGCTGGGGAGGACGCTGGGTTTGCTGTGACTTTTGGGGAGCTACAGAGCTGCTTTCTGAGCGTGCAGCAAAGCCTGCGCTGCCGCCGGCTTTCTCGATTTCCAGCTGTCCAACCTGCTGGACTGGAGCTGGGAAATGCAGGAGATAAGGTCTTTGAGGAGATAAAGGGAATGCCTGGGCTTGGCTGCGGCTGCAGGGAGGCGAGGAGGCTGGTGGGACAGGGGGATGGGGACGGGCACTGATCCTGCTGCCCCGGCCGCCCGAGCGGGCACGGGCTGGCAGCTCTGCCCCGCGTCCCAGAGGTCGGTCCGTCACCCAGCGTGGCGGGGAAGGGTTTGGAGGTGAAACCCAAGGGGTGCTGCGTGCACCCCGTCCCCTCCAGTGCCCAACCTCACGCCTTGAACCTTCCCCCGCTCGCAAAAATCCAGCTCCCAGAGCTGCCCTCAGGCCGTGTAAGTGGCTCCAGCTTATCTCACGGACCTTAGAAACACTCGGTGCCTCCTGGGGCCCACCAGTCAGAACCTGATTCCAGCAGCTGGGACACTTCCCCAATGCCCAGCAACCCTCCCAGCCCCACCACTGTGTGTTTCAAGGGATGAGAGGGGATGGGGCATCCCACCGCTGCCCCAGCCCTGGCCGTGCCCCAGCCGCTGCCCTTGCTGCAGAGGAGGGCTGTAAAGAGGGGTGCGAGTGCTGCACGGAGAGGTGCAAGTGCTGGAAGAAGAGGGGCAACGGCTGCATTAAGGACCCCTCCGCGGCGCAGGGTCCCGGCGAGGTGAGGAGCGGGAGGCAGCAGCCCTTCCCCTCCGCTCTGGCTGGGAACAGCAGGAGTCACCTCGTGCCTCCCAGCCCGGCCGCATCCTGCGCTGATTGCCAGCGCCATCTCTCCGGCCAGCCTTTCCCACAACCGCACCCTCCTCCACATAAAGCCATTCACAAACCACAAAGCCTAAGCCTGCTTCTTGGTGGAGAGAGAGAACATCGTCATCTTTTAATTATCGGGAGGCACTCGGCCACCGCGGGCAGGAGGCACAGGGAGCCTGCGAACGCCAATCCACCAGCCTCACAAAAAGCCCTTTCAACTCCTCTTTGCTGAAGCATTAAGTCTTACCGGCTTCGGAGAGGACAAAAGGACGGAGCCTGGCACATGGCAGGCAACAACCAGCGCAGGCAGCTCCCGCTGCCAAAATCCACATCATCACCTGGGTCCCAGCGTGGGGACGGTGGATCCTTCCAAACTGCCCCGATTCCCGATGGGATGTGGCCGGGCTCCTACCTGAGCAGAGCGCGGCTCGTCCGCTTGGCGGGGATGCGGCCGGGCCAGTACGCCAGCGCCGGCACCCGGTGCCCTCCTTCCCAGGTCGTTTGCTTTGCCGAGCTCCCACCTGCAAGAGAAAAGGGCAGCACTCAGCATCCCGCTGCCCGGGAGTTCGCATCGACGGGAAAAACTCCTGATCCCGGAGTTTCCCTGGGAAAGGAACTACTCAGAGGCAGAGATGGAGTAAATGACCCCAACAGAGGCTGATTTCACTGGAGACAGAGCTGGGTCAGGGGAGGGAGAAGAGTTACAGGAGATTTTAAAAGGGGGGGGGGGAAAGTTTGGCACTGCTTTGTGTTTCTCCTCTGCTCCAGCGAGTGATGAGAAACACAGCCAGCTGCTGGAGCTGCCACATTTCCACCCACTTTTGATGTTGAGCGAGAATACGGAGCAGGTGGGAAACGTAGGAATTTATGCCAGGGGCTGCGAACAGCCCTGTGCACCAACAGCCCCCCAGCCTGCTGGAAACCCGCTTCATTAAAAATACCATCCTGCTGCTAACCCTCCTGCCGGCTAATTAACCTGTTCGGTTGTTTCCCTGACACCACCCAAAATGTCCCCGCTCTGCCCTTGGGTTTAAAAAGCACAGCACGAAGTAGCTGCCCGGTTCCTTCCTCCACCTGGGGATGCTGAGCACCAAAACGGGGATGCTGAGCACCAAAAAGGGGATGTTGAGCAACAAAATGAGGGTGCTGAGCAACAAAATGGGAGTACTGGGCATCGAAACGGGTGGAAGGGTGTTAGAGAGCCTCTGCTTTGGCTGGAGCCCAAAGGGCCCCCGGCAGCCGGGGGAGGAAGGGGCTGGGAATGGGGCAAACAGAAAATCCCAACCCGATTCACCGAGCAAACTTCCCAGGCGCAGCCTTTGTCCGCCCGCCTTTCAGCGTGCGCATGGCAACGCCGCTCGCCCAAAGCCATTTCCTCCGGGCAGAGCCAGGAGAGAGGCGACGTCCCCGCTGCGGCACAGCCACCCCGCGCTCCTCCCTGCCCCTGCGCCGGTCCCCATCCCAGCCTGGCCCCTCCGGCCGTCACCGCCCGGCGCTACGGCCATCCGGGCTGATCCTGCGCTCCCAAGCGATGCCGCCGTACCCACACCGGAGGACGACACGTCCGGCGTGGATGCCGCAGCGATGGCAGCACCAGGAATAGTCCCGGGAAAAGGTTGCTGACCCCGCTGCCCATCCTGGCAGCACGGGACTGGCATGTCCCCAATCTCTCCAACTCCCCACCCAAACTTTCGGCATTTCCCCCCGATGAACATCTCTCTGGGGCCCGAAGCGGTGGGACACCGCCGGCACCGGGGTCTCTTGTGGCTGTTGGAAACGTGACAGTGCTTCTAACACGCATCACGTATGGCTTAAACACCTGAAGGGTCTCCCTTCAGACATCCTAGGAAATTATAGCAATTATAGCAATTAATAGCAATCCCCGTCTCATCCTCCCGGTAAGACAGCTGCATTTCAAGGGCTTTCCCACGCACAGTCGTGGGGTCTCCCGGAGGATGTCGGGTGGGTATTTCCCTCCAGCCACCCGAGTACCTCTGGCCGGGCAGGACGCCGGAGCTGCCTGTGAACGAGCTCACATTAACATATTGGGCAGTAAATGGGGCTGAAACACCCCAAACCCAACGAGGGCTTTTTCTCCAGAGCAGGGACGATGCAGCCCTGCCGCTGTGGGGACCATGGAGGCTGGGGCTTTCCAGGAAAGCTGAACTGAGCGTTCCTGTGCTGGGGTGAAATCCCTGGTCCCACTCCCACCATGCAGAGCAGGTCCCTGGCACAGGGACACCAGGTCCGGAGCGTTCCAAACTCCCGGACAGTCCCAAACCTGCCTCAACACATGGCCAGCATCACACCCCTGAAACGCACATCTCCATCCCAGCACCTCCCTTTCTGGCTCTTGGCCCCGAGGTGGGAGATGGGTTTTTGGGGAGGGCTGGGGGCTGCGGGAAGGCCCCCAACTGGAGAAGGGGGGTCAGCAGGAGGGGATCTGCTGCTCTCTCTGAGCAAGGACCAACTCCAGTGACCACCCAAAATCAATGGAAAACATCCCTGGAATTTGGGTTGGACCCTAAATGGAAACACCAAGCTATGTGAAATGTATAGAGCCCCGCGCAGCCTGTCCCCCCCTGCCCCCCCACTCCTCGGAGGGCTTTTCCCCCCGGGACGGGGTGGCCAAGCATCCCGCCCACCCCGCACCCGTGCCGGCGGGGGTTTGCAGCATTAGAGCAGCCGGCAGCAGGCGGTAACGCTGGGCTGGCTTTCAAAACATCCGTGCAGCAACCAGGCGAGGGATTTCAGAAGTCATCCTTCCCGGCCGGTATTTACAGCCAGCCCGGAGAGCCCCCGCCAGCCCGACCTCCTCCCCAGCCTCACGCCATCGCCGGGGCTCGGGGCTGTTTTCGCAGGGCAGCGAGATGCTGGAAAGGGGCCGTGTTTTCCTAGCTTTGTTCCCGAACGCTGGACTGCCTGTACCATCTGCTCCGGCTTGTGACCGTCGGTTGCTCAAGAGCAACCCAGGTCGTCAGCGGGGTTTGTTTACTAAAAAAAAAAAAAAATTAAAAAAAAAAAAATAATTAAGGTTACAATTTCATCCGCGGGGCCAGCCGAAGGCAGGGCTCTGGGAAGGGGAAGGCGAGCCAGCCCGGCGGCAGCGTTTGCCCAGGGAAGCGGCCAGGGTTGCGTGGCCGGGGTAGGTGTCAGGAAGCGGAGGAGGGAAGAGGCGCTGCCGCCCGCGGCCCCTCGGCCGCCGCTCCCCCCCCGCTGACCCCGAGCACAGAGGGGAACCGAGCCCGGCGCGCGTTTACACTGCGTAATACAAGCAGAAGTGGGAAACGCCTGACTCATGCGTGCTTCTGGCCGCTCCGGCTGAAATAAACCCACCGAGCAGATGGCTTGGCCGGAAAAAGGAGGAAAGGCAGAAAAAAAAAAACCCAAAACCCCAAAAAAACCCACCCCAACAACAAAACGGTGGAGAGAAAGAAAAGCAAAGTCCCGCGGCGCGGGGCTGGGGGTGCTCTGCTGCGGGCGGGATGGGGCTGGGGGCTGCGACACCCTGCCGGAGCCCATGGCCCCGGTGCTCGGATGGTTAGAGCATCCCACCTCCAAAACCAGCAGCCACTCGCCTCGAGCTCTGGGGTAACGGAGACTCAGGGGGGGCCCAGCTCCCCCCAGCAGCAGTTTTAGGGTTAAACTTGACCGTTTGAAAGACAAAACTTATTCTGGGGTGTCTCCAAGGCGACACAGCCCAGGGCAGCAGCCAGCAGAAAGGCTGGGGGGTGAAATGCTCCCCATGTCCCCCTCCATGGGCAATGAAGGGCTTTGTGGAGCAGCCCCCCCCCTGCACCCCGAGGGCCAGGGAGCCCCCCCCACGCTGCCAGGTTACCTCGCTGCCGCTGCCAGGCCCCCACGAACGGCCCCACGCGTCCCGCCAGCTCGCACTTCTGCGCCCAGGGACCGTTGTCACCTGCAAGAGAAAGAAATGTCCCCGTGAGCGACACCAGGACCGGGGGGCACCTCTGCAATGGGGGCGAGCAAGGACAAGTGACCTCTCCATCCCTCCTTCCCATCCCTGTGATGCTTTCCCACATTAGCAAGAGCAGCGGGTTTGTTTCTTTTTATTTCTAAAAGTTTATTTTCAAGGGGCAGGGCTGCCCGAGTCCCGGGTGAGGGGCTGGAGCGGAGCTGGGGTGCGGGGGGGGGATGGCTGCCGCCAGCTTCGGGCACTAATGAGCGGCGAAGCGGTTCCTGTCGTCAGGAGCAAGACATCCTCATTAGGGAGGCTGCCCAGCGAGAGCGGATTTGGGCTTCTTAATGAATGAGGATTTGCGGTTTAATTAGGCGCAGCCCTGCCGGTTCAGCCCCGTGGCCGGAGCGGGGTGGCGGGGTGGGCACCCAGCTGAGTGGCCGTGGTAGCCCAGGACCCCCGTCCCCACGATGTGGCAGTCCCGGCCAGCTCGGCCGCGGCTGCTGATCGCTCCCCATCCACAGAACAGCCGGGAGCGTCCAGGGCTGGGGACAAACACGGGTCCTGCCCCCCGCCACCCACGCATGCCCGGCGCCGGTGCCAGTGTCGCCACCAGCGTCACTCCCAGCCACCGCAGCCGTTTTTCCTGCTGTACCTGCGAACCACAGGAGCGTGTTGCCCTTTCCGTGGCTGTCGGCGACCTGCTTTATCCGTCCCACCAGGGCATCCATCTCGCTCAGGGACGCTCCGTAGATGCCCCTGCCCGAGGCGGGGGGAGGCGGGGGGACCCCCAGCGGGACGTGCATATGGGCCAGCGCCAGGTAGAGGAAGAAGGGGCGTCCGCTGTCGCTGCGCAGGGAAGAGGGGGAACGTGTTCAGCCGGGTCAGGGAAGGGGGAGGTGGCGGCAGGAGGTCAGCGGGGTGGTGGCACTGGGCACACAGAGCAGTGGCCTTTCCTCCCAGGAGCCCTGCGGCCACCCCTGCCTCCGCCGCAGCTCCCAGGGGAAAAACCATCCTGTGTGCATCGTCCAGCTGCAAACCCTCCGGGCCCCCGCTCCCCTTGCAGAGGGGATGCTTGGCCCAGCGCGAGCCACTTCTCCCCTGCTCCTGCTTAATCCTCTCCCCTTTGCCCACTGTCCTCCTATTTGGGATGAGCTTATCCCTTCCTCCATCTCCCAGTGTCCCGCAGCCAGCGGCATGCCAGCCGCCAGCCAGACACCCCACATCGGTGCACGCCTGGCACCCACCCACCTCCCCCTCCCCTCTCACGGGGCCCGTTTTGGCCCTTCCTCCCCATCCCCAGCGAGCGCTCGGTCTCTGCCAGGGATTTGAGCCAAGGATGAGCAGCAGAAGGATGCCCACGCCGACCCCGAGCAGCCCCGGATAAGGACCGCAGCACGTTCGCTCGCCGCGCGCTGCCCCGCTGCCTGTTTGCTTTTAAATCATCAGAGGACATGTCCTGTTTTCTTGTTTACGGCTATATTTATCTCCTCCGACGCGGCCCGCTCTTCCTCAGGGACCTCGGAGGGGAAGGGTGGGATGGCGAGCGGCGGGGAGGGGCCGGATCCCGGGGACGTGCCCCAGCCCGCGCACGCCCCCGGCTCCGGCCGCCCCATCGCTGCCTCCAGAAAGCTTTGGGGGCCCTTCCGACGTGCGTTTCGACACTTCCTTCCTTTACCCGTCACCCACCTGGGGATGGAAAATGAGTAAATCCCATCCCGCCCAGAGCTGCCGCATCCTTCCCCAGCGGCGCTGGATGCCCTTGAAGGGCTGTGTCCCCTGTCCCCCTGCCCAGCCCCTGCAAGGTGAGGGAGGTCACGGGGTGCTGGTGCATCCCTTGCAAATCACCGCTGAAAAAGACTACACAGCGCCTTTCCCTTTGGGATGTCAGAGACCCTGGAGAGGGAAAAGCTGCTTCCCCTGGCACGCATCCCACCGGGAGCACCGTCTGGACTCCAGCATCCAGACAGACTCATGAACGCAGCGCTCCCGCTTGCTTTTCACATCGACATTTCAGAATTCTCCCGAAAACAGAGCAAACATTTAATCCATAACTTAAGACCAACGTCCCTGACTTTTGTTCCCATGCTCACTCGAAGTGTCCCGAACAGAGCCAAGTCTTGCTGCCACGAATTGCTCAACCTTGACACGACTGGTTAAAAAAACACCGAGATGGCAAATCCGGTGTTCTTTTGTTGCCCCATAATGGGTGAGTCAGGCAGAGGAAAACTGGAATAAGCCATCAAAGAGAAGGAGGGAAAAGGCAGGCACCTGCTTAATCCTGTTCTCCATGAACGCAGATAACCCCAAAACACTACTGGGAGTTTAAAGGTTTTTCCTATTAACCCGGAGCTCACCCGCTTGGTTTCACAGCCTGACAGCATCCCCGCAGCCCGCAGGGGGGGATGGCGGCTGCCCTGCAGCCCGGGGCCCGGTACCCTCCAGCCCCGTTACAGGCACACATCCCGACCGCGCGGCCGGGCCACGCTGCGGCCGATTCTTGGTACCCAAAGGGGATAAACTGCAGGTATTTTGTGCGCAAAACAGTACCCAGGCTTATAAGGAGCCATTTCCGCACAGGCTGCTCCCTGCCCAGCCCTTCGTTTGCCCCCGAAACCTTTCCACAAGCGCACCCGCAGGACACCCCCACCGTGGCCCTTCCCCGGGTCTGTGTTATCCCTGGATGCAGGTGCGGGATGGGCTCTGACACGGCTGCCCGGCAGCGCGTGCCCTCCTCGCGCTGCAGGGAGGCGTTTTGCAAAGTCACAGCTCATAATCCGCCGATAATAGGGATTACAATTACACAACCCATCGGCAGGGCTGCGGGGTCGTCGCCTCGGAGGAGCCGCTTTGCTCCTCGGGAAGAGCACGCCCGGGCTCCTCATGTCCCTGTGCGGCGGGGGAAGGCAGGCCCTGAAGCCCAGCGTCCAGCAGTTTATCCCCAAAATGTGGCAAACCCCATGGATGGGGTGGGTTTAAACACCTCCGGGTGCTGTCCTGGTCCCAACGCCGGAGCTGCCGTGGGCACCAGCTGCCACCAGCACCCCCACCGCCTGGCAGGGCCACCCCGTGCCACCGCAGAGACGGAGGGATGGAGGACAGAGGGATGGCAGCGCTCCCCTCCCTGCCTGCCATCCCCGATAGCCAGGATCTTGCTGCACGTTGCTCCCAGGAAGGAGACACAGCCCAGATCACAGGCTTGGACTTTCCTTGTAAATGGTGGTTTTAAACACACACTCCTTTAGAGGAGACGCACCCAGAGGCTTCCACAGCAAGCCCTGCAGGAGACAGGGGACAGCCTCGGTGGCTTCTCCCTTCTGCAGCAGACTGGGAATCCGAGCCATGGAGGCCCCAGATCCGCTCCCCAAAACCACAGGGCAACACCTGTCCCCCCCAGCATCACACCAACACCAGCCCCTGCCCCGGGCTCCCAGCTGGAGCCGCTTGGCTTTATCCACCCTGCAGCACCCACTGCGGGATGGGCACGGCCTGAGCCTTGCAGATCCCGATCCAACAGCCAGATCCTGCTCTCACACATGGCAGAGCTCAAGGACAAACCAGCTGTGGTGGGAAGCAGCCAGGAAACCCCTCCGGCTCCGCAGCCCAGGGGAAGCAGCCCTGGGGACACCCCGCGGCAGGAGCAGAAGACGCTTGCGGTGACCCAGGAGCTCTGCCGGCGCAGGGGACGGCGGGTGGCATCTCACCTGGCCCGCCGGATGAACCGTGCCGCCGCCTCCGCGTAGCGCGCTGCCAGGCTGCTGAGGTTGACGGGCTGCTGGACGATGGCGAGGTTCTCGAAGAGAGGAAGGGCCACCTCCGTGTAACAGTCCTTCCTCGCCACCCTGCCGGGAAGAAGCCATCCCACGCTCGTCAGCGGAGCGGGGACCGGTGTGGCAGCAGGCGCGGAGCCCGGCTGGTCTCCTGGCTCCACAGAAAGGCGCAGCCGAGGTGGGGAGCAGAAAGGGAACGATGCTCTGGGGACCGACCCACCTCCCTGACCTGCACCCTGCTGTGGGGTCCATGGGGGAAAAAAGCGGGTGCACAGGGAATAAGGGGAGGTGACCGCAGCAAAGGGCAGCTCTCAGGGCTGGGGGTCCCGGTGACAGCACCCGGTGCCCGCACCCCCGTACCTGGCAGCCGCGCCGTGCCACGGGCAGGGTGGGCAGGGCGGCAAGTTGTAGCCGGGGGTGTCCGTGCAGCCCATATCATGGCTGTAGGGGATCCCAAAGTAGTAGTCGAAGCCTGAAGGGCAAGTGAGGGTGTTGGCGGGGACAAGGCAGTCGCAGGACGCTCGGTTCATCCCCCCCGGCGCAGCCCTTACCGCGGAAGCTGGGGTGATGGTGGCCGTGGTGTCCCAGGTGCCACTTGCCTGTGGGGAAGCCAGAGAACATTGTTTCAGAGGTTAACGCAGCTACAGCCGCCACCGGCCGTCGCCCAGGAGGCGCCCGCAGCGCTGGGGGCTTTAATCTAGCAACAAGAAAGGCTACTTGTTTGTGCTGGCCGCGCTTCCGGAATGCCTTTTTCTTTTTTTCGCAGAAACTCAGAAAAAATTCGTAAGGTATCTCCTGGCTGTGCAAACCGACCGTCTCCAGCCTTAAAAGGCTCTTTCATGCGTTTGTGTTCAGAGGAGACGACTTTGTAACCCCTCTTAAACAACCAGCTTCATTCTCTGACCTCCGGCACGCGCTTGCTCCCACCGAATGCACCGATCCGAGAGGGAGAACGGCAAAAACTAACGGGGAACAGAGAAACGGAGGCTTTTCTGCCAGCACAACGTGCACCAGCAACAGGAGCTGCAGGTGCAAAGGGCTCGCTGCCAGCGGGGGCTCTGCAGAAGGGGGGTCCCGCAGTGACAGGAGGGTGCCCAAAGCCACAGGGCCAGCGGCACCCACTGTCCCGACCAGCACCAGTGGGCTTTGCTGGCACGGCCACCAGCCGCTCCGCGGTGGGAGCAGGAGGATCCCACTGGAGGTCATCTCCATCCCACACGTGTCCCTCAGCATCTCTCCGCGTTCTGGTTTCTTGGCTCGGTGCTGCACGTGCCGCCATGGGAAGGTAAGCACCGACTCGTAGAATCATAGAATCACAGAATGGTTAGAGTTGGAGGGGACCTTAAAGATCATCTCGTTCCACCCCCCTGCCCTGGGCAGGGACACCTCCCACCAGCCCAGGTTGCTCCAAGCCCCGTCCAACCTGGCCTTGAACCCCTCCAGGGATGGGGCATTGACAACTTCCTTGGGCAACCTGTTCCAGTGCCTCACCACCTTTAGACTTTTTTAGATTTTTTAGATCCTTTAGACTTTCCTTTAATTACCAGCTTTTCACCTAACAACCTGCAGTACCTCCTCTGCAGGGGATGGACATGGGCATCTTTGTCCCCCCACCGCTGTCTCCCCTCCCCGGACGCCGCCGCGGCCCGGCGGGCGTTACCTATAACCGCCGTGCTGTACCCAGCCCCCCGCAGGACCTCGGCCAGGGTGGTCTCGTTCAGGGGGAGGCCGCCGACCGACGTGACGGCGAAGTTGTGGGTCACCCCGTTGCGCGCCCCGAGGCGCCCGGTGAGCAGAGAGGCGCGGGATGGGGAGCAAGTGGAGGCAGCCGAGTGGAAATCCACGAACCTGGGAAACAAAAGGACCCCTCACTCGCAAGCCCCTGCGTGGTCTAACGCTGCCCTGTCCCCCCCTGCTCCCCGGCATGTGTCCCCTTCTGCCCCAGGGATGAGGGTCTGGGGCGGGGGATGAAGCTCACAGGTCCCAGCGGGATGGATGGACCTGCCCCCCGAGGCGCTGAGCTCTGGGTGCCCCCCCCATGCGCCCAAAACCACATCAGTGAAACCCCCTCCGCCTGCCGGTCCCCGCAGCAGCGAAACCCCCTTTGCTGTGGGACAGAGTAACCAGGGACGCTTGGAGAGGGTGGGGGAACAGGGACAGACGTTACCTCGTCCCTTCGGCTGCCAACTCATCCAAATGCGGGGTCTCCTTCGTCTCCGCCCAGTTGGCCCCAAGATCCCCCCAGCCCATGTCATCCGCCAGGATGACGATGAAGTTGGGCTGTCCGTAGGCTGCTCGGGGAGCCGAGAGCCCCGCCAGCGCCGCGGCGAGCACCAGCACCGCCCGTGGGGAGGGGGTCCCCATGGTGCCACACATCCCCTTCCACCCGTGCCGGGGCACCAGCGGCTTCGTCTTCCCTAAACTCCCTCTGCTGCGTCCCCACGGACACAGCTGAGCTCTCCGCGGGCCCTCGCAGCGATGCCAACGTTCCCTCCTGGCTGCTCCCGGGGCCGGGGGGTCTGGGTTCGCTCCCTTGGCTGCCGACTGAGCTGCAACCTCTCCTCCGCCTTTCACACCCAGGCACAGCCGATATTCCTGAAACATGCGCCAGCAAAGGTGTTATTCTTAGAAGTCAAAAACACCCTTTGAAGTCACTGTCACCCTATTTTTAACTTTCCTTCCTTCCTGGTAAATATCTAATTAGACACCAAACCAAAGCGGTATTTTTCCCTCCAGAAGCGTGCTCGAGCTGCGGCTCCTCTCCCCTCGCCGCAGCTGGGGGGATGTTCGCATCCGACAAACAGCTCTTTCCCTGGAGACCTGCTCCTCGGGAGTCTGGAACCCTTGTTCCAGGCAGATGAATAACGGCCGTGGCTCTGCTGGTGACTCTCGGAGCGTCCTTGGCCTCGCGCGGTTACAGCATCCCCTGTGCGAGAGAAACCAGACACAATCAGGACCTGCCGGAGCCCCCCTGCACCCCGACCCGGGGCAGAACAGCTTATCCACATGCCGAAACTTTGCCTTTGAAATTGCATTTTTTGCTGCCCGGCTCATGACGGCTCAACTGGGAAGGCCTGGGAACACGAGCGCCCCTTTCCCGCATCCATGGCCGGGGCCGGGATGGTTTCCCACGGTGCTGGCACCCCCCGGGAGCCGCTCTCGCCCTCCCCCCCGAGCGCTGCGGGGCACACAGCACCACGGGGAGGGGGAAAGGTGCAGGGCTTGCCTTCGGCTGTAACAACTGACAAGTTTCCAAAGCTCCTTTTTCAAATTTAGTCCCGCTCACGCCCCCGCAACGCTGCCGGGCGGCCAGGGCAGGCGGCACAGCCCCTGCGGGCAGCAGCCCCCACTGCCGGCCATGGGGCACCGGGAGGGAGCCGCTCCCGGAGGTAAGAATGCAGAAATCCAGGCAAAGTCAGAAGGCAATAAACCCCAGAAACACCTGGGCTTACAGGATTAAGCCTGTACAGTTCATTAGGGCAGGATTAGGCTTCCCGTGGTGGAGGGGTTCAGGGACAAACACCCCACAGGCCGGTGGCAGAGACGGAGCCATGAAACACACCACCTTGAGCACAGAGTTATGGCCAAAGGGAGATGAATTGCAGAGATTTGCCAAAACTCCGCCAAGCTCTGCGCTGGCCGCGGGCACGGTGTGGGACCTGTCCCCAGGTGGGGACGGCCAGGGGACCCAGCTGGTACCAGCAGCCTTGGGGGAGGAACGCACCATGGAGGACGCAGCTCCCGTGGAATGGTCAACACAGCCGAGCAGGAAAATAATCATGAAGACAAACCAGGAGGGCGAGGAGAGGGAATATTGGGAATACTGGAAAATAAAAGAGGAAAAGGCGACAGGAGGAGGTGGGAGAGGGAATACGATGAGCCCCATCTGTAGGCCAAGAGGTTTGTAGCTGGCAAAGCAAATTATTCCCAGGTTTTGCAGTTCACATCTTTAAAAGCTTTGGGCTGTCGCTCAGATGAGCAGCGTCAGGACTGTGGGCGTAGCACTGCAGTGATCAGGGCTGTGACTCCATTCATAATTCATAGCCCAGAGCATCAATTTATAAACTTCCATCCGAGGGCCTCGAAGCTCTCGGTACGTTAATTAACGGGGGCAGGACGCGGTGGGTCCGTGCGCTGAGCCGTGGCTGAGGCTGCTTGAAGGGAGCAGCCCTGCTTGTGTCCAACACCCCCGCGCTGGGGCTGAGCCCGGTTGGACCGAGGAAAGCATGGACTTGGGCCACCAGCTCCATAGGAACAGCACAGATTAACCCGGGCATGGCCTGGGGTGAGCTCAGCCCCATCTCAGCCCTCTGGCTCTCCGCAGGGCAATGGAGCAGGAGAGCGCCCAGCATTGGAATTGGGTTTGGGGGAAAAATAAAGGGACAAAGTTCGGCTGAGCCCCACAAAACCATCCCAGCTGAGCCGTGCCTTCCAGGAAGCCACACCACACAATCCTACCCTCCGGACCCCATCCTGTCCCCAAGGGGCGGCCCTGAACCACACAACGTGCCTTGGGGACCCCCATCATCACCTGCAGCCACCCAGGAAAGCCCAGCAGAACCCAAGGGAGCTGAACCCACGTTCGCCCACAAACCTCCATCCTTTCCATTTGCTCTGGGGAGGGACACCAGGATGACACAGCCAACAAAAACAATCCAACCCATTTTCAAAGGACACGCTCTTCTCTCTGAATTACAGGGGAAAGTCACCCAGGGCTGAAATTTATGCATTAGCGTCAGGCAAAACTTCTTGATCTCTGATGCTCAGAGGCCGTTTGAAGGAGAGGTGGAACACAGCCTGTGGAAGGTGGGATGTGCCGGCGTGGCTCTTGCCAGGCTCCTGCCGAACCGTCCTCATCCACAGCAGGTCCAAACCCCGGCGGAGCACGAGGCTGCCATCTTACAGGACCATCTTATAACTATTTTTGCCAAAAAAATAAATGACTCGGAAGAGATTCCCCCAGACTGCCTATGGTTGTTGCGGCACCTTGTTTCGTGCCAAGCAGGAAATGCTGCATCGGTGGTTAGAGCCCGGTGAGCTGCCTGGGCAGAATCTCATCCGAGAACCAAGGCTTCTGGAGAACCGGCACCGCGCTCCTCAGCGCCGTGGGCTGCGAGCGCCGGCATCGCTCGGGCTGGACCCTGTGCACCCGGGCTTCGCGGCACAATTCAGTAAATAAAATAAAATGCATTTTTGCAAGCCAGACAAGGCAGTTTGCAGAAAGACGAGGTATAAGTCGAAACCAGATAAACCAGTTTAGAAAAGCCCCAAAGCGTCTCCAACCAGTGCTGCTCGGGGGCTGGTCCCGGGGCAGGGGAGATGCCTCCTGGGCTCAGGGATGCCACCACCGGCCGTACCACCACCGAGCGGCCACAGCCCAGCGCTGGGAGTATCTGTCATGTATTTATTACACGTTAACCAGAAGTTTACAAATCTTGGGGCCAGCACGATCATTTTCACATTTTTCACATACTTTCACATTTTCACGCCTGCCTGGAGAGCAAAGCAGCAGCCGGAGCCCAGAAAAACCTGCCGCCCTTTGAAGCACGGCCGGCTGTGCCGAGCCGTCCCCTGCCAGCACCCGGGGCTCGCGCCCCACGCGGGGCGTCACAGCTCTCATCTCCGGCCCAAACCCGCGCCGCCGGCCCCGCTCTCCTGCCGAAAGCCTCGGCAGGCATCCCCCTCCCGGCCGCCAGGAGCGGGGAGATAAGGACACACAGCAGGGGATGGGAAATTCAAACCGGAGCAGGCACACGCTGTTATCCCCGCACCACCCTGGGGGCTCCCAGCATCGCCCCTCCTGCCAGCTGGGGTCAGGGAAACTGAGGCAGGCAGGCAGAAGCCACCACTCGAGCTGCGTGCTGACCCCATGCTGCCGAGTGACGCTGGATGGGGACATGCCCCGTGGCACTGACCCCAACCCCACCGGGGACCCGCAGCCTGGAGGGGATGGACGGTGGCACATCCCGGCAGGGACAGCCTGAAAACAGAAAAAAAAAAAAAAAAAATCCTCATTTTGTTTCCAAACTAACCACGCACAGATTTTTATTTTCGATTTGAGCACAGCAACGGGCAGCAGGTGCCTCCTGAGGGGTTTTTCCATGGGGCAGAGGGTGGACAAGCTCTGCATCTGCCCCGTGAGGACTCCTCGGTCCCAGCATGTTTACCAGCAAAGCTCCATTCCCGGTACAACTGTCCTGACAATGCTCTGAACAGAGTCAAGACTTTATTCCAGGAAAAGGTTTTCTGCTGGAATAGTTTATTCTAGTTCCCCTAACAGAATAAGCAGCACCGACAAAAACATACTTCTGCAGATTTACTAGGATTTCTGCCAGCTCCTGAGACAGGAGAATGTTTTTCACCCATCTAACTGCTAGGTCTTTCAGAAAAAACATTACACATGCCGAGCAGGGCTGGGCGAACCCCGGCAGAATAAATGAACTGGAAGTCCCTGACCCATCCGGCGGCGGAGAGCGGGGGCCCGCACTCCCTTTCTGTTTGCAGCCTGCCCTGTTTTCCAGCTCCCGGCTGATTTATGCCCACTGACAGGACGCTCGCTCTCCTTCGCTATGGTTTACAGAGCCCTCAGACACCGGCCACGCACCCGGGCTGGGAACGGTGCAAAAGTCCTCGGGAAGAGGGAGAAAGCAGGACCTGGTGTAAGTCGCTGCCAGGCACGGGACGGACCCACATTGGATGTGCCGGGGCAAAGCGTCCCAGCAAGACATGGCCAAGCCCTCTCCGAGGGAAAATCCCCCCGAAGTGGGCAAACGACATGGGGGGGAAAAGCATTTCAGAGCAGAGCTGCAAAGCGCTGGGCCGGAGAGGCTGCGGGTCCCAGCCATGAGCCCCGTCCCTCCCACGGGGCCCCTCCGGCCCCCCATCGCTCCCCAAAGCCTTGTTGGAAAGCCCATAGGAAAGGAATGAGAAGGTGAAGCAGAGACAGATGCAAAGTACTGACAAGAAATACCAAGGAGTAAATCGCCTTTGTTTTTTCATGCCAAAGATATTTGCATTCTTATTTCTCCCCTGGAGGCACAAACCTCCTTTGTTGTCCCATAACCACTTGCACTGTCGCTGCCAGAAAGAATTACAGCTCGGGGAGGGCGACCCATTCTCAAGGAAAAGCTTGTGTAACGGGATATGGGCTCTTTGAGGCCAGACAAGGTGGTCGCCTTTTAATCCGTACCCAGGAAAGGCATCACCCCTCGGAGGAAGGGGTTTCCCATGGGACGGGACGATAGGGGGCTCCCCAAGGACACACAGGGCACAGTCCCCATCGCTCCCCACGGATTTAGCACCTGGATTTTAGCTGTTTTAGGACAGGACTGCGAGGGGTGAAGCTTCCGAAACCTCCCTGCGAGGACAAGAGCATCAGTGGCTTGCTGGAGGCAGCGGCCGTGGGACCAGCATTGCCATGAGAAACCAGCGGCAGCTTTCTCCAAGTTACCAAGCAAAAGCAATAACTAATTTTCCTGGTTTGTCAGAAGTCGGCAGAATTGCGCTCCCGCTGCCTGCTACCCTTACCTGCGCCACCCCAATTCCAACTCCTATTGTGACCAAAAAAAACCAAACAAAAAAAAAGAAACCCAAGAGAAGGGACTCCTGCCAAATCAAACGTGGCAGCCCTTGCTGGTGGGTGAGGCACCGAAGGAACATTTTAACCCGGGTAGTTTTTCCAGGGGTACGAACCAGAATTGAGAGGTTGCACTTTAACCCAGCAAACTGCGGTGGGGTCCCGGGCCAGCATGGGATGGCAGGTGAGGAGGGGACTGGTCACCCCCCCCCAACTCCGAGCCCTCTGCCATTACCTGTGGGCAAAAGTCCCTCGCCCACGAGCACGGGTGCGAGGCTCCGAAACTTCCCCGGCAAAGTCCATCCGCACCCAGCACATCGCCATCAGTACCGGGATGCAGTGGCACAGCGAGCCAGGAAACACAGCGCTGTCAGTGTTTTCCCTCTGTTTTTCTGATTTCAGGGAAATTTAGGGGAAACCCTAAAGAGCTCATCGCTTTAGCTCCATCCTCCTTTGCCAGGCACTGCTGGGAAGGACCCCTGCCCCGTGCTCTCCGTGACAGATGTCTGACTCCCCCTGCTCCTTTCCTCCCTCATCCATATAGGTGGTGAGTCGGTCTCGTCTGCTTCCAGTTTGACTCAAAAATCCCTACTTTTTAAGTTCCCTGCATAAGGGAAGCGTTTTCCCCTAAAAATGCAACACGCGCTGTGTGCAATACTGGAGCACAGAGGGGACGAGCACACGTCAGCGTCCTCAGAAGCGGTTTGCAGGACTTCAGCATGTGCTCAGCCCCGTCCCAGTTGCCCCTGTTCCGTCCCAGTTGCTCCTGTCCCATCCCCAGCACCTCGCATGGCAAGCGGGACCGCAGCCAGCCTGACCCCGGGATGCTCCAGGTACCACACCAGCACTGCATCCCGACCCCGAGATGGTCGCGGCGCTGCATCCCACTGCTGCGGGGTGAGGCGGAGGGAAGCCGGCGGCCGGATCCTGGCCACGCTGCCCAAAAAAGGGCCTAAAGCGTGCGGGGGACACCCTTTGCTCGCCCCCCCCCTAAACTTGCACCATCTCATCCCTTTTCCCATCAGGAGATCGAGGCCTTTTGTGCAAACGACGGGCTTCAAAACTTCGGCACCAAAACGGAGCGGGCTCCGAGAGCCCCCGCCATGAGGTGGGGGGGACGGGGGACACCCCCAAACCCGCTCCCGGCGCCGCTCACCGAGGCAGCGCCGGCAGCGCGGGGTGTGTGTGTGTGTGTGTGTGTGTGTGTCACCTCCCCGACCCCCCCCATCATCCCTTTGCACAGGCCGAGTTTTTGCCCCCCGCCGACCCCGGGGGGGAGCGGCGCCCACCCCCGCCGCGCCGAACCGGCGGGGACCCAGCGCCGTTCCAGCCGCGGCCGCCCCCGCACCGGGGGGGAGCCCGGACCGCTCCGGCAGGTGCCGGTCCCGGCGGGGGAAGGCGGGGGGGGGACTGGCAGTAGGACCGGGGGGGTGTCCGCCCCCCCTCTCCCCCCCGCCGGCAGCACCGCCCCTCCCCGCACACGCGGTGCCGGCGCTGGGGCGAGCCGGGCCCGGCGCGCACATGGCGCTGCGGAGCCGCCGGCGGAGACCGGCTCCAGCCGGTATATAAAGGGCTGGGAGCGAGCGCCGAGCAGCCGCCGCCGCGGGCAGCGGGGAGCAGTAGCGGCCGGAGGCCGGTGGGCAGCGGGGCCGCCTCCTCTCGCCGCCCCGGGTCGCCCAGCCCCGGCCATGGGCAGCCCCTAGCCCCGCCGCAGCAGCAGCCAGCGCCGCCCGGTGAGTGGGCTCCCGCCCGGGGACTGGGGAGGGGGAAGGTGGCGAAGGGGGGGGGCTTTGTTCGCCTTTTTTTTTTTTAATTTTTTTTTAAATTATTATTATTTTTCCTGCCTTTTTGCTTCCCTCCCCTTTTTTTTTTCCGCATCCTTTTATTTTTAGCTGGCGGCCCCCGGCGCCCGCCGAGGAGCCGGTGCGGCGGTGGCGATGCAGAAATCAGGTCTGAAATGTTCGGAAAGTGATGCAGGGAAGGGGGGGGCGGCCGCGGGGGCCCCCTGAGCTTTGGCATTTTAATTTTATTTTTTTTCCCCCCCATCGTAATTTTTGTTTTTTAAATGTACATAATGTACGCCAAGGTTTGTGGCTTGTTTTTCTTTTTTTTTTTTTTTTCCGCTTCTAAACAGCGTGCTTCCTTCTAATCTAATCTCCCCCATGCCTTGTGCAGTGACACAGGAATTCACTGCAGCCCCCGGTGCCTCCCTCGAAGGGGAGGGGGGTGGTGGGGGGTATCCAGGCACTTCCCACAAACTTTGGGCAGAGGCTCAACTCCCGCCTGGGCACACGGCGGTGGTCCTGCCTGTGCCCTCCCGACCCCCCCGGGCTGCCCCTCGTACCCCCCCCGCCCCGGGGCTGCAGCAGAGCCTGGGCGCAGGCAGCACCGGAGGGATGCAGGAGCCCACGCCTCGCTCCATCCCCCGGCCCCCCAGGGAGCACCCACCATGCAGCACCGCAGAGGGGTCCGCGGGGGGGAGGGGGGGGGCTGAGACACCTCCCCTGCCCCCCTCAGGGCATGCTTCGGGTGGGTCCCTGCATCCCCCCCCACCCCAGCCAGGCTCCCGCGGGGCCGCTCACGGGTCCCCGGTGGCCACCGGGAACGCGCACGCACTCGCCTGCTGCCGCTCCGTGGGAAGTTCCCCGGTGGGCTGGGGGCAGCGCGGCCGGAGCCGCCGGGGCTTCCTCCGCCGAGAAAGTGGTGCCGATGAGCTGGAGGAGAAAATGGAGGAGGGAAATGCCTGGTGGCTGCCGGGGACGGCGGCGCGGGGAGGAAACGCCGCCCGCAAGAGCCGCAGGTTCGGGCTGTGCCCGGGACAGGGCGGGCGGGGGGCCGGGGGCAGCCCGCGGGGCGAGGGGCCAGCAGCCCGCGGGGCGGTAGCCCACGGCCACCTCGCGGTCTCCTCCCGGGGCGGCCGCTGGGCTCGACCCCGGGACTGTGTCGCGTCCTTCCCCCCCCCGCTCCCCGCACAGGTGTGGCAGTGCTCGAGCATGGCGAGGAGCGGGACAAAAACTGCCCCCACGGCCCCCGGGTGACACGGGGCAGGGCTGAAGAGACCCCCCCCGTGCCTTAGGGGGGGTTCCCTGGAGCCCCCCGGCAGCCCTTGGGGGCTTCAGCCTTCTCCTGCCCTGGGGGTGGCGGTGACCCCGAGGGCTGCAGGGGACAGCACGGGGAGCTGGTGGCAGCAGGGGTGTCCCCACCTGCTGTTGTCGGGCTGCAGCTGGGGTTGGCAGCCCTGGAGCAGCCATTTTGGGGAACGGGCAGGTTCCTGAGGAGTTACCATCACCCCAAGGGCCAGCAGCCCCTGGCGGGGGGCGGCGGGGGGGAGGTTTAGGACACCGCAGGGCGCGATGGTGAGTTGCAGGGTTGACGAACCCTGCAGCAAATGGGTGACACCAAGGTGTCACAGGCCAGGCCAGGCGGGAGGGTGCAGCAGGGAGGACGGGTGCTCCTGGGGAGTTCCTGCAGCTCCACCAGCCTGCGCTGGGTCCCGCGGCAGATCCTGCACAAGCTGCATCCATCCACCCCCGCGCACCGAAACACAGATGACAGCTCCCGGGCGCTGGGGTTTGCTGATGGGAACGGCTCACCCGGGCACCGAGCGGAGAGTGTCTGTCCTGGGCTCAAAGGGCACCAGCAGAAACGAGCCCGGGCGGTCGCAAAGGCAGAAACTTCAGCCCAACTCCTGCATTTAATCCCTCGGCAGCACAGGGTCCGGCTGGCGGTGCCTTAGGGATGCTACAGTTGCGAGGCCGTGCTTCTTTCAGCAAAATTCATCTTAAACTGATGCCTGGCTCTTTCTCCCCTCTTTTTCCAGATCAAAAATGACGGTCAAAGCTGTAAAAATGCCGTGCACAGCTCCAAATGTTTATACTAAAGTGCCTGATGGAGGATGGGGTTGGACAGTTGCTTTTGCTTTCTTCTTTGTGGAAGCTCTAACGTACGGCATCATAAAATCATTTGGTGTCTTCTTTAATGACCTGATGGAAAGCTTTGATGAAACCAACAGCAGGATATCCTGGATAATATCCATATGTGTGTTTGTACAGACCTTCACAGGTAAGAGGAGCAGGCGTTTGGCGCGCGTGCGGGGGGCAGTCATGCCACTGACCCAATGTACGAGGACCTGGGACTTTTGTGTGTCTAATGGCTCTGCTGTAAGTGACAGCCACAGAACAGAGCCCAGGCGCCGCGTGCTCCTGGAAGACCAAGAAATGTCTGTCTCAGCTGTTTGAGCCCCAACTCATGTCCTTCTGCGTGGTACAAGGACGTGGTCTGTGTCACTGAGCCTGGCCCAGCCTCATCAGCAAGGGGTGAAAACAAGAGTTTTGGAAGCTGACTTAGTAGTGAAAAGGATTAGACATAACTTGAGCCTCGCTGAAATCCACGGGTGTCCGTGGATGTTGCTGCAGGTCTCTCCCAGCTGCCACATGCACATCTGTCTCTTCTCATGGCTTTTATTTTAGCACATCCTAAATGCTGTGAGCTGTGCGCAGCTCCAAGGGTGGCTCTGGGGTGACACTCTACTGCATGAGGCCAACTGGCGGGGAGGTGGCACGTCTCTGGGGGCTGGGCAGGGCTACGAGAAGAGCCTCTGAAGGAGATGGTAGCTGGTGAAGCTGCTGACTTGAGTGTTGACCACGGCTCTCTCCCTCTCCACCCACCCAGCTCCTCTGTCGACGGTCCTCAGCAATCGCTTTGGCCACCGCTTCGTGGTGATGGCCGGAGGGGTGCTAATCAGCACCGGCATGGTCACCGCCTCCTTCGCCCGTACTGTTGTGGACATGTATGTCACCATCGGCATCATCTCCGGTGAGTCGTCCTGTTCCCGTACCTTCCGAATGCTTCGCTCGCTCCTGCAGCTTCCTGCAAGTGCGGCTCTGGCCTGGGGGGGGTTTTACTCCCCTGGACACGGGGAGTGCTTGGGAAACGCTTCTGCCCCTTCTGGGCTGAGCTCACCCTCCTGGTGGAGGTGGTGACCTGGGCTCGAGGCTTGACTTTCTGCCCCGCGTCACCCTGGGGACCCCCCTGGGACTTGTTCCTGCAGACCACTGCGCCAGCGCAGCTGTACTGATCGCTTCTGATTGACGGGGGTGGCTGGGGAGATAAAAGCTGTTCATGGGGTCAAATCCTCTAACCTCTCCTCTATATCTTTTTTTTTTTTTCTTCTCTCTGATACTTTCCCGCTCTCCCCTCTGGCCTGGGTGTCCTGCTCGCATCCGTGGCCAGGCGCTTGCCTCGCTTAGGGGAGCGACTCAAACTCTTTAAGCAGATGAGGTCCTCAAAGTGGACCCTGCTGGCTGCTGGGGAACAGAAGGCATTATCTAGCAGGTTTGGGAGGTTGGGTCTCTTGTTTTTGTTTTTTCATCTCTCTTTTTCTTTTTTTTCTTTCCCCCCCTCCAATTTTAAAAAAAATAACATTCTGGTTTCCCCAATGATTTTCTTCCAGGGTGACTTGCCGAGTTGGCCGAAATGATACTGTTATCTCGCCACCGGGAAAGCTGACTTAACGTGTTCTCGCATCGGTGTTTCCCCCTCCTTTACTTGTTGTTATGGCAATTTTTGGCATTTATTCACAGGCCTTGGATACTGCCTCTCTTTCCTCCCGACTGTCACCATTTTATCACAGTATTTTGACAAAAGACGTTCGCTGGTCACAGCAGTGGCATCTACAGGGGAATGTTTTGCTGTTTTCTCCTTCGCACCAGGTACAGTGCCCGAATACCGTGAGTTCCTACCTGCATGGCGCGGCTCCTGTCCTTTCCCCGAGCAAATGGGAGCCAAAAGCCATCGATACCAGGGTGCTGGTGGCTCTTCCCATGAGCTAAAGCCCACGGGGGGTTGCTCACATGCCCGTGGCACTCCTGCCCTGCAGGCAGGGTTACATGTAATCCCAGAGACGGGTCTGAGGATGGCTGAGCTCTCCCAGCATCGCCTGCCAGAGCAGGACGTGCCTCACTGATACGCAGCCCGCCGGGCTCCCTATATAGATCTTGCAGGCTAAAAATAAGACCGAGAAACTTCAGCTATTTAAAACACAAGGCAGTACACAGAACTGCTCCTAAAGGTTAGCGGGCTCGTGCTCAGCACCGGCTGCCAAACCCCTCCAGCCTCATGGGGACCCGTCCCCAGGCAGCGTGTCCCTGTCACCGCCTGTCCCCTGCAGTTCAGGTGGTCTTCTGCTCTCCGCCTTGCCAGCCCATAGCCGTGGCAAAGCTGCTCTGATTGCAAATGAAGACTTGTAATTAGGCAGCGACATGCACCTTTGGGTAGAGCTCAGAGACTTCCTCTAGTAGCCGGTTTCAGGGTGGGGTCAGCAGAGAGAGGAAACTCCAATGTTGAGTTCGCTCTCATTCACTAAAAATAACACCACCTTCGTTCTCGCGCATCCCAAAGTCGCTGGGACCTCAGAAGTGGCTACCTAGAGGATGGCTTCTGCTAGCCAGATGTTAAGTGCAACTGCTGGCTCTAGTCTGCTGCAGCCGATGGGAGGAACGTGGGTGCCAGACCCCTGGGCAGGAGGGAGCCCCGCTCAGCCCCTGCGAGAGCTGAGGGGCTCGGGACCCTCTGGTGGCGAAGCTTCAGTTACGTCCCTAGCCATAAATTCCAGTAGCTCCTTGGCGTAACGACAGGCTTTTCTAGTTACACTTTCTTCTTCTTCTGCCCTCTTCCCTCAGCAATTACTGCTCTGAAGGAGCAGATTGGCTGGAGATACAGCCTCCTCTCTGTGGGGGTGCTGCAGCTGAGCATCGTCATCTGCGGATCGCTGCTGAGACCCATTGTCATCAAAGAGCAAGAAGAAGTGAAAGCACAGCCTCCAGAAGAGCCCACGGAGACAAAGTACATGCTTGAAAACGAGCAAACGCGCACCTCAATAGAGTCCATAGACTCAGGAGTAGAAATAACTACCTCACCCAGCAACGTGCCTGGAAAAACCAAAGCAGAGCCGAAAAGTGAAGAACCAAAGGAACACGTACAGATCCTTGTTGAAAATAACAGCACCCCGCCAGAACCAAAAACCAAACTACTGGACTTTTCTGTGATGAGAGACTATAGCTTTATCTGTTATGCATTCTTTGGCCTGTTCGCTACCCTGGGCTTCTTTGCTCCCTCCCTCTACATCATTCCCCTGAGCCTCAGCCTTGGCATCGGCAAAGACCACTCCGCGTACATCCTGTCCGCCATGGCCATCGCAGAGGTCTTTGGAAGAATTTCAGCTGGCTGGGTTCTCAACAAAAAGCCTATCCGCAAGATCTACATCGAACTCATCTGCGTTGTTCTGCTCTCTGTAGCGTTGTTTGCCTTCCCTTTTGCCTCTGAATTCTGGGGCTTGATGACATGTAGCATATTTTTTGGGTTCATGCTGGGAACGGTAGCGGGCACCCATATTCCCCTCCTGGCAGAAGACGACGTGGTTGGCATCGCAAAGATGTCTTCTGCGGCTGGAGTCTATGTCTTCATTCAAAGCTTAGCTGGGTTGGCCGGACCACCCCTTGCAGGTAACTCTAAAACTTTCGTCTTGTATTTTTTTTGGGTATGTTTGACAGCCAATCTCTGCCTAGAAAGTGTTCTGGCGGCGCTAAGCATAGTACTGTCCAAAAAGCCCTGCAACTGGTATTAGGAGGCTGTGGGAGCCAGAAGACTGCTGCAGTGCAGCTCTGCAGAGTCCCACCGATGAGGCAGCCTCCACCGAGGAACCTCAGAGGGAAGGGAAATACTGCAGTGCTCCCCTGCTCCTGTTAGAAACCGAGCGCTGGCATCGCTTCAGGCTCTCGCGAACGGCAGAGACGAATCGCTCTCGCTGTGCGTGTGTTTCCACCACACCTCGCGGAAAGGTGGAATCTCTATCGGAATAAACAGATGCCTGATGCATCTCGGGCTTAGCGTCCCTGCGGTGCCCGAAGGGTTCCTGACTTGCCCGAAGACGACACTCCATACCCCTGAACACGATGCTTTTACTTTAAGGGAGCATCTGTTTGCCGCTGAGTGTCTTTTGATTACAAATAAGAAGATGCAGTGGTACCAGGATTAAAAATCCTGTGGGAGGGATGGATGGGCGAGGGAGAGCCGGTGGTGGCTAACGGCTGTAAATGTGTTTTCCGTAGGTGTCTTAGTGGATACGACACAGAACTACAGCTCAGCCTTTTACTCCTGTGCTGCTGGCATGGTCCTGGGTGCCGTGTTCCTGGCCCTGGTGAGACCCTGCAAGGCCGGGCTGTGCCAGCGCCAGCAGCAGCGCGCGGAGGAGAGCGCGGCCGAGGCCCTGCCGGACCTCCCAGATGACTTTATTGAAATGGATATCGGAAAAGCAGAAAATTCAGGAAAAGGCTGTGACGGCGTGGCATAAAAAACAAACCAAACCAACCTGCTCCTCCTCCATCTAATGTACTCGGCGTAAGACTGGGGAAAACGTCAGCTCTGCTCCACCTTTTAAAACTACATTCTAAAGGGAATGTGAAATTTTAAATGTGAACAGTTGCTACCAACAACTTTTTTTTTATTATTATCATTAGGAAGAACTTTTTTTAACCAACAATGGAAAGCTCCATAGAAAATACGGATAGCCACATAAGAATAACTTCTGTCTAGCATGAAGATGTGATGCGCACTCCCGCTTTCCTGATAACAAACGTAGGTAAAGGTTCAACTCATCCCAGAAAAACTGAGAACAGCAGAAGCAGCTCATCCGCTGGCTGTCCTCACCCACCCCCTGCCGCAAATTCCACGCGGTCGAGAAGCCGATGATACGAACTGGAGACGAGCATTTTGTACGCCACCAGTAGCCAACCGAATCCTCTTCGGGAAGAGTATGGACTCACGTTTTAGGCTGGAGGAGGAGGCTAGGCTAGATAGCTGACTTACACCATTGCTAGTGTTCTTCTAATTAACTTGAACATCACAAATGCTGGGAAATCGGAGGCTCCGTATGTCTTTATGGCCAGTCATTACTGCACATATTTCATAAGATCACTTTTCTTCTCCCGACTGCTATCCTTATAACTGTTTCCTATTGATAAGTCAGATCTGATGTACTGTTTCTAATTTAACTAGTATTTATTAATTTATTCTAAGATTGTTAAAGGAGGTTAGGTTAAATAACAGGAGAGGAAAAATGATCTTTTGCATAACGGAAAGCTGTCTTTACATCAAATCTCTTCAGATACCTATCTTGTATTGCTAGCTTGTGAAATTGTTGGGGAAACTTAATCTTACAGCATAGAGTGTAGCTGTTTTTAATAGGTAGGTCTTAGGTAACCCAGTTTTTATCTTAAAAGGAAAAAAAAAAATAATAATAAACCACAGATCCAGCATCTCTTTCCATAGGGCCTCAGCTGGCGTCAGTGGACGCAGCTCGGCTGCCGTACCCAGCCCACCCCGCAGGGAGGATGTGGCCCAGTGTGTCTTAATGTACCCAACCCCTTCCCTTACTGGGGCACAAGGAAACCTCTGCCGCATCCCGGAGTGAGCGTGGAACCCCCACGTTTCCCGACCCCTGGGAGCAGTACTCCCTTCCCCGGCTGCCCCAAAGTCCGCAAAAGGCTGCTTTTTTTCCCCCTCTCTCTCTCTCTTTTTTTTTTTTTTTTTTTTTTTTTTTTTTTTTTTAGCTGCTGACTTCGGTGAGCAGCGAACTGGAGTCTGTGCGCAGCCACGGCGCGAGGGGAGCGACAAAAGCCACCACGCTCGCCCTTCGCTGAGTCTTAATGGGAGAGATCCCCACTCGCGGTGACACGAGCTTGCTCACCCCACCTATATGCATCTTAACGCCTCTAGGCAACTCAGGGGGACAAATACAACAAGTCTGTCTTGGTTTGGGGGCGGGGGGGGGAACCCAAACCCAAACCAACGTTTCTGTGTATTTAAGTGGAAGTGGCATCACGCATTAACTGCTAACGCTGACCTGTCTGTATTTTACCAGCCATAGAAATGTGGGACAATCTTTTAAAAAGGAAAAAAAAAAAAAAAAACCACACAAAAAACAAAACCCTCTTTCTGGGAAGGTGCTTGATTTGTTTTTTTTTCTGTCTTAGATGTCCAAAAAAAAAAAAAAGATAGAAAAACAGGCACTCTTGCAACCAAGTGGCTAGAGCAATTCATCCTCACTGCCCGGGACCTGCGGTCCCGCGTCCTTCCTCTGCCTCAGCACTTTATCACGGCCAGCAGGACCTCGCTGCGTTGCACCCGGGACTGGAAGACCCCTTACAGACAACTAGAGTTTTGTGAAATCAGTGAGTAAATGAACAAATAACGACGTTGCATTAAGGTGTACTTTTTTTTTTTAATTTATTGTTAATTTATGATACTTCAAGCATTTTGGTAAATGTTCTGTAGACTATAATTGTAAGATTATCGAAGTCTTTGTGATACGAGACCTCACTACAGCACTTTGCTATTACAACTCTGCTTGGAAGTGGAATAAGGCCTCCAGGTTTTGCGTGTGTGTGGAAGCTCCCTGTTCTGCAGATTTGCGAGGTTCTACTGTAACTTAATTATGTTTTTTTTTTTATACCACGATTTCCAATACAGATCCAATAATAGGTTTGTCACTGACCTCACAGTACGTTTCTGTTCCTGTCTGTGTCGCGGCACGAGCAGGGGAGCGAGTGCGAGTGTGTGTGTGCGGGTGCGGGAGACCCAGAAGCAGGCTTTAATGCGTCCAACGCGGGATTTACTGATTTGTTTGTAACGTACCTTAGTGGACTCTGGAAATACTCTAAAACACTGAGTTTTGCAATAAACTTTTTTTTGTTTTTTTTTTTTTTTCTGTTTGTGTGTGTGTGTGGTTTTTTTTTTTTTTTTTTAAATAAAGACGAGGAAGGCGCTTCCCTCCTCTCCCTCTGTGCCATCCCCGGGACCAGGCTGGGCCACCCTTGGCCCCGTGGGGCGGTGGCAGGGTCCGGCCGCCGCTTGCCCTCCCCGCGGGGCTCCCGCCAGCCTGGCCGTCACATGCCGCTTCCTCAGCCCCGAGGAGCGTGTTTACCCTGCGAATTGGGCAATCCCCGCCTTCTTTTACAGGAGTTGCTTGGAAGCTGGCGGATTAGTGCTGACCTCAAGGGTCCTCCCGTAAACCCTTACCCGGGGAGGGCTGAGGAGAAGGAGCCTTTTCTTCTCCTGCGTGGGAGCGGAATCGGTGGCACTTAGGAACATTATCCTCGCGCCTTCAAGAAGCAGTGCAATCATGTAATTATTTTATCATCTCGGCATTGCAGAATACTTTCTCTGTGCCAGGCCGGGCAGCTCATGTATTACAACTCAAGCTACTAAATAGCAGGGTAGTCCCACTAAAGGGCAATTTTCTCCACCTCAAACTTCATCTCTTCTTACACCAGCTGAGATACGCCCTTCCCCCCCTTAGCCAAACGCTCCAAGGAGAAACGCAGCTTAATCCCAAACATCAATGCACGTATCAGGTTTGCAGATGAACCCCTTGAAGGAATCATCACGCCACCAATATGTAATTAAGTGCAATTTGTTTTCATTCCGGTTGCAAAAGTCCTAGAACAGAGGTGATGGCGCACGCAAGCGGCGCAGACTTAACGCAAATACCAAAGTCCTAGGAAGCTAATCTGTCTCCAAATTTGACTCTGGCTCCATTACAGCAGTGAACAAACACTATTTGCAACAGCTTCCTCAAAAACAACCCCAGAAAAAAAAAAAAAAGCATTACAAAGGCTGCACACTGTTCGCATAAATAAAAGCACAGAAAACCGCACTGCTATCAGATGTCTCCCGGTGCAGAAACAATTTTGAGTCATTTTCCCCACCTGGTTTAAATTAATTGCCTGCAACCTCCTCTGTTATCCTGGTACAAAGGCGTTAAGGCCAGAACAGAATAGGGTAAGAACACTTATTTTTATTCAGTAGCATCATATACCTACTTTGTACCGGTAAATCAGAGAACAATGTGGGGCAGGACTCACTTCTGCAAGCCTCGGTATTCCTCTCAAAAGTGCTTGAATAAACTCTTATAGTCAATGAGGCCAGTGCCAGCCAAACGTAAATAAAGGAAATTGCACAAGGTCAGCTTGCAGAAGGACAAAAAGCCCTCAGCCCGTAGGTATCTGTCCTTTCTGGAGCAGAAAGGAAGCTGTACAGTGGGTTTGTTTGTTGTTTTGGGGTCTTTTTTAAAAAAAAAAAAAAAAGAAAAAGAAAAACAACAAAACCATTTTTCCATTTGAAATTAAAAGGAAGGGCAACCTCCTGTTCTTTTTCACTTATTTTAGATAAGCCGACATCAGGTACTTAACAGGACAAATGAATCTTTAAAAATAGCTAAACTGGTTTTGGAAAAAAGTAAAGTAGGTGCTTACAAAACAGCTCGAACGCTTTAACGCTTCCCTTCAGATGTTACTTGTTAGCATCTGAGATCATCATTTTCCAGCTGCTCGTAGTAAACATGACCTGAATTTTGGGAGTGATGCAAGCCCAAGCAGCAGCCTTCCTCCCTCCCTCTTTAAAGCCCATCTTTAAGATGCTTCACAGGTCTGATTTAGGAAAACATCCCTTTAACTTCTGGCTTGGTTTGAAGGCTGAGAGAGACGGCGCTGCTGCCCGAGGAGTTATTTCACACTGGGTGCCCACACCGAAAGGCAGGACCCGTGGTTCCCAGCGGGGTACCGCACCGGCGACGCGCGGGAGGGGCTCCCGGGCATCCCGAGGTGCCGTCAGCGGGAGAAGCAGGTTTGCAGCGGCGATGCCTGGGTGCCTCCTGCCGACCCGGGCGACCTCTGGGGATCCTGGCAGTAAAACACGGAGTTTTCCCCTCCCCGGTTTCACTCCCATCCACTTTTACTTGCAGGATTTGCAAAGCCGTGGCTGCGCTAGCATAAAGCTCGCTCTTGCAAATTGCAGTAAGTCGTCTAATAAATCAAATGCAATCCCCCATCCTCCTTCCTACTGCAGTTGTCAAGCTCCAGTTACAACAATTTGTGGTAAAATATTACTCACCAGCACTTGGGCCCGTGTGAGCAGCTCTGCCTCTGTAAAGACAGCCCCCTAAATCACTGCTTTGTCACAGAAGCCACAAGCATAACCAAAAGACTTATTACACACAGACGTTATGAGAATAAGGCCAAGGAGACAATAGTTTCCCTCGCTTCCTTTTTGTCAAAGCTTTCATTAATGTCGTGAACGTCTTTTTCTACTTTATCCGCTGCCGGCTGCTTGCCGCAGTCAGCCTGGCAGAGGAACGGCCCGAACCAGCCCCAAAAAGCCTGAGCAGCAGCAAGACTGTGTCGGGGGACGGCAAATCAGGGCGCTGAGCATCACCCTGTGCTCCTGCTTCCGCGCCGCTGGTACCCACCCTCCTGCCTCCCTGCTCCGCGAATTCGCTTTGATCTCCACCAGCTTGTGCCACGGGAAGTTATCAAAGTTAGGCATTTTAAGCACTTACAAGCACATCGAGGCTTTTGCATTTTGCTGTTGATGTGGCCAGTACTTTTTTGGTTTTGTTTTTGTTTTTTTTTTTTTTAAATGTTGCAAAATGAGATGAAGACCCAGAATCAACAGTGAGGAGCAAAGGCCATTTGTGAAGTTATACCTGGGGTTTGCGGATGGCAGGAGACAGGCACGGGGGGCACCGGGCAGCCGGCACCAGCACTGCCGGGGGGCTTTCCATTCCCACTGCTGCACACATGCAGTAACAGGGTGATGCTCCTGCCTCAGCCGAACATCCTCCTACCCCAATCCCTGCCGAGCACCCTCCTGCCCCATCCCCTGCCGAGCACCCTCCTGCCCCATCCCCTGCCGAGCACCCTCCTGCCCCATCCCCTGCCGAGCACCCTCCTGCCCCCGGCCCTGGGCTCCGAGCGAGCGGGGCCATCTCCCCTTGCCGTGCCCTAACCCCCAGCTCGGCAGCCCGTACACGTGGCCCCCGCTCCACCTCCACACCGCGTGTGACGGTAGGGACGGTTTCCTACAGTGGGTATAAACTGACTGTAAATGAAAGACTAAGTATCGCAGTGACGGATGCACAGATTGCCCGAAGGACAGGTAGAGGTGTGACAAGGTCCAATTCTGACACTGCCATTCGGCCAAACCCGCTGCTGAAGCCTGTTATCCGCTCCCAGACACAGCACTTGACCAAAGTTACTCAAACCCTTCCCCTTGCAGGTCTCCATCCCTGCTCCTCCCTGCCAGCAGTGGCCACGCAGAGGCTACGTGTCCCCAGCTGGAGCCGGCCCTGGCAGCCGGAGCACAGCGGTGACCTGAGGCCACCTCGACACGCATGGCCACTGTAAGAAAGGCAGGTGTTGCTTTTGCAGAGGAGGAAAGCCGTTTCCATCAGAGGTGACATGATAAGGCAATGACTAAAACAAAGAGACTCCAGCAAAGGCTGGAGTAGGACATCTCTGATCGCACAGACAAAATGACAAACTGATTCATACCGGCTTAGTGTCTAGAAGGGGAGTCAAACATTTAATCAGGGCTAATGACATTGAGCAATTTTTTTTTTACCAAAAAGGAAAGAAATAAACTAGTCAGATAATCCCTTTAGGTGTAGCACAGAGAGAAGAAAACAGAGGCAAGACATCCGGGAAGGATTTGAGGCGCCTCGGACAGACTGTGAACGCTGGAGTACCTAACCAATGGGAAACAGGGGAGGGAAAAATTCGGCCGGGATTAGGAAATAAAAAGGTGTGTTTCAAGAACTGAAAGTGTGCCTCCTTGCTAGGTCACCCGCTCTTGCAAGAACGTCAATAAAAATGTGCTCCACAGAGGATTCTGCCTGAGCCTATTTCATTTGGACCAGAACTTGTTTCTCACACCCCTGCACTTCTACCCAACACGCAGCATCCGCGGGCAGGGCCTGGCACCTTGGCATTCCCACATGGCATTCTCCTAGAGAACTGGTACCGGGTGTGAAAGGGGGTTCTGGGCTGCACAGAGAGGAGGGAGGAGCGGGGCAGGGTGCCCTCCGCATCCCGGCGCCAGCAGCCGGCCTCGCCACGGGACGGGATGCGTCCCTGCGGATGCAGGAGGGGATGCGCCCCTGCTGCTCCTCCGAAAGCAGCACCGGGGGACGAGCCAGCCTTTGCCGAATATTGCCATGTGCGCACCGGGAAACTTGAAATGGGAAAACACGCATGGAAAATTGGAGAACAGCTTGGAGCTGAACCCCCGGAGAAGCCAGCTCCTCCCCACGCACCGCAGGGCTCCCAGTCCGCCGGGAAATCACTCCCTTCCCCTCCTCCTGCTGCAGCCCACGGGTGCGTGCTCCGAGCGTGCCCTCTCCGTACCAAATAACAGCCACCAAACACCCCATTGCGCCTGTATCTTCCCCCCTGCACACCCCGGGCTGCGGCAACAAGGGCTTATCGGCATCAGCCACGCGCAGGCTCCCCCCGTGCCCCGCTGCGGGGCACCTCCGGGTGCTATCGGGGGCCGCAGGCCTGCCGTGACGCTGGGGTGGGCTCCTGCCAACCCGTCCCACCAGGCAAAGGACACCAGGCACTTCGGCAACACCGGGGAAAGCCAGAGCGAAGCTGGGTCCCCCCCCAGCCACCATCCAAAACGCCCAAAGCAAATCCCCCTGCACTCAGGGGCAGAGCCGCGTGTCAGCCCTCCCTGCCGCCGCAGCCATCCCCTCGCTGTTCGCAAAACACAGCCTCCTTCTGCTCAAACCTGGGCTGCACAGAACCCAGAGAGGGGTTTCGTCAGCTTGAAAACCCCGAACCGCAGCCTCGGCGACACCCGCGTCCGCCCTCGCCTGCCCCAACCCCCCCGGCCTCGCGAGGCCTTCCCCGCCGTCAGTAACTCGTGCAACTCCCCGTGGTCCGCCAGAAGTAAAATACATTAAATAAACTGTACCTGGAAAGGAGTCTGCAAGCATAAAACCAGTTTTTCCGTCTCTCCCCCCTTTTGCTGGCTGTTCTCCCCCTGCCTCCCATGAGGACTCTGAGCCCTTCACAGCTTTTTCCAATATCACAATCAAGAGAGCTCAGGAAAGAGCAGGTGGAAACCCCCTCCCTCGACAGCAGATGGACCAAATCCTGATGCAAATGAATCCCCCAAGTACTTAAAGACAAAACCACATTCAAGTTTTAGTTTGTAACATGTTTTCATTGAGGCTGCTTGTGTCCTTGCCAGATCTACGCTGGCATCTTACGCGTCTCAAAGATTTTTATTCGACCTCTTTTGCCCAGCTTTGAATGAGACAAGAATTTTATCCTCGGTGTCCGTCTACAAGGACTCGACACCCGTCTTGCAGCCTGACCTACGTGTTGGGTTTCTCCTTGGTAAAAAAGCACCTTCGGCGCAGCAAAAGGGGCCAAACTGGTCAGCTAACAGTGTGTAAAGTGGTAACTGGGCATAAACTATATATTTATGTTAAATTCAATTTTAGTAAGCAAGGAAACAACAGAAATAAATAGAATGTATACGGGATTCTATTTCAAAAAAGCGATTTTTAAATACATAGACGCACTCCAGTGTGTACTTTTAATAGCAGATAATTCACACTCTTGAGAGAATTTAATTGCTCGCGGTGTGTAAGACCAGGAAGGGAAGAGGAAAGTAGACTTGTGAAGTGGGAGCAAAAATTAATCCCGCAAATTGTGCGCGGTGGGAACTCCCCCCCGACAGCCCGATGCGGGGCCCTGGCAGGAGGGAGTCCGTTTACCAGCACCGAGGAGGAAGCGTCCTACCTGGGTGATGTAAAGAAAAACGGAAGCCTGACGAAATCCTGGTCACAGTAATTAAAAATAACATCCTGACACAGGAAATTAAACCTCTCGCACAAAGCCCCAATTAAATCTGTGAACTTGATTTTTTAAAAAAAAAAAAAAAAGAGGGGGAACTATGTCAATAACCTGGATTAAAGTTCAAGTCGTCTTTTCTCGATCTTTGCGCAAAGTCCCAGCTGCAACCGGGCTCCGGCTCCTCTCCTTCCAGCCCAGGCTGTGACGGACCCCGGTACGTGGAGACCCCCTTTGGGGACAGAGCGGCTCTGACCCCAGGGCCAGCCCCCCCCCAGCTGCTCCTCTCACCTGCAAACACCCTTTCTCTTCTACAGAGGCACTCCCATTCCTGCTGTTTTTCTATCAGTCGTATAAAATAGAAAGAATTAAATGGCACGAGTGGCCCGCGGCTGCGTGGGACACAGCACACCCCAGACCCCATTTAGACACGGAGTGTTGAAGGGTGATGGGGATGAACATTCCTGGATGCACGTGGCACCAGCGGAGACCAAGTACTGTCGCATCACGTTAGCAACCGGCGTCAGCCAAGAGACGATACAAACGTTAGCTTTTCAGCGAAGAATTTTTAGCACACTGGTAGCTCCTTGTCAGACAGCAAATTTTAAAATAGTCCATAGTAAAAGACAGAGAGTAACCCTTTAAATACATGAGCTTTTCCGCATATACTATACAATCTTCTTACATTCTTTAATCCTGCAGCACATCAAGGCATTTTAATAACCACTTGAGGCTCTCCTTGAGCGCTTGTAGGGGTTTTGGTGAACACATTTGGGTTCCTGCCACCGTTTCGCTATCGCCTTTGTGCATTCCTTGACAGTAAGGTCCTCAAGATGTAACATGTGAAATGAAAATGAAGTAAGGAACGTGAAAGATTTTAATCTCAATGTTGAAAGGCTAAAGCAAAATCATGCTCTCTCTCCATCGCATTCTGCTTCTTGCACCTAAAAACAATAGGGTTAACAGCGGCTAGAAGGTTTTCAACCCGTGTGAGCAACGCAACCCTTCTGCCTCTTTCCCCAAATACCCCGACTCTTCTGCAGCACCTGCTTCTACTTAGCAAAACAAATAAACAGTTACTAACCACAAGTATAACTCTCCAGCACTGACATTTCTTTGCAAGTCTCAGACCACAGTTTCCTTTGCAAACCCTGAACTTATGTGCTCCTTCAGTTCTTGCGTCTGTAAGACTGTAGAAAGAGGAGAAAAACAAGAGAACACGCAGAGGCAGAAGCTACAGTATCTACAGCAACAGCTGGGACCCAAACTACCGTGGGGGTTGTGAAATTCATCCTGCGAGGAAGTTAAACCGTGGGGCTGGCTGGTGCACACCACCGGTGGTGTAATCCGGCCCCGAGCGTGAGGTGCCGGTTCCCAGTCCCAGCTCATGCAGCCAGGGACGGTGCCAGTGGGTCCCCACTATGCGACCCCCACCCCCACCCCGCCCTGCACCCAGCCAGGTGAGAAGGGTGGCCAGAAACCTGCCCGGAGCATCCTGATGATACCACGCTGCTCCTGGACACCCTTGTCTCCAGGAGCCTTGGGAATGGGTGATGATACAGCTTTGAAGATGTGCTGCTAAGTTGGGAGCGCTGGTTTCTGCGGGGCAGCGGGTGGCTTTCCCCGGGGATCAGTGGGCAGCTTTCCCAGGGATCAGCGGGCTGGTGGTGCTGGCACACGTGCCGCAGGGGCTCCTCCAGCTCCCCTGTGCCACCAGAACCAGCCCTGCCGGGGTCCGGCGGCGATGCCCGCGGAGGGGGGAGCAGCGGGAGGGCTCTGCGGCGGGTGCAGCGAGGGGAGGAAAGGCAAGGTTGGTGCCGGCTCGGGTGACTGCCCAGCCTCCCCACCCTACATCTCCCATACTGTCCAAGCCTACGGGTGCCTGCAGCTTGCGCAAACTGGGCAGAGGGCCAGGGGACATCAGGGCGATTCCTCCAGGTGCCCGAGCCCTGCATCACGCCCTGCAGCCTCAGGCGGCGACGGAGACAAAAAATCTGCCGGATTTCATGAGTCAGGGGCTGATCAACAGCCTGCGTTAGGCAAATCGTTCCTTCCCACGTTTCCTCAGCTTCCTCCACTCCTTTCCACTGACCATTGCAGGATGGGCTCCGGGCTCTCACCTGGTGGGACCCGAGAAGCTGCAATTTAGAGGTCACCGGTGCAGAACAGCCACCAAACCGGAGCAGTGTGCGAGGAAAGGTGCCCGCTGCCCCTACCCCGGCCCCCGCCAAGCCCCAGCACAGCCACGGGGCCAAGTGCAAGGTCCTGCACGTGGGTCGGGGCAATCCCAAGCACAAATCCAGGCTGAGTGGAGAAAGGATTGAGAGCAGCCCCGAGGACTGGGGGTGTTGGCTGATGAGAAGCGCAATGTGAGCCCGAAACATGCGCTGGCAGCCCAGAGAGCCCCCCGCAGCCTGGGCTGCATCCCCAGCAGCGTGGGCAGCGGGGCGAGGGGGGGATTCTGCCCCTCTGCTCCGCTCGGGGGAGACCCCCCTGCAGTGCTGCCTCCAGCGCTGGGGGCACCAATATCATAAGGACATGGAGCAGTTGGAGCGGGGCCAGAGGAGGCCCCGGAGATGCTGGGAGGGCTGGAGCCCCTCTGCTGTGGGGACAGGCTGAGAGAGCTGGGGGGGTTCAGCCTGGAGAAGAGAAGGCTCCGGGGAGACCTTCCAGCCCCTTCCAGTCCCTAAAGGGGCTCCAGGAAAGCTGGGGAGGGACTCTGGATCAGGGAGGGGAGCCATGGCACCAGGGGGAACGGTTTTAAGCTGGAAGAGGAGAGATTTAGATTGGATATCAGGAATAAATTCTTGGCTGTGAGGGCGGTGAGCCCCTGGCCCAGGCTGCCCAGAGAAGCTGTGGCTGCCCCATCCCTGGAGGGGTTCAAGGCCAGGTTGGACGGGGGGTGAGCCCCTGGCCCAGGTTGCCCAGAGAAGCTGTGGCTGCCCCATCCCTGGAGGGGTCCAAGGCCAGGTTGGACGGGGCTTGGAGCAACCTGGGCTGGTGGGAGGTGTCCCTGCCCAGGGCAGGGGGGGGCACTGGGTGGGCTTTAAGGTCCCTTCCCACCCAAACCATCCCCCGACCCCCGGGGCGCCCCCGGCGGGTCCGGCCCCCCGCCGCCCCCCCGCGGCACTGCCCGCGCTGCGCGGCCCGTGGGCGCCCCCTGCCGGCCCCCCGCGGCACCGCCGTCACGCGGGACGGGGCACCCTAATTAAGCCTCATTAAGCCGTCCCCTCTTCCCACACCCCCTGCGGGTCATTATCAGCCGCGACGCTCCGTCCCGGCTCCAGCAGCGGGAACACGGTGGGGTGGCAGTTTCCCAGCCGCGGGCGCCGCAGCCCCCGCGCAGCCCGGGAGGGTCCGTCCCCACCCGCTGGCCCCCCCCACCCGTGACACGCTGCCTGGGACGTGCCAACGACCTGCAAGAGCCCAGAGGGCCAGCGTGGGCCACCACCGCCCCGGGTGCAAGGACCTGACCCTGCCGAGACGCAGGTGGCCCAGGTGAGCAGAGGGACGTCAGCCATGGGATCATGGAATCACAGAACGTGTTGGGTTGGAAGGGACCTCTCAAGGCCATCTAGTCCAACCCCCCGCCCTGGGCAGGGACATCTTCAACTACATCAGGTTGCTCAGAGCCCCGTCCAACCTGGCCTGGGATGTTTCCAGGGATGGGGCCTCCACCACCTCCCTGGGCAACCTGGGCCAGTGTCTCACCACCCTTGTATCTTCCTTATATCTATTCTAAATCTACCCTCTTTTAGTTTAAAACCATTACCCCTTGTCCTATCACAACAGGCCCTGATCCAGAGTCCCTCCCCAGCTTTCCTGGAGCCCCTTTAGGGACTGGAAGGGGCTGGAAGGTCTCCCCGGAGCCTTCTCTTCTCCAGGCTGAACCCCCCCAGCTCTCTCAGCCTGTCCTCACAGCAGAGGGGCTCCAGCCCTTGGATCATCTCCATGGCCTCCTCTGGCCCCGCTCCAACAGCTCCATGTCCTTCTTGTGCTGAGGGCTCCAGACCTGGACACAGCATGGGCCACCACCGCCCCGCCCGCAAGGACCCGACCCTGCTGAGATGCAGGTGACCCACCGGCAAGCAGAGGAACATCAGCCACAGGATGGAGAAGAGGAGCTTTTTAAAGCTTTTCAGCTTTTTAAAGCTTTATTTCTCACCGAAATGTCTCACTGTGGGGTTGCTACTCTCCATGCCCTCATAGCCTCCCAGCTGAGCCTGCGCTGCCACCCTTTTTTAAGCATGATGTCTTTAGGAAAGTCTAGTACACCGCGGCTTCAATGAACACAGCCATCGTTTTGTGAGGAAAGGACCAAAGTACGTATTTATGTCTTATTTATGGTATTTATCAGAGAACCCTGCTGCGACCAGGAGGGAAACTCACACTCTGAACATGGCATGAAGTCGCTCAGGGCCTGGCTCTCTTTCCCCTACTTTCTTTTCACACTCTTTGCCTTCAGTTTACAGCAAAATAATATCTTGTATCCCGTCATTCACGTGTAATGACGATTTTCAGAATGGAAAAAACAATCGAGTAGACTTTTTTCCCCTCCCTACAACAGAAAAGCTCGCTTGCCAGTGACAGGGCAGCCTGCATGTCTTAGGAATTCCCCTCCTTCATTTTATCTGCTTGGGAAACTCGGCACAGGAAAGGGTGCCTAAGCAGCGCAGTGAGTCGATACCCGCGTCCTTGCCTTTTCCAAAGGATCTAGAACTTAATGGGCTGGACATTCATCAGTCTTCTACAAACTGCATAAAGCAAACCACACAGTGTATCCCTGCTGGCCTTCCACCACACTTCACCGGCAAGCCTGGCTTGGGGTTCTCTGTATTCCTCCCGGGCTACCTGTCCTTGCTTCCACCCTCTATAGCCTCCTTTTTCCCTTGGAGTGTTTCCAGGAGCTCCTTGTTCACCCATGCCAGCCTCCTGGCGTTTTTGCCTGAATTCCTCTTTGTTGGGATGCATCGCTCCTGAGCTTGGAGGAGGTGATCCTTGAATATCAACCAGGTTTCTTGGGCCCCTCTTCCCTCCAGGGCTTTATCCCATGTTACCCTGCCAAAGAGGCCAAAGTCTCCTCTCCTGAAGTCCAGCTCGCTGTGTGCCCTCCTCACCGCCCAAAGGATCTTCAACTCCACCATCTCATGGTCACTGCAGCCAAGGCTGCCCTCGAGCTTCATGTTCCCCACCAGCCACTCCTTGTTGGTGAGAACAAGGTCCAGCACGGCACCTCTCCTCATTGGCTCCTCCATCACTTGGAGAAGGAAGTTATCATCGACACATTCCAGGAACCCCCTGGATTGCTCGTGCCCTGCTGTGCTGTCCCTCCAGCAGATCTCGGGGTGGTGGAAGTCCCCCATGAGGTCCAGGACTTCCGAAGGTGAGGCTGCTCCTGTCTGTCTATAGAGGGCCTCATCGCTTGGTCGTCCTGGTCGGGCGGCCTGGGGCAGACCCCCACTGGGGGGGGGGTCTGGGTTTCTTGGACCCTTCAGGGGACTGCCTGACTCCATGTGTGTGACCAGGAGACCCTTTTTCTATGAAGCATTCCCGCAGGAGGTATTGCTGGGCCTCCCGGTTTGTACAGGTGCGTCCTCTCTATTCCCCTGCCAGAAGCAGCATTTCCCCAACACACCTAATAGTCCTTCGGTGTTTTTATAAAACAAGCAAACAGACAGAAGCTCTAATATTTTACACTCATGTGATGCTTTTTGTGCTCAGAAGCTTTTACAGACATTCGTGAGGCTTGCTGGAAGATGCTGCGTTCAGACAGAGGAAGAGTTTAGCCTGTGGTTCCAAAATACATATATTAGTGTTCTATTTTTCCCTCTGATAATTTCGTTATTCTCTCAGGCACTTCAAAGAGACATAAAACAACGGAAAGACAGGGATGCCGGGACTCCCAGGATGTGGTGCTAGGCATTGCATTTCACACCTCTCCTTCGGACGATGTGATTCCTCCCGTAGCCTTGTCCCGGAGCAGGACGTTGTCTGCTGGACCTGCAGGCGCTGAGCGAGCATGGCTGCTATATTTAGTGCTCAGAGGTTCCTGGAATCCAGGCCTGGGCTCAGATCACGGCGGTTCTCCCTCCGCCTCGTGGCTCCTCCGCGATGATTTGGGCTGAAGCAAAGAGAAACAGCTCAGATGTTTCCGAGACTTTTCAGGGCGCGTACGTGGCGTCGCGCCGCATCTTTGCTTCAAAGTGTTACGGGGCTCCAACAGAATTGTCTGCAGGGAATAGTCTTGCCATTTCAGTCAAACAAACTGGCTGTGCGCCGCAGACCTGCCGTTTCTTTTACTAATATGTTCAACTCTGGCCTATTTTTCATGAGAGTCTCATTCAGGAGCCCTTCCCAGGCCATTTACCCACGCTGGGTGAGACATAAAGCCGGGGTGACATTCGTGTCTGCACACACCGAAATCCCGTCCAACTGGAAGATGGAAGAAAAAATCAGCCCATGCCAAAAAATGTGTGATCCAAAGAGCTCCAGCTATAGAAGTGGGAATTTAAATGAGGATTTGGTTATTCTTTTACTTCTAAGGAGCTGTAGAACTTGTGGGGTTATTTCCTACCCCGTTGCCAGGATCTGGAGCCATTGGTTTGCAACAGCTTGTGGCTGTTACAGAAGGGAACGTGGAGATGGGACCAGGGAAATCCTGCCACAAAGGGGTTCTGGAGGACCCTGCATTGAAAATAACCCTCAGCAAGAAGCTACAGACCTTCCCCCCAGGGACCTCAGGAGCGCTCTACGCTAACACGCTCACACCGTCCTGCCTTTCTTTGTCGGGGAAAGAGAGCACAAAGGTGCTGGGGCAGAGGTGGTTATTTCCCTGCAGGGCTCTGGAAGTGCAGAGACCGAGTCCGGGCCGGTGACGGCTGGGGAATGACTCACCCGACCTGTCCGGGACACCGTTTCAGGTGGAGAATTGCTCTCTGGAGGTGCTTTTTTCTCCCTACTGATTGTAGATGGCTCTTGAAGGCACTAACTCCAAGAAACCTTCCCTAGATGTGGGCAGCGACCCTCACCCAAGGGCCAGCAGGCTCCCGCCTGCCCCCTGGGAACCACCGACCTCCCCCTCCCAGGCCGCCGCCGCAGCAAGCAAAGGTGCCCGACTGTTTTCCTCCTCTGCCCTCCTGACTTTGGCACCGCCACAGACATTTGTCTTGCTGCGAGCAAATGAGACGGGGTACGGAGACGCGGAGTGGGAAGCCCGGCTCCAGCAAAACGGCTGGCTGGCGTCCAGATGCTTTCGGATTCGATCCCTGCTTCTGCAAAGAGGGAAAAACAAAACCACTTTACCTTGCTAGCCTCTTACAGAGAAGCTCTTTTGGCAATTAATTTGAATATCAAATGTCTAGATACTCTCCATGTGTCTCTCCTACCAGTTCAGGCAATTGGGGTTGCCTTTCCTAAAGGAAGAAGCCTTGCAAGGGCGTCAGCTGGTGCTTTGGCATGGCACGGGAACAGCGGCGGTGGCTTGCTGCTGATGTTTGTACACATGAAAATGTTCCCTCACCCCAGTGGCACCCCCAGATAAAAGACAGCAGAGACGATTGTGTGCTGCTTTATTACCACTGCAATGAAAGGCAGTATTTCCCTGGGAACACGAGGAGGGCTTGGAGCAACCTGGGCTGGTGGGAGGTGTCCCTGCCCAGGGCAGGGGGGTGGCACTGGATGATCCTTGAGGTCCCTTCCAACCCAAACCATTCCATGATTTGCTACATGATGGAAAAAAGTATTTAGTAACATCTCTCCCTGAGTGTTGCAGAGGTGAGAGGAGCAGCAGAAAGCTCTCCTGCTGTGAGCAGAGACGCAATGCCATCGGCAGGGACGGCCGTCGGGAGCAGAGGAGGAAGGAGACCTGGTGTGGCTTTGGCTGAGGAGCTGGAGGAGTCACGTCAGGCTGGCGTCCCCTTCCCAGGCAGCAGCGGGGCTTGTGGAGCTCAGCAGATGACACAAGAAGAAATTCCGAGGTTGCTTTGGTTGTGGTTTTATAAAGGGCATCACAGATTTATGTCAGGCGGGAACTGAGCGGTTGGTAGCATCGCCCTGCACCCAGCGCCCGCAGCCAGCCTGAGCCCGGGCTGCCGCAAATCCCGCTTCTCCCAAAGTGCTGTGAGTGGGGACGGGAGAGAGGGGGGAGGAGACTCTGCCTGGGTCATCTGCATGAATAAAAGAGGAAGTTTTCCCCTTAATTCTAGACAATATTTAGCAAATGCCAGACATGACGTAAGAAGGCTGCTGCTGCTGAAGCCTTGCTCAACTTGCTCCCCTGCAAATCCTCATGCTAATAACTCTTTGAAAGTGCTGGTTTCACCAAAGTTTTTCTATTTGCTTCCTTTTTTCTCCAGGGAAAATGGAGGCTACAGCAGGAAATGGTCATCAATTCGACTTTGGATTAATATAAGAGGAGGCAGCTCTCACAGAAAAAGTGCAAAATATTGTGCCTAGGCAACCCCATAAAGATCCGTATCGTTTATAGACATGGCCTTTTCTTTCTATAAAAGCTGAAAACAAAGACCAGCTCGCAGGCGAAGGCTGTGGGGACGCAGAGCCCTCGGGGTCGGACCTCACCTCGGGGCTGGTGATCACAGCCGCTGATTGTGGCCGTGCTCCCTGCCGGCACAGCCCGGCGGGGCGGCTGCTGCAGGTCAATTATTCATGGCCGGTGGCAGCCCACAAACACCGTTTGCGTGGTGTACGCTCGGCATGGGAACAGTCGCTCGCTCTCTCAATCAGCGCAGAAGGCCGTCTGGGGGAGTGTTAATGTTAAAATATGTGCCTTTTTTTTTTTTTTTTTTTTTTTTTCTCTCCCTCCACTACTGCTTCCCTTTTATATCTGATAAAGAGGTGGCTTGCTTCTACGTAGAAGTTGACTCTCTTCCAGGCAACGCAACAGAGAGAAGACAGGACAAAGCCTGTGACGTGGCTAAGAGCCATCCAAGGTTTATCCCGGTGCTGGTCAGGAGAAGCTGGAACCAGGCAGGGAATTTGGCTCTCCACATCGCTGCCCATCAGCGGGAAGAAGCCTGGGCAGGGACTCAGCATCTTCCGTACAGGCACAATCCGCTATAGTAAATATTGGAATACGGAGCGGGGAAAATTCACTTTGCTGGATGCATAAGGGCTTGTGCTTCCTCCAACTCGCTAAGTCCTAAATTAATAACAACCAGTCTGCACCGATCAGCGTCATCTTACTGGGTCACCATGTTTCAAACCACCCAGGCAGAGAAATGAGATTTATTCACTCACTGCATCTGCTGACAAACACGTTCCTGCCTTATTCTCCCGCGCCCGACCGCCCCCCTCGCCTGCGGAACAGCACAGGCAGCCCCTGCTGCCCACAGCCGGCGGCTGGGAGGACGCAGGCTTTAAATATTGACCTTCGCAGGGAGTCGCAAGCACTCAAGCAGACCCCTCCTCGCAGCAGCCCACCCCAAACCCGGGTTTGCCAGATCCGGTGCTCAACAATTAATCAAACTCTGGGCGGCCTGCGCGGAGCGGAGCAGGGGCCGGAGCTCGGCTGCAGGCATAGGCAGGGACCGCGTCTCCCATCCCGGCACACGTCTCCTTTCTGCTGGATATTGGGATTCCTGATCTTCCAGTTTACTGAATTTGGGCGTAAGGACCGACTCCGCCGCAGCGAGTTTCACAGGCTGGAGCGGGGCTGGTTCGGAATTGCGGGAGTTTCTCTTAGGGACCAAGAATCCCAGAAAGCTGCTGCTGGTGGAAGAGCACTTGAGCAGGAACAAATGTCTCACCCCTCATTTTTAACCGTGCGTAAGAACACAAGACAAGAAAGCAGAAAAAAGAAATCCAATACTATCTAAAATTAGGCATAAATGAAACACTATTGCAGAACCTTGTGGGACTCGGTCTATCTGGACCCTTCTATAAATTTAATCTAATAATTCACATTTCACTTACGGTGAAAACATTTCAGCTTGTTGTGTGGGAAACACAGCCCAGCAGTGCATTAGGTGGGCTGGCCAGAAATAACTCCATGCTATCACCTTTTTTTTTTTTTTTTTGTTTTTCCCCAATTGAGAACAAGAAACCGGCAGGGTCTGCCCCAGCACAGCCTCATGTCCCGTTTCCAGCCGCGTTCCCCAAAGGACTCTGCTCGCTCGGCAGCTGCTCCTCCACCTCTTTGCCCTTCGGGGCGGCTCCCCAGCAGGAATGGGATTCCTAAGGTTGGCTCCGGAACTGGCACGGCAGCCAGGGAAGAAGCTCTTTTGGCAGAGCTCCGCTCCGTTTTCCTTCCCTTATGTCAGTTATTGTGCAATCGCCGAGTTACTTTAACAGGAAGGAAGAGGCTCAAAAACCCAACCTACATTCAGTGGCACATGCAACGAGGTGTTCTGGTAAATCAAGAGCTTTGTGAAAGTGAAGAAACTTCCACTTACTCACATAAATCCTGGGACACGCACCTTCCCCGCCCCTCTGTCGGCTCTCCCCGCCACTGCCAGCCACTGTGGCGGGGGGTTAGCGGGGTCCGTGGGATGCTGCTGAAACGTCCACCGTGACGAAGCCAGTGCTAACGAGAGCTTCAGTCGACAAGAGCTTAACCAGAAGCCCAGGCGAACCTTGATGCAATTACACTGCTAATATTGGGCTGAAAAACCAAACCAAACACCATCTTGTTAAGACGAATTCTCGATGTTGTTAGTTTTACTCCCTGACTGCATCTCAGGAAATAAGATGCAAGAAAAAAAAAAGCTTTCAAAAAACCCCTGAAGAGACTGGTTTTCAAAGTCAGAGCAATGTCACAAATGGTGTTCACTTGACGTAACGCTTTCAGGGCAAAAAAGTGGTGAAGAGGTTAGGTTGTGATTCCTCAGAAACACCCCCCCTAGGAACAGGCAGGACCCGGAACCAGGAGTGCACCCTGGAGCCAGGGAAGTTTCAGGCCACGGGGTTTCAGTGAGCAGAGGTGGCTCCTTCCTGCGGCAAACTCTGCTCCCCAGAGCGCAGAGCCCGGGCAGAGAGCCCGCAGGGTCCCCCGGATCCACACACCGACCATTTCTACAGTTTATGTTCTGACTACCGAGACAAACACAGACGCTGAGCACTAGCTCTATAAACAAGCACGACTTGGGCTGAGTGCTTTGAGATGTGGCGCCCACAGCACGCCAGCCAAAGCCAAGGGCTGGTGTGGAAAACGAAGCATCTCAGGCCTATAAAAACTGACAAGGAGAAATCAATGTTTTGCTGCAAAGCATTGCTTCATACTGCAGCCGATTGCAAAACAGCCAGTGGTGCTGCTAAAGGAGGCAGGGGCTGGTTTATTTAGAAAACAGCTTAAAAAAACCCAACAATCTAACTGCAGTAACGAGATACATAATTTATACAGAGGCTTGCCACTTAGAACACACACACGTGTCATCAATATTTTAAACACTGAGTACCAAACTGGTTGTCAAATGCAAGTCAGCAATTTCCTTCTGACTCTCTCCTTCCTGAGAGAAGGGAATTGGGCTGAACGAGAACCTGGATGAGCCCTTTTAGCAAAGGGCTTGCTTGAGACCAGAGACTAACGCTATGTCGTATTTCATTTGAAACACAAGAGGTGGCAGGAGCTAAGCGGCTGGCCTTAGCCAACCAACAACAACAACAAAAAAAAATATAAAAGTCACTTGGCTGCCTCCACACATTATTAATTTGAAAAAAATAATTTCATAATACCAACATGAGGCTGTGTAATGTTTATTCATCGTCAGTAATTTTTGTACACAAGGCAAATATTAATAGCTGAAAGGCAATGCTTCTGGAGAGTATGTACAGAGCAATGTACAAGCGAGTGTAAGAGGTTTTAAACTATTAATCAATTTAACCGTTTTATAAAAAGGAAGTGATGCTTTTTCTTCTAAGACCTCCCTTAGAAATAATTTATTGCCAATCTTAAACTAAAACAAGGAGAAAAAAAAATTTACAATAAAAAGTAGTCCCTGGAAAGTTTATAAAAAGTTAAACATATAAAATTGTAAGCCACAAACATTTATACAAAGCTAATACAAATCTTGGTTTTGTTAAAGATCTATGAGGTTGTTACAAAATATATTTTTTTACATAAAGGCTTCACGTAAGGTAAGCTCTCACTGCTACTGAAAGCGCAGGAAAGCGGTTTTAAATAGTCTGCAATTCAACTTATTTTCAAGTACAACGCGAAGAAATTGCAAAATGGCACTGTATTGCAATGCTGTGTAATTAAAAAAGAAAAACAAACTACGTTAATGGTACCATCAAACAGACAAGACCTGTAAAGTTAACTTGTGAACAATTCGGCATGGCATGAAACTCCTGATCATTTTGAAACAGGAAATGTTATTGTTGGAAAACGAACCTTCTGCAACCGTCCTTAAAAGAGAAATAACCAGAGAAGTCTTCCGCTGGCACTGGAGATGTTAAGCACGCACAGTTCTCCGTCGACACGCACCGAGTTGCTCCCACACACGGGGAGCAGATGCAGTTTGCCCAAGCTACCCCGGACTCATCACAAATACCGTTCCTAGCCAAGTGTCACCAAGCTTGAGCCGCCCACCCGATCTGAGCAATTCGCTGCAGTAGTTCTGATGGGCAAACCCGAAAGCTCCTTACTAGACACATGAGTCCAATATACAGCCTTTGAGACCGATGAACCCCCGACTTTTTTTTTTTTTTTAAGAGCAGATATTCTAGAAGAAAGCTTAAGTTTTACACAAACCGATGGCTTACACTCCCACATAAAATATATTAAAAAAGTAAAAATTTTAAAGCCCTGATGAACAGCCACAGTTTTCAGGCATCAATCAATTCTGTTTAACACACAGCAGCAGGGAACAGTCGCTAAAACACCGATTTCACCTTCAAGTACAGGAAGGCTGTCCGAGACAGTGGTATATCTCCATACGGTCAGTGATCTTTTTAAACAGAGCCGAACCCTTCACAGAGAAATAAGAAAGTTTTGGGAAACTTGATTTTCTACCTGCTTTCCCACCTTCACTGACCTTGCACCACAGACTGGTTTACGTGAACAAGCTTCACTCTCACTAGCCAACTGTGACTCACACGTTTGCTTCAGGATAAAAATCAGCCTGTTCAAAACATCAACCCTCCAGCTCTTGTACCAAAATTATACCCTGCTATAAAGAAATAATATTTAGAAGCAAATTGAAAAAAGAAATACAACAGTACACGCTGTGCTCCTTTTCAGGTAGCTAATGAAGAGTAAGTTTGAAGATGGAAAAGCCTGACGCTGACGGGGTTTGTTTAGCCAGGGTGTTAACATGGGAACCATGTAAACAGTGACATCAAGGTTAGTTGCCTCACCCCCTCTGAAGGAGTGGGAGTGGGAAACGCGAGTGATTTGACTCAGTCATTTCATTAAAATAATTCATTTCTGCCTGAGATTCATATAGTGCTTATCTACCAGGGCCTACTTTGTCAGAAGTGACCCAGCATTGCGGGGTCCACCTTGCCGTCGTACAGGCCCTGGTGTTCACAGGGAAAGTGATCTGAAAGCATTAAAACCATTTTCTTCTCGGTGCTGGTTCAGGGGAGAAGCCTGCTGAACTTTTTTCCCCACTTTAGCTAACGTCAGAAGTGCCCAGCACCTTGGTGATACTGACTATATCCTTGGACTGACATCAGTCTTGAGGATTTTTAGTAAATGAACAGGTCCCTTGACACAAAATTCATCAATATTTTACACACCGGGAATTTGTCTAAACAAATTTGTTTAATCTTCATATAATCCACTACCCAGTCTTTAGCCTTTTCAGCAGTCATCTAGTCTGACATCCTGCAAAACACATACTACAGACCCTCTCCAAAGTAATTATCTTATTCAAAGCAGACAAAATTCTCTTTTCAGAAGAGAAACTTGTTCGGACAACTGGCAGCAATGGGAAACTCCTTCTCTTGTTGACTAACAAAGGCATGCATTTGTTCGATTTCTGCCTTCCAACAGTGGACTTTGAGGCCACCAGACAGAGGTCTGTTGTCTGCTCATGCAGCATTTATAGCTCAACCAAATCAACCTGTCGCCCTTCCCCACAGAGGGAAATGGAGAACTTCTGGACTCCCATCACAGGCACGTTGTCCAACCCTTTAAATAGCCTCACTAGCCTTTTTTGAGGTCTCTAGTTCATCATCCTTCTTGAACTGCTGACATACAACCCAAAGACATCAAACCAGAAGTAATCATATCCATGTCCAGTAAGGAGGCAAAACCTACATTAAATATCCCCATCTAAAGATTATATTAATCCTCCTGACATCAGTGTTGCACCCAGACTTTGTTTAGTTACACACTGTGACTTCTCCCAAGCTCTTTTCAGAATTCTTTCCTCCCAAAATACTGCCTTATTGCAGAAATCGCAGATTAATCCATGACTCCTCATTGGATGATATAAAAAAAAATAGAGGTCTTTCAAACCACCTAACTAAACAAAAATACACTATTCCCCTTCTACAGTCAGGAGAACGAGGTACAAAGATGTGACAATCACAGTAAGTAAAAGGCTAAGTTCAGTAGACAGGCGGCTTTCCTATGTTCTAGCAGGGACACGGCTCCAAGCAGTGGGAATATTATGGCACACCGCTTGCCACATGTGCAGTATGTTAATAAAAATTCATTTAAGTCTTGGCCAGCATCATGATCCACAGGAATTGGCCGGTTCCATGGGGCAAAGTGGCAAGCTGAACTGCCCATGTGACACTGCAGCCTGGGGGAAACGTGGTAGCGGCACTTCTTTTTAAAACACAAGTTTACTCTCTCATTTTGTAGTATACTGTGTGGTGTTTGAGGATTTCTGGGCAAGAAGTATTTTTTATTATTTTTTTTAATCACATGGCAACGGTAACAACCTCCCCTAAAAAAATATAAAAATGAAACTGCAATGGAACATTTGGTAAAATATTCTTTGTCACAAGCAGCACTCTGGAGTACGCTGTGCAACCTATTTGGCTCAAGTACACTTAGGATTGCTAGACCCAATTGCAAAGTCTCAGAAAGAACCTCATCGGCTGAAGCACTTTCTGCTGCGAGATGTTCTTTTTTTTTTTTCCAGAAGAAAACATTCATCTTCACGGTGTCAGCTACACAAGGCCTCTGCTGGGAACACATATGCTCACGTAAGGCCACTGAAAATACCGTAGGAGGACAGAACACAAGGAGGCACTTCGGTTTGCAAGTACTTCTATCCGTCACCAAATGCCTACTGATTAAGATGAGGCACTCTGTAAGAACTCATGAAGAAAGTTAAAATAAACTAGTGCTATATTAAAGCGCTTCGAGAACAGGTAAGGTACCTACATGTAACATCTGGTTAGTGAAGATAAGAAATCCAAGTTGAGCTTGCTCCCCCTTCCCACATCAGAATGTCAAGAGGACCATATCATCGTGCTCTGTGCTTCGCCATGGCTCCAAGAGGTACATACAACGCGAGAGTGAAACCGTGTACTGTGCCATTCGCCAATTCCTCGTCACTAGACTTCTGCCTGCGTTAGTACTTCCTACCAGATACGTCCGAGGCTCCCAATCGAAGCATTTTTAAAGCATCTCCTAGTCAAACCCCATGCAAAGATATATACTTAAACAGGAAGTACGTTACAGCCAGGAACCCTAGCTTCAAATAGATGATTCCAGCAAGGGATTTATGGGATTTCTAACCAACAACAGACCTGAGAAATTATAAGTCAGCTATGGTATCACAATCTTCATAATGAAGTTAGACGTGAAAGGTTTCTCCCCCTCTTAAATTACTGCCACAGTCTAACAATTGCAACAATTTCACTGAAGTTTGGACTTGGAATTCTGAAGGTGGAATGAATTTTCTAGGATAACATACATGTTCTTAACACGTCAAATTTATCGCTTTACAGGTAAACTTAGACATAGGTCTGCTATAAAATTACAACTTGAGTGAACTTGAAGCTACACTGGAAGAGATTAAGCCTGAATTTCTGCAGAAATTGGCAATAATGTGTTCAGCAGCAGCTTTTAGCCACAATATCAAGAAGTCTGACAGGATCTGGATTTCTCTACTCCTGCTGTAAACTTCTAGTTCAAAAAAAACCAACACACAAAAGTTACTCAAAATAAAAATGTCTTTTTGCACATCACTGTAACATAAGCTGCTTGAGGTTGTCGTGAAGGATGGTATCCTTGACATCGCGGAAAACTAGCCGGATGTTTTCTGTGTTAATAGCAGTGGTGAAGTGGTGGTAGAGGGGCTTCTGCTGCTGGTCCCGGCGTTTAGTACGAAAACAATCCACCAGGAATTTTTGGACATCTGTTAAGCAGTGGGGATCCCCTTCAAACTCTGGAAAATAGTCTTTGATGCTCACTTTTTGTACTTTTTCCTCAAGCAAGTCCGTCTTATTTAAGAAGAGAATGATTGAGACGTTGCTGAAAACCCGGTTATTGACTATTGTTTCAAAAATGTTCAGGGATTCTGTAAGGCGATTTGTTTGCCGATCCTCCATAAGCACTTGGTCAAATTCACTTGAGGAAACAAGGAAAAGTATTGATGTGACACTGTCGAAGCACTCGAACCAACGTTTCCGTTCTGACCTTTGGCCACCTACATCAACCATTTTGAAAGGAACATTTTTTATTTCAAAGTCGTACTCATGAATCCCTTTTGTGGGTCTTCGTGCCAGCAGTATATCTTGCTGTGAGGGAAGATAATCCTAGAAAAAATAAAGGAGAGTTGGCCGATTAGGATACAAGTCACAGGCACGGTGATCACAGCTGACTTGCAGTCAAGAGAAAGGCTTGCAGAGGAGGAGGACAAGGCTTTGAATAAACATGCACATTTATGTAAATTTATATGCTAACACTGAAGCATTTCGGCAAGATCTAGAGTCCAAAGCAGGAAACACACCCAATATTAAACTGAAACATGTACCCCAGAGAACTGAAGCTTTCCATTTGCCACATGACAAGGATCGATCAACAACCTGAGAGGTGTCTCATCAATTCCTCCTGCCAGTTGCCCTCCTTCTGGATTGCTTTAAGCTTCATTCATCCTCATCCCACAAAGCTGGGAAACACGCTGGCTGCCAACACTGCAATGCAGCAAGTGGGGTCTAAAACAGGTTTCTCAAATCAGTAGCCACAGTAATATCCCACTCTAACTCTGGGCACCCAGTTCTTGCCTGATGTTCTCCTGCATACTGCACAACTGCTTCTAGGAAAAAAGCTGCTGCACTAAGTAATTTTTAAGGCAATCAATTATGCCAGAAAAGCAAAACCTAAGCAACACGCCACGGATCTTTTGCACCCAGCTGTATCAGTCCAAAAAGTCACTTCCATTAGCTGTGTGCCCTGCCTGTGAGCTCACACAGCCCGATTTTGTCCAAAACACACTGCGCAATTAGAAAAACAGGAGAAGAAACAGTAGCTGAGGGCAGCAGCCTCTTCCCAGCAGTACAGCCCAGGAGGGCACCCGAGACAGCTGCACCCCCAAGCTCTCCAGCCTGTCTTTGCCCCACAATTAAATAGGCAGGATAAGGGTGGTTTTTTTTTTTACTATTTTTTTTTTGACTGTTACATGAACAGTCAACAGATGCAGATGCTAACAGGAAGAGGAATTCTTATTAGTCAGCTTTCAACAGCATGAAATTCAAGACTCATATTGGGGATTTCTTCATTCTTAGAATTACACTTTTGCATAGGGCCACGTCTTTCTGCTATTTTAAACAGCATCTGTAGTTAGCACATCTGTAACAGCCAGCTGACGCTGAAGTTTAAAGCTTTGTTGTTCACTTGTTATGGAAACTTCCTTACATTTTTCCAGCATTTCTCACAACTTGAGAGTGATTTAGGTTTCAGAGTTGGAATTTTAGTCTCCGCTTAGTGAATGATCTACGATCTTCCTTTGACAGCACCAGTTACCAGACTTGGAGCCTTTATAAAGATGTGCAAGACCACGGCCCAGAAAGTCTGATTCAACTAATAAGCTGGGGTGGGGGAAACAAACATGCGACTACATGGAAATTCACATACTGGTATTCCAAGTTTAAGGGAGCTGGGCAAGTTTGATCCATAGCCTTTAAGGAAGCAATTTTAAAAATCATGCAGCGAGCATAATGTTCCAAAAACCCAAGGATCATTTTGCTTTATTATGTAAGCTCAAAAGTGAAACTAGCTGGAGAGAGGCTGTTTTGTGTGAAGTCTTCGCTCAAGCTGCCCATGATTAAAGCACTGCTTTTATCATGGCAGGAATTACAAAGCTCTCTGAAGGTCAGGCTCCCCACCCTGCACTTTTTTGCTGTCGTGCTGTTACACATCCAAAGCCCGCACCACCTAAATCCACAGGAGAGCTGAACTGCTGAAGCACTGCTATGTTTTCTCCAAACTGAGCAACAGACACAGGCATCCACCCCCCTGTCTGATTCAAAGAAGCAATTTTAAAGGGCAATAAGATTTTTCTCTTTATGTCTTAAATTTATCTTGGGTCTTTTCTACCAAAAATTGTTAGAGAAGGAGAATAATAGACGAATAGAGCAGTGACCGTATCAAATATCACTGGGCACACACGAAGGGATTTAGAGTAAAGCTGACAACTTTTAGGCAAGAGAACGTCGCAGGTTCAACACTCATTCCATCTTTCAAACAGGAACGTATAATCTTTTGCTATTCAGGAAGTTAGTCTCAACTTCTCAGAACAAAACCACAAAGTCTTCAGAAAGCTCAGGAGTGATGGCAATTCTTCAAGTAAATAAAATCAATTAATATAATAGGCAAAGCCATACACACCTTCAATACTGAAACAAGAGCACAAAGCAAACTGTCCCAGGAATTAGCCTGTGCTGTTTATTCAGTAAAGCTTTCAAGAACAAGGAGCTTATCCCTAGAATTCCTGACAAATTCCCTCTCGAGTATTATTACTCATTTTAAATTCCTTCCACACTGGCAACCACAAATAAAATCCTTTCAAGTACTTTCAAGTTCTACAAGCACAGAAGACCTACCATGTTTTATACCAGATAATGGCTACTCTGATGCAAAGAGTCTGCAAACGAGCGTGCTGGAAGTCAAGTGCTCGGTATACAGTCGGCATCTGGCTACAGGAAACTAAATACCATAGCTCCTAAGAAATCTCCCAGTATTTCAGTTATTTTTTTGAACGATGATTATGTTTTCTCCCTTGTGCCCTACCCTTGGGATACTAGCAGCGTGCCACTGCAGCAATTCTGAACTAGCCCCTTTCCCACTGTTGATCCCCTTCTCCGTTATCTGAAGGCTGCACCGTTAGGTGAGTATTTTCCTTGGACGGTATTATTTTCAAAGGCCTTTCGATGTTTCGCCATTGTCAATCGGCACTTTGCCTGCAAGCATCCCCAGGCACACTCTTCTTTTCTACACTTAGCCCAGTCTTACATGTTGACTGTTTTCTGTTTCACCTTCTTCCATTTTTGGGTTGTTGGTTGTTTTGGGGTTTTTTTTTTGGAGGCGGGGGGTAAAGGTTTTTTTGTGGGGTTTTTTTTTGTGTTATTTTCTGTGCAGCTCTTACCAAGGATAAATATTGATATTGACTCAGTACATGTGCTTTCTTCCTGAATTGTCTCCTTCCTCATTCACTACAGTCTGTTTTCTTCTAAAAGACTTGTTTTGGTTATCCGGTAGCTCTTTTGGCTATCACATCACTCTTTGCCTACTTAAAATTAGAGTTTAAGGCATGAATAAGATCCAGTCACAACATGGAAAGCAATGTCTCTCTATGAGATACTTTGAATACATATAGTCTGCACTGGCAGTTGGAATAACAACAAACAGTTGCGAGGAATCCAGCCGATCCCACGTGTACATGCCAGCCAGCTACTCTTATTTTTGCTGATCTGATTAAATCTGAACATTAAGTTCTTTTCCGTACGTGCTGTTATGATCAGCTCCCTTTTGGCAAGAGGCACATGAACTCCCTTTCAGCAAGAGGCTCATGAATTGCAGGTCTAGCTGTTTGTAAGCAATTTAGTTGCAGCCAGCCCAGTTGTATCAGATAACAGATAAGAACAGTAAAATACTTATATTAATACAGTTTGGGGAAATAATCATTAGACAAATCTTGTATATAGATAAGAATAAACCAGAAGAAACTATCAAATCTTTCACTAACAAAACTTGTCTAGCACTTTATCCACAAAGACCTAACTAACATTTTCTATGACGGCAGATCTTCAAGCATCCCTCTGTATCTCAACACCAATTGGTGTAACTTTAAAACAGAAAAGCTGTAATTCAGAGCTCAGCGCTCCCACAGCAACACCAGTACCTACAGTAAGTGTGCGTATACAAAAAATATAAAAAACCCTAGTGACTTCAAGTTTCATGCTTTAATCACAGAATGGACCAAGGTTTCTAAACAAAGAATTCTGAAAAGAAACTGCACAAATCTTTACCCAAACGTGCACAAATGTGTGTGTGTGGGGAAACCCCAAACCTTCAAAACTAAAGTGGCATTCGATTCAAAGACCATGAGAAATCCACCATTAGCAGAAAGTTTAGCCGTTCGTTAACATAAGTGCAGGTCTGGTGTTGCCTTGTAACTCAAGACCAAATCAAAATTCAGAGAGCAAGCACTGGAGTTCTCAAGCAAGCTATCTGGGGAGCGTATGTGTTCTGCAAGATGATCACCAGTGCCGTTGTTAGAAAAATGACAGTTCAAAGCAGAAAAATAGCCTGGCTTAATATTAAATTTTTATCTGTTAAAAAGAAAAATGAAATTAAGCATGATGTAACAGGATTCAATTGAAATGGTTTGGATTCCTTCATCATTTGTTAGCCATCAGCTGGAAATGACCCTGGAGAAACTGCCTCCCCATGGAGTTCAAGCTAGCTTCCCATTTTAAAGGCAGTTTTTCCACATGCCATTTCTGCAACACACAACTAAGCATCGGCATACAACTTCATTATTCAAGCAGCAACCAACATTTCAGTCAAAAAGTATTCTACAGAAGTTTCAGCTTTTTCTCCAGAGAAAACAGATTTTATTCTCTACCAAGTTTGTTTATTTTGAAGTAGACACTGCAGAAAGGTACCACTGACCTGTGCACTGATTTAACTTGGTGTTCCTAACTGGGTTTGTAAAAACAAAAGCAGTCATTTTTGTTTGTTGAAGTGCTACTTTAACAGTCTTCTGACTGGACAAGCATTTGTAACTTGTTTTTTTATTCAGTTGCTACAGAAGTTTTATTTCCAGAAAGTCCTTGGCCCTTGCATTGCCCTCTGTTTTTGACCTGTCAGTGATCAACTGGTGAGATAATAAGACAGTCAAAGTTAACTAAAGTTATTTGAGTAGACACTAATTACATTTCATCTATTTAAATCCCAGAGATCACAGACTACTTAAAATTCAAGACCAAAAAAAAAAAAGGAACTTACTTGTTCTCCAAGTTTATCCAAGTTGTCCAAGAAATACTTTACAGATTCCCCCTAAAAACAAAGCAAACGGTTATTTAAATAAGTGGCACACTTGATCTCAATAGTTTACATTCTGAAGTCCAGTTAATTTACTGAAACAGATTTAAGTGTTGTAAGCTTTAATCACTACCATTTTTAAGCAGCTATCCTAAGAACACAACTGACGTTTTATTTTTAGGTCAGTTAATATTTAAGCTTAAAAGCATAGGTAGGCACATTTATAATAGTTAAATTCTTACAAAGTTTAGAACTGCTAAATAAATCCTCCAGTGCTGTCAACAGAGCATGTGGATGAAGCAGCCACACCTCCATTCTGGAAAGATACATTCAAGTATTCTAACCCTTTGAAGAGGCTGCACGTACAGGCATTCCGGTACAGGATAAGTTAATTTATAACTGCATTGCCATACCATCCTGTTCATACAGGTACTTCCCCTCAGCACAGCAAATGACTTGCAGGACAGAGGATGAGAAACCACAACAGATGAAGCATTTTACTGAAGTTTCCTATCAGAAACCAAGTTGGACAAGAACTCCTTACTCTGGGGGTAACGAACAGAGCTCCGCACTGCCATAGTGCATGGCATCACCCCTACTATACAGGTTATCTGCCGGACTCAAGCCACCACTGTCCTTGCAAATAGTAACGGCAGTTTTTTATCCCTCCAGTAATGTGGAACCAAAGATTTTTTATTGTAAGCCTGATCTACAGTCAGCTCTCCAGATCTCCGTAAAGGTGCTGGGATTAAGGAAGAACTCTGACAAGGATGGTGTTGAACATGAGTTCAGTTGCAATAGGTAACGTACTGATTGAATTCATTGCAAAGGAAAGCAGTACCTTTCTTTGGATTCTCAGCATCATGACAGAAGCAGAAACATGCTTCCTTTTGAAAGCTCTTGATTACCAAGCTGTAACTTATTTACTTTATAGTAAATACAGAAAAGAAACCATCTGTGTTTTCATTCTGCAGATGGAAGAGCAAGAATTCTGACTGAATTTTCTTGATGAGAAATTCGAGAAGCGTCCAAGGCTGGGGTGACAACATCCCAGCCAGTCAAGTGGATTAAGACAGGAGTCACACCCTCATAATCACTTCCCCTCACTTGAATTTGAACTCTGCAAACTTACCTAGGAAGAATATCAAACCTCAATATTAAACTGTGTCATCTAAGCAGCAGCAAAGTAGGGTAAGCACCAGTCTAAAAAGGGTTCTGGCAGACACATAAGCCAGGTACCTTTGCAAGTTTCCCAGGTACTAAAAAAAGTTACATAATACAAGTAGATACCGCACCTTTAAGTGTGCAATTTGAAAATCAACTTTTAATTAGGCAAGAGCGGGACTCTGGTTGAAACATGCCTTGTGCTCGACACACCTGCAGGGAAGGAGTCCAGCACAGTTCTACTACTTTATTTTACCTTTTATTTGACTTAACTACTGATTTTCTCTAGGGTGACAAACTGCAGCAGTAACACTAGCCATTTTAAAGCCTGGCGGCACACAGCAACAACTGCTTGCAATGACGGCAGTATTTTACACCTACATCTCTTTCAGCACTTCAGAAATCCATTCTAGTCTCAATCCTCTAAGGAAAGTGTGCAGGGAAGTGCATTTCTATTTCACAGAAAATAAAGATACACAACCTTGATGCACAAATCCATCAAGCTTCCCAAGCAAGAGTAACAGTAACAGAATTCAGGCCTTCCAAGTACTAAGACCACTGTCTGTAGCTGAGTGTTAAGACAAAATGAGGTTTCAGATCAGACTTAATTTCTTTTTTAGGTCCTCATAGGAGCTGGGAACCCTCCCTCCCCCACAGGGCTCCGTACAAATCAGCCAGATTTCAGACTCATTAAGTGGAGGTATTTATTCTAGAATACCTGGGCGTCAGAGGCTGTAAGTATGCGCATGTGTGTGTGCATGCATACATATATTTTAATCTTAGACAGCTCTTTTTCATACTACTTACAGCAAACCTACCCTCTAAAGAAGCATAAACTCCGCAGCACTGGAATGCAGGAGTTACTACCTCTCCTTTGAGTCCTGCGGCTTACTGCCGCTGCAGTGGATTGAGCAGTTGGAGCAGATGAATAAGCCACAGCCTGTAGAGGTTACAAAAGCAGCTTCCCAAAAGAGGGGATTTCCTGAAAACACGAATGCAAAATACACCAGCCTGCAGCAACAGCAACGCTCTAGAGCCACACATCCAACAGTAAGGCAACTGCCAGAGAGCACACCGAGAAGACTGCTTAGCTTTCTAGGCATATTAAAGTCAATGGCAGTCAAATACCAAGGTGGCCATTCTAAAACTCAAGAAATTAAACTCCAAAAGCAATCAGCTACTAGTATAATACAGTTAATAAAGCAGTGACATACCAGTTTCCCTCCTACACATCTTTGGCTCAGTCACTGGGTTCCTCTCTTATGAAAATCTGTTCAGAGAACTAATACGACACACCAAGCAAGTGCCATCAACATGACCCAACTCTGTATTTAAGGATAAAATCTGTTCAATCATTGGCTTTTATCAATTTGCATGGCATCAAGAACTTAAAACAGATTCAAATTCATCATCTGTTCTTCCATCGCATTCCAGAAACCTCTCTGTATCATACAGCTACAAGCCAGTGCCTTGACTAGTTGTAATTTTCTATCTGACCTGGACATCTTCTTATTAGCAGGCTAAGCTCTGCTAACTACAGATACTCTTGAACAGCAAACTATCACAACTAACAGATTCTTATCAGAATGCACTACTGTGGAACTGAAGAGTTTTGACCCATTTTGAACAAGCTTCATAAAGGCAGCATTACAAAGCAACCAAGCGAGACTTCTGATCCTTTTCCAAAGGAGTGAACCTATATATTTTATGCAATAATGAAGAGAAACTTACTGAAAAATCCACCACAAAACAACCAAGGAAAGCCTTAATGCCAGCAATTGTTAAAACTTAGTAAGAAAATAATCTATTCATGACCTTGTATGACAGCAGCTCCAAAGACAGCTTCTGAGTCAGGCTGCTTTTTCTTGATATTAGAACTAGATCTCACTCTGTAAGTCGATGACAGTGGCTATATTTAAATGGCTGTATTCAACAGACAGTTGTCATGTTCTAGAATTTCCCTTCAGACAAACTGTAAACTCTCTGGTTTACCCGAGATGACTAGAAAAAAGAAACTGGGTTTCCCCACTCTGCCCCACTAACTCCAGTGCCTGCCACGTCCAGCCCCTGCCACATGGTTGTTGCAGCAGTCAATCTGCTGCCATCATGCCACAAAGGAGCCGCACCAAGGACAGAAACCAACAGGAGACTGAGAAACAGCAGGATCTGCCCCTGTTAAAAGACTCTGTGGTTCTCCATTACGTTCCCATTGCCTTCACACCCATGTTCTGTGAACAGATACTATGGAAATTTAAATTAAAGATCTAGTTAAAAAAAAATAGTGATGTGAAGGTCTTTAATTAGCCACAGGTGAACTTTTTTAAATGCAGGTGAACCCTTTAAAGTAATTTTTACAGTTGAGCAGTTCTGAACTGCAAACTTCTGAAGCGTGGTTGAAGGTTACTAGTGACCTGTTCCCCTGCAGCAACCACACCATCGAGCCTCACTTGTCCACTGCTCACTTCCTTCTACTAAACGTAACGCACAGGCCGAAGATGACAATAGAAGTGACAAAGTCACTTGCAGGCTTGAGCGCATTTCTCATATGCATGTTGACATGCAGCAATAAAGCAAACTTCTTGAACACACCCCAACGCAACAGAATGAATGGCCTACACATTAGCTTCTAAGATCATCCAGTGTTAGGTGACTGCACTTCTGCTCTTTTAATACAGTATTGAAATAAATCATATCAGAATATCAGATTTTAAGCAATCAGTTTGCTTATAGAAGATTCCCTTTTTTGTTCAAATGGGAGTATACACAACTCAGCTGCAGCCCTTCAGCCTCCTCCTGATTCAGAAATGCATGTAAACCACAGGAAGTTGACTGTTAAATAACTTTATTCATAACTGTCAAGTATTCCATTTTCAGAAAGGTTTGATTCAAAACAGCTTGTGTATCTCCTGGAGTCTTGTGATCCTTACCAAAAAAAAAGCCAAACCAAGTCATTTCATCATGAACATACAAGTGATTTACAAGAAAATACCACTAAACCATATTCTTATCAAGGTACTTGACATTAAAACAGCAGCTTCCCTTACAACACTGCATTTATTTTAACTAGTCTTGCTCACGCCTGTACAATGAAATCCCTCAAGATTCATGTAACGCACTCTTTCTACAAAGACAGATTACAGCACACATCGGTCATTTACCTATAAGAAAACAGCGTATTGTGGCTGCTCATGTGGTCTTCTGAAGTAAACCAGATCAGTTATCTTTTATAAACAAAACATGGCACACAGAGAGATTACTGTCTAAAATGTCGCTAGTTAATGCCTAAAGCAAAGTAACCACAAAAATATTTTGGGGGAGGAAAAAAAAAAAAGACTACACGAAATACACAACAGATGAACACATCTTTTAAACCCAGGAAGTGGCACCAATTTATTTGGTTTCCATGAAAACAATGTCAGCAATCTAAATATGATTTGTTGAAACTTTAGGATAGCCAAATGGCTTTTTAGCTGTTCTAGAGGAACACAGACATTACATTTTTTCCAATAGCAATCACTTTAAAAAAAAAAAAGAGAGAAAAAGCATCAAATAAAGATTTAGTCATCACAAGGTTTAAAGAAAGAAACGTACAATTTATCAAACCATCTATGTTTGGCTGCAGGTTCAGTGGAACATACTGAACTGACAAGACTTCTTAAGTATCTGAAAGAAATAAATCAGATATTTAAAGAAAATAGGAGATATAACTTAGTAACTCTAGATCAGAACTGTAGGAACTACCAAACATTTTTCTCTTCCTGACCTTACTTGAATTTCTGTGAAAAGAGAAACAAAGATTTCCTATTTTATTTAATAAAAAAACCCACAAAAACAAACAAACAAAACCAACAACATAAAAAACCTTTTTAAAAGTCTAGTTTATAATAAGAACAGGCAACTACAATGTTTTTAGGCTGGCATGTACATGCCTAAATTGACATGCAAACCAAACCATATGTAACATGGGAAATGCAGCTTGAAGGAAGAAAGACGATGGAGGAATAACCAGAGCCCTAAAATTCCGCATCTTACAACACCCTAGTAATCCTTATAGTATACATTTCATTATGAGTAGTTTTTTTGCTGTTAGAGGCTTAATCCAGATAAATCCACATCTGAAGATTTTGGCAAAGAATCCAGAGAAAAGACTCTAACCTTTATTTTCTTGACACCTCACCCCAAGCTGGTTCCAAAGAAGACAGATTGCAAATCAATACTGCTGCTACTGAAGTTGCACCAGATGCCTTCTGCCATTTCAGTAATAAGCACAGAGATAATTAACGGAGAAATGTTTCAGTCAAATCAATGCAGATTTCCTAGTGGGAGAGGTTATCAGAGAGCACTACAACCTCCCCCCCTACACCCAATCGAGGGATGTCCATAATGTTACACAAAAAAGGCAGATGATCCAGATGATACATTTATGCTGTGAATGCACCTAGCCCTAATTATATTGTTGAGCTCCAATCTGTAATTGTCTTGATTGTTAGACCGGTAGAAGTTGAACCAAGTCTGATGTCGAGACATTGAATTGGTCTGGTTTCTTTTTACTGGCCTCAGACTTGGCGGTAAATAAAATAATGTTGGTTCCTTCACAGCTTTCAGGTTTCTATAAATTGACCTCTTACCAGTCACACCTCCCAGTGCTTTCTAACGAGATTCCTCTTTCAAACATGCCCTAGACAACAGGATAGGACAAAACTGCTACACATCCATGCCTATAAGTTGTTTATTCAAGGAACTAAATTGAAAACCGAGATACTTTCCATATTTTATAGCAGCAGTTCGGCAACTTGCTTGGCGTCTCCTCAAGTGAGGGGAAGCAATTTGTTTCCCAGTTGCCACTCCCATGCTCTAACACTTGACATAGTGCTCTCTGTGTAAGCAGCAATTTTATTAGCAATGTTTCGGGAGTTTACAATAAGCATATACAATAACTAATTTTTAATAAGGGTGCTAAAGGTATTTGGGGAAAAGTGTCGAGGTAAGCAACAGTATATTTACTTATCAAACTGCAAGTCTGGGTCAAAATATTTCAGAGTGTGCTAACACAGAACACATTTCCTGGAGAGAAGTATGTTTCCTTTCTGTAAGTGTTAATTATGGCCAAAGTTATGTTAAAACCAACATAAACTGACACTCCCGCCAAAACAAAGCAGTCCCCATTTATGCCCACAGGAGCATTACTGCAGCCAACTGCTCCGTGTTAAACTAATCCCCCTCTCCTTAAGAAGGCAGAGAAAACTGCTTTAAAATGGTACTGCATTAATGGCAGCATTAATGGACCAGCTTTAAAAGGGCTAAAGCACAGATACGGTAAGTCAAGATCAGACATTTCAGGATCTCCTAGCTTCTTCCTCTCCAGGTCAACCACTTCAATAGTCATTTTAAATATGATCTGCTCATTTCCAAAGAGAAAATTTAAGTACATGGGGTTAATCGCACTTCTTAAGACTGGGGAGTTTCTGACCTAGGCTACATTTGCTTTTACAGGAGTACCAAATAATCGTGTTCTCCACCAATAAACGTCACAAGTGCGTCACAGCTCGTCCTACCTCTGAAAGCACTATCCTATTTCCTCTTTTCAGCACTTCCTGAGTGCAGCTCAAGCTGTATTTGACTTTTTTCAAAGCAATCAGAACTGCATCACACAGCATAGAAGTGAAACTTGCCTCGCGTTCAGTCACACAAACTGAGTATCTGTCCTAAAAAAAGGAAAAGCTGAAATCCTGACTCACAGAAGTAATCTTTTGTAAAATCTTTGGGTAGCAGAGCAGAATTTGTATTCAGAACAGCTGGATCACATTGGGTGGAGGGTGCTCAACAGCATGGAGCTACAAAAGCACCAAGGGAGGAGCCACACTAAGTTTATTTCACGACTGACATTTTTATCTTGCATAATAGCGTTAACAAAGAAAGGTGAAGGGGTTTAAGAAGGGTTTTAACCCAATAATATCCCTTTAATCTATTATCCCCTATTTACTGTGTAATCCAATTAATCCATAATTCTCAATGTGGGTAACAAATGGAGAGAGACTGAGCACGCCAAGCTGAGCTCCTGCACTACAACTACCCGGCAGCATCTGCTGTGGCTGCCATACCCAGAGAGGGGAGGTAAGCCAAGACACGCACAAGTTAGTCTAGAACTAAATACTCCAAGTAAGAACTAAATACTCCAAACTAATACTCCAGTATCAGCTGCTTCTCCTTCTTTAGGTGAATTCAGTTCTGCACTACCCTTCAAAGTGCCTCATTCACTTACGCAATTTCGACTCAGAATTTCTCCAATCAGTAGTGTTTCCACTGCTTCAAATATAACATGCTATCCCAATTAACCAAACGAATTCATGATCAAGCACTAAGCAGAACTTAATCTGCATACTAGAATACCACAGAGCAAACTGTTCCAGTTTTGAATTACTTTCCTAAGAGGGAAGAAATCCAATTTCATTTTTCTTAGCTCGGTATCCCTCCTCTCTCCTGAAGAAGGGATGTTAATTGCCAGATTCTTAATAAAACTTGCTTAAAAATATGAAAATTCACTGCAGTTTTTAGGCATGAAACAGTATTCCATTAAAGCCCACAGAACTACAGTTTCTTCCACGCAGTGCACTCTGTTACCATACTTCCAACTAATTCTGAAAGAATACTTGGAAACCAGGATGTGCCATATTCTATAAACAGCTGAGAATTTTAAGAAACTGCACAGCTCTGAGTTGTATGAAGTGATATTCCATTTGTACAACTCAAGAGCAAACCCCAAAAGTCTTCTGAGACTCTTTCCCACAATTAAAAACCCTAGGAATATACAGCATTTATCCTGGCGCGTCACTTTCCTTAGGATCACCAATGCTTCCAAATAGGAAGCAAACTCAAGTCTAGGGCAGCCCCTTCTAGAGATCAGAGACAGGTTAAGAAATGCAATAAATGGCATATGGGACACAACACATGCAGAACCAGAGCATCTAATGAAGATGCTTCTGTTTGCCAGAACAGAAATTAATCCATGAAAGCAAATTAGGTTATGCTGTCCGCAAGGTCAGGTGCACTTTCCCTTCTTTCTTCAAAGACCTTTTTACTCTCTCCTTCAGTAAGCGTTTACAATCCAAACTCCTCTTCCAGAAAGTTTACTTTAGGAAAGACACTGATAATTTGTAAAAGATTTTCAAATTTCATTGATGAAACAAATCCTCCAAGTCACAGCATACACGCAGACCTAGAAGACATATGAAATCATGCACTGACCAAGATGAAACAGTCACCTCCCCATTACTATTTACACTCTGGGAAGCATCTATATAAACTTCAGAAGTTTTGCACACAAAACAGACTGGAACCAGACTGTAAACATTTGCTCTTCTTTCAGTGCACTGACCCACTGGCTCCATGACTTCATGTGTTTGCAACTCAAAGCTACGTTTAATCTAACACTGAAGCAGTAGTGAGTCTGCAAATCTGCCATCCATCATTCAGAGCTTTACTTGCTTCCAAGTTGTACGAGATTGGTGAATGCTCCCAAAAACATTACAAATATTTGGCCTGTGGAAACATATCAGCTGAAACTGTCCACACTGAAATTTAAGATGCTTGAAAAGCCTATCATTGCATACTCTGTAAAAGAAATCACAACGTTTCAAAAGCAGAACCCTAAGCTAAACACCAATGCATGCAGTGAAGCATCCCTAGGATTCAGTTTTAAAGTACATTTGGCTCCTATTTCAGCCTCAAGAGAAATCAAGATGACCAAATGCTTTTTAGTTCCTTCCTCTGCCTCAATTAGCAGAATCCATTTCAATTAAGTTCTGGTATTTCTGTTTGCAAACAGTGGCATACTAATACATCAGCTCTCTTTACAAGCTAGCTGACAAGATTCAGTGATAACTTACTATATCTTGTGAAAGATCTACATGTATCATTAGATGAGTGTTAGTGTTCTTAAAAATTAGCAAAAACTGTACCCAACACTCCCTATACAGCAGCAATATCCAAGAGGCTGCCAACATTTCATATCACTTGTAGAATTTCATACTAGAAATTAATTACTAGCACACCAATATAACTGTTTGCCAGTGAAAACAGTCAAAGGTCCCACTACAATCCACATATAAAATGTTAGTAGATCGCCCTGCACTGAGTTTTTGCACACTATTTTGTGTAGATATTTTGAATTACAGATGGCGTCAGTGCACTGTGTTTCCTCGCCTGGAAATTCTGCATCCTCTTTATTTGGTCACCAGCGGGTGATCAAATACCATCATGTGCCCAGTGAGAAGCGCTTCCAGGCAGTCTGCCGAGACTCCCATCGCTTGTTTAAAATTATTTATTCAGCATCATTAAACAAAGGAAAAAGATACAGAAATTCATGTGCGATTACACATTCTTGTACCTCTCATCCATAAATAGAATTTGGGGTCTTTTCAGTTCCTTGGTTAAGTCACTGAAGAGGAGCATGATATGCCAGTTATTTTAACTGAGGAGACTGTGAAGAACTGGGAAGCATTTGAGGCACGAATGACCACAACGGAGAAGTGTGCAGCATGGTATAGTGAATTAAGGGTTGTAAAAGGCAGCTCTCTGCCTATTAGAGTTCAAAAATTTTCTTCTCTGAAATAGCTGAAGTTGACAGTTATTGTGATGACGTTCAGGGTGTTATCTGTATTTAAAATTCCTCAACTTTTCCAGCTGTATGTATTACCTGATGTTTATTGTTAACATGGACAGGCAAGCGGAGAAGATACTGAAAATAATTTAGGACCTTCTTTAGCTGCTGACGTAGTCTTAATGTTTTCTTTCTTCACCCTTTAAATTTGACCCCTGAAACTACTTTGGTTGTAGAGTATAAGGGCAAACTGTTAGTCTCCAGGATTATCCAGAGATTTTTTATTTGGATTAAATACATTTTTTGTTTGAGGATGCTGAGTTAACTAATATTGTGTTCTATGACCCATTTATTCACCCCTAATCATAAACAAAGGCTGCGTATTGCAGAGCAATACAAAACACCAGTTGGTATCCACCATAATCCATCAGCATCACCAGCAATACAGCTCGCTGTTCTGCAAAAGGGCAGGCTCTGCACCTTCTGAACTTCTCAACTGATTCGTGGTAAATTTAGATATTTAAAAAAAAAAATATGTGCGTAGACACAATGGTGGTACAGACATTATCTTGCTTTCTATATGAAACACTAGTACAGTTATTCTATTGGCTTTCTTACGTAGTAAGGTCAGCTGCACTTACGTTTTCTCACATTTTCTTAAGCAACTTCCTCAGCTACCACAAACTAAAGTTTCCTACCACTTTGCTGGTTCTGCATAAGAGGTACAGCAGGAATGCAGAATATTCAAATAGCATGCATCATGACCTGAAGTTTAGGTCAACGAAGACCACCAAAACAGTCATCCAAATACATCCTAAGTGCCACCTGCGCTCAGTGAGAGCAGACTTCACCAGCCTCCAAGGCTGAAGTCTTGTTATAGTAAGCTCAAATTAGGGAACAGCAGCACAAATCAACACTGCCCCTGGCATCGCACCTTAATCCTAAAGGATCCCATATTTACATATGAAAAAGATCACTCCATATTCTTTGCCTCAGGTGCAAAATTAATTTCACCTATATAGATGGAAGATCACAGCTGCATTCATACCACATGTTTTGCCAGCATGGAGATTTGCTGACAGCTATGAATACGGGGACTTTGCAGGGTAGGTTTGGCTTATATTTAGTAAGTCATTTCTGAACGGACAGAGAACAATATAGCCATTGCTACATTTAAATTCTGTGAAGTAATCTAAAAAGACAGTGCTACAGGTACTAACACGTAGTATCTTGCAGGCTAGCAGGCAGCGAGGAAATGGGCTCTGAATGAGTGTTTGTACCAAGGTCTCACGTTACACTGAGAGCAGCAGAAGTAGCAAAAACTCATCTAACACATTTGCACCAATTTAAAGGAATCTGCTGAGAACAGGTTCATGCATTCAAGATGTGGGAAAGGCTGAGAAAGTCTCTTCCTCTGAACTCTTTAGAGGTTGCTGGCAAGTGCAGCATATTCAGAAGGGCACTTATATTTTACCTTTATTACATCAAGGCTCAGTTACAGGAATCCAAATTTTTGCAAGAAATAGGTCCCCTTTTAGTCTTCTGCACCAAAACGTTTAGGAAACTGAGGCACACAATCAACATGACATAGCTTGTTCAAGACACAGTATGTATAACAACACATCGCTCTGCTCCCACACTGTATTGTGAAAGTCTGCATTTTAAAGGCAGTGGCTCCCCATAAACAGGTATCTGGATCAAGTCTGAATTAAGAATTCCATCCTCAGAGGCTGCACTGAAACCACACAGAAAAGACACGCTTGTACAAGTTAAGTGTAGCAGACAGGCCTCCAAAAAGTTTCTAGTGTTCTCGGTTGGAAGACAACTCAGCATGCTGGCGTCTGGCACGTGTGTGCTGGGATAACGCGTCCACATCAAGACAGCTACCATTGAAAGACCTCTCAATCTAGAGCCACATCTGTGCTTAAAAATACTAGTAACGAAAAAGAAAAATAATAAAAAAAGAAAAATAGTAACATTCAGAAAAAAAAAAAGTTACGGCAAAAATGTTCTTCAGTAAAACCAGACCAGCCTGCACTACAGCATCAGTTGACAATACAAGACCACTGCTCTCCAAATGCTTCAATATTTTACTGCTAACAAGAAAAATCATCAGGCAGGAAAGGAAGAATGATGGAAACGGAAGAAGGCAGTCCCAGAAACAGCCTTTCAAGGCATAGTAACTTACAGAGGCTGAAACAAACCCTAATCCCAATTTGAAAAACGATAAAACTTGGCACGTTGTGCTAAATGAGTATAAAAGTTCACCTGAAGATCACTCAGCTCAATTAAAATATTACAGCCAATCCCCATTACCAAAGCACTTTGTATACACATTGAAAGGTTTCTGGCCACAAACCAAGAATAAGGAAATTCAAGCCTCATTATTGTTTGACTCTCCTCTTAATCCCTATATGGAGCCTTATTAATGCTGACCTTGAGTTTGTATTATCATGTCATTGGGGCAGGAAAAACAGCAAATCCTCAAGAACTCCGAGTCTTTCCTGAGGATTTGAGTGACTAATTTTTAAGTATGAATTTGTGAAGCACTTTTCTTTACGTAGTTACAGCAACAATCTTTGATAAATCCTTTTCATATAAAGGCCAAAAGATGCCAAGTAGCTCTAACCTTTCCAAGGGCTTTAAGGAGTCATGCTCACTGTACACGTGCCATCCTGTCATTTGATGTTTGGCAGACCTACTGATTGCAGAAACAGGGGCAAATAGTTAATTTTCAACACATATAAAGCAGCAGCTTTTTGTTTTTTCCCCACAAAAACTTAAGCAATAGTCAGTGTAACTACAACACTGTATTTAAATAAAGTTTAATTATATGATGAAGTGCCCAAATAGTCAATGCACGTGTTTACAGAAACGCTGGGCGATTGTATCTCATATCCGTAATGAAGAAGATTCTTCTATCGGTCTGAGAAACTTTCTATCGACAGTTTATGCACTCAGGCATGTTCTAATAGAAGCACCACCTACACACTTCAAGCAGAATCAGAGCAGGACAAGCAAACACCCAATCCCAGAACCAAGAGAAGATCTGGGAAAGGGAGAGGGGAAAGACATTTCTATGCCCCAACTGAGAAGTGGGGAGGGGCTGCAGAGGATGAACAGTGGGAGTAATATCAACACATTAGAGAGGGCACAAGCTGTTGAAAGGCTTCTGAAATTCAGTACCACAAATATGATGTAGATACTTTTAATGAACGACAGAGAAGATGCTCTTTTGCAGGTTCTATGCTCGTGACTTCAGTGAGACGCTGAAGCACTGACCTCCCAACTGTTTCATAAGATGGGCGTCCAGACTCAAGAAAGAGGAAGACCTCAACATCTGACAACCCAGTCTGGCTTCAAACACCACTGACCTCTGCAGGATCACTGCTCCATAAATCAAGCACATTTCAAGGACATGTTGCCTATGCACCTGAAGGAATGGTAAATTTTGCTAATACTTTGCAGTGGCCATTTGAGGACTCTCAAATTTTGAGGATTTCCTGTAGAGCTAATTTGATGTTCTCATGTGCACAACAGCCCCATCAATATTCCAGAAAAGCCCAATCAGAATACGGTAAAATACAATCTTCCAGTAAACTAAACAACACTCTGCAAAAATACTACTCTGCAACAGAAAAAAAAAAAAAACCACGCTACAGAAGCTGCAGCAGAACTAGCAGTAGAACTTCAAGCTGAACACGCCTTTTCCTGTCTTCTATAATCTGATCTAGCACTTGCAGACATGTCACAGAAGTAAACAGGATCCAGAGGTAAATGCATATCCAATCATCCTTACTGTATCATCTGTGTCTGCAGTTCTATGCAAATGCAGACAGAATAAAGCCCCATCACTGCCCCTGCGCAGTGCAGGTTCAGGGCATTAAAAAAAAAAACCAACACAAAACCCCAACATTTGGTGTAATTTACAAGTAGGGCAAAAAGTATCAATCTGAAGATCAACAATTGCTGGTAGCAAACATCCAAACCCACCCAAAAGCTGTGTTTAACAAGAGCAAACCTTTAACACATTCAAAGCTTATCACACATCCGGCTCTCATCCCACTTTTCCATCCTTGGAGAATTAGAAGACTCATGGAGACCGCTTCAAAACACTTCTCTGTTAACGACTCTCGCAGTAAATTCAAGACACACAAGTTCACAGCAAATGCCGTGAAGCGAGAGGCAACGTACAACGCACTCTTCCTCAGAAGTGCCTTCCTCCGTGTTACCAGTCACGCAGCACCCGCACCTGACCCTCCTCAGCCGCCAGCGCCTCAAAGCAAACCTCAATGAGAACACCAAACCTTTACAACCACATCATCAAATAGCTCAAGAGTATAAATATAAAGGCTAGGAAATGCCTAGTTAAATCGGTTTGCGTGTTGTAGAATTAAGATATCGGGTACATTTATCCAAGTCATTTCAGGAGATTTTTACCGGAAATCAACTTGCAATAAGAAATCTCAAATGTTAATTAGACGTCAGAAAGCGTTAGGCTGATTCAGACTAACTCTGTAACTAATCCATGTCAGCCACCTCAATAGAGGCTGTAGGAGAAATAAGCTTGTTAGATGAAGGAGAGAAAACTTGAGGATGACCAGAATCCTAAGCGTAAATTAGAGGAACTGACTGAGCTACAGAGCCAAAATAGTATTTAGTTAACTGTGTTAGTGGAACTATCACCCGAATGACTTTGGTTTGTAATAAATTTTTAGGGATTATAATATTAATCACCCAAGAAGTATTGAAGTGGCATATATCATACTAAGCTGTGACTAGCTCTTTCCAGTTTTAAAGCACTACACAAGCATGAACTAATGAATTTTCATAAATACCCTTGTTAGTGGCCAGAAGGCCCCTGTTTTTATACCAAGGAAAATAAATCATAGTGACTATCCCCATGACCACTTAAGTAATAAAATGAGGAAGGACACTCCAGTGAACTAGGCATGGAAATGCTGATTTCTACTTCCATTAAAATACAACCAAGTTCTGTTTTTTCCCCTCTCACGCGGGTATAAAAAGACCACATTGTTTCTTAAGGCTCCTAGCATCATCTCTGGCATTGTAAGTGAAAGATGATGGAGAAAAACGCAAAAAGCAAGAACAGCTTGATGATCTCTCAAAAATGTACAAAAATCTCACAAGACCCCTCACAAATCTTTAAGTTTTAACCATATACATGCAGAAAACTTAGATCTTAAACCCTCTTTCTCTGTACTTCCTATTTGTCCAAACTACAAATGGCTTCCATAACTACACACTCTTGCTTTCTTTCCTCCAGAATTTCTATGTAAATTTGACATTTTTCACTCTGTATCCATCACTGCTCTTCATTTGCTCACTTCTACCTTTGCCCCAGTGTCCTATTCCCATGACAAAAAATACTTCCCCAGCATTCCTGCCTGTGCTCTCTTAATATGAACCACATTTTTCACTGCAGTGTCAAACTCAGCCCAGTGAAAAAAGGTAAAATTCACTCAACAGTCTGAAAAGAAGTTAGAGTATACACAGTCAGATAATACTCTCCTGCCATACTCAGTCCCAGCATCTTACACTTCTTTTAATGCCACTCTTCCCTCTCTCCTACTCATCAAATGATTGCTGACATCTCTCCTCTCACTACATTTTTTGCCACCAGCAGTTGAACTGAAGTAAACCCGTATTTTTCTCTTATTCCCCATTCTACAATACTGACAATTTTCAGTCTTGAATCCTTACTTTGAGAGTCAACACTTGACACGACTGAACTGTCTCCATCTTTTCTCTCTTCCATCTTCCCCCTGCTCGACTTCCTGACTCTGGTACGCTTGTCACTCCCTCCTTAACCACTTGTGTGTTCCTTCCATATTACAGCACATGTCTAAACTCTCTGAACGCTCTTCTACAAAGTCTGTCAGCAAGCGTGGCAAGAATACGTACTGCTTTCCGGAGTTTTCCACCATTCTGCTGCCCACATGGAGCTCTGTCATACCTTAAACTGGAAGCTTACTAGGGTAAAACAGAGACTTCATGCTTGGCCAGCATTGATCACACTGTTTGCACTCAATACAGGGACATCATTCAGATTTTTTTTTTCATGTTTATAACGTGGCATAAATATCTCAGGCTGAGATTTTTGAAAGGATTTAGGCAATAAAGCAATGTAAGTATAGATAAAGCAGTTACCTTACTTTCAAAAATTAATATTCAGACAGTACTCAACTATTAAGTGCACTTAAAAACATGGTCTTGAGTTCTGCCTAAAACACGACATGATCCACCTCTATTTTTGCAGAGAACATTATACAGATTTAGGGATTTCCAAAAGAAAGCAATAGGTTTTTTTTCTGGCAGATTCAGAAGAACACATTCTTCAAATCCTACTCAAAGTGAAACTCTGCCCATGCTTCAGTTATGGAAAGAACCTACTTCTCAGAGACTCAAGACGACAGAATAGTAATATTCTGTCCCTTTTCCTTTGGTACTTAGCCTGAAGTCACTAAACTTGCCTAATCAAAGACAAAATTTTATTTAACCGATTTTAAAACTGATCGTTCCAGCACAGCAATTACATCACCAGAAGAGAACCTTCTAGAGGACCTAGTACAGCAATTACCGTTTTATAATCACTTTGAAGGCAAAATCCAAGGAGCAATAGGTCTCATTAGAAACTTACTTACATAGCTCAGAACTAGGCTGGGCAGGTGATAAGCTACTCCAGCACCTGCCCATTCTGCAATCACTAGAAGACATTCCACGATCAGGGCAATATATATTTATAGAGTATTTACACAACCTATTTAAGTCAGAGTATGATTACACAACCATTCATAATAGCTCAACAGGAGACATCATCAGCTATTGTTCAGATTCACACTAACACAAAGGTTATTTTTAAGACACAAAAACACAAAGCCACTTAGGTTTAACAGACCTACAAGAACAGATTTAATCTATTTTAAGGTTCTCAACCCCCACCCTCACAAAACCCTATGCCGCTGGCATTTACTACGCAAGTCTACAAACCAATAAACAACAAATTTAACTTAAATTCTTCGTTTTCTTTTGCAGCATTTGCATGGAAATGGAGCAAAGGGACTTCAGCTGTCACAGACAGTTAAAGCTCCAGCTCAAGATTCAAGACATGCTTTTATTTTCCTTCACAATCCCACTATTGAATTGTATACTCCATCTCAACCCCACTATTAAATTGTATACTCCATCTTCAGCTGAGAACTTCAATATAACAAAAAATCTCATTACATGAGTATTAACACAGACATTCAAAATTAAACAGGAAGTATACAGAGGGAATGTTTGCTAGATTGCTCAAATTGGAATAGAGAAGGGAGTGGTTTTTAAATTCTTCTCATTAACCCATGCATATCTTTTCTTAAAAAAATCACATTACCATTAACTCTTCCCTTATTGCAAACCATTTTTTGTTTTTTCTTTTTTTAAGTTGATGCACTAGTTAACAAAAGGTGGAAATAATCACATGGTAAAAACACTACAGAGGTACCAGCTTTGTTACAAAACATAAAAACCCTCTATACCTCAGCTTTCCCACATATGAAATGAGGACAATTATGTCAGAAGCTCTTCATTATTCTTGTTTTTTAAAAAAAGTGGGAGGAAGGAGCTAAATGCATCTGTTTGCAATATACCACAGTGTAAAAGTCTACCATTCACAAATGCTTAAGATCCACACGGAGGCCACTTATCAGTGTTTTTATGGAAACGCAACACAGGAACAAGAATCACGCACACTCAATTAAAAACACTGAGACACAAATCTTACCAGCTGGAATTCTCTGCGCCTGTCGTATGCATGCTGGATACCACTATCCGCCCATAGAGCTCTTATGGCTGGAAGATACTGTAAAAAAACTGGCGTCTCCACCATGCCTTGCACCACCGTGACTGACCGAGTATCAAAAGCCATCATCGTATCTCCATTACTCTGGTTAGCAGGATCTCCCCAAGGGATATGAAGTTTCTCTCTGGCATCTACGAGGACTCTCACACCTTTAACAACATGAAAGAGCATTGCAATTAGAGTTTCCCAGCATCTACTATTTCACTAGCCTACAAATCTGCAAAGATTCAAACAATACATTTATTCTGTACAGTCAAAGCTCAATAGGACTATCCACCCAGCAGGAAATCAGAAAGTTTCTGAAAAATTGACTCGAAGCGCTACATTTTCAGGTAATATCAAAACTCAGATATTTTCTGTCCGAAAAACATGGCCATGCTCAACAGTATAATATCCATAGCACAAGCTTAACTCTTGAAACAGAAGTTCTATTTTTAATTACTAAATCCCCAATCTGTGCTATCAAGCAAACTCTTTCACAGATATTTATAGTTCCCTCTGATCTCCAGAGCCATTCTACAGTCATTAAATTTACCTGGCATGAATACCAGATAAATGAAGTATGTTTAAAAGCTTATTTCAGAATACATTAAACCATCCAATAGCTTATTCTAAGGTTCCCTAGTCATCGTATTCTTATGAACTTGGTATCTAGTTATATCTAATTTCAGAGAGTTATCACTGCCTTTAACGCTTTCAGAGATATGAAGACAACATTTACTAAAATCACAGCACTTTCTAAAAAGTATGTTTTTACTGTTTAAGTGCAGAAGGAGTTGTATCACCTAAAGAATTCCCTGTGCTTTTTGTTGTTGTTGTTTTTGTCAATAGTCTCTAGGAGAAACAGAGTATTTTAAATTTCTCTTACACAGGACTTTAAAAAAAAAACATTGTGCTTATACTAATAATGCAAACACAGGGAAACTAATTCAGGTACTAAATTTACCAATGAAACAATAAGAAGAAAAAAGAAAATTCCAGAAAGAATAAGCAACTGTAAAGACATTGGGAGAGGTATAAGGAACTAAGATGTAGCAACAAACAACTGTATAACAACATAATTACTTAATGCCAAAGTATTTTTTCAAGCTTCATTCTCTTTCCATAATTTTTCTATCTGTCAAAAGCCATGACTGCAGGAAAGCAGCCTCCAAAACAGATCTGCAGTTCCTATATGTATATTTTAACAGAGTAGGAAGTACCTTACTTTATTAATAAACTCTAACCTGGTCAACGGACAAGCTCGTGATTTCTACTGCCTTGCTATTTATAGCTTTTCCAGGCTTGATTTGTAAACAGTTTTGTAAAACTATCCTCTTTTAAGAACCACAGGACCTCAGCCCCCTTCAAGAGCGGTGCTGAAGTCTGACAACGCTTTGCTGTTTAAGAAACTTAGTTAAGACTTTGTCCAACTATTATACAGTCCAAACCGAAAATCTGACGAGAGATTTAGATAAGAAAGAAACTAAGCGAGGATGACAGCAGTGAAATCAAGAGCCCGCTCCTAAACCATGTGAGGAGGTTTTGGCAACGCATCTATGAAAAGTGGCTCTGCGTGCGGGCTTCTGTTAATTGATGTACCAGTCTAGTTTCCAACACGATGGCAACGTTTCTTCCACCGCAGCGAAATGCAGAGAGCGCTTCCCCCTCAGGGACAGGACACGTCTCATCCTCACGCACTTTCAGGTGCATCTTTCCTTCCCCCCCTCCCATCCATTACCGCTCATTACCGCCACCGCATTACCAGGAAACGGCCAAGCTCGGGACCGTACGGACCGAAGCCGCTGCTCCCACGGCGGGCGGGGAAGCCGCCCTCCGCAGCACGGCGTGCCGCGCCCGGGCCAGCGCCCGTCCCAGCGCCCGTCCCGGCGGGGCTGACACCCCGCGGGGCTGCTACCCGGCCGCCGCCGCTCGCACTCGGCGGGAGGAAGGGTGAGGAGCCCGAAAGGAAGGCGAGAGGAGGCACCGGCCCAAGGAACCCACCGCTCCCCCCCTGAAGGCGCCAACGCCCCCCCCACCCCCACCGGCCGGGCCGGGCCCCCACAGGCCGCCGGGCCGGTGCCTCACGGGGCGGGCCGGCCCCGCCGCCGCCGCTCACCCACCCTTGATCACGTTGCTGTAGATGGTGGCGCGGAACTCCTCGCGGGCCGCCCGGTCCCAGTCCTGCCCGTGGATGATCCGCATCTGCTTGAGGAAGGTGGACTTGCCGCTCTCCCCCGCGCCCAGCAGCAGGATCTTGACGAGGCGCTTCACGTACGTCTTCTCGCGGTTGAGGCACTTGTCGATCTCCTTGGACTTGCGCTGCTGCTCGGCCTCGCCGCTGGTGAGCAGGCAGCCGGGGAAGCAGCCCGACAGCACGGAGCGGGACGGCAGGAAGTCCGCCATCTTAGCGAGCACTGCCAGCGAGGGGAGCGGCCGCCCGGCCCGGCCCGCACCAGCCCGCTCTCTGCCCGCGCATGCGCGCCCCGACACGTGACTCGCCCCCGCCCAGCCTCACACGCCCGCGTCACGTGACGCACCCAGTTCCTCCCCCCCCCCCCCCCCCCCAATCTCGCCGCAGCCCAGGAGTGGGGGTGTGTGTCACGTGACAACGGTCGCGCCCGCCCTCGGCGGGAACCCCGCCCACGAGCGGCGCCTCACAGGAAATGGCGGGAGGCGGCGGCCGCTCCCGCCCCGGTTGCGGCCGCGGCCCCGGCCCCGCTGGCGCCGGGGCCGGAGCGGAGCGTGAGGGGAAAATGAGGCCCAGGCACAGCCCGTCCCCGGCGGCGGCACCTCTGCTGCAGCCGCCTCAGGGGAACTGACGGGCCGGGGGAGGTCAGGCCTCGGTCAAGGGGGCAGGATGAAGGTTGCCAGCTAAGCAGTTTTTGTTCTCGGTACAAAAAGAAAATAGTTTCGTTAAAACGCTTTGAACAGTTTGGCACGTACTTCCTCTGCGCTCCTGTGAGGAGAGCTTTCCAGTACTACAGGGACCCCGCACCAGGCTGAACAAACACAGCGGGTCTGGGCCTCACGCGGGGGTTGTGCACAGGCAGGGTGATAAAAAAGCCAGTGGAACTTTTTATCCGTTACTAAGTTAAAAGAAATAAAGATGGTCTTTTCAAGTGCAAGCTTTTCAAGTTTACTTCTCAAGTAAAATTTTCCTGAAAGTTGGCAACCCCTCATGCGATGGGTAGAGCAAATAATAGGCAGAGGGACGTGCAAAGATTTAAAATCCCACTCTTCGTGTGACCCATCCCTGAGCACCATTGTTCTGTTCATCATTTGTGCAAAAAATTAACTTACTATCAATTACACCAGCATAGTTCAACGTGCTTAAACGGCTGCCTACATATAACGACACTGACTGAAGATGTCCGTCAGGTGAAAGGCAAAAAGATGCAGTAACATTTTGTATTACTTTGCTTATTGATGCGGTTTTTCAAAACTGCTCAGAGAAGCCCTATGTCGTCCACGTTGCTCAGATCAGCACATCTGTGGTCCGGCGTGCCTGCTCACCGACACATTCTCCAGGCTTAAGGATGGAGATAAAATACGTACGACTGACAAGCAAGCACATGTGCACGTGTGGTGGAGCTCAGCTGAAAGCACATACATCCGTGTCATGCTTTTCTGACACGGCTATTTATAGACTATAGTGCAGAAATCATATAGAAGTAAGCACATATGTGAAGATTACCTTAAATGTTTATCTCCTTATATCTTATTAACTTCGATACCTGCTGAGTTTTTCTTTTGATGTTTCTCTGCTTTTTTTAACAATAATATTAAGTTACAAAAAGGAAGCCGTGATGGAGGAAACTGAGATGAGTTTAGCACAAGGAAATGCCACTTTGTCTCCACTGGAAGGACCTCCATCAAAATCCACCATGAGTATCAGCATTCACGCCTTAGGCAGGGGATGGCCCCGCTTGGAGATAAATTCCATATAAATTATTCCATATGGCCTTACGAAAAACCACACTTCTCAGAGGAGAACAGGATGTGGTATAAAATTCATATAGTCGTCCAAGAAGCACATCCTGGTGGTCTCGGTACCGATGTGGAAGCCAGTCATTCCTGAGCTCTAGTCCAAGTTTTAAAACAACTAAGTGATCTTCGCTGGTTTGACACAAGATCTCATCCCACCTTCAGAAATGCAGAGGACTCCTGAGTTTCTACAATTCCTCTTGGACTTAAGTAGTTTTCAGCAAATGAAAAATCCTACCGATGTTTCTCCCTTTGTGCTTTTTGTCTGCAAAGTGAGACTGGTAACAGCACTCATACTTTCCTTCAAAAAGTTTCATATGCTTACTAAGGAAGAATGAACATTTATTGCCTCTTAGCGAAGGAGAGAGTTAAAAACAAGAAAGCCAAAAACAAAACATAAAAACAATATTGGTTGCTTACTTTTTGAGCAGATAATTAACACCTACCAGTGAAGTATAAGAAAAAAAAATATGCCATAAGCAGTAGAAGCAGATTAAGAAAATCATAGTCATGCAGCAGAGGAGAGAACCAACAGCCAAGCTTGCGCACGGGTGGCAAAATGAGTCCTTGCCTTCCAGGCCAGCAGCGAGATGCACCTAAAACCTGGGCTGCAACAATAAAGGATGAATGAATGAAGTAAGAGGAAAAGCTGTTTTCTGATGTCTGCCAACAGCAGTATCACCTTCCTAATCCAAGGCATCCCTCACCAGCAGCCAGAACTGCTTCAGGACAGGCAGGTGTCTCCTGGGGTTACCTGGGCTTCCTTTCAAGGCAGCTTCTGTCTCTCATTGGTCCTCCCTGGTAGTCTCAGTTTTGCCCTTTTCCTTCCTCTTTTTCCTCCTTTCCTTTCGCTTTCTCCCATGAACTCTCCTACCCGGTGACTTTGCTAAAGCCTCCCTTTGCTCTGGCCTCTCCCTCCAGCTGCCCCGCACCACCATCATGCTCCAGGTGTCTGCTGCCTGCTGTCCCTCCTGGCACAGGTCCCTTCCACTCCTGCCTGCTGTCACTCTGCTCTCTCAATTTTGTCACTTCATTCTCAATTACTGTCATTCCACATTTCCAGCTGCCCAAATCACCTAAGGCTTGGGTAGTCCCTGGCCTCCTCTTTCCCCTCCCCTTCACACTCCCAGCAGCTGGGGAGCCCTCCAAAACCTCTTAGGGACACCACTCTCAATCCCCGGGCACAGGAGCATGGCTCTCAGCGTGCTGCGGAGCGGGAAGGGCTATTCCTGCGCTGAGGATGACGGTGTTCCCTGGAGAGGACACTGGAGTGGGCTCAGCATCATCCAGCTCAGCAGGGGAAGCCAAATAGCTCAGTCCTGGGTCAGGTGTTAACCCAGCTGCATCCTCTCGACCCAGCAGCCAGGCTTCATCTCTAATGCAGGGTGCGTAAGGTCTTTCTCTGTTTTGCTTTTTTCCTTCCTCTTTGCCACTTCTTTCCTTAGCTTTCCTGTCCCTGGAAAGTCCAGGAGTGACGGGAAGCAAATGCTGCCCATTCATGCTCACAGCTCTTCCCATGTGGCTGCTAAGGAAGCTTCTCATTTGAGTGCTCGTGCCCTACCAGCCCGGACGATGGACTCTGGAGATATTGCTTTAACTATTGCCTTGCTGGGAGACCTGAGATTAAGTCATGTGTCTCTCTATACCACAGTTTGCACTACTGCTTTGAAATCTTGGAAGGAACTGCGTACTGAAATTCAGCCTCCGCTTGCCACGCTCGCAGTACCATTCTCGTGGCTTCACTTACGTTACCCCTTCCTTCCCCTCAGGGCCGTCCCCAGTTTCCTTAGATAGAAAGGTAGTTTACTCACCACATGCCTTTTGTGTTGCATGATTCAACTTCTGATGTGTGAAAAAGGGGCAACCACGTAGGAAATGTGATCTTTAAAAAAAGGGGGGATTCCCTCTGCAGTGCTTTCCACTTGAGAAAGTGTCGAGAGTTGTGAGTGGGTCTGTTGATGATCACAGCTTACGGGGGCTTCACAAGGACAACAGAGGGACAAAATTCAACTTTCACCAGACTTTTCCCTGGCCAGGACACCCTCTGTGGCCTCGGGTGCAGGCTGAGAGGGATCTGCAGGCTCTGGAGAGCACGTGGGCGTGCACCATTGCCCTGTGATGCATTGACCACGAGTGTATTTTCACTATAGCGTCATGTTCCTCCTATGTGGGGTATGAACATCCCCTATAAACTTGCAGTTACACAAATAGCACTGCATTCATTGTAGAAAGCAGGCACTGAGAAGTAAAGTGGACTTCCCAGGAAATGTCTGTCTTCATTATCTGCGATGCAGGAAGGCCAGGACTAACTTGTGGAGCCAGAAATCAGCAGGAGTCTGCATAGCTGCTGCTGGTGCTTTCTGCCGCTCTTCCCCGCCATTCAAGTTCGTTGATTTCTTGACCGACACATTCACACACAGAACGGCCAGACTGAGTCAGGGAATGTGGAACTGTTTGCTTTCCACAAGTGATGCTTTCATGATTAGAGGCCCAGGAGTGTCTGCCCTTTCCAAGCTTGTATAATCTGATTTAAATGCCTCGTGCTTCACGTGGCAGACCTGCCATAGCGCATTAGCTGCTGGGGTGGTTCACCTGGGCAGCAGGTGAAATGCAGTTCATCTCTGATTTTGTGTTTGGTGGTTTGGGTCATTACAGATGTTAACAGAGCTGATTTTTATGTTGGACATCTTCTATAGCAAAGTAGCTTTGTAGTGGAGAGAGATACCCATAGGCTTTATCTCAGTTTGTCAGAGAAGACTAGAAACAGAAAAAAATCCACACCTGATCTATGAGGGGGTGTCTGTGGTAGATCAGCAGGATTTAAAATTTCCTGGAGCTTTGGAGATCAGCAAGGTTGAACAGTTCACACCTCAGCTTGAGCTCTTCAGAGCTGTTTCTCCTGGATCTCCTACAAGGAAATTTTGTTATTTCTGAATTCGTTTGTAGACCCAGTTTTCAAATGTTTCTAATTAATAAGATACCAATATCTCTCTGTGGGACTGTTAAGGTCAGTATTTTGGGGTGAAATGACCATTTTTGCTCCTCTAATTTGTGGGGCACATACAGTTGTTGGTGATTGATCCTTTACTTAGGCCAGTGTACTTCTGAGCCCTTCCACCACGCAGGAGGGGGAAGGAAAATAGCTGTTCAGAGTTAGCCTACCAAACCAAGAAACTGAGCTACATCTTTTTGTGTGCTATTTACCCTGATGTTATGTCCAAAAGAATTACTTACATGTATAGAGATCCCATTCTCCTGCCAGTATCGGTCTCTCTCAGAGATGGAATCACTTTTGTTACCTAGCATCGTCAAAATGCCCACACGCCTTTACTGTCCTTTCGCTTGCTTCCTCTGACTCCACTCTGAATTCCCTCTCTCCTGCTGTTTGCCTCCAGGACCGGCCATGCTACTGGAGTTTCTGTCACCTTTGCAGTTTCAGAGGGCCACCATGATCTGAGCTGATTTCGAAGAATCAAGCAGCACCTCAACACATGAAGTATGAGACACTGCAAATGTGTGAAGAACTCTCCTCCTTCTCCTTTCGGCCATCAGCTGATGCCTCGAAGCATGAGGTATGATAACTTTTATACTAGCGTGCGGAATGACAGAGGTTACTCATAATCATTAAATCACATAGCAGCACGGAGATGGGAATGGTGGAAAAGCCATCTGGAAAGTAAGGAGTGTCTGATCCAGCGGTTGCTGTGACTCACGGGGGGATTTCACAGGGGAATGACTCTGAGCAGACACAGAAGGGCCTTCCAAAGCACAGGCTTGTACAGATACTATGAAAGAGCAGAGATAAAGATAAAACACTTCCATGAGGGCAGCAAAGCAACTGGGAAAGCAGCCTGTGCCTTCAGGGTATTACTATGAATGGAAAAAGCGCTCTGCTCTGAGCTCAGAGCCAACATGCTTTCCTCAAGTGTGTGAACCACAGACCGTGATGTCAGAACAGTCACAAACACTGTGGTGGGGAAGGCACTGCCCTGAGAAACAGTAATACATGTGTGTGGGAAGAGTGGGTGCTCCCTGTGTGACTTGGGAACATGGACGGGTGGTGTGCGATGTGCACAGGGATGGGGGGGAGTATAAATGTGCCCATATGACCCATGCCGGCGTGACCGTGGGATGCGTGGGAGCATTCCGGCAGCATGGAGAGTGTGGTGTGAGTGCCTGCTCGGCTGTGCACACCGAGGTGTGAGCGTACACTCCTGTGGATGCTTATTCTGTGTGTGGTGTGCAGGGAGGTAGGCACACACAATGTGTAGGTGCGTAATGTGCAAAAGGCAACGTGCCCACATGGCTGGCAGGAATTCCTGGGAATGCCTCATACGAGCCTTGGCACAGCCAGATTCCGTATGAGTGAGGACCCAGCCCTCTCCTCCTGCCTGGCTGTGCTGGCAGGCTGAGCCCTCGGCAGCAGGAGGGAATCCCATTGTTTTCTGAAGACACCAGAGAAACGGAGCTCTTGGTTTCCAGTGCTGCGTGTCAGGTACTGTTCCCCCACTCACTGGCATGAGACAATCCATCATGAGGAAGCACTCTGTAACCCCGTGGTCTTCCTCTGGTCACTGTTAGTCACAATTTCCCCACCAACTCCCAAAAACCCACCCGTCTGGCTCCTGCATCTGCAGCTGAGCCAAGCTGAGCTGACCAAGGCTGGTGGCACCCAAGGAGCAGATGCCTGAAGCACTGCTTACCTCTTGCACATGCATGACGCTCAGTCACAATGGCTTGGTTTTAGGTGCCCTTGTTTTAGAATCATAGACTGGTTTGGGTTGGAAGGGACCTTTAAAGGCCATCTAGTCCAACTCCCCTGCAGTGAGCGGGGACATCTTCAACTCGATCAGGTTGCTCAGAGCCCCGTCCAACCTGGCCTGGGATGTTTCCAGGGATGGGGCATCCACCACCTCCCGGGGCAACGTGGGCCAGTGTCTCACCACCCTTGTATCTTCCTTATATCTATTCTAAATCTACCCTCTTTTAGTTTAAAACCATTACCCCTTGTCCTATCACAACAGGCCCTGATCCAGGGTCCCTCCCCAGCTTTCCTGGAGCCCCTTTAGGGACTGGAAGGTCTCCCCGGAGCCTTCTCTTCTCCAGGCTGAACCCCCCCAGCTCTCTCAGCCTGTCCTCACAGCAGAGGGGCTCCAGCCCTTGGATCATCTCCATGGCCTCCTCTGGCCCCACTCCAACAGGCCCATGTCCTTCTGCTGTTGGTGCCCCAGAGCTGGAGGCAGCGCTGCAGGGGGGTCTCCCCAGAGCGGAGGAGAGGGGCAGTTTTATCTTTGCTCCACACTGGGAGTGTTTTGGGGACGGATTCTCCCCTCCCCAGAGGAACCAGCAGTGCCTGGGGGCCTCGCCCGCTGCTGCCTCCTCCAACCTCCATCAGCCCCTCCTCTGCCCTAGGCCGCGCCCTCGACCACGCCCACGTCGCGAGCCGTGCGCGTTCCCACTAGCGCCTCGAGGCGGCGGCCGCGCCGCCCCACGCCTTCATGTAAATAAGCATGTGGCGGCGGGTGCTGATTGGCTGCGGCGCGCCGCGCTGGCGCCGCCCTCGGCAGGGAGAGGAGGCGGCGGCGGCGGGCGGCGGGCGGCGGGTGGTCGCAGCCAGGTGTGCCCGGCCGGGACTGCTGCTCCGCCAGCCCGCACCGCCCGCCGCCCTGCTCTGCCCGGCACCATGACCGTCACACGGCTCGACCAGGGCCAGCGCCACCGGCCGCGGATGGCCTTCCTGAAAAAGGTGAGGGCTGAGCGGCGCTGAGGGTCAGCCGCACCCCTCTGGGCATCAGCACCGGCGGGCGGGTGGTGCGGTGCCTGGGGCAGCGCTGACCGGTGCTCCGGGCGGGGGGACCCGTGTTCGTAGCATCCTGCCCGGCCACGGCTCTACGGGGTCCCTCTGGCGTTGCGGGGTCCGAGGGGTGAGAAGCCCCGTCCCTGGGGGTTTGGGGCTGAGACCTGTTGCAGTGCCCTGTGGGTCCCAGCTGGCTCTGGGGTTCAGGCTGTGGGGCAACGTGTGCTGGAGTCATGGAGGAAATAAAACTGTAATTCTGGTTTTTGGTTTTTTTTTTTTTTTTTTTATAGCTTAGCCTCAGCTGAATTATTCTCCTGACATGTTTTCTCCGTCTCCCATCTTTTCCCCCAAAGACCCTCAAAACTGTGTTATTTCCTAGGGGAAAAACCATCATCTGTGGCACCAGGCCACTCAGTTCAGCTCTGGGCCACTGCTGGTCCAGCACACGCGTTCCCAGCGCTTGCACCTGATGTCTGCTTTGGGAGGATGTATCAATGTATCATGGCCAACTATCTGCTCTCTGCCTCTTTCCACTTTTTCAGAAGCGAGCGTATTTGTGACCAGAAACAGTTGAAAGAGTGGGAAGATGTATGCCTACGCTTTTGGATGTGATGCGTAATTTTGTAAAACATTTGGTGTTTTTTTTTCTGTAGCATTCATTCAAAAGTGTAGCCAGTTTCCATATAATTTGTATCTGCAGATTTTAAAAAGCAGAGTGTTAAGCTAGCTTTTCTCCCACCCACCTCTCCTGCTTGTGGCTTATCCTGTTGAGTGGAATTACCTGAATTTCCCGTGACAAGTACAGCCAGCCAGTTGCTGTTCAAGTCACAGTTAGCTCTCCTGCAACGCCCATGACCTGAGGAAGATTCCAGGGGGAGAAGGGGGGAAATTTGGGGCTGTTCAGTGCTAAGGCATGAGCCTGGCAATACAAGCACCGTGCTTTTTAGGGTAGAGGAAGTAAAGAAGGTATTTTCTTTGGTGCTTTCTTTGGTGTCTTTCAAGGTAAATTTAGCTGGGGAGTCCTGCCAAAGGAAATACTCTGGGCCAAATTCTGCACTGAGTAATATTCTGTGGAGTTGCATGTGGGGTGCAAAGGAGAAACTGTGTGCTTTGAGAAAACAACCTCCAGCAGCTGTGCCTTAGCTGCTCTGTAGGAGCGTAGCAGTCTTTGCAAAGTGCTCTGAGTTCCTCAGGTGGGAAGACTTGTTAAAATACAGCAAACTGCTGTTACGGTCTGTGCGCCACTCACACTGTGAGCTATGAGAGGATTTGAGTAGTTCTAGTGCTTTACAAGTCTAAGACCTGTTAGCATGAGGAAAGGAAGCTCCCAGATGGTCAGCAGAAAGGCTTTGGCTCTCATCTCTGCTTTCATTCCTCCTCTGTTTTTTTCAGACCTCAGGGAAGTCATGGATGGAGCCTCGGCTGTTACATGTCAGTGTGGTCTATATGCTGATGGCCACGTCCTCAGAGCTCCCCTGAAATACCAAGCACCTTTACTGGTTGCATGTGGTGGGAGCTGAGGACGCTCAGCAGGCATCCAGCGAGTTCCTTGCAGGCTTAGATCCGCAAGGAGCTAAAATCCTGGAGAGAAGCTTTGTTAATTGCTTAAATCCGTGCTCAAGCTTTGCCACCAGCTGGCACATAGGCTGTAACTGTGTGTTTGCGCCAGCCACACAGGGGGATTCCTGACGTGTTGTCAGGCTGCTGCCCCTGTTGCACCTTTGCAGCTGTGATGTGTCTCCATGTGCTGGTTCTCCTCAGCTTGTGACTGCAGCAATCTTGCCATCGGACAGGGGAGAGGAAAGGGGGTTGCTTTGGGGGTGATGGGCAGTGCCATGTCCTTGCTGTGAGGTTGCTCTGCATGACTCGGGCTGGGCGTAGAGCTTGGTCTTCATGGCCAAACCATGGGGGAATTGGGGAGCCCCTTCCAAGGCCTTGCAATGCCATGCTAGTCCATGACTAATGCTTAGGTTTTATTCTATTATTTTCCCCTCCTAAACTGTCTTGGTAGGAAGAATATTGGCACAAAAGTCTGTCAGGGCAAGGAGGAAGCCTCTGAAATGTATTTTGGCTGTATGCACTTGGCCAGATGCTGGGAGAGCTCCAATCAACCCAGGCTCTTGGTGCTTGTGCCCACCCCAGCAGCCAGGATCTGGCCTCTGTTGGACATCGGCTGGCAAAGCAGGAGGCAGCGCCAGGCAGAGTTGTGCTCTCCAGTGGCTGCTGGGCTGTGTATTTTTCCTTGCTGTGCTACATGAGCTGCATCATGACTCATACCTTGTGGGTAGGGCTGGTGGATGCTGCTCGCCTTTTTCCTCTGCCCCCTCCATACTCTAGTCCCTGGTGGCTCCTCCCAAGGCAGCGCTGCAACTGGGAAGGGACCGGCCTGGGGTCTGCAGTGTGGCCGGGGTCTTCTCCAGCCTAGCTTCAGTTCTCTGGACTTAGACTCTCCAGCAGCTGCTGGCCCTCCTCTGCCTCAATTTTCAAGATGTGTGAGCATCTGAATTGTGTTTTTGCTGGTATGAGCTATCCATTGGACTCCTGCTCTCTAAGTGAGGCCCTAGACGTGGCTGGAGCTGAGCTTTAGGCCAAGCTCAGCCTCATCCCATCCTCCCTTTCCCTATTCCAGATGGGGAGATGCTGGTGCTATGCATTTCTGTGGAGCATCGCACCGAGCGTGATGTGCTCCAAGCAGTCCTGGTGAGAGGCGGTGTGCTCGGCCAGGTGGGACTGTGCTTAGGTTTGGTTTTGCTGCTGTGTGGGTTTAAGTAGGAGGCTCCGCTGGAGAGGTGATGGCGGGTCAGTGTGGGAAGAGGGAGCACGTGGAAAGAGCCATCTAAAGCCCTGCCCTCCCCAGCCACGGATTTACTTCCTTTGGGTGTGGGATCGCTGTGCACTGGGTGGGAACAGGCCTCCTCCTGTCAGCTTTAATTAAGAAAAAGCAGGAAGTTTTAGGTGGTTAGCAATTTATTTTCTTTCATTTCTTCTTTTTTTCTGATCATCCATGAATGTGCAAAGTAGGATTGTTAGTTGTAGATCTGGAAAACAATTGAATTAGTCTTCTGAGGCTGGAGTTACGATGAAGGACAGCATTGCTATCTTGGAGATCAGAGCAGGGAGGGATGATCTTTGCAGACAGTACTGGGCAGTCAGGGGGGCTAGAACTGGGCAAATACTCATGATAGAGAAAGCGTCAGGTGTTTAATTATAGCACCAGGAGTGGGCACTCAGCTGTGAGCTGGAGCCTGCTGGGAAAATTTGTCTGTCTTACATCTGAAGCAAAGATGCCTCTGTCTGGGCTGACGCTGAGAGGGGCTGAACTCCTCACCTCAGAAGTGTTTTGCTGTTGCACGTCAGAGTCTCGGCACCTGGAGCCTGACACTTCTCTGGTGCAGATGCCTGGACCGGGGGAGCTGTCGGTTGCCCAAAGGGTAAAGCTCAGAGCAACAGTGATGGGAAACCCACCCAGGGTAGCTCACCCAAGCAATCCCTCAGCGATCAGCTGCCCCGAGTGCTCACTCCGGGGGGAGAGCATCCATGCTGGATCCATCCTCCTTCTCCAGAACTATGGGCACCTCATCAATCACTGATCATTTGTGGAGAGGACCATCACCCTCCCCAGGGCCTCCCGTGTGCTCCTGAAATGTAGTGATGCTTTTTCTTATCATTTGCGAGTTTGAGTTTTGCTTTGCACTCAGTGAACCCAGTGACGTCTTGCAATCAGATGGGGGGCAGACAGTTTTCCTATTGTCTCCTCCGTGGCTTTCAGGATGAGGTCACCTCTGTGCAGAGATTCTGGTTGCTCTGAAGGGAGACCTCAGTGGGGCTCATGCCCGGCGGTAGCTCTATGCTTGCTGTAAGCTCACCCCGGAGCCTGGCTAGTTCAGCAATCCTCCTACTGATATTTACCTCAGTGCACATCTCCACCCATCAACCAGCATCAGGAAGTGGCTTCTGGCTCTACAAAACTCAAACCAGGCAGCACTTCCCTGGCTGAAAGCGTGAAAAATGTCCTAGAGCCGTTAGCAATGCAAGCAAACATTCCCACTGTATTTTAGCGAGCGCTCCTGGCCTTCCGCTGGCATGCTGGTGCTGATAGCAACTCCCGATCGCCAGCAACCCATAATCAGCAGTGTTCCCTTAGGAGCAGAGGAAGAGACAGGGTGAGTTTTGATCAGCAAAGTGCATGGTTTGCAGCCAGAGCAGCAGGCACCCCCCCAGCAGCAGCTCCCTGGCTCATCTCACTTGTTTCTTTTTAATATATATTATTTCTCTAACGGCGAGAGGGAGCCCAGCGGGATATGAACACAACAAGAGTCTGGAGCTCTTTGCTTGTTGAAGAAAGGGAACATGCTGTGCTGAAAGGCTGTGTGGGTTTCTGAGCCAATCCCTCGCTCTCGGCTGGTGAAGACCCATCTGCCGAGCCCACTGGGGAGCCAACAGCAGCCCCCATGCTGGGGCAGGGTGTGCTGTGCTAGCAGGGAACAAGTCCTGCTCGAGCCTGGTGGGACCTGCCCGGTGGTCTGGGGTACGGTGGTAATGAGCTGTGCTGCGTTTGCCCCCAGTATCCCTGTGTGCTGATGGGGTGCGCAGAGCGGACACGTGGTTATGGAGAGAGTAAGCGACTTCCCCAAGATCACCCATGTTTGCTGAGAGGGAACTGAATCTGAGTTTCCGAAATTAGTGCCCTGCCTGCTGGACTGTCCGGCCTCGCCTTGTCTTGCACAGCTACACAAGCATCTCTCCACGCCCAATCTTGAACTTGCTGAGGCCGAAATTGGGGGTTCAGTTACAAGGACTAAAGAAGTCTTCACGTTCCATTGCTTTGGAACTGGTTTTGTTATTTTAAAATACTTTATATAAGTATTTATACAAACATTTGTGTGAAATTTTACCAGGCTTCTCCATTTTAGTATTAATTTGACACTGGCTTTAAAAACAGTTGAAAATCCATTTTAACTGTCAAGCCCGGAGTGCATCCTGTCACTACAGGCTTAAATCCTCACTGAACTTGGCAAGACTTAGGACCAAAGTCACTGTGGTGCCTCTGAAGACAATACCCTTCATTATGCATGGGTGTCATCAAGTCACATTCATTAAATCCTCTAATCCTAGTTAAAAAGTTACAGCCTCGCCTGAAATGAATGTGCAGAGAGACCAAATTAGTCTTGTTGGACCAGTTTTGATTTAATATCTCTGGAAGCAGAAGACAAAAAGAAGAGCATCTTCCACAAAGCCAATATTCTCACAGCACTTGGGTAATATAAAACGAGGAGATAAAGAGCATGCCCAACCCCACATGAGTGAGCAGAGGATCCTGAGTGCAAGCAGGGGGCTCTTGCACGTTTAGGATGGTGCTAGCACGAAGTCAAATATGAGAGGAGGAAAATACCTTTGAAAATCTTCATCTTTTTTAAAAAGACAAAAAAAAAAGATAATTGGGAACCAGAAATAAAAGAAGTCTGACCCTGAGGGTGAGACTCATACTCCGTAACATGATCTGTTAAAAACTGAGGCAGTGAGTCTATAAACGAGTCCTCAGCACCCCTCAGGAATCACAAGCGGGAGATGCTGCCAGGTGGGAGGGTGCGTTGCTCTGGATGGTGGGTCTCCGTCCTGTCCCCAGGGGGACTGAGTTTTGCTGCCCACAGGCAGGGCTAAGACCCCAGGTGGGTGGGTGCAGCCGTCCCCAGGAACAGCTGGATAGTCTCTTGGACATCTCCTCCTTACGAGCTGGGCTCTATTTCTGTGTTTGCAGTTTGCTTTCCCACATGTAAATTCTGGTCCCTGCTGTAATCGGTCCTTGGCCAGGTTTTCAAAGCCTTGGCTTGGGTGGTGGCTGTGCTTTCTCAAAGGATGGGCCGTTCTCATCTCCCCCGGGTTTGAGCTTCTTGCTCGGCCCTGGAGCAAAGTGATGTGCTTTTCCTGTTGCTCTTCTAAAGTCTTGTCTGGTTATTATCTGCAGACCAGAAACAGAACCTTTGCTGTTTGGTCTTCAGCCAAAATATTGCTTATTTTCTTGGTGCGTGGTGCAATATCTACAAGTCTATGCACAGCTGGGGTATTTGTGCAATAGAAGCACAGATTTTATTTCCTCACCCTTTTTTCTTTCTTATTGCCCCAGCAAATAGCCCACTGAGACAGAAAAGAACGTTCATGGGTAGCAGAGGGGTATTTTTTACTTTTTTGGTTTTTTAGCCCAGCTCTCACAGAGTGGTTACATCCTGTCCCTGGTCTGCTAACCCCAGCTGCGCGTGTGTCTTCTGTAGGAGGGAGTGACACTGGGAGTCAGTGTGAGAGCTGACATGGCTCGGAGGTGGCATCTCTGATGGAAAAGGGGAGGTTTGCAGAGGACTGTGGTCATTGCATCCGTTCCTGTGGCACATACCCATCTGGGATGCCGCCCAGAGCTGCAGTGATCCTGGGGCTCCCTCATGTCCACTCCTGTAACGTGTCCCGTCCCTGCCGTGCTTTGCAGATTGAAGCGCTTATGATGGAGATGCAGAATCCAGATACAGGCATCAAGATGCAGACGCAGAGGGTGATGATCACAAACATCCCACATGCTGTGGCAGGTAAGAGCTGCACCAGGGGAAGGGACTGGGACAAGGAAGTTCAAAGAAAAGCGATGTGTTGACCCCATGGCCACCCCAGGGTTACCACTGCCTGGCTGCATACTGGAGCCTGTATTCCCAATAAATACTTGCTGTACATCCTTTGAGACATACCTGCTCCCTCTGTTTCATTCTCACTCTTGTCTCATTTCACTCCTGGCTCTTTGAATCAGAGACACAAAGATTGATAATCATGTGCTTTTAGCTGTCTCATGTGAGTTTAACTCAAGTGACCTCGCTTTCTCTTAGCGTTGAGGTGAGTAGGTGCTTCAGCCTCCTGACCTGTCATATTCCCCATGAGGCTGGGTCACAAATAAAGATACATATTAAAATACAATTAAAATAGGCAGCCTGGAGTCAGACTGAAAGATGGTACTTCAGAAATGAGCAATAAACAATTAGTCTCCCTTTTAAGGTTTTCTGCTAATAGTAATTTTTCTTTAGTACGCAGGAAAAGAACAAAATATTCAACCCACTTCTCTGCCTCTAAATGACAGCTTTTCCTCCTCCAGGCAGGCTGAAGAAGAAACAGATGGGGAGCTGTGCTGTGTCACGTATGACATTACAGGCAGCTCTTATCGCAGTCTCCTTTGTGCCTGCTAGCTCCTTTCACAGGGCACTACCAGTGCCTCTGCTTCCCTGTTCTCCAAGCCTCCACAAAAGCTCTTGTGAGGCATCTTCCACTATAAATATTCACACATATTGTACCAAAGTTTCCTTCTCCTGCTTTAGTCTTTCTGCAGCACTTTGAAATCCAGAACAAAAACTCCCACTGAAACCAGTGAGCTTGCTCCAGGCAACTCAGGAGACAACTTGGCCAAATACAGTAACTTTCTCCCACTGTATTTGCAAAGCCCAGTAGGCCCTGTGTGTTGTTTGCTCCAATTTTTTTTTTAAAATGAGGAAGCAGAGGCATTGAGATGAAGTCACTTGGCCATGGGTACAGTCAGTCCGTGAAAGGGTAAGGAGAACTTGGACGACATCTGAAGCTTGTTCTCAGCAGCGCCCTCCATGCATTACGGTACAACCATATCCTGGCTTACACAGCTATTATGCAGCTGAATTTGGTGGAGTGCTTTGCATCTGCAAAGAAGCTGGCCTTGCCTCCCCTAGCTGTTAGTGGGTAGTTAAGGCAGCGCTGCAGAAAAGATTCCCCTGTACTGGAGATGACGTGCCCCCTAGATTAAGTGCAGGGGGAACAAGTACTTCTCTTGATGTCTGGCCAATGTAAAGTACCACTTCCTAAAAGTCCATGGCTAAATAATGTGGAGGGAAGATGCCCGTTGATGCTTATCCTCTTTGCGTGCTGTCTGCTTTATTCTGGTTCCTTTACCAGAATTGCTACAAGTTCCCTCTTGCATAAGTCATAAATTCTAGTCAACTTCTGATAGGCAAGTGAGTTCCAGTCTCCTTGTGTGGCCATCATCACTCTCTAAACTATGATATTTTTAGTGCTGCACAAGTTGTGTATATACTGATTGGCTTCTGGGTGTTGCAAAAGAGACTGATTCGTGTTTAGTAAGGGAATGGTGAAGACATTAGAGTGGTGGGCACAGATCCACTGAAGACAGCTTAGCTCTTCACGTGCAGGAAGATAACTAGTTAAATTCAGTGTCAGTAAAATGGCTTACAACAGAAAAAGCAAATAAACCTCCATGTTAAATGCACACCTTTGGGGGAAAATGCTTTCAGAGAGAGCTGTCTAGAAATGAGTGATGAGATAATCCTTTAATTTCATCTATTTCAGGAAGCAGGCAGTAGGATAAGAGCACTGAGCCCCTATTAGAAAGTTAAGTCATCACTGCAATGTCAAGAAAGGTCAACACCTCAATCTGCAGTCCTAGGGGACGTTTGGAGGAAAAGACCAACAATTGATCAGGGAGCGAGCGCATTTTTGCCATGTTTAAATGGAAGGAGGTTCACGAAATATGCCCCCCAGAACATAAACCTAAAACTGCTGGAGGCTTATGCTGACCATGGGTATGACTGGTCACGCTCCAACAAAAGCACTGGGAGAGATTAAGTGTTTGTGAATACAGAAGTCTTGTTTCCGTTTGATATGTCCTGTGACCACTACAAGCTGGGTCTGAGACTCAGACATCCCTTCTGTACTGAAAGTCGTGTCTCTTAAAGGACTCGAGAGGACTGGTCACTGGCCTTTTACTAAAACTGAGACAGGACTCTGCGCTGTGAATCTGGAGATACTTTGCAGTGAATCTTTCAAGATAAGACGGTGCAAAACAAGGGGCACTTCACCTTCCCTGGGCGTGGAAGCTGTTGCATTGCTTAAGTCCTTTCTAAGCCAGTGATGAGTGTTTAAGTGTGGCCACGTGTGCTTTCACACACTCACGCTGTGCCATCCTGATGTCACTGCCTGCCTCAGGCTCCCTCTCCCAGGGACTGCTGCTTGCTTGGTCAGGAGAAAGCCTGAAGGACAGCATGGCCAGTGACAGAGCGGCAGTGCATTTTATCTCTGTTTCTCTTGCATGGAGCATTTGAAAGCATGTTTGCAAGAAGGGGTCTGTGCACTCGGTGAGATCCAGAGCACAGTGAGGGGTGAGGACTGGAGAAGGCTTGTTTTCGCCCGTGGATTTTGGCATACTCCCCATTTCAAGCACCTGACATTTTCTTTGCTTTACAGGTAATGGTATATTGCAGTGGATTCTCCAACGCTTGCAGATCACCGAGGAAGGTGGGTATTTGTATGTAAAAATTGAGGCTTTTCAGCTTTGAGCTGTAAAACTTTAAGGTCTCCATAGACAAAACCTCTTAGATGAATTCCTCTCTACTGACTAGCAGCTTGCTCTTAAATTCTAATGCGCTGTTTCTGTGCAATTAAGATGTCTGCCTTCTCCATTTTCAGAGGCGCTCCACCTGGGCGACCTGTTTGTCAAATATGGGTACATCTACCCTCTTCAGGAGCCAAAGAATCTCACCCTTAAGACAGACGGCAGCCTGTACAGGTTTCAAGTGAGTTGCATCTTCTCTAAAGCCATTGAGAGGGAGTTCAGCACTAGTTTTAAAAACAGGCAGCTGGGGCAATTCCCCAGGAGCTGTAGTCATGAGGCCATGCTGTGTAGCTGTGCTTGTCATTCACTGTGCAGGGGAAAGGAGGAAGGGATCCACAGAGAAGCCTCAGGCCAGTTCCCCCAGTTCTGTGTGTCAGATTACAATTTACAGTAACTGTGCAAACAGCAATTTACAACAAACTGTGATACTTCCTTCAACCAAATTAGCATACTTGTTCAACTTCAAACTAGCTGTGCTTTCTTCCAAATGTGTGTTGCCTTCTGGGTCTTAAAGTAGCAAATGGAATCGCTGGTTGAAAGTAGAATGATCTGGGGACACTGAATAATGAATATACAAAAAGCACAGTAATAACAGGATGTTATCAAGGTTATTCCAGGGAAATGGGGAATGGGAATTAAGGTACCCTCATTCGTACTTTGAATGAGGAGTCTGGTTCCTACACTGTGCCAAATCAGCCTCCAGCATCCCAGTCTGAATGCTCAGGCAGCAGTGAGAGGCTGGCCATGGTTGTGGATTTGATATTGGCAGTCTGCTGACCTCGAGTCTCCTGCTGTGGGATCTGAGGCTCTGAGTCTAGCAGAGGAGAACTTTCCTCTCCCTCCGCCGTGAGTGGTGCTGTGCACCTCTTGGCATGAGTTCAGGGCTACTGTGCACTAAGAAAGGCTTGTTTTTCTGCAGACTCCCTATTTCTGGCCTGCACAGAGCTGGCCTGCTGATGACACAGACTATGGTAAGTGATAGCGTTGTACGTGTTTAGGAGCTGTAGTGCAAGCCCTTGTGTTTGTGCACGCAGTCCTGTGCCGAGTTTGCTGTTCATCTTTTTGTGCTGTGTGTCCACATGCAATGACCAGCCCTTGCATTTTCTTTCATGCTATTTTGTGAATAATTCTCAGTAATGCTGAACTGAGGGAACGCTCTGGATGTGACCGCCTTGTGGTGGTCTTGATGAGAGAAAGTGCTTAAGCTGCTCTTAGGTTCCACTAAGATCCATCTACTGGAACACATCTGAAATGCTCTGATGGGCAGGGAGGCATTAAACACAAGGTTATATTTCCCTGAGTAGTTAAGTGTATTCCTGGATCTGAGCCCAAGACTGTCTTCCTGTCGATTTGGACCAAGCCCTGCATTCAGAGATAGCTCTTTCCTTATATAATGCACAGTGGCTGCAAATATCTCCTGATGGCTCTTTCCGTATCAATTTTTGTTGCCTTTATAATGCTTTTTATTATAGGGTTGGTTGTGAAAGTTGGGCTGATCAGCTTGATTTGCTCCTGTGGGCTGTGCAGTTCACAGACTGATTTGTTTATACCAAGATTGTCCTCTGTGGCTTTTATCTACATTACGCTGTAGACCTTCTGGAGAAATAAAAAAAAGCCCATTTTAGATTGTAATGTCTTTAATAGAACTTTGAACAAAACATTGGCCTGTGTTTGGAAAACTTGGAGGTCAAAATCTGAATCATAGGTTGGAAGGGGCCTTAAATATCATCTAGTTCCAGCCCCCCTGTCCTGGGCAGGGACACCTCTGAAGACACTTCTGCAGAACCTCAACATCTTAAAGATTTGGTCCAGTACCCTTTGACCTGTGAAACCCTGTCTGAGTTCCCAAAGGAGGAGTGACTGCTGGCAGAAGGCACACACTGCCCGTTCTGCGTGGCTGCTCCCAGCCTGGGCACTGGCTCCTGAGGCATCAGCAACAAAGTGAGAGCACCAAGTTCATTTTTCTTCAGTGAGCTTTTGTGAGCTTGGAGCTTATGCCTGGGAAGATACTGCAACAGACAAAGATTCCTGTGTTTGTCCTGTGGGTAGATTTTTAATTATTCTTGGATTTGTTGGTCTAAGTATAACTGACTGATTAATTGCTTCTCCTTCCACAGCAATCTACCTAGCAAAGAAGAACATTAAGAGGAAAGGGATTTTAGAAGAATATGAAAAGGTAAGGAGATGTTGTACTTGTTCTGTGGCAAGCCCTGTGTTTGCTATAGCTTTAGCCCTCTGTTGCTAATGAATGTAGCATGGCAAAAAATCACCTCTTCAATTGCATGAGATGTTACTCCAGCAGTGTCAAAAGCCAAAATTCTGGAAGTGAAAAAGTGGCCAGTACAGGAAAATACTCTGAAGTCAATGATAACTTCAGTGGGGATAATTGCTCTCCTTGCAGTGGTATTTTTGAACTGTTGCAATTCATGTAATTACATTCAGAACAATCCAGATTTCTTGGCTTGGTTGCCAACCTGGCCTAGCTGAGCTATGGAGAGTCAAGAAAACCCTACCATGGGAGCGCCTTGTCCAGAATTTTCACACTAACTGCCTTTTTATTTTTATTCCAGGAACATTACAACATGCTCAATCAAAAAATAAACTACAAGTGGGATTTTGTTATTATGCAGGCCAAAGAGCAGTATAAGTGAGTTCACTTGCGTTCCCTTATTTGCATCACTGGGGAGGGTATGAGGAGGCAGAGCTTCGCTGTCTTGGTACACAGTTAAATTGCAGTTTAAAAACATAAACTGCAGCTTTAAAATAACTTGCAAGTGCCCCTTAAGATTGTGAGACAAACCTGCCTTTCATATCAGCTTGGGGTTCCTCCATTTAACAAGGAAACGTTGTTCACTTCACACTGACGAGTGAAGGATTTCAGTCATTTTCAAATGACTGGATGCCCGCTTGTGAAGCTTCGCCCTCGCCCGCTGCACCTGCGTTTCTCTCCCCGCCTGGCATTTCTCTGCCGAAGACATGAATCAGTGTGGTTTGTGAGAGCGAGAGCAGAGGCGGGGGTGGGTGTCTTTCCTGCCGACACATGCACATGCCTCTTTGCAAATGGTTTTCGCACATGTGTAAGTGTGCAAGGGGATTTTGCACCTGATGTGACTCCCTGAAGAAGCCGAGGTCTGCTGTTGCAGTGTGCAAGCCCTCACTAGAGACAGCTTCTTTTAGCTGAGGGTTGTCCGTGATCATTTGTGGATCAGACCACTGGACTTAGGACCTGTTCTTGGTCTGGTTCAATTATTGCTTGCACGTGTCTCACAGCTGAACTGAATGCCCTGAATCAAGAAGCAGTAAATGTTCCCAGCAGGGATTCCTGGAGAAAACTCTGAAGTGCGTACTTAGGCACCCAGCCAAAATGTCTTGACTTTAGGAGCTGAATCCTTCAGATTCCCAGGAAAGTGAACGTGAGATTGGATTACTCCTTTAGAGATAGGATCTTTCCTACTTCTGTGTATTATTCCTTTCACCTTTTTTCACCTTCCAGCATGGCAGGCACTGCCTCCGCTGTTCAGCAGTGTTTCTGTCTTCACTGGGATGGTAGCCAAGTCGTCAGAATACAGCTCATCAGATAACTGTCTCATTAAACACGAGACTGTTGTTCTTGTAAATTGAGGTCAGACTTGGGCTAAGAGATGCCAAATGCACTTTTAAAGTTAGATACCGAGACTGTGTCTGAACTAGTAGATTAAACACGTCTGAGGCTGTTTGATGGTGATGCTGGGGCAGACTGGTGCAGAGCAGCCCGCATCCACCCTGCTAACCACAGCAGGGTGGCCACATGCAAACAGCCTTTTGGGAATGCTCCATTGCCCATGCTAAGTCCCAAATTGTGCCCAGGAGTTGTCTGGGAAAGAATTAGTTGGTCCAAGCCCAAACCATGCTGCTGCTTCTTCTATTTAGTAGTAGAGGTGATTTGGGTTTTAGTGCCTGGGAACAGTGCTTGGTACCATTTCCAAATAATTTTTGTGAGAAATGCCCCCCTTTACTGCAAGACGGGGATGAGACGTGGCAGGATGTATCTCTGTGTGGCAGTCCTCAGATAGCGCCCGGGGACATCAGAGATGGATAAACATGAGGCAGCAGGACTGACCACAAGTAGCGGGTTGTTAGCATAAAACTCTACCAAAGGGCTGTCTGTCTAATCAAAAGAGGATGTGTCTGCTCCCAGCTGAGCTCAGGAAGGTGATGATTTCTCAAAAGCTACAGTCATGTGTGGCCGTGTGAACAGCATGATCTGCAGACCAGAATTAGCTGGGGTGAGATGTGGTCAGGAGGCTGCATCAGAGTGTCACGCAGTCAGACTGGGGCAGGGGGAGACTGGAGGTGTGCCTGCTTTCTCATCCCACTGGTTTTAGGAGAGCAAAATTCATGAATTCCCCTGGTAGGGTTAAATCCTATTCTTGGCTTTGCAGGGCAGGAAAGGAGCGGAAGAAAGCAGACAGGTACGCCCTGGACTGCCAGGAGAGAGCCTACTGGCTTGTGAACCGAACTCCCGTAAGTAGAGGATGATGGTGTGTGGCTTTAGTGCTTCGGTGGTGCCCTCCCTGCACCCACCTGGGACAAACTCCCACATGCTGTGGGCACAGCTGTGGGCATGGCCTCTGGGCTGTGCTCCGTGTTGCTTCTCCTTAAGGAACGGGTCAGCCCAAGCCTGCCCCAAGTCCACACCTTTCTCCTTGGCTGCTCTCAAAGGCACAAGGGATGGAGGTCCGGCAGCAGCACCCATGCTTGAAGGGGAGTGATCCCAGATTTGGGGGCAAAGGTCCCCCAGGGCACTGCTGGCCAGGAGCTGCTGGCACTGAAGCCCTTTGGGGCTCTGGGGTCTTCTCAAACTTCCTCAAACAAATGAGTTATAAAGCTATTGATGTTTCTTGTTCATAACAGCCTGGCATGCTAGATGTCCTAGAGTACGGAATAGACCGCGTAACGGATCCCAATGAAAATAAGGTAAACCAGGTGAGACAGGTTTTTGTTTCATACCTACTGAATTTGGGAGGACTCAGACAAAATCCCTGGGACTGTGGGTTTTTGGGCACTGCAGGCTGAGCGAGTCAGCTCAGGGTGACAGCCAAACAGGCCAGAAGTTGAAGCTGTCTCATTGTCCAGGGGGTGGGGCCCTCAAAATAGGCTTTGGCAGCATCTTTTGGCTTGAAAATACTTTGTCAGCTTTCTTGCCACACCAGTAAGTGTGAGTGTTTAGCTACAGGACATGTTTTCTCTGTTGGGGAAGCTGAATTAAGGAATCCTCTACCTCCAGATGCTTGTTGCTGCCTTTTTATTAGTGGTGAATGAGCTCTGCGTGGGGTTGGGCATCAGAAGAAAGATTGAGGTTTAAAATAAAATGACAGAATACCTCCAAAATGGTAATGTGTGGTAAGAAAGTGGAGAAGTTGGTGTGGTGGGTAGGAGACACAATCTGTTACCTAAGAATGCATGTTGCGTAGCTGGACTGTAAAGAAACAGAATTAATGAACAGAGACTGTGGAGGCTGTAACTGGGTGGGACTGGTTCAGAGTCCACAATAAGACACATGCAGTCAATGGGTGAGGAGCTGGAGCTGCTCTTCTCTTTTTCCATCAGTCCTTTTAAGCGGTTTTGCGTTTGTGCACTTAATGGTGTTCATTTGGAAGTGAAGTCAAAGTGTCTCTCAGCAATTAAATGCAAATGTTACTGTGATCACACTCACTGTGTTCTCACAACTTCTCATTTTTGTAACAGCCTTTAAACATCTCAACAGCCAGAGGCAGGATAATTGCTTTGGCCAACTGTGTTCTGTTGCTATAGAGACTGAAAATGAGCAAAATGTAGGGTTCGGGTGTATTTTATTTTTTATTGCTGTAAGTAGCAGCTGCTGAAAGCCTTTTTCTTTCTTTTTCTCCTTTAAAAAAAAAAAGAGTGGGAAAGGGAGAGGGATGGAAAAGAGGAGTAAGCCAACTTCCCACCCACAGTTTTACAGCTGACATGGAAGGAGATTTTAAGTTTGCAAACGGTCTGAAAGCCCATAGCCATCTGCCAGCTGCTTGGTAGCGCAGAGGAAGTGAGCTGAGTGATCTCTGTTCCGTTCCAGCCTGGACATAAGAGAGATGGTTGAGTCCTCCAAGAAGGGCATGAGCCTAAAGACACCAGGTTTGGGGTGACTTCACTGCTTTTCTCCTTTAAGGTGATCTCTGAGCTATGCCTCCTCTCTGGAGCCTGAGCTGAAGAGGGAGGGTGGTTCTTGCTCCTCTTTTTGCTTTTGAAAGACCGATTGACAATACAGGAGACAGCCAAAAGCCCACGTAGAGCCACCTTTGGACTAGCAGCTTTTTTTTTCCCTATTTCTGCAGGCTGCTGTCACAAACACCTGTGGCTCAACAGCCTTTGGTGAGCAGAAAGGATGTCCCAAGCTCTGCTGGTAAATGCTGAGCTGGACTGTGCTTTGTTGGCCATATCTTACCCCTGCTGAAGGCAGTGCAGAGCTTTATCGATGATTTCTGTGGGCTCAGCCTCTGGCTCTGACATAGGTGAAACGATGAGAGCAGAAAATGAGTGCATGAATCCAGCAGCCATTTAATTGATTTGTGTCTCTGTTCCTGCTCAGTCTAGCTTCACTTTGTTGGCCAATTAGTTTTCTTTTATCTTGGCAGCTGAGAAAGAAAATATTCCCGGTGATAATTAATTTCTGACATTAGAATGATTTCTTTGAAGCTGATATTGGCATGAACATCTCTCTTTCACTTGCCTCAGACGCTTTGGTGGGCTGCTGCCTCCCTAATTGATAGAGTCCTCTGGGGATAAACAGGTGCTCAGCCAAACATCGCACTCCTTTGAAAGGGACTTTTATTACTGACCCATGGGCATCCCTCTTGGTTATAATGAGTTAGGAGTTGTAGTTGGGCAGGCGGAGTAAGGCAGAAGCAGCCGTCCATTGAACAGCTAATTAAGGGTAAGGGATGGTTTAGCCTTTTGTTACTCGGGTCTCAGGCTCCTGATCGAGCCTCGCTGCTCAGTGAGTTACCAGGCAACTGCCAGAGCCCGCTGACTCCCTGCAGGTACAGGCTCGGCTTTTGCCTTCTGTAACCAGAGAGTCTTTCTGAAAGGTGCTTTAGCTTAGCCAAAAATCACTGTGCTAGATTCAGGGGCTACTGCCCGAAATGCCCTGGCTTGTTGTACACAGCAAATCAGCCACAGATCATCATAGTCATTGCTGGCCTTTAATTTCATAAGCCTCTGTCAGTTTGGCTGCCTGATAAACGCATAACTTCTGCTCCATCCATCACATCTTTTGAAATAACAGGATCAGAAGCAGATAAACAAGATAGGGGAAAACCGGCAATTTGAACAAAACGGGGCACGTGGACTGTTATGGATCTGATTTCCAGCTGTTGAGCTGGAAGCACCAGGACAGTGGAGATGCATGTTGAGATGATCTTACTCTAGACTCAGAATTTGCCTCTGTGCTTGTTCTTCACTCCAAGCTCCAGCTGGGCATACACACAAAAGCTGTTGTCCAGCTGTTTATGGCCCCTGTAAACACTGAATGGTGGCCAGACAGGCAAAAACATAATGACCATTATCTCCACAATGTGGTCAGAAAGACCCACACTGAGAGCAGAGGAGGTCTATGCGAATGGTTAGCTGGAAATTAGCAGATGTCCCAGCTCCTGTAGGAGGTCGTGGCTTCAGCCATGTGGATCGGCTCCAGACACAGGGCTCTTGAGCAGGTCCTGGCTGGCTCCCAGCTGAGCTTTGCAGTTCGTGGGGAGCACTCGGCTGGTGGCAGCGGGGTGTGATGAGGCCGTGCAGGGTGTCCAAGTGCTGCTGCGTGTCCTGGGGAGGAGGATGTTTAGCAGCACACGGCACTCGCCTGAGACAGACCAAGGTCTTTCACTAATTGCCATTTTGATTTGAAGCCTGCAGGGCTGGGGAGCTTATCCGTGGTAATTGCGATAAGTCACTCATTAAGGGCATTGCAAAATTAATCTCATTATAAGAAATTACTCTTTTGTTCCAAATATTATTTCCTTCCAAATGAGGGTGGTACAAGCACTTCAGCAGTGGTGCTCCCAGGGTTAAGGATAGGTAGGATGGTGGGGACAACTAGCAGTGCTCAGTGGGACATGGAGAGTATTCAGGGTCCCTTGTACCAGCAGCAAAGCTGGAAACTGGTGATGGGAACACTGTGAGAGAAAGGGAAATGAAATGATGTGCAGCTCTGGGGTGAAATAGCTGAGATCCTTCCTGGTTACTGTGGATTTGAGAACTGGAAAAGGCTGGGCATAGCCAGCACCTGCAGCCCTCAATAGGGTGTTCAGTGCTGGGCTCCTCTTTGATTCCGCTCCAGTTCAGTGTGTGCCGCTGGGCAGTGGTGCTCAGCCCCCTTTTCTGTGCGAGCTTTGGCAAATCCCCTGCCCACCCTGGAGCACCCCACCAAAGCCCCTTGGCTTTCCCAGGACCAGCTGTCCAGAGCACTGACCTGCATGTGGCAGGAGGGGGGATCCTTCGTGTAGGATGCACTTAAAAAAAGTCTTTCCTTATTTGCAGACATGGCATTATCTTTGATTTTCCTTACCCACATATAATTTTTCTGTTGTGATGGCGTTTTAATTCATGCCTTTCTTGCTCTATATAACATTTAACTTACCATTTTCTTTTTCTCTTTTCCACCAGCTGTTTGTCTCGTGTGTGTGTGGTGTGCTGCCTGCCTCTAAGACCCCTGTAGAAGATAACACAACTTTACTGCCACGTGAGCTGCCTTCAAGCCATTATGCCAGCATCAACCTCTCCTCGCCCCACTGCACCAGGCCTGTCTGAGGCACCCACTTGACAAAAGAGAGGAAGAAATGAGGGGTCTTTTAAAACCATATGATGATTTTAACGTGTTGATTTTAAATGCCTTAGTCACACTAAAGTTCCATCAAATGGAACGGTTCAGGTGGCATTTGTAAATCTGATGGGGCCTGGTTTGTATCTCTGGTTCCCCAGGGAGTTAATGAACTCCTATTGTGCAGGAAATACCTGGCCTGAAACAGAAAAAGAGTTCTCTAAAGAGGACACTTCTAGGACAGTAGATGCAGCGAGTTTCTCTGCACAAGCAGGTGGGGTTTTTTTTTCCTTCCATTTCTACAGTCTTTCTGAAACAACGATGACACTGTAGAAACAGGGGAAGAAATGGTGCCTACATGGCAGCTGGCCTGGCATCAGGGGTACAGCTACATGGTGAAAAGCTGTTCTTTAGTCCTTGTGTCCTCCATCATTTATATGATGTCCCAGGAGGCTTTGAATCGGCAAGGGAGGCTGTACAGCCCTGTGGGCACTGATCCTGTTGGCCAAGAGGTTTTTCCTCCCCGTCATGTGTCAGCCCTTACCCCCTCGCACGCAGTTCCTTGTGTGTGGCCAGCAGAGCATCGCTGCTGGTGCAGCTACTGTTTGCTTTCCTTTTTGTCCCTGCTGAGGCTGTGCACTGCAGTCGTTCAGAGCTGGTCGTGATATTTCCAGCAGGAAAAGCTTCATCACTTTGCAATGCCACAGTGAGGATTTCTGTTAGTACTGCACTGGCCAGGCTGGGTTTGTGTTAAGATCAGATGGGCTGGCTTCGCGGTAGTGCTGTACAGATTGGCTGAGCTGCTGCATATCTGGCTCCTGCTGCTGAAATGGTGAGTGTGCCCTCTCAAAACCAACCAAGTTTCAGCAAAATGTGCGTATTTTTCTTCCATATAAAGAATAGTTTCTCCCTCCTGAGCAGGGCTAGTGACAATGGTTAAAATGCAAAAGCAGATCTGCACCAGTGTCCTCATGATGGTCCCCTCGCAGAGCAGCCCTGGGAGAGCATCTTGCCTTTCCTGAACACGGGGCAGCTCAGGTTCTCTGGGGAGAAGATGGGAGAAGCAGGCTGCCTGTGCCATTCACTACCAGGTGCTTCATCCCTCATCGCTCACAAACTGCACTTCACCAAGGCACTCTGCACGCCCCTGTCTGCCACAGGATTAGTTTGACAGAACAATTCTGGAATGCAGATTTTGTTGGCTAAAATGGGAGAGGAAGAACCGAAACACTGTATAAGCCTTTAAAGGCTTGCTGGGAGCATCCCTGACTTAGCCTGTCTTTCCTTCTCCCTCCTCAAGTTTATTTCACACGAAGTAACTGTGCTTCAAAGGAAGCTGTGTGAATAAACACCCTGCCGTTAATTTTTTGCCTTCAGTTGCTTGCTCGTTTGTGGATGACATGTAACATAATCTGAGTTATTCGAATCACAACATAAGCACCCTTTGCACAGCAGATACTGTTTCTGAGGCTTTTAATTGTGGTGTTTATATTTTGCAATGTGTTGGTTCCTGTCTCCTTTAGCTAATATTGAATGATCTAATCTGTGTCTCGTAAACGAATCTATTTTAGCTCTATTAGAATAACCCCTTAATTGAAGGCATACAGGCAGCCTGTGATGGAAGAAGCAATGCTAAACAGTAAATACAGCTAATGGAACGATTTACGGTGTGTGGATGCTCTTAGCTTTGATGATACCCTGATTAGCTGAGCTGCTGTGTTTGATTTTAATTGTAATGAGAATTAATTGGAGAGCACTGCACAACGGCAGCCCTGTAATGGTGTTTTCGCGTCTCAGAGAAGTGAAAGCACCCATCCCAATTTAATGATTTTTTGTTTCTTTATTTTACAGAAAAAAACTATGGATGTTTATAGGAGAGAGGTAAGTGGCCCTTCCCCCACTTCTAGGTGTTCATCCCATATGTATTGCTTACGTTGGTGTTGCATGGGGGCTTAAAGCCCCTTTTGCAGGGGATGAGCTGTTCTAAAAGCACCTGGGTTTGGCTGGCAGAATCTCTGCCCCATGGAGCTTTTGGTCAATGTGCTTTTGGGACATTTCCTGCCTCTGCACCTCCCACTGCAGGCAGCCAGCAGCTCTCCCAGTGACGGGAAGGCTCAAGCAAGGACAGACACCAGGGATAAAATCCAATAGATCAAAATTAGTGGTGGGGAAATCGTAGGAGATACATCCAGTGGCGCCACTGTAGAGACAGCCAAGGATCAATGATAATTACATGCTAAATCATCCAGAGCATTTGTAGATGCATAGAATGGTAGCTATTATCCAATTTTTATATAGCATGGGGAGTGCTTTTTAATTACTTGCACATTGCAAAATGCTCTTCTGACACTTGCAGTAAGCTCAGTGAGAACAGCCATTTTACTAAGACAGTTTAGAGATTCTCTGATTCCTTGGACATCCAATAATTAGGGAAGAAGCGGTCCCTGTAGTAGTTAGCCTCGCTACCTGGGAGAGGGCACGTTTGAGGTTCAGATAGATGGCCTTGTCTTCACATCTCCATGCTTCTAACCATGGACGTGTCTGATCCCTCTCAGATCATGTACTATCAGCAGGCCATCATGAAGTCCAGAGTGAAATCTTCTGTCTCTCTTGGAGGGTAAGTCCTCATTTCCTTCGGCTCACACATTAATTAGTCTTCAGCGCTCATATCCTAATGAGATGATTAAGCTATCTGCTGTGGCAGCTGGTGACTCAGTCAGGGGAATCGATGTGGTGGCCACACACAGTGTTGTTTGTGCTGTTTGGGCTGTGTGTTGCCTGGGCCAGGAGGCATAAGGCAGAGGAGGGTCAGAGTCCCATTCATGGCAAAGTCTCCCTCGGAGCTAAGGGGCCTTTTGCTGTGAATGTCTGTAGAGGAGCACCAGCCTCTCAGCTGAGATTCCCTCTGAAATCAAGAGATGTTCAGACTGGTCAGGACTGGGCTGTGGTGACTGGGACCCAGCACAGCTCTGCAGTCTGGAAAAGCAGCTGCATGGATGCTGCCTTGCGAGGACGCTGCAGTGTGTCCATCCTGTGCCTGTTCCTTCATGGGACCAGTAAGCAGCAGAGACAGACTGACCCTCCTGTCCCTGGTCCCCAACCTGCTGGGCTGGATTCAGCCCCAGTGAGTGTTCTCGCTTGTATGGTGATGCTCACCAGAAGGCAACAGAGCTGGGGAAGCAATTAGTTAGCAATTCCTCTTCTCAGTGGGAGTGTTCCCTGATCAGATTCTTGATGAAGTCAATTAAGTGCAAAGTCCTAGCACTAGCCATTGGTGCGTTTGCCACAGGCATTTCTTACCTGGAATTTTATGTGCTGGCCAGTTGCCTAGAGGTGCAGTCCACACCACCAGTCTGTTTTACATAGTCATTGCCACCCAGAGATTCATATCGAATCTAAGATAAACAAGGTGCTCAGGCCTGTTCCCTGGGAGAAGACAGTCATGGATGAATGAAGTGGGAGGAAGAGTCTGGGAAGCAGTGCTGTCTTCAGAGAACCACAACTTCTGCTCACTTCACCCGTCACTGACTCCCAGGTCACTTAAAACTCTCCTGCCTCAATTTTCCAAACTGTGAGCTGGAGCTGGGGATGCCTGACTACCTTCCAGGAGTTTTGTGGTCCTTAACTGTTTGGCAATGGAGCTTTTCACACATTAGTCCTGGTCTTCTGATGGCTAACGCCCATCACCTAGAAGAAAAAATTTGGATTTCCATCTTGGCTGCAGGATTGGGTCCAAACCAAATGATTATTGATGAGGATAAGAGCAGAAACTAGATAGTGTGCATGCATCAGAACACTGCATTGATTTAGGAGGAGCTGCAAAGCACTAATCATTAAAAGGACAGAGCAATGTTACCTGAGTTGACAGGTTTAGATTTGTAGCTTGATTAGAATATATGGATTGTAGTGAATAATGCAGGTGCTGAATGCCTTGGCATTTCCAGTGAGAAGATAGGATCGAGCACTTCTGTGCCAAACCTGTGGTATGCTTTGTGCAGGCACATTGTATAATTGCAGGATCTGTGCCAAGGTGCCTGTTAGCAACGGGTCCTTGGACAGTGCACTCCCAGCTTTGAGCACATGAAAGCAGTTTGGCCTGGAAGGAATTTTAAACGCAGAAGCCAGATGATTTTTTCAAGAATGAAAAAGGGAGGAGAAAGCTGAAATTCCAGGACATTAGCAAAATCGGTTGTAATTACAAGTCTGGCCAACTTAGAAGGTAGGAGAAGTGTTTGTCTGGTTCCTGCTTAGGATAGAGACATTTTGCTTTGTGCCAAGCCCTCAGAGTCATTTGCAGAGGAATGAGCCATGCGGTAGGTGAGCAGAGGAAAGGAGAAGCTGGGATGTGCCCTCAGCACTCCCCCACCTCTCCCGGAGCTCCCTGGGCTCTCCCACGCCCCATGGGAAGGCTGCAGACAACCCCCCCTCAGCAAATGCAGCACTTGCTTTCCTCTTCTCTGGCACTTTCCTCTCTGTAATGTGTGGCAAAACCAGCGCAGCATCAGGCCTTTTCCAGTTGGCTGGAGAAGGAGCCAGAAGCTTTTTGAGGGCTTAGTCCCACTTCCTTGAAATGAAGAGGCAAAAGGAGGCGATGGAAGAGAGTCTTGTATCTCCCTGCACTTGAACTGACAAAATCACTGCTTTGAAATACAACCAGGAGATTACTGTTTGGGAAATGGAAAAGATTAACTGAGCTGATGAATCAATTTTTCTAGCGAGGCAGGGGCCACATTCCAGATCCCCATGCTGATAGGGCTGCACCTCTGAAGACATCTATAGTCTGTGCAACCATTTCTTTGGTTGTAATGGAGGTGGCTGCAATTCTTCCTGCAAATTAATGTTTTGATTTTGTTGGATTTACTCGCAGGCTTGTGAAGTACTCAGAGCAGTTCCTCTCCAATGACCCTATCCTGTCTGGATGTCTCCCCAGCAACCCCTGGATAACCGATGACCCTGAGTTCTGGGATCTCAATGCAAAGCTGTATGTATTGTATTTGTATTCTTTTGCCAGCTTGTGGTTTACACTGACCTTTATGCTGATAGAAATCAGAAAAGGGAACTGCTGATTTCATCATGATATCTGGTCTCTGATCATGAGCAGGGAAGCGTTCCCTTTCTGACATAGTTTGGCCATGCTAAAGAAACTGTCTCTTGGGTGTACTCCATGCTGAACTTCCAGCATTATCTTCTTCAAGTGGAGCCTTCCTTAACATTACAGAAATTCCTAAACTGATGATAGGAGTATGCACTCAGCCCCTGCTGAGTGGGTCTAATCCTCCCCTTGGATGAGTGAAGTCCACTTTTACTAGCACGGGAATGGAATATGTCCAGTTACGCTCAGGTATAGCACTTGGTTTAGCGTTAACCTTGCTAAATTAGGTGCTGCCAATGGTGTAGGAATTCAGGGTTCAATCCCTGGCCCTTGGTCTTCGCACACACCTCAGGCTGCTTTCTTAGGAGAGAGTTTGGGTTGGAGGCACATACTGGCTGTCCATCTGAGCTCTCTGAGCTCTCCCTTGCTTTTCCATTTGGATAGGACTTGCTAATTATACAGTGGCATCTCTGTGCTTGAAGCACACAGCATATTACTGGTTCTCATTTGAGACCAGAAATCCTGTTAGAATGATAACATCCCATTAGACAGCCCCAAAGGATACCTTCACAGAATGCCTTTATGAGAAGAAAGGTTTGGGCAACAACCAGTGCCTCCGCCAGAATGGGACTGAGTCAAACCTCCGGCAAAGCTGGGCCGTCATTGTGAGAGCAGCATAAATCCGAGATAAATCCTCATCCCACTGCGTACCAAGTTGTTTAATTACAGCTTACTTAGTGGGCTGACTTCAGGAGCTCATTACAGCATTCTGGAAAACAGAGAGTGCTGAGAAGTCTCTTGACATTCCAGCAAAGGGCATTTTGGTTTTAATTAATCTGCCAATTAGATGGGCCACAGGAAACTGGCAGTGCCGTTTGTTTTCAACCCGTGCAGAGTGGAAGTCCCCACCAGAATGCGTGTGGAGCGATGGGCCTTCAATTTCAGTGAGCTGATACGAGACCCGAAAGGTCGGCAGAACTTCCAGCTCTTCCTGAAGAAGGAGTTCAGTGGTGGGTCTGTTGTGTCTCTTCCTTTGCCCCTGCCTAGGCCACCCAGCAGGACAGAGCAGTGGTGGAAATCCATGCCTTTGCAGTAGGTGCTGGGAGCTGAGACAATGACAAAGTCACAAAGTAAAGGCAGTAGAAGTGACTTTGGAGGCAATGGCTGTGCAGCCAGTGCATGCAATACCATCTAGTGGCACAGGACACAAAATACAGCCCAGGGCACTCCCTGTGCGGGGGACTGCTCCCAGGCAAGCTGGAACTGGCTGGATTCACAAGCTCTTGTCCCTGAGCAGAGAACAGGGGAAAGTTGTTTTCCTCCTTCAGTCCCAAGGGGATTTTCAAGGTGGCAGTAAGAATTGGAGAGACTGAATTGGGGCCAACACATACTGAGTCAAGTTTAGGAGTTAATAAATGGGATTGCGTTTTCCTCAGTCTTGCTCTCTGCTGACTGCATCTTTGTTGCGCAGGAGAGAATCTGAGTTTCTGGGAAGCCTGTGAGGATCTCAAGTATGGAGACCAATCCAAGGTCAAAGAAAAAGCAGAAGAAATTTACAAGTGAGTGTGGTAATTCTGTATTCTTAAACTCTTTGTACATGAGTCCCATCGCCGCCTTCTACATGTTATCATTCTCCAAATGATTTATTCCTGAGACTTTTCTTTGTAAGCTGTCATCAAATGTGGCAGTCCTATGTCCCAGGTAGGAAAGGAGCTTTTGAAGATGAAAGCATAAATATTGGTTTGTTATATAGTTACTTTTCCTCTCTGTTGTCCACTATTACATTTAGGTCTTAGCATGTAATGTAAATAGAGGTGTGGAATAGCAAAGACCTTGGGGCTGCCACAAGGAGAGTGGAGAGACCCTTTTGGCTTCCAGTGGGCTAAAATTTGGTTTATATGGTGTGTTAACAGTGCAAGAGGAAGTGACTGCATGTCAAACTGTTGAAAAGGAGATTGACTGCCCAAGATCAGGACAGCAAATTGTACTGGGGAGCTGGAGGGACTTTTCCTTTCATGCATAGACAGAGGAATCTCTGGGAATTCTCCAGCTGATAATTGCACTGTTGATTCCTCCTCCTTGCAGGCTCTTCCTGGCTCCAGGAGCAAGGCGCTGGATTAACATTGATGGCACAACAATGGGCATCACAGTCAAAGGCCTCAAGCACCCTCATCGTTATGTTTTAGATGCTGCTCAGACCCACATTTACATGCTGATGAAAAAGGTTTGTTATTTGTTTCCAAAGCCTTAGGGGGATTCCAGTTCTCTGGGCCTTTCCATGCCTTTGTGTGCTATCAGCTGTCACTTTCAAGTGGCCTTTGTTTGAAAATCCCTCAGATTTGCTGACTTAAGCAAGCACTGGTTCAGGCTTTTGTATTTTGCTGCTGCTTCTTCCCTCTAAGGCAGCCTGTCCCCAGGGTGATGGAGGTTAGGTGTCTGCTGGAAGTCCCACTTTCTAATACCAGCTTGGTCACTAGCTCATTCAAAGCTTGAATAAATCTTTTAACTTTATTCCATTAGTACCACTGTGTGTGTCACATGAGGTATCCCTATGGTGGGATGCTTGTATCCAACTGGATTTCAGCAGTGGATGGGAAAGGTAGTAGCAATTGTGATATAAATGCGTGAGTTTTGTACCAAGAGCGTAACCAGACATGGCCCATTTCAAGTTTTACTGAGTTTTTTTTCACACGTTTTTCTGCGGTTATGTTGATAGACACCCTTCTTTTAGGTCTGACTGATGCAGCAGACTGCGGGCTGATGTCAGTGTACTGACATACTGATGTCATGGCTTTCATTAGATCACGGTGACCACAAATAACCCGTAATTCCTCCTTATGAGCAATACAAAATACACTTGGCAGGAAGGAGCATTATGGGCCAGAACAGCAGCTAATGCACATTGGCACTGAAAGCAGTAGAACTATACAGACTTTCACCAGTTGCTGGAAAGTTCGGTTCCTGAAACATGAGCACCTCACCTTTCAATGACTGCGAGACACCACTGGCCTGGGCTAAGCTCAGTTCAGACCTCTTGTTCTGGATCTTACCTGGGGGGCTTTATTGTGAGTGGAAAATCCTGGGAATTTTACACCAAGATGAAAGGATATTGGTTTAAATAGCTACATTTGCCTGAAAGAGGCAAAGTCCCTTGGGCTGCTGGGGGAGATTATCTAGTTCCCAGCCTCCCTGGCTCCTGAGCAGCTGTATTTGGTGGTGATTTTAATAAGGGTGTTTGCAGCCCATAACTACCAGTTTCTCTTTTTTCTCCTAGTAGGACTCCTATGGCCGCTATTTAAAGTCTCCAATATACAAGGAAATGCTGGCCAAGGCTGTTGTGCCACAAGAGACTGTCAAAAAAAGGCAAGTGAAACTGGATGTAATTGTGGGGTTTGTTTTTTGTAGCAAGGGTAGAAAAAACCTGAGCTGCAGCAAAATTACTATGATTTAGGTGTTCACTTAATTAAATAAATTTTTTTGCTAAAAAGATGCTTTGCTTTGAGACTGATTATGCTGCTTATTTGTGAGCCCTTTGGAAGTGGCTTGCGTGCAGTCAGAATCAAACTGACGATTGCTCGGCTGCCTTGTCTGTTGGGTCTGTTTAGAAAGGCTGTGATTGTTGAATTAACCATGGCTCCTTTCCTGGAAGGAGAGAGCATTGTGTACAGGGCATGGGAAAACTTCCACCCACGAACCATTGACTGCCAGAGGAGAGACAGAGCCACCGCAGGGTCCTCCATGGGTTCTGCTCAGCTCTGCCTGGGCAGAGCCGCTTACCCCTGCGAAGTGAAGGTGACAGGCAGCCACATGGGAGCAGACAGCATCTTACCTGCGAGTGGCTGCTGGCACAAGGTAGACAGACTTAGAAGGGGCAGGCTTGAAATGGCTTTTTCCTGACCAAGGTGAAGGTTGTATAGCAAATTTAGGCCATTTGAACTGCAGTTGCTTCTTAAAGCTGAGCATGCAATGTCAGAGCCAGACTGGGTGGTGTGCTTTCTCTCTTCCTCTTCCACTCGCCAACCTAGCAAGCAAGAAAGAGGAATCACGGACTTTCACACTATTGTTTCATCTGAAGCCTAGTTCAAGTCAGTGGGAAAAAACCTCCTGCTGTCTTGCCTGGGATTTGGTTAGTTTTTCCCTGAGCCACACATCACAAGGTCGCTGGCAGGTGCTGGCTGACCCTTGGTGACTACATTCGTGTTTGTCAGTACTCATTCTGGACACACAATACTCGGCAATCTGGGTAAGCTAAAAAGCTAATAGCTCATCCAGAGGTGTTTTAACACTTGTTTCCACTGCTGCTGGTAATGGCTTTGCTGAAGCAGGTAGCAGGTGGTTTTTTGGGGTATCACAGACACCAGAAACACCCATACTGGTCCCTGTCTTGATCTTACTGAGGGCACTAGAAAAAATTCCACTGATGACAGTTGTTTTGGCTTCACACGGAGTGTTAGTGATGTGCAAACACTTACAAGAAAAGGAGTAATGTACTGGCCATCTCCTGGCCCTGTAGTCCCTCGTGAGGACCAGGAGCAGGACTGCCTTTACGCTTTCAGCAGTTCTGATGTAGCTGATGTGTGGCACTGAGTCTTGCTTTAATCCACCTTGTCCGTGTTTGCACTACTTTGTTGTTGTGGGGATGACAGTGACACCTCCATCTCTGTGTCTGAGCTTGCCCTCCTGGTAAGTTTTCTTACCAGGGGTGAGTTTTTGGTGCCATTCTACTTTTCAGTAACACCCTGCATCTTTCTCTCACTCTCTACCCAGCTCCACTTTCCCATTCGGACGCCGCCAGCTCCGCTCCAGCCCCAGCCCCGTCATCCTGAGGCAGCAGGAGGAAGAGGCCAAAGCCAGAGAAGCGGCCACGACCGTGGACATCACGCAGGTCATGAGCAAGCTGGATCGCAGGAGCCAGCTCAATAAGGAACCTCCCAAGTAGGCTCTGAGCCCTGCAGGGCACAGTGCAGGGAAAAGACAAGCCGAGGCTGGTGTTGAGCTTCGTCTCCCCTTCCTGAAGGTGTCAGTGCTGCTTTAGGTTTCCCAGGCCGGCTCTGCCAGCAGCCTGCTTCCTGCACGTTGCCATGGCTTCTGGAGCAGCAGATGTCACTTCCCAGGCATGTCAGGCATGGGAGTGCTGCTGGAGCCAGGCCGCTGGCTCTGCCAGACTCGGGGTGCGGGACCCCACCTCCCTCCCTGCACACCTCGGAGGGGGCTTGCCTTCTGGCTGCCCTGAGCTCCCCCAGGAGGCTGGGCAGCCCAGCTGCCTCTGCCAGCCTCCTGCTCCTCCAGGAGCCGGGATGGCACAAGGCAGATTAAAGCTTTGCCATCCCAGCCCTTTGGGTTCACTGGGAGCAGAGGTGGTCCATGTCATAGTGCATCTGTGCTGGCATCCATCCTCTCGGGGGATGTGCACCCTCCCGAGGGGGGGCACCCCAGGCACCCCCTGAGAGGAGTACACCCCTCACTTCAAGTATCCTGCACCTCCTAACCAGTGCAAAGGAACCACAGGCAGTAGAGCAGGGTAGACTTCTTGTGAGAACAGTAGGATGAGTGTTTCTGAAGGTTTGGGTGACCCTTTGAATTTTAATGACGTTCCCAAATGCCCCCTGGCACATTGGGGGTGATCAGTGGCAAGCTCTGCTCCCCCCTGTGACTCCCCCGCACAATGAGCTAGATGTGCAGGCGTAGAGAGCCATCTCACAAGAGCCTGCAGGAGGGCTTGAGAGGTGCAGCCGCAGCTCTGTGTTTCTTTTATCAAATCCTTTCTGCCTCTTGTCTTGTCTTTTTCCTGCTCTTCTATTTTCTGTTGTTAAAAAAACCTAACAGGAGGTAGTTCTAGTTGTCACTGGCTTGTAGCCCAGAGGCAAGGAAGAACCAGGGCAGAGGTGTTAGGAGCTGACTTCAAGTAGTGTTTTTTTCATTTGCTCTGTCTCTTTTGCTCTTTAGAATGAGGCAACCTAAACAACTATGTTAGTGCTAAAGAGCTCAGGGAGATTCCAGGCTTTGCTGGGAAACCCCAGAGTGTCTGGACCAGGCCAATGATTACCAGAAGTGGGAAGATTCCTGCAAAGCCCAGTAAAGGGAACTGGGGGGAACAGAAAAGCTTCCTTGTTTGTTAGAATTCAGAGGAAGCAGAGGGAGTGGGTGGGAAGGACTGAGGTCCGGGAAGCTTCTTCACTCCTGTTTTATTGTTCATCCGTTTTTACTACTGGTATGATTTTACAGGAAATGGGAGATGGAGGAAGCTGGATGTGAGTGGGAGCCCTCAGGTACTGGGGTGCATGCAGACCAACCCCTCGCAAACAGGGAGGTAGTCAGAGCTGTGTCTGAACGGCTTTCAGCAGCGACTCTTGCCCTCCCTGTGCCTGTTATCAGAGGCAGAATCAGGGCTACACGGTCTAATCTGGTACCACTGCAGAACTAGCCTCCTTCCCTGTGCAGCTGAGATAGGGAGGTTTTCATGACCTCCGTTAGCCTAATGGTGATAAACCTTGGAGGAATTGAAACCAAGTTGTGTGAGTCTTGTGCTCTGATGTCAAGGTCTGCTTGCTAAGCCTCTGCTCTTATTCCCAGTGGAAGCAATGGCAAATTTTGCAATATTGTGAAGGTGAGCAGGCTCAGACTGTAAATTTTTTTAATTCTGCTTAAAATCACAAGGTTTTTTTAAGTGAGGTACTGAGCACCATCAACCTACCTTGACATAAGAGCACTGAAGGGTAGTCAAGAGCTTGACAGGGTCGGTCCAAAGCTACTTGGATGTGATGAGCTCTGCAGTCGCTTCAGAGTTTGTATAACATGGAGCACTGAGCATGTTGGGATTGCCAGTATGTCGTAACATGTGGAAGATGAAGTCAGGGTATAAATAATAAATAACAAATCTGTGTGTTCCAGTCAGTCCCTCTGATTCTACTTCTGTTTTGTTCCGCTTTGCTTTTTATGTTCTCTCTATCCGTTCCTCTCTCTGATTTTTCATCATCTCAGCTTTGCATTGCTGACATGGGTTAATGCTGCATGCTCTGGAGTCACTGTGCTTGTGAAACACCAGCCCTACACTTGCAGGCAGAAGCTGGCTCTCTTCTGCTCATGGGCTGAATAAGCTGGCATGACCCGGTGTCCCGCTCCTTGGTCCCTTGCCGTTCAGTCCCTGAAGAGGAAGATCGCCTGGTACAAAGTGTGTCTGTGGTACAAACTGAACTGCACTTTGTGCCAGCCAAGAAATTGTTTGTTTCCATTGGAAATCAGAGCAATATGTTGTTTCATTTCTTGGCCGTCACTTCCATGCATTCATCTGTTTAATAAAAATAAATGTAGAAAATGAAAAAAGAACCAAGTTCATCCTTCTCTGTCTTGTCTCAGTGTGTTCATCCTTCACTGTGGCATCTCTCAGCCATGCGTGCATGCATCTTCTGTATGTGCCTCTGCTCTCATCACTTCTCTTTGGACACTTGAGCTGCATTTCATTTCTGCTGGGACTGAGTCCTTGGGAAGCGGCGGGGGGGACCCCAGCATGTGCAGCATGTCCTCTGGTGATCAGTCTGTACCCGGGCTCATCCTGAGGCCTGAATTAGCTGAGCTGGAGCCTTCCCAGTACCAGCCAGGGACGCTGGGGGCTTCAGCACAAGATGTGGCTTCTTGTATTATCAGTCAGCAGGGTTTGGAGCTCAGTGTTCTATTTCTTGGCCACCACAGCAGCCAGCACACTGGTGCTTTGGGTGTGACACGGTTACGCCGTTCATAACCAAGATCGCGTTCTCGGGATAGCCGACTCCTCTGTGCCTGGAGCTAATTGTTGTAAGGAATGAGACAAGCTGGTGTCTCCTACAGCATCCCAGGGGCTGTGGGGCTGCATCTGTCAGTACCTGCTGAGGCTGGTAGCCACGACCCTGTTACTTTCCATGCGCAAATCGTGATGCCTCCGCTCTCCCGCTGTGGGAGGGCAGGGAGGGGGCCAAAGCTGCAGGAAGAGGGGGCACTGTCCCAGGCTTGGCTGGGGTGGCTGCCAGCTGCCTCCCAGCTGAGCCCTGTCTCTCCCGACAGCACTGGTGGCACCTGGCCCTTCTCCTCCGAAGGCAGCACTCTGGTGGCCTCCAAAGGCGGAGAAGGCTTCTCCTCCTGAGGAAGCCTGGGGAGGCCAGCCACCGGCGTGCGGCCCCCCCGGGGCCTGACTGAGCCTCTCTCCTTTTCCTCCCCACAGCCGTGCCACCTTGCCTCCCCGGCCCCTCGCCTGGCTGTCTACGCTGGCACCGGCACCCTGCCATGGCTGCCTGCCTGCCTGCCCCCCGGCCCCAGCCGCCTGTCTCCTGCCTCCCCTGGCCCCCCGGCCCTGCCCCACAGCACCGCCTGCCCCTCGCCCATCAGCGTGGCCCTAGACAGCATGGCGGGCGCTGAGAGGGACTCTGAGGGGACTGGCCCCAGCCCCTTCCCCTCCAGCAGCAGGAAGTCCCATGCAGCCGCCCTGTCCTTCGGCCGGTTCCTGAAGAGGGGCTGCTGGACCTCACCCGTCATGGCCACGCTCTCGCCCAAGTGCCCAGCCGTGCCCCACGGGAAGGTGCAGCCGCTGGGTGAGCGGGAGCAGCGGCTCCGGCCGGACACCAAGGCGGTGAGCAGGTAAGCACCGTGCGGGCACCTGGATGCCCTCATGAAGGTCTCACCTCTGAGACCACTTTGGTTTGTAATTAGGTTGAGATAGTGTCAGCTGAGCCAATTTAAGTGCGGCTTGTGCTTCATATTCCAGTCAGCTGTCGCCACCTCAGCCCCATGTCTGCCTGCTGTGAGGCTGCTTGTGATGGCAGCTGCCAGGAGTGGGCACCGTCACCCCTCCTCCCTGGCATCAGGCGAGAAAATGGAGGTGCTGCACCTTCCCGCTGGCCCCGGGGAACAGCACACCATGAGGCTGCTGGGGTACAGGGATGTGGCCTGTCCTCCCCGCGGGGGACACCAGGCCCTACCTGTCCCCTCCTGCCCCACGTCCTGAGCCCCCTCACGCCGGAGCAGGCGGGGGGAGATGGCGGCCCCCTTGCATGAGGCAGCCCCAGCTCAGCCTGAAGAGACGTTTGTGTTTGCCCCCACATCAAGAGGTTTCATAGGCCGTGGGGCCTTGCTGCCCTTTGTATGTTAGCAGAAGTTGTTATTTTTCCTATTCGGTTATTTTGGTGGCTTTGGAGGTGAGCGCGAGGCCTTTGCCCCAGCAGAGACGGTGAGGCGCTCAGGACCCCGTATGTCCCTGCGATTCCTCTCTGCCAGGCTGCTGCGCAGGCTGACAGCGGCCTCTCCTTAAATTGCATCTAAAACCCGCCATGGCATTTGCGCCGCCTGCCGCACGTCACGGCCAGGCCTCCAAAAGCCTCTCTTCCCCTCAGCTCCGGGCGCTTGCTTTCTGTTTCGGATGTGTTTTCTGGTGAAAAGCGGGCAAGAGGCCACCCCGGCCAGTCCTCTCTGCTGCACTTATGCCTCCTGTTCATGGCGTAAAGCCTCCAGGTTTTACTTCTGATCCCTGAATTTTGAAAACCGCTCGTATATTCATGTTTGTTCTCAAGCGCTGGCTCAGGTTTGGTTTAATGATTTGAAAGTGAGAGGAGACCCAGAAGTAACAAGGGAGGAGAAATCTTGAGGGAGAGTCACGAAACGTTTGTCATTCCGGAGCAGCATGTGTAATAATGGGGATTTTTTGCCTGGACAGGTTGTCACTGTTGAAACCAAATCCTGGCCATGTCCCTCCCGATGAGTAACGTGCCCTCAGCATCCGTTAATCCACCTCTGCTGCTGACCAAGTGGATGAGTCCACATTAGAAATTCAAAAGCACAAATCTGAGGGCTCCTTCTCCACCTGGCTCTGCGCTCTGGCTGTGCCGGAGCCGTGTCACACAGCAGTTTTGCTTCAAAGGGGTGGGAGTGCACATTTCCTTCATTTTCCATCTCTGCGGGCTTGTGCCTGGGAGTTTTGCTTTGGGATTTGGGGTTTGAACCGTGGAAAACTCAAAGCCAGACTCCGTGCTGCGTGTTCGCCCTCTCAGAGAGCACATCAAAAAGTGCCGTATGCGTGACGAGTTTTTATTTCACAACACAGCTTCTTCCAAATAAAAATGGATGCTCCTTTGGAGAGCCGAATCCACCCCATAGACTCTGCGGAGGGAGAGGACAACCGCCCCCGAGCTCGTAAGGACTCTGCGAAGGAGGTGATCTGCCCTTGGGAGAGCCCCGTGGAAGAGGGAAGAGCTGGGTAACCAGCAGCCCAGACACGGACCCTCTCTTTCCAGGCCTGAGACCACGAGGTTTGCCATGAGGTTCAGTACACGGGCCGCGCTGTTGAAGAAGTGCATCAGAGCCGTCCTTCAGCATCGAGGAAGTTCAGACTACCACAGCTATGAATAACAGAATGCCCGTCTGTTTGTGATTCAAGAATTTGGAGCATTTCTGGACTGGTTTTCTTCCCTATCTTTGGTATCTTCAGATCTACTCGTTACAAACTTCTTGATAAATGAACCTCGTTTCTTGCCTTAGAGCAGATGGAGAATTTGTGTGTATATTTATGTGCTGGGAAATGGTGTCTTATCTGAGTTACTTGCTCGGCCATGAGGTGTCAGCACACTGTACACAGCACAGCTGGAGCAGAGCTTGCAGGCGTTTTTCAGAGCAGGACTCGGACTTCAATGCCAAGATTGGGGCATGTTTATGTCCCCAGCTTGGGTCCATCTCTTATTATTAATAACAATTTCTTAATTTTAAAACAAGTTGATTAAGAGACAGCTGATTGCTGGGGAAAAGAAAGTAAACCCCCCCTGAGAAGCTGTGTACTGTACGGCATAGCATCATTCCTTAATCCAAACCAAAAATCACCCCAAAGAGCACGCAGTGCAGGAGAAGAGCAAAGGCTCCGCAGTGCTGCTGCATTAGCTCCAGTCTCCCTTTTGTGGCCCCTCGGTGCTGGGATGGACTTTGAAACCATGACTTGAACTGCACCCCAGCAACACCTGGGAAGATCCAAACTAAATCTGTGTTTTGGGCCTCTCCAGACTCAGATCGATGCATTGCCACAGTATTTAACTGTGTTGTTATCAAGAGTGTTAGAACGTTGCTTTCCTTATGTCGTGTCAGTGTTTGAAGATGGTTGGTTGTTGAAGTGCGGAGGGGGTTCCTAGGTGTGCGTGGTGGGGGTCGTTATTCTGTAATTTGGCCGTGTAGCCTGTGACTTTTCGATGTCGCTATTTTGTATTTCTAATTGTAAATGGAGCTTTGCCTGTGTGGCTGACATGGTGCATCACGCTGACTTCTACTGTGGGATTTCAAGTCTCTCCTCACACGTGCTCAGTGGTTCCCATTTGCCCCAGGTCCGGGATGATGCTTGTAATGACAGGGCAGTTTGGGAAAATCAAAGGGCTGTTTCCGTTTCCAAAGACTCTTTCCCAGAGGAGCAGAAGGATGCGCTGCCCCACACTGCCCATGGCGCTTCTCTTGTACAAATGCACGTTTACTTTTGCTGGCTTTGCTTTGTCGGGGGGATCTGGTTCTGCTCTGGCAGTCGCTAGCGGTGGCCACCTATTACTCTTGAGAGTCAAATGTGGTCTCTTTCATGATTGTTTTCATTAATTATTTTGTTAAGTATTGTTACTCAGCAGCTCCTGACCGGATACTGGTAATGTATAACCCAGGAAACACAATGGCAGGAAGACATTGTGATGTCTAAGAGTTAGTGATATTATATTTAATATTATGTACATATTATAAGAGTTATCCTACTGCTAATATTTCTGTCATTGATTTGGGGTTCCTCTTGCGCACCTCTTTCTCCACGTTCCACTCCCGCAGCCGCGGATCAGCAGCGTGTGTCTGGGGCTGGGATGAGTCACGCTGTGTGGAGACAGTAAATGCCATCACGTGGAACCCGGTCATCTGTGGTTTCCTCCCCTTCAGCACTGCCGGCATGCACAGAGCCGGGGTGGGCACTCAACGCCCGCTCCCCAGCCTGGTTTCCTCCCCACCTGGGCTCCACGTGCCCTAGCTTGCTGAGGAAGAGGCACGTCTTGTCCCAGTTTCACAAGCTGATGAACGTGTGCGTTCTCCGTGACAAACTCGGGCACTTGGGGCTGTGCTGGCTCTCCGGTGGTGCATGTGCGGGTGACAGAAAGCTCATGCTCTCTGGTGACCTGGTCTGCTCCTTAGGGGACAGACTGCGAAGATCTCCCCTTTTTTGCCAAGGAATTAAACAGTGCAATGGCGTTGTGCTCATCTTCTAAACCAGAGGAAGGACTTCAGCATCCAAAACTGGTGGCTCTGTCAGGGCTTGGACACCCTGATGCAATTACATCCAGACAGACAGGTACATACGTGTCCCAGAGGCCAGCACTGGGGGTTCCCAACATTTATCCCTTCAGGGCACTGCCTTTTTTCCCCAATATCTTTCAACCTGAGGACTCCCTGGGGGGGACAGACCCCCGCATCGTGCACCTCAAGCCTGTGCCTCGCTTTCCTTCCTTCCTCCCTTCACCCGCAGACCTCCCAGGCGCTTGCCGACTGTGGGTTGCAAACCGCTGCTTTGGAGGCCCCGGATCCCTCCTGCTACCGCACTGCGCTCGCACGGTGACATCTGAGGATCTCGCCCCCGCTGGAGGCCTGGCGTGCTGGAGTCAGGAGCGCTTTCAGCTCTCGCAGTTCAAATCCCCTCGCTGTGCAGGAGCCCATTTAATGCTGCCTGGAGTCACCTGGAGGAATTAGCTCACTGCAGCAACTTAGACATCCAAGGTATTCTGATAATGTGAGGGATGTGTAAGGTTAATGACTGGAAAAAGTGATCGCTCCCTGTGGGCAGTTTCTCAGAAAACTCCCTGCTGCTTGGCTGACAGAAGAAAGGAGACTCCAGCAGCAGCGAGGAAGCCCTGTGCCCTCGCCTCAGCGGCTCCGCTCTCCTGCCTCCCGCAGCTGCGGGGGCTCACAGATGGCACAGACTCACGGAGTGGCCACTCTGGCTCGTCGGTGCTGGAGGAGCTCCCCACGCTCCAGCTCTGAGCTGATGCGCTGCAGGAGGGCCGCAATGGTCGGACTTTGGATATTGATTGAATGAACCTGGGAGGAAGATGCTTAATTTGTCGTGTGGTTCTACAATGTGCTCCACTCCCACCTGTCAGGGTGGGCTCCGCCGATGCCCGTCCTTTGCTGGGGCTCAGGCTGACCCACGGCTGCTGGGATTTGTTTGCGTGCTCGCTCTGCAGCGGCGGGCCAGCCTGAAAAGCAAAAAGAGCTTCTGGTGTTCCCCCAAGCCTCCATGAGGGCTCTTCCCAGGCTGCCTCAGCCATCGACCTCAAGGGGACACTGTTGGGATAGGATGGGAGCGAGTCCCATGCTGGGGAACCTCAGCCTCTTGCTGGAGCTGGGCAGGAGGTGGATGGAGCGGCGTGGGCTGCCAGCGTTGGGGTGAGCCCTGCTCCGGCTGCGCGGCCGAGCTGCGGCTGGGGCTGCTCCGCGGCTGTGCCCCGGGGCCAGGGTACACCCACGCTGCGCCTGCCCTGCACGGTGGTAGGAAAGGCGTATGTCAGGGCATGACCAGCGCAGTGAACCTGATTAAAATGTCCAAATTAGACACCTGTTTTCCAGGTGATCGGCATCTCTCGAATCTCCCTTCAAGTCTGACATGTCACTCTCTCCTCTCCAGCTGGGACGTACGGCCAAAGTGCCAGAAACACTGAGGGCCTCTTTTTTCCTCTGAAGTCTTGGCCTGCGCATTGCTCAAGTCTCATTAATTTAAAAATGGAACAAAGAATGCTCAGCATCCAGCAGGATCAGGCCTCAGGAGCAGGAAGTACCAGCTGGCTCAGGAGAGGGATTGTTCCCATGAGACTCCCAGTGTGGTTTTGGCAGGCAGCATGGTTGGGATAGCTCTGTGAGCAGGCTCTTCCTGCCCGAAATGCCAGCCGTGGCAGAACAGCTGACTCAGAGCATGACAGCTCTTCACAGCATCCCCTGGTGAAAGGAGCCATCAGAAACGCTCCTGACACCGCTGCCTTTACATTTTGTGAGGGTGGCTTGAAAGCCGAGACGTAAGCCGAGCCCACGTCACGATGCTCTTGGAAAGAGTGCTCTGTGGGTGGAATTCACCTCTGTGCAGGGGCTGCATTGCATTACATCCTACTTAGGTCCCAGAATAGGGTGTCAGTCGACCTGAAGTGGTTCATGGTACAGTCACCCCAACATCTGAATATCTGAATTATGACAAACATGTTATGAAAGAGTCATCGTGAATTGGCTTTTTGGGGTGCAGGAGCCTCAGGGATGCAGGAAGAGACCCGGTCACCGGGGGAATTTTCCCCTTGCCACAAGGGATATGTTTTATGCATTTTGCAATAGGCCTGGCCCAGAAGCAGAGGTGAGCACCTCACAGGGTCCCTTTTAGAGTAGAGGTTCCCAAATCTGTTCTGCGCGACACTACAGAGGAAAAGATAAGCTCTTGCAAGTCAGTTTAGTTTTTAAAATTCATGTTGCCATAGCAGCTTAGCACACTGTCTCAAGTCCTCCTTCTTGCAAAACTTTGATCACCATGAAAACAGAATTATGTTGTTCTCCAACATGTTCTACATATAAATATATCGAAGTTCCCATAGTTCATGCTTCAACATCTCTGCAAAGACCTCTTCTATTTCTCTCTCACAAAAAAATTTCTCTGGCCAAAGGAGAGTATTTTAAATCCTCGAGCTGCATGGGGCTCACTCTGGGTGTAAAGCCGGCTCCTCAGCACCTCCGTGGTCCTGCTGCTCATGTTCCCAGCCGAGGTTCTGGTTCCAGTGGTTTCTCACACACTCCGGTGCACCACAGCACTGAAGCCCAGCCACCAACTTCTGTCCCCAAAATTGCAGGAATATCCTTCTCCCTTGGCTCTGCTCCTTGGCCATCAGCCTAGTCTCTTCCCTGGGGTATTAAAAGAGCACGAATTCCCCTGAAACCTCCATCCATTTGTTGTTATCCAGCAGAAGCACTGGGCTACATTTTCCCCGCTCACCTCTAGTCCCAGCACACTGTGTTCCCTCTGTCCCCAGGGAAGGAGTTGGTCACCCCTCTTAGGATGGGATGAATCAACTTTGGAAATGGTTTATTCCCTCCATAGGCTCCAGGGGACTAACTCAAGACCGACACAACTTTTGTGTGAGCAGGATTTGGTGACAGCTTAGATATGGGTAGGATTACCTGACATCAGTGGCTTTAACGAGAGTTAGTGCATCCGAGGTGTCGTGTGTGGGCGCCTGCCGCAGCCCCCGGTACAGTGGTCTGACTCCGCAAGCTCCGCTCTTAGCCTTAGGAGACGTGCGTTTATTCTCGCTGTCACCCAAGACAGGGCTACCTCATTCCTGCTCCGGAACTTTCCCTCTGATGCCTGAGCTGGGACCAACAGAAAGAACTTTAATAAACACCAACACTTTAAATCCTGCTTAGAGCAACCTTTTGTTTCCATCAGGTGTCCCATTTTTCCAGCTGCATTCATGCTCGCAATATTGGAAAAGACAAAAAAAAAAAAGAAGAAATTAGGCTAGACATAGACAAATTTGCAGTAACAACATGCGCCGTCATTTGGTCGAACAGCACGTTACCCCAAGCTACCCTTTTGCGGTTGTTGCTCACATGAATCCATCTCCTCGCTCCAGAGAAGACCCTTCCAGACCAGGGCTGGGAAAGGTCAGTGGGATTTTTATTAATGTTCACAGCCAGACTTCTTCCCGTCAGCCTTTTTTTTTTTTTTCCCCAATCAACTGAAGGGGGAAAAAAAAAAAAAAAGAAGAAGAAAAAATTGGGGTAAAAGTTGAAGAACACTTTAATTTATAAGAAAAAGAACTAAATAATTGATGTAGTCATGGTGCCAAAGGTAATTTCTGCTGCTCCCTCTATCTCACAAAGACATTTAGCATTGATTGAGATCAAAGTATCAAAAACCCCTGCTGCTGAGCTGAAAGGCAAAACTTTCGGCTGCCTTTCTCCGCTCTAATAATATCGTCTTTATGTAGTTAATAAACTGCACACTTCAGTCAAACTATATCATTACAGAAGACTTAGGGAGCTAATAATTTAAAAGCAAAGAATTGCCTCTGTTCTTCGCTTTGAACTAAACAACATTCTGTTGAATGAGGGGGACATCAAAGCTTTGTTACTATTACCAATGTGGCTGGAGCATAGGGCCGCACAGAGTGTGTACTTCAGTCATCAAGAGAAAAAAAAAAGATTAAAGATATTGGCTTATCAACCCACAGGCAGAACCAGGTGTTTTCTTTTCTGCTGTGCAAGCATCAGGTGGTTTGCTTATCAATGAGTTTTCTTGTTAAATAGATGTACATGACTTAGGTTGATCCCTCCAATCCTGTGGCCCTTTTATTTTCTGAGCAGCCTTTGAAAAAGTTGGGACGAGGGGCTGTTTGTTTGCGGGAGGACGGCTAATTGGGCCTTTTGTCGAGGGCCAGCTCCCGTTTTCGCTCTGCCGACACTCTCCTGTTGTGCCGTGCTCTGCTGCAGGAGGGCTCCTCCCTGCTCCCCACCTCCTCCTGCACGCGTGCCGTGGGGCAGCCTCCTGGCATGTGGGGCAGCCTCACGCTCTCACAGAGTCATAGAATGGTTTGGGTTGGACGGGATCTTTAAATATCATCTAGTCCTTTTTAAAAAAGGGTGCAACGTTTCTCTTTTTCCAGCCACCAGGCACTTCACTGCCGTGACTCTTTAAGTGTCACAGAGAGTGGCTTGGCAGCTACACCAGCCAATTCCCTCAGCACTCTGGGATGCATCTTGTCTGGTCCCATAGACTTGTGTATGTTGAGGTTCCTCAGGTGGTCACAAACCTCACCTTCTCTTACAGTGGGAGGGACTTTGCACCCCCAGTCCCTGCCTGGCGGTCCATCCACTTGAGACGTGTGGGGAGAGGGGTTGCCAGTGAAGACAGGCAAAAAAGTTGTTGAGTACCTCAGTCTGCTCCTCGTCCCTTGTTACCAGTTAGCCAGTCTCGCTCATTGTGGGGGTACACTTTCTTTGACCTTCATTTTCTGGCCCACATACCTGTAGAAACCCTTCTTATTCTTTGCATCCCTTGCCAAGCTCAGCTCCAGCTGTGCCTTGGCCTTCCTGACCCCATCCCTACGCGTCCCCTGCTGGATGTGCCTCTATCCCCCACTTGCTATCTCATCCCCGCTGCTCCAGTTCCTCGTGCTCTCAGGGGAGCAGGCTCTGTTCTCCCAGGTCAGAAGTGTGTCCCTGCAACCAGAGAAGATCCTGTGGCATGGCTGGGAGTGAAGGAGGCACCACGCTGCTCCACTTCTCCACATGGGGAAGAAAGAGAGGACCTGCTGTCCTGATGTTGCCTTCTCTGGCTGCACCACAGCCAAGAACTGCTTCTTTCCCCTCTCACCCACCACACAAAGGTTTGCAAAGATCTGGCCAGTGCCAGGAGTGGGTGGCCATGGAGGGCCTCAAGCATGAAGATCCTAAACTTGTTCAAGGGTGTGTGAATCACTCATGCTCGTGCCAGCGATGCGTCCTTGCCAGATGTTTTTTCACTAAGTATGGCACTGTGGGACAGAAAGGCTGTCTGTCAGTAAAGGCTCTTTCTTTCCAGTAAAACAGTTTTTCCTGGGACATTGGACAGGGACAGAATGAGCAAAAACAGCCCAAGAGGACTTCAGGAGCTTTCCTCCCATCCTTTCCCTGCCATGGCAACACCTGCCCGTGTTGTGTGTCAGGGTCTGACTCCGGGTTAGACCTTCCGCACTCTTTGGCTGGAGACGTTTGAATACGGGGCTGTGGTGTGAGACCCGAGGCCTCACCAGGAGGAACAAGGTGACTCACGAGGTCAGCACTTGAGAGAAGGGGGGTCTCTAAACCCTCCTGCTCTGATCTCTGGGGCTGGATGGACCCCTGGATGTTCCAGGCAGGTCTGGGAGCTGGCAATTTGGTGTGGGCTCTATTATGGGATACTTGCACTTCTTAAACGCTGCTTTTCATTTGCATCAAAAATTCTCCTTGGTTCTTGGCGGTCTGGATCTAATCCCCTATTAAAGACTGGGATTTTAAAAAGCAGAAAATAATGGCTTATTTCAAAGTAACAATTCGACTGCTTTTTGAAATGCTGTCCTTATTCAAAACCACTTAAATTTATACAGATTTCTAAGTCTTCATTATTCTCAGAGGCTGAACCAATTTGGATCTTGATTTCTGCAAGTGTTCTCCTTGATTTCTGTGTCAGAAAGTTGAGATGTAATGTGAACAGATTGGATGTTAACCATAGGTAACAAATGGTTTCCTGGGAATTATTGCTTAAGTTATTCTTTAAAATACTTTGCAAAGCCTATTACTGCAGGGAGAAAATTCATAGCAAGAAGACTTCCAGAAAGGGGTGATCTCCTGCTTTTCGTCCTGTCGAGCTGCAGGCTGGAGCGCGTGCCTGAGCACACGAGTGGACATGTGTGCATGTGTGTGCTTTTGTGGGCTTCCTTCTTCTTTTTCAGTGGAAGTGGCTCTACCACGCACCGAGAGTGATATTCTAGCCCCACTGAAGGGTTCTTTCTGCCTTTCATTTCGGTAAGACTAAAATTTTCATTTCTGAAATGGAAGAGGGTCTTCTAGCAGGTACACACACGGCTGACACACGTCTTGTGACCAGAATAACGCAAACCGCCCTGTGAACAGCGAGTAGCTCCCTTCTGCGTCACTCCTCCTGCGGGTCAACGGGTGACCTGCAGATACCACGTGCTGGTGGTGTGTGTTCTTTGAGGACAGTAATAATAAAATGAAGAGGTGGGGAAAGGTCTTCTACTCGCTCTGGCTCAGACAGCATGTGATTCACAAACAGTGCCAGAGTTTTAAGGAATGTTTTCTGAAGCGTTGGTCTCAGGAAGGTTTTGAGTTTGCCTGAGCTCATCAGACGGCCGCTATCCTGGGAGGGTGAAGTGTGTCACAGCCAGGTCAACCTGATGGGTTGTGTCTCAGAGAGAACCATCGAGCCAAAGCAGACCCTGACGTATTCTGCTTCACTTGTTTGGATTTTCACTGATGGGATCTATTGTACACAATACCCAAGATTTGCACCCAGAAATCAGAACGCAGTGGGCAGTATTTAATACAACCTGTAGAGCAAAGTACCTAACGCAAATCCTAGAGCACAGTATCTGTCTGCCCGTCTGTCTGTCTATCTACCTTCGTGCTACAGGCAGACTCCTTCACGGAACGACTATTTCTGCGGCATTTAGAAATGCTCCCACATGGAAAACAGTGCTACAAGCCGAGGCGATGCTAAGAGAGGCTTTCTAGCTGGACAGAGATGCAGAACTAAAGGCTCTTGAGCCAACCTTTGCAAGATCTGGTGATACAAAGATAATAAAGTGACTCTGACGGGAGTGCAAGGCAGAGTGAAGCTGTCTTTAGCCTTTACCAAAACCACTGTCAGTGCCTTTGCCTTTTCATAGCACAGCTCTTCGCAAAGCTAATTGGGTTAGTGCCTTGCAGGGGGTTTTCAGTGTCTGCAGGAGATGGGCTGCTGCAAACACCTTCCCCTTCAAGGCACACAGCGTTGCCTTTTTCACGCCACAGCTCTCTCCCTGGCTTCTGTTCTCGAAAAGCAAAAGTCCCAGGCTGTTCTTCAGTATCAGCCATTACAGTGTTTCAGTTCTTTCCTCCCAGCCATTTTCAAATGTTCAACTTAAAAGGAAAATGTTTCATTTTAGGCCAAATTCCCCCCTCCTCTCCCTTTCCCGTCTCTTCTCCTTCATCCCCCCCCTTTCTCTGGAAGAAGAACAAAGTCATTCAAATCAGGAAGCTGAGGAACTCCGTGTATACTTTCCACTGGGACCTCGATCCCTACTGGTTTGGCTTGATTTGATTGAAGTGTAATTTAATCCTTCATCATTTGTCATAATGTCATTTATATATAAAAACAACACTGCATCCAAACTTCAGATCAGCACGGAGGAGCCCTCCAGGAGGCAGGGGAAGGGAGCGGAGGAGCAGGCTTTGCTGACTGCGAGGAGGGCGTGAAGCTGGCAGGCAGCGTGGCCGCCGTCCTGCTCGCGGGGAAGGCACCAGGCTGAAGCCTGTCACAGTTAAGTCAGGCAGCATTACGGTAGTGGAGATGGGTCTGGCTTCACAGCTCAGTGAAGGGGTGGTTGTGAGCACATGTATGGAAAATAATTCAGGTTGTGTAGGTGAAGCACCCGGGAGGAGGGGAACAACCTGGATTTCAGTGTGGGTTAGAAAATGGAGTATATCTGCAGACACACCGGTAAGTGTAGTGATGACAATGTCACTGCCCTCTGTTACCAGCTGGAGCAAGGCAGGGCTGGAGTCTGCATACCTCAAACCACATCTGCCTTTGTAGTAGAGGAAAGGGAAGGGCCTTTCATGGTAGGAAATGTCGTCCTAGCTCTGCTCTGCCATCATGTTCAGGTTTCCTCCACCCCCTCTTCTTCAGAGTGACCTCTCCGTTGTTGGTGCTTGCCTTCAAGAGTTGGGGTTGGGGCTGCAGTACATTTTTGACACCGAGTCCCTGTCATGAAGCTTGTAGGTGAGGTAGCAGGGGTCACCAGACACTCATCTCAAGGCGGTAGGAAGCTGAATCGTCATCCTTTGCCTCCAGTGTCTCATGGTTAGCTGTGCTCAGCTAAAGTACTGAACAGCCGAGCCCTGGCACCTTCTGCTCCTTCATTCAAGTGGTGGGAGAGGACAGGCATGGAGGGGAGGTCAGCAGCCCTGCTGTGGCTCCGGGAGGCTTGGAAGCGCGTTCGGCGGCTATGGACTGGGCTGCACTCAGGCAGTGAGATGGGGCATGGTCCAAACCCTGTCTGGACTCCCCTGTGAAACCTCTTCTTGACTCCAGCTCTCAGTGTCCCCTTCTGTGAAGTGGGAGCTCGTCAATCTGCGGTGAGGCTTGTGAGGAGGCAGTTACAAACGTATCCCCGTGTTACTGCTCCTCTTCTTCACCGCAGCTCTCAAGCAAGTGGAGCCTCGTCAGTATAAGAGCAGCTTCTGAAGCTTTGGTGCAATACGGTACAGACCTAAACCCAGCCCAGCAAAGGGTAACTGGGACGTGTTGGGAAAACTCTGCGCTCAAGAGCCCCGAGGCTTTTGTTTTCCCCTCTGTGCTCTGCTCGGGCAGGGTTTGCTCCCCGTGCTGCAATCTAACACGAAATCCGCGGCACTGGCCTGGCTCGGCACCCAGGCAAGGCTGCTTCTCGTCCTCTTTCAAGCTTGCTGGCTCACCGTTCCTCGCCTGAGCATTTTTGGCACGGTCTGGCCTCGCAGCTAGGCATGTCCTGGGATGCACCACGGCATGTCCTGCAGAGAGCCACCGCAGAACAGGAAGGTTACGGCTAATCTGCAAATGTCGTGTGAGGTGGGTTTACTCGAGGATTTTTTTTGAGAGAGATGACGAACATCTTTACTTTCCCCTGCCTATCCGTTCGCTGAACACCCTAAAAGGAAGTATGAGCGAGGGGAACAGATAAGCCTTATCCTTCAGAAAGAAAACATTCCTGCAGTCAGAGTATATAAGCCAGATACCGCCTGCCTTTCTTCAGCCCGGGCCGTGCGGGTGTCACAGCAGCGGGAGCCTGGCTCTGCGCTGGGGCTTAGGACAAGAGCCAGAGGTGGCAGGGCTGGCGGGTGGCAGCGCCCAGCACAGCCCTCCCCTCTCCCCGCCGCCCTCCCCGGGGGACCAGGCTGCCAGGTCGCCTGCCATCTGCTCTGGGGAGCCGGGAGGACCCGCTGTAACCCCCCCCGCCAGAAACATCGGCAGAGAGGGTTGTGAGAGGGCCCCCGCTCACCCTCCCCTGCGCGCTGCGGCCGGGGCTCTGCTCCGTCCCTTCCCTCTAACAGCAGAGCAGAGTATCTATTCACAGCACTTGTCAAAAATTAAAGCAGAACCTTCTTTCAAATGCTCCGTCTGTACTTGACTGCCAGAAAAGCGATTCTTCCTCCAAAAAAATTTGCATTTAAAATTCCAAATATGCACTTTTGCTCAGACGAAAGAATGTGTGTTCCCACTTTCAAGTCAGGTTCTCTGTGACCTCTAGGTTTTAATAATTTCAGCAAAGTGTCATTTGACAATTCAAATACAGTCGGTAAGCACAGGAAAGTAAATGTCCTTTAAGATAAGTGCATATTATATTGAGAGTTGATGATGAGAAGATTTCACCTACAGCTAGAAGCTTCAGAGTAACATGCACGACACTTCTGCATATTAAAAAACCTCTTTGGTGAAATATTGGTATTTCCAGATTTCAGCTTTGCCAGCGCTAAAATGTTTCCGCTGTTTAATTCATAAGAAAATGTGATGGCCTGCATGTGGAGGTTTCACCGTTTAGCTTTTGCTTTCCAATTAAAAATAAATCAGTGTTCAAATCCTACTTGCTGCTGATACGAGGGGGCGAAGGACCACAATCTGGATGGCCAAGATCTGCTTTGCCAACCCACTCCCTTGCCACGGCGCCGTGCCGCCCGCGGTGCCGCAGCCGGGAGATGCTGCAGCGGGGCCAAGGGTACCGCTCCTGGTCCAGGGATGCACCGGAGGCCGGGGCCGACCCCACCGGCTCTCAGCCCTCGGCCCCAGGTGGATGTGCTCGTTCAGCTCCAGGTTCCCTCCTCCTGCTCCGGTTTCCTCAGATCCTCTGGGCTTTATTGTGCTGTCCCGAACCCCTCGCGCAGAGAGGGCTGTTATCGCACGTACACCCACCCCTCCGCATGCAACTCAAGCCACCAGTCAGCAAGCAGATCAGCTTGTCACAATAATTAATAGACCTCCCTGTGGTCCCTGGTAATCCATCCCAGCGCTGCACAGCACTGGCTCTGTTTTACTTAGGTGTATGTAAGCCTTAGAACTGCCCCAAACAGAGCCTTTTTCATGAAACTGCTTCATTCAACACCTTATAAGGGCTGCGGGCGCAGGGAGGGGGCAAGTTTACACAGATGCTAGTGTCTCAGGACTTGCTAGCAGGTGTCTCCTAACTTTACACAGACCACCCTCACACTAAAGGGACTCTTTTGCTTTGAGCCTGTTTGAGTTACATGACTTTGGTCTTTGAGTTCCTGTTCAGCGGGCGATTTATGACTTTCCTTATTGATAATGCTCCCGTAAGCAGAGGGATGGATTGTTAGGCAGCGGTGTGGGTTTCACGGCGTCTTCGAATAGCTGAAGTTCCCTCACCATGCAATTCCTCAGGCTTTCTAGGGAAAGGAAAACAACAACACCCATACAGGCTGCGGGGTTTTTCATTTGTTTGTTTGTTTATTTAAAACAAGGGGGGTGGGGGGGAAGAGCTAATGATAGGTTTAAGCAAACAGTTTCCTCTGAATTTGGCCATTTTCTCTCGCTGAGGTCATATGACAGCTGAGATTACACGATTAGAAATGTTTTAAGGCATTCCTTCAGCCTCAAGAGGGGAGGAGGGGAAACATTTAGGGGTTGCTGTCTGTAGTTCAGGGAACAAACATCTGAAGAGCTCTCCCGCGTCGGGGTGATGCCGGAGGGCGTCGCCTCTTCCTCAAGGGATGGAGCTGGGAGGCTGCCGCTCCTGACGGAGAATTCAAGGTCCCTCAGGCTTTGGGAATTTTGGGTTGGGACAGGCTGTTACACAATTTGTTTTTTTGCAGTTCTCTGAAACCTCTCCAATTGTCCTTAGGAGCTAATGGGGAAGGAAGTGTTATTGGGGTGATGTAGTGCCCAGGAACCCCACAGCAAAGAGCTGACCCCTGCCTCAAATCTCTGTTTTCCACAAGCAACCTCTCCTTAGTCTGGTGCTACCGCTCCTTTTCATCCCTGCAGCCCCCATGGTCGTTCCCTCACCCTGGGAGAAAGAGATTAGTCCCCAGGCGCCCCAAAGCCCTGTGCGACACAGGATGGTAAACAGGATTTAGGTCTGGACCTGCTCTGTGATGGATCCATTGCCATTACAGCCAAACACTTTGGCCAGACTCTACCACCTTTCTCTCTCTGAGCCACACTTTGACTCTGTTAAAAATCCCACCAAACTTAGCAAAATGTTCTCTTAGAGGGGTGAGAAACGGGTACATCACCCAGCCTTTCTGTGAGTTTCTGGAGATTATATAAAAATTGCTGGTTTGTTGCTGGCCAAGATTTCTTCCTACTTTTCTGTGCTAGCTCTGAACATGAAAACACCCCTGCAAAGCAAAGCGGAGGGCGTACTATTGCAGGTGGCAAGCCAATGGCTACCAGTTAAAGAACAAAAATATAACTGGCAGTCTCTGAAGTGAGCTCACCTCTTGCAAACAGTTCCGCGCAGCACGGCGCGGTTCTGCTGAGCTCCACGTGGCAGCACATTGGAAGCCCACACTGCTGAACAGGGGATCCCCGCCACGCGCGGGGGGGTCGCAACACTTTCCCATTGACTCGTGACGTCAGTGAAAAAGTCCTGTTGGCTTCTCAGTCTGTACAGCTTTACCCCCACCTGAATTTAGCCACTGAATTTGTCATACTCACCTGGATGCACCTGTATTCCACAAGGGAACTAAGTATTAAAATATGCACTTGTATCTCCCTGCAGTGTTTTGGGGAATTACTCCCTCTGGCACCATTTTGATCCTGGTGAAGGTTTCTTAATGATCAACAGCTGTTTCCATGGCATGACCATTCAGTGGGCTACCCGAAATGACCTCCAAGTCTCAGTCCTTGTAGACAAATGTCCCCAGGCAAGTCCTGATGTTACGGCTGTGCTTCACCAGCTGGTTCAGGACCAACGGGAGGTGCTCAGTGACATAAATGATTTCTAGTTCAAGTCCTTATCTGGTGCAACGAGGAGTAGTAAGAAGATTCATCTCCTCCTCCTGCTTTATCAGCTCCCACTAGAAAGGAAAGGGGGAAGGTCTCCTGCTGATCACAGGGAGGTTTTTGGTTGGGTTTGTTCTTGGCTACTTGATAACTTTATGCTTCAGCCCTCATCCCTCAGGTCATTTAATATTTTGCTGTAGAGGCACCAGCTAAAGCCCAGACTGTGTGTGTCGGGTACCGGATGGTGTCTCAAAAGGCAGCTGGTGCTTTATAAAAGCTGTAAGGGGTTAGTTTGGATAGACATGATAAAAAATAAATGACTTTTTGTTGTGTTTTTGGAACCAAATAATGCTTTAATAGCAGAATCCTTTTTCAAAGTTAGTAGTTAAGAGTAAGCAGTACTTTAGGCAATCCAGGCATCTGCTGCAGGGACTTTCCCTCGTAATTAGTTAATGAGCTTGATGTACTTTTCCCATCTAATTAAGATGCCATCTTTTTAGCCTTGTTAGGAAAGGTAAACTTTTGAGAGATAATAGAGACAGGTTTCCTACCTGGCCCTCCCACCCCTAAGTTGGGCTGCACAACTGGACTCAGATCCAAACCAAACCTCCCAGGACTGGGACTTGCAGAGCTCCAGGGAGGTGGAGTTCCAGACCCCATTCCCAGCTCAGATTCCACTTGAGGACCAAATATATGTTCATCTTCATTCTGGGCATTATCCGTACCATGATTCACAGGACAAGGGTGCACAGAAGGGCCCAAGTGCAGGGCAGGGAGGCAGGACAGGCTCCTCCCAACTCCCTGCGCGCTAATGGGAGAGTTGCTGATGTGCGAGTACCATCTGCATGAGCGCAGGGCGTCACGCTTGTTCGAAGAGATACCTCTGATCCAAAGAGAAGCAGCAGATCTCAGCAGAGCCAGTGGTTTCACCAAACTCAAAAGAAAGAGCTACTTTGAAAGACCTCCGAGAGCTGGGAGGCTGCAAGCCTGATGGTTGGTCAGAGCTGCGGGCTGAGAGTTTTCTCTGGCAGCAAATGAAAGCAGTATCAGCTACAGTAGCTGGAAGCTGCCTGCGTGCTGGAGTGCCAAAATATAGGAGAGAGCACTGTGAGCATGAATCCAGAAGGAGAAGGGCTGGAGTGCTTGGCAGGGGGATCGCTGAGTGAGGAACCTGCCAGCCCTTGTGCTGGGTCTGCATGAGCACCGTGGCAGGCTGCGGGAGGGAGAGGCACCCACCGAGGCAGCTCAGGGGAGCCACGGCCACCCTCGTTGGCTCTGCCCAGCGCAGAAGTCACTTTGGCTGGCACAGGAAGGAACAGTCACGGACATACATGACCTCCCATCACCATTATAGCTCCACTCCGTTCCGTTACAAAGCACAGGGGTCTTGGGGCATAAGTCTCCCCTGCTAATGGCAGGTGGGGAAGCAGCTCCTGCTCTTTCACGGAGCAGCTGGTGCACCAGATCCACGTTAGGATGAAGCAGACTTGGTAGAAGAGAGTAACTTACTGCCTTTCAAAACCAGAAAGTGAACTGGTGGCCGCACTGGGCTTTCTGTCAGCCTCTTTTCCCAGCTGACCCCATTTTTATACGTTCCCCCTTCATAGCTGGGCTCCAAAGCCTGGATATATTTCCTCCTGGCCTGCCATCGTGCTGATGGGATTTAAATATGAAAAGCATTGCTCTCTGTGCAAGTTAAGCCTTTGGTTAAAAGTGCAGGATGTTAACAGGTGCAGGATTTTTTTAGTCTCTTGTAAGGTCTTTTTCAGTGTCTCCTTATGAGACGGCGTTGAAAGTCTCTGTAATATAATGATCTCACAGACTGTATATGCAATATCTCTCCTCCCTTTATGTAGAGTTTTCCTAGCTAATTTCACAGCATACTCCATTAAGTCGCCATCCTTTTCCATGAACTCTGAAGGTTCTTGCTGCCACATGGTACATGTGGCTGCTGCTTGTGTATCTGCCTTGAATTAATGCGGACGGGCTTCGTCTCCTGCAGGCTTTTTGCAAAGATCAATGGGCTTAATCCTTGGCCTCCAGAATCAGGCCCCAGAGCCACACAAGTCCCCTCCAGTGAGCTGTCTCTTCCTCTTACCCTGTCATCCAACTTTATCTCAGCAGCCTTTGAGCAGAAGTTTGACCTCCTCCAGTTTGGGAAATGCAAAATCCTAGGAACTCAAGACGAATGAACTAGGAGGTGTCCCTCAGCCAGCTTAGGATCCTCTCCCTGAACCACGGTCTGCTCGGGTCGATGAGACTGGCATCGCTCACGAGTAGCTGCAATTAGCAATTATCCCACACCTTTGCCATTGCTCAACCGTGCCCAGGTTTGGAGGCCTGAGGTTGCAGAAAGCTCCCTTCTCCCCTGCAGAAGCTTCAGAATAAGCATAAAAAGAAAGACAAAGAGAGTAATCATGGATTTTGGATGTCCAGCTGCACTTTTACAACTAAGATAATTGTCTTCTCCAACCTTTCACTTACACTTTCCTGAACTGATCAGCCCAAGGCTTCTTCCACAACCCAGTTCTGTCAGTGGTGTTCTTCCCATTGTCTTCAGTGGGCCATAAATCCAGCTCCCTGAAGGTGACCCTCAGCTGCTCCCCGCCTCAGTTCCAGGCACCCCACCGTGTCCCCTGGGATGGCATTTCTTGGCGTAGGAGCCCCAGCTATAAGTCAAGGACAAAGAGGGGACCGGACTGTAGGTCAAGCTGCAGACTTTTACATTTGCATGGCTTCCTCTTGCCCAGCAAAAAAAAAAAAAAGGATAAAGCAGGGATGAGAAGATGAAGAAAGAACAATCAGGACAGGAAAACAACAGGAGGAGAAGGTTATGGCTATAAAACACACTTTAGCATAAGCTTCTCCTATTAACTGCAGATACAATGTGCTGGGGTGAACGAGGAGGCAAATTCTCTTCTTTCTCCCCAAACCATGCACACCTCGCTCATTGCAGTGACACCGCTGCCACCTCGGTCCCCCCAGGCGGCCGGCCAGAGGGGAGGCTGCCAGTCATTCGGTGGCGCTTTGATGCAGGCACAAAAGAGCAAGTCATTTGAGACGCTTCCTGACTGGTGGCCTGTATCAGCTTGTGAATCATCCGAACGCTTCTGCTTAATCCGCTTGTGTATCTTTGAAGCCTTTTCTGTCTCGCAAACAAATGATCAACTGCAACTTATTTTTAATCCATTAAAAGGTTCCAGATATTCCCCTGTAAAAACAAAATACCTCGGTACCTCGGGGAGGAGTGAATTTTCTAAGTATTGATTCGGTCTCCACTGAGCACAGTCAAATATTAGCATCAATTTGTGAGTTACTTGCTAGGAAAAAATGTCAAACGTTCAGCTTTTACTGTGATCTAATCCTAGCTATTAAAATAGTGGGATCTCAAGGAAAGTAGAATCATAGAATCATTTAAGTTGGAAAAGACCCTTGGGATCATCGAGTCCAACCATCAGCCCCACTCTACAGAGTTCTCCCTTACACCACATCCCCCAACACCAACATCTAAACGAGTCTGAAACACAGTCAGGGATGGTGACTCCACCACCTCCCTGGGCAGCCTGTTCCAGTGTCCGACCACTCTTTCTGGGAAGAATTTTTTCCTAATGTCCAGCCTAAACCTCCCCTGTTGCAGCTTTAACCCATTCCCTCTTGTTCTATCGCTCATTACCTGTGAGAAGAGACCAGCCCCAACCTCTCTACAATGTCCTTTCAAGTAGTTGTAGAGAGTGATAAGGTCTCCCCTCAGCCTCCTCTTCCTCAAACTAAACAGTCCCAGCTCCTTCAGTCGCTCCTCATGAGATTTATTCTCCAGGCCCTTCACCAGCTCCATTGCCCTCCTCTGCCCTCGCTCCAGCACCTCGAGATCTCTCCCGTATTGAGGTGCCCAGAACTGGACACAACACTCAAGGTGTGGCCTCACCAGTGCTGAGCACAGGGGGACAATCACCTCCCTCCTTCTGCTGGTCACACTATTTCTAACACAAGCCAGGATGCCATTGGCTTTCTTGGCCACCTGGGCACGCTGCTGGCTCATGTTCAGCCGCTTGTCAATGAGAACCCCCAGGTCCTTTTCTGCCGGGCAGCTCTCCAGCCACACTTCCCCAGGCCTGTAGCGATGCGTGGGGTTGTTGTGGCCCAAGTGCAGGACTTGGCACTTGGCCTTGTTGAAGCTCATTCCATTAGTGTTGGCCCATCGGTCCAATCTATCCAAGTCTCTCTGTAGAGCCTCCCTGTCCTCATGCAGATCAACACTCCCGCTTAACTTGGTGTCATCTGCAAACTTGCTGATGATACACTCTATGTCCTTATCAAGATCATCAATAAAGACGTTAAAGAGAAATGGTCCCAACACCGAGCCCTGAGGGACACCACTTGTGACCGGTCGCCAGCTGGATTTAACTCCATTGACCACCACTCTTTGGGACCGTCCGTCCAGCCAGTGTTTGATCCAGCAGATCATATGCTCATCCAGGCCATGAGCAGCCAGTTTTTCCATGAGAATTCTATGGGGAACAGTGTCAAATGCTTTTTGAAAGTCTAGGTAGATAATATCCACAGCCTTTCCCTCGTTCAGTAATCGGGTCATCCTGTCACAGAGGGAGATCAGGTTCGTCAGGCAGGACCTGCCTTTCATAAACCCATGTTGACTGGGCCCAATCACCTGCTTGTCCATTATATGACTTGTAATGGCACTCAAGATGATCTGCTCCATGACCTTCCCTGGTACCGAGGTCAGACTGACAGGTCTATAGTTTCCCACATCCTCCTTTCTGCCTTTCTTGTAGGTGTGTGCTACATTTGCTACCCTCCAGCCCACTGGGACCTCCCAGGTTAGCCATGACTTCAGGTAGATAACGGAAAGTGGCTTGGTGAGCACGTCTGCCAACTCTTTCAGCGCTCTTGGATGTAACCCATCCGGTCCCATAGACTTGTGTGCATCCAAGCGGTGTAGCAGGTCAGTGATCACTTCCTCTTTAATTGCGGTGACCTCGTCCAGCTTCCCCTCCCTGTCTCCCAGCTCATGAGGCCGAGTGCCCAGGGAACAGCTAGTTCCACTGCTAAAGACTGAGGCAAAGTGGGCGTTGAGCACCTCAGCCTTTTCCTTATCCTTTGTGACCATGTTTCCCTCTGCATCTGCAAGACAGCGTCAAAACGGCTTGGGCTACAGTGTTGTGTATGGCACGCTTGATCCCAGGGGGCTACAAAGCCAGGTCTGGCATGTGGAAAGAAATCCAGGCCAAGCAGTACAGGGACAAGCTCAAAGCAACCCTTCCACTGTTGTCTTTCATTTGCAGCTAGACTTCCACAGAAGGGCTCCACTCTGTGTTGCAAGACTTTTATATACCTACCCTCCCATTAAGTTTTATGTGAATTAATTGCTGCTTTCCATTCCTTCTTCCGTGTTTTGCTCTAACTGTCTGAACAAAATACTAAAATTACAAAATCCAGCTGAAACTTAATTGAAAACACCAAGTTCCATCTGGCCTCACATAAATTATGGTCAAAGTTGCCATTTTAAAGAACAGTTGTTGTTGTTGTTGTTGTTGTTGTTGTTTTTTAATGCCAAACTATAAATCAGCTCAAATTGAGTTCAAACCAGCTCGAAATTGGGACCAGGTTTGCTCGAGTTTGCAAACTTGAGCATAAAGCTTTGGGCAAAGCTGGGCTGAACTTGCAACGAGCCAAGTGAGCGTGGGGTTGTGTACTGAACACTTCCCGGAGACGTGCTTCTAACAAAGAGGAGCTGATTTATGCCCGGCGGAGGGTGAGGGAGGTGTGGGTAGGGATGTCCTTCCCTCCGCAGGGGGAGGCGAGAGGGGAAGGGAGCTCAGGTGGGCACGGTAGGCGAGGAGGGGGCAGCGCAGGTGCCTCTTGTTTTGCCTTGATGGGGCTGCCAGCACGTGCCCCCGCCCGTCCCAACGAGCCTGCTCTTAAGAACTGCTGCAGCACTGCCCAGCTGCTTCCCTGGGGGGCCGAGACCCCCTGTGTCACAGTCTGCCACCTGCCTGCTCAGCTGTGACAATGGCGGTAGCGAGTCCCGTGCTTTCCCTGCTCTGGGGAGCATCCTCTAGGAAGCCGAAGGATGACAGGACCAGTGTCTGCTGTCAGGCTGAAGGCAAGTGTCTGGCTGTGCAGGTGAGCTGGGCGTGAGGGCTTGTGGCCAAGGGTGAGTGGCTTGTGTCTGGGCTGGCATCTGGGAGCGCTGGGACAGCCTGGCCCCTGCTGTGTCCAGAGTGTGTGTTGTGTCCTGGTGCGTGTATGAGCGTGGGCAGAGGATTCTCCTTCCTCTGGGTCATCTACTGTTTTACTTAACCTTGAAACGTGTTGGTCTGAGGGCGTTTTTAAACACGTCGTCTAAAGATCACTTGCGTGGCACTCGCTTTTGACTGTGTAAGTAATGCAAGTCTGTATTTTACACTCTTCCTTGGGTTTCCTGGTGCTGGGGAGATGTAAGAAAGCTTTTCTGTGCCGGCCTCAGCCTGGCTTGTGTGCCGTGGTGCCAGCTGGGCATCAGTCTGCTGCGGGCGTTGGCGCTGCTGAAGCGTGGTCTGAATGGTGAGAACAAGGCCCCTAGACACCAGATGTGTCTGCAGCACTGTCCTGCCATCCGGCTACAGAGCAGCTCTTGAGAGGCTGTAAATAATGCAGGAGGGATGATGTAGTAAGGGGAATCGGAAGCGGGATTACTCTGGGATATTAGGAATGAAAACACCTCTCAACTCTTTGGTGAGTAGTAGAGTTAATAGTTGCCTGAAACATGCATAAATTGTCTGAGCAAAAGATGCCACTGCCCTTGGGAGGCTGACTAGGTTATTTTTTTTGCTATTTATTTAATGGCTGCACGTCTTTAAGACACAAATACTCAGCTGATCCTTCTTCCTTTTCGGCCTTCTGAAGTTGAGCATCCTCCTGTGATGTGTAAATGACGAGTGACTTCTGATGATCAAAGAGTACTGGCTTGATAGACATATTTCAGCTTCCTATTTGATACCCAGATGGCATTTTGTATCAGCCCTCGTATCCAAACGTATCTTTTTCAGGGCACGCATTTACTAGATTAATTCTATTCAGGCAACCAGTTAAACGGGAGCCATTCCTTCTTCTGGCCCTGCTTCTGCATGACTTGTGATAGCGAGTGCCTTTGCTTCTGTGAGTGACTGTAGGCACCCCCGGGGTCCCCCGGGATGTGATTCAGATGTGCAAATTTTGTTTGGAGCAGGAGTGGGGGATTAGGATCAAGTTACTGGGAAAAGCGTTAGTCCTGCGTCGCGGTAGCGTGAACAGAGCAAAATCCAAATCTCCCGCCATGCAGAAAATAGGATGGGGTAAACGCCTCGCAAATTGTCCATCCCATCTCTGTGCGTGCCGCCCCTGTGTGATGGCGCGGCGCTGGGCGAGCGGCCACCTGCCCTGGCGAAGGGCTTGTGCGGGCAGAGGCCACGTGTGCCAGCGGGCTGGCGGCTGGCTGTCCCCTCTGCCAGAAGGGCTGGTGCCCGCGAACCCTGCGGTGGGGTTGTCAGAGGAGCCTGAGGGACTCGGTGCTTCAACCCAAAGCTTTGCTCCCCATGCAAATACCAGGTGTCAGTCAGAGCTTTTTTGCTGTAGCTGTTTGGGAAGCACATGGTAATTCTCAGCACGGGGAGAAACAAATTGTCTACTTAATAATGAAAAATAAAACACGATTAGAGTTAACTTTCTCCTTACTTTGTCAAAGGAAGACACCGGTCCACGGTGTTTGGAGAAATGCTTTAGCCTCTTCCCTTTCTGATACTTGCTCTTGTCTTTAGTCAGAAAAAGTCAAAGCAGCGTTTGCCCCTGCTGCACCCTGGAGAGGTTCCTGCAAAGACAGCGCTCCCTGTGCGCAAACCCGTATTGAAAGGGGAATTTCTGGTGGTTTGTACTCGGATCCAAAAGGCACTTTCTACTGAGAGGGGACTGATCTGTAGGAGCGTCATCCAGCTTTGCTCTGCATTTGTTCCTGCCCGCTGGAGTGTAACCGCTGTGGCGGGAGCTGGCTCTGGGCTCCGGGGTGCGGGCGCAGCCTCTCCCCTCAATGCTGCTGCTGGGCGCGTGACGCGCTCCACAACGGCACGGGCAAAACCAGGCCAGAGGCGAGCCATGGTTGGAAACGACATCTTCAGTCCAGAGAGATCCCTGTCCTTCTCAACACGGCAGTGTGGTGTGTGCTTCGGAAAACTGGCTTTAATTTTTTTTGTCCCTTGGGAACCGAAGGATTTTCCCCCAGTCTTGAAGCAGGGGACGGAGCAGCGAGGCTGGCGCTGGCCGAAGCAGGCGCCGCTCGCCGCGGGAGCGTTGTGGTTAATGTCCGGTTGCTATCATTCCACTGTTCAACCTTCCAAGGTGGGGAAAAATATTTCGGACCACTGAAAGCAGCAGCAAATGGCTGGCATTGGTTCCAAAGTGTTATAGGAATCGCCGGGACTTTGATCCCCCGTCCCTCCACCCCCTTCTACTTTCTGTTGTTTAAGATTTACCAAACATTGCATCTCTTCACATAAAAATTCACCTTTGTGTTGCTACGTATAATCATTGAATAGTGATAATAACAATAAAACTCCTAGGAAATCTCCCTGTGGCAACAAGTAATTGACCCAGGAATTTTCACTACAAGGAATTTTTTTTAATAACCACACAGCACTGGAGGTGCTCGTTCATCGGGGGATACACCGCTATTGTTCTCATCAGTCCTGATGCTTTGCCTTCACCCTTTGAGTTTTCTCAAAGGACTGAGATTATTTGGTTTCTTTGAAGAACAAAGGATAAAGAATTTTTTTTAGATGACTGGCTATTTTGATCTGCAAGGTCTGCGCGCAGTGTGAGGGAACAAACATCACTAAATCATTAAGGGAAAAGGGAAGGGTATGCATAATGGAAAGGAGAAACACAAAAGCCACCGAGCCCAGTGGTTAGAGGAAGGCGCTGGCAGCCGGTGCCTGGGTGCTGCTTTCCGCCTCGCCGCCGGTCCGACGCGAGGTTTGCTGCCTTCCTTCTCTGCACCTTGGTGTCTCTTATCTATAATTTGGCAGGGTGACTCTTACAGCCAAAAGACTTTGTCAGGTTAAGTTAGTTGTAATTTTCAATCCCTTGGGCCTTTAGAGAAATAACAGACACCAAGTAGGGTGTCTTACTTAAGCAGCCCCAGCGCCTGTCTCCAAGTGCAGCCGACGCTTTGCTGCAAGATATAAGGTGTCATAAATGCGTCTATGAAAATCCTACTAGGCTGCCCGGGCTTCTTGTCCGTGGCTGGACGTGGCACCGAGGACGCCAACCTCGGGCACCTGACGCGAGGCTGTGGTGAGCACTGGGATGAGGGATGTCCGCCTGGTCTCCGCTGCTGCAGCAGGGCACAATCCTCGGCGCGTTTCTTCTCCTGGAAGCTTTTGTCCCCTTCTTGGTGGTAGTGACTGAGGTTTTGCAGCGTGAGGGTCCATGCACAATGGTCAAATCTAATTTAGAGCCATCATCCCCAGGCTTGCTGATGGCTGGTGTCACGTAGAGGACTTGAAGGGGATGTGAGGTGGAACCATGAGACTCGAGCAAGGACTGGCCAAACCAAGGTGCCTCCTTTGCCCCCTGGGCGTGCCCCCATGCTTTCCAGCTTCCCTTGCTCTTTCCCGGTGAACAGCTCCACAGAAAACTGAGGCCCCGCTGTGAATCTGTGTGTCGTACACAAACGTACTTCCCATTCAAATGTGCCTTTTCCATTTTGGGAGACAAGAAAATATCACATGTTCTGAGGAAATAGGATTAGCCTGTAATTAAGCAAAAATCCTTCTATTTAGCATAACAATTTTTTTAAATTAAAGAGTGAATATTACCTGCTAATTACGGGGTACACAATATACGTAGAGCAACGTCTAATTTGTGTACGAGTGTCTATTTTTATTCTATTTGAAAAAAATTAAAAGTTAATATAGTCATTCACCCAGATGCATAAGTAAAAGACATCTTCTAGACTTCCAGCTAAACAAACAGCATCCTGCTGAGCCGGGCCGTCGCTGCTCCTGCCAGCTGGAATACAGCAGATGATGCTGTAGCTGACAAAAATACAGTGTCCGTGTTCAGCCCATCATGGTGGCGTCACCTACAGGGTGTGCACGTACCACAAGGCTGTCGTGGACTGTCCTTGGGTTGAGCAAGGTCTGTGCAAGGGTGTCACGGAGCTGGAGGCTATAGACCACGGAGGACGGAAGAGCCCTGAGGTTTGGAGAAGTTTTGGTCTGGATGCAAGCTGTGCAGCACGATCCTTGGCCAGGGCCTGGAGCCCTGCTGGGCTTGTCCTGGTTTTGTGAAAAAACTGTAAAAACCTAGTGTAGTTTTGTCAAGGTTTGGACTTGTACAAGTGAGCTGGGACTATGTTGTGGTTGAACTTTGCCCTTGTTTAGTGCATCTTGGGAAATGGTTTGCTTGAAGCTATGGAGGGCAAGCGAACTTATTCTCCTCAAATTTTGATCCCTCTATTACCCATCAGTTTTAGATTTAGTCCTGAATTCTGCAAACACTTAAGCACATGTTTTGCTTCACACACTTAACAGGAGTGCTCGCTTACATGCAGTTAAACATATGTACTGGTTTTCACAGGATCCAAGAGTCTGCCACAAATATTTCAGGTTCAACTTCCATTTCACAACCCTCAAAGTGGAGCTGGTCTTGTTTCAGGAACAACCCGCTGCCCTAATTAGTCACTTTGATGCGCTAATCCCCTTGCTGCCCTTTGGACGTATCGACGTGAGCATGTCCCTAATCTTCAGCAGGGATTTTTTCCGGTGACTTCACGTTCCGTATATCTCCGTGAGATGAATGAGTGCTCCTGACACACGAGATGGTAGTAACTGTGATGGTCGTGGGGTTAACCAGAACAACTTCCGAAAACACATGATGAAGGGAGAAAGCGCCGTGTTGAAGTGCCACTGCCACCTATGAGATGTTTCCCAGCTTTAGCTGTCTGTCCTTGAAAAAGGAATGGTGCCGGCGTGCTGCACCCCCATGTACTGACTGTTAGCGTTGTGCAGCGCGGCAACGGGGCGAAGAGGGGAGCGGCTGAAGGAAGGCAGCACCAGGTGACAAGTGATACATGTTTTCCCAAGAATACGGAGTATTCTTCCAAATTCCAGCAGTGCTGTTTGGCTCCTGGCATCCGAGCAGGTTGGCTTGGAGCCTGCTCCCGTGCTCTGGGTGCAGAAGGCAGCGCATTGCCCTCCCTCTGGGGACAGTTGCCCTGCTCCCCGCTGTGGGAGGCCGATGCTGCACCGCGGTGGTGCTGGGCTTGGGGCCGGGCGGTGCCGTGCCCCTGCCCGGCCTGCGCTTGGCCACCAGCGTGGTTCCCCTACCTTGTTTTCCTGGGTGTAGAAAGGAAATGCTAAAATCTACCTTGCAGAAAAGTGGGGCTTCCTCCATTAATAAATGTGCTCGCAGGCTTGCCAGATGAAAGAAATGCAAAATATCTTGATAGGTTCTCTTATGATCATTAATAATAGTATAACTTACCTGAAAGGCACAGAGCGCGTCCCCAGTGAGTTTTGATCTCTTGTCACGCCGGGGTACGTGGGATGGGTAAGGCTCCGTCTCTCTGGGGAGTTGTTAGATGAGAAAACAGGCGGCAGATATTTCTCCGCCCCCTGCTTCGCTCTATTCCCAGCACTGCTTCGCTCCCAAGGATCAATATCTGAACTGAGGCGTTATATTGTTAAGCTGCATATTGTAATCACGCGTCAAGTAGAGCCCCCTTCCCCCCCTTGGCATGCGTTAGCGTGACCTGGTGGAGCGGCGTTTCTTTTGAAAAGATTAAGAGCATCAGCCTTGCAAAATATGTGGGGTACGAGAGTGGGACAGTCCTTCTGCAGAGCGCGTCCGACTACTGCGTGGATTGCTCCCTCTCCATTTGCATTACAGAAAAACAATCTTTTATTTATTTAAGTTGGAAATCCCTTTGCATCTGAACTTCAAGTGTGCAGCAAACACACTTTGATCATTTTAATGCAGAAGTCACTGATTTACAATAAATATTGTGTTTTCTTTTCATACTTCTTTCTGTTCTTTGAGGAGATTAGAGCGAAGGAAGGAAAATAATTTTGACCTCATTAGAATTGTCTGGCAAAAGAAATATGCAGAATGTGGAAGATGCTGGGCTTCAAATTTTCCCAAACTAAGGATAGAAATTACAGCATCGATCTATCGGTCGTTAATTCCTGTTACGGTTTATTAAGGCTGGGAGGAGAAGTGACTCTGCTCGCGCTGCCTTGGACTGTGATTTGGGGGGGTCTAGTTGTTTGCTGTGAAGCATCAGGAGGAAGCGACGCATCCTGAGATGTACCTTGGCTTTGGGTGGGAGGCTGAGGGAGCCGGGGAAGAGCCCACCCTCGCCGCTGCGGGGGGGGGTGCGTGTCTGTGTGTGCTCAGTGACTTGACTTGGGGGTACCCGACAGTCCTGTGACAGCCAAAATCCACAAAGATATCCACAATGCCATAAGATACCAAAACACCTTGGTGAGAGCTTTGACGTGGATCTTCCTAAGCTTTTCCACGGAGCATCTGCCTCCTGCTGCCCTCTCCCTGCTGCGGGTGAGCGCACGGGCGAGAAAAGCCTCTACCCAGCGTGAGCATCAGGGGCTGGGACGGATGCTGAGGGGCTCTGCTGCCCTCCTGGCTACCAGGGTGGTTAGGCTCTGCTCCCAAACGCAGATCTTATAGGTGCACCGGCTCCCCAGTCCCAGAGCCAGGGTGACACATGGGGCGATGGTTCCCCATCGTGGACCTCTGTGACTGTCTGATGGGCTCCTGGGGGTGTTACAGAGAGCAGAGCAGCACCGTGGGCATTACTGCTTCCTCTGTCCTGCAGTTATCACGTGGTATTAATTGCAGATATCTTCACTGTGTGCCAGGGTCTGAACTTGCACTGCCGAGCTGAGGCGGGGACCAGGATTAAGCCCACAAGGGGAAGCCCAAAATGGGCAGCGAAGTGTTAGGAAAGCAGCAGTTTTGCTGGGATCTTGGACATAGCACCATCTCCAGGTTAGAAGTTGTTCCTGGTGAACAGATCTGGCGGTGTTCGAGCGAGATGAGGGAATGGAGTTTGGGATGGAGTCACGCAGCAGCTGATCCGCTGGGACCTGTTAAAGCTGGTTCCTGGGGACGGGCGTTTTGCTGGGGCGTCGTGGCGGGGTGCGCTCCTGTGCGAGCAGGCTGGGCCCCCGGCAGCACAGGCCTCTCCCTGCTGCCCGAGGAAGCTTCAGTGTGGATTTGTGGAACTCCTCGCCTTTTTGGGGACAGGAATAGATACAAAGTCAACACTTAAAAAAAAAAAAAAAAAAAAAAAAAGCAAAACCAAACAAAAAACAAACAAAAAAACCAAAAACAAACTCAAAAACCCAAACAAAACCAAGCCACAAAAAAAAAAAAAACCAAACCCAAACCAAAAAAGCACCCCCCCAACAAACCCCCAAAGCCTATTCAGCCCACCTCGAACAAATGCCGCTTTCTTCTGGAGTAATGCAGTGTAAAGGGACGGGCTCGGCTCCCTTTGTGCGCCCGCTGCACTGACACTGATCCGAGCTGACTCGGGTCTTTGTGGCCATCCCGGTGCCAGGAACAGCAGGTCCGGCTTACAGGTGTGAATTCCAGCTCTGTCCACTTTTAAAAGGGGGATTTTCATGCTGGGCAGGCTTGGACAGAAAACAGTTAAACAAAAAGAGCAGTTCATTTTGCCTGTGGAGTGCTCCTGCCTTCCCTTTCTGTCCTTTGCTGCTCTTTTTATTTCCTTAATCAATGAGAGTTCCTTTTGCTTCATTCACTGCTTTTTCTTCCCTTTTTTTTTTTTTTTTGTTGTGGAGTACATCTATGAAATCATATTCCTGGTCCACGTTTCTAAAGAAAAGGCCGTAAGGAAGTTTGCGTTTCTTAAGTTTTACTTGAGGTTGTAACTGGAACCAACAAAAGCAGTAGGTGTTTTGGTGGCACCAGGTAGGCTGCTTACTTCAGGGCGTAAAGAGTTATTTTGTGCTTGGTCAGAAGCTCCCAAGGGATGCGGTGGAGGAGGAGGATGGTTTTACTTCTTACTGGGAGGGCTGCGAGTAAAGAAACCTGAACATCTTGGAGCCAGATCCAGGCTTTCCCCCAGCGCAGCAGAGCTCAGAATCCAGCCCATCGTCTTCCCTTTCGCTCCACGATAATTTATTATTATACAGGATCGTAACCAGAACAGTTTAGCCTAAAAGTGACTCCCTCCCCCCCCCCCCCAGGTACGTGCTACTGTGTTACTTCAGATACAAAGAGACCAGAGACACATCCCTTTATCCCGAGCATCTTGGACAAACAAAGCAGGGGGGGGTTAGTGGCAGTGTAAACACATTTAAGTTACCCTTTTTGGAAAACCCTGATCACTCATTATGGTCAAATCCAGCTGGATGGAGCCAGAGTGACACTTCAAGGTTTTTGTCTGCTGGGAAAATGCATGTTAGAGCATGTGAACAAACACACAAAGTCACCGCGCCATCTCGTGTGGGGAAGGTTTTTCCCGTTGAAGCCTGGTCAGCAGTTCTCCTGCTCCATCCTGCGCTCACCGGGGCGTTCTGACGGACCTCCAGATGCGGCTCCCCCTGTGGATGCCAGAGATGAAGCTTTGCACAAATCGCTATCAGCACTGCAGCTCACAGGATGCTTTTCCTAGTTGGAGATAACTTGTGACCCCACTTTGTATCCAAATGCGTCCCCTCCTTCAACCCCAGCAGGTGGGACAGACCGAGAAGGTCACCCTGGGGACATGGTCCCAGCCCTTTCCCGCTGCTCTCCATCTCCGTGGAGAGGCTGGCACTGCCATGGCTCCTGTCCAAAGCATGTCTAACCCTGCCGGCCAGCCTGAGGGCTGTGACACCGCAGGTGTCCCAGGGCACGTCGATGGGGCAGGACACCTCGCTTCTCTCCAGCAAACCCAGGTCATGGAGCTTGGAGCACCAGAGAGGTGGTGGGGAAGACCAATCCCACCAGCACCAGTAGAAAGGCAGTCACCTACGGATGCACTGTATCCCCTCCATCCTGAACGCGCCTCTCACCTCATTCCCCCGTTGGGAAGTGGTGGGTGCTGCACGGGGCAGCTTTCCCTGCAGGTCGCCTCCTTTTCCACACCTTGCTTCCTCTGCCAGCAGGGAAGATGCTGGATTCCCCGTCATCCCAAGCTAAGGATAGAGATCACAGCATCCCGCGGAGAAGCCTGCCTTTGTTAGTGCCAAACAGGGAGGGTGCCAAAGCCCGGGCGAAGGGATTGGCAGGAAGCGGTGCGTGCTCCGGAGACTGCGGTGTGAGCGGGGACATGGGAGGGACTCGCAGGGGACCGGGCTCCATCGCTCACGCCGTGCGTGGGAAACAAAGCCCCAGGTCTCCTCCTTTCTCCCCAGCGCTGACTGAGACCTTTAAAAATGAACACTTGTTTTCACTTAATCCTCATTTCCTGTCAATTTAATGGGATTTGATCATGCAATTCCTTTCATGCGCTATTTGCAGCGAGCAAGCTTTGCTGGGAGAACTCTCAGGACCTTGGTGGAGTTACAGCGGGTCCGAATTCCTCCTCTCCTGTAAGCGGGTTTAGCAGAGAGGCTGTTTCCATAGACAGCATGTCCTGAGAAAGCTCCGTCAAAGCCCAGACAACATTTTCCAGTTATTATCCAGTGACTGATTGAGTTTAGGTTTCCCGTTGACAATAAAACAGTGGGTAAAAGGAAGCGATTAACAGCTTACAACTATATCTAGTTCCTTCTGAGTAAAGCTCTTTGCTTTATTTTGAGGCTTGGAAGATGAACAGTACTGTATATTGTTTGAAAGTGCCTCCTCTGTTTTGGAAAATCTCCATATATTTTGTTTCCACGTTATCTGCATGGTTGTAATTAGAAAATGATGTGCCTGCTACATGACCTCCTCATAAAGAACATATTTAAATTGAGACAATAACATTCAATTCCCTTTCTAAACCATCAAAAAGAAAATGGTTTTCAAGGCATTTCTTCCTCCTTCCCAGTTCCCTCTCTTCAGCCACTTGGGTGGTCTCATTTGACAAGTTTTACGATAGAGGACTTCTTTTTTTTTTCATGGACAAACATGTAAGTGCAGGAGAAAATCTGAAACTGGGAAACAAACGCTTCCCCCCCTCCCCTTCCCCTAGAAAAACTTGGAGAGGCTGAATATCGGCAGGTCTTTCCACTGCTCCTGGCGAAGGCAGGGCGAGAGGGAGACCCTGCAAAGGCAAATCTGCTCAGCCCCCTTTTTTTTTCCTTGCTGCTTACCTGCGTTACTGCTCCAAAACTCGCCAGTCTGTGCCCAGAGGAGGGAGGAGCGTGTGGATGCCCAGGGAAAGCTGGGGACAGTGATGGGCGCTTTGTCCTGCTAGAGGCTGCCCACGCTGAGGCCGGGCCACCCGCGCGATGGGCAGGAGATCCGCAGGACCTCCCCTTCTCCTTGCTCCAGGGCAAGGTGAAACGCAGAGATGGTCACCGACAGCGTGACCAGAGGCTGCACGTTTGTTGGTAAAATTACATTGCAGGGGCGAGTTGGACCACTGTGCGTCTGAATATTTCTCAGAGGGAATAAGGAGCGGATCGGGAGACGATACTGGAACTAAACAGGAGGTAGCAGGGCTCATTGGAGCGGCGCTGGAAATGTGAGAAAATGCTATTTTGCGTATGTTAAGGATGCGGAAGATGAGGTGGGATAAATAGGTTGATAGTGCCTGTTTTTCATCAGTGAAAACCCTGAATGCACAGAATCCCCGGTTCCTCGGGGCGTTCGCAGCGCAGTCGCTGCTCAGCTGGTGGAGAGCTGGGAACGGGGCACGGCTTCCCACCACCGCGCTCTCGTGTGGCCGCGTGTGACGGCGTGTTCCCTGCCCAGTCCAAGGCTGTTTTAAGGAGTCTAGCCCCCTCTGGCAGATCCATCTGGCTTTGTAGCACCCTCAGAGCCCAGGAAAACGTGGTTCTGGGTACAGCCCAGGAGCGCGTCTTGCTCTGGTGGTTCAGCGCCGGTGGCTTTGGTGCTGCGGTCCCAGGCTGTGTCTGCGCCACACCAGGCACAGCTCAGCTGGCCCTTCAGCATGCACTTGAGCGGCTCGCTGGTTTTATCGGACTGGGTTACCAGAATGGCATGTTTCCCTAAAGGATACGTGGGAGAGGAGCACTTCGGGAGACCTAGAGAGAAAGGCGGAGGGAGAAGAGGTAGAAAAGCTGGGTCTGATATGGTATAGAGATACAGAGCACGGATGCACCGAGAGAGTAAAGGAAAAACATGATGCTTCTATAGGATAAAATAAAATGGATGCACCGAGAGAGTAAAGGAAAAACATGATGCTTCTATAGGATAAAATAAAATGGATCCACCAGTGGAAAATACAAATCCTGCCCATGACTGAGGTACAGTGAGATTCCTCTTGGAGGAATCTCTGGAGCAGAGCAAAATGAGTATATCGCTTCCGAACGCTGCTCCGGGAGGAAGATGTTCCTGTAGTTAGTTACCCGTACCGTACCTTAGAAAATGGCTGTCAGAGCATTAACAGAAAAATGGTTGGAAGTTTCCAGCGTTGAACGGTGTTACTTTAGTGACCTCCGCAGGGTCAGAGCCCCGCAGACAATTAGTGTGCAATGAGCTCTCTTGTTGATTAGCAAAAATATCCTGAGCATGAATATAATTTCTGCTGCAGCCCTCTGCCAACCTAAGGAGGCTTTAATATAAATGAAAATTTACGTTCATGACAGCGGGCATCACACCTGGAATGTATTTGCAGTCTCCAGGTGTCCTTTCTGCCTGTTCAGCTCAGCCATCTACTGTCACCCTGCCAGGCCACGACGCGCGCAGGGGACAGCAGGGATGTACCCCAGGCTGGCGTGCTCTTCGCATGGGGATGTGCAACCAGTGGTGTGTTTAACTCCTCTTATTTTTTTAATGATCTCTGTGTTAATCGGCTCGTGCGTTTTTGCAGAAGAGGCCCCACAAGCAGGAACCAGACAGAGCAGGCCTTACAAGAGCGGCTTTGTGCCTTGGGAATTTTCCACGTTGCGATGCCAAGAGGGCACAGGTGCAAAGAAGCGAGGGGGGGAAACGTCTGGGCCGATGGCAGTTCAGTGGCTGCAATGTGCCCCCACCAAACCCGCGCCCGGGCACCTGGTGTACGTCAGAGGGGTGATGCGAGCTAGTCCTTCAAACAGGTGAGCGGCCGCTTTACCTAAAAGCCCATAAAATAATAATAATAATAAAAAAAAAATAAATCATGAAGCTATAAAATGTATTAGGCAGCTTCCCGCTCAGATCCCAGAGGGGGGGAGCTGTGCTGAGCTGCGCCCTGTGAGGGGCAGAGCTGTCACTGGGGACCTCTCCTCAAAGCTGGGAGAACCTGTACGTGCGTTTCTTTGATACACCTTCTCTGCACGGCAGCAGAGCTGGAGCCAAAAGCTGTCTGAAGTCCCCAAACCAGCCTTGCAAACTGCGCGATAACGTTTGCGCTGGCATCGCTGCCGTCCCTCGCCGCCCCGGGCAGCACGAGGAGCGCTGGCGGGGCAGAGGTGCGCTTCATTGCCGAGCTCCTGGGGACGCCGTCCTGCCCTGAGGTGGGTCAACGCAACAGAGCGTTTCCCAGCCCGCATCTACTCGTACTTCCAAACTGCCTTCCCTGCGTTTGCTCCCCTTTGCTTTTCTCCCGCAAAGACTACTCCCGCAGCCCCATTTTCAGGAGTGACTCAGTGAATGGATCGTTTGGAAGAAGGTCTGGAGGAGAATCACGTCCAGCTACAGACACCGACAGCCCGGGACCAAGTCACTGGCTCGGCAGGAACGTGTCTCCGGACTGAAGTGCCCAGTCACACTTACCTACATGGCACGAATTTCAAATACAATACGCTATTGATGTCAAGCCTCTTCTGTCGTTAATCATACCTCAGTAGCTGGGGAAACGGATCAAATGCTGTTATAAAAACATGGAAATTTAAAAAAAAAAAAAGTGCCAAGTTCTTTTACAGCTTTGTGTACTGTGTGTCTGTCTATCTGGGCTTACAATCTTTAACACTGAAATGACAGCAGGGATACTGTGAATATTTAAAGCCTAAGTCAGCATCAGCTCTTCCGTCCAGGTTTTTGCTTTGTGCTGTCTCTGGCACGTTAGCTTCGCTGCAGATGAGCTTTGAGATCTCCATCTGGTCCTGGTGGACAAAAGCTTTCCTAGAGAAAGGAACCACAGCCCCAGCAGCGCCTTCAAAGCTGTTGGAGTCTCATGTGAAGATGGGAAAGCAGCTCTGAACCTATCGGATTTTGTATCTCCTAAAATACAAATTGGACCATAATTTTCATGTCACTAAGTCATTCCACTGCATCTGGCCACTCAAAGCATCGTTTCCTCTTTCTCCACCTTTCTTTTTTTTTCCTTATGGTTTATAAAGCAATGGGATAAAGTCTAGCAGCTGGGCGTCAAATGCACAGCAAAATTCTGCATTCAAAAGGGGCACATGGGATCCTGCTCACGTCTCTGTCCCCAGAGGAGCTGGATGAGGACTGCTCTGTGTCCCTGGAACAGGAATAGCACAAGATCTTCCCCTTTGGGTCGGATCCCCCTGGTCAGCTGAATGTGCCAGGTGCTCCCACAGAAACTGGGCGTTTGGAAGATTCCTCGCTAGCTATACAGTGCCGTGGAACAAAGAAAGGGGAAAAGGATGGAGGTTATCTCCTTCCTTCGGCAGTCCTTGTACCCGTGCTGATTGCGTGGACTAGTTTAGTCAGCCTGCCTCAGCGATGCGTAACCACTGGGGTCGTTCCACTGTATTTATGGCCGGGTTTCGCTCCATACAAATCCCCGATACAGCCTGTGTTAGCAGCGCATCTGTTTGGCTTTTTTTCCAGCTGTAGCTGAAGTTACTCAGTGCCTGGGGACAGGGAAGGCACAACACAGAGTACGGTGCCTGGGTGCAGGGGGGGTTCCGGGGTGGTGGAATGGCACCGTCTCCCTCTCAGCCTACTTGAGACTTTAAATGGCAATCATTCCATGTTGTATAAGACTATAATCTGTCCTGTACCTGTGGCAGATCTAAAAATAGTTTTCCTCTCAGTCATTTTCAAGATTTATTTTTTTTTTTTTTTTCCTGCGAAAGGTGAGGCTCTTAGCGCTCCTCCTGGACAAAAGGCTGCTCCCAGAGATGTGCTGCTGGAGACCCCGCGTCCCCACGGCCCTGCTGGCTCAGGAGGCCGTCGTTCTTTTTGTGGTCTTCTGTGGAGTCAAAACTATGGGGTGTTTTTTATTTACGTGGAGGACAGACTTTGAGTGACAGATCAAATGACCAGATTTTAGTGTGATTTAGGAAAACTAGTTAATTTGGCTAGAGAAATCAAGGATCCCCATGGAGTTTGCAGGGTAAAACTTGCTTCAGATGGTTCATAAACAAAGGGATGTGTTGCTAGGATTGCTAAGTTCAATGGGTTTTGCTTTTGCAACCCACTGTTGCAGTTTTACTTCTTCCCTTTCCGCCTGGGAGATATTTAGTTGCCTCTCAGTTTTATGTTTTCCTTCTGATTTTTCTTTTTTTTTTTTTTTTTTAATTATTGTTTTCAACAATCCTAACAGCAGGATTTGCATTTGCAGTCTGTTTCAGGGGATGGAAAAAAAAAATAAAAATCGGATGACAAATAGCAATAATATCGAGCGACTATTAGCAAAAGATGTGTGTTGGGGAGCCTGGCGGAACCAACGGCGTCTCTGCGGGCGGCTGGGCCGGGCACACGCGTCTGCGTGCAGGTGGCGGGGGGCAGGCGAGCAAGCAAAGGGCATGGAGCCGCGGGAAGTGTGTGTGGGGGGGGTTGTTCTGTGCCACAACGTTTTCTCGTTCTCAGCTGCCCTTAGGCACGGTTAAGCTTCTGTATCAGGGCGTCTTGGCGCATCTCCCAATGCCATGATGTTCCTTAGTGACTCTTTATATTTGTTCTTCGTCTGACATTGCACAACAGATCAGGGTTCCTTGATCTTGCCTCGTTTGGATTCTTTCGTGAATTGCGTCCATGTGTCCAAGGCGCTGAGCCCTTTCACATAATTGGGCAATATTTGCATTAAGATCAGCAGTTCTTTCTCAAATGGGTGCGAGTCGTTGTTCCTTCCAGTCCCAGAAGTGCCGATGTGAAGTACGGGACTCTGGATCCGGGCACACGGCCACAAGTCTGGGACAGAGGACTACAGGATAACATTGGTTCCTTGTGTTTTTCCCTGGAAGCAGCTGGTTTTCCCTTTTGGGCAGGACACTGGCTGTGCCTGAAAGCCATTTAGGAATTGCGGGGCGTGCGGGATTCAGTAGGCTGCCTATTAAGTGGCGTTTCTTGCCAGAACACATTACTCTTACGAGCTCTGCATTTGCAGTCAATTCTCACGTAAGGTTGAAGGCGGTGGATTTAACGCCCCAATCCAAGCCAGTTTGGACCTGGGCACATATGGAACAGCTCCTGGTGTCGTGGATAACGTGGTGGCTGTTATGTGTGAGCTAATACGTGCGCTAACAGCCCCTCTGTGCGAGACGGAGGAGGAACGATGGCTAAAGCTGCATGGGGAAGGCTCGCTCCATCCCTTCTGACATGTGTATGCCTGTGATTCACTAACGAGATTTTTCCAACTGGAATTATCACTGAAACCTCATTCCAAAAAGACCTCTGATTTCGTGGCTATTCCCAGAGGTTGGTATCTCAAGGGGTTAGAAATTGAGACTGGCGTCAGCTGGGATGTAATTGTCATTTGTGTGTTGGTGCCGCTGCCTGCACGCAAGCGAGTGAGACCGATCTACAGCCCGTCATAAGACGGCTGGGTCTTTCCTGTGGTTTTCTTAGAGAACGGCGCTGTTATTCTTGTTCACAGTTTTCATCCTTTCTCCTGCTGTAGGTCTGATTTATTAGAGCGGCTTAACATGTGCTTCTTCCCCCACGTCTCCCCCTGTCTCTCTTGCTGGTATTCGTAAGCAAATCACGGCTGTTTCATGGGAAGTGAGAGATAAAGAAAAGAGTGAGGCTCTTGTACGGCCAGAGCAATGGAGATGACGACTGAAACGGCTGTTAGCGACTGCTCTCTGCACGCCCGGGCAGGACTTTGATTTCTTAGTAATTCCAGCTATGGCAATGTACGCTGGTAGCACAGTCCGCAGCTTCACTTTCTCTACAATCAGCCTAAAACCAGATGTTGTTGCTGAGCTATTGATGTAATGGCAGGATCAGGCCCGTGGCTATTTTACACGGTAGCCGTTGGCGTGGATTTCCAAATGCGATTGTGATTGCTTAGATTTGGCGCCCTGGTTTCCACAGAGGTTACTCAAAACTTACTGAAAATGTTAGGTGTCTGGCATTTGCATGGCCAGCAATTGAGACATTTAAAACCAACAGTTGTGTTTGACAATGATAGTCATTAAATAAGTGATCAGCTCGTTTCTGAGAGAGCTGAGGCATGAAGATGCCAGAATTTTGGGTGCAGATGGGCTCTGCTGTGCAGGGTAGGCATGTGCAAACCCTGGGGTTTGTCTGTCTTCAGCAGTCTCCTTGAAATAACTTTTTTTTTTTAATATTCATAACACTGGCTCCTGTTTCTTCTCTACCAGGGAGGCACCATCGGAGCTAACTAGCACTAATTGGAGAGGGGGAGGCGAGGGGAAAGGGCATAAAACCCTGGAAGAAGAGGAGGGAGCGTAGATCCCAGAGACTAAGTTTAATACCATCAAACTGGGATGGAAACAATACTCTCGCAGACCACAGAAACATGCCTTTTGCTGTGGGAGTGCAGAGCCGGGGGGGGAAAGAAAAAAAAGAGGAGAGATACGATAAGGCTGGTGAAGTCAGTGCAGTTGGTGCAACGAACCCTGGGCCGTTCCGCTGGACACGCTGCCTTACAGAAGTTTCCTTCTGTGGGAAAAATCGACGACTGGAATGGGTCCGTCTCTTTTGCCATGGCAAACCTATACTTAAGTGTGATTAAAATGCTTTCGGCAAAGGAAATACCCTGTAGTTTAAGCCAAACATGGGGACATCCTTTCTCCCTCTGATTGATGTTATAGTGGTTTATGCGGCGTACTATATTCTGAACCAGACCCAAGTCAATTAGGCACCATTTCAAAGTATTTTCTCATGCAGCCCGGGGTTTTGCTCGTGCCAACAAAATCTGAAACTTGGGGAAATGATAGCAGAAATGAATTTCTGTGAGCGAGCACAGCCAGGCCATCGGGTTAGCAGGCAGCAAGCGCTGCGGGATTCCTGGCTTCAAGGATCAAGCTGCCTTTTTCAAGTTGTGAGATTTAATGGCCTTTTAATGAGATCAAGTGTGGTATCGGTTTAATATCTGATACAAGCTCTGTCAGAAAAGTATATCCTACCTTTGCAGAGGGACAAGGCGACCTAACTATAAAATGATCAGATCCTCACAGTTCTTTCCCACCCCTAGACCAGGTGGGATTTCTGCCCCAGAGACACGATCTAAAACACCTTTACACTCAGCCTTTGACTATTTGAAGCTTTCAGACAATCACGGTGTGGGAAAGGACAGTCCTTACAAATCTTTTGCCCTTTCAGTCCTGAAATATCATTCCTTGTGATGGAAGAGAGTAATAATATGAGAGCACCATCACAAGCCAGCCAGCAAAGGAAATAACAGGGTGACCTTATAAAATCAGTGCCGAAAAAACCCACCCAATTATAGGGTTAAATGCCACTGAAGTAACGTTTCTCCTGGTTTATCTCACCCGTGATACACTGCGTTTTAAACCCAGCCAGCGGGGGCATGTGAAATGGTGCTTAAACCATCAGTGGAAGGTTCCCTCATATAACAGACATATTTCCATGTATTCCAAAACAGCCCCGGAGTCTGGGCAGGCAACGAGCGAGCTTAATGCCTTCCTTTGTAGTAGGAGATCTTTGAAACTCTTATTTGATCGTTTCCCTAGATTAGGATGATTCTGCGCTGCTTTGGAGAAATGTGTTCCCCCTGCCCACCAACCTCCTCTCCCAAAGCGATAAGGCATCTGTAAACACTCTCTGAGACTCCGTGCAGAACCTCCTCTCTACGCCGCTTTGAAGCAGAGCTGCATGAAGACCTCTGTACCGGCTGAAAATACCTTGCAAACTGATAAAGAAGTGCAGGTACAGCTAAAAATCCACTGTGCAATAAGGATTAGGGAGCCTAAGGAGGTTTGTTTGGATTGAAGGTTGAGTTGAAATGTACGAGGCCTGGATTCGACCAGAATTAAACTGAACTTGGATTTCATCAGACGCGGTGCAGCCCCCCTCCTGTCCCGCTCCTCCTCGCCCCACTCCACGTTCAGCGCAAATACTCGGCGCTCAGCATTTTAAAAGGAGTGGTTTAATTTTCCCAGCGGCCCAGGTCCTCGTTCAATAGGCCGTGCTTCAGGACGATCCTCAGCTTTCCCAACCAGCCCTCGTCTCTCCGCATCTGTCTACCTGCGCGCGGGTCTGTATTGATCTCGGATATGTGGGCAATTGCTCCGCCGAACACAGCCTGAAAGAACCCCATTTGATCCCATGATGATACTAGGGCATATATTCTGACTAATTGTATCCATGGAAATCAAGTGCACTTTAACTAATGAACAAAAAAAAAAAAAAAGATAGCGTGGTCAAAGCTTATTTGAAGAAATGGCATGTTTTAAAACCTGACATGACTTAAAACAGAATCATATAAGTTCCTTTGCTAAAACACTTTCAGGATATATTAGGTATAACAATAGTTTTCTACATGAAAATGGCTTTGAAATCTTTAAAGAAAAGTATTTTAAAAGAAAAGAATTTTTGCGGTGCATTAAATTGGACGTGAATATGACAGATTTCAAAGACTGTCAAAATAACGAATTTACATCATAAATGCACAGGCTCCCTTTTTAAAGGCCTCTTCAACAACTCAGGAAGGCGTTTAATGGTGAGCAAGTTCAAAGTGTCATGGACTCCCACTGGTATAAAAAGGAGGCAATACCCACTATACTCTCTGTGTTTCAGATAATGTATCTGTCTCTTTTCAAGTTAATAAACTGCACTCCTGTCAAATTGCAGATAAATGAAAGCGACCAAGACATTGTTTTCCCCACATATTGCTAAGAAAGATATCTCCCAATATTTCTAAACGACCAGTATGCTAAAAAGAACTTGAAATGAATCCACCCTGCAGTTATTTTACAGCATCAAAGACAATGAAATTTCCACAGAGGCACTTTCTGAAGTTTTAAATGCTTTATTTCTGATAGCTGCTCATTAAGAAGCTTCGAAAGCTTTTTATTGTTTCAAAGGCAGTCATCTAAATTTTTAATCATTCACTAGTGCTATATGGTCATGATGTTACTCTCTAGCTTTAAAAACCCTTTTTTATTTTCTAAACAGTAATGTCAACATAATGTTTCCCTGAATAATTGTTAGGTACGGCCTTACTCAAAGAGCAACTGTGAGAAGGAGAGAAAGAAAGAGAGAAAGAGGATTTTTCTGGCTCCCTTTTGCGAGGGAGACAAACGAGACACTTCAGGAAATTAAAAGCCAGGACCAGCAGTTTACAGAGCTGGCCACCGACTTAAAACGCTGGTCTTCTGGGATGGTTTCGGCTCAGTTTTTTTTAATAGCAGGGGAAGTATGTGGTGGGTATTTTTTAAGCTAACAATGATGCTCTGCGGGCTGACTCTTGCTCTGTGACACATGAGTGTCCTTAGGGATTAAAGAGGATTTAGGGAAATTTCCTGTCCCTGCCCCTCGGAGCTGCCTCCCACCCCCCCACCGCGAGCACCGGGGCTGGGCCCTTCTGGCCGGGGGACGATGCAGGAGGCACCGTCCTCATCCCCATCCCGCCGGCGGCTGCCCGCGGTTTGCAGCGTCCACCAGCCACGAGCCAGCGAAGGGGCAGCAAAGGGGCCGGGGGCCCTGCGCACCCACCGGCCCGGCTGGGCTAACTCTGGCCTTGCATCTCGTTTCCCTTTGCTCCTCGCTCCAGCACCCGTTAAAGGCAGGATTTCTTTCTCGCTGCCCGGGACTGTAGATTCTCACACGCTAGACGTAGGGATGAGATTGCAGTTTATTTACTCTACAAGCTTGTATTAAATTTCTCCCTCTAGAAACCACAACCCAGCCTCTCTCCTCTTCAGGGACTGTGAGTTTTCCATTCTCAGGATCTAAGCGTTGGACTGAGCCCATGTTCCAGCTCAAGCCTCTTCCCTTTCTTGTGCCTATATTAAAGAAGGTTCAGCTCACTGATAAGCGAGCAGCAAGGAGATACGGGGGCAGATCTAGGCTGCCTTAGCAAGAAAGCAGATCCCTCTGAATGCAGGCACTTGGCGTTTCCACCTTCCGGTTTTCACTTAAGGTAAACGCAAAAGAAAGAAAAACAGTGAGTCGCAGGAGCAGCCCGCGCATGGTGCAGTGGTCGGACGTCACCTGCGGGAGGTCTCAAGAGAGGAGGAAAACAACTGCCTCTTGCTAATATAATGCTTTGCCCTCCTCTAGTGGCACTTGTGATCTGAGACTCTCAAAGGAATGACAGATACTCATCCAAAAACCCTCTACTGTCAGTTGTAGCCCTTCCCCCTTGCACAGCTGAGGTGACTGAAGCCTGGGTTGGGTGAGGTCTCCGTGCAATCCAAGGGGACGGGCACCCTCTTTAACCAGAGCCTCTTGTTTTGACCCCTGGGTGATGGAGATGTAATCCGAGTCTTCAAAGGATCACTTTTTTCATGCTAAATGTGTAACTGTTGACTAGATCTCATTAAACTTGTAAGTTGTTTGCAAGCTTACGCCTACAATAAATGTATGTTGACACTTTTATCTGTCCATCCTCAGCCTGGCTTTGGGTGGTTTCGAGGTCACTGAACGCAGCTTTCTGGCTTTTCCTTGTGTCCACACCAAGACTTCCTTCCCTTCTCTGCCTTGGACCCAGGGTGTCTGTCAACTGATCTCAGGGCTAGAACAAAAGCAATTTGCCGGGGCGCAGAAGTTTTGAAATGGAAATAGTTTCAAAGGCTCGTTGGCTAGCATGGAGCCAAGAGAGATGAGCATGTTCACTGCCTCCGGGCCAGCTCCGGCCCTCGGAGGCAGAGCGAGAGGAATTTTGCTGGCTACTATTAACTAGTGATATCATGGGAACAATAAAATAAAATGAGCGGTTGCTCCACTTGTACCAAAGGCCTGGGAAAAGACAAGTTGCCAGCCGTTCCTGTTGGGAGCGGAGGGAGAGCTGGCCGGCTGTGGAGCCCGTGGGTGTCGGTGCCAGGTTTGGGAAGAGGGAGGTGCTGCGTGTGCTCCGTGGCACAGCCCATGCTGCAGAAAATGTTCTTGGCCTCTTCGTGCCGTGCCAGGATCCCAGACAGCGTGGGCTTTTCTGTAGTGTCTGCATTAAGGCTGTGTCCTGGGATCTCCATTTGTTTTCTTGGCCAGCCAGAGCCCAGATTACTTTTCCTCATCTGCTTTAGGTTTTGTTCTGCCCGGTGAAGTCACTGCTGCAATTCCAGCACACCCCTGAGCCGTGCATCTGCCCAGCCCGGGGCTCCTCCTGACAGGCCTGGGCAAGCTGCCACCAACACCTAGTGCCAGTCCTTTCCCCTTCTCCAACAAGCCCTTGGAGCAGCTCTGCTTCTCTTTGGGAAGGCTTGTGGACCTTTGTTGAGGGTTATACTTTGCTCTGAGGAGCCAAAGTGTTCTTGATTCTGGTACTGGAAAACCCAAAAGAGAACTAGGAACGGAAGTGATGTCGTTAGCTGGTATTTGTCGAGGCTCTCTGTGCTTCCCAACCACCCTGGAAGTCATCAGTGTGTCGGGCAGATCCTTGCAGTCATCAAGCCCATGGGTTAAGCCACCATCTTACCAAAATAGTCAAGTCATGAATACTAAATACATACACGTAGAGGTCCTGATGAAAACCAAAGAGAACCCGACAGTTACCGTAAGAAACGCATGTTAGAGAAGTAGACTATAGCCTGTGTGGACCGCCGACCCTCCGTCTGTCTGCAGCCGTGCTGTGCGCGGGTGTGAAGGACCTGATCTCGGAGCTGGTGGGCTCTGCAAAGCCTGTCTCGCCGCAGAAATCACTGCGGAGGCTGCGTTGGGCAGGTACTGCAGTTTTCATCCCTTCGCGCTGGGGAGCTGCTGCTTACGTTGGCTCCCGCTGTGTCGAATGCCACGGGTGCCTTGGGAAGCCTCCACATCATCTTTCCAAATCTTACATTTGCAGAACACTCTTTTCCTGTAATGATAAAAGACTGATTACGGCTACCCAGAATCTTGTCTGAAAATAATTCCCACCCTGTGTCTAGGATGACCAACGAAAACAAATGAGATGGATAAATAAGAAAATTTGCAGAACATGCATTTTGCCAGAGACAAAACAGATTCAGATCTGTATGTGCTGTGTCTGGAGCTAAGTTTAGAACTCAGGATTTTGGACAGACTTCTAAATATTGACATGCGGGGTCTTAGGCCCTTCTCACAGATTGCAAACATCCCGCATTCTTGGCTGTTTTCATATCGGGATCCATGCTCTGTTACCTTTCCAGGGAGAATTTAACTGACCCTTTAGTCAGAAAGAGCCAAGGGCTTTGGGAATAATTAGCAGCTGATAGCCTCGTCTGCTACCAGATCATTTGGCCCGTCTTTGAAGCATAAAAGGAAGGGATGGAGTAAGACATAGCTCTTGCATCTGTGAAATTCTTTCCCATTGGCAACTTCCCTACAAAGTCGTAATTAATGGGGATCTTCCAATTCAAGATGTAAGCACTGTCATAGGCATTGGCTTTCCCAGACTCTGTAGGTCCCTGCACATGGAGGGAGATCCCAATACGGCCTCCTGGGGCCAGGGCGCGATTTAAAGCCACTGCTTGGAGCAGTGCATTGGGTGCAAACAAGTGTGGCCAGCAGCAGAGCTAAAGCAGAGAGTTTCCATTTGTTTTTCCTGGCCTGGTGCATGCTTGGCACTGCAGGGTGAAGGAGAGGTCCCCTCAGATCCCATCCCACCGTGCTGCCTCTGGCACAATGTGGTGCTTTGCTCCCAGCCAGGCGCCAGGGAGATGTTTCCATGTGTCGTGGCAAGTCCCAGGGAAGTGCCTGCGACGTGTTTAGCGTGCAGGCTTTCTGGGCCCACATCTTCTGCCCCTTGTAGTAGGCACAGCCGCGTTGACTTCAACTGAACAAGTCTAGAGCTAGGCCAGCGCCGAGCGGAACCAGCCCCTGCTCGCGTCGAAGATGGAAATGCAAGCGCCTGCCCACAGGCTGCTGGCTCCCCGTGCCATTTGGTCTCCGAATACTCTGCGTGCTATATTTCTGTGTTGTAATTACCAGTCTGGTTCCTAACGGCCATAAAGCTGTCCTCAGGAGGGCGTGATGGATGATGCTGTGTTGTTAGAGTGGCCTTTTCTGGGGAGTGTTGCTAACTCGCTGGCATGTTCCTTGAGGTGATCCTCTGCTGCTCCATTGCTTCAGAGCGAGCCACAATTCCCCGCTGCTTTCACTTCCCAGTCGAACTGGTTGCTCTGAGGCTGCAGCTGATGTTTTCGGCGCTGATGTATAAAGAAAAGAAGCTGAACTTTTTCCTTGAAGCAGGGATTTTACCAGAATGACTCAGCAGAGGCAATGTAGATCCAGACGGTCAGTTATAGAGAATACCGCTTCTATTTATTATCCCAAACTATTTGCACATGACTTTGTACCTTATTTCTTCTCTCTGGTTATTCTGAAAGAGTTAAACTTCATCCTCACATCAGTGTTGGCAAGTTAGCTCTGTCCTATGGCATCGTTTCTCTTTCCTCTTGAATGACTTAGATGATTGACTAACAAAATACTTAAAATACTTGATCTGAAATTTGCTTCTGGGTAACATTCAAGGTTTTAAACTTCAGGCTTCATTACTGGGGATCCTGCCTGCTGGTAACCTCTGAGCATTCCTGCAGCACGCCAACCCAAAGCACCTTGCGTGCTGCCACACTTTCCTATTTGCAAATTCAGAAAAAGGCTTGCAGTACGTCTCCAGCACGACTTACTCGTCTCCACAACGTGGTCGTGGAGGGTGGGGTCTGTCTCATTTAACTTGGACAGGACCTGACTTTTAAGCAGCTGAAATTAGACCTCTCGGCTCTCTCTGCAACGAACGGACAGAGACGATGCCCCAAAGGGAGAGCACGTCAGTCCTTAGACTGATGTCCGAGGCAGGTTGGAGGAGATGCCCTGTGGTGATGTCCCCTCTCCACTGACAATAGGAGTTGCCTACGTGACCGGCTAAGACCGTACACCTGACTTGCATCTGGCAAGATGGATCCTACTGCGGGCACAGGTTTTTAGAGGTATTTATGTGCCTAAACAATCAGAAGATGCCTTGGCAGCGTTTACAGAAAGGTTTTTTGGTTCCACTGCAATAAATGGGATTTAGTTTAGATAACGGAGACATTTGGGAAATCTGATGTCTCGCATGTCTGTCTAAACACTTCAGAAGAATGTACGTCTGAATGTTCTCTCAAAGTAAGGTCAGATTTGTCTGACAGACATTTAATACGTTTGATCTTAACGTGACCCTCAGGAAATAACAAACTTTTATTTCAAAATAAATGCTTTATTCAGAAGAATTGAAAATAGAGGCTTTCCCACTGCTTCTTTTGAGTGATGCGTTCCTTCCCACCAAGGTCTCAACCGCACCATCCCACCTTGTGTTGAATGGTACCTTCCCTTGGTGACAAGAGGGAAGGCAGCATGGTCTGAGCCCAGTTTTCCCTTGGAATGTGCAGGGCTAAAATAACTCTCCTATTCCCTGTACAGACTCTACACATTTATTTCTGTTCCTAAAACACCAGGAAAAGGCACTGTCAGCCTTGACTTCCAGCTTTCATCATGTCCCTTGACTGCTAAGTCTGGTTTCAGAGAGGGGGCAACTTTGTGCTAGCTCATAAAAACTCCAAAACAACAAGAAGGAAAAAAAAAAAAAAAAAGAAAAAAAAAAAGCCCCGTGTGCTCAGGTCCAGACATCCCTCCTTGAGTTGTAATTTGTGGCTGTCTGATCACTTCGGAGTTGTAGCACTGATTTCCTCACTCCTCCTGAACTCCTGCCATCTCTGCCCAGGCCTGGAGAGGGGCCGCTCCGCTCGCTGCACGTCTGGGCTGCTCTCGGAAACGCTGCTCCTTTCTGGAAAGCTGGAGGGGGGAATAGATCACCCGCGACCTGACAAACCTGCATGAAATTCAGACACGGTAAAACCAAAGGCAGTGGCTAAACGCAGCTCCTCTTTCCTCCGTTCATGGTTTTCGTGCCCATGCGTACGCCTGTAAAAGCTGTGCTACATCAGCAGGTGTGTGTGTGTGTTTGGATCCAGCTGCGCTCCTTTTGCAAGATGGCAACTAGTCACATCTGGTTCCCCTTGATTATACTGCTGAGAAATCACCTTGTTCTCATTTTGAAGTAGCAAAGATGGCAGAAGGTCCTTTTATTCATAGTAATCAATTCTAGTTGGAGGGTCCTTTAAAACTTGCAGACAAAAGAATAGCAAGATCCAGTAAGCTGGAGTTACTAAAGGTCAAAGCAGAAATAAGTCGAGAAGCTTTTGTACGGAGCATAATTAATCATTACAACATCCTTTTCAGGTGTACGGTAGATTTTCTATCACTTAAACCCTTTAAAAGATGACTGAATATTTCTCAAAGTTGGATTCAAGACAATCCACAAGTTACTGGGCAAAGTACAAGAATTGTTGCAAGAAATTTGTAGCAAAACGCAGCAGAGGTTACCTGTGCCTCAGCTTTTATTAAACATCGCTGCCTGCCTGTAGGATCCCACTACTAATGAGTCAAACCTGATGCCTCGCTTGGCACCCAAGGGCGAGGAGGCTCAGAGCTTTCTGGTCCCAGTGCAGGAGCGCACAGACCACGTGTGACGAATCCTCCGCAGGCTTTGAGCCGTGTCCGTCCCAGGCTTTCACTTTACCTCCCATGAGGTGAAACCTTTCTCCCCAGCACCCTTTTCCCAGCTCTGAACTTCACCCCAGGAGACAGCATTGCTCCCTAACCACCACCGCAGTGGAGCAAAGAGCTACCCATTCCCACAGGGGCATGTATCCATCAAACCAGAAGATGGAGCTGATGTGGTGGTAGTTTATTGAATGTGTGCATGACTTGGGCTGAAGTACCTCCACAATTTCTGCATTTGACCGAGCATTTCTGTACGGAAACTTACTTCAAGCTGAAGTTCAAAGTTCCAAGGTGCTAGTCCAGGCCTGATCTTCTGTGTAGGCAGTCTTTGAGTCCAGCTTAACTCCTTGAAGGTCACCCAAGCCCCTGAGCTATTGGTTATCTATTAAATAGACACCTCTGAGGGTCCCAAGGGGGCTGATGGGAAATACTGGACCAAGTGGCTTAAACAGAAACGAAACATTTGGGTTCTGGCCTTGCTGCACTCCAAGCAGAGCATGGGGTGGCTCAGTGATTGAGACCGAAGGAAGAAGAGGCAAAGTGGGGATGGGAATGGGGTGGAGAAACATGTTGCTGTTTGTAATTCGGGCTCAGGCACTAACTAGGCACGTAGCATGGACCAGCCGCTGTATGGAGCTCCCTCTGGAGAACCACAGGTGTGGGCTTTTTCCTTCTCCTTGCTCCTTGGAAAAAAAAAATAATTTTAAAAAAATAGTACCGAAGCATCCTCACTGGAAACCCAGATGCGGCATCTTGAAGCCAAGTTTTCTCTGGTAAATAAATTTCAAGATGAAATCAAACTAAACAAAGCTGCTAACTAACCCAGCCCTGCTGCTCAAGTGTTTTGTTGGGTTTTCAAACGTCTTTGTGATGATTCTGTTCTTTCCCTGTTCTCCCAGTGCCATGTCGAAACATTACATGACTTGAAAGCCCGAAAGTCATGGAAGGGGGTAGAGGGAGGAGGAAAATACAAAGCAAGTTGTACAGACGGCTATCAGGGGGGGTGAGGATTTTTTTTTTTTTCATAAGCCCCAGTAACCACATGAAAGCTCTTTAAAAAATAACAAAACCGTCTTCTCCATAGCAGTTCTAGTAGTGCAGGTAGTAAAGGCTGGTATTAATTACCTGATTGAGCTTATTGCTGCAGGTGGAAGCTAGTCAGAGCTAAAGTGCCTGGGTGGCCAGTAGCACTGGTTTCCATAAAGCTAATGGGACACCCTGTCAACCCCATCCTCCTCCCCGGAGCCCCGGGAGGAGACGCAGAGCAGGTTTCTGGAAGACATTGCGCTGAGAAATCTCCCAGAGGAGCCTGGCCTGGCTTTCTGGAGCCACCTGGATCCAAATATGTGCAGACGTGCGTGTCTGTCTGTAAACCAGACCTGCTGGAAGAAGAAACACTTGTGTGACACAAACAAGCGCCTTTCAGAAGCCGGCACGGTGGGTGCTCCAATTAACAGAGCCACGGCGATCGCTGTTGCTCATGAGTTCATTACAAAAGACAGACAGACATCTGCAGGGGTCTTAAAATAATGACTCCTTTTATCTGGTGATTGGCAGAGGTGGGGTGACAAGGATTTTCTGCTTAGCATAAACTGACTTTTTCTTCTGTTTTTTGGATACCAACAGAAGACGTAATGTGGGCACTCGAAAACGGCAGCGCGGTGGAGGATGACAGGGCTGCAGCAATCCTTCGCTTCACTCGCCCCGCGTTAGTATGGTCTTCCCAAAGCGCTCACCCTTAGGCTCGAGCAGCGAGTAAGCCTCCTGGCATCCTCCTCTCCAGAAAGCTACCGGTGCTTTCCGAGGACACGTTTTCCCCGCAGCACCGGTGTGGCCTCTGCACCCTGTGTGCTGGCTGCATAGGCAGGGACCCTGCGCTTACCCGAGTGCCTCCTGCTGAGCCGTTTCGGGCTCTGCGGTCGGGTCCATCACCATCCCTGCAGGTGTCTGAAGGCCAAGGCATCACTCAAGCCATAAACTAATAGCAGAAGTACTCTTTGCATTTGTCCTCTCTTCCCAGAGCTGTAAAACTCTGCCATTTCCTAAAGGCAAAGCGACTTTGCATCACTTTCAGCTTCTTTAGTCTCTCTGACTTGAGAAACAGCCTGAAACTCTCAAAGGAGATAACCGTTTCAGGGCTGCTCCCATCCAAATCAACCACTGGGACGTTCATAGAGGAAAGACTTGTGCCAGTGAGGTTTCTCATGAGTCTTCTGAGATTCCCAAGGTTTTAGACTAATTTATTTTCTTAAGCTAGGCCCAGCAATAGAAAATAAGAAGCAGTTATTAGCTATTTTATAATTATACTCTGACCTTTTACAGTACTTTTCAGTTAGGGACTTCAAAGACATTTGCAAACTTTCATGAACTAAGTCTCAGCATAAAGAAGTGCCATCTTATTTTTCAGGTCAGAAGAGTAAAGTGTTTTCCCAAAATATATGAGGAGCTGAGCTGGGATTAGACCCCAGACCCCCAGCTCACAATCCCTTGCTTTAACTGCTAGCTCAGCCTTTGCTCATTCTGGCGTGGGAAAAGCAATTGGGAATAAGAAGCTGTTACTGGGGCAGGCCGTCCACAGGGGACAGAGTTACAGATTTTACAATAATGTATTATTTAGGACTGGGTTGCGATTTGAGATGGACTCAAGCTGCAAATTCAGAGGCACTGCTAGGACTGAATACCGAAAACCCCAGAGTGGAGAAACATTTGAGTGCGAGGTTTGGGATCTATTACCGTGGATTTCTAGAGATGTCCACTGCGGAGGTCTACAGCACGTCTTCTGCAGCACTTATCTCTCACTCTCAATACTTTATTTTGCCACGCAGAAGAGACGGAAAGGTTTTCTGTGCCACGTCGTTATGATTCCTCCCTTCTTATTGACTAACTCCAGCAAAAATTGTTTACTGAACTAATAAAAGGGGCAACACTTTCCCGTTAAAATGTTTTTCTTTTCTGCCTCCTATTGCATAGCTTCGTATTTGGGATGTGTGTCAAAATAGGAAAAAAGGATGCTGGTTTGTTTTATTTGGTCTTTCATTTGAGGATTGCTGGCTATTTTCAAACTGAACTTAAACAGAAGGCCACAAGAGTTTAAACCTGATTAAAAGGACGCAGGAGAACAGGAGATGCCGCTCTCCAGAAGCTATCAGACTCCCCGTTAATCTGTGCTGACACCTTTTGAGCATCAGGGTTAAGAGACAATAAAGAACATGGGGCAAATGGGATCAAGACAAAAAAGTGAATTAGTGAATTAATGAAGAAAGACCTTGAGAAAAATGTCTTTGATGATACCTAAAAATAACCAATAGTGTGTATTAGTCTAAAAGCATATTTTCAATGCAGGGATAAGTGCACGCAGCAGGGAAGAAAATACAAGAGAGAGGCTGTAGTAGAGAGTGTAGAGGGTGAATTTAACTGACAATAGATCACTAGAGTCTGGTATCGCGTTTAGAGGGTTAAAAGGCTAAACATCTTTGTATTTAATGGAAGATGCTCCTAGAATTCTCAAAAGCAAAAGATGGAGAGAAAATCTGCTGCCTGGGAACTTGAAAGAGATGCATTTTTGAGCCCAGAGCCTGGAAAGCTGCAAATTTATTCAATGGGGAGACCCAACAGATCCATTTCTTCTCTTCAGCACTGCAGGGAACAACCCCTGTCCCGGGGGATTTGCCGTCGCCGAGCCCATTCCCAGGTAGTCGCCTGGCCCCGCGCTCGGGCTGCATGTCCTGCCCCATGTCCGGGTCGCTCCAGGATTAATTTCTCTGCATCTGAGGCTGAGAGGAAGAGTTTTCAGGGCCTTTCAATCTTATTCGTAGACAAACGCTCTTTTTGACCAACAGATGAGGAGGAACCTCCGCCAAGGAAGGTTTGCTTTGCCGACGCCGTGTCAGGCGTGGCACCGCCGGCTGCCTTTGGTTTCACAGTGAAATATTTTATATCACTTTGCTGCAAATTGCTCTCAGGTATTAATGGGGCTGGAGTTTGCAGGGGCAAGGCCAAACTGAATGATTGTAATCCAGAAAAGTTACTATGATTTGCTAATCATTGTCTTTGCTAGAATTTTGCCACACATTATTTGAATCAAAAAAAAATCACTCTTTTTTTCACAGGGAAGGCATAGTCTGTAGGTAACCTGCCCTCTTTAAAAACCAACAAATGATGTTCTTGGAGAACAAAGATCTAAGGATGCTTATAGAAAGGAGTAACATGAACAAAGCTGCACCATACATTAATATCGGCAAAACTGCTTAAGGCAATCCAATTGCGTTTTTTTATTAGTATTGTGTTGTGATGCTAAACAGAAAATGACAACTGTGAACAAGATAAAGGTCTTCGTTGTGCATGAAAAATTTAAATTGTTACTTTGAGGAAAGATTTAATTTTTTTTTAAACACCATAAAACATTTATGATAACATTTTACAAAATTAGGAAGGGGAGAATTGGCTTGAAGTCTTCTAAATCCATTAAATTTGCATGCTGTTGTTCAAAGCAATGGTTAAAAAAGCCAGAAAAGGAAAAGGTCTAGAAGGCATGAATATATATATGTATTTGAATATGTATTTGACAGCTTTATCTGAGAATCAGGAATTTGGTACTTGAACTAGTTTAGGGCTGAACAAAAGTTTTATTGGCGGGTTAGGCTGAGAATTTCTGAACAATTAATGGCTGAGGTGGAGCATGAACTTTCCATGTTACGCTGGGGAGAAGAGGTTCATTCCCAGTCGATACTGGATGAAGACCAGCCTGGAGACAAGGTTGCTCTCTGGAACCACTTGCTAAAAGTTCAGGAAAAAGCTCTGTGTCCCATCAGAACCGGCAAGTTTCTCAGTCCAGGTGTCTTTGGCTACCTTTGCAATAAGTTTTGCCTCTCTGTGGAAGAGCCAGAGCGAGAACTACGCTAGAGAGCACGGAGAGGGAGGTGGTGACCCTGCCGGCTCCGAGGCCAGCGGGTCTCTGCTGCATCCGGGGGATGCATAAACGCAAAGGACCTGATAACCTTTTTCTGGCAGCTGATGTTGTGGGCTTTGGGGGTGCATGTGGCTAAGGGGGGGTTCCTCCCAGGGCAGGATCAGTGCTGTAGACCCACAGCACCGACCAGCATGGGGCACTGCCCCAGCTGAGCTGCGCTGGAGATGGCGTTAGGTGAAACCACAGCACGGTTTTGTCAGAAAATTTGGAAATAACTGCCCATGGGAGTGCGGGGAGTGGAGCAAGGAGGTGCGGGGGAAACCACGTGTTCGCCAAACACGCACAGTGAATATCACACCATGCCAGGGGGGACAGGTCCCCATCACCCCCACCTGCCCGGGGAGCCCAGGAGCCATGGCCCCGTCCTCCTCCCCGGCTGCTGGCAGAAGCCCTCCCTGCCGATCTGAAGGCAATCAGCTCCCGCACCGCCCACCCGACAAGAAAAGCAATTTGTTCCTTTTTAAAGAAAAATTAATTGTGGCACAGGAGTAAACGCGAGGACTTCAAACGAACCAGTGACTCCGACTGGAAAAGTTGGCACTTGGAAAACAAACACGAGCAGCAGCAACATCATTGCGTGTCATGCTGCACTCGGAGAGAGACTTTTGAAATCCCGACTCTCTGCACACTCTGGTCGGCGGAGCGGCGGGAAACCCGCTCGCTGCATTTTGCTGGTTAGTAATTACATTTTTCATATTTTATTTATTTCCTCAAAAGAAACAAGTAATTATTACACAATCCTTTCCCCATACCACTTTGGAAGATTTATCAATTATAATCTAGGAGAACGGCCCCACGTTAGACTTCAAATGCGTCTCATTAAAGATATTTTTTAGGAAGAGTGGTGGAAAAACAAAGAACTGCTGTGCTGTTGTCTTTTACTTCCCTTTAATGTCGGGTTCAGAAGTAATGATGTTGGGAACAATCATTCTTCAAGCCTCTGTTTCCTTGTGTTTACTCATTAAACACGAGAACCAGGTGCTCTCATGGGGAAATGCTCATTCTAACATTGGCTTTAGAAATCAAAAGTCTCTTCACTTTCACTAACAAGCACAGCGTCGCAGGGAAGGGACCGGAAAAAAAGCAAGCAGGACCTGCTTTAAAAATGAAATATTAGTACCCAGCCCTGTGATATTAGCTTATAGAAACTGTCCTGATTTTAGAGATATTGGTGGGAGGCGTATGATTAGAGTACTCACGCTGCCTGATGTTTGGTCTCGGAGTTTAGAGTTCCCCACGTTGCTCCTGGTGAGAGATGGGCTCCTTTTGGAGTATCTCAGAGCAGCAGAGGATGGCTCCTGCCCTCACCCTGCTCTGGAGGGACCCGTCTGTCTCCACTGATGAGCTGGGGTAACCAGCTCCCTCGCTTCGGCAGAGTACGTGTCACCCGTGATATCTCTGGAGCAGTTCAGTGACCTGAGCGTAGGCATCTCATGCCACTCCGGACTCCTCAGGAGATCTGTGCAGGATGGTGGGTACAACACCAGCCTACGGGAGGCTCGTGCCTTCTTATGGAGCGTGCGGAGGTCACTGAGGTGCCCCAGGGCACCTAAAACCTCCATCTACACACCCATGTTGAAGCACAGCTCCACCCCAGACGTGATGTGCTGCCCAGATGCGATGGGGTCGCATCAGGGCTTGAAAGACAGAAGAGCTCTTGCTTCTGGGGGAAGTTCACCCAGTTTTCTTGAAGTTCCTGTAGGCAGAAATTAGAAGCCCAGAGTACGGGTCCAAGCTGTGAAGCTGCCTTGACTCTGAAGGTTTCTCTGTCGTCTGTGCCCAGAATATTCACAATTCGGTACCAGTATTTGCTATGAATCGTCTTTGCCTCCCGCGGAATGAGGGAATAGGAAAACCCAGGATGAAGATCTCAAGCTGGTTTTCTTCCACTGGTTTTTGATACGAGGCACAGCTGGTTTTGACAACCATAGGGAAATGGAGCTTGTCTGTTGCATGGATGTCACCACCAAGGCTGGGAGGGAGGACAACGCTCTCCCTTTGGGTGGATGCAAGATGGTGGAACGCATGCGTGTGCACGGGAGGCGAAGAGGGCTGCGATGCAATGACCTTTCTGTGTAGAAAAGCCGTTGGGTATTTTGGTGGAATGCTGGAAAATTTTCATATTCCCACAAACTGGTTGAAACTTTCAACAAAAAATAAATCCTTCTCTTGTTGTAGAGTAGAAAACTCCCGTTTCTATGGGAAACGCTTTTTTGCAAGATTTTGACCTATCCTAATTTTAGCACCACTTTGGTGAAGCTCAGGGTTGGACACTATTTTTTTTGCGGTGATTTAAACCGGTGCCAGAGAGTGGCAAAAGTAGCGTGTGCTCAGGGCACCAGCGAGTCTGTTCAGGTGCCGACCTCTATTAATACTTCTTCAAATGACAAAACAGGCCTCAATGGGGTTTGCTGCGGTGCCTTGCCGGAGGGTTGCTCCCGCTCCCGGCTGCGGCTCGGCTCCGCTCGCCGAGCCCCCGGCGCCTTTGAGCCATCCCATTGATGCAGAACCTGAGGATCTGCGTTAAAAGCTGTGAATGCCGTTCTCCCGCTTCTAGCCCACCTTCCCAGAGCCAGTCGCTTAAACTTTTTACTTGTCCTGCAGGAAAGCCTGTTAGTGGGAAGATATCAAGGGGAATCTGTATAGATCTGATTGGCAAGCTGTGTTCTTAGTTCTTGGTGCTTTTTTGAGTCGTCGTCTTTTCCCCAGCAGTGCCTTTTAATTCTGGTTTTATAGCTGACCTTGTTACTGTTGTTAGTACAGTTTTTTCCTTTCCCTTTTTTTCGGCGTAGCACTTCTGTAAATGTTTTTGTTCTTTGTTCTAGTTCACTGTCCCTTTGAGGTTCCCTCTGATGTCTAGTCAGTGGCGTGTTTTTGATAAATTCTTCCCTAGCTGGTGCATCTTCTCTCCAGGTATCAAAAATCAGGGCAATGGTTATTGAAGGGACGCTCATTAGAGTGATATGTGATTTCACTGCTGCTGCCGCCACTAAGAAGTGGGTGCCTCCAAGTCAACAAATGGGCCAGCATTTAAACAAAGAAGCAGGAGACCTGCCCTTTCAGCCCCGCCGGGTAAAACCGCAGCCGAGCGCCGGGCCTTTGTGCGCGGGGCTTTGATTGCCACGCGTGCGACGGGGAAAGCAGCGCGCTCGGCAAACTGCCTGCCAGCCGCCTCCCGTACCTACCGTCAAGGGGCAAGAGCGGTCTCCTCTACGGCCTCCTGCAGCACGCTTGACGGTTCAAAGTGAATAATTGAAAAATGGGAAGCAGGGCAAAACGAGCTCTGTTCTGTACGTCTTTACTGCTTACAACGTCTTCTTGCAGTGTGCATGAAGGGGGCCGCGAGACAGACACAGGACTGGGGTCTAGAAAGTTCCTAGGGCTAGAAACAGGGCTAGAAAGTTCTTAAAATCCTGCTGGCACAACAGCCGTCTTCTGGCATTGGCCTCTGAGCTGCTCCATGGGAAGCTGACCTGGCTCTCACCCCCTCAAGGGGCACGGTGACCTGAACCACGTCCTTGGCTTCAAGCTCAGCCCAACCAAAAAAATCTGTTCTGCAGCAGAACCCAAGTCACACGCGGTTCAAAGCGGTTTCTTTGTTTGTTAAGGGTTCAGTGCAAAGCTCTGCCTCCCTGGGAACCTCCTTTCCTATCCACCTGTCCCCAGGCACTAAGAGTTCACCCACTGCACAAAGTATTTCTGAAATTGGCATAAGATTGGTTGCGCCTTCTTGAAGTCCTTTAGGGGCAGAGAGCAGAGCAGGGAGGACCAGCAGCTCCAGGTTCTTTGTACCAACCAAATGGAGAACTGGGGAAATCTGGGAATCCTCATAAAAGGGAAACCAGCAGTCCCACCTCTCTATTTTCCCAGCGTAGACCTTTTGTCTTGGATTATTCAGGAACTTTTCTTGTGTTATGCAAGGTAAATAGGCTTTTCTCGCGCCTGTCTTATGTTAGAGGTTTAACAACGCAAAGGGCTTTGTTCTGGTTACAAGCATTGCAAAGAACATCTCTAAGGTTTGTTTACACCAAAGGGCAATGGCATAATAATCCCCTGTGCATCATGCAAGGGCTTGCAACAGGAAAGGTAATGTCTAATGACCTTCATTTCTTAAATGCCTTCCAAACTCCTCCTCAGACACTAGAGGGTGAAGCTCTGCAATTCCACTGAAAAGTAACTAACAGAGGGAAAATGAGCCACCGAAAGGTCAAAGACGGTGTCTGAGCCAGGGCACTTGGCTGCTTTCATTATGTCAGCACTGCCCTATATTCTAAGAACCTTTAGGAAATTAAAGAAACTCTGAGTTGGACAAAGCTGAAGTTAAAATCAAGATTGAGTGGCCTTTGGCGATGCCTTTTGTGCTTCTGAAATATTGCAAGATGCTGCTCCCTGGCCAGGCAGGCCCCACTGGCAGTGCTGGGGATCCAGCAGAAATTCTGCTAGAGTCCACCGTGACACAGATTCCCAGGATCGTCAGCAAAGCAACTCAAACAAGGTAGCCTTAAAATAAATTCAACCTTAAATTCTCTTCATGGTTTCGCTTTAGGAATCAAACCAGCTGCCAAGTGCAAACACTGGGAGTAGATCCCTTAATTTAACATTAACTTTTGCTTGTTGTGACTTGATAGGCATACTCCACATGCACCACTACTTTGTTCTGACTCTAACTCACTCATCCACACCTGCCTAAACTGCTGGTGACTTTCTCAGTTGGATGCACATGTACACGTCCCGGTGTTGAGCTGTGTCAGCAAACACTGCACCTTGCTGCTTTCAGAAGATTGCAAAATGCTTGTTTGGTGCCAATGAGCAAGCTTCGCGCAGCCAAAAATGAAATGCAAATAGGAGGTTTGGCCCATTGCTGGTGAGAGTCTTCAAAGCAGGACTCCCCTTCCTGTGATGTGAAGACTTTGAGATGGAATCCCCCCAAGCAAGAACAGCTCTCAGAAGAGATGCCAGCACCTGGTAAAATCAAAGCTTTGAAGATGGGCCTCCCCACTGATAGAAGTCTTTGCATAAGTATCCTCCTATCTCCTCTGATGCCTTTCCAGTGTCAGCAAACTGGAAGCTACAAAATCAGGAGAGGGGTGGGATCCCTCTGATGCACCCTCACTGGAACAGCAGGTCTTGGGTTTGCTGGAGGCTACCACCCAACCGCGCGGATGGGTCGGACTGACCTTCTTCTGTCTGACTAAGGGGTCTGGCAGGTGAATTCTAGCAAATCTTGCTGGGGTGGTTGGAGATGTTATCGCGCCTCCACTTCCCCTTCTATCTGTCCTACCCCCGGCCCGCCACTCCCTTGCCGAGCTGGCAGAGCCAAGCTGTGCCGGCACCATAAGCACTCGAGGGGAAACCCAGCGGCTTCGCTGAGATGGGCGAGGAAGGGAGGTTTTCTGCCAGGCTCTGCCGGGCTCAGCCTTTGATTCCCCGTGCCGTAGGAGCAGAAACCTCCCGCAGGGGCAGGGCAGGGAGGTGATGGGGCAGTAACAGCACAGGAACCTTCTGCAGCTCTCACCTGCTGGAGCCCCAACGTGCAAAATTCTCCTTTTTGGATCTCCCTGAGGGAGGTGATGGTGTGGCAAATGAGGGTGAATACTATGGCTCATCTTCACTGTGTCATTGTTTCATCTTCCAGTGGGAGCACGATGCTGTCAACCACCTCCTCCGCCGACTTTCTCAAAAAGAGAATCTGTCACTTCATCCTCTCCCCAGAACCAGCCGCTCCTCCTCTTCCTCGGGCCATTCTTCACCAAAGCAATGCTTTCCCTGTACCAGGCAGGGTGTCAGATGGCTCACAAATGATCTTATTGTTATTTGATTGCGCATCCTTTTTATTTAATGGATGACCTGCTGAATTACAAGGATAAATTGTTTTCTGGTCTAAATTCTCTCTTTCTTATAGTGGAGCCTTAAAGCTCTCATTTTCCCTCGTCCCTGAAAGATTCCCACTAACAGGGCATACGAAACAGGAAGGAGTGAGGCTTCATCTCGCTTTTCATCTGATCAAGTGACGCTCCTTGGCACCCTGCAATACCTGTCTCGGAGCCTGTTTTGGGGTGAGGAGTGTCCTCTGGCCAGGAAGGAAGGGGATGGAAATAAAAAGAAAAGCCCTCAGGCTGTCCCCGGAGAAGAGGAACCGGGAATGCAGTGGCTTAGGCACACGGGCTAGGAGAAAGACATCTGCTAATGGAATGTCCACGGAAGTAATTTGGTATGTGGATAAAGGGCAGAAAGAGTCCGTGCCTCACTTTCTGGTTGTGTTCGTTAGGAGACCAACGTGGTCTGTGCTCCTGAGAGCACAGCTGGTAGGGGAGATGTTGCTCCTCTGCTTTCCAAGTCCTTGACGGTCTAGTCTTCCTCACTTTGGGGTACTCTGGGAGGGACACGGAGGCTTGCACTGGATTGCCCAGGAGAGGGCTCCTCTGTGAGAGGGGGTCCCTCTCGGGGTCCCTCATGTGGAGCGTAGCTGCTCTTCGGCCTTCAGAGAGGAAAGCTCAGCCCTGTGCTTGCTCGATTATTTTGATCATTTCAAAGTGTTTCACTTCTAAACAAGAAATTCACTGCTTACGTCCACCAAACCCCAAACTGGAACTCTCCGTTAAACATGAAACTGGAAGTATGTTAGAACTGCATATTACGGTCTTAATGAATTATCTGTTTTAAAAGGGGAAAACAGTGAAGAATTGCTGGCGTAAGTGTGGAATAAGATTTTTCAAAGGAATTACCCCAGCCAAGGCCCAGGATAAAAGTATTTTCAATAATAGCATTAGACCAAGAAGAAGCACAGCAAGAAATGCCAACTGTAGTCTCTAAATGCTTAAGCAACTTGAAATCTAAAGATGAAAAGACACTGTATACTAACTATTTACTCTTATTAATGCTGACCTGGACAGAAGTACATTTATATTTTATACCTCTTTGAACTGGGAAATATGTATAATTCCCACAAGAGGATAAAGTATTTTTGCACTGAAGGATGAGAGAGATGCTGTTTAAAAGGCAATTTAAGGTACAGCTCTAAAGGGGACTTTGACGGTAGGTCTGGCCACTGTTCTTGTACTTTCGTTAGCGCCCAGAACTGGCGGATCACAGCTGCATTTTGCAAGTGAAGGCAATGGAGGTGAAGGTAAGTGGTCCTAGCAGATCTTACACAAACTGCTGAGTTACTTGAAGGAGGAGTTCTGCTTAAAAATCAAAGGGCTGATAAATGTCTTTGACCGCTTTCCAGCCTCGGTGACGGTCTCCACCGCTGTGACCCACTGGACCTCGTCCATCTGCAGCCACAGCCTTTGTAAGGTGCTTCCACCGCGGCGCATCTCCTCCAAACCAGGGAGTGGAAAGTGCTTGCTCTTCCTGAATGCTCCCGTTTGAACCCAACCCGTCACCTCCTTAGATGCATTTCTCTGTTGGAAGGTTATTAAGAGTGACAAGCCTCTAGTAATGTAATCTATCATTTGAATAAAGGAGCTGCTGTGTTCTGCAGGTGACTCCTTTGTGGTCACGCTCAGAGGAACAGCGTACGGAATGATCACGCATGCCTTTAAACTTCGTCGCGGTACACAAAGGGTAGAAAAGATAAATAAGAGCCAAAGAGCATTAGCTTGCATCGTCAAGTTAACAAGCTCTATTGCATCAGCTGCATGGCTGGAAAAGGAGACTGCCCTTTCTGAAATGAGACAGTGCCCGAGTCATTTTTATTTGCTTGAATATATCATTGGATCCAAGCAATAGCCTAATAAGGTCAGAAATATTTTCTTGGGATGACCCATTCCCATTTATCCAAAGACCTTCTGCCCCGTGACTTTGCCTGGTCTCTGGCTGGGCAGAGGCGATGCCACGAGGGCTAAACCCGTCTCCGCTCCCCTCGGCCCGTGCTCCTGCGGGCTCGTGTTTGGCTAACGGTGGAGTTTAGTTTTACTTACCACCGACCCACCACTTCAGACATGCTCCGGCCGTGGCTCGGGGTTGGCGCGAGGCTTTGCCCCCTTCAGCTCGGGGCAATGCCGCCGCCGGGGACGGGGAGCAGCGATTCCTAACCAGCAAATACCAGTTTGAAGACTCCATTGTACCAACCCACCGTGGGGAGGGGAAGAGGAGCAGATAATGAGCTACTGCATGATCAACCGCAAGAAGAAGGTATAAAAGATATAGACCATTAGAAAAGAACAAGGCTTTAAATGCCATCTGAGATTTTAGCTGAAAAGGCCTTTATTAGGTTAAAAAAAAAATCTACATTTAACAATATAGAGTACCCAGTCCTGTAGATTTCTACCGCAAACTCCTCTGAAGTAAACTACAAAGGATTGTGATGTTTCTTCTTTCAGACTTTTTTTTTTAATATGAACTTTTTTTTTAAGGCACCGTATCCCAGTGAACTATCCTCCATTTCTTTTTCTTGCTGAAGCTGCAGATGTACATTATGCTAGTGTGAAAAAAAGCTAATTAAACTGCATAGACTCTGCAGGAGGCAGCGAAGGCCTGCAGTGCTCGGGGGATGATTGATTTGGACTGTCACACAGCTCTGCTGGGTGTCATAACTTAGTGACAAATAAAGGATTACAGTGTCCCAGAGTAACTCTCTCCCTTTTATTGTTCACCAGACATCAAAGCACAAAAGCATATTAGCATTTTTAATAAGTAGTTAGGTCAGTTGTGGCTTACAGTTCGGAATTACTTTATGTAAAACTAAAAAATGAAAGAAAACCCAAACTTATTGGTAGATTAAAAAACATAATACCCACAAGGCAGGAGCGATTCTGCCATTGCTTTCGATCGAGAGTGCGTTATTTGTCTAAAACATGCAGGGAATGAGAGTTCCCAACCCATTGTCTGAAAGCGAGATTTCTAGCTATAAAAATAATATTCAGAAGCTGAAAACATTTTATCAAAAAAGCAATTATTGAACTTCTAGCGTTAGAGGCCTGCGTGGAGCATTATTTGTGCATTTTTCATGGGGAGTTTATTGTTTTCTGCTTACAATTAGCAGTATAAAATGATTTTTTTAATCACCTTATCTCTAATGAACATGTATCCCTGGAAATAAAATTGTGAGTATCTTGTATTTTTAAGAAAGCATAATTTGAGGGTGTTTACTTTAAACAAACAGAACTTAGATATGAAAATGTGAACCAGGATGGAATAATGAAGCTGGTGTTCTTATCGGGATACAATTAGCTCAGCATAATTGCTAACATTTCCCTTTGAAGTGGGCAGAGTCCCTTTTTGATGGGGCTGGTCTGCTCCGCAGAAGCAGACGGAATGGCACGACCGGGATAACGTCTGCGAGCAGGACGCCGGGCCGGTCCTCGGGCACTCGGTTGTGTCTGTGCACTCGCACACGCAGCCTCTGCGAAGCCCCAGCGCCAGCCAGAAAACGTCCCCTCCTGAATGGAGATGACCCAAGTCACGGCAGCGCCGCGACCCCCGGCCGTCGGCGGACTGTCACCGTATTGCTGGTGGGGAGCCTGCTTCCAGGATTGCGTTCTTTAAGATGTTTTATAAATACCATACGGGGTTTGAGCTAAATCTTTATGTGCGAGGATCTTGGCTGGAAACACCGTTCTTTACGGCGGAGTTGATCAAAACCAGAGCCGGAGGGAGCGGTGAGGTTGGATGGCCCCAGAGCTGCGGCTCCATCACTGCCCGACCCCATGCCCGCAGCCACCGGCAGCTGGTGTCGGTGAGCTCCGGATCTGTCGGTGAGCTCCATCTTCCCTGCCTGGGATCCCCCAAATTCCCTGCCAGAAGGCTGCAATAAAGATGCAAACTCCACTCTCCTCAGCTCCCCTCTCAATGGCATAAAAGTCACCGAAACATTATAAACATGTGAGATGCGGGCGCAAAAAGTAGTTTATTCACCCCAAAGCACCGGCACATCTTTTTGATCGCTAGCGTCACTGTTATCGGTTGCTATCGTAGCACTGTCATTAACATGGTGCTATTATCTTTTACGCTGGTGTTTGGGAAATTAACCCTTTACTAACCGCCCTCTTTTATCTTGGTGCTTACCCACATCCCATGCTGCTACTCAAGCGAGGTCCAGCACTAAGAGCATCAAGGGTGGTTTTGGTGGCTGGAGCCAAGTTTTCTCAACCTACCCTGCAAGACAGGCAAGGAACTCAAAAATTTCTTCCACAGTTTGCATGAAAATGCCACATTTCCATGGGAGACTTAACTGAGCTCATCGCAGGTGTGCCTGTTGTGTCCCCTTCATCAGGCCGGCATGGTCACCCGCACGAGCTGACGGTACCACCAGACTCCAACAGCCGGACAACGGCATCCTTCTGTGTGCAGAGAAGCTTGTCCTGGGAGAATCTTCCATTACTCCCAGTTATCTCCTTAGATATAAATTGCCTGTTTTCTTGCCACTTCCTTACTTTTTTGCAGCTGTACAGACTGCCTTCCCGCCCCACCAGGACCCACAGACTTCCCTCTGTCAAGGACAGCAGCTGCTGGAGTGGAAACGCTGCATTAGGAAAGAATAATGTGTATTTTTAAGCTGTCTTTTTATATAGTTTAGGAGCTGAAAACGAGGAAGAGAGCCAAGATCGCTGTGGAGCTCCAACAAATACGCCATGGACCATCAACGGTGCAAGACCACATTTGATGGTGAACTGCTGGAATGGGCCATAACAGCTGTAAAGCAGATACAGTTTTCATATTATCCCTGGAGAGATGTTTCCTCCTTTTTTATAACAATCCTTTTAATACTTTTTAAAATGAAAACTTCATTTTCTCAGTATGAAATTACCTTTTTAAAAAAAAAATCAAAGAACTTACTACGAGAAAAAAACCTGGCACTCGGATACCCATGTGATAGGCACCTTATAAATACCTGTGATAAATAAGAAAATTTGATATGAAAGTAATCTTAAGAGTCTGTCTTTCATTTTAAAAGACAAAAAAATGTTTCTCAGTTAAAGATGAAATAATGTTATTAACCCATCATCTTGTGCCTGCACAAAAGGCACGTAAGATACAGTGGAGATGTCCAAAGAGTACAGAACTGTATTTACCATTCTGTAGGTGCCAAAACACTTGAGACATGGTGCAGGAATTTTTGATGATGGAATTTCCGCCTAAATTTAATTTCCTTTCTTTCGTTCAAATAAAACCTTCCATTTAATTTTAATGTAGCACTCTTTAGTAAATCCAAACTTGCCAGACTTTGGGGCATTTAAACCTACATCCAGAACCGAATTCTGCAGTGTGAATCCACCGTATTTGTGTGAGTATACCATAACGCGTTTTGATTATTGTATATTCTCAGGGCTACAAGAACAGGATGGAAGAGTCCGTCTTCATATTACAGATGAGCTGGAAACCTCAACAGGACACGGGATCTGAATGTAGGAGGTTCTTAATCTTGGCAGGAGTTAGCAAGCCCCTTCTGTACTCACACTGCTAAAGACGGTTTGCATGAGGATTGTCGCAAGCTCCGATCCTCGGGATCTTATTTTTTGCAGTGACTTCCTCCTTTCCCCAAAAAAGAGCCAACGGTGTGAACTGATTTTATTTTCTGTGGGACACATCAGCATAATTTATGCATACCTGCTCCGCATTTCCCCAGTTATTTCTCCAGACCTTGCTGGGATCTGGGAGTCTCTTTCTGTTTGTGAATCCCGTATGCTCACTTGCCTTTGTAATCTGGGAGGCTCCTGCATATTTGAAAACGATGGCTTCATTTGTTTTTCCAAGTTCTTACTGAATCACTTGTTGGTGTACAAGTGACATTCCAAGCACCGGATTAATGAAAGCGCCTTTCTTCTTTGTACAAGTTGTATTACGTCAGAAATTTCTCCACACGCACACCAGTTCCAGTTATCTGATTGATATACTTAGACATCACGCATGAAATATGCCTTTATTCATGCGTTTGTGTCTGTAAACTGAAAAGGACCCTTTATTCTGGAGGAAGAGTCCTGCAGCTCGGAGCTGAACCGCGCGGCTCCGTCAACAGTTGAGCTGGCCGCTCGCCAGAAAACAGTCTTATCTCTTCCAGCGAAATCGGTGGAAGGAACCACAAGAGTGAATTTTGAAAGATCCATTTGGAAAAAAAAAAAACCAAACCACCAACTCATGATGTCACTTCAAATCCACGGCCGGCAGACGCCGCCTGGCGCACGCTGCCCCCGGCCCCGCTCCCAGCGGCGGGGCTCCTCTCGGTGCACGCTGGGGAAGCAAAGGGCAGAGTTTATCTGACCCTAAAAATCATTACCTGAGGACTTTGCTCTGAGGGCTACATGCTCCATGTGCTGCACAGCGTGGAGCGGAGAGGCTGGGGGGAGCCGGGAAAGCAGCCAGCGGCACGGGTGGAAAAAGGCTGCTGTGGGGCCTGCCCGTCTCGGACACGATGCATAACCACATCCCAGAGCAGCTGCGGTTTGTGTCCATTGTTCCTGGTACTGCCTGCAGTGCGGATGAAGATGAGGACGAATATTTGCAGTGGATATTTATCGCACGGGAGCCTCAGCCAGACGAGGGCACCACTGGGCTTGGGCACTTGCGCTCCCTAAGCCCTTCTGGCCCACAAGGCGAGACCTAACAGGCAGAGGAGAATCTGGTGGAGAACAGGTGGAGTGAAAATAACAGCAGTCTGGTTAGATATCTGAGCCTGGGAGGGAAGTCACGGCCATCCCCTGCAGATCTGCTGCGTGAGGTTATGTGAGCCGAGTGGGAAGAGTTGGGGACCAGCTCGTTAACTGCCTGCAAACGAGTTGTCTATGGGCAGCCTGGGAGGGGGTTGCAGGTTACTGCCGGAGACAGGTGGAGAGGACAGCAGAGGGCTCAGGATGCTGTTTTGTGGTCAGGTTTATGGTCCTCAGGCTGCAGGTGTTTTCCCTTCTGAGACCAGCTGGAATCAGGAGCGCTGAGCCTTCGTCCTGGACCATAAGGGCAAAATGTGACCTCTGGGTGCTGTTTCCTTTACTCTTTCATCCCAAGCATGGACATCGGGGAGAGTTCGGGTAAGAAGTTGAGGTGGGCTTTCTCTCCACGCACCGGGAGGCAGGTGGAGCTGGCTGTAGTTTTGATCAGGTAAAACAGGGAGGAACAAGTTTTACTTCTGCAAGAGTCAGCCAGGTTCAAATCCCAACACGTCTCACCAGAGTCTGGAGGAGTTTGTGTTTGACTGGCCCTGGCATCCATCGTTTCAAACGCCATCCTAGGACTTTGACTTCCTCTTTGGAAAATGCCCGAGACGTGGGGCTGCTCGGAGAGCTCATTTGCTGAAGGATTTCCATAATCCACGAGCCATTAACAACCTCACACAAAGTGGCACCTTAGCAGCCAGACCTAACAGAGAGCCAGAACCGATAGCGGCTTAATTTCTCTCCTGCCCCTCCTCAAACTGGGCCATGGCTAATGCCCAAAAGGAGTTTACGCTATTACTGCAAGAGCCGGAGGATCGAGTATTTCAGTTACGAGCTTCCTATTTACTTCATTGCTTTTAAGACTCTTGCTGATTTAAGTACGTGCTGCTCTGGAAGGAAGCAGCAGCATTTGCCAAAAAAAAAAAAAAAAAAGCTTTTTGAGAAATACTTGTGCACCCTATGCAAAAGCAAAGCCTCTCAATGGCCAAGAGAAGCAAAGCCCCAAAGTCATTTTTAACTGTACACTCCAAAATATGGGAGTGGGGGGGGAGCAAAGCGATAGCAGGTCTGTGCAAATACCTAAGTATGGTCATGTAATATATATTATAGGGTGTGCAGAGGATACACAGGCTTACGGGTATTGTGGGGAGCACAGAACGGTTCCCATGCTCGTGCAGCAGCAGAGGACTTTTTTTTACCTTCTTTTTTCAGCTGAGAGACGAATGAGCTAAAATGAATGAGACAGAATGGAAAAAATAAGCGCACTTGGATCTGGACTAAATATACTAGCAGGATAGAACGTTAATTTTACCCAGATCTGGTTTCGCTTGGGAAAAAAAAAACCAACACTTTGTCTCTCGGAACTGTCTGCATAATGTATAACTGTGGCGCTTCCCAATGTCACTGCAGAGTCCACAGCCACGGCCAGGTCGGCTTCGTCTGCTCCAATTACCGCTCCGCTGGAGACATTTCATAGCAGCACGTGGCCTCTCTAGAGACATACGCTGCGAGAGAGTTAGGGGTGACGCTGGGAGTCGTAACTCCAAGTTCCCTTGCTCCGGTTGGCTTACATCAGACCTTAATTAAAATGGGAGTATTTGGGAATTTAATTAAGAATATTGAATCAATTAATAAGACACTTCAATGATTACACAAAGTTAGCTGTGAGCAGTTTGATACTTCGACTCCTGCTTTAGCTAATTCCTGATTCGATGAAGATTCCCAGCCATCAAAAAGGCTCAGGTAATTAGCGTTCATCTGCGGCATGAACTGTTTTTAACCACCCACCCCTTAATGAGTGCACTCCCTTCTCCTTTAGAAATTGAACTTTCCAGATATACTTCAGAGACAATCAAGAAAATGCCCAACCCCAAAAACAAATTAAGGAAAAGTTGTGGTAGGAAAATGAATGGCAATATGATTTTTTTTTTTTGCTGTTATTGACTTTATTTCATAAAAAAAAGAACATGCTTATGTCAGTGCAATGGTGAGTCCAAAGAAACCCCCGTCCCCGGTGCAGGCTGCGGGTGCGTCGTGGGCGGGGGGAAGCACGTGAGGAGGTGTCTGGCTGTGGAAAAAGCGACTGTGAACGGCGCTGGTGGCCAGCGGACAGGACTGGTCTTGCATTTTGGGGTATGATCTGGCTGGGGAAGCTTGTGGTGACCTGGTGGATGTTTTGCAGAGTGCAGGTCACAAAATCAGAGAACCACGGAATGATAGGTGTCCCGGGACATCCAGGGGCAGCACCCAAGGTGTTGTCCTCCCCCGGGCAGAGCAGAGGAGAGCCTGAGGGTAGGCACCAGGCACCGAAACCAAAGGACTCCAGGGCTGCTGCAGAGTCTGGCAGGGAAGACTGTGTCTTACATGGTAGAGCATCTCTGGTTCACCGCAGCGAGGGGAGAGGGAAGAGGAAAATACCCTTGTTTGTAAACTCCTGCTCTCCTTTTCCCCTGTGGCAGCCGCTGCTCCAGTGGGGCGCGGAGCATTTGCAGTGAAGGACGGGTAATTTCTGCTTTGCGTCGCACACGGAAAGGCCTCGCCACGTGTGATGCAAGGAGGATGTCCAAAGGGGGCCTGACCTCCTCTAATAACAGTAACTTTAAAATATTCTGCTGCAGGATCGCAGCGACGTGAAACTTTCTTTCAGTCATTTTCTTCCCCCTCCTTCTTTCTCATCTCTTTGGATCCTTTGGCCCATATGTTGCTAATTTTCTGTCTTTTCAAAGCACTCCGTTTCATTTAAAGTCAGAATACATTCTATTCATCACCATGAATACTAGGGAAAAAAGAGATCTCAAAGGTCAGTGTTCCCCTTAATATATAAAATAAATGAGCAAAGCACTGTGTTTTTTTTCCTTTAGCTTATTACTTTTCTTAATCTACTTTTTAGGTCTTCTGTGTGAGATCACAGGAGGGACTTAAGCAGTCGCTCCGAGGAAGGCTTCTTATATATTCTGCAAGAAAGAAGTCCCCCAAAAATGCATATCTTTGTAGTTTGATCTGCTGAGCCAGACTTCCACCAAGCTGATTGCTGGTCGGCAGGCCGGCGTGCCGCTTCGGTGGCGTGCACAAGCGCCCGAAGGCCTTCCCGTGCAAGGAGCTCGCTTTCACTTGCTGTCCATCCCCTTTAACCAGGAAAAACATTCCTTCTTCTTTGCTAAGACACTGCACCTACACCCGGAAATCTGTGCGAGGGGAGATAACAAGAGAAAGCACCCGTACTGGGACTTTTTAAATAATAATTCAGTAGGCCATAGTCTTACCAAGATGCAAGTTAAACTGTTAAAGCCCCTTGAAATCCCCAGAGAAAAGCCTGCAAGATGATCTGCTTATTTAAATTCTGTTGCTGCAGAGGTGGGGTCTGTTTGTAGAAGGTGACCACAGGGTTAAACTTCTGGAAGGACTTGCAGCTGATTGCCGTGCAGCCTGCAAAGAGCTAATTATGTCGGTAGACCACTATTTTCTTGCTCCCCTACAAAAGCTGATCTCTCCCCATCTGTGACAGTGACGGCAGGGCTTGGGCCGGCCCACGTTGGCCCTCGCAGGCTGGAGTGACCCAGGAGACACAGCCAAACCCAAAGTCAACTCGCGAGCCAAATGAACCTTTCTTTACAAAACCTCAGACCACATGAAAGCGCTTGGATTTGTGTTCTGTTATGAACTGGGAATCTGGGCCAAGTTAGTTAAAACGTTCATCAAGACTCATCAAGACTCGGATCTTTGTAATGAATCTGGGCCTGAGAATTGAACTAGCCCTAGTTTGGACTTCAAACAAGCCGGGAGGCAAGTGTTGTCTGGAGTGGGACGAAGTGCTAAGTAGGTAGTGGCTGGATTTTCCCCATTCCCGGGTTGCGTTGCTGCTTCACGTGGTGGATGGACTTGCTTGAGAACCCAAATCACCCCAAACATCAGTTGTGGGGACTGAAGTGCTTGGGTTCCCCTGAAATGCTGCTGCTTGCGCAGAGCCATGGCCAGAGAAGGTTGAGCTGAGGTTGCAGCCTCCTCCCTGGTGTTTGATGGACGCCTCAGACCTTCTGTGCACCTTCCCACTGCAAGCTCCTTTGGGCAGAGACCTGCTGTTTGTTCAGAACACTCGCACGGTGTCTCGACTAATAAATAATCTCAGGAAAGTTCCCTTCAGTGCTATAAGATGCCTACTTTCATCTGGCAGCACTTCAGGGCTGGCACTTCATCAGTGGATGAACAAAGCCAAGTAATACAGTACAAGTAAAACTATTACAATCTGGGGTATTTCCAAAACAAGATCCTGACCAGAAAAAAAGAAGGGGGAAAAAAAAAAGAAAAGAAAGATGGAAGGAGCAGGCAGGGAGGGGCTTTAGCAGCTGTTAGCTTTGAGCTGCAAATTTGGTATAAATAACATTTCTGGCTGTTTTGAACAAGTATAAAAGCTGCATATCTGTAAGCGAAAGTTTCTTCCTCTGCAGAATTGCTCCATCAATCTAAACTAAAGGTGTTCGGTGGGAATGATGCTACCGAAGAAATCACAGCCTAAGCAGCAGTTCGCAGGCAGGCAGCTGGTCCTGGGTGCCTTTTCACCACGGGACTATGTGATCTCTCCCGAGGCTGATACAAGTCCTGCAGATAGGTAATGGCTTCTTCTTGAACAACAGGCCTGCAACATTTCTGCTTCTGCAATTGAAAACACTGCGGCAATGAAAGGAAGCAGGGTCTTTTAGGTCTTGTTTCTGGCTCCACCACTAATTCAATGTATGACCTTGGGCAAGTCAAAAAGCATCCCTGACCTCGGTTTACCTAGTGAGAAAATGGGAGTGGTAACACTTATCAGCCTCTGCGGTATCCAAGATTTCACTAATACGTGTTTCCTCAGTCTGCTGAGACAAGTGAATCATCGTCCTACCCATCTGTAGGCAGCTTCCTTCCCGCTCCGAAAAACAACCTCTCCTCACAGCCCGACGGTAACACATGCTCATAACTCCGTGTTGGAGGGAGTAATAACCTGCTCCTGACCTCTCAGCATTTCCAGGCAAGCATGCGCTGGGCTAATCCATCATGATATCATCCTGCTGATCACCTGATGCTTTCCATGAGATACACTCCTTGCTTTCAACCAAGAAACAAATCCGCTCCTAGGAAAGCACACACGCTTTAAAGCCTGACTTTTCCATCTCGTGCCACATTCAGCTTGCACACAATTAATTTAACACCCAGCTGGTAGTAAAATTAGGTGCTTCCTGAGCATTATGTTCTTTAAATTGCTTTCTTAATGCTTTCTGCTCTATCAGGGCTGTCCTGCTGAGGAAAGGGCTAATACCTTCTCCCAAATTCAACTTTTCTCTCAGCATTGCAGTACAACCGAGAACAATATCCCTGTTGTAAATGTGACTTTTTATCAAAGATGCCCAACAGGCTCTCCAGAATTCCTGCAAACCTTCTGCGTCTGGAGGTGTTTTCAGGTCAGCGGCTTCTGGGTGCGTTACAGCTTGCATGATACTGGCTTAATGGGGACACTACCCATTGCGCATCCAGAGCGGCGCGGGCGGCCCCTCAGCCCCTTTGCCAGGGAGGATTTTGACGTCCAGGTTGGCACGTTGTTGCCGCTCTCTGAAATGGAGATCGCGTTCTGGCTCCGAGCCGTGAAACCAAACCGAATGGCAGGCGACAAAATCCATAGCGAGTGACAATAGTTTTCTTAACCTGCAAGGGAGCAGAGGAAAGAAGGACCCTACACAAGACGCCCCGTGTCTGATTACACTCCGTGCATCCACGGCTATTGAAACTCTGTGATTCCTCTGTTTGAGATTTAGCTGCAACATCCCATTTGTTACAAGCAGATATGTAAAGTCTCCTTGGTATTCAGGTTCATTTAAAGATTTACATTTTGTATTTCCTTGCTCTTTTTCTGACGATGTACATAAAACAGAATTGTAAATGTTTAGGAAAATCAAAGGTATTCTTAGATGCTTGCAATTCCACTAAGTTTGTATTCTCTAATTTGCGCCATGAAAGGAAAAGGAAATCTGGGAGAGGAGCTTGTAGTTTGCTTTTTGAGGTTTTCTTTACTGCATTTCCATTGAAACTTGGGGCTCAGAGTTAGGTTTCCCAAGGCAATTTGAAAGTCGTCTCAGCAATCGTTCCCTTCAAAGGACGCGCCTGCAGCCGCCTCTCCTACCTTTGCAGGGAGCTGTAGTGGAGAGTTTTAAAGTTAATTCCAACAGAACCAGCTCCAGCAGATGTCCAGAAGCTCAGCTAGACTCCTCTACCCTGGCAAAATTGGTGATATACGAGCAAATTCTGCCTAAATGGTTTTTGCACAAATGCTGTGGTTTTCAGGGTAGAGTGCAATGCCCGGCACAGTGCTGAGGCGAAGCCCTGGCTGTAACAAACTTGATTCTTAATATTGTGAGCCAAAATGCCAATCCCTCTCTCCCCCAAGTGCTTGGCCAGCCCCATCGGTGCTAACAGACTCGTGGTCCACCCCTGCCTACGTCAGAGACTGTAAACTACTACAGGGGGGAGCGGGAAGAAGCGGTTTCAGATTAGGATCTCTGGAAGAAAATCACTCCCCGGGTAAACCCAAGCTAGATGAGATCTGCCCTTCTTATTTCTTCTTTCCACACAGTCAACGTCTTGAGAAAGTTCAGCCCCACAATACCGACTGGGAAGGGAAATGCTGAACAAAACTCCCAACCGGAAGAGCGAGAATTTTCAAAGGAATGAGAATTGCATTCCCCCAAGCCAGCCCCGGCACTGCTCTTGGATCTCTGCTTCTGAATCTGAAATTTAAAAAAAAAATAAAATAAAATAAGTAAGTAAGGCTGTTACTTCACCCTTCACCCAGGTTTGCAGCTCTGTGGGAAAAATAGGTTTAGCCAAACAAAAGTCTTGCAGAAACTGTGTGGCTCGAAGAACAGAGCTCCGGAGTGGAATTCAGGAAAACCAAGCCTTCTTTCCTGCTCTGCCACTGGTCTGCTGGAAAAACTGAACACTTCCTTCTCAACATGTGCGGTAACGGGAATTTCCAGTCCAGAGAAAATTTCTCATATCTAAAATATCCCTCTGAATTAGAAAAAAAAATAAAAAATCAGAGATGTGGGATTTTCCACAAATGGAAAATTTTGTTTTTGGAGAACACAAAGGAGAACATTCCTCCACACCCACGTTCAGCTGCCGGCGTGGCGTCCCTGTGTCCTGCCCACCTCCATGGACCAGCGAGGTCCCGCGGCTCTGGCTGGCGACGGGCGGCGAGGAGCCCTGAGGAACCTGCTCTGAAGTTACCGATGAAAAACCTCAGATAAAAATTTGATGTAACAGATTGTTTCTGGTGAAGATTTTTTTGATTCTCTTCTTAAACCACAGATGTGCTACCGACTGGCATGGAGAGCACACGTGCTAAGGACAAACACGTGCCTGCTGTAGGGGACCTACCAGCTCGACTCAGTGAAGGACACGCCAAGCTTGTGACTACCCCTTAGACAAAAATGTGCTGAATGTCCCCTCCAGTCCAGCTGGCTGAGCCTGGCCAAAGGGCAGACGTTCAGCACATCTTGGTGAAGTTAGAGGAATTTGGCATGGTGTTTTACCTTTGCAACTCAGCTCTGGAGGAATGCTTTGCACATATGAACTATCTCATGCTCACCAAACTGCTTATTAGTTTCAGGCACTGGCCTCTGTATTATTATGGCCTTGATAACTTTATTAAATTCAGCCCCAGCTTATTCATCTCACAGAATGGCCCTAACTATTTGTAGATATTTTAAAGTAGCCATCCTTGCATGGTGATCGCTTCCAGACCTCGCTGAGAGACACGCATGTGTTTGAAATGCCTGCTTTCCTTCTCCATTTCACCATAAAGTAGCCAATTTAATTTTGCACAATACCATTTGATAACAACCATGTGTGTGTGTCTTCAACGTTTATGTACTTCAGAGAAGGTACTGCTTGGTCAGTGTGAGATAATTTCACAAAGAAAAACGGAACCAGATGTTCCTCCTTTTTACTTGGCTTCTCCGTCCGCCGATCTTGTTTCTAACGTCAATCTCCACTCAGGTTTTCCATTACCTTGGGAAGGGGATATCTTTACACTTTATGTTTTCATTACCAACGTGCCTGACAAAGTGTGTGGGGTAGCTGAGGTAGATGATTATCAGCTTAGCACCTCTCAGATCATTATCGAATGGTGACGATGCTCGGAAGACAAACAAAGGGAGAGGGTACATGGTGGGTGTGTGTTTGGAGGAACTCCAAAGGGCAAGGTCAACTTTTGGACCAAATCTTGTGGACAATGCCCGGATGCCTGGGATGCAGCCTTGAGCATGCCAGGGAGCAGCAAGGGGCATCATCAAGTTCAGCAAATGGGCAGGAAAATCTGCAGGTGAGCAGATGTCCTCCCCCAGGCGCTTGAACGGGCAGTTTTAGAGACAGTATTATTTGGTGAGGTCTTGTTGCTGTTTATGGACCTCCTGCCTGGCTGGCAGGGTTGAGATAAAAGTGGCAGCGCTTGGGTGAGTTACTTGTATGTTGGGAAGGAGAAGGGGAATTTCTCTGCAGTGGTAAGCGGTAGGATGTGGAGGACAGAGGGATTTGCTGGAGGAAGGAAGGAGGAGCTGCTCTATGTAGAAGTGCAGCTGGGCAGGGGACACCCCGCATGGGGTCTGGAGTGAAAGCAGCAGCCTGGGAGAATAGATACAGAAGTGCCGGAGACCCAGAAAACACCGCGGTCTCTGAGGCTGTAGATGGAAACGGGGATGTGACATTTTGGAGTCACCATGCAGCTTAACAGCTGGCAGGCTAAGAGGGGACCTTCAGTGACTGCAGCAGAAGCTGCGTCCTCTTCCACACCCCACTAAACATGGCGTGCTTAAAGCTGGGCACCAAGGTCTCCTCCCTGCCAGGCCATCGGGGCTGAGCAGTCTCGGTTCAGAGCTGCCAGCTGTGGTCCAGCACTTAGCTTATCTCCATCTGGAGTACGAGTTTCAGACAGGTCACTGTGGTGCTGGATGGATCCTGTGGACACATCGCTCCACAGCAGCCTGGGTTACAACGGTTCACTGCTGATGGTCTGGGCACAAAAGCTGAGCTTCCTTGTTGGCATTTGCTGTCGCACAGCGGGCTCACAGCGTGCACTTCAAGGAGAGAAGGGACCACGTTATCTGCCCGGATATCAGAATCCAGGAAGCACTGTCCTACAAACGACCCATCCTTGTGGCAATGACACATCAGCCCCAAAGCCGCTCCAAAGGACAAGACCAAACACGGATGAAGCAAGTGCAGAGACCTGCGAGCTTGAGTTGCCCAGCAGTGTTATTGCAAGGCTGTAAAGTTATGTACCGTCTCATTTACAGGTGCTTTTACCTTGACACTGGCTGTTATTAAGCTCCATTATGAGAACAACACTTTGTGATCGTCCCGTGACTCACCAGTCTTGTGACATCCTGGCAGGCGAGAGCACTTGGCCGCCTCTCGCGTGCTGGCGGGGCCGGAGGCGCTTGGAAGGAGCCGTTATTGCAGGGAGTGTCCGGCCTCGCTCGCAGCTGCCTTTCGGCCGGGCAGGGATGGATTCCAGAGCAGCGCCTGGTTCCTCTGGCTTGGACCCACGGAGACCTGTGGATGGTTCAGAGGACAACGGCAGGAATCAGTCAAGGACCTCCAAGAGAGACCAAGTCCTTTGGCTTTGAGGATGTTGCGTGATTTCTGCTCGTTGCCTTTCTTCAGCCCCTTTTTATTTTGGTTAGAATAAGAGTTCAGCGTGAGCCTTTTTATTTTTTGTTATTCAGCATGAGTCTTATTACTTTTCGCTAAATCACTCAAAATTTCCAGAAAGCCTTATATAAGCATGAGCTGATCTTACGAGTCGTGTTCATTGCCGTGAATGCTGTGTGGCATACGGTAAAGCACTAGAATGGGACATATTCTCCAAGCAGCTGGCTGGAGTCGTGCAAATCCTGTTACCCGGTGGTGTGTAGGCCAACGAGTAAAGGTCCTGCAGAAGGAAGTCTTGATAATCACCATTTCTTAGGGACTAATCCTAAATGCCTTTGCTCCCTGTCACTGCTTGCAGTAATAACAGCAGGTGCCCATGCAGAAATCCTTTTCCCAGCACCTTCTTCACATCTTTGCTTTCCAAGAGGGAAGTTGAAAGACTGTCTGACAAGGATACGGAAAAAACACTATCAATTTTTTAAAAGACTTTTTCTCTTGAATTGTCAAATGTTTGTGATTTTTTTTTTTTTTTTTTTTTTTTGCAGCCGTTAAAAAAGTAATTTTGTCACTCTATGCACTTTCAATCCAGTAAATTGTAGGAGAAGGCAATTCCACTGGAGGCCTAGCTGGAAGGAAGGAGAGATATTTGCTTAATACACACTTAACTGGAAATCATCTTGGCGATGTCTTAGCCTCACCGCAGTCGAGGTGGCTTTCATCACTGGAGCTATAATTTGTCTCTGCCTTTCCAATTGCTCCTTCCTCCCTTCCTCTCATCTCCCGCCGCGGTCTACCTGAACTAATAAAAATCCAGCTCCTGCCCCAAGCTAGCGAGATGCACGGAGATGAAGAACAGTGCTCTGTGCCAATTAGCACGGTCACAACTCTAAATGGTCTGCGGTAGTGCCTACTGGAAAGGTACTGGTGGCAGCAGAGCTGTCCCTCCGCCTTGCAAGGCTGGCTCTGACCTTCGTTCCCTCTAGGGCTTCTTGGAACAGCCACCCACAGTCAATTGTTCCATTGATTTCAGTGGATATCAGATGAGATCTTCGCTTCCTGAGGGCAGGATTATCAACCTGGGGTATCTAAGGTGAGGGCTCAGCTCCACGTAAAGGTGCACAGATAAGGGACTGGATTTTCAGAATGGTGAGTTCAGGTATTCAGAGTCGCTGCAAATTGTGTTTACTGATTTAGGTACCAAAATCCTCATCCCCAGGTGTGTCACACAGCCTCAGGTATGTAACTCAGGTCACCCAGTTTGAAAAAAACAAAATTCATCTCTCTGCGTCTGTCTACGGAGAGCACTTTATGTAAAGCAAAGTGTAAATGTTTATCAATGGTACCACACCTGACCCACGTCACCTCCATTGATAAACTCTTCCAGATCTTGTGCTACCCCCTGTCCGGCTGGTGAGAGCGAGGGAAGAGTGTGCAAACGAAACTCAGTAAATACTATGATGATTTTCATGCAGTTACAGGAATTTTACAGTCTAACTCAGACCGTGTCATCCAAAGCACTTTGAAAAGTCCTGGAAAAGTGCCTTTGAAAAGAGGCTGGTTAAGACCTCCAGGCCCTTGTTTCTCCCACTCTCATCCCAGCACCCTGGTCCTTATTTTCTAGGTCACCCAGGCATGGCTTTCTCTTCTGTGAAAATGCGCCGGTCATTTGTTAGTGACAACAGGAGACAGATCTTTTGGTGACGTAAATCAATGTCACTTCAAAGCTTCAATGGAGCAATACTTATTTACACCTTCAGATATCAGACCCTTATGTTTTGCTTTTATGTGTGTCAGAGTTCTTTTTTTTTCTGAAAGGTAACATTTTGTTGCAAATGTCTATAATTAAGCCACCTCGTTTCTATGGCGATAGACACTATACAAATTAATAAAATACATATTCCTGTACAGTTTAATTCTGGCAAAGCCCTGCTAAAAACCTTTCCATCATTTCTCATTATGAAGGCAGCAAAACGTGCTTAACAGACTATCTTATCAAAATTAGTGAAAACGTTAAACTTCCCAAAAAAACCCTCTTTTGAAAAGTTGTTCTAAGCAAGTTTCTAAAATCTCAGAAGTATTAAATCCTCATTAATATAAGCTCGATGTATTTATGGTGTCAAAAATGTGTTTTATAAAAGCCAAAAGCAGAGTTGCACAAGTTGCCTCATTATCAATAATCTAGCATCGTCCCTTTTATGTGTCATTTCTTTACACAATATACTATCATTTATGACTTTTAGCAAATACATCATGGCAAAGGATTACTCTCATCAGAGGCAGTCTTTGAAAAGGATATGCTAATTTCTAGAGAGCAAGAAAACATCAAAACAGTGCCAGCAAATAGCCAAGGGACTTTCATGTCTTAATATCCTTCAGAAGTGCTTTATCTCCTAGTGCAACGTGTATCATAGTATAAACAGGAAATGAAACAGCCGAGGCATCAAAGAACCACCAGTGCATGGCTGTAATTTTAGATCAGGTTTAATAAAGGTTATCTGCAGCAGGCTAATCAAACAAAAGGGTGTATGTTTTAAAGCGCCATTTGATAATTTTCATTTAAGGCTCCCGATCAAAGAGATCCTAACAATGTCTTACTGACTCCAGATAGATCCCTTTGCCTCACTTTTCAAAGTAGCTTCGTTTATTGCTGGTAAAACTGGTTTTGATGTTCTAATTTTTTAGGTGGAGGAGAGATCAGAAACTGCTCCGGTTTCCTGTGCACCTTAATTTGAAAAGCAATAGAATGAGAGCTGAGAAGGAAATGAGCAAATGCAGCAAAGGGCAGGGAAGATCTCAGGGTCATTTCTGCAAGCTCGCCGTGGGCCACGATGCCCAGGCAGGGGCTGCCATCCCGAACATGGTGCAAGGAGGGGAGACAAACCCGGCCAAGATCGGGCCAGGCCATTGACTAGTTGATGTGAAAGAAAAACACCCTGGAAGTGAGAGACAGAGGGAAGAAAAAAATAGGAGCTTGATCTTGGCTTGTTGCCGAGGCAAGGCAGGAGAAGCCAGACCGGCTGTTCTCGTGACACTTCCCATCCTTGGCCACCAGGAGTAGCTCCGCTGGGACCACTGACACGCAATTGAGAAAGGGAGAAAATTGCAATGTGATTCTCCTGCCCTAGGACCAAACCTGCCCCTCCAGGACAAAACCTTTTCCCCCTTGTTTTGCGACTGATTCCCTGATTGCACTTTCAGGCCAGATCTGATCCAAGTTCCTGAAGAAACTGACTATTCGATGATTTCTGAAAGTGGAGTAATCTTAAAAGGAGAGACTGAGAGAAGCTACCCAAGGGAGAGTGCTTGTTTGGGATGCCCGTGTAGTCTTCCGTATTTCTGGTTTATCAATTATTCTGTTCGGGGAGCAAAGAGGGAGCCGAGAAATTTCTCCAAATAAGAGCTTTATCAAAATTGTTATGTTTCTGGCAAGACTGATATATCCAAGGAACTAAACGTAGTTCAAATACTTCGTCAAAGCTTTCTGCACCACTCAAGCCCAGGGATGTTTCACACGAAGAAGATGCTTCCCATTAAATATGAGCTCTCACCATGAAAATTCAGACATAAATATCTCTCACTGGGGGCGGACCACAGCGGGGGACATGGTGGGACAGCGGAAAAAGCCTCTGACCGTCCCAACCATCAGGTCCAGGCAGGTCTGACTGTTCTGAGGAGAGATCTCAGCTCTTTGGGTCCAGCCTTCCCCCAGCCGTGTCCGGAGGAAGGGGCTGGCGGGGCAGCAGCGGCCGCCCAAGCAGCGTTGACAGCGGTTCTGTGACTTGTATGTTTGTAAAGCTGCTTGTTCTTTTTCATGTCCAGAAATCCAAAGCACGTTAGGGGGTAGTTCTAAAGAAAAATCCAAGTAAATAACAAATTCACCCTTGGGTGCACTTAATATAGTTGGTAAGAAATGTGCTGACTCCCAAATGTTCTCCTTCCCACACACTTCACGAAATGCAAGTTTTATACATAAACATGTGTATATATTTCCTGCTGATGCTCTCTTAAATATTTCAAAGTATTCTTATGAACCAATATACTTTTATCGTGGTATTTGTAAGAGCGCAAGACCTTGGTTGTACCCGTACAGCCTTGGTTTGCTTCTTTTTCTTTTCAAGTAAATTTTAAATTACCAAAAAAATGCTGATAGTCACAAAAATCTAGTTATTGCTCATGAAAACTCAACCATAAGTAATCTCCACAAAACCAGTCCCATGAAATATTCATGCTTCAGGAACGCTGCTCCTTGCAGGGCGGTTGCTTCTGATAGCAGGTGCTTCAGGAGAAGCGAAATGGTGATTCCTCTGTTTTGAGAAATGAGAACGCTGCCAAACTGCTTGGCAGAACGATCTGCTAACAAACAAAACAAAAAACAGGACTAGCTGGTTAAAATACCCACAGCAAGCGTTAGGCTCCCACCAGGAGTGCTGGAGAGAGCAGTGCCAAGCAGCATCCCTTCGGCCAGCCTCCGCTATCGATCCCCAACGTGTCCGCAGCTGCCGTGGATCCCTCCCTGCGCTGGATTACCGGCTCCAGCGCAGACACCGATCAATAGTGACTGAAGGCTGGTAATGACCAAATGTCAGAGAGTTTTCAGCAGCTTTTTTGAACTAATATTGGTGCTTCCTAATCCCGTTATCAAAGGATACCATGAAAAACACCATGACGGTGGGTACGAGTTGCCAACCTTTTGCGGATTCATATACTCGAAGCCAGAAGAAACCACTCAATAATCTTTTTTTCTGCTGACCTTTATTTCATGGGCCATTAGATTTCATCCGTATCAAGTCCAATAACTGGTGTCTGACTGAGGTACAACTTGTGCTTGGCAAAAGCGTATCTTCAAAGAAGGAAACCGGTCTTGATTGAAGACATTGGAGCTGGACACTTCACCACCCCTTGGCAGTTTAACTCGGTGGTTATGACAGTTTATTTCTGGGCACTCTTCTGCCCAAGGAAGTTAACTCAGGGCGAGGGAATGTGTGCGAGTAAAGACAACAATCTCTTTCTACTTAACCGTCTGCAGACACAAACATAGGCACAACAGTCATTCAGAAATACTCTACAATGACGGCTGTGTCTACAGCCTTTATTTTGAGTTTGGCTGCCTCGGGTTTCATCTTTTAGCCCTTTTCAGTGTGCTCCCCTCCTAACCGAAGAGCTGTACATCTTACACTGACATGCTTTCTTCACGCCTCATCCCCGTCTTCTACTTTAGTAACAGCCCCCAGGGCTGGGGCACGGTCATTTCTCATGTCACATCCCAATGGTTATTGTCCATTCGGCACTGGCCAAACCGGAGAGCGGGCGAAGCCTTGGCCCAGCTGGATTCACAGTAACGGAGACATTTCTTTAGGTTCGTACCCTGCTTCTCTACCGACCCCGACTCACTGAGCTGGGAGGGTTTCTGCACCGCCACCAAAGCAGGCGCCTTGTCACGCGCGCGTGTCTGGCACGTGGCCCTCCCCGACGCCACTGCTGGTGTCGCTGGGTGCGGGGCTGGGACTCTCACCGTGCCTGGAAATGTCGTTTCACGAGTGGTGCTGAGCTGTGTCTGCCGGTGCCGGGCCCAAGGCAGGGTGTGGGCCACAGCAAACGGCTTTGCTCGGGATTTGTCCGTGACCTCTAGACTTTGGGAAAATGTGGACGCGAGCTGGCAGGTGGCAAATAAAATATACATGGTGCAAAACATGCCTGAGCTCAGCAAATAGTGTGCCTAAGTCCTAAAATTATCCAAGACAGTCTCCATAATCTTTATGGGAGAAAATTAAGTCTTCAAAGCAAGAAGGAATTTAAACTATCCCTGGTTCAAAGAGAATTGCCACATGCCGACAAACATTAAGAATGATAATATTTTGCTAAAGCCCCAGTAAATCGTAGTGTGGTTTCTCTGCATTTCCTTTCCCATTGCCATTCATTGCTCATACATCCACATTCACACTGGGAGGTGAAGGAAGAAAAACTCCTTATTGAAAAGAGAAGAAAAAAAAAATTTAATTTGATACAATGCCCTGGGACAAGGTTTTGACTCAGTAACACGGCTTCCTGTGCAGGCTGCTTCTTCCAAGCATCTCTGGAGCATTTGCTGAGTACCAGAACATCCCAACCTAAACAGAAGCTGTCAAACATCTTATCAATCTGTCATATTAACAACTGTAATTAAAAGCATTAAGCAAATCCACTACGAGCCTCTCTGGGAGGGTGCTAGAACCTGCGTTTGCCTCTGTGTTAAAGTAATTGCTTCAATTACAGTTCTGGGTCATTAAATGTTAGTATGTACTCAGGGAACATGAAGGAAAATGAGAAGGACCTAAGAAACGAATTTTTGCGACATGTTTTTGAAGCGTGATGACATATTGCCAATGGTCCCTTAGCAGCACAGGAGGCGGAGGGGAATGCAGAGGTGATGGGAACGGAGCTCGCGGTGCTGGCGGGGGCGAACGCAGCGCTTTTGCACGAGTCAGGGGGCAAAATTTAACTTTCTCCCTTCCCACTCCAGAACTTTTTTCCCCCTAGGCAGCTTCAGGATGAAGGAAGTTTCTGGACGGCTTCATGAAACAGGACAGCAAGAAGAGACCCATCTGTCTCAAGACACCAGCATCCCATAAATCCAGCCTCTTGTTGTCCACCAGGTGTGACTTTGGGCCGTAGGCACTTCTGGAGGCAGATTTTTACATTTGCTTATTAACTGGCAAGGGAAAAAGCCTGGAGCAGAGCACATGATGCAAACTCCCCCTCCACACACCCCTCTGCGCATCTTTTCCAGGAGGCTGGAGCAAACTCCGCATTCACAGCTTGGTCGCATATGTGTGAAAGGGGTCCAGACTTGAGAACTCGAGGTTGGAGCAGCAGCGCTGTGAGAGCGGGGTCTGCCTCCGCGGCCCGGGAAAGGGTCCGAGTCCAACAGCGAGGAGGGACCTGCCTCCGCGCAAACTCTTCCTCACCCCAATTACTCGCCAGATGAAACCTTCTTGCTTGTGGCCTCGTAGCTCTTCCGAAGTGCTGGGTAAATCCAAGTCTGGATTGTAATTCAGAACCAAATTCCAATTTAGTTCCGTTTAAACAGCTACAGAGGCTGGTGTCTGCAAGCAACAACTGACAACAGCTAATGGTTATCACAAGGTTAACGTTCAGTTGTAAAAGTAACGGTAATTGAGTAATAAGGACAGAAGAGCTCAGACGGATCCGGCAACGCCTCACTCACATCGCTGCGTACAGAGACAGTAAATCAGGAAAGTCGGTTCCCATTACGCAGTTTCGCCCTGAAGGAGCTTAGCTACTTTGGCAGCGCAGATGACATTAAACAGATGAAGAACAAAAATGGCTCAAATATGATTACAATACATATGCGTAGCTGTCTCAGCCCCCTTTCAACTTGCACCATAGGAAAATAACCTCATCAAAACAGAAAGACGTTTAGGGCCGAGCCTAATTGCAAAAAAGCTCAAAATATAATAATCACAAGGCCCCAAATATTATTAGTGTGAGCCAGCAGCTTGCTCCGAACTTCGTAGAACAAAAAGTTTGCTCTACGCTTGCAAAACTGTGCCACGAAGTAGACAAATCATAACTATCTGCTGGAACAAACCCATGGCTGTTTTGTAATATGCACCAGGTTGGTTATTACCCGAGCACCAAAACTTCTGTCCCTGGTGAGTCTGAAGTCGGGCCCCAGATCATCCATCGACTGCTCAGCATCAGGGGAAAGGGGGGCACATCTGCACCCAACATTAGATCCCCCCACACCCTCCTTCTTTGCTGAACGAACGCCCCGATCTGAGCATCCCCTTTAAACTTAGCAAAGAACTGAAGGTGGAGCTGAGCTTTATTGCTCTGTTACAACCTTGTCCAGAAACCTTGGCGTTAGATCGCACGGGGCTGTGTTGAATGTTCATCACAAAGCTGAAAACCCACATGGAGACCGCTACGAGGTTTTTTCACGTGTGTGAAAAGAGCAGAGACCTTCCGAGAAGATTTGTGGCCCTTGCGACCACCTCGTGTGCCATTTACCATTCCCCTGGTGTGAACGTGAAGCTGGGTGAGACTCTGAAGTTCTGGCAGAGTTTTGCTTTCAAAGTTGGGTTTGTTTAAGTGACTCAAAGGGGTGCTGAGCCTCCTGGATCGAAGCCAAAGAAAATGTTGATGCAAGTCCTGCAAAGTAAACCTACCCCCTCCCGGAGTCACGTGCCGTTCAATTGTTTTCTGTTTTACTTCACACAACGTCCCCTATCCATCAGTGTGACAAGTAACATGGTTCATGAGGCAGCATGGAAGTATTTCTGATTTACTTTCCACAGGGGTGGAAAAATCTACCATCTTCTGGCTCTCCCCTGCCTCATGCTTCATTTTTCAAGAAGCCGTATAACGAAGTTTAGGAACTGAATCAGCTTCGAGACCAGATGTCCCCAAATACCAGGGTAGTCCATGGTCACTACTCCATATGACTCTGAAACTTGTTCCTGAAGTTTGACTCAGGCATCCTCTTAACTTCCCATCCCTCAGTCCAAGACAGCTTTAGCTGATTACAGCATCTCTTCATCCAGACTATTCCCCTAAATCCACTTTTCTTCCCACACTTCCTTAGAGAGACGTGGGAGCAACAGGGTGAATCAGTGAGTGTTGTCCCTTCTTTGTTGGTTTTTTTTTTTTCATACCAAAACCTGGTTTCCCATCACTAGCTAATTGATTCCTTAGCACTAAAAATGTCGAGCTGTGGTGGTTGTCTGTAGGAATCTAAAGCTACAAACTTTCCAGTGCTCAGACGAAGGATGATGACCTAATAGCAGGCGATGCAGTGGCCAACGTAACGTAAGCGAAGAGCTGCCCGAGAGCCGCCGCTGCAGCATCTCCCCTCATACCCAAGAGCATCTTCTGGAAGCAGCTCATTTCTGGCTGTGACAGCATTCAGGGCATTCCAGGATGAAATTCCTCTTCCCTGACGAGGGGCTTTTGCAGGCTGCTTCCTTCCAGCACTTTTAGCCAGGAATGGTCTATAGGATTAAGCTGGCGTTAGGCTTCCTAGTCAAACTTTTGGGATGTTACACTATTACGTGGTCAAAGGGAGGTGGGGGACATAGGAAGGCCATTCAAGATGGAAGCAAAGTGCTCTGGGAAGTGATAGAATGGACTTTGGCCTTCATCAAAGCTGCTTATCAGAAAATGGAAGGCACCCAGCAGCATAGCACAAGGACAACTGCTCTTCCCACCCCGCTCCAGCACAGGGGAGGTGGCAGAGCAAAACCAGTTTTCCTATGAACCTCCTAATGCTGCTCAACCCCTTCTGACTAGGGGCGGCCAGGTTTTTGCACCAACACTTTGGGAGGAGGAGGGGGCAGAAATGCTTCTCTCAGCTCCATGTGGGTTCGTTAATTAAGGTAAATGCTCCCAGCTGGGCAGGTAGGGAGTGCTGCTGGGGCTGCCCTGGGACTCCTGGCAGGGAAACTCCTCTGGCACCTGAAACAGCTGGTCTTGCAGCTCTGCAGGGATTTTTGGAAGGTAAGATCCTAACGCTGTTCTTTTCTTTGATGAACTTTGGCGCTCCAAGCTGGAGAATGAGTTCTGCTGTTCGTGTAATCCTCAGCTTTTTGGTTTTGGAGGTGCGGGGAGCTTGTTGCTTTTCTGGGTGTTGCAGAAGCTGGGGCTGATGGCTGCTGCTTTTTGTTTCCAGTGGGAGTTGATGCAAATAAATCCTGCTGTTCTGATCCGCGTGGGTGACAGCAGCCCTGGAGGTTTGAAATAATGCTAAGAACAAACTTCATTAAACTTGCTGCATGTCATGTGGCTTTCATGCAAAAATACAAACCACTGCCAGTGTCCACAGTTTGATCCGTACGCTTTCAAAGCTCAGGATGCCCTACGGTGAACCCAGGCTGGACTTTGAGTTTACTTGGGTTTGGGATGCGTTGTTGGTCTTTTTTTTTCTTGCGTGAGGGTTGCATGCGTAAGTGCGTGTAGTCTTTGCTACCCATCGAAACTGAAGTGCCAGCCCTTTTGAAGTTTGTGTTGGAGCAGATTAATTCAAGATTTTTTTGGGATGTACTTGCAAAGGGCTCGATAGGGAGCAGGAGGAGCCGCCGGGGAACCACCTAGAGGGCTATGTCTTCTCCTCGTTTGTTCAGAGGCACTGGATGCGTAACAGTCAGCGAAACGGGCTGTGTTATCTGGGTGTGAGCGATCAAGATACATTTCAAGAGCTGTAAAGAAGGTAGCAGGGAGACTGGAGCCCAGGGCCTTGGACAGAATGGTTTTGCAGGTTCGGTAGATCAAGGACCTGTTTTGTTCTAATTGAATTTGCTCCTAAATTTTTCTATCAGTAGCATATGAAGCATGAAACACACCTGCGGTCTACGCGAATCAGCTGAGAAGGGATGAAATGCCTTTTGCCAACCGTGATCCCCTTTGGAGTTCGTGCTTGTTTTGGCTCCCGAGAAGAGCTCCGGGTTATGACAACAGAGGGGGGGCATTTCCGAGCCGTTAATGACATCTGCAGCCTCGCAGGAATGTGTCAGATAGTTAATTATTGTGTGGAACCGTAATTCTATCGTGCCAGAACACAAGTAGTTGTTTGTTTGGGTACTCTTTCCTTCCCCCCGCCATCCCCCTTTGCTGAAGATAAAGGAGTTAAGTTTAATCATTAAATCTCCGTCTTGATCCATGTAGGTCACGCACTGAACCAAAGTCAGATAGCACAGCATTTAGCAACCTTATCTTCTTTACAATACAGAGCAAGCAGGAAGCTGACTCTGTTGTCTGTTCTATTTTTTAGTATACGTTTATTTAAAGAAAAGCCATCTCAAAAATGGGGGGGAAGAATCTTCCAAACAGCAGCTTCTGTAAACAGGATGAAATCAGATAAAGAAATTACTGTAAAAATATTGCCTCATCTCTAAAGCTCAGAACTTTTTTTTTCTTTTGCTCTTTTTTATCTTTGAGAAAGATAATGAAAGAGGAAGCTTGAAACCACATTTCCATTGATGTTTGAATACACAACTGCTGGATTTAAGAACTGGAGGAGATCAAAGAGAATGGTTTTCATTCCGATAAAATTATAGCAGTTCTGGTATAGGGTGATGGGCTCATTTATGAACTCTGCGACGCAAATAGTTGTTAAGGCACCTTTTTTCCCCCCCTTTCCTTCGCTAAGAACTAAATGAAAAATGCCTGGAATTCTTAAGGATTAATTAGGAGTGTGGCTAATAACGTTATAATAGATACGTACACAGAGTGTACATCTCTTTAGAATATTCTCTGGGAGCACAAAACATCTGCACAATCCAAAGGCAATCGGAATGCCTGTTCCCTGCTACTGTATATTACAGTTCATGTGACATGGAAAACTTAACAGCATTAGGTTACAAAAGTATGTATCCTGGCACCATGCTACGGCGATTTAATTTTTTATTAACACATACTCTGATATTCATTACTAAGTCTAAGCTGCAAGTTGAAGCCATTCATGTCTGCAGAGCTAACACAATTATTTATCACATGCTATATCACGTTTTTAAACTGCGCAATAGAAGTTATCGGGAAGGGTCTATATAAAATGCAGAAGTGATACATCTGTGATGGAACGGGAGATCTGAGGCTGCGGTCCCGTAGCGTATCCATGAAGACTTCCTGTGCCTGTGGAAAGATCTGTTGACCTGGGAAGACTGTGCTTTAGTTGTTGGGAGACTTTTTCTTTTTTTTTTTTTCTTGAGAGCTGAGGATTATATCGGGGCTTGTGTCAGCCGCAGCGTGGTAACCTCGCGTTTGCATGCCCTGGGGATGTGAATGCGCTTTAGCGCAGTTCATGCCGAAATGAATTTGTCTGTGCCGGTCATACAGCCTAGCTTGGCATGGAATCCGGTTTGGTGGGTACTTACCCACTTTTTCTTACACTTCAAAATTTGAAGTTTCACAAAAATCATATTCTGCTTTGGTCACAGTGTAGTAGGAAAAATATGAACTTTCAGAACTATTTTTTTTCCTGTTTTGTTTGGTGGTGTTTTGTTTATTTGTTTGTTTGTTTAAATTTTGGGTTTGGGGGCGGGCTTTTTTGGTTTTGTAGTTTTGGTATCCGAAACAAGCTGTGCTACCTCCAGTGCAATCAGAGAATGAGGGCAGCGTGCCGCGGGGGTGTCTGCTGCTACAGGTGACCCATTCCCATGGAAATCCAGGTCTGTAGGGGTTGGAGTTCGCAGAGCTGGGCTGGCGATGGGCAGGGAACCTCTTACCCCGAGAGGCTGAGCGGTGAGGACAGTTGATGACAGTAAGGACAGTTAATGGCGATAATGCACGGGGAGATGGTGCTTTGCACTTGAGGAACAGGCCGGCTCCAACGCTGATGGCCAAGGCAGCTCTCGCCTCAGCTTTAGTTTTAAATCATGTTCTCTTGGAGAGAGGGGGTCAACCCTCAGCCAGCATTTGCCCCATCTTGGACACAACAGCTTGGGCTCTGTCGTGGTGTAAGGAGGAATTTGCAGCAGGACAGTTTATGCTTTAGCGATGTCAACGTGGTGTTTGCTCCCGGTGCGACCTACTTGTGCTGCCCTTGTAGGGTAGGCACGGCACGACCAGTTGCTACACAATTGCTTGCAAAAGGCTTTTTTTTCTGTATTTTTTTTTTGAAGCAGAGAGGTTTGTTCCCCGTTGTTGACCGGCTGTTGGGTTTGGCGGCTGTGAGCCTGATCCAGTCTGTCGGCTGAGCCCCATCTCCCCTCCTTCCTCCGTTAGTCTTTTTATTAAAACCTTGAGAGAATGTGGTTCTTGTGGTCTTGCTTCTCCATTATCAGATGTGGCTTGTACCTCAAAGCGGCATCGAAACGGGTAACCTCCTACCCTGAATTATTTTATTTAGTTTCCTTTGCTGGCAAAGCGCCCCGTGTGACGGCACACTGAGCTGCCCAAGAGAAAGGAAAAGTGATGCTTCAATTTAAAAATAGCTTGTGTTTAGGGCGGGCACAGAGGACAGCTTTTGCAATTAAAATGGTGATTATCAAAGTCATGCCTAATAAAGTCACCTGTGACTTGCTGAACTCAAGTTAATGAGCATGAAATCCATGGTTAATAACGGGAGGGCCATTACTGTAATGGGTGACGTGCTGAAGGTATGCAATGGAAGGCAATAAATAGTATTGTGTGTTTGACAGTTTAAACCGTCACTTGAAAATTTTATCCCCACGGTGACTCTTTGAAGTTTGTATTTTACTTTTTAAATGCCTTTCAGGAGCTTCTTGCTAGCTTTAACTTTCCAGTGAGACTCGTCCTCCATTTGGAGCCGAGCGCTGAGATTGCGCCGTGGTGTTTCAACCCATACGTGTGTTTCTTGTGTCCGGTTTTGGATCCCATTGAAAACTAGCAAAGCACCACCAGGTCTCCATCCTGCTCAGCAGGAACTGAAGGGAAGAGTGGAATTGGGGGCAGAGCAGTAAACTGAGGAAAATGCGCGTTGAAAGAGCAGGCAGCGTGAAAATCGATAGGAAGAGGTTAGGATGTGCTCAGAGAGCTCATCCCAACTCCTGCGCTGGCTGTCTTTGCCGTGAAATGCTCCGGGAATCAGTAGGGAAAATGCCCAAATTCACTTTGCAAATGTAGGATGAAATGCAGAATGTGTTTGTACCCTCCAGGGAAGGGAGGGCCTGAAACGCCTTCCCAAACAGAGCCAGTCGGGAGAAATATATCCTGGTTTAAAACCAGAGCTTGTGAAAGGGCTGGATGGATGCGGTGCCGGTGGTGAGATGGGATCTAGACCTGTTCTCCAGCTGAGTAACACTCCTGCTAATGGTAGTAACGGCGTAGTAAATGCACTTGCAGGACTTGAACTTTGAACGTTTCTGCCTTAAAAGTGATGGGGCTGTTAGAGAACACAACGCTGCAAAACAGCTTTAAATTCCACTTGAAAAGATGATTTGTTTATGACTTCTCAAAATGTGTCAGTCTAGCGCAGGAATGCAAACCACTTCATAAATATTGTAGCAGCGCTCGGCAATAAACCTGCAGCACGTAACAATAGCTCGTGCACCTCAGATACTCCTAATTACCTGGTATCCCCAGTCACCAGGGACACGCTCACCTGGCACCGAGGCACAGGGGTTTCCTGAATTATTCCGCGCAGCTGGCACAGAGCTTGCTTAAATCACCTGAGATGGACTGGGAAATTAAGAAAGAAAACACCGGCGTCCAAGGGATGTGGGAAAACTCTTGTTGATGCTTCTCCTAAAAAGCCAGCGAGGGAGGCCAGAGGCTCTAAGGGTTTTGCTGTCACTCGAGGAGAGTGGGAGGTGTGGAATGGAGGATGCCGTGGCAGAGTAAATCTCCGGCATGGAAAACCTGAGATTTCTGAACCCAGAAAACAAATTGAACTCCTTCGGGCTTTTTACAAAGCAGTCCTTTTCGTATGGCAACGGTTTCCCGAGTGCTTAGATGTGTCGGTGATCCTGCTGCTCCTCCGTCAGCAGCTTCCACTGTCCGGCCTTGCTGTGTAGCATTCTTACTGGCTCGTGGTGGGCACTTGGCTTGGAAAGGGAGGGAAGCGCGAGGGGTGCCTGGACGGAGGGCTGCGCCTGTTCCTGTGCTCGTTTTGGTCAGTCTCTAACTGCTTGTGCAGTGTTTGGATGTTTGTCTCTGATCCTAGTTGCAGGCAGCACTGAACTGGCGAGGAAGGGGCTGCTCGTGTTGGCTCTGGCCCCGCGGGCACCCAGCACGGTGCTTGCTGGGGGGCACGGAGCGAGTCCCTCTGAACCGCGGGCCAGCTCAGCGGCGCCGAAGCTGGGCGAGCAGACGGCTCAGGGTGTGCGACCGGCTGGAACGTGCTCCTCAGGGGAGTCCTGGGCTCGCAGGGGCAGAGGGCTGCGGTGGCCGGAGGCGGGAGGCACCACTGCCAGCTTAACGGCGCCAAAAAACTGCGCTCGCACCCGTGGACTTCAGCTGCTGGGGCAAAGCCCCTCTCTCGGCAATGGTGCCCTTTGAGAGAGGAATGCAACACTATGTGCAGCACGTGCAATATTCACACCTAGGCGTAAATATGGCGTTTTGCGTCTACAACAACATTTTTCACCCTGTGGCACCCAACCACTCTTGCCACGGATCCGGCTGTCAGGAATGGGGCGACTGCAGGTCCTGGCGGGTGCTGGTAGCTGCTGCGTGGCGATGGCCGCAGGCGGCTCCTGTCGCCAGGGGCTGCTTTAGTTTCCTTTTCCACTGGCATCTCATGAAACTGTTTTAAACTAAAATCAGTGTTTTCTTCTGCCTGAAGAACGTAAAACAACATTTCTGGAAGCACTGAGGAAAAATACAGCACTTGTTGAGGTTATTTCGGTCATTTGGAAATTACTGACTTGGATAAATACATAACAGTGAATAATATAATATCTATTTGTTCCAGCTCAAAATGATCTATAGCTGTTCCTTTGCACTGGGAATAAAGTTTAATCTATTCCTATGCTTCAAAAAAAGCCCCGTTGGGGCCATTAAGCAGTCATTAATTATTTTTGTCGTAGGTGGCTGGAATGTCATTGTAATGAAATGTGCATTGCCTTGTACTTGCAACGAGTCATGGGCTTGTGTTTGTGGCGTAGGCAGCACAGGTTTGCCTAGAGAGAGGGGCAGGTATGTTGCTGTCTCTCAGAAAATGGAACGTTTTTTTTTTGCTTTTGGATTGTGTTCATACATATTAATGTAGTAAACTTCCCCTGGGAAGAGTTACCTGGTGCATCAGGAGGAGGAGGAGGGCAGTGGTACCCGACAGACCGGAGTGCCGCGGAGCGAGGCACGGCAGGCTTCTCCAAAACCCCACTGCAAGGGAAGGAGCAAACCCTTACAAACCCAACAAACGGCGTACGTGTGCGCAGCCCGGCTCGTTCTGCGTCGCGCTGTCCCCCGCCGTGACGCTCGGTGCAGACCGAGGCACCGGTGCCAGCGTGGCCGCTGTGCCCCGGTGCGGGTACTGCCCGTGCTTGGCTGCGCTGGGCTGTGGGTACGGCACAGCCCCCCTGCAAGGCTCGCGCCACGCGGCGGTTCGGGTCCCCCCTTTGCGGGGTTCAGCCTCCAGCACGGTCCCCGGTCCAGGACTTGCGCCATCCCACAGCTTCCCTCGCCGCCTCAGGCCCAGGCTGAGCACCTCGCTGCTTCCCCCGGCTCTTGCTCCTCCTTGGTCGTGAGCGCTTCTCCTCTCACTGTCACATCACGGGAACGCATCGTTTCATTCGTTTCCAAGGTCTTTGAAGGGGCTTTGGAGGAAGGAGAAACCCAGCGTCCACTGCACACACTGTTGGTGCCCTCCAGCACCAGCCCAGGAGCTCCCCCAAAGCCAAGCCCAGACCTTCTCCCACCCAGACGCTGCCACCGCTGCTCGGTCCCGCATCCCCTGCCGGGGAGCATCCCGGGGGGCGAGAGCAGGCTTCCCTCGGTGCTCTCCCTCCGCAGCCTCCGAACAAGTCCCTCGGGGGAAACAGATGCACAGCCCGTGCTGGTGCTGGAGGAGGAGGAGGAGGAGCGCAGCCAAGTCCCTGTGATCTCCTGTTGTTACAGCTTCATCTTGAAGTGCTTATAGCGCTCCCTTAGAAGTGCGTTTTCCATATAGATTGTCCACCTGAGGATACGGGATCCCTTTGTAGGCATTAGTTTAATTAAGTTTCACCGTACTTCTTTGAGGCAGGGAAATGATGTTCCCTGGGTGTTTAGACCTATGTAAACTGAGGCACAGAGAGGTTACGCATCTGCGGGAAAGTCCAGAGGCTTTTTGCAGGAGATCTGGTTCAGGGGGTAGTATTTCCTCGGGAAAGAAGAAAGAGAAGTCCTGAAAATCAGGAGGGGAAAAATCCAAAGCCAGCAAAGCCTCAGAAAAGGGAAAATAATTTTTCGGAAAGCTACACATTGAAGCAATTTTAAATAAAGCATTTGGAAACAAAGCGCAGCAGTTAGCTTAAAATTAAAATCTTCTGGTGGGGAATAGGTTCTGCTTCAAACACCACGGTCTTAAGTGCGGGTCAGCCCTAGGTTTAAGAAGGACCAGGAGGATTTTCAGTGCAAAATTGGAATTACCAAAGGGGTGAACAGCATAAACGAGAAGAGAGAGGGAAAAGGATGCTGGGGGACAGGACGGCAGGGAGCAGGGGCCGCAGAGACGTACAGCTTGTGAGAATCCCTCGGCCTGCCTTAGAAAACGAGTTCTGTTTAGCTAAGCCCCAACTCAAACACACTTGAAAATTCAGAGTTTTACCAGCCTGGTATCGAGCCGTGAACAAGTCGCTATTGTTTGAGTGAAGAATGACGCCCCCGTCACCCGCGTTTCGGGGATGCTGGGGAGTAAGTCCGGCTCCTCCGGGCGAGGCAGGCACAGCGTAGCTTGGAGTGCAGCTGCATACATTAAAAAACACCAACATTTGTACATACAATAAGCGATGTCAACCCTTTGTCTTGCCCTGCCCACCCTTCTCCTCCCTGGGGACCAATCCTGCATGCCGAGAGACCCCCCCAAACGGAGGGGAACGGCCACTTGCCGGTGGCTGGCACGACATGGTGCTCAGCAGAGGCACGGACATGCTCCGGGTTGGGAATGGGTCGTGCCATGGATGGGCAAACGGCTCTTCCCTGCTGAGGAGATGGAAAATCGCTGGTCTGTGCTCGGTCCCCGCGGTGCAGAGGTCTCATCCGGCACCCGCCGGCAGAGCAAGGCTGGGTTTTGGCAGCTCGGGAAATGCCTTTTCCTGCATGAGACACGAGAAAGGAAAATAAAGAGATGAAAGCGTGGTGAGCTCAGACAGTGTGAAATAGCCCTGGGTGCTGGGGGAGGATGGGTGGGAGATGACGGCAGCCAAGCCCGGCTCGCTCTGCCCTTCGCCATCGCTCCCCGCCGAGCAGGACCCTGCACGCCGAGGCACTGGTGAGCGCTCGCCAAGGTGCCAGCGGGCTCCTGGCTCATTCTCACCCATTTGTGCTGCTTGGGCATCGCTACAAAAATCCCCAAACAGGCAGGAACGGGCCTGTTTCCAAGGGGAAGCGCAGTAGGCTCCACTGGCAGTTGGGCTTTTGGAGATACTTGAGGGTTCGCTCATACATGTATCGCTCCCATCAGCTTCCACTTGGGCCACCGTTAAGACCTGTGGTAGGAAAGTGGTGTGTACCTGCCTCGGGGTTGCGTGGATCAGCAGTATTGCTTTGATATGGGATGAATCCTGGCTGATCCACTTGTTGCTGACACTTTCCAGACCATGCTTACAACTTGAATGACTTAAAGGTGCAACTCCGTCATAGGAAAATGTCTTCATCTAGAGCCACCACAACGGTGGCGATGTGCTTCCACCATGGTAGTAATTTAAGGTGGTAGCTAAAGATACTATCAGTTGTGCTGTCAGTAG